>OY770136.1:10012500-12412500 GCA_963669345.1 Gortyna flavago | reverse complement strand
CGGTCGCTGTGTTAACAAAAAGAAAATTTAGATAGATATAGTATATTAGCATACAGTAAGTAGGTACCTACATTTACAAATCATCTTCATTATCTGATTGTATTAAAGTTTCGGATCCGTATTCAAGCTTTGGTCGTCAGAAGTTGTAGCTGCCTCTCGCTGACCAGCATGAGGGTTGGCGCCCTCATGCCCCTCTAGCATTAAGTCCTCTGGTCGGGGCCCAGAAGGACATCCCCCAGCAGGACGGGTCGGTGCCTGCTGAGGCAAAGCAGTGCCATGGGTCTTTGACGGCTCCATGACACCTCACCCCCGCTTCTCCAGATACTATGTATAGGCATTGGGTTTTAGCACTTGCCTGACGAGGGTGGACCCCTTCCCAATGCCACATAGTATCCTTCATCGAAGATAACTTGAGCTATGACAGAGGCCTTAAAAGGCGGCACAAACAACTCTTGGCACTAGATGGAACATTCCATGACACGATAAGAAGATGCAAGAGTTATTTTTTAACTCTTTATGTATAGATTTCTAGAAATATATAATATGTAGAATTTACACTATTATTCATTGTTTAAAATAAACACATAAACGCAAATGCTAAGAAAGCTTGTTTGAAATATTGCGTGTTATAAAATAGTAGGCGCTTGTCAGTGGCAACCCTAACATAAAATTTTAAAATTCAATATTTCTGTTATCGTGTCTGTCGCATCTGGTTTTTTTTATGATAATAGTAATTAATGTAGTTAACATATTGACACTGAAAAAAAACGCGACCATGTAAATAGTGATTAGATAAAAAAATAAAATGAAATCATAGAAAAACTATTGTTTTACCTAGAATAGCGCAATATTTTAGGTTTTGGTGGATTGGTTGGTTCATAAAGTACATTTGCTATCAAACCAATAAACATTTAGTAAAAAAAAACATAAAAGAAAGTAGAAAAATTGTTTCTATGGTTTCTATGGATTTTTCATTGTTTTCTGAATTTCTACAAAACTATGACAGATACATCAATGGGAGTTTTAATTGGAGTTTTGTTTCAATGTTATCTCTCAGAAAAACGCATAAAACAGGATGTCCGCAACTAAGGTCAAATCCCACCGCGCCGCCGTCGCGCGTGAATACTGAATCATGCCCTAAGGATTATTTTTTGTGTAACGGTTGCCGCGCTCGACACGGGTCGTGGCGGTAGGGTATAAAAAGGCGGGAGGTCCGCGTTTCACCGCCCGACCCTTGCTCACCGCCCGACCCTTGCTCGACAAGCCAGCCCGCGAGGCTGAGCAAGTAGCTTTAAACTCCCCAAATAATAATAACCAGACCCAGCCTGACCATTGCTGCCCTCCACTCAATGACTCACTAAGCCGAGGCCCGAACCCCACAGGGGGTGCCCTTAGTGTAGCTCATTTAAATTAATATCCTTAGTTTGTAAGCCTTAGTTTGTAAGTAAGTAATTTTTGGCCACCACAGGATAGTCCGGTTAAGCAGTAAGGCAACCTTAGCGAGTTGCAACTGCGAGTGGTCATATCAGAAAAAAAAAAAAAAAAAAAGCGCGACCTTCATTCAATATTTGGCTGTTGATGCGTTCAGAGCGTTCGACCTTATTGACAGACAATAATTGATATTAACAAACCGTGCTTATCAGCGCGACTTTTAGTCTTTAAATAGTTTATTTGAATTTCTTTTGTTGTTATTTTATAAAATAGGTATTAGTTGTATTGGTAGTGTTTACATATTCGACCGACACCGAACCCAAAAATGTGATTTAAAAAAAAATTGTCCGTCTGTCTGTCTGTTTGTTCAGGCATCACGCAAAAAGTACCGGTCCGATTACGATGAAACCTGGTATAATTATTCTTTCCAATTCTAAACCGTGCTTTTCAGTGCGACCTTTTTTTTCATTTTAGTTTTTACTAAGTACAGTTTAAGGTAGAGTTATTTAGGTTTATTTTTATAAGTCGTAGGTATAGATTTTAATTTTAAAGTATGGGTAGTATATTTGATAGTGTACGTAGTGACCATAGGTTATTTTATAAATCTGTTAGGTAGGATTAGTCATTCGTACCTATAGATATTAGTTTTAGGGATTTTGCTTATTTATTGAGTTTAGATTAGTTATCAGAAATAGGTTTATTTAGGTAGGTAGGTATTTTATTTTCTGTTTTGAGTTATTTTTTTAATTAGGTAGGTACTTAGGTTTACTTTTATAATCTAATATAAAATTCAAAGTCCTGTGATCCTGTCTGACTGATTATATCAATGCACAGCCTAAACCGCTGGTCATGTAAAGACATTTTTGGAGAGTGTGTTCTTTGTGAAGTATATATAGGTATCCACTAAGAAAGGGTTTTTCGAAATTCCACTCCAAAGAGGGTGAATGGGGGGAGGGTGAAATTTCACGCGGACGAAGTCGCGGGCAGAAGCTAGTATAATAAATAAAACCAAGAAGTGCATTCTAACATAAAAATAACCGGTTATTCGGTTAAAAGTTTCCATTCAAAACAAAAGCTACTTTTTGTCTTGATAGCTGTAGGTATGCACCAAAACGGATCTTAAATCGCCGAACTATTATTATCTATCTGTATTTTATACACACACATACATAATTATATTATAATAGCTTTGCCCGCGTGGGAAAAAATACCTATTAAAACCTTCTCCATGAAAAAATACAAAGATTATGTATGATGTGTTCTGTACGATCTTATGATCATTAATCTGCATTCGCGATTTATGTTAACAAAATTACTATAAATCCTACACAATAAAGTTCAGTACAACTTCAAATATTTTTTTAACTTTTTCAATAGTGCTAGTCACTCTGAAATCAAATTAATTGCCATTAAAATAAAGTTTATATTTGTTTAACTTGAAATAATATTAATTTGAAATATAAGTTTGAATAGACGATACATACATAAACTCACTCCTTCTTCCCATGGGACTAGGCAGAAACTACAGAACGCCATGAGCTACGATCCTTACATACCTACTTTTGTTCACGTTACTTATCAAAATAGTGATAAAACAAGATTAACAACACAATGTTTTTTTTAACTTTACCTTTTTAGGGTTCCCTAACAAAAATTGCCAACGGAATCCTATTATTAAGGCTGCGCTGTCTGTCCGTGCGTCCGACCGTTTGTCACAGGGCTATATCTTTTGAACCCTTCTAGACACACACTTGAAATTTTCACAGAGTGTGTAGGTACTAGTATGGCCGCTATAACAACTAATAAAAAAATAAAGTATAAAGTAAGTAATTAAGTATAACATCAAAAATACACGAAACGTGTTAAAGAAATATGTATGTAGTGTTAAATTTTGTATGGTAGTACGGAACTTTTCGTGTGCGAGTCCGACTCCCACTTGCCAGCTATTTTCATAGTATTCATTATTATTTATGATTATTAAATAATAACCAGCAATAAACGCTATGAGGATCAAGATACTTTATTTTTTTACTCTAGGTAGGTATTACTTTGCAAAACTAGATTGGCCTGACCATCATTCAAAAATATTTATAGATAAAAAAAAAACCACATTGGTATCTTCTAATAATATCATCATAATTATCTTACAAATAAACCAAAATGAAATGCTGTTCATTGGTAAGCGCATCACTTGAAGACACGCACGTAACGATTTGACTATTTTTGTTTTGAAATGTTCGTAAAGTCCGAGATATAAGATATGATTTACTTTCGTTGGATCCCACTTTTGAATCCGAGTTTAATATTTTTGGCGTTGGATCCCACAAAACGTATGGAAAGAAAATTGGAAAAGATTCCCGGAATTTTTTCAAATTTGGGATATAGGTAGGTACCTACTGAGCGTCCTTTGACATTTGGACAGGACGACGTCTGTCGGGTCAGCTAGTATTTTTAACCGACTTCCAAAAAGGAGGAGGTTTCGACTTTTTTTTTTATGTAGGTATGTTCACCGATTTTTGTGTTGTGTGTCACAGGACTTTTTTGAATTACAAGGTGAACGTTTCATCAAGCGGTATGATATTCGCATTAAACGCAGTATCAACTGCAATATTGTTAGTAATTTTCTATACAAACGCAGCTGGTAACTGTAAACCTAACCGGTCGTGAGGCTGAGGCTAAGCTTACTAGAAATTCTAGCTTTTGCCCGGTTCTTGACCCGCAGTATGCGTTATACAGGTTCTTGGCATGGTAACATGTATTAGTAGGTACCTACTTAAAGATAGGTAAAGCCATGACTAGAGAAAATCAAGTAAAACGTGATCAATTCTACATTACGAATATGAGTAAAAAAGCTGCTTTCAGCTAGGTATAGCCCCGCGCAGATCGATGCGCATACTAAAACCATGATGGATTCAGTACATGATTCGAAACCTGCGTTGTTTTCATCGGTTATTAAAAATCCCTGCCAACCTGTTTATGAAATCGATTATCATGGTATGGGCAAGTGATACTGAGAAATGCACAACGTGCAGCTGCCGACTATTGTTCTGTGCTTGTGATTATACCGGATGTTTGTTTATACCGTCTCGAAATTTTTACAGGGTGTTCTACCCATGAATATGAACAACTTTCACTATGGGGCCAACTCTGAAAGTACGAAAAAGAAATCTGTTGTTTAATACAAAAGTTCAATAGATAGGTACCTACTAGACCAAAATGTATGAAACAGCTGTTTTTTTTTTCGTGATTTCAGTGTTGGTCCCATAATGAAAGTTGTTCACTCCCTGTAAAAATTTCGAGACGGTAAATAAATCATCCAGTATAATAAATATAGTGCTAAGTCCAGTGTAATAAGTATAGTATATTTGAGTTAACTTACCTTTAATTGTAATTGTATGCACGTGTTTCTGTGACAAATAAACCTATTTTTACCGACTTCAAAAGAAGGAGGAGGAGGTTCTCAATTCGGTTGTATTTTTATAATTCGCTCTTTCTTTCTAAAAATAGAGGAATATCTCAAAAGGAATGTTTTGAATATGAACGTGGATGGTTATACAGTTATTTAGGCAGGTAAAGATAAAAGAAATGATGGAGGTGGATTGTGAGAAAGATCATTATGGCTAGAAAGAGTGTGACCACTGAGAGAACGGCTAAAAGAGAGGCATGTAAGAAGAAGACAGGCTGCATCGGCCCCAAAGACAGGATAAAACGGCAGGACGATATTGTTTAGGTAACATGTAACGTTAGTTTATGATAAATTTAAGGAAGTAGGTAGGGAGGTACGTCCATTCGGCTGTGAGTAAAACTGTAAAACTAAATTACGATGAGTAGGTCCCTACGTAGAAAGTTTGTCGTCATACTGATTATGTTAAGAAAAAAAGACATGTAGGGTCGGGGGACCCCCGGCAGGAACGAAGTTCAAAATGAATTCCAAGATCATTTTACAAAGATTCACGTAATTATACTAATTATGTTTACGATACGACAGTCCACAGTTCAAGACTAAATAATTTAACTGCTAAAGATAATCCATACGTGACTGCACCTTCATACAATAGTAAATTGGGTAGGTACAAACAAAATGAGATAACATACAGATCGCTCATACTAGAGTATGAATAAGAAAACCTTTTGTTGGCCAGAGTGATGCTATAGGAAGAGTTGCACACTCGCACACGGCTCTAAAGGTACAGACGCCAGCACATCAAGTTACTACAATCTGTCAAACTACTTTGATAGATTTTCAACTTTATCGCTGAAGAGTAAGGTTCAAAGTTGATTGGGAAAATTTGACAGTTTCGGGTAGGTTGATGTGCTGGCGTCTGTACACAGGCTTGACATAAAGCTCGAAACGTGGTGTAACTGGTCCTGACAGAATATGATCTTGATCTTCAATAGTGGCTAGAAGTACTTACTTCATTCAACTCAGCCTATCGTAGTTCACTGCTGGACATAGGCCTCTCCGAGGATGCGCCACAACACCCGTCCTCCACCTTGAGCGACCAGTCTGTCCCAGCCATATTTATAAAGTCTAAGTCTCCTCGACTTAGACTTTTGAAGCACTTTGAATGAATTACGATCACATTTGTAGTTTATTTGCCTGGAATCACGGGGTATTGCGAATGGCTTTTGGTTCTCAGCTGATAGGTAAGGAAAGTCAACGCTTTTAATTGCATATGACATACAATAACTTGAAGCAACAATAAAATTGCATGGCAGTGGCAACACACTTATATCGTGTAAATGGGGTTTAAACCTCAGGAAACTAACGCTTTATAAATTACGCGTTAGGTACTATTTTCATGAAAACTACTTTTGTAAAGAAGTAACTATCGTAAGCGCTCTAGAGTATTCATACTTCCAAGTTGCAGTCACTGACAACGTGAAAGTTGTTATGACGCCGAAATAGCATACCTAATCAGCCTATAACGTTCCCACTGCTGGGACACAGGCTTCCTCTCAGTGAGAGGGAGTGGGCCGTAATCCACCACGCGAGCCCAGTGCGGGTTGGTAGATGTCACATGTCTTCGAATTTTTGGTTCAAGGACATGCCGGTTTCCTCATGATGTTTTCCTTCACCGTTTTGAGAGCAGTGGTGATTAAACATATAATTTACAAAAAGTAAAGCGCCTGTCTGAGTTCGAACCTACGACCTATAACTCGTAAGTGGCGGCCGTTACCACTGGACCACCACTGCTCACGCCGAAATAAATTGACGAAATTATAAACAAGTATAGTAGTAGTACGGTGAAATGGGATTAGTTTGATACTACGGGTTTACTTTGATAACAACTTATGACTTATGAAAAACTTAATTTTATTGGATTTAAATACTTAAGTATATAAAAGTAGATTTGAACAAAAAAATCAGTTATTTGCATTTATCAAAGAAACCCCATCATCTTAAAACAACTGCAGCACAAAAATTTGTGGACCCATATTTTTTTGTTTCAAAATACGTACCAAAAAAAAAACTAGTGCGATAAAAGTAATCGCCGCCCGATATCAGTATGAAGTTGATCACTTTGATTTTATTTTTTTTTTCTTAAAAGGAGTGTCCATGAAAATATTACTTTAATGTAAACATATTATAATATAGGTATACAACCCGTAAAACCGATGTTATATTTATTTTTGTTAATTTTTCAGCCTTAGTAGGTACATAAATATTTTAAAATTTATCAATGTATCCCCATTTTACGGTAATCAGCCTATAATGTTCCCACTGCTGTGACACAGGCCTTTCTTCGAGATAGTGTGGTTCTAGGACATGCCGGTTTCCTCACGATGTTTTCCTTCACCGTCTTGAGAGCAGTTTATAAACAAGTGAAATTGTTATATATTGTTTGAAATTGTTATAGGTCTTGCGTGTCCAATTTTGTATATTATTTTAATTATTCTCATCCGCTACCCGATACTGTTTGAAACCTTCGAGATCATCTCTGAACGAAAATAATAGATTCCAGTCACCTTTACAGCCAATTAAACTGCTAATATTCAAAATAAAGGTGTGCGATATTATGAACTGGCAGAAGACAAAGTCCGCCCTAACAATGTCGCGTTCTTTTTCGTGTCAATAAAGTTCATTGTTATCTATTGCACATGTACCTAAATCTATTTATAACTTCTTCACAATACTAACATGTAAATGCATATCATATCACGCCAGTAGCATAAGCATAATCAGGGGGTCTAAAAAGGCCACTTTGGCAGAATCATAAAACAATTCATATCACGCAGTTTCATCTGTATGACAGTTTTGTATGGAGATTCGTAAAATGCTATAGGTACACCTCTGCCTAATCCTTCAGGGATATATAGGTGTGAAACTGTCAAACAGATGAATTGCGTGATATGAATTGGTTTATGATTCTGCCAAAGTGGCCTTTTTAGGCCCCCAGGCTTTAATGTTCCCACTGTCTCCTCTCTGTGAGTGAACCGTAATTCACCACGCGGGCCCAGTGCGGGTTGGTAGATGACACATATCTTCGAATTTTTTATTCTAAGACATGCCGGTTTCCTCACAATGTTTTCCTCCAATTACACAAATTAAAGCGCCTGTCAGAATTCGAACCTATGACCTACAACTCGTAAGTCGCGGCCGTTGTTACCACTGGGCCACCAGTGCTCTAATTACTCTCTATAAATATTGATATTGATAATCAGACATTGATATCTGTAAATTTTCGAATTCCAGAAGGTAAGAGTGATCTCCTTCCACGTAGTATCGCGGAGGCAGCGTGTTAAAAATGACCTGCAGGGAAGTTAATTAATCGAGCAGAAGTAGGTATTGCATTACACGAGTTTTATGTGTGCAGTTATATAATAGGAACTTAAATTAAAACACTTATTTAAATAATAGTGCTATTCAACTACCATTCTTAAATGTTTTATTTGTTGCTATGCCAATTTATGACGCTATGATCTTGTTCAATTAATTTATTGATTATTTTATTAATAGTTATTGGTCTATTTCTGTTTATGAGGTTTACCGTGTATTGAGTTAGATCCTAGGAAGAACGTGACATCATTGAGCTTAATCCACAGAGCATGTAAATCAATCTGTGACATTTACCAAAAACACCGTTTATAATGAAGTAGGTTTACCCTCTGAGTTTGTTTAGAATTTTCATCTCAGAGTAGTCAGATAGGAAACGCCGACCTCATCTACTCGTAGCTTATTTATTTTTTATAAGTAATATGACGAGTCAAAGTGATTCTGATTGATGGAATAAATAATTTCATTTCATTTCTATGATGTAGGGTTTTCATAAAAACGATAGTTTTCGTTTACCAATCAGTGCACTGGCGTTTCTATAGGAACCAAATGTGGGACCAAACTGCCTCGTTCGTCTATCTAATGCATGGAAATGTAATTCTTGTAAGTATAGTCTATCTGTGGCTGCAAGCGTTACTGCTGGCTGAGCAATTGAGCATAGGTTGTGTGTTCGATTTCCGGATCGCGTTGATCGGTCAGTGTTCTTGGGTTTTTCCACTAGGAATTTCTCGTAGCAGTCTGGAGTCTGGATTTGTGCACGGTTGATGGCTCGCCCCCTATTACATGCGACAAACATAACTGGCGAAATGTGGATGTTCTTTATGTAGTATTACACATCTGCCTAAACCTTCAGAGATATCCAGAAGTGGTGTAATTATTGTATGTTAATTACATATTCGGCCTATAATGTTCCCACTGCTGGGACACAGGCCTCCTCTCAGTGAGAGGGAATGCAGCACACGGGCGGTTGTTAGATGTCACATGTCTCCGGACTTTTGGTTCTAGGTTAAGCCGGTTTCCTCACGATGTTTTCCTTCACCGTTTAATGTTGAATAAAGAAGTAAAATATGGAATGTCATAACTTAGTTATATGTATACAAAAGAACACGATGAGAAACAATACATTATCTATTGTTCGAAAGGTTTAATAAATATGCTTCACAAAATCATGTCTCAGAAACTTCATGTCGGAATCGCCCTCAATATTTGATGATGAAAAAAAATTAAAAAATTTTTCCTCATCAAGATTGTTTATTATCGCAAAAACTGTGGTATAGACATCATAATACAACGACCCGGAAGATGCAGCATGCTCTTAATGACTTTATACTACTGTCGACAACTTTTCCACTATAATACTCATATGCTTTCCTCATTTGAACAAGTGTCGTCTGATTGCTTGAGAAAGATGCAAATGTAATCTTCACTGAGGTGCTAATCAAAGTACACACCTGCGGTAATTGCGTAACACACTAACAGTAGGAATGGCTATCATTTTAACAGTTCAACAACATTCATTGTGTTATTTACGTTGTTGAGCGGACAATTTTTTCTAACATTTGAAGCAATGGTAGCAATATGGTTCAAAATTATTCAGATATACGCAATTAGTGTGCTGTAGTGCTATTCTGTAAAGATCTCGCCGTGAAAATTTAGGTGAAGTGAGTTTGAAGTGAACAGTCAATCTCTCTAGCATGACATGATCCCTAACGTGGGATGACAGTTAACTTCAAGCTCACTTTTCAAGAGAATTTTTCTCAATAGACCGGCTAAGGCGTTTCACACGCAAACAAAAAAGCATCACCGACTAGATATACACACATCAAAAGTGTCTAGGGATCAACATATATTTTTGCAATAACTTTTCTCCTGATTGATATTAATTAAAATTTTCTTTAAGGATTCATCAAATAAAGTGTTTTCGTTTGTCACAGTAACGATAAACCAAGTCACCTTTGCATTAATAAAGAAATTTGCCATTTTCCTAATAAAGGGATTTTTGACATTTGAACCACTAACACAAAAGTTCGAAAAAAAGACTGAAATAACAGTTTTCTTTAAAATTTTATTGGGTAACTTAAACAATTAATAATCCGTGTTTCTACCGCGAACACTAACAACACAAGAACATCGGTTTGGCATACTCAAAATGAGTTCATCCAAATCACGCTGTGGAATGGCCGCCCATGTTCGTTGCAACAACAAAAAAAGGTCTTCTTGCGACTGGATACCCTCCATATTCGGCAGAGCTCTTCTCTGTAGCATATCCCATGCATGCTCAATCGGGTTCAAGTCTGGCGACTGAGCAGGCCAGGGCAGGACATTGATGTTAGCTGCGGCGAGAGTCTGTCTTACAACTCTTGCGGTGTGCGGTCGTGCATTATCATGCATTAACTGAAATAAGGGACCGATTTGCACTTGTAGAGGAACGATGACGTCTGATACAATCGTCTCAGCATAAATTTGAGCGTTGAGGTTGCCTCTGATCCAAATCAACTCAGTTCTTCCGCCGATCCAAATACCCGCCCATACCATGATGGTTCCACCACTATAAGGATGGACTTCCTGGCAGGATTTTAATCGCTGTTGGCGTCCAGGGGTTCTCCAGTGTCGTATACGTCTTGTATCCGGTCTCATACCAAAACAAGACTCATCAGAAAAGCACACGAAACGCCATTGTTCTTCTGCCCAATTTCTGTGTTCAAGAGCCCATTGATATCGAATCCTACGATTGTGCATTGCTATAGGTGGTACCCGTAGCGGTCTTCGGGAATGAAGGTTCACTTCATGCAAGCGGTTTCTGACTGTTTGGTCGCTAATTAAGTTCCCTGAAGAGTGATGAAGCCTCACGGCTAACATCATGGCGGTTATTGTTGGAGCTCTTCGAGTTAAGATTTGAATGTATCGGTCTTGTCTCCGTGTGGTGCAGCGATACCGTCCTCCATGGCGCTCAGCCACGGTACCAGTGCTTCGGTAACGTGTCCAAAGTCGACTGATAACACTCTGACTTGTATTCAGAGCTAAAGCCACAGTACGTTGCCGGGAACCAGCTTCTATCATTCCCACGGCTCTGAGCATTTCTTCCCTGCTTAAATGACGTCGCCGCTCCATAATAACGTTGGTTTTAATCAGTAGTAGGGAAACAGTAGCACTAATAATGTCTTCAATGCGTTGTATGTTTTTATAGGGAAAATATTGACAGCTGATTTTCATCTTTTACTCGAATTTGATTCACAGTTCCTGATTCAAATTATGAAATGCACCAAAAAGGATCCATATAAATTTATAAAATCATAAATTTATTACAAAGCCACATCTCAATCTCAAGAAATCCGCATAAAAATGCTTGATCCCTAGACACTTTTGATGTGTGTATTTTTGGTTTCTTTAAATGAATGTGAGTAGTAGATATGTACCCCATCATTTTCTGAAAGACACCTCATTAGGTGGCGGATGTGTTGCCATCACTAAAATAAAGCTGAAATAGCTCATTTGCCTGTAATTACCGCCGGGTAATTACAGGCAAATGAGCTATTTCAGCTTTATGCTCATAGACACCAAACCAGAACTAATTACTCAGGACTCTACTTATCATGTAAGAATTTTAACTAACTACGTTTTCTAATTTTAACTGACTTAGTTTAGCTGAGTAACACAGTGACAGACAGGCATTCTGACTAGCCTCTGCCCGCGACTTCGTCCGCGTGATATTTCACCTTCCCCCCATTCACCCTCTTAGGGGTGGAATTTCGAAAATCCCTTTCTTAGTTACCTACTCTTCACAAAGAACACCTGAAATAATTATTAATCACACTTATCAAAACTATCGGATTTACTATCTGGGTTTTTTTTACCTTGATTTCAGCATAATAAGTTTGTCATATCAGTTGTTATTTGAAAAGATACCACATCTAGAGACGGGAACTAAGTTCCAATATCTCTAGGCGAATACCAGTAGCAAGTTAGATAAGTGAGGTGTAGTTTTATTGTAAATGTGCGCCTGTGAGCGTATGTGGTGTAGTTTTGGCTTCTTCACTATATCGTTCTCAGCGCTCTGTCTTGGTTTCTTATTTGGTCTGAGGTAACGACAAGGCCCTTGAAAATAAGGACGATCTGTTTTTTTTTTTCATCTTATTGGGTGGTAAAGAGTCGTACGACGGTACGACCCTCCCTATAAGAAAGGTTATGGAAAATCTATCTGTTATACTAAAGGTATCTTAGATGGGACCCATCTGAGAGACCTAAATAATCATATCTTTTTTTTAGATTTTTCTCGGTTCTGGCACCCGAGAAAAACCCAAAAAAAAGCAAAATTATTTTTCCCCTTAATTACACCGGCAACATGGTTAGGTACCTACTCTTCAAACAGTGACTCATCAACGCTGTTTGGCGACAGACATATTATACTCAGTAATGGTGGCAATTCCTTCCTCAGATGGGCTCCACCACAAAGAGTTCTACTAAGTTGAAAATTTTAAATTGGATCCATTTGCATCTATTTTCTTTATAAACTTCAATAAAACTGATACACTGACAAATTTTCAGTAATTAACAACGTAAGTAATTATTTCACGATCACACAAATAAATCATGTGGAAGGTTATAGAATTATTAGCACGTGCCTACAGACTGCCAAAACGTTATCAAATGCCTACATAATGCAAAAAAACAGTATGCTGTATGAGATCTGTTTACTTATAATATAATTAATTATTAACAGACTAAAAATAACTCTTGTAAACAGCTGTTTATAATTATCACAGTTGTCCATAACAAAAAGCCATTGCCACGTCTATCGCAAATAATATAATAAGGTATCCTTAATACTTAAGTATGTCTAATATGTATTTTATGTCTGGATTTGTATCCTGTTGGCGATAGGTTCGCCCCCTATTACATGGGACTTAAAGATAACTGGCGAAATGTGGGTTTACTTTATGTACTTACAGACGCCAGCACATCAAGCAACCCGAAACTGTCAAATTTCCCAATCAACTTTAAACCTTATGCTTTAGCGATAAGGTTTAAAATCTATTAAAGAAATTAGACAGATTGTAGTAGCTTGATGTGCTTGCGTCTGTACACACCACTGTCCAACCTTTGGGGGAAACAAAACACGATATGTGATGATGGTGATGGCAGGTGGAGCAGAGCCCTAACGAATGGGGTCCGAGAAACGGTAGGAGGAGCGCTGGCAGACCAATAGCCAGGTGGACGACCTACAGAAGACCGCGGGGAAGACCTGGGTAAGACCTACAGAGACCAGGGAAGCATGGCACAAAAGGGAGGAAACCTATACTCAGCATTAGGTGGAACAAGACTTCCGATGATGATAATGTAAAATAATGAGTAGCCATTTATGTCTGCAGTTCAACAATATTCATTGCGTTATTTACGTTGTTGAGCAGACACATTTTTCGAACCTATGAAGCAATGGATTAGCAATATCTTTCAAAATGATTCAGATTGAGATTGATAGTGTGTTACGCAAACAGGATGCTGGGGACCAACATCTAAATTTGAATGTTTTCCTCGAAGATTCAGGCAGAGGTGTATGTGTATATATAGCTAGTATACCAATCTTTGACCAGATGCTAGCGATTCCAGCATATATCGCCATTGACCGGGCACAAATCCAGATTCCACCACGACCACGACCTCCTTTGACAACGATTTCCTTTGACCACGGGTCGTTGTTCATCAGCATCAGATAGGTATATATTTTTTTCATGTGAAATATCAAAACTAAATAAAAAACCAGGTGCATCTGAAAAATTTAAAACAAGATCTTTTCAAGCAGTTGGTGGCAATTATTATAGTTCAATCTCAGATTTGATGCCACCAAAACCAACAGGCCCGCTCAACAGAGGAAAAATCAATATTTTATTTATAACAATATAAATTCAATTGTGTCTCATTAGCCACAGTTGACTTTTCTGAATTATATTAAAAGGATTTTGAATATTATAGTTACTGAATATTATACTAAATGAATATTAGTTCAAATGTGCATTATAGTAAATGTCCATTATACCATAGAAAATTAGGTAAAACGAAATTATACCAATAATTCATAATATCGTTTCATCATTATATTAAACAAAACTATATATTAAATTAAATTAGGTCATTTGATCATTAGAACTTTTGTTATTATAACAAACATTACCACTACACACCCAGTTGAGCTATAAATACACATGAAAAACGTCGGGCAATTACAAATATTTTATTTGGCAGACCAAATTGAAATGTCATTCTCCCATAAGTGGGCACAGGTTAGGTGCGTGTAAGCAGTTATCTCACAACGACTTTGCAATGTCCTCACAAACTACCGGCAAATGCCGTATTTTATTGAACAAAGACCCTTATTGGTTTCTAGAAGCCTCTTCGCAACACGAATAATTTAGCGGAGAATATGGGAAGTCCCATTTAGCGGTAGACGTTGATTTGTGTGGTAGGTAGGTTCACAAAAATGGTTCTAAAAACTTAGTAGATATTCAGAACAGGATCAGTGATAGAAAAGTGGTAACGGCCACGACAAGTTGTAGGTCTTAGGTTCGAACCCAGACAGGCGCTTAACTTTGTGTAAATTATTTCATCACCACTGCTCTCCAAACGATGTAGGAAAACATCGGAGGACATGAGGAAACCGTCATGTCCTAGAATCAAAATTCGAAGACATGTGACATCTACCAACCCGCACTGGGCCCGGTTGGTGGATTACAGCCCTTGGTGGATTAGGCCCAGCAATGGGAGCTGATTATGATGGCTTAGTAGGTATTCAATACATTTTTGTACGCAGAGCATGAATGAAACAGCTCTGTCAGTAATACAAAAATAGGTCAAAAAACACTACTGTGAACGTGAATAACAAATCCTATATTTCGCCTCGATGTTTTGAATCTTTAAAGTGGAACAACGACTTGCACCAAGACTACACATCCGCAAACATTGCTAGCCCACATTCTAGCCATAAATAAGATACTAAACTCAAAACTACATATTTGAAATAGCCCAGTTTTTATTTTACACATTGCATCACGCTCGAAATCGCTGAAGGGCTAGGCAGAGGTGTTCCTATAGTAAACCTACATTTCGCCAGTTATTTTTAAGTCCTATTAATAAGGAGCGAGCCTATTGCCTACAACCGACCACAATCATTTATCACTTAAATGGCACCTGAGTGAATGCACCTGCCACACAGCGGCACATTCACTCAGGTGCCATTTAAGCGGGTGCCCAATGATGAATACGTATTTATAGAAGATATCTGAACAAAAAAAAAATGAATGAAGTTACCACGAAGAAAGAACCGACTTCTTCAGACACTGCCCAGACACGCCAAAAGATGGAATGTTCCAAAATGTTACTAACCGCTTGTTTTTGTAAAACTACAATATAAAATAATGAGGTTACGATAAATATAATTTGTCAACAATGTAACTCATTAAAAACGTAATCAGTAAGTAGTAGCAAACAACACGTCTAAATATACAGGGTGATGGAAGAAGGGTGCAAAGCTTTAATGCGAAGACAGTACAGACAGTCTAGAACCATTTAAGCCATGGTTGTCTTAGACGAAATCTAATTTTTAGGTTATTTATGTCTAATGACACACGAGGACTAAAACATGTTTTGCTAGATTGCTTACACATTACTTGTAATTGAATAAAATAAAAAGGAATTCATTTATCATTCAATTTGGCCATAAATAAGCAGTTTACTTATTGGGAATTATTGAAAAAAAAAAATTGGTTAAAAAAATGGTAACATTTCGTCTAAGACAACCATGGCTTACCTAAATGGTTCTCAATTGTCTGCACTATCTTCGCCTTAAAGCTTTGCACCCATCTTCCAATCAGCCTGTATAACGCATGCGTGCGAAAATATTCAACGCATTGACGCGACGAGCGGCGCGGTTTACGATCGCTGCTCCCCGAATCAGATGCTAATGAAGGTCGACCTACGTCCAAACTGGATGATGGCAAAAAGATTCCATTATAATTAATTTATGAACTTTTTATTACTTCTAGATATAACTTCTGAAAGGGTGGCAAGAGGGTAGTTATGGCAGACGCACGTGTCCACAATAAACAACCTTATTAATTACACAATAAACAACCTTATTAATTACACAAGTTTTTATATACAGATTTAAGAGACATAGGTCGCTCATTTCGTAAGATAATAATGTAGTTATCGATAAACTATGTTCGGGCTATTTATAACAACATGTTTACGGTTCAATTTTGGTGCTAGCTAAAAGGCTCATTCATGTTTTGTAAGCGATCACCCTGTGACAAAAATAAAAGCTACGTGCGGAATTTAATGAGTTTGTTTTATGTGAAAAATATAATTAGTTATAAAAGTTTGCGCGGCGAGAAAATTGTTTACGCACCTAGAATTTTATTAGGGCCTTGTTTACCGGCTCCGAGTCCAGTATAAAAGGCTGGAGCTATTTATTTTCCAACCATTACATGAGGATACATCTACGAAGTGTCATTGTATTGAAACGTTCCCGATATTTCTAGAAGTAATTAGGTGAGTAGGTACTATGTTTTATCTAACTCTATTTTCTGTGTCCTATTTTCATGTCCTTAACTTAGTAGTAGGTACGTCGTTGGATTATTTACTCTCAAACAAAAATAATAAGTAATAAAAAAGAGAGTTGCTCTATATGCATTTCTGTAACTTGGTCAATCAAAAACTAATAATCAAAATCTCTTCTCCCATTTTTTTTTCTCAATCTTGTTATTTTTCCCTCATGTTTCGTGCGAGTCGTGCGTGGCCGTCAAGAATACTTTTCAAAAAAGATTTTCACATTCACGGACACCAAAAGAAAACTTCAGACTACACGACATTATAACCCCGGATTAGGGACTTGTTCATAGCGTGTCGATGGCAATCTAGATAGATTTGCCCTAGAATGCGGCTACGAGCTTGTCACCTTCAGCAGCGTCCATCAATTCCTGTTATATTCCATTAGAGACTGGGTTACTACGGCGACCACGGCTATCGGGACTGTTAAAAATTAAAGCACGACGATTGGCTGCTTCGCTACGTCAGCTACATGTCGGGGGTTCAATTACCGCACATAATAATATATGTCATAATAATTATAATATTTTATACTGTGCATAAATAAGTCCTACAGGGCAATATATCGTTATTCCGAGTATGCCTGTTTGTGTATGTGAGATTTGTGTCCGTGAACGCATCTACAACATAATAATAAAGAGACAGAACATCAGTCACGAACGTTTTTGTTTTGTTTCAGCTCACCAACAAAATGCAAGGCAAATACTTCCTTTTGATAACGTTAGTCCTGATGATAACGTTGAGCGAGCACATGGCATCATGCCACATCCTGACATCAGCCAACAGTGATATGTCAATACCGACTTGTATGAAAATGCTGACTTACGCCGTGATTGACGTCTTATGCCCTAGATACGGCGCATACGGCGACTATTCTTCCGGTAAGTAATTATCTTATGTAATATTTATAAGGGTGTTAATGTAGTGAAGAAAGATGTGATGTATTGATGCAATGGACCTTGTTTACCGTCGATTAAGATGAGTGACGAATGACTGATTGTGATTATGTCCGTGTTTTGCTTTCTTTGTTAGTAGACCACCTATCTTGCTCTACATACAAAGTTCAAATATCAACACAATACATAACGAGTATAAAAAGACGCTCAACGAAGTCAAGAGTCATTTTTGTTTTTCCCGTTATTGCGATCTTTTTTTTTGTACTGGACCATACCTGCCCACCGTCTGGGTAACGACATAATAGGCATATATTGAAGGTCAAAGTTCCAATTTTTTAAAAGGTTTTTTTTACAAATCTTAACCTATACCTTAATAACCTAACATGAATCAAATCCCAAGTTTCGTTCACTGCAATTAGATGATTCTCGAACACATGACAGGTGATATCACCAAAATACATAAATTATGATATTTTTGACAAACAAAAAAGAGGAAAATAAGTTTTAAATATTATACGACCCCTGTACAATGTAAGCATGCAAAACTTTGTGCTAAGCACAATTTTGGCGTGCCTACATTGTAGCGCGCTGCCTTAATAGCGTTTACGCCGTACGGCATTTCATACAAACTTTCAAGACGTTGTTTTTCGAAATGAATGAACCGATTTTAATGAAACTTCATACGCATAAGCAGGATACAAAGGTCTAAAAAGTAAGCAGAGAACATTTTCGAAATGTCTTATTTAAAAAAAGATAACTGGAAATTTCTGTTTCTATGGAAACTTTAAAATCGGTCTAATTTGGCTGTAACACAATTTTTCGAAAATGTTCTCTGCTAACTTTTTAGACCTTTGTATCCTGCTTATGCGTATGAAGTTTCATTAAAATCGGTTAATTCATTTCGAAAAACAACGGCTTGAAAGTTTGTATGAAATGCCGTACGGCGTAAACGCTCTTAAGCAGGCATTTCACACCAAAAAAAAAAATGTTTCCCAGCAATTATTTTCGAACAATGTGACTTAGTTTGTTGTACAGAATGCATAGATGACGGCTTTGTGATAGGTATTTTTACACTCTGTATTTTTTTTTTTTCTCAACTAAAATGATTGTAGCAAGTCACAGCAAAGCCAGCATATGCTTTTCAATCAAGAAGTCGACATTTTTAAGAATCAGGCGCTATAAAGATAATTAATTATACAAAATACACAAATCGAAGGTTCTCTTTTGAAATTATATTCTTTGAAATAACACTTGACAATTATAATATTGATCAGAGGGCTAGATCAATGCATGTGAAGTGTCATGTCATGACACAGCAAAAATTTGATAAGTTAATAGCAAACACCTGCTTACATTAATTTATATTATAATTATCAATACAACTAGCGACCCGCCCCTGCTTTGCACGGTTTTTGTGACTTGACAAAACATCTAATTGTTATAACTAATATTAATGTAATACTTATACACATAAACCATCCGGAATGATGAGCTTTTCACTATCATTATTCAGATATATCATTATTTAGATTATTTAGATTATTTATATGATGGTGAAAAGCTCATCAAAATCCGTTCCGTAGTTTTGAAGAACAACTGGTATTTAAGTGCATCCGGTTAGACTAGAAGCCGACCAAAACATAGTTGGGAAAAATCTAGGCAGACGACGAAGTATTTTGAATAACAACGTGGTCACACAGACAGACACGAAAAGCGACTTTAATTTACGTAAAAATTCAGATATAGATATTCTTAGTACTGGCTATGAATAAAAACAAATTCTAGGATTTATATTGTAGTTTGTAGGTCAGTACCTTGGAGTACGAGGATTTAGATTATTTTCTAGATTTTCTATGATGAATAGTTCAAGCGAATGGTGTAAAGCTGACATACAATAAATGTTAGCTTTTATTAATGGCTCTCATGGAATAAAATTATAATAACTGCAAAGAATTTATGCTTACTAAAACTACCTACTAATAGATATTATGTAGGTATTCGATTTCGCTAAGATTACACCTACATTATAAATTCCCACCTTCGTCTCAAGGGGCAGAGACTACAGAACGCCCTCCTATGATCCTTAAATAGGTACTCCAGATGCTAGATATTATTGTAAAGATAATGTAGATTCAGAATTCCCTAAAATTGAATTCGAATGATTACATATTATAGCCCTAGTCTCGTAGATTAGACTATTATGTCTAATCTACGAAAAAAATACCAACCAAAAAGAATCATAGAATATGGCTTCAGCCGCGTCGAACCAAAGTAGATTTAGCGTCAGCCGGACAGTTGAAACATGAGCCTCACCGAGACGCGACGCGACTCTGCGCGTACCTACTTTTTAATAGAGCGGCTCAAAATATAACTTTATTTACTACACGAGCAGATACACATTTCATTGTGAGAATTCAGAATACGTTGCACCACGCAGCGCTGATCACTGGCCTCTTCTAGTATCGTCCCTAATATGAATTGACCCTAAGGGGGGTGCGTAAAGATAGCACGCGAAATTAATTTTTTTAAGCGTTTTTTGCAATTATTAGGTCAGTGTCAGGTTGTAAGTTGATCAAAATTCAGTCTGGGAAATTAATTGTTAAATAGTTGACACCCTTCGTCAATTTGCCGTCATAAAGCCATTTCATACAACTATAAAAGAATGACAGTTGTGATTAAAATATACGGAAAATTTAAGTTTTAGATATAAGGGCCAATGATAGAATGCGTTCTTGTCACGTGGCAGCTTCATACAAACGAATACGTGTTTTGCTAATTTGATCTTTTTTTTACAGTGCGGCCGCTGAGATAATGCGTTCTTGACACCCGTTAGTTTAATAAAAACGAATACGTGTTTTGCGAATTTGATCTTTATTAGTTACTAGAATTGTCGTAGTGACTGGTGTCAGAAACGCATTCTCTCGACGCGACGACGGCCGGACTGCAATAGGTAGTCAATCTAACTTTACCTTATCCATACTCTTATGAGCATTGACCCCCTGGCTAGGAACGTTTTGAGAAAAAAATAAACTTGTATCTCTTTTCTTTTTCAGAGGAAGTCATCGTGCCGTCACGGGAGATGATTGTAGAGAAATGGGAACATAGAGAAAGTTTAATAAAGAAATGTTGCACAAAACCGTGTTCCGTAACAGAACTAATGAAAATATGTTAATTTCCCATAATTAAAGAATTCCACATTGGAAAATTCTCAGAAGCCTTAGTGTCTAAACACAGTAAGCCGAAGGTAGGTACGCGACCGAAGTTCGGCGTGATTACGCCTGCAATGCTATTTGCATAACTGACGACACATTACGCCGAAATTGCGTTGCATTATAAATACGATTGCAGGCGTAATCATACCGAACTTCGGTCGCGTACCTTCGGCATAGTGTGTTTCGACACTTAGGAGATAAGTTTCTAAATAACGATGATACAACTTACTTTAACTTATAAACAGAAGTCTAAGTACCAACTTCCACGTTTCTGACTTAAAGAATTACTGACCCCCTTAGGGGATGGGCTTCCAAAAAATGAAGATACAACTTGTACTTATAAAAAGAAGTCTAAGAACGTACTTACCAATTTTCACGTTTTCTATTGACGAACTTAAATACAAACTTACATCCCCTACTGATTTAACCCCCTTGATATAAGTTTCCTAAAACAGAAGTCTAAGTACCAACTTTCACGTTACTAGCATCAAAAATGACAAACTTCCATACAAACTGTCATCCCCTATTTACTTTGGGACATGAATTTTCAAATAATCCTTCCTTCGTGCTCTCAAACTCACTCAAACTCAAACTCAAAGCATTTATTTCAATTAAACCATTTACAGGCATTTTTGAATTGTCAAGAAGTCGGTCAGTCAGAAAATATGAAGCTAGTTGCCCATTCCAAAGCGTAGGTACCTATGGAGAAGAACGGGCAAGAAACTCCATGGACACTCTTTTAAATTATATTTTTACAAAAATATTAGTTACATCATTAATGTTGAATTTATAATTATATGTGAGAACGATGTAATAAAATAAAAAAGACGTACGTGTCAAGAGCGTCCAGAGTACAGCAAATAGAACTTAACAAAACAACAATAAAAAAAAAAAAAAAATTAAATAAGCCGAGGCAGCCAATTGATGACCAGCCCCAACTGACGGCGCCCGTTCACGAACATGACGCATAGATCAGCACCATTCAGCTCAACCATTTTGAAGGGAGCTAAGTGATCCAACACACACGCCACCGTCAGCGAGACATGCTCATCTTCGTTATTAAGAAACTCTTTTAGGTTTTGCGCTGTTTAGACTGCGTTGTCTGTCAGTGAATTCAAGATTTTTAATCATTAGATAGATTTAATTAAGTTAGCAAGAAAGTATTGCGTATTATCACAAGTTAATTACCTACCTAGTTAAATTATTTAATGTAGGAAGTTAGTGAAAAAATAAACTGTTTGTGTTAGCTCTGTTGGAAAATTGGACAGACTTATGTAGGTACCTATTGAAAAATCAATGTGTTTTCTACTTAGTACCTTAGATCAGCAACTTTATGTTTGTACTCAGTAATTAGGTACCTCTTAGTCCAATTAGCTATAGCGTCTTACAATACGGTCGATGTACGAATATCATGACCAGTCTGAACATTATAGGCTCTCCGATCTTTCATAAATTAATGTTCTCTCACTCACACTCGCCTCATGTCACCATTTTGGTTCCTAAAATATGTTATTGCGCAGTTTCCTGTACAAAGTTCGGACCGGTCACGAGTCATCGCCCCTACTGTACCTAAGTCGAATTTTCACTGGAGAAAACTATCGTGTGGGATATTCTTTAAATATCGTCGGTTTGCAGAACGAATTTATATTGACTGTCATTTTGTATTATAAGCTTTATTTATAATGTATATTACCCCTTCTTGTTAAGTTTTTTACCCGTGAAAATACTGCTTTAAATTACATAACCCACCAATTTTAATATTTACATAAATTAGTCTATAGATAACAAACTAATTATAATTGATTTAAGATTAATATTAAGGTCATAATAAAAATGTAGGTACTTTAAATTTTAACAGCTTTTTATTTTAAGCTTGCCCGAGCAACCATGAGGGTTGCTAAGAAATGTTCCTAAATCCGCAATCTCCAGGAAATGGAGCTATTTTGAAAAGTTATTCTATAACCACTGTTTTAATTATAATCTATAATTTCAACCTTGGTTTGTCAGTAAAACAATTTATCATTGACATCTATATTGATACCTAAAAAAACATTCATAATTACACCTATTTGGTAACGATCACGAGCAAAATAAGTATAAAAACAGAATAATATTCTTATCACTTGTTATGGTAGATATTTATTAAAAAAAACTATAGGTATAACTGTAGGCCTGAAACTCGTTATATCTTAATATCCCTGAGACAACTATAATTAAGTGGTAGGTAGATATTAGATTATAGATTATCCCTTCTGTAGAACGGCCGATAGGCCTACATCTTTTGCAGAAGGGCCGACAAACACACATCTTCTGCAGAATGGCCGACATACCTACATTTTCTGCAGAAGGGCCGACAGGCCTACAACTTCTGCAGAAGGACCGACAGGCCTACATCTTCTGCAGAGGGGACGACAGGCCTACATCTTCTGCAGAGGGGCCGACAGGCCTACATCTTCTGCAGAGGGGACGACAGGCCTACATCTTCTGCAGAGGGGCCGACAGGCCTACATCTTCTGCAGAAGGGCCGATAGGCCTAGGAATAGACAACTATGGAAGAAAAATACATGATGCGCCGACCCCATAAGTTGGGATCAGGGGGTCTAAGGTCATCAACGTAGATACGGGTCAGTCCAAAACAAGTTGTACCGGCAAAACAATTGACTACCTAATTCATCCTTTCGGACGGGCTAAAACACTTCGGGAGTAGGGACATCTGTTAAATCGTGTTGGGCTCTAACTAATCTTATGTTCGTAAGTGATACGGAGTAGGAAACACCCGTTATTTCGTCCGAAGCTACGGGCTAAATGCATTAGTAGATCTCAAGGCACAGATTACTAATAAGTAGTCCCAAGGGCGGGACTTCTCCTACTATGTTACTGCCATCAGCATTCTCCTGCCGCAGGAGAATGAAGACGTCATCGTCAGTGTTAAGTACGAATGCTCGGAATAAGTATCTATCATTGTAGGGAAGTAAGTATCTTGAAAAACCGTGACTCATCCAGGATATTAGTAAACAAGTAAGTACCTAAGTATACAAAACAGCTTGCCTCCTATTATTTTCTCCTATTGAGAATAAAAAATAAGATAACTTTCATTGCTTTAGGTATAGATACTTAGTAAATAATGATTTAAAAAAATACCAACTTTAACATACACAATATGATATGTTATAAAAACTAGGGTTTGGGGTGAAATTATACTTTCGGTGCACAGCATCGTTGACGCATCTCTATATTCGCCCTAAACTCTATTGTTTTTATACCATATCATATTGTGCATGCCGACTATGTCCTATGATTATTTTGCACCACTGACAACCCGATTTTTTATATCCACGCAATCACTGTCCATTCCAAGGTAGCCTGGAAGAGATCGCAGAAAGCGATAAGGCCGCCCATTGTATGTTTTGTATTAATAATTGTATTTTTTTGTTATGTATTTTCTGGTGTACAGAGGCCAGCACATCAAGTTACTCCAATCTGTCAAATTTCTTTGATAGATTTTCAACTTTATTACAAAGGAATAAGGTTCATATTCAATTGGGAAAATGTGACAGATTGGGGTAGCTTGATGCCTCTAGTTCCTCCACAGTTCAGCTTGAGGCCTCTGTACAATAAAGTATACTTATATAAATAAAATATAAATATATTATGTAAAAAAAAACGTTTGAAAATGGTAGTCCGTTTCGGTGCCGGGTCGGTCTACTCCAGTCATTCATAAAACATCGTAGGTCATCAGAGATACTGCTACGCTCAAATTGTATCAATTTTTGTAAGTATACTTTAAAAAAGTAAATATGGTTTTTCCGGTGCATCCTTTGATAAGTCAAAAACTGAAAGAAGTCTGAAAATTTCGAGGTTTTTCGAGCACCACGCAATTAGCACAGGCCTTTCGAAGCTGCAAACTTGGTTTTATACTATTGGTATCCTAACATGCTAAAAACCGTACCTATATAGTACAGTGCAAATTTACAAACTAAAGCGATTTTTGTCTATGGTGACTGGCATAGTACCTACATACTACCTACGACGCCTAAGGTCAGCTCACACCGAGACGCAACGCGACACGCAGCGCTGATTACTGGCCTCTTCCAGTATCGTCGCGTCTCGGTGAGTTGACCCTAATATTGCAAAAAATCTAAAAATACGTGAAGTGTTGTTAGGCTTAGAGGAAACTCGGTAAGAACGCAAGCTCCGTTAATATGCTCGCTCTCTATTACATAGGACTTAAACATATCTAGCGAAAAGTGGTTAAGTACTCTTTACACTTCTGCCTACAACTTCGGTGAAGGCAGGCGTGATGTTATATTATTGCCAAATAACATAACACCACGCACGCACGTGTATGGCACGTGACCCGGTTACACGTAACAACAAGATGGAACATATTTTTCTAACTGATAACCCGTTACTACGACGGAGGGACCCCTGTATCATAACAATGTGGTTTTTAATAGGCATATTGTAGTAAACAGATGATTAGAACAGGAAAGTTACTTTGCTCGTTATTAGGCTAGTATACTTACCTATACCACCTAAACTTCGAGGAAGTAAGTAACATAGAGTGGATAATACCTCCTCTAAAATTCCGGAATCATAAACATAACGTTAAAATCCCGCGATTGCAAACTATTTATTGAACACATTTATAACAAATTATTACTTACTTCGAAGAGTCTTAGATATTAGTTTTGGGTAGGTATGTGCACACTCGCCTCTTTTATGTTATACGAATTTGAAGGAATAAAGGCCCATAGAATTTGTTTCTAGTGTGCCTGTCTAGAATTGCAAGAGTTTTTATGTGGTACTAGCTTCCGCCCGCGGCTTCGCCCGCGAGGTACGTCGATAAAAACTATCCTATGTCCTTCCCAGGGATGCAATCTATCTATCTGCCAAATTTTATCGAAATCCGTTCAGTGGTTTAAGCGTGAAAAGGTAACATACAGACAGAGAAAACCCAGATCACAAACATTGCAATCACTTTATTAATCCATACTTACTACCTTAATATAATATTTACAAACTTCGACCGCGAGGCTAAAAAGTAGCGTTAAAACATACTGAACTGGACATACCTACCGATTATTTATTTCGTCTCTGCATGATAACATTCTAGTCACTTCACTTTTCTTATAATTCAAACACCTTTTGGTAAAAGTTACCGTTATTTCTAAAGGGTATCGACTGTGCATTCTATTCTTTTCTGCAAAATTTCGTTATAGCAATGAAACTTTGAGTATTGAACAGAACATGACGAGATACAGCCCAATTCAAACTTTACGGCGGCTCGTCGCTGTGCAGTAACAAATACAGCTGTCAGCGGAGGTGAGGGGTGAGGTACTGCGCAGCGAGTAACGCATTTCAAAGCCGCGATAAAGTTTGAATCGGGCTGTATACAGTTCAACTTTTCAGTATTGCTGTCTCACTCTTTCATGAGGAACACAACTAGTTTAGTCTGCCTAGCGATCATTAAAATATAATTGACTTATACCAGTCTTATAAAAGCCCCTCCATTTCTTTCATAAACTGCATGTAAGCGTCATCTTTGCTCGGCAGTTGTTTAGGTATATCAGCCGTTCTCTGAATGGCCCCGGATTTGATTCCCGGCTTAGCCTTTTTGTCTTCGCGTTTGACTCGCAATGCTGAGGGCACGAATCTTGTGACGTCCGCTGAAAGGTTTCGTATCTGAGGTTTGGCACTGATTGTTGCACCTGGAACAAAATACATCAAAAGGTAAGAAAGTGCATGATCGGAATAAAAGCTCTTGCATTGTCAAAAGCTGCTCAGGACATGAATGAAGAATTACTTAGATTTAGTGAGGTAGGTAGATTGGCATTAATTTAAAATCGTCAACAGTATTTTGACATCTTCTTGAGCACCCATTTGATTAATCACCGAAGAATATACGCTCGTGATCTATTGCTGTATGATCCATTTCTTGTTATATTCATAGTGTAAATTCAAAATCTTTGATTTGGCTCCTAGTAGGATCCTAGTAGTGTAGTACAAAATGTAGCTGGTACGGCCCGATTCAAACTTTATGACGGCGCGGAACATGAGGCGAGTTGCTACGCAGTAACAAATTCACCTGTCCGCGGGGGTGAGGGGTGAGGTACTGAGCAGCGAGTAGCGCACTTCAGAGCCGTCATAAAGTTTGAATAGGGCTGTACCTGGCTAAGTCCTGGAAGCTTCCCATTTATTTTATTCTATTTTGAAATCAAATACACGACATAGAAGTTTTACATAAGTTATCAGGACGATCCTACAATAAACCTACTGACGAATAATTACCCCTAAACATGTTTCCATTCCAAAATTTTAAGATAAAACTTAAACAACCAACCTTGTTGCGCGTCCTTCTTGGAGATGAGCTGCGGCGCAGCCTGCAGCACGGACAGCTGCGGGTGCGGCTTGGGCGGCGGCGGGCCCGGCGGCCGCAGCAGGCGCGGCGGCGCGCCCGGCGGCGGGCCCGGCGGCCGCAGCATGCCGCGCGGCAGTGTGGGCAGGCCTGCACAACATGCTCTGGCTTATAATCGGCCTACTGTGTGATGATACGTCATCACACAGTAGGCCGATTAGTAGGCCGAATATATAATAGAACAAAACCACGGCTTTGCACCATGTGGGGATGTTAATACGACAATGCATAAGCAGCCTATAATGTTCCCACTGCTGGGACACAGGCCTTCTCTCCCCAACAGTAATAAATCAGCCAAGAATTCTTTTCCATGTTGATTAACAGTGTAAAAGATTCTTGAAGTGAAAACTTCTTTAAGCGCGTTGGTCATTTTTTGAGATGGGAAAAAACTATTGAACTCGCGATACTGTTACCAGCGACACCGCTTCGGATATATTCGGCTGTCCTCGGGATTTACTCGGTTTTAATGTATATCCGATATGTCAGTGAGTGATGGCAAAGTATTCTGTTAGTGTTTTGTTTATAAGACGACTAGCTTCCGCCCGCGGCTTCGCCCGCGAGGTATGTCGATAAAAACTATCTTATGTCCTTCCCCGGGATGCAATCTATCTCTCTGCCAAATTTTATCGAAATCCGTTCAGTGGTTTAGGCGTGAAAAGGTAACATACAGACAGACAGACAGAGTTACTTTCGAATTTATAATATAAGTATGGATTAAAAAAATACACACGTAAATAATTGTTTTCACTTCTATCGGCACTCCCGGAGTGCCACTGTTTTTTTAACCGACTTCAAAAAAAGGAGGAGGTTCTCAATTCGGTTGTATGTTTTTTTTTATTTTTTTTTTATTTTTTATGTTTGTTACCTCAGTACGCCGTCATTTAAGAACCGATTTAAAAAATTATTTTTTTATTTGAAAGGACATACGTCGAGATTGGTCCCATTTTTGTCAAACTCCAGTTCTGATGATGGGATCCATGAGGAATTGAGGGAACTCCTCAAATATTATAGGCATACATATAGCAATTTTGGTATTTTCATTAACAACTCAAGCATTTGCATTCAGAAAGTATAATTTGGGGAAGTGGAACTGATGATGAAGACCACAGATGGCCATCGAAACTACTCAATGAAAAATATTTCACGGGTAGCGATTCGATTGCTTTAATATGGTTGCTAAGCAATTTATGATCGTCACAATGCGTATGGTAAAGTGGAGCTGATGGTGACTTCACCATCAGCTCAAGTTCTCCTGGTTCTTACCAAGAGAACTCCTCAACAATTAACGTCCCAGCATCGGGAAAAGCAATATTTTGTAACAGGTGATGAGCAGTTGACATTAGGGTTTGAAACGGTATGCTCTTGAGGTGGTCCCATTGTCACCAAGTCAGAGTCTGATGAAGGGATCCCATGAAAGTCGAGGAAAATCCTCTTTGGTAGGCATGTACAGTGTGTTAGTTGAACTCTCTCAAATCAAATGAAACCTATTGATGATTCAAGTGTTTGAGTCCGAGAGTCATCACTTACCTATACTCCGACTTTTAATTAGCTGCAGTAAAATAACACTTCTTAATAACTCATTTCGGACTGCATTTAGAGATATGCATGTCAAATAAGTTTTATTTGTTACACTACTCTGTACTAGAAAAAAACAAGGTTTGGTTGATGGCCGCGAAAAAACAACAAGACGACAATTTCAGATGATGTTACAAAACCGATTTAGAAATATTTTTTTTATTTAAAAGGATATACTTCCAGATTGGTCCCATTTTTGTCAAAATCCAGTTCTGATGATGGGATCCATAAGGAATTAAGGGAACTCCTCAAATATTATAGGCATACATATAGCAATTCTGGTATTTTCATCGACAACTCAAGCATTTGCATTCAGAAAGTATAATTTGGTGAAGTGGAACTGATGAAGGAGACTACAGATAGCCACAGGAACTCTTCAATGATTATAAGTATTTCATGGGTGGAGATAAGATATCTCGATTAAGATAGTTAAGCGACTATGACGAAGCAAATTTAAATAAATAGTTCTGACGAAACTGGTACCATCAAACCGATCTTATGAAGCTGGAAGGTAGGTACCGGAGCATCGTAATAAAACAATGTATTATGTGTCCTTCGAAACACATGGCATTAGTTGAAGATGCAGTCTAAGAATTTCGCCAATTAAATGATACAACAACAAGAAATACATACCTTTGTATATGTTACCTGTGATTTTTTCACTCTGGCAGGAAAAAAGTGACAGCACTGCTGTCACTTTCAAGTGACATTCATAGCGTCTAAAAATTTTGCCGCCAACGTCCGGAAAAATTTTTCTCTCGTTAATTTTCATAGAAAATTTGTAAAGTTTCAAGTAAAACTTTATAGAAAGTGAATAATAGTGATTGTGGTAAGTGATAAATAGTGTTACGCTGATCACTAGTCAGCGAAATGACGAAAGGGAGATCGGAAGTTCAAATTAGATAAGTGCAGGTGGTCACCGGTTACTTTGAGGAACCGTGTGTGACCCTGAGCGCCGCGATTCTCCTAAGCGCAATAGTGGGGAAAAACTCTCTTCATCCTCGGAGGATTGAGGTACCCATTTTCCCACCGCCGAACGACAGGGCAGAGATCGAAATGATTCCCTGTAAGTCGGACCTACGCATTTATAATTGAATGAGTAGCCAATAAGCCAAGTAAGTGCTGAATATCGTTTATTATGACACATTATATCACTATCCTTACGCAAAAATACTATCGACAATCTGTTTCTTGCTAGTATCTAGGTAGGTACTTTAGAAGTGTAGTGTTGTTTTATATACAACCCTTTCGTACATAATGAATATATTACAACTTATGGAAAGGGATTTCAGTGTAAAAATATGATGATTAGGTAGTAATTCCTAAAGCAAATACAAAATGTCTTGAGGAGCTAAAACTCAAGCAGGTTCTTTTCTTTGTCATCCCATCATGAAAAGCAATCCATTAAAAGTAAACCTTACAGGTATGCTCACCTACCCTATGTGTTTCACACACTGAATTAGAAGTAGACTGAGTACTTATGCCACTAAACAAAACTAAAGACTATTTAGCCCCCGCGGAGGGAGTTGTGGCTGGTATCTCTAATGTGGATCTAGAGCAAAAGGATCTAGCTGCTAAAGTAGTCTACAGACACTCTTGTTAATTGAGCCTACCCACTAGGATTGTATCCTGCGGTCCCCTTTGGAAGTAGTCTGAACACTCCTATCCACGAATGTAATTACAATAGTTTATTGCTCTCATGTGGTACTTATCAGTTGTTACCTACATTAAAGAGGTTGAGCACCTCTGAGTTCTAATTTGCAATTAGAACATTAAGATGAATTATTAAAAATTACATAGGTTTTATAACTAAAAAGAAATGTTAAAGATTGAAACAACGTTATAATTTATTATGCTAAACTGAATATGTATTGTTGTATTTTGTAATAATTAAAGAAATCTTATAGTTATGGTCAGGACCAGGACCATCAGGATCTTTTTGGCATTCATCAAAGGTCCTCTATTAGATAGATATTATTATATTTGCAGTGGAGCAAATAAATCCAGTACACAATTTAAAACTGACAATAAATGATTTAAAGCTGGTTAATATAAGAACATTGTTATTTTATTTTAAAAACATGATAAATGAGGCTCATAGCAAAAATAACTAGCCCAAGACTGATACTAGAGGCAAGATTAAGGCTATCTAAAGAACCATGTAAAAGCCTGGGAATAAAAGACTATAAAATTGTTTCTGTTTCATACTGAAAATCATAACAGGAAGACAAATCTAGAAAAGATTTATATTTAAAACAATTCTATTTTGAGATAAGTATCTGGTTAAATTGTCTATGTGTAGTAATTTATCTATGTGGATATCTAAGATTATGATAATATAATCCAATAGCACACTCTGGTATTACTAAAAAGTTAAATGGAAGTAATTATGTGTTAATGAAGGGTAGCTGTTCATGCCATAGTTCACACCAACGACTCCGGAGAGTCTTAGAACTAAGAAAAAGAGGGAAAACAGCACACTCTTTTGGCTTTTCTTCAGTTCCCTGGACAATTGCAGCATTAGCCTAAGAGGCAGAGAATTTGCAAGCCTGTGGTATTTGCATGTAATATTTAAACTGCAAAATCTTGTTTATTTAGTTTAAGGCATTGACTGCCACCGCGGTCACCGGTGGCCGCGAGCAGTGGATTTTCTGTTGTGTCTGTTGTCTGGCAGCCAACATGTTAAATAATTTTTTGCTGGCCCACTAGTAAAAGCTGTCTCGGAGACTGGGTGACAAAGCTTGGGTAACAAATGAATTTCCAAGGGCAATTCTAAATCTCAATCAGGAGTTAGAATATGTAGGCCCTTTTTGGAACACTGATACTAATTACAAAGCCCTGCCTGCAAGCAAGGTAGAAAGGATGATAATAATATTTAAGAAGAGCAGACCAAGACAAATGAAAAGAGGTTGCTCCACTGGTTTGCCAAGAGTTAATGTGGTGGCCAGAGGCTATTGATAGACCACAGCTCAGTTCCTTTATATATGGGTAACCCAATTCCTGTCCACAGGCCGTGGAGGAAGGGTAAGGAGCCCACGTGGAAGGGCTACTGTATCCATAAAATATCGCTTTTAGTGATAAGACCGCTCATTGGGTCACCCTATGTAAAATATCCTACACTTATATTTGTAGTTCTTATGGGTACATAATAAAGAATATTCTGTTCTATCCTACTCTTGCCAGGAACTTGGCCAAACCAGAAAAAATGGCACTCTAACTTGAGAGATGTTGGCCATATACGCAGTAATAATCAGCCAAAGAGCCATCTTCAGAGTGCACATATTCCAGCTCAATCCGACAACAGACCTTTGTCGCAAACTTAAGATGAACACATACATCCCTAGTGAGCCGGAACCTATCTTGCAAAATGACGAAGTTAGCAGATTAGCTGGATACTAAAACACTCTGTCAGCGGTTTATCTCCCGGGGAGGTTAAAGTTGTTATAAAGGCTTAGCCGACCGCTTATCTAGGAACAGACCAGCCGGATTGGCTCCTGTTGCTCCAGGCCCCAGGCCTCGGAGGCCATGTTTCAAAGTGGGGCGTCCCCGATGACGACCTTTTCGCGTCAGATAAGTCGGCCGCTGTGCGACAGTACATCACATGGGACTCAAATGATGGCTTGGCAAGCTTCTGCGATGCCTTCAGTTAAGAGCTGAGAACATCGACTAGCTGGGTGTTTCTCTTCGCCCAATTTAAGACTGAGTGCTCAGTCATTTGAACTCGGAAATGGTGCGGGGACGTATTGTGTAAAAGTCGGCCCATACTGGACCCAGTGTGCCTGGCTCCCTTACTTGGAGACGAGAGGTCTCGGAGAGCCAGTGCCTATACAAGAACTAAGTAACAACCTCCTAGACCTGACAAGCTGCAACTCCTAGCTTGAAAAGTTGGGGGGGGGGGGGGGGGGAACGGCAGTCAGGTTGGAAGGGGCAGTGTTTGGTAGAAGAGCAAGGGACTTTCTAAAATTTTGTTGGAGATCCACAATAATTATTCATAAAGCTCGTATTCAGAGGTGAATGTCATAGTGTAGATTGCATGACATCTAGACGGTTCCTTGTCCATTTAGAAAGTCCCCTATATGGGATAGAAAATTATGTCTTGATTAGCAGAGAGTTACATACCCTAATAGTGTAAGATATCTCACAACTTTTAAATGTTGAATAAAATAAGATACTCATTTATGAGTACGATACTTACAACACAAATTGTCAGTATGCAAGAGATGTTAAAAGTAGGGTAAGTAATAACAGTGCGCCTAAGGTTTGGCTCGAAGACAATGACAATCAAAAAAGCTACCATAATCATTGTTGATTTTGGTTTACAATAACAGGGGTGTGTCTGAGCTTGCTCAAAAGATTTTTAAACAAAACATGATAGAGGAGCCTCCAGGAAGTCAGAAGAGGTCTGTGGTAGCCTCCGGGAGGCTGACTGGTGATTAGTTCATCAGATAAAATTAAACTGGTAGAGTCACTAGGCTTACAGAATGATTACTTCTGTAAAATAGTTAAGGAAAGGGCTATGTCTCAAGAGTATTTAAAATGATCAGCCTATAATGTTCCAACGGATGGGACAAAGATCTCCTCTCTGTGAAGGGGGACGAAGATTTATCATATGAGAATTTTCAATTCCTAATGAAAATATTTAAATATGTTTGTGTAAATGATTCATATTTTAAGTAAATTTAATTGATGAATGAAGAGACCTAAACTTCATTTACATGCGAGGTTTAATCTATTAACCATAGTAATATAAAAGGTCCTAAATAAATTCCAGTTTCAATGGAATTATAACTTTGTTGTGTAACACATTGAGTTTGTTTTCCCACTTCATTATAAAGATTGAGATTCAAAAATATTTGTACTTTTGATTAATTAAGGACATGCGTGATCCAATTATCCTTTATCATAATCAGCCTATCATGTTCCCACTGCTGGGACACAGGCCTCTCTGTGAAGGGGAGTGGGCAGTGATCCGCCAAGCGGGCCTAGTGCGGGTTGGAATTATCCTTCAGTTATGTTATGAGATTATTATTTTAATTCAGTTTAAATCTCTAGATTTATAATTATCATTGAAGCCTTATATTTCATGTTCACCCTATGTATATAAGGCAAATACATTTGTTAATAATCTAAAACATTTTATGGAAGATTTGTTAATTTTTGAATTTTTTTGAATAATAAATTAAAAACCAAAAATTTTTTTTGGTTTGAACATACCTATAATGAATACAGACAGAAATATTCATTAATTTCATTTAATATTTAATTCAAATAGCGTCTACATCCTTCGGGTATTCTTTCACCAGCAGATAGCAAACAGGTCTTCAACTAATGCCATGTGTTTCGAAGGAAACATAATAGAGCTGTTTTGCATTAAAACAAAACAGTTATTATGTTATGAGAAACACATGGCATTAGAGCAATGTGCTTGCTGTTGAGTTTTGAAGACTTCTATGAATGTCACTTGAAAGTGACAGCAGTGCTGTCACGCTTTTCCTGACAGAGTGAAAAAATCACAGGTAACATATACAAAGGTATGTATTTCTTGTTGTTGTATCATTTAATTGGCGAAATTCTTAGACTGCATCTTCAACTAATGCCATGTGTTTCTCATAACATAATAACTGTTTTGTTTTAATGCAAAACAGCTCTATTCTAGCCGTGTTTGGGCTTATCGAGTAAATGCGAACCACATCATACAGGAGATGTGATACGAGAAGCTATTTCGAAGGCTACTGCTCGAAAATGAAACCGCTGAAGACTGTTTTATAAGACGCCAAAGAGATCTTCGCCCTTGAGTCGTAGGTACATTAAGTGTGGCTTTGATTGTCAGAAGACAGATTTCGTAGCCTCATTATTTCCGTCAATGATCTGTCGTCGTGTGGTCGCTTTAATAATTTGTTGGCATCCAAATCTGACAAAACGATACCTTCCAAACTTCTGACACGACTTAGCGCGACGTATATTTGCCCTTTTGCAAAGTTTTTTTTACCAAGGTCGATCACAGCTCTTTCTAGGGTGGTACCCTGTAATTTATGTACTGTGACCGCCCAGCTTAATATTAGAGGCAGCATACGACGCTCCACATCTCCGTAACCCCTTACTGCCTGAAACGTAGTGCTTGTTGGTGGAATGGGTATGCAACCGTTACTATCTTTTAGCCTAAGACCAATAGTTTCGTCATCAAATTTTACGTACACGGCTTCCGGTAGTTCCCCATCCTCCAATTGATCTCTCCTTAGGGCCGGCCATTTGATTTTTTTGATTATGCCCATAGCTCCATTCACGAGTCCTTAAGAGACGGAAATGTTACGTCTTAACATCACTCGGGATTCGACTCCAATTTTTCTGTACAACTTCCTGTCACTGTTATATATTTAGCAAGTAGTGGTATACGAATTGGTGTGGGGTAGGTACCACAACTCAAAAGTGAAAAATAAAAACTTTTTAACAAAAAAAACAACCGACTTCCAACAAAACACTACAAGTTGAAAAATAACTTTAATTTCAGAAGTCGGTGTCAAAAAACGAAAATGCAGAACCAACGACACCGACTTCCGAAATTAAAGTTATTTTACAATTTGTAGTGTTTTGTTGGAAGTCGGTTATTTTTTTTGTTAACAAGTTTTTGTTAAGTTAAGCTAATATGGAGTGAATGTTCAATTTTATTTCATTCATCGTTCACTGGACCCCTACAAAATTACATAATGAAATGTTAATTTGCACATTTAATTTCGTTTGTGATCATTCGGTAGCTAAGTGTCTAAATTTAACATCATTGGATCGCTTAACTAATGAATTAATTTTTTTCACTTTTGATTCACTTTGTGTTCAGAAGTTCACTTCTATTGAAAAATGCCGAATTAATCACAAAAAATGAAGTGCCGGAATATGCTTTATGCAACGCCGAACACCAATTCTGAAGGACCACTTCAGACAACATTTTACCTGAAGGTGGTCCCGGTGGTCCAGGCGGGGGCCCCGGCGGCCCGGGGGGCGGCCCGGGCGGCACCAGGCGCATGGGCGGGGCCATGGGAGCGCGGAGGGGCGGCGGGCGGAGACCTGGAAAGATAAAAGTACCAAGATTATTAGTGTCCATGGAGTTTCTTGCCCTTTCTTCTTTATAGAAACCTACTACGCTTTGGAATGGGCAACTAGTTTCAACTTTTTGACTGGACAAGACCTTGACAATTCAAAAGTGCCATTAATTTGTTTAATTGAAATAAATACTTCTGAGCTTTAGTCTGCGTTTAATGTGGGCCATAAACATGATTATTGAATCGAATACCAAATCAACAAATACGGTCTGTTTTGAAGGGCGACTCGGTTGATAGCAACTATTTTAAAATCGGTCGGACTTTGCATTAAGTTTGGCGGTACCATTATTAAGTAGATCAAATTTATCTCAGCGTCAAGCAAATCCAGTGTGAAGTCAGCACCTTGCAGTGAGTGTAATTGAGTTTAGCTTTTGAAGATATCATTGACCCAGCGGTTTAGGCAGTGCGTTCTCTGTCAGTGAATTAAATATTTTTATTTAGTAGATTGCGATGTTTACCAGGAGGTAATAACGGCGGTGGCATCTGCCTCATCTCAGCGCCAGGAGGCTCCAGCGTGAAGTCAGGAGGCCCGCCGAGCGGCATCAGTGGCGGGTGCGGCCCTTCGTTGTCACTGTCTGAGTCACTGTCGCGACCGCCGCCTGGCCTCTTTAGAGCACTTAACCTGAGGAAAAAACGGATGATTTCATGAGAAAGGTTACAATACTGAAAAGATTGACGAGTAGATTCGAGATTTTTTTCAAGTAAGCGCGTTCCAAGGAGCTTATAATAAGTTAGTGAACGTACTCTCTGCCATCTGTTTCCTGCCACCTATGAGGTCAAGTGCTGATACATTAGTAATAAAAAATCTGGTGTTCACACTACTCGGCCGCTAGTGAGAGCATTAAAGACAATGTATTTACTTATTTAATTCTTCAAGCACACAAATGTGCAGAGTCGAGACTTATGCCATTGAGATTTTCTACCAGTCAACCTTTGAGTGATGCAGAGCCAAACAGTGGTAGGTGCAATTATGAAAATTCTAATCTAACTAGCCTGTACTGTCCCACTGCTGGGCAAAGGCCTCCCTTTTCCTTTTCCACACAATTCTGTCTTTTGCGAGTGTCGGCCAGTCCCTGCGGTAGGAGTCAAGCTCGTCCCGCCATCTTCGTCTTGGCCTGCCGCGATGGCGTCGTGCGTTTAGTGGGACCCAATCGGTGGTTCTCTTAGCCCAATTGTCATTTGACGTGCGGCAAACATGTCCGGCCCAGTCCCACTTAAGTTTAGCGGCTTTCTGGATAACGTCTGTTATCTTGGTTTTGGCGCGCAGTACTGTGTTCCTTATACGGTCAGAAATTCGAACCCCCAGGATACTGCGCTCCATGGCTCGCTGGCAAACCTCGAGTTTGGACCTTTGCTGAAGTGTCAAAGACCTGGTTTGAGCACCATATGTGAGAATGGGGAGAATACACTTGTCCATAATTCCCTTTTGAGACATAACGGTAGATTTCCTTTTAGAAGATCCTTCATGAAAATTAAGGAAGAAATATTAATTTAAATATAAAGATGTACATATATTATTACTTATTAAAACCACAATTCAATTCCCGGAAATTATTTGTTTTTATCGCGTCCGTTTACCCGACTGCGCCAGAAGAAGGGTTATGTTTTTCAAGTGTATGTATGTATGTACAGCTGTTGTGGTCATATAATTAAGAACGATTTGAAGTTCCAGAATTTTTTATCTAAATCATGTCATGTGTAGTTATGTGTTCCTTCTTATAAGTAACTAGTTATGTTATGAATAGCCACATGAATAGAGCAAACGGGATTAGAAATAAAGAATAAAATCGCTAATTATAATTTTTACAAATTTTGTTTATTTATTCTCTATAGTAACAAATTTAAATAGTAATGAAGCTGGAAAAATAATTAAGAATGATTTATTAAACTACTCGAGAGTTGTTTTATATGAAACTTAGATTAAATAAAACACATTAATGTGAAGTGCGTAAAGGAAAAAAAGCAATTTAATACATTTTAAACTAAAATTAATAGTGAGGAGTAGCATGCCCACGGTTTTTAATTATTGCTTTACACCGGCGACGCATTGACACTATCAATTTTTGACATTTCGCAAGAGAGATAGAGTTCCATTCTTCTAAGAAAACGTCGTAAATACAGCTCTCTTAAATTGCTACACTGTCGATTTAAAACCTTTTTCTTGACTTCACACCAAAGATGCTCTATTGGGTTTAGATCTGGGCTGTTAGCTGGCCAATCTAAGACAGAAACTGATTGCGTTGTAAGAAATTCCTTAATGGTGCGTGCAGTATGCTTTTGATCATTGTCGTGCTGGAATGTCCAAATAACCGGAAGCACGTCTTCAGCATAAGGTAAGATTGTTTCTTCTAGTACATTTTTATATTTGAATTGAATTGATCAATGTTTCCTTCTTTCAACTTAACAGGTCCAACACCATGTCCAGAAAGAAAAGCACCCCCAAATTTTCATAATTTCGCAGCCAACTGGTTAAATTAGCCGTTCAGTTAACCGCCTAGCCTTTCAACTAAACGGCGGCCGTTCAACTAACGGCCTGAATGATATTCAATTACAGTTTAGGTTGTAAGTCTGTAACCAATCACGCGCGAGCCGAATTGGTCGCAGTAATTAAGGCATTGCACCCCGACCAAGTGGGTTAGGTTAGGTTAGAACTGTGATCAACCGCGTTCGAGCCGAGGGAGGAAGCGAGGCGAGCACTACTTCTAAAGGCCAGGCAGTTAACTGAACGGCTAATTTAACCAGTTGGCTGCGACATATAAAGTTTATCTATTTATTTTTTTCCAATCATGTGTATCAACAAATGCACCGCTAGTGTGGAAAAGTTTTGCGATACCGAGAGAAATGCAAAAAAGAAACATGCAATTAGTTATACTTGTTGGTTTGAAAAAATCTTCCCTTTAAATAAGCGTTCTTAATTATAAACCACCACCACTGTATGTATGTATGTATATTTCTTTGGCACGCTCTGTAGCCTAAACGGCTTGATCGATTTCAGCTTGAGAGGTGCCGTTAGATTCGTCTTAATTGTGAGAGGGACACTGGTTATGTCAAAATTGAAAAAAAAAATGGCTGATGTTTGGCGCCATATATTGTCGTCATTTTTTTTAACCTCTCGATTGGGGTATCGAAATAAAGGGTTTTAAAAGGCGATTACAAAAATATATACAACTTACATGGTTAAAAGTAATTCGAAGTGACAAATCGTAAGAAACACATACCAAGAACTAAATCGTCTGCGAAACCTTTCACATTTGTAAACTAAAAAGCTGGAAATAAAAAAAGTTAATTTAAAAAAAAACCGACTGCGGTTAAAAACTTAAGTTAAAAAAGAACTGAAAAGCTAAAAACAAGCCCATTTTAAATTAAGAACGGGCCCAAAGGAAAATCTTCAATCTTTGAGTAGATTTAAACAGTAGTAAATCATGTTCAAATTGGAAAAAAAAGTCAGGAAACTTCATTATAAATGTAAGGGTCAACTCTGACGAAAACATAGTACGATAAAATTTTCTCGATAGAAAACTATCACAAAGTTACCTCTCATTTTCAACTATTTTGGTTTGCATTCTATTTTGGTGACTACTACTGAACCACAAATTAGATAAATAATAACACTCATTATAACCTAGAACTGACGCTAGCGATTTTTTTAAATAACGTATATTTTAAAAGATAATCGAATAAAAAGCATTCGGCGCTTACTACATTTTAAATCCGCGAAATACGCTGTCTTCCAACTCGCGTGACACGAGCTTGGGACATCCGTTTGTTTCACCAGTCAGTAGCCCTATCAAAAAGTACTCTGTGCAACCATTATTATTATCGAAATTCTTGTTGAATAATAAATGGGAAACAAAAGAAATACAATGAAAAAACTGAAAAAGCGAGAACTGAAACACTTGCAGACTCAAATGATTGCTAATTGCCGAAGTCGCAAGGTTTATATTTTTTTGTATTTACATCAAGGTGCTATAGTATACGCAAAATAAAACAGATGATTTGACCGCTCGCTACAATCGTGTACCGTTTTCGTGCGAAATTATATAATTTAGCACGAAGTTAGTGTTGTCCACGCTTCCTCAATAAAATTAGAAATGCGAAAGTATTACGATATCCCTTCCTCTCGCCCGTCTTTGTTTGTTTGTTACTTTTTTACAACTAGTCGAGTGAGGTATTAAAACAATGATGTTTATAAGACTGTTCCAAAAACTCGCTTGTTTAATAGCCTCCCGAGTTCCCGACCGATTTCAGTCAAGGTGGTCAATCTCATCAGAGATAGGTAGGTACGCAGAAGATATTATACCTAGTGCACCAGTGTGAACGCAAACACAGGTGCACTTTCTGTTCCTTTACTCTCATAGTCCGATGGGACGGTTAGCCGACATGACCGGAGAGTGATCGAGCGCAGGACCAACGGCTTTACGTGCTTTCCGAGGCACGGGGGTATTAAACCGCCAACTTTCAAATTCCGGACATAAAGAGATTGTTATGTCATCAGTAACGTTCACTAGCGTACAGTAGCGGTGCTGTGACCAGGATGAAATCCGGATTGGAAAAGATTATGCAGACTATTCTTGCAAAGCTGATTTCAAGGACTTTGGAGAGGAAAGGCAAGATGGTGATAGGACGGTATTCTGAAAAGGAAGCAGGATTAGATTTTTTGGTTAAAGGAGTGATTTTTGCCTCTTTCCACATAGAAGGAAAGACACCACAGGATAAAGAGTAGTTTAGGATATGGCATAGAATAGGAAAGATTTCGTCGAGGACAGGGAGTATCATTTTCTGACTGACACAGTCACTACCAACTGCATTAGTCGTGATTAAAACAACGCTCTTCTTAACATCACAATCAGAAAAATTACTAAAAATAAATGCGGGAAGTTTCGGAGTTGAAACATTTGAAAGATAGTTTACTGTAGCTGCTTTTACGGTCCCATTACAGTAGGATGAAGATGAGAAGTTTTGATTCAGTAGATCAAATATTAAATATTTAGGAATCGATTCTTGGCGTGATTATAACTCTCATGGATTTATGAAACCAGAATTTACCTGAATCTCAATTTTCAACTGATGTGTGGAGGCGTTGTGAATCTGTACACACCTTATTGCAGCGATTGCGAGCAGCCACAAGGACGGATTGACGACGAGCGCCGATACTTAAATTTTGTTTTATTTACAGCTTTCTTGTGAATGACGTTTCTAATATCGTCGCAATTGCTTGATTATTACTGCATGAATTGAGCGTGAACATCATTTAAGTGAACAAGGTTGTCTGTCAGTAGATTGAATTTTTCATCCATTGACCCGACAAAATAAATTAAAAAAATATTATTGTGATCATTTGATTTGATTAATTACCACAGTGTTTGATTTGTAGCAAAATAATTGAATTTTATAATAAAACCAATAAAGGAATTCTGAATAAATTGCTGTGAACAAGTAAAATATGAGTGTGCTACATAATATCACAATTTATAATGCTTATACGTTTTGGATTTTTTTATCACCTATTTGATCACTCCTAATTTTTTTTATGGTGGAATGGAGTATACAGAACTTTTATTTCACAACATGAAATAAAAGTTCTGTATACTCCATTCCACCATTAAAAAAAAACATAGGATTGCATTGTATATGTCGCAGCCAACTGGTTAAATTAGCCGTTCAGTTAACTGCCTAGCCTTTCAACTAAACGGCGGCCGTTCAACTAACGGCCTGAATGATATTCAATTACAGTTTAGGTTGGAAGTCTGTAACCAATCACGCGCGAGCCGAATTGGTTGCAGTAATTCAGGCATTGCACCCCGACCAAGTGGGTTAGGTTAGGTTAGAACTGTGATCAACCGCGTTCGAGCCGAGGGAGGAAGCGAGGCGAGCACTACTTCTAAAGGCCAGGCAGTTAACTGAACGGCTAATTTAACCAGTTGGCTGCGACATATACACATGTAAAGATATTCTTATCATTTCACACATAGTATAAGACAATTAAAGTACAGTCATAATAAAAGTTCATTTTGCGAAATGATGATTGTGAAACCGAGAGCTTATGCGCATATTATTATGTATTTGTAGAGTACTATTTTGTCCAAAGAAATTTAAAAATAGAATTTTTAAAGTCTTTGTTTTAGGGTTCCGTAGTCAACAAAGGAACCCTTATAAATTCGCCCTGTCCGTCAGTCCGTCCGCAGCCTTAGCTCAGAGACTCTTAGTACTAGAAAGCTATAATTTAGCATGGAAATACATATTAATGACGCCGACAAACTGGACTAATTTTTCCCCATCTACCCAGTGGTGTGGGGTCCCGCCTGCTTCTAACTTTCATTTAATTTAAAATTGGCTTGTTTTTAGCTTTCAGTTTTTTTTTTTTTTTTTTAACTTTAAGTTATTTATCGCAGGCGAGTTTTTTTTTTTTGCGGCAGCTACATGCTTTCTCCAATACACAAAACAATAAAGCAAATTAAGCTATAATAACACAAGAACATACCTAGCATTCAGATCTGCAGCTCTGTCCCTCTCCCTCTTTCTGTGAACCTCTTCCATCTCTTTCATAAAATCGTCTATGTTCTGTCCAGACAGCGCCAACATGCGCTGCTGTAAGGACGTCGGTTTGGGTGCCTGTGTGGCTGCGACCCCTTGAGAGGGGGGAGCGTCTTCGTCTACAGCTTCTCCATCTATGTTTTCTAAAGGAGGTGGCTTTGATGCTTGGACTTTTGGTAATGGTGCCTGTGCCAGTAATATAAAATAATAATATTTTAATAAGAAAACAAATTGTATTGAACCTTTTGTAGAATTTGGTTTTGATATAATTAAGAATTGTAACACACATAATATCACGCTTGTTTCCCCGAAGGGTTAGACAGAGGTGATGATAATACACCCACATTTCGCCAGTTATTTTTAAGTCCCATGCAATAGGAGGCGAACCTGTTGCCATCAACTGGGTACAAATCCAGACTCCGGGCTGCTAATGAGAAATTCCAAAAGAAAAACCCAATAACACTTTACCCAACCTAGGAATCGACTGCCTGCTCAGCAAAGAAAAAAAGAATTAAGAATTGTGTGTTATTAAATCACTTGTTTATCGAATTGTTCTTTTCAATAATCAATTGTAATTTGGTTTTTTCTAATGTGGACCTGTACTTGATTAATGGTAATAGGCTGGCCCAATTACAAGGGTTTCTGCAAGTAAATCATTTAAGACACTTTTAACGTAACTTTTGTTGGTCAATATTCCAAAACTAGATGACGCCGGTATTTTCTAGTTGACTGACTATAACTTTACTAGCCAAATGTAGCCCACATTACATATTCTTCTAAGTTTTTTTTTTTGTTTTTTTGTGAATATTGTATGCCTTACTTAAACTGGGTCAAATAACCTTATTTTCTTTCTTTCACATTTGGCTGTTTACACTTACACCATGTCAGTGTATTATACAGTTATACAACTCAGCCTACCGGCTACCGCTTTGGTAATACAGTGAAGATGTTATATTAAAAAAAGTAGTCTACATACACATTCTCCAGGCGGTCCTTCATCAGCCATGTCAGAGAACCTCAGCACCTTATTGCTGGTCATGTCAACCATCTTCTGTTTCTCCAACACTAGGAACCCGAAGTCACACGGCGGTCCAGGAGGTACACCGGGGGGTTCCACGCCAACTGGACGCTCCTAGAATGATAGGATACTGTGCAACCGTAAACTGTGAGGGTCTGTTTCCAGAAACATTTGTGTTGTTTCGTAAAAAAGTAAACAATAATTTTGTAAACATTGCAAAGAGAATTTTGAAAAAACTTTTTTTTTTATATAGAAATATAAGGGCGAACTGAAGAGGCAGCCCTAGTCACTAAGGGGGCACACAGGGCGCGCGGTTTTTTGTCTATATAAATAAAAATGAAATGCTGTTCGTTGGTAAGCGTATCACTTGATAACGGCCGGACCGATTTGGCAATTTTTCGTTTTAAACCCCTTTCTTTATTCATAAACGTTACTTAAAGTTAAGTAGTGATTAGCGACTGTTTAACCATACATTTTTGACGTTTAAACGTCACTTAACTTTAATCATCGTTTATAAATAAACCCCAAAACGTTTGTAATAGTTTGTATTAAGTTTTTATGGAAAGAAAAATTTTTCCTTATTCCATGGGATTTTTGTATGAATTATTGTAGGACAATAGTCTGTCAGTTCGGCCAATATGTAATAATAATTCTCAAATCTTTATGTATCTTGCAATTATAATTTTATAAACAGCAGAGCTCTTCCATGGTTTTGTCCACAGACTGCTAAGGGTTGACATAAGAGTTGCAGTTATTTTTTAAGCTCTATCATTTATTTATTTGAGAGAGGTAAAAAGAGAGTAGGAAGGCCTTTGCCCAGCAGTGAAATATTAACAGCTAAAAATAAAATAAAATTATCATTTTATTGTCAAGGAGGTAGGCTCATTGAGACATACAAGATACTTACAGCACACCAACAAAGTGCCCAGCCTTTAAGACCTTTACACACTGAATGCGAACAAACATTTGCATGGGCATTCCCTAAAGCTACGGGAAAACTCATCAAAAAAGCCCTTGAAGCAATACTTGTCTAACCAAGTTGTAACAGCATGGAACAGGCTCCCGGAAAATGTTGTGACGGCCCCCACACTGAACTGCTTCAAGAATCGACTGGACAGATGAATTATCTCCAAGCTATACAATACACACGCATCAGCTAATTAGCTGCTAGTATGTCTAACCAAATAATAATAATAATTGACAATCTTAGTAAAATTTTAGACAGGTATTCTTCGATGATATTGATAAATATTGAAACTCAGTTTAAATAATGTGATGTGATTTGCTAGAACCTTTATATTTGAAAAAGATAAATTCTACTTACTTTATATGCCGAATCTTTCTTCAGTATAGGTTTGACAATCACAGGATGCACCGCGTCGGCTGGCAGAGGTATTTGGGAAGGCACATTGCTAAATATTAGGTTGTCCGGTACCTGCAGTTAACATAAAAAAAGCCTCTTAAGGTGCCACTAGTCGATATTTTTTCCATACAAATTTCGGGAGAGTATTACTCCACTGTTTGACATTATGCATCCAAAGTTAAACATGATATCGTTTTGAATTGTGTCTGTCAGGAAACAGAACAGTAAAATAAAAAGCCATTAAAAAGCTATGAGCCAACAAAGATTCGTTTTTCTTGCTATTTTTAACGCAACTTTAGGTGTAAATCTTCTTATATATAAAAATGAATCGCTAAATGTGTTGCTAAGCGCAAATCTCGAGAACGGCTGGACCGATTTCCCTAATTCTTTTTTTATAATATTCCTTGAAGTACGAGGATGGTTCTTACGGAGATAAAAACAAAATTGTTCGAAAAAAATTGCACCCGTACGCAGCTGGGGCGGGCCGCTAGTAAGTAATAAAAGTAAAATCTTCAATACCAAGTCCATGCCGACAAAGCTCGGTTATCGAAGAGTTCAATAAACTTTATTTATAATTGAATTATGCAGTGGATTTTTCATAAAACTCGATTATCCAAAGCACTTTTCAAATTTTTTTACGCGCCTATAGTTCGGAACGGTGTTTCTGTGCGTGAGAACTAGACGTTGTGCGTGTAGACTTGCGTCTAACTACTAGCTCTGTCGGACACGAAACCAGGTGAGACAGCATGCATTTTAGCCATGACCACCAGTGAGTTCGAGCTCACGACTAGTTTACTCTTAATTCATGTATTAACGATTCAATGTTTAACAATTAATATTTTTGCTATATTTTTATTGTTTTCGTGCATACAAAATCTTGCGCTATCTTTTTTAAGTCGTCTAATCAATTAAACCAATACTTTAAAAGAAATTATACAAGCTGTAACAGAATAAACGCAAGTCCTGAAAGTAGTTTGTTCATAATTGACTACTGAATCGATTGCAGTAAAGAACCTAGGCTTTTTTTTTTTCAAAAATTATGTGTTTTGGTCATACTGACCGCCGATTGAGCCAAAGAAAATTAAGTCTTATTCTAAGCCAATAAGACTCAATTTTGAATGCATAAAGTAATGTTAGGATCAACACGATTTTTTTAATAATAAAGCTTAGCTTTAAAAAAATAGTGTTGGTCATTGTATTATGCTTTTAACTCAAAACTCTAATTGGGGTGTATGAGGTATAGCGTTAATTATGTTACATGTTGTACCATAATTAACCTACCTGTTTTTCACCTACAAAATGGGGAAAAAATACATAATTATGTAAAACTTGCATTCATCATCATCGTACATTTTTTTAACTTTCAATGATGAAAACATTGAATTTCATTAAAATTAAGTCTATCCTTAAAATAAAATTAATTACGTACATAGGAACTTGTGTACTTGTAAGGTAATAGTGTTTTTGTATTTTATTTTCTCTTCTACGCTTACACACGGTGTCTACTGTCTATCTATGTCTCTTTTTGTTTATTCTCAAATTGCAGGTATGCTGGAAGAGATTTATTTCGAAATAAGCATAGGTATCGTTTGTATTTTTCTTTTTGTTTGTTTATGTGTGCATTAACTGTTAAATAAATAAACTTGCTAATTTCTTTAGATATAATAAACATCACCTCTGTACAATATTTTACTGTTCTTTTCTTCATGTCTGTATACAACATTATTTTTAATATATGCGAAACCCGAAATTTTTTATGTAAATAATCTATGTACAAAATTTCCAAACTGTATCATGAGAAATCACAAAGTTATAAGCTTGTTATGTTACCTGGTTATCCGTTCAAAAACATGCTCACCATGCGGCGCGGCGCGAGATGACCATGTTTTATGCTCCTCCAGCATCGTACGCTCATTGATAATACTTTGGCAGTAGGTACCTAACTGTACGGCGATTTGATTGCAATTTACTAGTGATTAAATATTTTTGGGACAAAAATATAACATGGTGTAAAAATTATTGAAATCCATTCAGTTACTTATTCTGAACAAACTATATTCAGGTTTCGCATATACTAAAAATAATGTTGTATATGTGTGTACATAAACTGTTACATATAAACTTACTTGTAATGTAGGCAATGGGATATCATCTACTTGAACCGACTGGGCGTGCTTCACAGATTCATAGTATGATATTAAATGTGCTCTCCTCTTTTCATATTCCATTTCTTGACGTTTGAGGTCCACCCATTTTTCTGGATCATCCTTGTCCTAAAAATAAAACATGGAAACAATTAACATTTTTTTTTTGTATTGAATATTGGACTGGTTTTAAATTGAATACAAACAAGTAGTATTGTTCCTAGTTCATTTTCCTGATGTAAATTAAAATAGAATAAACAAACTATACCGTATACAAAAAGTTTCAAAAAAAGTAACGGACCATTATCTTCGAACTGAGTGACCATTACGTAAACGCTGCGTTAATGCATACATAGCGCTAGCGTCGCGTAGACGTCAATTCGAAATTCAAAACTATACGTAGCGTTCATAGATGGTAGCGTTGACGTAATGTACTTAATCATGTAATGTGTCAACGTCTACGCTAGACCAACGCTAGCTACGAAATTACTTTCATATAGGTACTTTTGTTATGTCTGAGCAATGTTCGCGTTCACATTTCCACAAACGTTACATCGCATGATGACACTACGCATAGCATGATTTTTTTTTAATGGCTTGTTAAAAGAATTTTATCACCTTAACCTCAGACCAAATAAAAAACCAAGACAGAGTGCTGAGAACGATACAGTGAAGTACCTATGCCAAAACTACACCTCCGCTCTGTGCATACACGTTCACACCAACACATTTACAACCATTTACAATCAAACTGATTCAAACTACGCTTCACTAAGTGCACACATGTTTACGAAACCGGCTTCACTTTACTGTTGTCTTGGTTTTTTATTTGGTCTGAGACCTTAAGACGCCACTAGTCAATATTTTTACCATACTAATTTCGGGAGAGTATTACTCCACTGTTTGACATTACTCATCCAAAGTTAAACATGATATCGTGTTGACTTATTATTAATTGTGTCTGTACGGAAACTGAATAGTAAAATAAAAATCCATTAAAAAGTTATGAGCCAAAAAGGATTCGTTTTTCTTGCTATTTTTAACGTAACTTTGGGTGTAAATAAGTAATAAAAGAACTGTAAAATCTTCAAAACCAAAACCGTACCGACAAAGCTCAGTTATCGAAGAGTTCAATAAACTTTATTTATAATTGATTTATGCAGTGGTTTTTTCATAAAACTTGATTTTCCAAAGCACTTTTCGAATTTTTTTACGCGCCTATCAGTTCAGTTGTGCATCTAGACTAGCGTGTAACTGCTCATCACTGATACTAGCTCTGTGAAACACGAAGCTAGATGAGACAGCGTGCTTTTTAGCCATGACCACGAGTGAGTTCGTGCTCACGACTAGTTTACTCTTAACAAAGTTACTATGATTATATTTTTAAGCAAGCATACTTAACCCATACTTATTTAGATTTAGATACAAATATAATATTATTATTTAAAACTATAAGCATGGCTGTTGTTTCAAAATGTTGTGAAATATTATGCAATAGTTTCCAATCCCTATAATAATTTTCACGTACAAAAATACATGTAATGCTGTATTGTAATAATAAAGACTTGGAAACATCCTGACATTATCAATATAAATAATATTTCATACTTAGTACTTACATACATCTTGAGAACTCGGTCAAAAGTCTCTCGTAACTTTTTTCTCTTCTCTTTTAAGACTTTTTCATTCAGGGGTGACGGTTGTAATACATTGTATTCTAAACAAAAATATCATTTAAAATATTAACATCATGTAAGTATATTTAAGAAAATACCTACATTATTTTTAGTATATGCGAAACCTGAATATAGTTTGTTCAGAATAAGTAACTGAATCAATTTCAATAATTTTTACACCAAGTTATATTTTGTCCCAAAAATATTTAATCACCAGTTCATTACAATAAAATCGCCGTACAGTTAGGTACCTACTGCCAAACTATTATCAATGAGCGTATGATGCTGGAGGAGCATAAAACATAGTCACACCGCGCCGCTCCGTGTGGTGAGCATGTTTTTTAATGGACAACCAAGTAACATAACGAGCTTATAACTTTGTGATTTCTCATGATACAGTTTTGAAATGTTGTACATACATTCTTTACATAAAAATACTAGACACGTGTTTCGGGTTTCGCATACTAAAAATAATGTTGTATATTCTGTTGAGAAGTGTTTGTTTTTATGATCTGTTGATCAGTGGCTCTCAATATTATTAGGGTTCAGTCAGCCTAAAAATAGGATCTTTTATTGGATTAAAAACATTTGTACAAAATTATTGTCTTCAAAGACAACACTTCTTATTTGCGAGAACAGACAGAATCTGAAGCAACAGTAAACAAACATTTCGTCAATAATTTTGTGTAATCATGACACTGTGGGAAGGGAAACAGACAGAATCTAAAGCAGTAGTAGACAAACAATATTACAAACAATTCTACGCCTTGTAGACTTTAGATCTGTAGACCATTTTTTATTTTATTGTACCTGTTACTTGTTGACAGGCCTACGCTGTCCTTCCATACCTACTGTAATTTGAAAACATTGTACAACAATTATTTTAAAAGCGTACCTGTGAAGTTTCTTGCCGGCTCTTCTCTATTCGAAACAACCAATTGGAACTGTGCACTTAGCTTCTGACATTTCATAAGTGCCCATGTCGGTTTAAGTGAAATAAAATATTTTGATTGATTTAAATAGACATAATGCAGTAGACAAATGTCAATGCTATAACTGATTTGATCAAATACCCATTTCATCAATTTTCTGCAACTCGTCCAAGATCTGGTTAGGATCCTTCATCTTAAGTACCGCAGCCCTCACCATCTGTCTTTGTCGTTTGTTCTTTTTCAGTTCCTTTTTCCTTGCCTCTTTTCCTGTTTTTTGAAGTAATTTCGTATTAGATTTTAACTTTTAAATGAAATTAATTTGATATTTAAGTATAAATGTTTTTTTTAATGGTGATGATCTATGCTTGAAATAATAAAGATGAGAATATTGTCTTTGTAATCAATGGATGAGAATGGTTTGAGACATCCTTACATCTTCATTATTTTGACATAGCACAAGTTTTTTGTGTATTGTGATAGTAAATATTTCAATAGCTAAAATGTTTAAGCACTTATTCAGTTATTTTACATTGTTCCTGCATCATGTGCATTTATCATTGTACCTAGTATAAAATACCAATAAGAATGCCAAGACTTAATTGTCATCCAGGCGACCCTCACTCTGGACCATCCATACACACTCCAATATTAAGGATTGGTTAGTAATTTCTTGCAGAGACTAGCTGTTGCCTTGGGTTGCTTATTATGGCAATTTGAACAGCAAGTACTACAAATAATGCAAGCATACCGGCGCGCCTCATAAAAATGTACAAAAATAAAATATAACCAATACTCACTTGCTTGATCGGTGGGATTCATATATTTACCACTTTTAGTGGTATTTATTGATCGGCGACCCATCCTTGCTGAGTTTTAGTGACCTAAAACTAAATATTTAATTTCTAACTTAAAAGTAATAGTGAAATTGTCGAAAAATACAACGGAAGCGAATCCAAACGAGAAAACGCTTTATCGATATTTTGACACAACGATTGTACAGTGTTGCTACTTGCTAGTGCCCTTTTGTCAAAAGTAACCAAAGAGTACTTTGTATATACGGAAATAGAGAGCCATCTTGCGCGATTTGAACGATAACATTAAAAAAGCGCCCTCTGCGATTAAAATACTAAACTACATCCGTGTCAGTATTATAATCGCGCGACCTAGATCCATTCATGGTCCAACTGTTTTCTATAACAGAGATAGTAAAATTATACCGATATAAGTATTCAAAATCTGTTTACTACAACATATTTAGATATTATTTAAATTACACACCCCCTTACTAATAAACGTATTATATCAGACGAATAGTTACACACCGATTTCTCTCTTTCAGTCGTCAGTAATTTGATTTTCGACAGAAGACAAAGCGTTGTGTAACTATACAGACGATACACAATGTTTATTAGTAAGGGGGATATAGGTACAACGAAAACGAACGATCACAGCAGACAACGAACGATCACAGCATTCACAGCAGAACGACATCAAAACAACAACAGCCATTTTTGTTTATTACTTGCCAGTGCTGCCAGGGCATATATTTAAATATCTCTAAATTCTTACCAAAGTATGTAAGATCTTTTTATTTAAAAAATTTTATCAGCAAAAATGACTTATCATCATGGACACGTATGTTTATATTTAATTTATTCTAACGAACCCTATATTTACAATAAACACTCTTTGCTTATCTCCAATAATAGAACTAATCAAACTTCTATGTAGCAAATAATGAATTAATTATGGCAACACATTCTTAACAGTACTACTAATATTATACCATTTATTTAGGGAGAACATTGTAAACCTTAGTGTAGTATTATATTTTGAATATTTTTTATTATCCTATATTATACGCCACACTAGCGCCTCTGATTGTACAATACTAAACTGACAGATTATTATACTACGAAATTGTAAAGCTAATAACCAGCTGGAAATATATCTTTTGTACATGTCATCTGTAATAAGTTGGGTTATCACAATGCTGTTGCAGGGTTTCTACGAGTAAGATTGTAAGGCATGAAAGTAACATAACATGAGTCAAAAAGTAACATTTTGATGACAAAAGTAACATAACATGAGTCAGAAAGTAACATTTTGATGACAAAAGTAACATTTTATTTTTTAGGGAATATTTAATTTTGTTTAAATAGCTCAAAAGACAGTTTTTTCTTCTTTGTAAGTACCAATTTTTAGATCGGCTGAAAAAAATATATTTTCAAATAAAATATCTATTGTTTCTTAGTCTGTTAAATAATCTATACACAAAGTGATAATTAAACATACCCGTTTAATAATCACCACACAGACAGACAGACGGACAGTGGAGTCTTAGTAATAGGGTCCCGTTTTTACCCTTTGGGTACGGAACCCTAAAAAAGCAGCTTTAGTGGAAAAGTAAATACAATATGAACATTTTATAATATAAAGGTTATTTTCTGTTTGTTAACTTTAAGTTCTTTTTTGTTGATGACTGGAGGCGTACGACAGGAATAACCTATCAGAGTTGAAAACTAACTAGAGGATGATCTTTCTCACTGAAAAACTTTTGAGATGTTAATTCTAACATTGATGTAATATGATAATACCATATGTATGGAGTGGCAGCTAGCTGTCAAATTCTTCGACGCTGGATAGTTTTAACATCTGAAGTGAGCAAGTGATAGTTTTTATTCCCATTTGTACCATCTCAACTGCAGACTTCTGCAAAAAAGAGTAATCTGATACCTTTGCCATGAAGCAAGATTTTTTATCCAAAAAAACGTTCACCCATAATTTAAGGAGTAAACCCCAATCTGGCAACCCCTAAAACAACACGATGACATAATTATTGACTTTTTAAATATTTTTGTAATTCGGAACTATAGTCTTTTAACCCATTGTAATTGTTTTGAACACAAAATAAATAATAGAATTAATATTCACTTTAAGCTTCATATTTTTATTACCATTACTGAAAACACAATCCCACCAAAAACATTGTCATGTAAAATGTTCCCAAGACGAGACCACATTATGGCTCCCACTGTCAAAAAGTTATTTGAGGGGCAATTCTCGTAATTTTAAAAACGTTCACAGTCATATCTCAGTCTCAAAGTGTCTAAAAAATGCCTCTAATTTCCCTACATTTTGACAAGTTTTTGACATTTGTTTGTCGCTGAAATGAGACTGCGACTAGATTTTGAACGTTTTAAATTACGAGAATTGGCCTACAGATCTCATGTAGAGCCAAGCTTATAACTCTACACGCACTAACTCTACAAGCCCAACTTCACAAAATCTACACCTTAGTCAAAATATGAGGCTTGGACGTTTCGTTACTACAAGACTTAGAAGTGTCTAACAGAAAAGTAATGAACAGTGAATAAATTTTTCACCTTACGCCCACGTGATGGTAGCGAAACGGCCAAGCGGAGCCACATATTTTGACTAAGGTGTAGAGTTTGTGAAGTTTTAGTTTTTTTATTCAGCTTTGCTTTGCTTGGTTTTCTGCTTTCTAGGACTTCAAGAAGTACTCTTTAAGAGTTTTGTTGATCATCAGTCAGTCAGTGACGAAATCGGGGTTTTTTAGACATCAATAAAATCTAAACTACGTAGGTACCTACTTATAAGAGCAATGCAATTGAAAGTTTATATTATGTTTAATAAGTTCACTATTTGTCAATAGTAGATATGTTAGTTGTTAAATAATAATGAAAATGTGTTCAAGCAAGCAGCACAACCAAAGGTTGTAGGTACTTACTACCTAAGCCCAAAACGCTGTGTTTTTTAACCTCGCCTATCCCTAAAACTCGAAAGACAATACCGTACCTACCTGGCGGAGTGACGCGAGACAAGATGCCGAATTCTGTCTCAAAAGTAGACACGAGGGGTAAAAGTTTTTACTTTTAACCTGTCTGTAACTGTAATTATATCCTATTTTTTAACCGACTTCAAAAAGAAGGCGGTTCTCAATTCGACTGTAGGTACGTTATTTTTTTTTAGTAAGGCAATTTCAATTTTTTTTTTTTTAATGGATAGGATATGCCTCAGGTGTGGTCCCAAATTTTATTAACTTAGCTTGGGTAGTTTTTGAGTTAGCTTCAATAATACGTATTTTTGCCACTTAATTTATATTGATGATGTAATGACTTCTTATCACTGATATTTACATAGCAAGTAGTGTTATTTACAAAAAAAAAACGACTTCCAAAAAAGACGTGAAAAATAACTTTAATTTTGGAAGTCGGTGGCAAGCAACGAAAAATATTTTTCACTTCGTAGTGCCATTTTTGAAAATCGGCTGATTTTTTTTTTTGGAAAAAGTTTTTTATTAACTGCTAGATATAGGTACATACCTACGAAAATAATCAGGTTGTTAGGAATTTACAAGAATGTTTTATTCCATTTTATTAACAAGAAATTAATTGTATCTAAGACAAGAGCTGAAACCTACATAATTTAAAAATAGGTAGGTAGGTACCTGAAAGTTTAAAATGTATTTCTAAAGACCGTTCAGAATACTTAGTGACCCGACCGGAAATGAAACGGCATAGGTACTTATATAACCATTCATATTATCGTCTTTGAATGGTACCTATCTGATTCTATAAATTGGTTTAAGAATGTAAGTTACAGTGCTATCTGTCCGCAAAGCAATGACCGACCAGCATAATGACACGGCTACGTTACGAGTACCGTATCGTACGTAGGTACCTTCCTATTTAGTTATGCGAAGAGTAATTTATAGACAGACTCGTATTGCCTAGGTGCCTACCCAGTATTTACACGTATTTACGCGAGACGGGCGCTTGTATTCGCGTCGCATGATCGCATTACGCTATACACACACACAAATGGATTTTACGAGTATCCACTACCATCCACTACACACTGGTTTCATTCATATACCGAAACTAGACATCTCTTTCTATCTCATTCATGCTAACCGAACGTAAATGTGTGTGAATGCAATGGCATTCCTCACCTACGAAATGGCGTTTGTTGAACCGATTCGCCGCGCGTCGTCGGTCGAAGTCTCGCTCGCTCCCTCGCGCAGTGGCAGAGAACGCGTTCGTTCGAGGCGTTCGACTTTCCAGCGGCGACGTACGCTAGCGTGTATGTCTTCATTATTGATGCAAAAGTTCCACGATGGTAGATCATAACCAGAAATTGTTACAGGAGTTGCAAAAGAAAAGTGGAAATAATGTTTGTGCCGATTGTGGGAATCCGGGTATGTTGTTATTAGTGATTCTTAACAATTTTAGTGATAGTGTTTTTCTTGTGCGTGGTATTTTCATGGGGTGGTGAATAGGCGGGGGGCGTAAATGCGTCCATGCTTTGGAGTTCAGTGACCTCGACGTAAAATGCATTCAATGAAAACAAATCATCGACCAGCGCATTTTACGATGATTCAAAACATGCAGATAAGTCAGTAGTAAGGATACAATGGATACATCAGTGATGTTTGTGCGAATGCTATCACACACTTATGAAATGTATCAATGTTATTTGAAAATTAATTTCATGTGACCACCAAATTGCAAACTGTTTTCGTTTTATTTTGCAAAAATGCTTCATTAATTACTTCATTCACTTTGCATAATTGATTGAAAAGAATTAAAGTTTAAAATAAAACAATTCTAGCATGGGATTGCACTGACATTATTGATGTTTGGTGCAAAAATTGGCAACGAGTAAAATAAATCTGCATGAACTTTCACTTGTTTAAAATTATTGTTTTCATTTAATAAAATGATAGGTACAGTAAGTACCTACGAATCTAGGTACAAAGACGTAAAATAAATACCTAAGCAGATACCTCCAGCTATAGCTTAATATACCTAGTATGACTCATAGCTTCTGCCCTAGGTAGGTCCGTATCGTATCCTTGACATGCAAAGCGATAATTTCTCCGATTTTTGCATAGAACTATTATTACTAGCGTATACTTTATCTCAGTGGATTTTTGCACAACTTTTCCTTGATTTCGTTCCCGCAAGGATTTTTGTTTATCGTTATGGTTTTACCTATAAATCTATCCTAAGAAATTAGGATGTGAGCGTCCGCGTTCGTGTGTGTGACCTAATTTTATATTTCAATGTCTGTCTAAACTGCGCGGCGTATGTCCAAACAACATCATTCGAACTCGTAAATTCGCTCTGATATCGTATAGGGTTATATCGTATAGGGATAAACTTACCTAATTATTTTGCACATTTCGTGGTAGTGATGCCAACTTAGCTTATCAGCATTACCTATGTGGAATGCGATTCAGGACAAAAAATAATATTCTGGCGCCTTGTTTTATTGATGAAAGTATATTAAGTACAATCAGCAACGAAAGTCGGTCCGCAGTCGGTAGGCAATACTGTAAATGGTAGGTATTTAAAAAAAAATAGCAGGACTTAAGGACTTATCAGATTTAGGTTACCTAACCTACCACTACCAACAAGTTTTAGAAATACCTAGGTTAACCAAATAGTTTTTTATTCGGTACAGTCAGCAACGAAAGTTGAATGACTTTCAGTTTTTTAAATCAAAATAAAATTATTGAGCGCCAAAGAAAAACGCTCTAATGTTTCGCACTATAAGTCCTTCAATATAACTTTTAAGTAGGTAACTGGGTTGTGTGAGATCAGATAGGCAATCGCTCCAAGTAAAATACTGGTAGAAATTAAGCTACATTCGGTTAGACTGGATGCTGACCCCAACATAGGGAAAATGCTAGGCAGATGATGATGATTAATTAATAGCTTCTAAATATTAGTAATTTAGTACATATATGAAATGTTATAGGTACAGCAGTGGGTCCAAACATTTTGTTTCAATTTTGATCATAAATGTACCTAGAAGTATCAGCACAGAATAGATAATGTTGGTAGTTCATTGACCAGGCTGCACCCCAAATGCGTAACACAGTTCAAAATTCAATCACAATCCGAAGGATTTTGAAGGATAATCTATTATTGCTAATTATCTATTGTTTCATATGTTTGAAAAATTCGTCTGCTCTACAACCTAAATAAAGCAATGAATGTTATTGAACTGTTAAAATGAAAGGAATTGCCACTGTAAGCGCGTTACGCCATTACCCTGCTGTAAGTACCTTAGTGGAAAAAGGGCACAGCCAAAGTATAAATTAGATGTTATGTCTTGTCTTTCTTATTTTGATTGTGTTTATTTATATTTTTTTCAATATTATTTGTTAGTTTAACTAACTGTTACGTCAGATAAAAATATTTCATGATATTAATTTGACCTAAAAAAATCCTACACGGTTTCAGCAACGCGTGTGTAAAAAAAGAACCACTAGCTCATCGACAGGGAGATATCTGTGTTGGTTCTTTGTTCTAGTAATTTGCTAGAATTAATAACTTGGTATCCTAAATATATTAACGCAATAAATTTATTTAATTAAATTCCATCTAAAAAAACTTTAATATGCAGGTATTAGTTCGAAACAGGTATTATTTCCTTGTTTAAAAAGATGGATTTCGAAAAAACAAACTAAAAACCGACACGTTTCTTCGCAACTTCTCAAGGCTATAAAACTTGGGAACAGTCAAAGTAATTGTGTACCTAGGGTAGCTTCTTTGTTCTTCTTTCATTTCACTGCTCTATTTTATAGCCCATTTCAGCTGTATATGACATAGTTCTCACCGTCTGAAATGTATCGATACCTGCCTACTCACTGTGAATTGAAATTTATTATAAAAACCAAAACTGCCCTCGAAACGGTGAAGGATAACATGGTGAGGAAACCGGCATGTCGAACCAAAAATTCGAAGACGTGACTACCAACCCAGCAGTGGGAACATTATGACATTATTTTTGGGCTGATTATGATAGAAAGCAAACAATTTTAATTCTATTTGGTACGGAAACAGTTGTTCTGGAAAAAGGGGCTCCATTTCATGTATTAAATGCCTAATTAATGAGACCGGTTTAGCAGAATTCGAGTTAGAACGAATGAAGGGTAATATTAATATTTGGCCAATGACTAATTCTACTGCGGGTGGGTGGGTAAAATGAAACAAAACAAACAAATTAAGATTCGACGAATTTAATTCAGAACATAATTAAATTACAGCATAAATAAAGTTTAGCTTGATAGTTATTATTTAGCAAGTAATAGGTACCTAATGTGCGCTCTCATAGTGTTAAAACTCTTGAACTAGCTTTAATTCATTATTTATTTATTTATAAAAAAAACAGTTACAAAACGCGCTTATACATATAAACTTTATTACTTAAGTAATATAAAGATAACCTTGATTGATTAATGAGCGTTGAGACAAGTCCATAAGCTGTAAATAGATAGCGCGTAAGTATCTTTACGCTTCTCTCCTATATAGGGTGTGCTTATATAGGTACCTACCTGTTAAATGGGCAATTTCTCTAAGTTAAAGTAAACGTTAATTAAAAGTATGAAACAAAGGTGATTCGTATCTAACAGGTACCTATCCCAAGTCTTGTGAGTTGTGACATAGCGTTGTTATTTACGAGTGGCGCAGAGGCCAAATGTGGATGTGTGAGTGCAGCCGCGTGACGTCGTGTCGGTGTGTTGTGTATGCTTATAAACACGGATGTGATGCCAAGCTAAAACGTGGAAACGCCTATTTCCACAAAAAAAAAACTTTTCAACAATTTTAAGTTTTATAGCGCCCACACTCACCAACTTTGCGGGGATCAAGTTCTATTTAAAGTACGACCATCGCGAAGTACGGTTTTAGTGGTGGGGACTTCGCAGAGAGAGGTGCGCGACACGAAATCATTTCATTTTCATTTATAGGTGGTGACTAGGCGCATATTGGCTTATGTCGCAGAATGACGAATTTAGGTAGGTAGGTATTAAAAGGGTAGCTCCTAATCGGTATCTGATATTTACTTATTATTTTATGAGTGCAAGTTCCGGAGATTTTGCGTCACTCACGGATACATAGTAGCTTGTTACGCTGTTATGATATGCACAATACATAAACGTCATTGGGCCTAATCTATGGATGGTGTGACGATTTTCAGAATTCTTATCGTATCGGCGCGGCATCGGCACTTACGTGTTTTGTGTTGGTTACTAAATAAATAATGTCCTAGTAACATTATAAAACGTACATAATATGTATACCAATATGGTACATTTACGATTTATAATTTTGGTATTTACATTTAAGTTAAATATTATTTTATTCGGAACGCGTAACTAGCTTTGTCTATTTATGTTACGCTAATCCTATAATTAAATAGGTATAGTGCATATATTTATTTAAATACCATTTATTTACACATACAAACAACAACAAAAAAAACCGAACAGAAATATAGGTAGGTACAAAAGATATATTTATTTGATAAGTAATCTCTTCCAGCATACCTGCGTTATGAAAATAGATAGAGAGACGTAAACAGCGTGTGAATGAGTAAAGGAGGCAAAAAATTATAATTACAGATAGTTAACCGTGGATGCTCATGCACTGAAACTGAAATGCACAACAACCATTGAAAATCACAGTTTCCAGCAATTGAAAAATACGGTCATATAAAAACTACCAGTTTCAATCGAAATTAGCGTGACAGACTCACAATTCCCATGCCATTCATTTTGACAATTCCAAAATATTTTATGTCTTTCCCTTCCTATGCGTTGTCAAACAGACGAAATTTTCAAACATGAAGCGATGGATTTGCGTGTCTAGAAAGTGTGACACGTAATTGTGGTGCCGTCAAACTGTCAAAGTCACTAGTATGAAAATCGAATGCAGAGTTTGCACCCTAAAATTAAATGCGTAACACACTATTAATCACAATCTGAATCATTTTGAAGTGTTACTTAAAATAACGAAATGAATGATGGTGAACTGCGATGGACTAGGATATGACTAGGTTAGAAACTTAGGGCATAGCTAGTGAGCTTCCTTCTTTCTCATCTCCACATAAAAGTTTTCGAAGCAGGACAGACTAAAACCCAGGATACAGAAGCTTCTTGTAGATGGCTAGAGCTAAATGAAAACAAATCACAGACACAACAAAAATAATTTTTATTGCAGTCGGGTTTTCATATTTTTTTTTTATTAGGATATCTGTCAGATCTATCTACCTACGCCAACCTACGTAGTCAATACGTAAACACAAAATATAGTAAGTAGGTATAGGTAGGTAGGTACCTTGTTTGTTTACCTCTAAGTACTGTTACAGTGAAAGTCATTCACCCGTACAGTTTAAAGAGTGACGTTTATAAACAAAGTGAAACTGTTCTAGCTCTTTCCACGTACCTATTTCGTATCAAAAATCAAAATCAAAATATTTTATTTCACATAAACCTACATACGGCATTTTACGTTTTTTTTTTTTTTTTTTGTTGGTCAATATTAAGTTGTACGCTGATTAAAATTTGATTCGCGGCCGTAAAAAATATGCAGGACTAACTGAATTTGAATTTCACGGGCTACCTTAAAGAAACAGGATAAATAATCATAGTCTATTTAAATGTATTTCTCGTACCTGTAGGGTACCTACAGAATTATTATATTCGATGATGTGTCTATTTTCACACGGTCTATCTATGCTGTTTAGCTCTGGAATAAGAAGAGCTATGGCCATTGTTTAGATTAATTTATAAATAAAAAACCCGTCCTCAACTCTGACGAGGGCTGCCATCCGTGCGGGTTTCCCCGGATTTTTCCTAGGTTGGAGGGCTGCCGGGGGCGCGGGCGGGGTTTTTAAATAGTGCCCGGGTGAAACCCGGTTCATTTCTGTTAGGAGAAATCCGACTTTGAATGATTTGCAATAAATTAAAGCATAAATCATAGTTAAAAATTCGCCGCGCGGCAAATATACCCGGTGTTGTGACAATAATATTTTGCTTTTGATTTACATTTTTTTTAAATATCCTTTGATGCCAAAAAGAAGCGTTCCTAATTATTTTTGTTACCAGAATACCTCTCACATAGAAGAATGTATAATTGATTAGTAAATTAAGGGCTTAATTTGTATTGTTGAGGTTTAAGTCGATTTTCTATAAATAAGAAAAAATAAAACGATGTTTTTATTTTATTATATTTGTTTTTCGAGGGAGTCCTGTTTAAAATCTTTTTTTTCACCCAAATGAAAAATTTTCAAGCACAATGGTCCATTTGAAGGACTAAGTGCAGAAAACAATACAAATAACATAGAACATTCACCCAAATGGCCGGGGTTTTTGAAGATTTTATCCGGGGTCCGCAATTTAGGCGATGGCAGCCCTACCTCTGAGCTCTGACCTTTTTTCCTTTTCGAAATCGTTTTCGTTCATTCTAGATTTACGTGGAAATTGAACCATGCTTCAACACGTGCTGTCAGCAAAGAAAGTCGATGAACGTCGACGAACACATTTTTAATCGCAAAAGTCTAACACGTCTTATTTTCTCAGTTATAGTTAGTCAGTTATATCATACGAAATACTGAAAAGCAGTGGGTACAAAATAATTATGTCTCCATTTAAAATAAGAATAATCTAAGAAATATGCTAATCAACTTTCGTTGCTGACCGTACAAATAAACAGCAATACAGCACAGTATAGCATAACCGTTTAAATTACGCAATAAATGAACATTTATCTTATCTGTTCGCGTATTCTTTTGTCACAGCAAGTAGGACTGAATACAAAACATCATTGAAATGTTCTATTCTATTCTATTTTTATTTATGGCAAGTAAATCCGATGTCGACTATTCTGCCAATGTCGAAAGTGAATTGGAAAAGCAATTAGAGTGCATTATTTTTATAAATAATTTAAAAGTTAAAACGATAAAAATCTACGATGCTACAGTTAACCAGGGTTAGTTCACACTGCGACGAGACACGGCGCGGCGGCGGCGTGCAGTTTTCAAGATAGCAATTATATATACGCCGCGCGGCCCACCTCACTGAATTGTGTGCCTTTTTGTGTAGTGGATAAGGTCTATAAATGTATTGCTATCTTGAAAACACAGTCAGTGAGAACACAGACAGTGTAGTAGTTGTGGGGTTAGCACTGGACTTAAACAAATAAAAAGATAAAATAACATATTAAATTAATTGTCAGAAAATTAAAATGTTTTTTAAGGACATCACTTTTACACTCTTCATTGTCATTTATTATGTGACTTTTATGTTTTTTTTTTGTCAATGTCATACATAAGTGTCATTTTAAGTTTTTTTTTCAGATCCCGATTGGGCTTCATACAACCTTGGCATATTCATATGCATGAGATGTGCCGGTATCCATCGCAGCATGGGGGCACACATAAGCAAAGTAAAGCACCTGAAGCTGGATCGTTGGGAGGATTCTCAGGTGCAAAGAATGAAGGAGGTCGGCAACAATGCCGCCAAGAATAAATACGAGGAAAGAGTCCCACCGTGCTACAGAAGACCTTTTAAGAATGATCCACCGTAAGTAAAAAGGCATTTTTTGACAGCTACTCATTCATTCGTTCGTTCGTAGAGCTACAAAGTTTTTTTATCGCGTGGCTAAAATCGGAACTAACATCACCCTCTGTCAACGAGATTCCAGCGCCAAAAGTTCCTCAGTCGTTACGGGCCGTCAGAAGCCCGAAACTCTGACAACCAGTCTTACCAAGGAAGGGGTACCGTATAATCGTATTACTCAATAACGGGTTGTGGAGGTCAGATAGGCAGTCGCTCCATGTAAAATACTGGTATTCAGCTGCATCCGGACAGACTGGAAGTCGACCCCAACATAGTTGGGAAAAATAATGATGATTAAATTAAAACTTATAAATTATATGACTTAACATACTACTTGACTTGCTGTTAGTAATTCTATTCTAATAAATTAAAAGTAATTCTAATCTAGAAGGATTCTATTGCGGTTCTGCTAATAATAGTAGGCTATCGGATGACTTACGTAGGTCTAACTACATAATTAGGTTAGGTTAGGTACTACTGCATTTATTTATCTATAGGTACTAATACGAAAGCTGAAGTTTGTTTGTTTGTTTGAATGCGCTAATCTATGGAACTACCAGTCTGATTTGCATATTTTTGCATTTGATAGCCAAATTCTTGAGGAAGGCTATTTATCATCACGCTATCACAATTAGGAGCCAAGCAAAAACAAAAAGAAGTTTGAAAGAAAAGTACCCGAAAACGAAGTAATAACGCGGGCAAGCAATGTGATATATTGCAATTAAAAGAAAATTTAAAACTCACATTAAACGTACACTTTGTAAACAAGCATACTATAAATTTGAAGATTATATCCAGGATAAGAACGCTTGGAAACATGCTGGTCCTGCTCCATAGGACAATCTAGAGTCTAGACAAAATCAAACTGGTAGCTAATTTAATTGTAAATTTATTCTTTTTTTGACATTGTTTTACATTCTGTAATTACCTACTCTAACTCACATCCTGACTTATTATTTGTTATTTTTGTTATATATTTTCAAAATGAAAATCGTTTACTTTACCATGTTTGTAAATATGTGAGCACCATGTATCTATCAGATTATTAATTTATATGTCATGGTTTCATTTTTAATTCTTTTACCTATTGTGGTATAGTAATTTTATTTTAGGTGCATCGTCTTCACATATTATTTATTATATAATTAATGTATGCAAACTATTGTAAAACATTTTAAAAGAGTACTTAACGATTACTAAAAATAACGATTACTTAAAAATGGGCTCAAAACTCCACGTTTTGAGCCCATTCTTCTCCATACGAAAACTATGAACCTATATACCTTTTTGAAGGGGCGACTAGAATCAATTCTGTTTCATTGTAATTTTTGACGTTCAAAAGTGCCTTTTATGTGCCTATTTGAAATAAATGCTTTGGCTTTCACTTTGACGGGGTGGGTCGGGGGAACAAGAAATGTCACGCGGACGAAGCTAGTTTAATAAAAATAAAACAACAGAATTGACGCAGAAACACGCCGCATGAATTACTCACAAAAGTAATTACTATAATACTCTTTAGGAATTCCCATTATAATTAAAGGCTGGAACAATAATAAAGAAATAAAATAATGGTATGGTGAAACAGTATTTATACTTTATGGCCTTCTATACCAAGTAAATAGGTACACATTTCTAATTAGCCGGTTATGGTATTGGTCGCATGACAAGTAAACACTGCCTAAAGCCTACTGGTACTGAAATTAATACTTGTTTTATTGAAATACCATCATACTAAAAGATCGCTTTTAGCGATAAGACCGCCCATTGTGTCACCCTATGTAAAATTTGTACTTTTTAGGGTTCCGTAGTCAACAAGTAACCCTTATAGTTTCGCCATGACCATCTGTCCACCTGCAGCTTAGCTCAGAGAGTCTTAGTACCTACTAGAAAGCTATAATTTGGCATGAATATACAACAACGACCATAAAAATGGCACAAGAAGGTAAATATCTCAAAAAAATATGTGCAGATTTCTGTCTATCTCTTCAAGATATATAGGCGTAACCGTTCCGTTATATATTTAGTTCTCTACATAGACCATATTATTGCCAAGAATCGTAAATCAAAACATGACTTATCAATAATATCAAAACTTGACCTACATCGTTTTATCTCCCTCCCATAACATAAAATAAATGATTGGCCGGAAATAAACTGTTCACAAAATGTTTATTCTGGACTTGTAAATAAAGTTTTGAAATTGTGAAAAGTTAAATTTGAATACTGGTCAAGTAAATGTATGTAGATATCGTTTAACCTAAAGTTACAGGCCCTTTAATTGTATGGTATGTGTTTCAAGGAAATGTGGACTCTCCCCTTATGAATCGGACTTACCCAATATCATCATCATCTGCCTAGCCTTTTACCAACTATGTTGGGGTCGGCTTCCAGTGTAATCGGGTGCAGATGAATACCAGTATTTTAGACATGAAGCGATTGCCTAACTGACCTCCACAACCCAGTTACTGGGTTATAATACAATATACATCTTATATGTACCCATATGGACTTACCCAATATATTGCCAATATTTTTCAGAGTACTGATTGAGCAGTGGATCCGAGCAAAATATGAACGTGAAGAATTTTGCCACCCAGAACGTCAAAGTTATCTATCTGGCACTATGGAAGGGTTTCTCATGAAGCGGGGCAAAGAGGACAGCCGCTACCAACTGAGGAAGTTCGTCTTAAGTGAGAATGAGGACACCCTTAAGTGAGTCAAAATGTATCGTTAACTGAACATAATCACACAATTACATTTGGTCGTTGGCCGCATTCGAACATCGATTCGCCGAAACACTTAACCCTGCTCGTGCTATCGCTGTTGCTCGCGTTCACTGGCTTCAAATAAGAACGTGTTACATCGCGCATTCAGTTACGTTATATTCTAGTTGTCGACAGAATGCGGTCAAAATGACCAAGTGCAATCTCCATGTTCAGTATAAAACCTTTATGTGAAAGATAACCAGCTGCGTCGCATTTTGTTACTAATAAAATAACGCTCGTGAACGACATCAATTCAATAATCAAAATATAATTCGTTCAGGTCACATTTTTGTTCGAATATTTATGTCTGCCTGTTTATATTTCTATAAATACTTAATATTTCTCATACCTACATCAGCTTACACATTGGCTTAAATCATTGTCAAATTCGAAATCTGTATCCATGTAAAGTTCGTTCAAACTCAACACATCTCTTCCCTCATGAATCGTTCAACGGTCAACGTAATATTTTAATCACTCTTCTCATAATAGGTACTGTATTCTGTCTTAACCGGAAAATCGTTGCAATTAAAACTGTTATCAAAACAGGAAAATGAACGGCCATGTAGTCGGCAAACAGGACTACAAAAATGTAAACACATATAAATACTTGTAATGTAACCATTCGTCATTATTTTCCTATTCGTTGTCTAGTAGCAAACAGTCAATAGGATTTTTGAGTCGAAGAGTTGTAAGTTATCGATAGCCCGTACTCGGTACTAAACGAGAGCTGTATATCTAATTCAGCAAAAGCTATTTCAATGTGCCTTTAGTTTTCCTAAAAAGGCAGGTGTATTCCATCAAACAAAGCTGAAAAATCATTCCTGAATAACGTTGTTTCAGGACAATAGTTACTTTTCATAAATAGATATTTGCCTCGACTCTCAAATGACGCAAAATCTAATTACACAGTAATGAAATAATGTGCTATTTTTGTACTTGTTATGCACAATACGTTATTTGTAAATGTGTTAAGTTGTTACATATCAAACAACATAATAAAACTGTCACTGGTTGATGAAATACTTAAAGAAAATGTCCCAACTAGGTGACGGCGCGCTTCTTTATCTCCTGATAGACGATAAAGTGAGATAAAATGGGTTTCGTAGAAAAATTGTGGTGAATTTGTGACGTACACACACACACGAAAAGTTCCACACCTCTTATTACAATCCTACGTCGTCTTAAACAAATGTTGACCTACTACGTAATTATGAACTCACCAAATTGTTTGCCACGTTGATTGCTCTCCCGCATTTTCACACTCCAGATATAATTTCAAAGCCAAAACTGTTGTGATATGTTATGAATTTAGTAGTTTCAAGATTGTGTGACGTAGCTTATATTATAAAGCTGTGTCTTATTGAATGGACTACACGGCACTGAACATCGACGTTGTAATGAAAGATATCCTTCACCGTACGTTATTAGGATATTCGACTTCGGTGGGTTGTTTGTTAGCGCCCATGTATTTAAACGATTTGTACATAATTAGATGGTAATAAAGTACATAATTTTAGGTATAATTGGGCGTAGAATAAATTAAATAATAGTACCTACTTGTCCGTGTCAAAATGAGACCCATGATGATTTGGTCATAATAGGAAAAACATTTTATCAAAACAGATTAAAAGTACCTACATCATGTACTACACTACAATCGTGTAATTTACCTCGTTACGCGATTTATACTATGCTGACATATCGCATTCCTTTGCTACAATCGACGGTGGGTAATTCCTGACACTTGTTTACACAAAAAAACATTGCAATAGTAATCTAATTAATTAGTAAATATGTGTAAGCTACCGGAGGAAAAAATATTGTGACAAAAACCAATTAAAATTTGTCACGAATATTTGGAAATAAACAGTAGACTCCACCCAAGTATTTTTCCGAGTTTGATGTAGTTTGTCCCTTATAGTAACGAGCACTAAAGCTAGTTTTCTCGAAGTAGTTTAGTTTAGCTTAAACATATCCGGACTGGTTCTTAGGTATCATCCCGCTACAGACGGCTGCGGCCGTACGACTGGTTGTCTCGATCGGTTAATCGATCGTCTCCGCGTCAAAAACTTTGGTCCTTTGAGGTAAGAACGAAAGCGAAATTTAAACGAAAATTCCAGTATTCAAAAGTTTACGTCAATCTCGAATGTAGGCAAGTGTTGTTACACAAACGTCAATCTCTATCACCCCATGTTAAGGCCATTTTCATGTGCAGAATTATCATCAAATCAGTACCTGCCATCTATGTTGCATGTAGTCATATTTTGGTTTTCATGGTTCGAGATGGCTGTATCAATTATGACGACGTAAATATGTTACATGTATTTTTTCTATTAAATTAAGATACGTCTATATGCACGTGGATAGTATCTATTTGGTTAAATTGTTAAATGTTTAATGCCTGCCTTTTCTGTGTTTAACTATGTGTGCTTATTGCAAAACATTTGTGTCCGATTTTGTCGTCGACTCTATTTTGAAATGTATTTTCGTTGCCGAAAGTTTTCGACTTTGGCAGTTGCAGGGTTGAAACGGAAAGTTCAAGGCGAGAATATATTCGGCCTATATTGCACCACATTGTGTTACCGTAAAAGTGACGTGTTTTCGGTATTTTTAGTGAAGCAAAAAACCGTGTTTTGGTACATAGGGTGACGTAGTTCTATTGTGTTCGCGAGACTAATAAGTACTGGATTCGCCTAGTGTAGGTGGATAGAGAAGTAAACAAGTCAAACAAACAATCGTCACGGCCCGTCACTTGGTTACAAAGTTCATGTAGGTTGATTTGCGAATGCCGGTATTTTGTAAACAATTAATTGATTAAATGGTTAGATGGTCACCTAACGATATCTCTAACGTAGGAATGCCACAAACATTATTTTATATTTAAAAAAATACTGCAACAAAAACTGGCTTATAGATTTACTGGTAAATAAATTAAATATTTGTATTTTTAAATAATAAAAGAGAGGTAGGCTAGGGTGTGGTCAAATAAAGTCATGCATGCCGAATCTCTTCCCGCCTTCAGAATATTTCCTTCTTGAAGTAAAAGTTTCACAGGTTAAAGGGGGGAGTCTGATTGATTTTGTGACTAAACTTCGATCAACTTTCAACCTTGTGTAACATATTTCATGCACAAAGAGTGCATGAAATATTTTACACAAGGTTATTAAGAAGTTACGTAATTGAGGAAAATTAAATCTAGGCTTCGAAATGTTAAATTAAACCTAGGATATATTTGGGACTTCGATAAATTCTTGTAGGCTTCTTCAAGCACCTGTGTATTTAATAAAAAGGGAATTGATTATTTGGTGCAACAAAAAACAGTACAATAATATTAAAATAACATTTTTCTTATCTCCAGATACCACGTAAGAGAGAACAAAGAACCTAAGGGTGTGCTCAAACTGTCGGAACTGAACGTTGCGTTCGCGCCGACTAAGATCGGACACACGAACTCAATGCAACTGACGTTTATGAAAGACGGGTCTACACGGCACATTTACGTGTATCATGAGGACCCTGAAGTTATTAGCAATTGGTAAGTTTTACTTTGGTTAGATACCTATCCTACATTTCCGTCTGTGACGTCACTTTTTCGAGTCGAAGTCCGTAAGGCCGCTTTCACATTTAGGCGACTTTTAGCAAGCAGCGCTACAAACGCGCAGTGGAGAAAGTTAACTTTAGAAAAACAAAACGGTCTCCACACTTTTTAGGATTAGAAAATAGTATCACAAGCAAAAAAAAAAAACGAAACCTAAAATCAAATATTTAAATAATTATGGAAATTCGCCCCAACCTTGAGAGAATACTTCAAGGAATTCCCATAATTTTTTATGATCTTAATATGTAAATATAGTAAACGTTACAAATAGTTACCATAAATTACACTTTTTTGTGCGACCAGATATGGGAGGCATCAAGGAGTATGCGTACACACAGACACCTACTTATCACACTTATGAGTATAATTCTCGTAATAATTAATTTTACTCTGAAAGAGCTTGTTATGAAAGCTTATAAACATGTATTATGTGTATGCGCATATATTATTTTTATTTGTTTGTTCGCAATGACCGCTATTGCTATGCTAAAACGCGACAACTATAGCATCTCGCCTCTTTGGCCAGAACTTGTCCTTTCTTTCACTAGATTTGCCATTTTAAGAGTTTTACTAGACCTAGCCTTACCATTATTGCTAAAAAAATAACTGCAAAATAAAATCAACTGCGAGGGAAAAACTGTATTTGACAACACCTAGGTATTTGATAAGAAATTTTGATCTTGTCAGCGGTGACCACCTAATATGATCGAGTTATTCCGATCTGATACCCTGAAATTATTTATTATTTAAATCTTAAACCAACTTTCATGGAGTTAATTAAATCCTCAAAATATCCTATCAACACAGCCCACCATTTAGTGCCTATAACATTTCCAAACCAACCAAACGGCTGTATTAATTCATTACTTAATTTCCCTCATCCACAGGTACACAGCAATCCGCTGCGCCCAATTGCACCTTCTCCAGGTCGCGTTTCCATCAATGCAACAATCAGACCTGGTTCTCCGTCTCCCCAAAGACTTTGCACGTGAAGGCTGGCTGTGGAAGACTGGTCCAAGACCTTCAGACGCTCATAGGCGTCGATGGTTCACGTTGGACAATAGGAAGCTGATGTATCATGATGAGGCACTCGACGCTTACCCGAAGGGCGAGATTTTTGTTGGTAAGTAGATATCATAAGCATAATCAGCCTATGGTGTTCCCAGTGCTGGGAAACAGGCCTCGTCTTTTCAAAAGAGAGTGGGCTGACGCAGGCCCAGAGCGGGTTGGTGGATGTCACTTGTATTGTCTTCGAATTTCTTGGACGTGCCGGTTTCCTCACGTTTTGAGAGCAGTGGTGATGAAATTATTTGCACAAAGTAAACCGCCTGGCTGGATTCGAACCCACGATCTGCAACTCGTAAGTCGGGTTCGATACCACCGGGCCACCACTGCTCCTCTTCTTACGAGTATAATACTTTGGTTACGATTCGATTTCAGAAGTCATCAAAAATCCAATGATTGGAAAGAATAAACTAAAACGTGTATATTTGCCACAGTTCTTTTAGCACGTGGCAAATATCAGAACCGCAGAAATTTAAATTATTATTTCTATTTCTATGATCAGAACTAACGCCGCCATTTTGTTTTTTCACTACATTTCACAAAACAATTGCCCAAATGTTTACAATCTTTCTACGGTTTACAAACAGCGCCCCCCTGTCAACGTCCATCGAGCGTCAAAAGAGCCTTGTAGCAGTATTGTTTTTTTTTATCGATAAGTACTTAAAAATTTTTACTTTAATCACCGATATTTTTTATTTTTAAGCTACGCTTGCCGCGGTTGGTCTGTGGATGGGTGACCATCTTTACATATCGAGACCCCTCCGTTCCTCGGAAAGCACGTTAAGCCGTTGGTCCCGGCTGTCATTTGTGGATCTTTGACAGTCGTTACGGGTAGTCAGAAGCCCGAAAGCCTGACAACCAGTCTTACCAAGGGGTATCGTATTACCCAGTAACTGGGTTGTGGAGGTCAGATAGGCAGTCGCTCCATGTAAAATACTGGTATTCAGCTGCATCCGGTTAGACTGGAAGCCGACCCCAACATAGTTGGGAAAAGGCTAGGCAGATGATGATTTTTTATTTTCCCCAGGCCACGAATCTAACGGGTATTGCATCAAAGTATCCAACACTGGCAACGGATGCAAGGACGCGCGGTTTCCGTTCCAGCTGGTGACTCCTGACAGGACATACTGCCTCGCTGCCACCACACACGAGGACCGCGACGGCTGGTTAGCTGTCTTGCAACAGACTATCAAGAGGCCGGTCACGCCGCAGGATTCTACAAGTGAGTGTCTGTTACCTTACATCTAGAGACAAAGTTTCCTCCAGCTGGTGACTCCTGACTGGACGTACTGCCTCGCCGCCACCACGCACGAGGACCGCGACGTTTATAAGAAGATTGATGACTCCTGATTGAGCCGATTGATATTTTATTTTGTTACTTTTGAAACTTTGATCACTTATTTCAAAGATATGGGATACAATACAAACCACTACCTCATATAGCAGTATTATTTTAATAGTACTTATCAGTGGGAAAGAGATGGAGCAATATGTTCTGTATAGCTTCATATCTTTCTCACACTGAAGTAAGATTAAAAAATTAGGTACTGCTTTAGAAGGTTTTGGTTCAGTCAAAGGACTAACTAAAGTAAGTAAGGACATTTAAACTTGGTTTCTTTTAAGGCTTTGATCAGAAGTCGCATTCTGTCACACTGAAAAAGCGTTATGCTTCTTCCTTCCTCTCTCTCTGTCTATCGAGAGTGTGTGTGCGTGCGAGTATCGCGTAAAGGACTTCGTTTTGGACGGGTCTCTCGACTGCAACCGTTTTAATTGATCACGTAATTAGCACACAATTAAAATATTTTATTTATAATAACCAATTATAAAATCTGCCTATTACACTGACCTCTATTAAACAAGATACAGGTCAGTGGCCTATTATAATTGGCTGGAAAAAAATGCTTGTAAAAATCGAAAAAAGCTATTAAGGAGAACTTTGAAACTTTGTTTCTTGGGTGAAAAATTAAGTAGGTACCTAATCAACTTATGAGACAAACTCCAAAGTCCACATTTTATAATTGGCCGAGTTAAAATAAAAATAATTGTTAAAATAGTAAAAAAGTATAGTACTTTGAACCCTCGCCTAAGGCCGCTTTCACATTAGGACCTTAGCAGCGCGATAGTAGCGCGGCAGAAGTAGATTCCTACCATGAATCAGACTTATGTTCTGCAAATTTAACCACAATTACAATTGCAATCACTGTCCATTCCAAGGTTGCCTGGAAGAGATCGCAGAAAGCGATAAGGCCGCCCATTGTATGTTTTGTATTAATAATCGTATTTTTTGTTATGTATTTTCTGGTGTACAATATAGTAGGTATATATAAATAAATAAATAAATAAATAAATTACATGATTCATGATAAGCTTGTTATACTTCAGCTCTGACGCAAAAATAATATGATCAAACGGGTCAATGATTTTTAACAGTAGTGTTAAACAATTTTGCTAGTCATGGAATTTCGTAGGTAAAGTCAAGGGCAATACACATGTATGACTACACTTAAGTGGCAATCAACTATGATTTTCTTCTAAAATATTTATTGAAAATATGATTTGTGCATATGGCAATTTCGCTTAAATAATTCCATAATAAATAAATAAATGATGATATAAGTGATACAAATTGTATCACAAATTACGAATTGTATTGTATTATTATGGAACTCCCAACGACAAAAACATTAACACAGAACTTAGTCTAAATATCACCATCGTTCTCCTGCCTTTATCCCAATTTATTTGTGGTCGGCGCAACACATATTTTTTCATACTCCTCTATAAGTCCTCATCTCGGTAGTCACCCTGTCACCCCCTTTCTAACCATATCATCACTCACACACTCCATCCATCGTTTGTTTGGTCTTTCCCTGCTCTTATAGTTATTGAAATCCATACTCAAAACTTTCCTCACGACATTTTCATAAAATCACAACTACAGCTTAATCTAAATGTACCTACAACACAATAAGAACTTCAGCGAACTTGTCACTTAAAACACAGTGCACAGTCTGCACAGCACTTACTCGTACATACATAGCTTCACTTTTACTACATCTGTTTTAGATGGGATTTGCACCAAAAGATCCATTCTATCCGCTATTGCCCGTAGTTTGCTTATTTATGATTAAAGTGATTTTAATCGATAGGTACTCTACTCTATTTTAATTTTGCTAGGTGTATATGTTATGGCCTTGACTATACATCAAATAAAGGTAATCAACTAATTACTAACCAAGGACTATCACGATCCCGTAAATGACGATAACATGTTACTAGTTGTGCAATATTGTAATATTTTCAAACAAATAATAGATACTCGTCACGGTTGATTGTGACGTAATAATGAAGAAGCATATTTTGACTAGCTACTTGTTTGGTACATAGATATTGAACTGAACACACATCATTTATTGTTGTTTGTCATATTTTATCAGCCCGAAATTGGATTGAAGATTTTTATATGGAGCCTGGCATAACTACATGTCCGCCATTTTTTTTTCAACATGTCTGCCACGCATGAAACCTTTATAAATCGATAGCTGGTCGGTATGCCACGGACCTTCAAAGCCTTTTAAAAATAAACTGTCAATGATTCGGGATTGTGTTACCACGTTTGGCAAATAGTTTTTATGATGTTGCTGCTCAACCATTTCGTATGTGGAATATCAGAGGAATACCTGACAGAATTCCTATCTAAGTCTGACCACCATTTAAATAACTGTGAATCAGAGTTATCTTGCTCTGGTATACCTACTTATGTAAATGATACAAGACTTGTTATTGTAAATTGGCTAAAATAACACTTTTACAGCTTTATTAAATTTAATAAGCCACGACACTTTAACCATCCACGTAAGATGTTGCTAAGGAGGTGGTGGCAACTATTTCACGTAGTTTACATCCTCCAACGTCACACCTGAACGTGACCTACAATCGTGACGGATCACGTCTACCATATTAACCTGTTGGTGCTGTTAGGAGAAGTACCTAGTACCTACTACCCGTGCGTAATAAGTTAAGTATTTCACACCTACGTCGCATTATACGTCACTCCTGAACGTGACCTACAATCATGATGGATCACTTCTAGGATATTAAACTGTAGGTATTGTTACCATACCTCTGATAGCCAGGGTAAATACATATTGAATCACGTCACTGACAACGTGGTCTGCTAATCATCTCGAAATTTCATTATCATTAATCTGGCCTTTTCTAACTAACCTTACTTGGGACGACTTACAGCTTAAGTGCCGGCTGAATAAACAAAAAAAATTTTTTTTTTTTTTTAAATCTCTTGCTTGTAAAGTGGGTGTTATTGCACCACTTTTAGTTTCATAATGCAGTTTATTATCACGGGTGCTTTTGACATTATATCACCGCACTAGTGCGATGATGTGCGCCAAATTTGACTTATTAAGCAAAGTGCGCTTTGAAAAAATCTTAGTAAAGAGCCACACCAAGAGCAGCTTTGTCTCCAGAATTCATCGATTCATGCGTTAGTTGTATACAACTGCATCTGAATTTACTCTAGTCTCAAAATTCCATAATCATCAGATTCATCAGATTAAAACTTGGCAGGCCCAATGCTGATGGGGACCAGGCGCACTCTCTGGTCCAAGCACTTGACAACAACGCCTAGACGCTTATTACAGCCTCCGCAGGAAGCGATGGATTATTATTAGCCAGGAATAACTCGGAGTAAGTTCTGGTATTCAATGTTTGCAAAAAAGTGGTTATTGGGCAGCAGTTTTCACAAGGCATATTGCGATTGTTTTTTTTTGCAAAACGTGGGGATGTGTTGATTATGGCCTTATGGCTTCATTATTCCGAAAGGAAGGAAAATTCAGTGCCAGTGCCCTTTTGTCAAAAGTAACATATCATTATGAGTCAAAAAGTAACATGTTGATGATAAAAGTAACATTTTATTTTTAGGGAATATTTAACTTTGTTTAAATAGCTCAAAAATTGTACCAAAATTTTGGATCGGCTGAAAAAATACATTTTAAAATAAAGTAGGTATCTAATTATTCCTTAACCTGTAATATAATTTAAACACAAAGTCATAATTAAACATACCCTTTTAATAATCGCCACATAGAACTTAGAACCTAGAATATCAGCAAGTGCGCGAAACGGCGAAAGAGATAAAATCATCGATTGCGTATCGATACCTCTGGCTAAACATAACCAGTAAAAGCTAACTTCTGATTGTACGAAAAACCTATACAATGCGAATTCTGTTAAACCTAGAAATGTATACCTAATAGCTCGATGTGTCGCCGTGCATGTAGAGATATTTTCATTTGATCGGTTAAACAAAGGTTTGCTGTTATTGTCGTTCTTAAAATTTTAAATATTTTTCTAGTACGAAATGTAACGTAACAAGGAAGTAACATAACAGGGCCAAAAGTAACGTAAAATGTTACAAAGTAACATTCTGGCAACGCTGGGAAAATTACTCCCAAAGCATGACGTTCTAAGAATGAATGACAACAGGATTTGACAAGTTGTCCTTGCTCCCAAAATGTATTTGCCCGTCCGAAAAACTAATTTAGCACTTGTTTTGATTAGTCAACTACTTTCGGACAGGCCCGTATTTTCGTTGACGAACTTAGAAAGTAGACCCCAGATACGGTGAAGACGAATTCTCCGGTGATGTTTATTTATTTATTTCAGGTGACTCAGGCCCTTAGATAAATACATTAACCTTCGGATATACATATTTTTATTATAAAATAGTACTTCAATAGCTTGTTCTTGTGCTGTTCTGTGGTACTTGTAATCTTGCAACATGGGTTCATATAATCATGAATAGGATAACTTCATCAGTATTTTTATGTTCTTTTTCTTCTTTCCAGTCGAGGCGACGCTGGTCCGCAAGCGCACCGCGTCGAACTCGATCAGCATTTTCTCGGGCAGGTAGTCGGTATCCGTCGCAGCATGCAACCCCTACCACTTCTAGCTTACACGAGAGTAAGTCCGACGATACCCACGTCGTCGCCCGCTTTACACGCTACCTACGTTACGGATACATCTTACGACTGCTAAATAATTAAATTATTATTATTAAAATCCCTCTAGAATTATTTTAATAATTAGGACTTATTTTATGATGACTCTTGTACATTTTTTTTATTATATTATTTTAATCGGTTTATCTATTATTTAATTACGTAATGCTGATGCAACGTTTTAATTATTATTAGGATTTGAGCGATGTAATCTAAAATGTATACAATTTCTTTTTAATTTATTGTATTTAATGCAATGAAGGATTTGAATCGATAATTTAAGTCATATTAAATTATATAATTAATTTATGTTTATTTTGTAAGATAATAAAGTGTGTTTTTTCATTTGACGTCCTTTTATATCATGGCGGTACGCACAAAATATCAATGTAATAACCAATAATATAGTTGTACTTGTAGCTTGTAATATAACTAAATATATGAATACATTTGTAATTCACTTTAGTGTAACGTTGAAAGTTACAACAAAGCTCTCTTAATCATGGTAAAAGACATTCTACAGGGACTTTCTATATGGTGTGTAAGTGTTAACAAGTATTGTATTGGAATACCACAAGGAACTGAAAAGAAAGCCATATTACTTTAGATGCTTTAAAATTGAGATGCTTTTTCGCTGTGACCATTGCTCTACAGGCGAATCCCGCTGGGGATGTTCCCGCGCTTATACAACTGCTATGAGCAAGTGTGTTCCGCCACATTGTGGCCCATACGCATTGTAACAGAGGTAATAAAAATATGAATAGTTTTTTTTTTCAATACCTAACACTATTAAACTCGGTTTCTAATGGTATTCCCATCACATAGACTTTATAAGAAACGTATATATGACTTGCATCGTATATTGCATTTATGTATGATTATAACGTGGTACATTATACGTACTTTGTAATTGTTCGCCCCGTTTGCATATATAGCGTGCAAATCAATTATGTATATTGATACTCTGTAAGCGACACAAGCGATGGGTGATACTGTATGTTGTAAGTATACCCATATTTTACAAGACTTACTGATTTTAGCTGTAATGTTATTAATGAATTGGATCAAAGCGCATTCTTTCCAGCCCAGAACACGATTTTTTTCTGAAATACTAAATGCTGCATTCAAATAAATATAATTATCTATGTCAGCTTTGCGATTGAGCATTGAGAGTTTTTCAATCAAAATGTGTGAATCGCAAAAAAGTGCTGTTCTGATAGTTGAAGTCGACAAAACACGGTGAAGTCGGATTGAGTGTGCTTTGAACCTAACCAATTATGTATTATTACAAAATTTTATTGTTCTAGCAACAGACAGAAGATGATATTTTTATTTCCTAAGATTAATTTCTCTACAAGTTGTGCAGTATGTAAACGATTTGCTCAATATAGACGTAATAATCACGCGTAAAATTGTAGGAGTCTTGACTGTTTTATTACGACGAATTATTTGTCAAAGCTTGTTTTGTCGCAATGTACAGATAAATCCATCTCGAGGAATTGTGTCGCAATATCCAATACTTATATTATTAGGAAGGTTTAGTCACAGACTCACAGCGGTTCTGTGAAAAGGTACTGCGATCAGAGAAAATCTCGCAAGCAAAATGAACCGTATAATGTTCTAACATAAAGTATAAATTATATTGTATTACTCATGTAAAGCGAATAACCTGCAACAATATTATAGTATGTAATGCAACTAGCAATGCAATAACGTGAGAAATGTATAGCGTTTAGGCTTAACGAATACTCTGATGTATGTTCTTATATATATTTTTCTATAATGGTAGTCTCGGGAAAGGTAGGCTTTGAGCGGAGTTGTGAATGTGTTAGAAAGTTTTCGTGTGAAATAATTGGTATAATTACCTATGTAAGCAATGCTGTTTAAGAAACATTAACTTATTGCAGGAAAAAAATACTAGTTACATTCTGAAATAATCATTAGCCTGGCTGTTTTATAAGAAATTAGTTAATTCGACTTAAAGTTAAGTGTGGACATATCGCAATAGGAAATTAGACTATTTCGGCCGCTTAGACGGAGGATAAAGAGGTAATGAATTTTACGGATAAAATATTATTTCTAAGTAAATTCGATTTTTTTTTTAAAGAAAATGTTAATGAATTTGAATTTTACACAGTTTAGAAACCAACAAGGCTCGCGTAACGACACCTCTACATGTGAAATTATTAATAAAACTATAATTAGTCTAATGTTTTAAGAAAAACAGTGTTTGTAAAACATTGACTTTCTAGAAAACTATAGTAAATATAATTTTATTAGTACTCAATATTGTCAAGATAAAACAATACGTTTAGTTACATACTCATATTGTTAAGGACCTTTCCAAAGTCTAGCTACCTGCTTGATTAGTGTAACATTGAGAAATTTATAAAAATAATATTTTTAATGAAATTAGGCATAAATTACGATTGAAGATCGGAACACTTCGAAAGGAGTGTTATGAAAATTTAACTTGAAAAGATTTAGTTTAAATTTAGCGTGAATTCAAAGCTAGGAGGCTACCAAAAATATGGTAGAGTATAATATTTTATTGTAATGTATACTGTATCTGACTATCATTACAAGCGAAAATGCTTTAGCATAGATAGTGCGAGGACTGAATATAATTCATCTTCATGCGTGTTGCGTGCGAGTGTAGTGCGAGTGTCTGACTAGGACTAAAGTTAGAATTAGGATACTTATCTGAATCACTATCATGTAATCGTGTTCTACCATTTATTGACACGTAAGCTAATGTCCAAAACATTAATTTAATGAGCAAATAACTTAGACTACGTTCGATACTGAAGCGTGTGTAATTTATACTATCGTATAGCAATTTTCTTATCAGGATAGCCGTAGATTTAGTAATAATTTATAGAAAAACGAAAGCGTTAAAATGAATTAGAGAATAATAAGCCACAAAAAGCAATTTAAATGTTTCCTAGATAATGTACAATTTTATTTTAATGTATGTTTTAGCTTTGTAAGCTAATCGATGTGTTACTGCCGCTTACCCACATGTACGTAAGTTATAATGTTTTAAAGATCATTTGAAATCAATTAACATATTCGCTTTAGTTGTAAATTTAGTGTACCTAATTATTTCAACAAATTTTACCAAAACATGCCTCGCTTAAGTTTTACATTTATTTTGTTGTAAATAAGTAAAACGATAATATTTGTAGTGTGCTCTGGCATAATACATACCTACCTATGAATACTTACAAAATAAACTTTTCAACTGCTAACATTGACTTTTCATTATCCTGCACAACAAAAACAAAAAGACAGAAAAATTATGAACAGGGCAAGTTTGGTATTCGCCTTAGTGTATTTGATTGAACCTTAAAGCTCCATCATCACCGAAGTTAATTTTTGTATAGCAACATTTTGCAACATGATATTGATAACAATAAGCATCTTTCTCCGTTTGCGGGTTTTGCTGTAACTTTTTGTTATACATTGTTGCTCACGCTTGTAAACGTTGCTCCGCAAAAAGTAACTCCGGAGTGGATGCTCAATTCTTTATTGCATTCCACAATGTAGGCTTAGGTGATACTGGATGCACCTTTAGGTTATCATTAATTAAGTTTGCTACGGAAAAGTTTTTTTTTATAATCTTCAATCACGAATATCTTTTATTAATTAAAACTTTTTTATTACCTATATCTAATGAAATTGGTAGGAACTAATACTTAAATCTTCCCTCACGAAACCAAAAGCAAAAACCACAAGCGGTTTCCGCATGGTTTTTTTTTTCTGGCTGCGACTATTTTCGAGTTTGTTTTGTCAGGTTCGAATCGAAGCGATGGATGTCGCTCTCGACGTCTACTTAAGTTAAATATCGGGTTACCACTTTACCTCAAATGACTAACGCGTTCCAGTTTGGAACTGATGCATTTTATTTTGTAACGGAAAACTAATTTTGAATAGTTACCTACACTGATTTATTAATAACGTTAGGTAGGTATAGCAAGGAAAGGATGGGTGGTTGGGGTAAGCTATTTATGTACATAGATAGGTACTACCTATTGTATGCAAATCGACATAGTAGGTACGTCAATTTACCGAGTTATACAGGGTGAAATTGAAAACATGCGACAAATCGAAATGGGAGATTGTACTCATCATTATGAACAACTTTTACTATGGGACCAAAGCTGTAATCGCAAAAAAAAATCTGCTGTTTCCTACATTTATGTTCGCATAACTCGTCAAAATGTAGGGAACAGCTGTTTTTTTTTTCGCGATTTTGTGTTGTTCATATTGATGAATACAATCTCCCATTTCGATTTGTCGCATGTATTCAATTTCAACCTGTATAGTTATCGGGTCAATGCAAGCAAAGCCGTGGGCAACAGCTGACAATATTATGTACAAAATTATTTTTAATATATCGCACCTTCATTTCGAAACCGTTACTAAACAAAAAAACTAAGTTTTACAGGAGAGCTAATTTACGATTTTTGCATGACTATTTACCTCTTAATAAAAAAGTAATGAACACATTCATAAGAGATATTTCTGGCTTTATTTGTTAAGTTATAGGTTTCTTTTTAAGGTGTGTAGTCATAATATGACTACACACCTTAAAAAGAAACGTTAATAACTCAATTTCGCGATCGTTTAGCAACGGTTTCGAAATGAAGGTGCGATATGCGAAACCCCAAACACGTGTCTAGTATTTTTATGTAAAGAATCTAAGTACAAAATTTCAAAACTGTATCATGAGAAATCACAAAGTTATATGTTTGTTATGTTACCTGGTTGTCCGTTCAAAAACATGCTCACCACGCGGCGGCGCAGCGCGGGGTGATCATGTTATTGGGTGATTCAGTTACTTATTCTGAACAAACTATATTCAGGTTTCGCATATACTTACTAAAAATAATGTTGTATATTTGAAATATGCTAATTAAGCCCTTTCATTTGATACCCAACACAGCATGATTAAAGATATATTTTTTTAGGTCATGACCTTATGTCCGCTAGAGGGCCCCTTATAAAATTTAATGTGACGTCACATAGCCTACAACCAGCGGACGATCAAGACGCTTCCAACAATACCTCACTTGTCTAATTATGACAACTAGTTTAGAAGTTATGAGGGAACAGATGAACAAACATACATACATAACAGTCAAAAATCAAAACCCTCCTTTTTGCTTCGCCGTAATCGGGTAAAAAATATTTATACTAAAGCTGATGGTGGCAAAACTTGTTATTATTCTTATTAGGATGCCTAAGTAATATAGGTAGGTACTCTATTGGGTTGATTAGGGTCACCTGTCACCCTTCTCGCCGAATAAATTCCGAGGTATTCTCAAAAGTTCAATTTTGCAGTGTGGGTAAGCTGATACGCTTGTGAGTTGTGACACTATCCTTTTAAAGCTTTGAAGTTCGCAGTGATGGGTGTGTTTAATTTCTCCATTTACCGTCATTAATTAAATTAACGATTTCTTAGAGCATGATTTACTGCCTCATTTGATATGACAAAAGTTGATGAATTATATCGTGACAGGCTGACTTTAATTTAATCTAGAACAATTTGGAATATAAGCTAATTTTTGTAAAATTAAGAAAAACATAATCAAACTAATGAAGTAGGTCTAATGAGTTTCTTTATTAAATAAATTCTTATAAAAATGCCCAATCAATTAAATAAGTACCTACCTAAGTAGATAGGTATTCCACCATACCAAAAAATTTTATTAGAAATATTTAATTAAAAATTCTTTGGTCAAAAGTCTCTCCTATAGTTTTACATTAATTCATCATACTATCCGAAGCATAGGAATTCCTCATGTCATTTCTCATTTCATAATAATTATCCTTGTAACCATAATTGCAGTACTGCGTAGGTGCGCAAGATTCGTTCGTGGTTATTTCTTCATAGCACCGTTCTTCATATTCATTGTCGGGATAGTCTTGGTACCCCTCGCAGTTGTTATGACTGTCTTGCATGTTGTCTCTAGGAGGCTGGGCGTTTCGGCAGGTCGAAGAGTCGTTGTTTGGCGGGTTTACGTTCCATCGTTGTGATATTGCGCAGCTGAGAGTACCTCCGTGTTGGAAGGCGAAGGGCCATGCCTGGAAATAAGGGTGGATGTTAGGTTGGTTCTTTAGATGAACTGTGTTGGGGCATAGAGCCAGACTACATAAGGCTAGATGATTTAAGAATTCAATCGTCTACGAATACAAAAAAAATCCTATGCCCCATGAATGAGGCTCCACGCGATGTCATCAAGGGTGATGCCTTCCTACACAGTGAATCAACAATTCAGTTATGATTAGAGCTCCCATTGAATTATGGAATAAGACCACCCAATTAGCCGATGATCTGTTTATTGCGACTTTGCAAAATCATAACTTAACCGCACTTTTTATGGTCAAACAAACAAGGTCGGGTTTTTGACGAACATATGCATCAAACACGAAAAAAAGTCGTTACAATTTTGTATGGATAATAGGGTGTCCCACTATCCACATGAAATTTCGACTTTTTTCTTGTTCTCTTTCATAAGTGTTTACTTAGGAATGAGTCTAGCTAGTTTATTTATAATACCTACCCAACGCCTTAAGATTTTTTTTAAAACCATTGGCATTATCTAGTTAGACTGGAAGCCGACCCGTAAATAGTTGGGAAAAGGCTAGTCAGAAGTTGGTCATCAATAATAATAGAAGCGATGAGAGTAACAAGAATATATTAATTGTCGAGGGCATAGAAATCATGTAAAATGTAACTTTCATTAATAGAGAACATGCATATAAAACACAACCTCCTTATGTTCGTAATGAAGCAGTAAATAAGACAAAGGAACAGCCAGGGAACAATAAAACTGGAGCATCTCTTTAACGTCCGGAGATAAACGTTATTTATACCCGTAACAGCTGCAAACTTTTGGTCAGCTCGTGTGCGCAGCGTAAAACTCTCCTGTTTATTGTTATAACCTTTTTGTTTCTATGTTTCTTCGCTCCACTTGTACCGATATACTTTTTTGTTGTTTGTATTTCGATGGAAGGGTCTGAAAAGTGAGTCTTTGAGTTTTTTTACCCGAAAAAAGGAAGTAGGTATTTATTTTGCATGTCCTCTATGGAACACACACGAAGATTGTACCGCTACAAATGCAAATCTTAAACTTGCTTTAGATTTGCATTAGCAACGAAAACAATACGAAACAATTTCGTAGGTCCTGAATTCCTGATCATAACAATACCGAATTGAGCGTACTAAAACTAGTTACAGCTAGGATAGAATAGCTCTAACCGCTTATACAATAGTAGAGTTAGCTCAACCCAAATCTTGTATTATATCCACCTGACGGAATTAAATAGAGCAATATTGTTTCTCATTTGTTTCAACAACTTTATTCTTATTTTGAAAAAAGTGTTCTTTCTTTAACGATGCGTTCACAAACCGTTAATCCGGCCATCGATCAAGTATGCGACCTTCGTGGAACGTGTCACTAATCCTCCGACGACAGCGCTCGCGCTTCGGCGCGGGCGTTTGGCAAATGCCTTTTAGGCCGGAGAGCCCGTGAGCCCATCAGTAATTCATTGCGGCCGAGTTTCGTGCCCGCACGATTAAGGGGATGACAGCCATGACAGGGAATAAATTGTGAACAATTATGAGATTCACGGCTCTCTGATAAATGGACGGGTGCTAACTTTTTGTAGTTTCAATTTGTCGCCACAACAACGTTGATGAATGTTTAGGCGGTTTGTTGTTGTTTGGCTGTGCTGTGTCGTTATGTATTCTTGAAGATTTTTTTTTTAAAACTATCTAGTTTTATGAAAAAATAAAGTAGGTATATGTACCTAACAACTTTTTTTTTAAAGACCTGTATAAATATCTCTGATAAAGTACCTAACCTACTACGGAAATAATGGGGATTTTTGCAAGTTGTGCAACGTTCCTACGTATCCGAATAGGTACATAAATTATTATTATTAAGATAGATTTTGAAGAGGAGAAACATTTGCTAAAAATATCAATGCGTGAATACTACGAACGCAAAATGCGCACAGGTGGGAAATGTCGGTACTAGAACGCCAGCAGTCACATGTTCAATTTAGTGTTCTAAAACGGTCTTGTCATGTCTTTTACAATGCTACTTTAAAAAAGAACTTGTATATTGAGTTTAAAAACGCAGGTCATGAACTTAAAAAAAAAGATACAGCGTTTTTTGTATTCTGGTGTCGAATGTTACGGGTGGCCAGTGGCCCGTGTTCGCGGTTTTATTATTATGCATTCTTTTACTTTAGATTCAGATCATTCTAGCTTCTTTAAGTACCTTCAAACTGTATATTTTTATGTATTTTGTATACAGTAATTTAACCTTTTGACCGCCACACGTCTTAAAATTAAAAACGTGGCCTCGACATCAAAGTCTGTCATGTAGTCGAACCGAAGCGTGCTGGGTACATTTTGGTTTGTCATCTATACATGACTGTGGCGGTCAAAGGGTTAATTAACTAGAGACCATGGTGAGCAAAACGATTACAATATTTGTAGCAAGTCTCGTAGCTGATGTACTACGAATGGATAGTCTACTACGCACATCTATGACGAAAGTATCCTCTCTATCCTAAATAGGAGGGAGATCTTTTCTTCGAATCAAATCATATTTTGTTATACAGTCTAACTATAAAGTTTCCCGGGGCTGAGTGAAAACGACTACTGTGCTACAGGTTATGCGTGATCACGGGTCGCGTAGCATCTCGTAGAGGTGCTACGAATTTATTCTACGAGGACGTCACACGGTTGACGCTGCTGTGCATCCATATTATTGCTCATCTAACTACACGAGCGTCACGAGCTGTCAGCAGAGGCAACTACAGCCGTCTACGCGTCTACGGCTGCCGCCGATGGCATGCTGCTCGTGTTTATAAGCACTAATAATAGTGTCAACCAATAAGTATTTCCAATGCTGTAACCGTCGTTACAGCCTTATAAGATAATATTATATTATAAAAACTAAATGTATGTACGTAATTTTAGGGTCGTACCAGGCTAAGTGGATGCGGTGGCGTATGCGCAGATCTCGGTTCGTGTAGCAAAGCCCGTAGGTGCGCGATGTATGATGCTGCTAATCGTAACGTGTCCAGCTTGGACAGCTTTGTGTCCGCCGGTACCCAGGGTAGTGTGGTTTTCAATCTGGAAGAGGAATGTCGGTTAAGAACACGATGAAAGGTTTCTTATCAAAGATTTTTTCATTATTTTAGTATCCAGAAAGGCTTTGCTTATTTAATTTTAGAGATATTTTTCTTCAAAGATAGAATGTTTTTGCAAAATCAGTTGTTCTATTGCTTGTGGATTCAACCGCATCCTAGAGGATCTTAAATTGCAATGGTACTTCATGCTTGCGACCTTCATGTTGGCGATGACTTTGCTGAGTGACATGCCGAAGATGCTCGCGATCGAGGTCGCTATCTCGATACCTCAATGTCGATACCCGCTATTTCTATGTGGATGGGCAGTGCGAACACAACTGAGCTTTTAGGTGCAATTGCACCGACGTGTTCGGAACACGTCGGTTCAATTGCACCTGTAACCTCACCTGCTCAGTCCTGTGTTTGTGCTTTACTTTAATTCAATTCAATTTATTCACAAACTATTTACATTGTGTTTGAATTTGTTCCATAGGATAAAAATATTAATAACAACAATAATTAATTACTCCAGAAAAACAATTTGAACCGATTTAACCAATCATGAGACAGATGACGTAGTTGCTTGCCGTTAACCGCGATGTAAATACAAAATATTTTGTTTTCACGTAGGCATCGAGCTAAACCCCCTAGCAGGCCGCGATTTATTGCAGTGAGGTATCCTTCGGCATGTGCGTGCTTGTCTATTAGCATGCATTTGTTTTTAAAGGAAGCATCTTCGGCATGTGATTAAACTTAGATATATCTAAATATATATAAGTACCTACCCAGCAAAGGCATCACTGAGTTGTCTTTGGAATGATGCCCACGGAGGCTGTGTGACCTATTAAGTAGTGAGATATTTTTAATGGATGGTTTGGTTCACGATACCATAGTTATGACTCAATTAATTTTGATATTGCTACCTGCAAAAAGCTTTAGAGAGAACTCTCATTCTGGCTCGCTCTCGTGCGTTGGCGGCGTTTCTATGCTGTGGTTCTTGTGAACTCCTACCTGCAAACGAAAATTTTATGTAGGTACCTCACCTTACTAGTATGATTAATTGATTATTGTATGAGAGCAGTGGTCTGTGGTGGCCCAGTCATCCAGTGGTAATGGCCCCATCTTACGAGTTGTAGGTCGTGGGTATTACTCAGGCGCTTTACTTTGTGTAAATAATTTCATCACCACTGCTCTCAAAACGGTGAAGGAATGCATGGTGAGGAAACCGACATGTTCTAGACGCAAAAATTCGAATAAATGTGACATGTACCAACCCGCACTCTCGAAGAGCGGAGGTCTACACTATGAATTAAAATTGGTAAGGTGAGAAGCAATATGAAATCTGCGTCTCGTACGTTGCTGTCGCTTTTAGTGAGTAGGTAGTAGGTGCGCTACGAGTGCTCATAACTCTCAAAAGCCGTTGGTAAAATGGCACGCCTTCTAAAAGTTATTAATAGTAATTAATTTTTTAAGTAATCAGTTTTGAATGTATTGAGGCTAGGTGGAGTGATGATCTTCACAGGATGGCTGGTAGCAGCTGGACGAGAGTTGCCGAAAATCGAGTTGAATCGCGTGCAATATACCTATAGGAGAGACAGACCTATGTCCACCTCCACCAGTGGACTGCTGTGGGCTGATGATGATGTATGATTTTATGTTCATCATAATAAATTCAGGTCGCATGTCTACCTATCAAGTGTTGAACATACTACCTATATCTAAATACTACTTTACCGTTGAAATGACAAAAACTTGAAAAAAAGAAACAATTGTTGTAAGTAGGTAGTTATTACTCCGAAAGAGGATGGTGATGCTGTACCTCCTTAGATTTAAAAATGTAAATAAAATTAAGTAGTAGGTACCTACCAAAAAAATTAAAATCCACCAACCTGAGTTTGATTGAGTATCATCAAAGAAGAAATCATCATCATCCGCATCGTCTGTCCGTTTCTCAACAGGCGGGGACCGATTCACACGTTTTCTAGGCATTTTTAATATTGCACTAATTTAGATCACTTTCACTACACTAGCACATTTTTCAAACTTCGAATTTAGTCAAAATGTCATAAAGAATTTTAAGGGTGTGTTCAGGGTTTGTGCTCACTTGTCTACCGGCGTGACGTTGATCATTTGAGCGGCGCGGGCGCAAGGCGGGCGGCATGGCTCGTTGGGCGGCGCCAACTCTCGCCCCTCCCGAACAAACTCCAGGATTACTCCTCGACTAATGAACGATGGTTTACGCAAGAAATACATAGCTCTTCGTTTTGGTTTGTTTTTGTATACTTCTAAATAGCTCATGGTTGTGAAGCACTGGCTTTGTTGAAGGTGTGATTTTTTTATACTTACATTATTTTGATTTCAGTATACGCATTAATTAGCAAGATGGTCCTAGGAATTTTAGTAGATAAGTAAAAATCTAGAGATCCTTTTGGTAGAGTTGCTTGTTTGCTGTTTGCGGTTTGAAGTAGGTAATCTACAGTAGATAGGTATGCGTTTCCATGACTTTACAGATGCATGAAGCTTTCAGCTTGTGGTAGACGTTTACAGCGAGGCATTGTTACAGCCTACAGCTATAGAGACATAGGAATTTTAAAAAGAATAGACTTCAGTCCAAGGGTTGCACTTAAAAATAAAGTTTTGTACAATCAACCAAGAAAAGAAAAGTATTTTGGAGGGACAAAAAGGGGTCTTCCGAAAAAAAACAGCAATTCTAAAATGAGTATGAAATCAAACCCACAAAAGTGTGAAGCAATTAGCGCCGTCGAAGTGTTCCTACAAAAAGTGTGACAGAAAGCCGCGTGGGTCACACTTCCGCGACACTCAATACTTTCCGACCAACTCCACCCTGTCACACACACGTGCTACACAGCTACACCGTGTAATGAACTCTTGCGTCACTTTACAACAGAAAAAAGGAAAAGATTTGTTAGGATAATATAAAATAATTTATAAGTAGTAGGATATTAGTAAGTGGCTGGTCTAAAAATATTGAAATTAAGGCTCTAAAGTTTCAGCACTTCAAGGTATACCTGGGCATATCTGAAGGGCAATAATAATAAGTAATAATAATTTTTATTTAACTAAGAGGTACACAATTACAGGTGACACTTGATAAACAGAATGATGAGATTCAAAGCATGATCAATGACCCCCATGCTAGGAAAACCTGTGTTACGGGAGTCATCCATCCGTCCATTACAATAATAATAAAAGGTTGAATATAGGTACCTAATGTGCACTTTATAAATTAAAAATAAACCAGGTTAGTACGGTTTGGATATTGGGGAGGGGAATAGAAAACAAAGAAAAAAGAGAAAAAAAAAGAAGTACTTAAACTTCTTTGAATTTAACGGAAAAGTACATACTCGTCATTTTAAGAACGTTCAGTCTGATCTGTCTCAATCTGTCAAAAGTACCTACCTCAAATTGCGCTGAGATGAGATTGCGACTAGATTATGAACGTTTTTAAATAGCTTATGGTGGATTAAACTACATATTATGGATCGGCAGCGTCGGTAGCACTAAGTAATAAAAATCCGTGGCGTCGAAAGTGCGATGTGCGCAACAATTCTGTCATCTTCGCCGTTCCAAGCCTTTAGTTTCTAACTTCAATTACCTAGTCGTAGTGTTAGCAAAAGGTGAAACGCTTGGTTTGTGTGGAACATGTTTACAATGCCACAGCAGGGACCGAACGAGGCATCTCCGAGCTCTGTGAATAAAACTTTTTCTTATAAGCACTCATCAGTGAAGTCTGTGAACCTAATAGGTGTAATTCGAAACATTTGTCTGCTCAACAACGGACCTAAATAACTCAATGAATGTTGTTGAACTGTCAAAATGAAAGCCATTCCTACTGTTACGTTACGCAATTAGATGATAAAAAATGTAGGTATCTGAGATAGGTGAAACAGCATCCAGTGAAATTTTCAATGTTCCCATCCGAAAAGTGAACGAGAAGGTACAGACATCCGATGATGATGGCGTTATCTCTGATTTAGGGTGGTATTTAATATTAGTTCGAGCTCGTCAGTCAGCCCTAATTGTGGAGATGATCGGCGGCGGCTTCCAACTGCGAGGTGTTAGACGAATTGCTGCAAATAGGATGCAGGTAGGGTTGCTACGACAGGATTTCTAATGAGAACAAAAATGAAACGTTCTCTCATAAATCTACATTTACACACACTATTCTCCGACTTTTAATTAGCTGCAGTAAAGTGGCACTTCTTAATAACTCATTTCGGACTGCGTTTAGAGATAAGCATGTCAAATAAGTTTCGTTTGTTACACTATTCTGTAATGGAAAAACAAGATTTGGTTGATGGCCGCGAAAAAACAAGAACACGCCAATTTCAGTCATTGAAGTAGCACATAAGCTGTCATTTTACTGCAGCTAATTAAAAGTCCGACTATAGGTATTTAGTTACCACAGAACCGGTCGAAGTGGAGGTGCTTGGGGGAGGCCTATGTCCAGCAGTGGACGTCTTTCGGATGATTTGGTTACCTTAATTACCTTGGTATATTGCTGATTTGCCGTATTGGTATTACATGTCCCTAAAGAAGGGGGATCCCTGGAGTATTTTTTGTGATTGAACAAGTTACATCTTTATAGAAGAAGGTACCACCAAGGTATCTACGCACGTACGCAGACAGGTACATATGATGTTAAAAATGATGGAAAGTTCAAACTAATGAACGTAGTACCTAACTACCTACCTACACATACCTTACCTAATATTTTTCAGAAGTTTCACAAGAACGACTAAGCGACTTTAGAAATATTTTGTTAAAGTCCCGGTAGCAACCCTACGAGTCCAGGTGGCGGATATCAAAGCATTGAATTTAACCACTCTCCGACGAAGTGATTCGTTTTAAGCGCCATACAGTGTGACTTACAATGCTACTGTTTACTCAACTAATATTATTCTTTGTTCCACTTACACACATACAATTAATCTAGCGATAGGTCCTGTACCTATCTCTGAAAGAAGATTGTGAATAATTTATGTGTTGGTTGGTAAACAAAGTTCTAAATCGGTACAAGTCAAGACAAGATGCCAGGGTGCCAAAGTGCTATATGCCTTGTGTCAGTCGCTTATTGACTACTGCATCATCTTGACTGCCCCGTTCGTCTCGTGAGTCGTGGTCGCAAGCGCGATTGCTGGCTGGTCCTGGGTTTGATTCCCAAGCAAAATGTTAATGCAGTTTTTCCATTAAGAGCGTTTACGCCGTACGGCATTTCATACAAACTTTCAAGCCATTGTTTTTCGAAATGAATGAACCGATTTTAATGAAACTTCATACGCATAAGCAGGATACAAAGGTCTAAAAAATTAGCAGAGAATATTTTCTGGAAATCTCTGTTTCTATGGAAACTTTAAAATCGGTCTAATTTGGCTGTAACATAATTTTTCGAAAATGTTCTCTGCTAACTTTTTAGACCTTTGTATCTTGCTTATGCGTATGAAGTTTCATTAAAATCGGTTTTTTCATTTCGAAAAACAACAGCTTGAAAGTTTGTATGAAATGCCGTACGGCGTAAACGCTCTTAAGAATTTCTTAGAACATCCCGAAGTTTGGAAGTTGGTGGTGTGATATGGCGGCGTGTCTCGGAAAGAACGTTAACCATTTGGTCCTGCGCCTGATCTCTCTCCAATCGTGTCGGATTGCCGTGCCGTCGGACTATGAGAGTGAGGAAAGAGAGTGCACCTCTGTTTCTCGGCAAACTCTTGTGCCCTATGATATCTCCCGCGCCGATGGCTGTCTCCGTTAAGATTGGCGCCATGGCCTAAATAAAAACGGTCTGGAGGACTATTCTTATTATTGCATCATCTTCTGCGGTGGTGCTACTAAAACGCACTTGATAGAGGCGGAAAGTCCTCAACGTGCCATAGGTACCTATGTACTTAGGTATAGTTGCTGCGGGTCTTCCCTTCCGCTTATACAAAAAGTGGGATGTACTGTCTAAGACAAACATTATTTCTGCATACAGTCCTCAAAAAGGACTCGCAGCTAGTTTATGATTCGGAGCTAGTGAAAGATAAACGAAGAAAGGACACGTGTGTGCAGTACTAAATAATCACTGTTTTCCTCATAAAGGGTCATGTTGTACCTACTCATCATTATGAACAACTTTTACTACGGAACCAACATGAAATCGCGAAAAAAAATCAGCTGTTCCCTTCATTTTGACGAGTTATGCGAACATAAATGTATGGCACAGCAGATTTTTTTTCACGTTTTCTGGTTTGGTCCCATTGTAAAACTTGCTCATAATGATGAGTACACACGGCTACACATCAAGCTATACATAACCAGAATAAGCTGACTTCTGATTGTACGAAAAACCTGTACAATGTGAGGTCAGCAAAAACTGGAAATGTATAGCTTGATGTGTAGCCGTGTGTAGAGATAAACTACGTTATCATGGCGCGCCCCTCCAAATTACTCTTTTAATGTGTGTAGTGACATCCTTACGAAGGAGTTTGTATGTAGTTGTAAGTTTTTGTTTGACGGCCGTCTCATTACGCACACATGCGTTGTGAATCTTGGTGGTGCATTGTAAATACTTTCACAAATACTGGAACTCAAACGTTTTGAAATTTGGAGGGGCGCGCCATGTTATCGTAGTTTATCTCTACCTACAGTCACACCTAGGAAAACAGTGATTAAAATTTTACCCTGCATTCTATTAAAAAGTATATTCTAGGTTCTAAGTTCTATGTGGTGATTATTAAACGGGTATGTTTAATTAAGACTGTGTTTATATATTAAATTACAGACAAAGATATAATTAAGTAGATATTTTATTTTAAAATGTATTTTTTTTAGCCGATCCAAAACTGGTACAAAGAAGAAAAAACTGTTTTTTGTGCTATATAAACAAAATTAAATATTCTCTAAAAAATTAAATGTTACTTTTGTCATCAAAATGGTACTTTTTGACTTAAGTTATGTTACTTTTGACAAAAGGGCCCTGGCAACACTGCAATAGACAGACAGACATACTTTCGCATTTATAATATTAGTATGGATTATCTAGCGAGACCATGGCATAATCTGACTTTTATTATCATAACTACGCGAAAACTAGATATTTTAACTGCCACATAAAAACTAATGGATGCAATTAAATATGGCAACATAGTAGTCTAAGCGTCAAATTTGACAATCCACACAGCTGACATTAGAGTTGGACGTGGAGCGCTTGGATTAAATTACCGATGTCGATTTAACGAGCGAAGTAAAGTTCTTGGTTTTGACAACCATATTTATTTTGTAAATTGGCAATTTTATTATGCAGTTTATTATAGTGTTAATTTAAAATGAAATATGCATACTTCTAAAGTAGCAAGTTAACAAAATTTATTTCTTTTGAATAAATTGTACTCCTCAACAAGCTCGACATGGATATTTATAAGTTTTAAATATCGACATTTATTTACATGTATGTACATCACTATCTCTAATTTTCATCAAATACGAAACAAACTTTGGTTGTCGCGTATTTGGTATTTGTGTTTATAAAATCTAATAACGATATTGCAACTTGTGACTATGTTACGTGGGAAACTAGAGATTGTTTGGCTTTAGTGGTTTAATTAATTATTGCGAAACCAGTCGCTGGTCTGCAAATTAACAATGTTACCGGGTATTGGGGTTTTTGGAACTGGGGCTATCGCTAAGGTATTAGTGCCATTTTTAAGAGAAAAAGGTTTTCCGGTCGAAGCGATATGGGGAGTGACTCTGCAGGAAGCTGAAATAACCGCTAAGGAGCTGAAGATTCCATTTTTCACGAACAAAATCGATGACGTATTGTTGAAGAAGAATGTGAGCCTAGTATTTATTGTATGTGCGCCTAACTTACACGCCCAGATATCCGTAAAGGCACTGGGCATAGGCAAGCATGTTGTTTGTGACAAGCCAGCTGGCCTCTGCCAGGCTGAAGCCTTGAAAATGGTGCGTGCTGCTCAGTACTACCCAACTCTGATATCCATAGTAAATCATTCATTGCGGTTCTTGCCAGCATTCAGTCATATGAAGAAGTCTATCCAAGAAGGCTACTTGGGCAACCCTGATGAATTGACTTTAGTGGATGTACGAGTCCAGATGGGCCCACTAATAAGCGACACCTATAACTGGTTGTGTGATGATACCATGGGTGGAGGAACACTTACATTAGTTGGTAGTCATGTTATAGATCTAGTATCATTCCTGACGGGTCAGAAAGTTGTCAAAGTACATGGAGTTTTGAGGACTTTTGTAGAAGAAACTAGCAAAGTGAATGGAATAAGGAAGATTACTGCCCCAGACTTTTGCACATTCCAATTACAAATGGATAAGGGTTTGTTAGTCACAGCTACATTGAACAACCACTTACCTGGACCTTGCTTTAATCAAGAGATCTATGTTTTTAGCAAGAAAGGATACCTGGTTGTGAAGGGAGGAGACCTGCATGGTAAATTACATAAACCTAATGTTAAGCCCACAGAGGATGAAGGAAAGAGGCCTCAAGATAAAGAAGAAGTAATTTATGTTGATGTTGAAGATTTGAGTTGTGCCTCCAGTGTTGTTCCTAAACCATACATAAAAGGACTCTGTAAAATGATAAGTGCCTTGAAGGAAGCCTTCCTACCTGTCAAAGAACAGATGGACTGGGTGAAGGAACCAGTAAAGGCTGCAGCAACATTTGAAGATGGACAAAGAGTCCAAGCAATCATGGAGGCTCTACGTCAGTCTAATGAGGATGGCTGTTGGACATCAGTCCAACTTCTGACAGAGCCTCCAGACCCAAACCCGGCGTTGTCTGCCGCAGTGAGACGCACTGCCATATCTTTACAATAGATTATGCATTTTAATGATGTACTGATATGCCATTATAATGTACCTTTTTTGTTGTAAGCATGCTATGTTGCATATAAATAAGTCAAATAAGTACCTAGTTATTAAGATTTGATATCTGAAATTAACTCAGTATTAACTTTAATCTCTCTACAGTGATAAGTCACAACATTAACCCCATTACTAATAAACATTGTATGGCGTCTATAGTTACACAACGCTTTGTCTTCTTCCTTCGAAAGCCAAATTACTGACGATTGAAAGAGAGAAATCAGTGTGAACTATTCATGTTTATTAGTAAGGGGGTAAGTAACCAATATGCTTAGCAATGTACCTATTAACATCTTATTTTAAAGCTTGCCATGATTTTGTAAATCACAAATTTTTCTAGTGCTGCACTCAAAAGTAAAACACAGTTTTGTATGTAATATAGAAAGAGATTAATTGCATTATTCTGTTTATCCACCATAAGATGGATACACTGAAACAAATCCATCCTAAGCCTATAAATTCCCTTTATCCAACTAGGCCTAGGGTGGATTCTCAGACATGCATTAGGGTGGATAAATAGAAATAACCTGATTAATTAATCATGTAAACTAATTAGATGGGAAAGTAGATAATCTTGATAATCTACTACATGAACATTATAGTATCATAATAAATAAATAAACAACATTCTCTTGTAAACTGGCTGTCCAGATACTGTATTTACTGTGATTTAAATTTAGTAGAAAATGTATTCAAGTTGTACAAAAGACATGACTTGTTCAAAATATATTTTATTTTATACTACCAGTAGTTGTATCATTCTGATTTTGCACAGAATCATTACTTAAACATAAAATATCAGCCTATAATTTTTATCCCACTGCTGGGACAGGCCACCTCTCTTAGAGAAGGAGTGGGCTGAACTTGCGGGCCGTGTTTGTTGATAGATGTCACATGTCTTAGAATTTTTGGTTAAGGACATGCCTGTTTCCTCATTACATTTTCCTTCACCCTTTTGAGAGCAGTGGTGATGAAATACTTTAGACAAAGTAAAGAGCCTGTCTGGGTTCGAACTTATAACTTATAAATCGCTTGCTCTTGCTCACTACTCAGAATGATCAGCGCCACTTCTCCCCAGTGAAAGCATTAGGAAGTGGTGAAGGGAGGGCGTTTTGAGGGACTTTCTTTTGTAATTTTGACATTTGAAATGTGCTGAGCCTAGTTTGAATAAATGACTTTTAATTCACTAGTACCTATTGTAAGTTATTGTAGTGCTATTATATACTTATCAAGTGACCATGCATACAAAGCCTTGAAGTTATGTAACTTAGTACAGAATTTTTGGAGATGGGTGTGACAAAACTATTTAAGAGATAGCAAGTTTTCTTCTCTTGCAAACTAATTTTTGGCAACACAGAACCAATGCAAATCATTTGTAGTGTTTAGGTAAAATTAGTTCAATTTCCTCACATAAATAAAAATTTACAGTTATATTTATTAAATGAAGTAGGTGTCTGGACTCTGGAATGTTGAATAGCTATCAGAAAGTAGATCATTTCCAATTTATGATCTATGATTTCCCATAGATTGTAACATTGTATTGATTGATTACCACTGTTAGCAGCTTATTATTAGATCATTATGCAAGTTATCTCAAAAAGTAATATGCACTTTGTTCCAGGTGTAGAACTGTGACAAATTAGGTAACTTAAGGTTATGTAAACTTGACTATGGAATAGGTATGGCATTTTGCAAAGCTTAACATTTTTAAGGTTATGTCTGAAGCAAATGATGAAACTTGGGATTTTAAAATGAAAAAGAACAAGTTTTCAATAACAAATTTATAATAAGAAATGCAAAGGAGATAACATCCTGTACCCCATCTCACAACAGTAGCATTACACAATCACAAAATATCCATTCACTACAATGTTCTAATTTAAAACTAACAAGTAAACAGAATCAGAATCATAAAATTAAAACTAGCACTAAATTTAGTTGTCGATCTTTGCCAGAATGTCAGACTCTCGGAAGAGGTGGTACTCCTTTTCATCATTTTCTAGGGATACTTTGGTACCACCGTATTCTGGAAGAAGTACTTTGTCGCCAACCTTGACTAATATAGGAATGAAGTCACCATTGTCTTTTCTGGAGCCAGGACCCACAGCAACTACTTCTCCATGAAGTACTTTGGTCTGCGCCTTCTCGGGGATGACGATGCCGCCAGCGGTTTTTGTAATTGCTTCAGCCCTTTTGATAAGGACGCGGTCGAGCAGAGGAATCAGTTGTTTTATTACGCTCATGTTGTCTGCTGTCAATAATTGCTCCGAAACAAATGAAGAAATTGATTTTGATACCTCCTCACAGATTCTAGTCTAGAATATTCGAGCTCGAACCGACCGGCGACCGTACAATTTTGACAATAGTTCATTCACAAAATCATCTCATTTTATCCATGTGCTTACGGGGTTGCCTAATTTAAAAATAATTGTATTTTTGAATTTCGATTGATTTTGCATTAATAAAAAAAAAACATAATAAGCACCTATTAATCCCCAAATTAATTATGATCAATAATTTAATACTGACTTGTGATAGTAATATTACATGAAATTAGAATATTTTTATTGTTAACGATAAAGCCATGACCTCTAGTGACGAGTAGCAGTACCAATTAAACAGTTTTAATTTTAATACGTTGAACTAAAGGTAGATGGCGCTTTCACTAATAAATAAAACGAATAAAATAATTAATGTTTCTAAAATGTTGAGTTAGATAATAAAAAAAAAATTGTATTCAATTTATTTATTTACTGTTGTACACAAACAAATAGAGGAGGCAGACTTAATGACAAAGGCATACCTGTGACGATCTACCCGTGGGTGCTGCAGGCCCAGGCAGAGGCTGGGCCAACAGATAATACAGAAAAAAAATTTCAATACCCTCCTGTTACTTCCAGTTCCCAGCGACAGCTCCAAGCCGATAGGTACTAGGTGCAATATCTTATCTCCAAATCTACCTATGCGAATTTTTCAGCTACTAGCAGCGCCAAAGTTTCGATCCCGTGGGAATATCGGGATAAAAATGTATGTCTAAATGATGTGAGAGTGTTTGTGATTGAGTGTGAGTGATTTCTGACAAATGCGTGCACTGACTGGACAGGTCCTCTCAATCTGTGTGGTTCTTTCCTCAAAAGACCATCTCAGACATCGATCTAAATGATCTTCATTTAACCTGACCAAGATTTTGTCTGGATTTTAAAAGAGACTGTGACCTCTGAGTTTGTTTCGGCCTTCTCAGAGTAGTCAGATAGGTATAAAAAATATGATTGACGTGTAAAAGTGTTTGTGCAAACCTACTTACAAAATAAAAATCATTTATCATTTAATGTATGCCTATGTCTTTTCCCGGGCCTCAAACTATCTCTATACCAAATTTCATCTAAATCGGTTCAGTTGTTTAAGCGTGAGGAGGTAACAGACAGACACTTTCGCATTTATAATAATTATAATATTAGTATATGTAGATTAGTATGGATTACCCGCTTTTAAGTTTATCTAAGGCTATCATCATCATCTGCCTACCATTTTCCCATTTTTTCGAAGTTTATCTAAGGCAACCTATTGTGATATCTTCCTTTCACTAGATTAAGTACCTAGTAAGTACACATGACTTACCTAATTATTACCTCACTAGGTACATTAACAAAAAAAAATGGCTACTCATTCGATTACATATTAGTTAAAAATTTAAGTGTGTAGTGTAGTAAATTTTATGACGATAAATTGACGAAAGTTCAATAATCGCCCGTCATTTCCGTAAGCTGAAGTAACATTTTAGAACGGTAGTTATAATCCAACTTATTGCAACGTGGCTCCATGAATGACGAACGCAAGAAAAAAAATGGAAAAGAAACATTACCTAACTGAAAGGTAGAAATAAGAACAGGCAAATAGGGCTGGGTGGTTTTTTAATGAATGAACACAAATATAATACCTACACAAAAAACAACACACGACAAATAAACCTATCTATGATATTTTCTAGTAATTTCTTCGAATATAGGTATTCGTTCTCCGCCATAGTTGGCACACAACGACAGATTCTTGTTTATCACGATGAAGAACTGCTCACTGATGCTGTAGGGGGGCCAGTATACTGGCAGGAGGGAGCTGGTGATTGGGGTGGGGTTTCTGAAAAAAAAAAACAACGTATGAGCAAACATTTTAAATCAGGCAATAAGTACCTAGTTATAATTAAATGTGATGGTGATGGTGGCGATCATAAGTTTGAGTTTATCCATGCTATAATCAATGATAAAATCCATGCCATCTACAAAGGCTATCAAGGAATTTTAAGAATTTTTTTAAACAATTTTAGATCGCTTAAAATAACAACTTTACCCATGTGTACAGTATTTAATATTAAAGTATTGGTGATCTAAATATGTACTCACGAAGTTTTAGCGAAATTGGTCCACATCGTCGAAATTCTGTCTCGTACTGTAATATCATCTTGCGTAAGATTCCGAAGGGGTTCTATTTGTATGACATAAGCTGTATCATCCGCATGTCCTGCTCCTTTCTTATTGACACGGCTTGCAGCTTTTATAAGGTTCAGGGTGCCGTCATATGAAAATTCATACATGTACAACGGTACTGCGTTTTTAACCATTAATTTTGAGCTAGCAATTATACCTCCGACAAATTCGAAGTCTCCAAAAAAGTCGATAGCAGGCCTGTCGGTATCATTTCCACTGTAACTGTCGTAAGCATATCGCAGTCTCTCATTATAATAATATGCATCAGTAATATTTAACGGAAATCTCCAATAATCAGCATAGTTCTTGGACATAGTTATTTCTTTGATATCCTGAGGTTTTAAACCAGCTATGATGAATCCTTCAGAATCTGTAAATCCTCTGAGAACCGGAACCTTGTTAAATCTTCCGGATTTTAATAATTCGTATGGGATTTCTGTCAAAAATGCATCTCCCGTTCCGAAATCCCTTTCAATGGTGGGAACAAAACCGTAGTATAGTCCTTTTGCCATTATTAGTTCAGGTATTTTGTAAGTGGCTACTACTATGTATTCTGCTGGGGTATTCATCAGATGATTGTGTATCGCTCGATAGTCATTCGGTGCTCCCTGATACCTGAGTTCTCGTGCCAGTTTCCAAGCAAGATCTTTAATCCTATCCGGAGTCTCTATCGCCCAAGGATTGAGAACTGATCCCGATTGCATGATAGCCTTATGAAAGAGGCCATTGCTTAATTGAGAGAGCATGTGATATTCTACGGAGGCGGCTCCTGCACCAATTCCGAAAATAGTGACGTCATTTCTGTCCCCTCCAAAATCTTCAATATTCTCTTGAACCCATCTCAACGCCATGGTTTGATCTTTCAATCCCATATTTCCAGCTGCTTCAGGTATATCCAAAGAAAGGAATCCAAGCGCACTGAGTCTGTAGTTCATAGTCACAACCACAACGTTATGTTCTATTAGATAGTCGGGGCCATTTTCAAACTTTGCAAGACCGTTGCCGAAAAAGAAACCTCCGCCATGGATGAAGATCATCACAGGAAGCAGGTGCATTACCAGTCCGGCTGTGGATACCTTCGGTGTGGAGACATTGACGTAGAGGCAATCCTCACTGCCTCGCTGTCTTCTCTTAAATAGATCAAACTGTATGCAGAGGTTCGACTCGTTGTATATTGAGCTATTTCTTTCTCCAATCCATGGTTCAGGTGGTTGGGGACTCTGAAATAAATGGAAATTGGTAAATCAATACATGCCATTTATATGCTGCATATTTTATCATAGAAGTGTTACATAGGGAGCACATCTCACTTTAAATCTCAAGTCTCCTACAGGAGGTCTGGCGTAGGGTATATTAAGAAAATCATCGTATTCGAAACCGTTTTGAGTTTTCCTTCTCGCGCCCACAAGCACACCTTGTTTTATTTGTACTTTCGTCGTCATTGTTCCAAATATAGGAAGGTATTACTTGTAACGTGATGGAACAACTTCTAATACGAGCATGTACGAATTTGGACTTTTATATTAAGTTCTTATGCGAAATGTTCAGCATTCCTCAAACTTTTCTTTGGTGTGCACAGTTACAGTTTATAGTAACATCATTAATTTGTTATCCAATGGATTTGGACTGGCTTATTTAACATATCAGTTCATAAATCATTTTAATTGTTGCAAACAAAAATACATTTACACATTCGATAAGATTTCGGAGTACAGGCCTACGAGTATTTTAAGCCCCCACTTAACATTTTCCAAAGGCTTCTCTTAATTAGTTTCAGGAATGATAATGAGTTTACTATGAGTAGGTAATACAGGGTGGCAGGGAGATCAACGCGCAAACTATAACCAGCACATGATTCTACACGACCATAGCGTAGACATTTTTGGTTAAAAAAATTGCTGTTTCATACACACAGTTTTTTTTTTATTAACCTTCGAAAAACTTCAACGTAATATATAACTCAATGGCTAGGAGTCTGAGGTTTGATGAAAAATTTCATCGCTAGGGGGTCTGAGGTTTCAGAATCATATACTGAATCCATGGTAACAGGTTGCGCGTCGATATCCCTGCCATGCCGCCACCCTGTATACTTACATGCACGCATCATGCTGTAATATTTCATAGTAGAGTCCGGAAAGTTTGAGAATCACTTAATTTAAGTAAGTAAAATAACAAAAAAGTATGTTGAATAGATAGAGTGCGTAATGTTATTGTTTTTACGTAACTAAGCAACGAACCATCTTTACTTAGTTACGTAATACGTGTACCAACTCGTAAGTAAGTGAACATGCTTTTATAACCCATACTGTACACCATGCTGTGCACAGATTGTGATGTGAAAGACGACAATTGTGATTGTGACAGATTGCTACAGACGGTCATTTCGGTATATTGTACTTAATTTGGTTTTTCGTTACGTATTCTACAATAGTACCTACATTATGATATAAGTGCGGTAAGTTGAAAAAGTTGAAAGCCTCTGCTTTCTTGTAGCGCTCGCCTACGGCTCGGGCTAGCAATATCGCCTCGGCTGTAATTATCAAAGCGCACGTATATCAAACGACGTTTTATAACATATTTGCGAGGAAATAAATAAAACTCGGACTTTCTTAAACGAATAAATCTTTAATCACTTATAGAAATGCCAGCAAGTTGGAGTATGACTAGATATCAATAGGTACCATGTTTTGTTTTCACAGTGCTTTTTAGCATTGAATAGTAGCACCCCACAATGAGCTTGACTTATATTTTTGAGAAAGTTCCATTAAATAGGCTAGAAACACACTTTCTCAAAATAAATTTGCATCTTTGCTTGTTTTCCGATGAAATTTTGATACGCTTCTAAGTATCTATCGTTCGATTTTTCGGGCAAGAGGCTTAAGTAGCCTTTTTCGCTGCCTCTGAGACTTCCGGCAGTGTCGAACTAATAAATTAATCAGTACAATAACGCACAAGTACGTAATGGGATACAATACGATATTGAAATTGGTGAAATAAGACGCCCTTTACGAGCAAATGTGTTATAAAAATATTTATATTATGTATGGTATGGACTTTGAATGCAAAAAAAAATACCTTGGCAGTGGAATAATGTAGCTTAATTCGATGATGATGATGTAGGCACCAAAAAAGTTTAATTACTCAATGAGAAGGCAGTTAATTTTTAGAATCAAATAATACATCAGACTTAATTGAACCCGTTACAAAAACTTCGTGCCTAATCCAAACTATCGGTGATACTTTCTCATAATTTCCTCAAATATTGGTATTCTTTCTCTAGCGTAGTTGGCCTGGATGTACAGGTCCTTGTCTATCACCATGTAGAACTGTTCGCTGCTGCTGTAGGGGGGCCAGTATAGTGGCAGCAGGGGGCTTGTGTTGGGTGTAGGGTTACTGTAACAAAATATGAGGTAAAAACTAAAATCTAGCAGCCGCTTAGAAACGTGGCTTTTTATCTAACGACGTAAGATTAACTTCCAGTCAAAACAGTCGCGCCTATAAAAATTTGATCTTCACAAATCAAACAAGTCATGAGATGAGAAGATAGTTTCGCATTGTCGGACTCTTGAAAGAAAACGATTGTTACTTTTAAATCAAATCAGTGAGAAGATCACAATGTTTTAGTGTAATAATCATGTAACTTACGCAGTTTTGGCGAAATTGGTCCACAGCTTGGAAATTCTGTTTCTAACAATAATATCGTCTGGTGTGAGTTTCGGAACGGGCTCGATTTGTATTGTGTAAGCTGTGTCGTCTCCATGAGCTGCTCCAGTTTTGTTTACTCGGTTTAAAGTTTTAAGCAAGTTGAGAGATCCATCATACGTAAACTCATATAAATATAATGGCACTCCGTGTTTAACCAGCAATTTAGAGCTTTCGATGATACCACTGACAAAGTCAAAATCTCCAAAGAAGTCGATAGCAGGTCTTTCGATATCATTCCCCGTGTAACTATCGTAAACATATCGTAACCTTTCATTAAAATAGAATGCATCAGTAGCATTTAAAGGGTATCTCCAGAAATCTGCATAGTTCTTAAACGTAGTAACTTCTTTGATATCCTGGGGTTTAATGCCAGCTTCTATAAATCCTTCGGAATCAGTGAATCCCCTGAGAACAGGAACCTTGCAAAATTTTCCAGATTTTAATAATTCGTATGGAAGTTCTGTTAGAAATGCATCCCCAGTTCCTAGATCCTTTTCAATCGTTGGTCCAAATCCAAAGTAAACTCCTTTCACCATTAGAGGGTTGGGAACTTTGTAAGCGGCTAATTTGATATATTCTGCTGGAGCACTCATTAAATGATTGTATATTGCACGATAATCGTTTAATGGCCCTCGATATTCGAGTTCTTGTGCCAGTTTTAAAGCGAGATCTTTGAGATTTTCTGGAGTATCCATAGCCCAGGGATTTAGAACTGATCCTGACTGCATGATCGCCTTATGGAATAGACCTTTGCTTAATGGAGAGAGCATGTGATACTCCACAGAGACCGCTCCTGCGCTGATCCCGAAAATAGTGACATCATTCTTGTTCCCTCCAAAGTTTTCAATGTTCTCTTGAACCCATTTCAAAGCCATGACTTGATCTTTAAGTCCTATGTTTCCTGCCACTTCAGGCATATCAAGAGATAGGAATCCAAAAGCACTGAGTCTGTAGTTCATGGTGACAACGACAACGTTCTGTTCAATTAAATAGTCAGGGCCATTTTCGAATTTTGCAAGTCCATTCCCAAATACAAATCCTCCCCCGTGTATGAACACCATCACAGGTAATAGCTGCATTAATAACCCTGCTATAGGCACCTTCGGTGTGGAGACGTTGACGAAGAGGCAGTCCTCACTGCCACGATGTTTTCTCTTGAATATATCATACTGTATGCAAAGATTGGATTCGTTGTATATTGTGGCATCTCTTTCTCCGATCCATGGCTCTGGTGGTTGAGGACTCTGGAATGAATGCAAAAGTTTTGTTTTAAAAGTATTTTTTTGCGAAGATGTGTCAGTGCTGATAAAGGTTGTTAAATTTCTAATAAATTAAGTCGATTCTTACCCTAAAACGCAGATCTTGTACAGGGGGTTTGGCGTAAGGAATATTAAGAAAATCATCATATTCGAAACCGCTTCGAGTTTTTCTTCTTACACCAACTAAGACACCTTGCTTCGTTCTCGCTCTTGTCGCCATTTTAATTTACAATCACTTGATGGTATACGTCCGTATTTGTAGACGTGAATTTGTAGACGGTCATGTATGGTTTAAGTGTTTCATATATAAAGGTGAGAGGTTCAGCTCTACTCAAACTTGTGTCAGGTCAGTTATTACGCAATTTGTGGTCAGTTTTTGGTTTTTTGTTGTAATTTCGTTGGCATGTTTTTTTATCCGTAGCTATTGATAATAAATCAAAGCATGTGTGCTAATAGTAATTTTATTTGGTTGGATTACGAAAGGTAGATCACCCAAACTATGAGCTTTCCAGCTTTCTCAGCAAAATCCAAACCTACGGAAATGTGTATGGTTGCAATCAGTTTTAATTCTTCATGCATGACGATTCTGAAAATTTAAGAGGTAGGTGTCTTTAAATTGTGTTCCATTTATAAATTCATAAAAATCAATAAATTTTTTACTTCGGTATTATGCTCGGTCGTATCAATAGCAAATGCTGCAATAATTAATGTAGCAACTATGTTTGAGTAACACTTGTCTTTAAATGTATAGAAAAAAATATTGCGTAGGTGTGCTTGAAATAGAATAAGGTTACGACGCGACGATTTTTGCGTTAATTAGCGCCATCTGCAATTACACATAATGTTTGGAACTAAGCCGTGGGGAGTAAGCTCACATTGGGTGGATAGATGGCGCTAACAGTTCTAGTATTAAAATCTTTTTGAAGCAAGTATTTATCCTTTTCTATCTTTGTTCTTACTACGATAGGTGGTATCGTTTTACATTTGAATGATAAGCATTTTTGTTTGTCAAGTAGTAGTTTCTTGATTTGGATCACCATGATTTTGACACAGATTACAAAAATTGCCTCCTTGCATTATTCCCAATTTTTTTAATAAGGTTTCTGCTTACCATACTCAATGTATGAATAGTTAAATCAGGATCTGTAAAAGAACTCGGAGTTGTTAATTCATATTTATTGTTATTCTAGCTACATGCATGATTAACAATGAGCTTCAGTGATTACGCACAGAATTTTATATCGAATACTTTAGACGTTAGTGTCATTTGGGAACGCGCATGAGTCGTGCGTGTCCGCAATCATCAAGTAGGTACGCACTCGCCGCGGCGCCGCGCCGCGCCGTGACCGCCGGAGGAATGTGCGCCGGCGCCGGCCAGTCTCGGACACACCTGCGCGTGCACCAATTGTGCACACAATCACGCCGCACCACCCACACACGTCTGCTAAGCCCTATGCGCACGGGGAATAAACTCACTCCACACAAAAGAAGCTGGGCAGCGCTCGCGCATCGCGATTTATGGCCGCCTCCGCGCTTGCGCGGTCACATGAAAACACAGACCGGCCCTGCCGCCATTGTCCAACTCGAATACAGTTTGACGGCTCTTGAATACTTAATTGACACTTAATCACGAAACGCATACGATACGGTATGAATTACTAAAGAAAATGCCCGCGCAGATACCTAGGTACCTACTTGAGAAACAATACTGACGGTCTTAGGAAGAAGACATGAAGGAGGCTAGACACTAGCCGCTCGGCTGAAATGAGCTTTTATGTCGTCCTTTTATGTTGAAGTGAGTTGGTTGGTTGGTCCAAGAAAAATACTTTTAAAGCTTTCACCACTTCATCACCTGCCTAGCTGTTTCCCAACTATGTTAGGGTCTGCTTCCTTCCACTCTAACCGGATGCAGCTGAAAGATGATTATGATGTACTTATTGCGTTGAATATATTATGCTCGTATAGACGCCTTTGAGATGTGGTGTTGGAGGAAGTTGCTTCAAATACCCTGGACTGCATTCCGCACCAACGAGTCCATCCTACGCGAGCTCGGAATAAAGACCAGACTCTCTACGACCTGTCTCCGCAGAGTCGTGGAATTTTTCGGCCATATAGCGAGGAAAGACGGCAATAACCTCGAACAACTGATGGTTACCGGCAAGGTGGATGGTAAATGACCAAGAGGTCGCAGCCCTTTGCGATGGTCCGACCATATAAGCTCTTCAGTTCACACGAAATTTGATGATGCGCTTCACTTGGCCAGACAGACTTGGCCTGACTTGACTTAACTTGGCCTTGCATAGACAGAGATAGGACAGGATAACATCGTCAGGGAAAAGATGTTTTCAAGGCAGGATCACGATCCTCAGTAATGAGGAGTACGACTTGAGGAGGAAGATTGCGTTGAAAGACTTACATACTTACTTACTGCTGTGAAGGCTTCAAATCATTATTATTAAGTTAGCCGATACCTATGTTCATTATCGGTTGGACAAGATTAGTCTAGTCAGTTCGAGTTCAAAGTCTTCCTAATATCCCAACAATGGTTTCCTATTGGTTTTCAGGGTGTTCGAACCAGCATAAACCGAAGAAGAGTTAGTTTCCTGCAACATGTGGATAAACATACTTACTCTACGTTTTTTTTCCAAAGCAAAAAAGACTTAAAGGCGCCGATATTTTCACACACATATTAATTGTATTGGTATGTACTACAATTAGATAAAATTGGCTCAAAGGTACCCGGGTATCTATAGAGGCTGATTCAATGAATATAATTCAAACACTTTTTGCCGGTCTGGAAAACCGTAAAAAGATCGTGATCGGGTTCACACGAAGCACACACCATTTCGCAAACTATTCACGTGTGCGAGTGTAGGGTGTCTGTTTTATATTGCAGAAAATACAAGATATGAATTGGGAAATTAATATTAGTATTCTTCTGGAGGTTTTTAGATACGATGCAATGATTATAATAGTCAGAAACATCTTCATTGTTAATATTCGTTTAATTAGCATACAAAATAGAAATTTTAATTTTATCGGTACACATGGTGTAGATACCTACGCTCGACGTGCGAAGAGTTAAAAAGCATACGATCCTGCAGCACTTGCTATCAAGCTTCCATAAACAACAGCTGATCATCAATAGTGGGTCATAAAGGTTCTACGTATAAGCATAAGCATAGCATAATCAGCCCATAATGTTCCCACTGCCGGAACACAGGCCTCCTCTCAGTGAGGGGAGTGGGCCGTAATTCACCACGCGGGCCCACTGCGGGTTGGTAGATGTCACATGTCTTCGAAATTTTGGTTCTAGGACATGCCGGTTTCCTCACGATGTTTTCCTTCACCGTTGTGAGAGCAGTGTTGATGAAATTATTTACACAAAGTAAAGCTGGGTCTGGTCTGGGTTCGACCCTACGACCTACAACTCGTAAGTCGCGGCCGATACCACTGGGCTACCACTGCTCTAAGGTACTACGTATCAGGCAAAAATTTGTTTCCTCTTAAACCCAGAGTGCGCTCGGGAATGATTTCCACTAACTTTCACTATGCTTATGCTAAACTTTTCTTGAGTAAAATTAAATCATATAAGTAGTTTTACGATTTTTTTATAAAAAAATACTTGATTTTCATTGTGCTTTAAAAAAATAAGATTTCAACTTAAATAATTAAATTATGATATGCTTCCCTAATCGTGGTTAAACTACGATAAAAAGTTGCGATAATAGCGCGGATGTTAAAAGCGTACAAAATAACACAACAAACATGGCACAACAGGGAACTCTGTATGGCCTTATATGAACTTGGCCACGATAAGTTTGCAGATAAGAAAATTTGTAGATCCTTATGATCAGGGAGTAAGGTTTAAAGTGGTGTGAAATATTGGAGATGAGGATTATGAAGGGGTTTGCGTCAGAGATCGTGGTCGGTTCTCACGACACGACGACGGAACACAGGTGCGCATCCGGCTATCTCGCCTGCGCGGGATTCGAATCAGTTTAGTGAAGCGTTCTAATTGTGGTGCCGAAACAAAGATCAATGATTTGACCAAATGCCCGTTGGAATTCTTTGATAACTGGTTTGAATCATCAGTTAAAAGATACAGTTTGTAACGGCTTAAGATAGTTATTGTTAGGTACCTATTGATATAAATTTAGGTAAAGATAATCAGCAGACAACTTGTACTTGGATACGACTGGTTCTAGGATAAGTGTAAGTAATTTAGTGTTGATAGGTACAATTTTGTTTATTAATTTTAACGAAATTTGACCTTGCATAGGTACTGTTTATGTAATATATTTTTATTGTAAACAAAGTACCCACACCTAGGGGACCTATCACCTATACCACAAAACTTTACAAGTCTACAATTCTACAAAATTGATAAATTGCAGCATTTTTAAAAGCGTAGGGCTGTCTACATTGTAGACTTGTCACAGTTGTCACTACACTTTACATCCTTCTCATTAGTAAGGTTTTTTCGGTATTTCCGTTGCAATTGTGTGGTTTAGAGTTTTGTGATAAACGGACTTGTAAAATTTACAGATTTGTTAATTGTAATTGTAAAGTTTTGTGGTTTATTGCCCAAGGTTAAATTCAGTAATGTTTTGTTCATGATAAAACGCCATCTACCTTCAAAGTTACGAAGTAAGTTCGTTGTTGGAAAGTGAAGGATTCTGGGGCCGCCAAGCGGCAGGGGTGAGCAAGAGCTGAGCGACTGTCTGCAAACGTCAGAGGTTTGAGGTTATAATATTGTCGGTGGCAGTCACAGAGTACTTTTTAATAGAGTGAGAGTGGCAGTTGTGCAAACAGTGCTGTTTAATAGTTTGTGTTTATTTACCCATAAATAAATATGGAACAACTGGTGGTGGAAACTGAACAGGGTAAAATAAGAGGGGAGGTGCTGAAGAATTTCGATGATTTCGAGTATTGTAGTTTCAAAGGGATTCCTTATGCGAAACCGCCTATTGGCGAATTGAGATTTTGTGTAAGTACCTTTATAATGATGTGTTTGTTTGTTAGAACTATCGGCACAGAACAACTAATATTACTTACCTATCGGTTAGGATAAAATTTGCCTTGCCTTGACCAATAAATGTTTCCTTTAATTTATTGCGATTATGTTGTTGATAAAGGATTGCAAGAGAGTGATTTTAAGATCGTTATTTGATTGTTTTTTGTTTACCTTTAACTATATTCTCCTCACACACCTACTTCCTCGTCCGTGCAAGGTGAAGTGAATGTTGGTGCTTACCTACTGAACTTGGATCGGTCTAAGAAACTTACGAGTACCTTGATGCTTGTTTGTAATGTAACAAGTGTTGCTCTGAAAAATAACGTAGGTATGTAAATATTAATAAAGAAACCATTTGAACATACTCAAAGTAAATATAGACGGAGATAAGATTGTATTACTTCGTAAGTATATTATATACGTATATGCACGGAAATAAGAAAGATCTTTATCATGACGGCCTCATGTTACCGTTTATCAAATAAAATACTATTTGGAAGACCGCTTGGGGCCTAAAAAGGCCACTTTGGCAGAATCATAAAACAATTCATATCACGCAATTCATCTGTTTGACAGTTTCACACTATAAATTATATCCCTGAAGGGTTCGGCAAAGGTGTACCTATAGCATTTTACGAATCTCCATACAAAACTTTCATACAGATGAAATTGCATGATGTGAATTGTTTTATGATTCTGCCAAAGTGGCCTTGTTAGGCCCCCAGGAGGCCTACCATGATCTATTTAAAAACTATTCAAAAGCAAGACATTTCAGTTTAGGTTCTTAAACTGCATCGTTCACAGTCGTACCATGACGTCCAATACACTCAGCGGCATTTGGATCGTTGAAAGTGAATGAGCGTTAAGAGCTCGTGGTAGGTATCCAGATGGCACGGCCTAAATTGAATCGTTAAACTGACGTCATGGTACGAATTAGCAGAACAGTTCAGTTCAGGTCCTAAAGTGGATCGCGTTAAGAGCTCGTGGTAGGTATGCTGTACTTGTTTAGATAAAAGTAAGCGAATGGCTCAGAGCTATAAATAAATAACCCGACGACGTTCGTTTACTACGTTTTCTGCTAATAGAATCGAATAGTACTTCTATAAGACGAGGCATTCTATGTTTACAGTGGCAAAGATTAACTCATAATTTTCATTTAATGTAAATACATAAGTTGCAAGTAATTACACAGAGAATTTTCATTGTTTTAAGATGCCCCAACCACCGGATTCTTGGGAAGGAATCAGAGATGGGACCAGAGACTGCAACATATGTGCACAGTTTGACAAAGAAGAGAAAGGCATAAAAGGAGATGAGGATTGCTTATATTTAAATGTGTATACACCGAAGTCTTTTACAAGTGGTGAATCATTGCCAGTGATGGTCTTCCTTCACGGAGGCGGTTTTCTCTTTGGCAATGGCACAGATATTTCGGCTCACGGTCCAGATTATCTCATTCATAAAAAAGTAGTGATTGTCAGCATTAACTACCGACTCGGGATACTCGGTTTTCTGGCTTTAAATTTAAAGGAGGCTCCAGGAAACATGGGCTTGAGAGATCAAGTTCAAGCACTAAAATGGGTTCAGAGAAATATAGTGCACTTCGGCGGAGACCCAAAAAATGTGACCATTTTCGGGATCAGCGCCGGTGCTGCGAGCGTCGAGTATCTCCTTTTGTCGCCCATGACTAAAGGTCTATTTCATAAAGCCATTGCTCAGTCCGGTTCATCTCTGTTGCACTGGGCTCACGAACATAGTCAGAACATTTGTTCATTAGCCTCAAAGATACCTATGCTCCATGGTCAAGCTATAAGAGACAACAACCTGCTGTTACAATACTTAAAAAAAATGTCAACGAAAGACTTAATAACTGAATCAATGATGGTTTTATCAAATCTAAAACCGCGAGGAGGTCTTTATTTCGGCTTTGTGCCAACTGTAGAAGCACCTGCTGATTGGGAACTATTTTTATGTAAGCCTCCGTATGAGTTGTTAACTAAAGGAGAATTTCACAAAGTGCCTTATATTACAGGATTTTGTTCACGAGAGGGGCTTCTTATGATATCACACAACAAACCAACTCTGGAGAAATTCATACAGGAAAAAGTTTTCGTAGACTATTTTCCGTTTCTTCTTAATAGTTCGGAAAGCACTGTAATAGAACAGAGACTAAAGACAAACTATTTGGAAGCAGAGAAATTGTACCCAGAGCAGGATGCTTATGCCATAGATTTCTTTTCGGATGTCGACTTTATCGGAGGTATTTATGTTGCTGCTACATTAATAGCTAAACAAAATGTTCCCGTGTTTATGTATGAGTTCTCTTACGATGGAGGTTTAAATTACATAAAGAAGTGCTTCAACATCGACCGCCCGGGGGCGTGTCACGGCGACGACGGCGGCTACATAGTGAAGAGCGACAAATTGACTGGACCTTTCACTGACTTAGACAGAGTGGTGCGGAATACTATGAACCAAATGTGGGTGAATTTTGCTAGCTGTGGGTGAGTGAAATTTCAATTCCGCATTCTATCATCATATTGTACATTGCTTTCTGTCTTTAAAATGAAAGCAGGCAGCAGGATAAACAATAGTAATTTGTATTCGTAATATGCATTTTATCCTTGAATAGCTGATAAGCATTTAATTAGAAGAACATTAAATGATTTTATGTAAGTAGGTTTGCACACTTTTATGGCCTGCGCAGACGATCCCTCGTCTTTTGTCCGCGGACAAATTGTCCGCAACGATAGAATTTATGGAAATCCCAGCAGTCTATTTGTCCTTCGTGTGCGTTATTGCATAGATTTCCATACGTTCTATCGTTGCGGACAGTTTGGCCGCGTACTAATTGTCCCTTGTCTGCGTAGGCCTTTATACGTCAATAAACATGAAACCAAAACTTGAAATTCTAGCGTATCGAATTTTTTATTCAGTTTTCTAATTTCAGTGATCCATCACCGAGAGTGGACTTTTTGGTGACAACGAAATGGGAACCCATGACTGACACGAAAGTAGCATGCTTAGTGATAGATCGGAAGTTTAAAATGAAGTACGAAGTCTATCCTCAGAGGATGAAAGTCTTTGAACAGATTTATAAAAAGAAAGAGACAACTATGAACTAAAATAATAAGCTCTAATTTATTTTATTACTAATACTACCTATGTATTTATTACTGGCTACTTATTATAATAAGGTACCTAGTTTACACTATGCCGTAATGTAATGAAAATTTTGTAAGGACTGGATTTGTTAATTTATTTGAAAGGTTCCCGATTCCCCATGTCCTAAAAGAGGACTAAGAGTTGCTTTCAAAGGAAGGATAAGCTAGAGGAAATACATATGAACCGAAAAGAGTGACATTTTTTTCTACGTATTCGCAGTGGTGCTCTCGAGTTGGGAAACACAAATGTATGTTTGGATTGCAAACGCGGGATAATGTCAATGATTTAAAGAATAATGCAATATCATAAATATGTTGCAACTATTTCAATCAAATATCTCAGTGTCCGGTCACGTGGGCAGCTGTAAATGGCCTGTGATGCAATGGTAATGGCAAATCATTTTCAGTATCCATTTAGTTGATATATAGTGGATGTAACTTAAGCTGGTTGCGGGGGCGCACTCAGCATTCAGCCGAGTCGCGGTGCTCGCTCGGAATGCACTAATACCATTATGGACCACGACACCACTCGCTGCGAGTGGGTGGTACTACTTTACAATGGATAGACCTGCCTTTAAAGTCAAAACATTCATTTTTTTCAGTAGGTTGTACATTTAGCCGATAAGCATGTCGATACGATGAGCAGATCGTCAGTCAAAATTGTGGAGATGGTTCTGAACTATCTGTATAGTTTGAGGTAGGCTTATTTTTATGAACATTTTTCTATATTCAGAACACAGGAAGAATGGAAAGGTACTATGTAGGCATGTGTTCTTTAATAATTAGGTAGACTGCAGTCACATATTTTTTCATTGCTTTGTCAGACAACCTTGTTAACAATGATTGTGTTAAGTAATTTGTCTAGATTTATTCATTTGTTTCACCTTGCATGTCCTTAAATTGGGCAGAGAACAGTCATTATTGACCCTCAAGTCAATATTTTACTCAATTGCCTATTTAAAACATGACCCACTAAATTGTTCGACGTGCAACCTTATGTAAGGTCGCCTGTAAATAAACAATCTACTTCCGCTGCTCGACTTGTGTCTCTCAACTTGCAGTTCCACTATCTTAATATTTTCTACAACGTGTTTTTTATATCCCATAACTCTAGGGGGTCATTGTACTCATCATTATGAACAACTTTTACTACGGGACCAATATCGAAATCGCGAAAAAAAAATGGTGTTCCCTACATTTTGACGAGTTATACGAACATAAATGCAGGGAACAGCAGATTTTCTTTTTGCGATTTCTTGTTTTGGCCCATAGTAAAAGTTGTTCATAATGATGAGTACAATGACCCCTTAGAGAGTTATGGGATATAAAAAAAACACGTTGTATATAGTAATCAGTTAGTTGTTATTCAGTATAAAGTATGTTACCTCTTTCACTTCATCTTAAGAAATTAATCTTGAATTATCGGCATCTTTCATAATTTCTTTATCATCCATATTTTCAAAATCTTCATTTACTTTGATTTTTGCTGTAGGGTCTACGACTTTGTGCGTCTACGCAGCCGGGTCACAGACTATAGTAGACTGGCCGTCGGCGCCAGCGAGTCGCGGTGTGAAATACTCAGGTGCATCCGAACCTGCCCACGGATTTTGTACAGCGTGCTCTTTTTATGTTCTAAATAGGCCGTCGGTAATTTATTGGTATAGAACTAAGGAGAGTGCAAAGCAAGTCTAGTTATACTTTGTTTTGTATCTTTTAAGTTTTCTTTCCTTTTTGTGTGTTGTTTTTGCCTTTTTGTCTTTCTTGTGTAGTGTAAAATTATCAGGCGTTGAGTGGTTTTCTTCAATCTTCACTTTATTATTTTTGTTATGGAATACAGGAACTAGACCAAATAGAATCTAAACATTTTGGTATTATTCATGATCTCTAAGTTGAGGTATATTTCTACCTTACCTCAAAATTCTTCATGTTTAATCTTTTCATACTTAATCAATGGATTTTTCACAAACTCATGAATATTTATATATTTTTATAAATATTCATATGAGTATCACAATCAGTAATAGACTTTTTACTTTAAAAAAAAAATACTTATCTAGCCTATTAGATAATAAACTATTAGGTAATTTAAACATAACTTAAACTGCTAAGTAACTATAAAATTAAGAAATCGTCGAATAACGTCTTTCTTATCAACTAAGTTAAGGGGAAGACACTTGAAACACGTGTTCTGTAGAATAGTCAGTACTTATACTGTAGTTTAAAGTTCACTCACACTGCACTAAACTAACTCAAAAGGTTTTACCCTTTTTAGTCTTCGCACTAGATCAGTGCTGTCAAGGAGATGGATCGCATCGACATTCACGTGATGATAAAGTCTGTGTTCATGAGCTTCTGCATATTTTTGTTATACTTTGTTTACGGCACCCATCTTGAGGTCGTGGAGGTCGCTGTTTCTAATGTACCAAGGCGCGTTGACTAAATCCCTAAGTACTTTGTTTTGAAATAGTTGTAATAGTTTGATGATTTGCTTTTCAGCTGCACAGCAGCTGAATACCGTAGGTCCATACAGGCTTTAAAACTTGTTTATATATCAAAAATTTGTTAGATATTGATAATGGCGTCTGTCTTCCAAGTAGTCAATACATTGTTTTATATCGAATATCTGATTCGGCTCTTTTCTTTTTGACATGCTCTTCCAGCGCAGTTTTGCATCCAAGATCATGCCAAGATACTTAGAGTATTCGCGTATGGTATTTGTTGGTTATTTATGAATACCGAAAAATATTTTGGATTTTTATTAATGAAGTCAAAGTCAAATGTTATACTTGCTTTACGCCATGTTGTAGTCCACTCATAGATACGTTAATATGGACTCTTGAACTTTTTCTACAGCTTCCTTGTGATTATTTCCAACAGCCATGATTGCTGTGTCGTCAGCAAAGGTTGCAATAATAATTATAATAATTTTAATTCTGAATTAAACATCCATAATTTGTTAGTATAAAAACACAAATCTTAAATAACTCTGTTAGTACCTAAACATGCAGGTTGGACAAATAATGGACGAGCGGGCAATTAAATTTCCCTGCAATGACAATGAAATAGTTTTCTAGCTCAGGAATATCGCAGGTGAATAGTGGATACAGGACCGGACCCAGTACACTCTCTTGTGGTACTCCAGCTTTTATCTGCCTAAGCTCTGAGTAGGTGTTTCTTTGTCTGATCCTAAACAATCTGTTCGTTATGTACGACTCTACGATGTCTATGAATATCTATTTGCTTTGTCTCCACGCTTTTCTTATCTTTTTCTTGCGATTTTCTTTCTCATCATTTGGATTTTGCAGCTTTATTTAAGTACTTCTTATTTCTTGAATTCCAAAGTTATTACATAGCAAAAGTAATCCCGCTGTATTAGAGCCAGTCGTCCCGGTATCCTTTCACAGCGGTGCGCGAGTCGTGATTTGATTCCCACAGAGCGAGACCAACATGAGCTCTTTTTCTTTTCGGTGGGCGTTTTACTTATTGTTGTCTTTTATGTCAATATCATTTGTCTACAATTTTGACCTTTTTCGTCAAAAAAGTTTTTTTTTAAATATCTACTTGAAGACGTGATAACACTTCGTAGATTTAATTCTCAAGTACCTACTGGTAACGTTCTTAAGAAAATAATTCAAAGAAAAATGTAATTTTTAACTGCAGCTTTTCTATTCGATAAAGTGTTGTTTTTTCAATGACCGTACATATTTCGGTTCTAAACACTTAGTTATGGAAGAACTTTGCCTTATTTATAAGTTTTTCTAATCCATAATATCTATTGACGAGAGTTTATCGGAGGCCTCCGATAGTCTTACTCTTTAATTTCAACCCCATTTCTGTTTTGGCAGAATTTTTAATTACATTTTCAACCTTGAAGCAAGATTGTTTGTTTGAAATTATGATGTCGATGAGATCTTGCGCCCATTAGCCAGCCCACAAACTGTTTCTATTTACATTCCATTCAAGTTTCTGCGATTATTGACATCCACGACCACCGACGCGCGACGGCTGAACTAAGATGACGAAACAACAGTATTAAAATAACAACTTGATTAGAACTTTTTCGTCACCTTTTTAGGGTTCCGTAACAAAATTTTAAAAAGGAACCTTTAATGTGCGACTGAGTCTGTCTGTCTGTCACAGCTGGATATCTTAAGAACTACTAATGCTATCAACTTGAAATTAAGATTAGTTTTAGATGACGTTTGCCCAACTTTTTTGCAAGTAAGAAATAAATAAACCTAATATATATATATTTTTTGTAACAGGGGCTGAAAGGGGTTCTGCAAAAATAGATTCGCAGTTGGCACATTCTCAACCAATTTTTTTTTGGCCGCACAGCTTTCTACTTTTGATGATAAATGTAAAAAAAATACCGGTCTCCCCTTATCTACGAAGTTTGTATAGAGAAAAATCAGAAATGATTCTATGTGACAGAAGTTTATGTAAAGATTACAGGAAAAATGAAACGATGTCTCTAAATAGCACACTTTTTCAGAAATCATCAACATTTACATTAGTTCCATTATCGGTCAAGAGATGGCGTTTTAAAATTCCCTGACGAATATAGGCCTCATCAAAAACATATGATGATACGAAACCCTCGGTGCGCGAGTCCGCCTCGCTCTTGCCCGGTTTTTGCACTCGCTTACAGCTTCGCGTGCAGACACTCGCGATGTGCGCAAAAGAAGCATGTTTTTGTGTTTTGCACACCACGAGATCTGCGACGCGGATATTATATATCATCGTTGTCAAAACAAGATTGATTATACTTACTTTATGATTAGGTGTTAGATAGATTTTATTTTTACGAAGTTAACTCCGAATTAAATATTGAAGGGATGTTGTACTTGAAAGTGTTATTAAATAATTATTCTCAAGTATGTCAAATAAATAATTACTTTGCTATGAACCCTGAAAGGTATAAGTTTATAACTCGCTCAGGATTTTTTTTTTTTAAGAAAATCAAAGAGTTTTCACTTTAGTGCCTGGAAATCCTAAAAATGTCCCAAAAGGTGATTTTCAAGGAAATGCGATTATGTAGCGTGTGCAAATATATCTTATGCAACGTAATGTCTACGAGATGGTGGTGGACTTGACAAAACGAAAGATTACAAGGCAATCAAAACACTAAAGGTTAATGTATAATGTAGGTCTGACTATGCATTATGAAACGTTTATTTTCACTTGACTGTACTTACCTGTCCTAAAGAGAAACCTAGATAAGATTTTAAAACAGAAGAAGAACTAGCAGGGGATCGAGGAGGGGGGGGGGGGGGTGGGGGGGACTCAGATGATTAGACCGGAATAAATCTTTGCTTTACGACCCGTAGACCCCTCCAGGTACTGTATAAATACCTCTCTATTAGCCAACTTTGATCTAGGTTCAACATATTCGATCTATTTTCGTACAGGTACCCCAGACCACTAATCCTGAAGATGTAGCGACAAAGATGGTTGAAGGTCATATCTACAAAGCAATAGGAAGATAATAGGAGGGTGTTAGCCGATCAGGCGGTCACCCATTAACTACTAACAACATGATAACCTGTCACCTTCAATTGAATTCATATAGAAGAGACGTATCTTATAGTATGAAAGAACAATAGGTATCTTTATGTTTAAGAAATATGCCACTTGCACGACAGCTTCAGGAAATTTTGTAATATTATGTCCGACGTTATTATAGCTGACTCTGGCAGTGTTGAGAGTATATTTCTTCATTCAGCAAAGAACACATATAGCATCACGCCTATATTCTGCGAAGGGTTAGGCAGGAGGTGCGTATAAGTACACCGACATTCCGTCAGTTATTTTTAGAGATACCATTCTTATTTCTTTCTTCATTCTGTTTAAAATGTTTTCTTGATAGTTTTCGCTAGTCCCCATTTACAACTACATGAGAAGTATCATATGCTTGCAGCAAAAGAAGCAAAAATGATAATTTGGTAGGCCAATAAATCAAATCGAAAAATAATAAAAACTCAAAAAAAGACAACCGACTTCTAAAAAAAAACTAAGTACAAAGTGAAAAATTACTTTATTTCGGAAGTCGGTGTCGTTGGATCCGCATTTTCGTTTTTTGACTTGAATTCATCATCAAAATCCGTCTATATATATGACAGAGTTAAACATAAACACATAAACATAACATTAATACATAAACATCCAGATTGAGAATCTCCTCCTTTTTTGAAGTCGGTTAAAAACTATCGTTGTACGCATTTTCACTGAAGATTAACCACGGAGAGATTAACTAATAACTTGACAATGCTATGTTCTGTAACATAACGTACTTAGAATCTGTCCGTGCCGGTGTGACTGATCCCTGAGTGAAATAGTGCATAAGTAGTTGGTAGTTTTTAAGTCAGTTTTTACTATAATTTTGTATATCTAACAGGCGCTTCTCGCCATCAAACTCGAAAGTTTGGCGAGTAAAATTGTAAAAACAACTACAAAGGCCTCTCCCCGTGACTTCCAGCTCTTTCGATCCAGGGCTATCCGAAACATATATTACGCATTTATTTCCTCAGTACGATACTTCATGTCTTGTCATTTGCTCTCAAATCAGGAAACCCACACGCTAAAATGGTATTGCCAGCGGCATTTCTCGCCGAGCCATATAAGTGTAGCTCCTAACTGATAGCACCGACTTGAACTTTAGGTACCCAATAACACGATACGATATTTGTTGTAACTACCTATTTAATTCAATCACGACACTATTTCCTTATTACGAAAAAGGTACTTATTCGACACTTACGCAGTTGCGGAAATTGGAGAAGTTTCATAAATATTTTTCTTTGACCCTTTTAGTTTGAATTTGTGCAATAATTTTCTTTCAATGTTTTAGGTAACCTACTGCGAGTTATTTGTACTGTTATGTATGGTATACTGATTTGAGTTGCAACATCATTATGTTGCCTTGGACATGCGGATTGATGATTTAATAATATTTTCTCGTACTTTTCCACCTAATTTCTGGTTTAACCAAGAGGTTTCAAGACTTGAGTACTTAAATTGAAGAATGACAGATGTACTTCTTGTTATAGGAATTTAAAGATTCATGAAGACTAGATGATTTGATACAAATATCAGCCTAATTCCGTGTCCGTATCATTTAATGTGGCGTGTAATACAAGTCACGATCTTGTGCTGTCGGCTCGGTGCGCGCGAGTGCTCGGAATGCGAGCGCGGTCCGCATTGTATGCGCAAGCGCTCCTGCACCTGCGCCCGTGGGAATCCGACATTTTCGGACTCGAATCAGACTTGTATAATAATTGGGTGTGCCTTGCAACTTGCAATGCTATTGAAGGATTTGTTTTTTTTTGACATTGTTAGTAATGGATGTTAGGTAATAGAGACGTTGGTGGTCCTGTACCAAAAAATTTAAATGGCTTTGGGTTAGAATGGCTTGCGATTTATGACTTTATGAGTGCGATGTCGTTGCTACTGCTATTACAAGATCACATGCATCATAACTGTTACATAATTATTTAATCTGAACTATATCTTGACAGTCAGTTTGTTTGGACAGTGGTCCCCAAAGTAGATAGTTACACTGTATCTTGGGGACCTGAGTTGTCATGACATTAAAATTAATTTACACTGTTGTGTGGAAATAGATTGAATTGGTTACTAATATGCAGTATTACCGATGTTTTTTTTAACTATTGAAAAAATTTGATGTTTCTTTCATTAACGTGATCTACATACTGTCAGGAAGGTTTTAGTATATAATAGATACATTAGGTGATTATTCTTATGTACGAAGTTATATGCATAAAAATGTACTGCATCTCCGGCATTTCTATGCGAATTTTGATGATTCTTCTAGTCGGCATCATCAATTCTTCAATGCACCTTAGCTTGGCACCGTTTTTTATGGATAAGGTATCCCTTAGGGGTGGTCTCATATAAATTTGATTAACTTTGCTTGGGTACTTTTTGAGTTAGCGTCAATAATACGATTTTTTCCACTTATAATGATGATGTTTCAATAACCTCCCGACACTGATATTTACATAGCAAGTAGTGTTAATTGAATTTGTGTGGGGTAGGTGGTACAACTAAATAGTGAAAATTAACACTTTTAACAATCGCTAATAAAAAAAAAAACAATCGCCTTCAAAAAAAAAGCACTACAAAGTGAAAAATAACTTTAATTTCGGAAGTCGGTATCAAAAAACGAAAATCCGAAACCAACGACACCGACTTCCAAAATTTAAGTTATTTTTCACTTTGTAGTGTTTTTCCAGTAGCGTATCTAAGTACCTCACTGGAGTATTTTGCGACATTATTGTTAAATTGATGTTGTCGACTGTCTGTGTGCAAAGATGACCCCTTATCGAATCAGTTATGTTCTTGTGCAATTAATATCTAAGTAATTAGATAATTTATTCATAACTAGCTTCTGCCCGCAGCTTCGTCCGTGTGAATGCGTGAAATTCTCCATAATATCAGCTATCTGCCAGCGAGTCCCGTCAAAATCGGTTCAGCCGTTTTGGAGATTAGCCGGAACAAACATACTTACAGACAGACAAAAAATAATGTTCAAAAACATTCATATGCGTTTAGTTAAATTCTGTTATTTTGATATTACAATTGATATTACAAACAGACACTTAAATTTTATTTATTTGTATTGGTATTAATTGTGTTGATAACAATATAATAGGTACTGACCATAATAATAATAATATGTTAAAAAATTCCGTAGTTTTTAAATGAGTAGGTACAAAATTTGTTTTTAAATGGACTCTGTCAACGGGATCTGTCATTGGTCAAGTATTTCAATGTGACACAAACGATAAGACTTCAATGCCTTTTTAGATTAAAAGGAGTAGGTACTTATTCAGTTTTGTTCGGTACAATAATTGCAACCGAACAGCAACAGAAATACGTTTAAATAGGTACACACCAGGTTTCCAGTTTTAGCTGACCTCGCATTGTATAGGTTTTTCTCACAATCAGAAGTCAGCTTATACTGGTTATGTATAGCTTGATGTGTAGCCGTGTGTACTCATTTGTTCTCATCTGTAAGTTACTCTATTGTGTTACTCTGTGTGATTATAATTCACTATGATAACCCGAATCCTCGATTACAGCCAAGCCTAGTGCGAAGGTCGATTTATTTATGAGTTTTTTTCATGACAACATGTCCGACGATGTCCCGTATCACCGGGTAGGTACGCCTACGCAATGACACGTTGTCTTTCCATAAGGATTGTGTCAATATCTATAGGTAGTTGAATTGGTAGGTATCTATCTAATTATACCTCTTATTTGGCTACTTATAGTTTTAGAACAGAGTAAAAGAGGGCTAAAGTTTTATACCAGCCACGAAATCAGATGTTCTTCGACTTAATATTTTCTTTTACAAAAGAAAATATTAAGTCGAAGAACATCGAGTCGAAGCAACGGTATGTTCACGATAACCTTTCAAATTTAATAGATACTTTAGTTAAATGTTGATATTGAATGAATATTTAAGTACCTACCAGACTAGTAAATATTTTAAAAGAGAGCTACCAAAAATTTTTATTATCGCGACATTTGGTCACCAAACTCTCCATATTTTTTAACCGACTTCTAAAAAAGGAGGAGGTTCTCAATTCGGATGTTTGGATTTTTTTTTTTAATGTTTGTTCGCGCATAACACGTCGTTTGCCAACCGATTTGAAAAATTCTTTTTTTGTTGGAAAGGGTGTACTTGCAAATGGTCCTATGAAATTTTTTTCGAAATCTGACAAGCGGTTTTTGAAAAATCAACAAAAATCTAAAAATTCAAAAGCAATATTTTGTAAAAGGTGATCAGCAGTTGACATTAGGCTATTGTAACTTAGATAAATTATAAACTCTCCCACTAAAAAGTACAAAATAAAATCTTTTTTACAAAAAAAACAACCGACTTCCAAAAAAAAACACTACAAAGTGCTAAATAACTTTAATTACGGAAGTCGGTGTCAATGAACGAAAATGCAGAACCAACGACACCGGCGGTTGTTTTTTTTTGTAAAAAAGATTTTTTCCATTCCATTCTCGATTGATGTCTCAATTAGCTAACAGCCGACATTTGGCGTTACTTGCCTCCGCCAAATAAAATAATGTATTGCATTGTTCGCAATTGTACCCGTATTTGTTAACAATAGACCCTATTTGTGTGACATCTGCACATAACACCGACTTAGATTTATAATTTAGGGTTCTATGTTCCTATATTTAAGATATATTTTCATTTGATCCATAGCATCATTGGGTTAGTAAAGTTCAGCAAAGAAACATGTACTTTATTGATCAATGTTAGAGTCGACTTTTTATTTTTACCAAACTGTCGATTGTTGAATGTCCCCGGATTGCCACTTGTGAGTTAATCGCTCGGTTGTCAAAGGCTAACAGCTATTTGTACTTTTTGTGTGTTTTGCCAGTTGGCGCACTATGATGTAAGAATAAAAACGGCGCCGCGGCGCCCGCGCAACGTTACGGCAAGCAATGTTTTTAGCCAAGCTAGCTAAATAAGTTCGTGGTTATAAAACGACTGAATTATAAACGAGAAACTGAAAGCAGAAGTCAATTAGTGTAGTCTTAATAGAACTAAACCTTAATAAAGAAGGCTAGATCGTGCAGTGGTCGTTATCAAGAGGCTGATGCGATGATGATAGTGCTAGATCAATCCACTCCGCAACGACAATCATCCTAGTTTCCTGACGGATAACGTCTTCCTAAAGTTGCGCAACAACGTGAGTTAGATATGTATCTATATGAATAGATAACGACTTCTTTTAATAAATCTATCTTTTAATAAATATTTTAAAAGGCAAATGACTAATAAAATAACTGAACCTACAAGGCTACAAGATCGAAGAGTCACCCGTACAATGAACTAGAAACTACCGACTGAAATGTTACGAGTACCTACTTCAGGAAAATCCGTGATATTTTCCTCGTTTCATTTGCAACACTTGCACTAAGTACACTTATTAGTGTTCGAATATTTGTATCCACATGTTTAAAGAGAACGATAAATGTCATAATTATCTACAGCAAGATGAAAAATTTACTACCGCCATTAACACCAAATTGGTTACTTTAAAACTAAAGCAAAGAATCACTCAGCTGCGGTTGTACGTCGACTGATAAAAGTCATACATTCATAACTATTATCGTCACTTCTTAATGAACATGTAAATAAACGGTTCGAACCTTGAATTTCAACAAGCTAGGGAGTCAGTCGGAATATCAATCGCGTCTTGTTAGCGTGGGGCACACATTGGGCGAATAGCTTTGCGCTCCTCTCGACACGAGTCGATCGCCGCGCGCACCACGGCGGCGGCGGCGGAGCGTGCACACGAGCCGCGATCTCCGAGCCGCTTATAACAACCGCACCGCAGTCGAACAACTCAGTATCCAACCGATATTTGAATAATTCAAAGTGCTTCAAATCATACAAACCATTAACTGTGCAACATGGCTCCCATCGCTAAGAACGACCACATCAAGTACGAAGAGAACGAAATCAAGTCATCAGCCCTCGAATTAATTGGCAACACACCCATCGTGGCATTGGACCGTCTTTACACTGGACCTGGACGCATATTGGTGAAATGTGAATTCATGAACCCTGGTGCTTCGATTAAATGTCGCTCATCATTGAGCATGATCAACCGAGCTCGTAAATCTGGTGAGTTGACACCTGGTGCACCTGTGGTGGAGGTGACATCTGGCAACCAAGGCTGCGGGCTGGCAGTAGTGTGCGCCGTGCTGGGACACCCTCTGACACTCACTATGTCCAAAGGTAACAGTGCTCAGAGGGCTATCCACATGGAGGCGCTGGGCGCGAAATGTGTTCGAGTAGATCAAGTAGAAGGAACATACGGAAACGTAACACTCGCTGACGTAAAAGCTGTAGAAGAAGTTGGCCTGAAGATAGTCGCCGAGCAAAACGCATATTACGTCAACCAGTTCAATAACGACGCTAATGCTGATGCGCATTACGAGAGTACAGGACCTGAGATCTGGAAGCAGACTGGACATCACGTGGACGCCTTCGTCGCGACAGTAGGCACCGCGGGCACATTCGTTGGCACCTCTCGGTATTTGAAGGAGAAAAACCCTAACGTTAAGACCTACGTCGTGGAACCTGCTGGAGCCGAGCCAATCAAGGGCGACAAGATCACGAAACCTCTCCACTTGCTGCAGGGCTCGGGCTACGGATGTGTTCCCAATTTGTTTAAATTCGATACTATGGACGGCACGTTGGCAGTGTCTGATGAGGAGGCTGTAAGGTACAAGGATTTGATTGGTGAGAAGGAGGGTCTGTACGTGGGGTACACCAGCGGGGCCAATGTGGCGGCTGCTGTCAAACTGCTGGAGTCAGGGCTGATCCCCGAGGACTCGTGGGTCGTCACCTTGCTCTGCGACACCGGTCTTAAGTACACACCCGTGCCCGCTGAGCTAGCTAAGTAGACAGTATAAAATTTAGTACAATATTATCAACATTTCCTGATTATTCTATAGGTTACATATTAGTTTTTTGATGTATATTTGGAAGAATTGTATGTGATTATTTGTGATTTAAAAGACGGAGTCTTCGTAGATTATTAGATTTTGATTATTTCATGTTGTATTCATGGGCTTTAAATTGGAAATGTAATTAATGGTTTGATGTATTCATCCAATAATACAATGGGGTTAAAATATCAATGATATTAAAATCCTCAATTTAAGTGTAAGTATATGAATGTTTGGTGCAATATAATTAGGATAAGTTAATGATGTAATTATGTAATAATTATATTATAATGATAGGTAAAGTTTAATTTTACATTTCTTGATAATAATAAATTATTATTATACTGAATTTATGACTTCTATTTTTTTCTCCTCCGTAAATAAAGTAATTCTACAACAAAATTAAAATTAACACAATTAGCGAACATACCTAATCTTGTTCTTTTAAACTCCTCTTAGAAAATGTTCAATTTAGTACCGAACACTATCATTAAGTATTTCTTTTTAAAAAGAAAAAAATATTGAAGACGTGAGTCAGACTTATCAGCTGTTAATAGATGTCAAGGTATCATCATTGAAAAGGTTCTTGGACACAGTACTTTAACATGGCAAACAGGTTCTTATTATGTTGAATAGCGATAAAGTAGTCAATCTCCTTTTATTAGCGTACAGAATTGCTATGTTATCCTTAAAACCTACTTTGGTGGAGATTTATAGACGATACAACCTAGTCTAGGATAGAATCGTCAAATGCCAAAATAGCAAACGATTATCATGTCCTAAAAAAACATAAAACGCGTAGACACGACTCGTTCTGTCCAAGATCAAATTTTTCAATTGTCAAATTACTTTAGTCTTACGAATAGATAAATATAACAGTTTGGCATATTTTTCGCTGTCAAATCGAAATATTGATTTCTCAGCTAAAAGGTTACCCGGCTTTTGAAAAATCACCCCTAACAGAATGTGGTTTATTTGTAAACGATGATTAAACTTAAGTGATGTTTTACGTCAAAAATACATAATCAAAACTTGACAATAGATAAATAATTATATGTTGAGTAGCTTAACTCTTAGTTTCTTTTGATAAATATTTACCGTAGGTGACATTTTTATACCTATAAACTAATTTCACCTACATACTAGTAGTAGAAGGTAGTAACGAAATGATGCATTCCGGTCTGATCCCCTGAGAGATCCCCTCCACCCCCCCATCCTCGATCCCCTGCTAGTTCTTCTGTTTTAATATTTTTCTATATTTTTCTTATCCAACTTTCTCATTCCAAGTTATTCCGGTCTAGGTCTATAATTTGTGACTTGATCTTTACTGCCTGATTTATAAACGGGGACAACTACAGCCTTTTTTAGGCACTCGGGAAAAATACCTGCAGATATATATTTTTTTTAATATTCAGGGTGTCCAGTAAATAGCACGACATACTGCAGGGGGTGATAGCTTGGGTCACTACCTATCAATACAACACAATATATGTTCAGCAAAATCTTACGGATTTACAGTTTTACAAAATTTTCCGAAATATCGAAAAATCTCTACCTTGAAACAGATTTTTAAGCATCTCGTAATAAAAATCCTTTTCTAGAACTTTTTTTACATCAAGTTATTCGTGAATAGGTTACTCTACTCATTATAATTATTTTTTTAATCAAAAACAAGAAAGTTTTGAAGAAATTGTTTTTTTCGTTAAAATTTTCACAGAACGATTTTCTTTTCGCATAACTTTAACCTACAGTGGTGAAAAAAAATCCGTAAGATTTTGCTGAACATATATTGTGTTGTATTGATAGGTAGTGACCCAAGCTATCACCTTCTGCAGTATGTCGTGCTATTTACTGGACAACGTATAGGTAAGTTAGTGGCGGTACCAAAATGTGCTTTAACTTTTTAATAAATTTTATTTCATATATGTTATCCCAGCTAACTGCACAATCGTCTTTCAAACTCATATATCGTTTCTACCTTAGTCTCATCAGGGTCTAACAATGCAATGGATGATAAAATTTTGCTACACATAAATGGTGTGCTTGTTAAATATTGTGATTGGCCCCGAACTTTTTCAGCCAAACACTTTCCCACGATAACAAAGAAATTGTTTGCAATATTGGCAGATCTTAACTGTTATGAGTATGCTAATCCTTGTAATAAACTTGAAGATGTCTGATTTTTTTTCGAGTTAAAAAACCATTATATACGTTAAAATTTTAATAAAATTCCAGATTTTTTTACTATTAGTACCAGCCTTTTCTAGTGCAGTTTTCTGCTAGTTGCTTTTTACTGAAGTAACTAATTCGGCATAAGGTACTTATACGCAGTTTTTTCTCACTGTTTGTTTTGCCCTCTGTTGCAATAGATTACACTTCACTTAGGCACTGCTCAATGGACGTAATCCAGCTCTGGTATCGCTTCCATCATGACATCGTCTCTTTGGCTGGGCGGTTGAGGGTGAGGTGCGGGTGTGGGCTCTGCAGGTGCAGTAGTTACTGTTACTGTTAGCCTGCATCATTCCACTGCTGGGCAAAGGCCTCTCCCCATGACTTCCAGTGTTTTCGATCCAGGACTAAAGTGGGCCACTGGTCGTTTGTTTTGTCCAGCTAGTCCCGCCATCTTTTTTAAAAGTGAGCTGTCAATAGTGCCAATCCCTAGCATGAGATAGAATGAAAGCTCACTTTAAGCTCACTTCACCTAAGTTATCACGGTGAGATTTTTACAGAATAGCACTGCTGGTGCTGGTGCGGCCACGGGTGTAGAAGGTGGGCTCTGAGCATATCTGCCACCCCGGCTGAAGGGTCCGGTTGCCTTTGTGATACAAGTTATTTTTCACACATTAGCTTAGGTATGATACAGTTTGCTTTACTGCCGGATATTTGGTAGATCTAGGCTAAGATTCAGTAAGTCATTATTTATTTATTTTAATAAATCTTCACAATCACAACAAGATTGCAAAAATACTTAAATAATTTGAAACTGATAATTAACTGACATTTTGTTCATTAAATCTAGAATATTTTGATTTAATTTCTCATTATTGTCAATCTTTCATAAGTATAACCCATAATGAGTTTGCGTGTCTTAATAAACGATGTTGATGACTATTATCAAGGTTAAGACAATACAAATAGGCACTAACTGTTATACAACATAAATGGGTGAACGCAAGACACTGAAAAAACTGAGTGTTTGAAAAACAAGCTGAAATTCTAGTTCAGAGGCAAAGAACTCATCTACTTTCATAATTATATAAGTATGATGTTAACCAAAAAATATATGATTAGGTAAGTAGCACGTCACATAGGTAAACAGTGCAACTTTTCCATGAAAAATAGTATGCATACTTAACTAAATAACGTAGGTAGATATGAAATTACGAATGACCTCTAAATTCGTTCAAAGATATTTAAATTGTTTTGTCCTTTCATACCGGCTAATGATGCCAAAAAGGTGTAGCATTATACTTAGTCTGGCCATAAATACTGTTACAGTTAAAAATAAGAAAGATTACATTTGAATTTGGAATCTGTCATTTTTACGATTGTTCATTGAATTTCCTAATTTTGGCGCCAATACATTGTAGGGTGACAAAAAGAACCGAATCGCTGTGATTGCATTACAAAAAGTTGGTATGGAGCCAAATGCAATTTTTAAAACTCTCCATACGCTTGGTATTAGTCAAATGTTTGTGTACCGGGCTATTAATAAGTACAATGAGAGCTCCTCTGTTTGTGACAGAAAAAGATCTGGCCGTCCACGTACCTAGTGTTCGTACGAAAAAGATGGTCAAAGCAGTACCTAAGGGAAAGAATTCGAAGAAATCCTGTCCGAAAGCAAAAGATTTTATCTCGGGAGATGAAGATAACACCCAGAACCATGTCGCGTATTTTAAAAGATGACTTAGGACTTGCAGCCTATAAGAGACGCATTGGTCATTTTTTAACTGTTAATTTAAAAAAGAATAGGGTGGTAAAATCGAAACAACTACTGAAGCGGTACGCAAAGGGAGGTCACAGAAAAATTTTTTTTACGGATGCGGGATTAGTAAATCTTTACAATTGAGCAACATTTTAACAAACAAAATGACCGTATTTATGCTCAAAGCTCTAAGGAAGCTTCCCAATTAGTCGACAGAGTGCAAAGTGGGCATTATCCGACTTCAGTGACGGTGTGGTGGGGTGTTAGCTATGAAGGAGTGACTGAGCCCTATTTTTGTGAAAAAGGTATCAAAACATCGGCACAAGTGTATCAAGATACCATTCTTGAGAAGGTAGTTAAGCCCCTTAACAACACCATGTTCAATAACCAAGTATGGTCCTTCCAACAAGACTCGGCGCCGGGTCATAAAGCTCGGTCCACGCAGTCTTATTTGGAAGTGAACGTTTCGGACTTCATCAGAGCTGAAGACTGGCCGTCGTCTAATCCCGATCTTAATCCGCTGGATTATGATTTATGGTCAGATTTAGAGAGTATGGCTTGCTCTAAACGCCATGATAATTTGGAGTCCCTAAAACAATCCATACGATTGGCAGTTAAGAATTTTCCCATGGAAAGAGTGCGTGCTTCTATTGATAACTGGCCTCAACGTTTAAAGGACTGTATTGCAGCCAATGGAGACCACTTCGAATAAGCTTTTTATATTTTAAATTGTTTTATATTTTATGTATTAAACTAACACACTGTAAAAGTAATAAATAATATTTGCAAAAAAAAAAATTTTTTTTTCTTCGTGACAATATTTATGGCAAGACTAGGTATATCTTTATTGTAAAAAATATTATACATCATAAATTCTTCATCAATGTTTTTGCTAATTTAAATACCTACCTTTGTTAATTTTGTGCGGTTGTTTTGATTGGCATGTGAATGATGTGACAGTTAGAAGTATTTAATATATCAAGCTGTACCTACTTGTCTTAATCTCATGGATGTCTTATTGGTAATAGATAGGCTAATGCTTCCTTCAATAATTGAGGTAAAGGCTGATTATGTCAACTGTATACTTTGTGATGATTCGACACTTTTGCATTGTAATACCTCTGTTACGGGGAATAACTAAACCTTCGTCATCATCAGCCTACAGCAATCCACTGCTGGACATAGGCCTCTCCTATTGCACGCTATTCAACTAGATTTTCGGCAAGTCAAATCCAGCTGCCACTCAGTGGCGTGCATTGCATATAGGCACAAAAGCAGTGCCTACCTCGATAAATCACCATAAGTCTGTCAATTACATTTTAGTGTAATTATAATTTAATTAATTAAAAATAATTGTATTTTTTCCCCACAGTAAATTATCATACATCAGAAAAAACAAAATCTTCCTATAAATACGCGCGGCAGTAGGCATTCGCCAGACGGCCTACTCGGCTCCCGTATACTATTCGCGCGTTGTCATTGGTCTTTACTCGTTCAAGTTAATACGACGAAATTAAAAATACATACGTCTCACGCGTAATACCGTGACGTTCGAACTTCGCAATTTATCACCCTAAAGTAGGCATGCCTACTCTAACCAACCGAGTATGAAACTATGAATGTTATAATCGTAATTTGTAATTCGTTCGTAATTTGACCGTGCGAAGAAAGAAAGGGATGGATATTGAGATCGCCGATAGTGAGGTAAAACTTTCTTTTTGTTACGTAATCGATACTTTTTTTTATGTTTCTGATTAGTGACCGCGTCTGCCTAGACTAGATCCGGCCTAGTGTCTGTCTAGTGCCTACCTATACTGAAAACCAATGCACGCCACTGCTGCCACTAGCGATCCTGCGAAAATCGTAGCTCCACCTAGCCTGAGGGCGTCCTACCTTACGTTTGCCGATTCCCGGTCTCCACTCAAGAACACGTCTACCCCAACGGCCATTGGTTCTACGGCTGATATGGCCGGCCCATAGCCACTTCAGCTTGCTCGTTCTGTGAGCTTTGTCGACAAATTTGGTTCTCTGCCGGATCACTTCGTTGCGGATTCGATCCCTCAGAGAGCTAGGCCGTTCCATAGTTCGCTGAGCGACCTTGAATTTATGGACCAGCCGTACCGTGAGTGTCCACGTTTCGGCTGATCGGATCCGTAAGTCATAACTAGCAGAACGCACCCTAGTCTTTAGGCTCTGTGGAATAGGCGACGAGGACTCTTCGGAGCTTCTCAAGCGCTGCCCAGCCTACCTGAATTCTTCCGTTAAACTGCAGAGTTTGCCCGAGGTAAACGTTTTCTTGAACAACCTTGAGAGCCATTGACAGCAGTCCCGGGGTAACGTGTTCGTTGAACATAAACTGGGTTTTGCCCAAGTGCGTCCGGAGACCGATGCGTACAGAAAAATCCACTAGGCCGTCCAGCATCTGTTGCAAGTCCTGCAGCGATTCAGCCAGTATGACGATGTCATCCGCACATCTCAAGTGTGAGGTGTACTCATGCCGGCTCCCTCCCTGTTCAGCGTCTTAAACACATCCTCCAATGCGTTAGAGAACAATTTTGTGGAAATCACTTCCCCTTGTCTCACCCCTCGACGCAGCGGGATATGTTCAGTTTGCTGGTCTTAACTTTGGATGGTCATTGTCGCGTTTTCAGACATCGCAGCACTTAGATGTATCGCCAGTCGACTTGGCACCGCTGCAGAGACTCCAAAACAGACCAGGTCTCGATAGAGTCAAAAGCTTCTCATAGTCCACAAACGTAAGACATAGGGGCCGATTAAACTCTTCGGACTTCTGTATAATTTGTTGCACAGTGTGGATGTGGTCTATGGTGCTAAATCGTCCTCGAAACCCGGCCCTGCTCCGGTGGCTGAAACTCGTCGAGTCTTCGCACTAGACGATTCGTGAGTACTCTTGAACACAACTTATACACGTGGCTAAGGCGGCCGTTCTCAGTAGTTCGGTTTATTTAGTCCGGTCACCGGACTGGTGAGACTTTTCGTCTCAGCAGTTCGGTGATGCAATACGACCGGACTATTGAGCCTGATAGTTCGGTGTCGTTAACGGACCTGATAGTTCGATATCGATATCGGAGCTACATAGCTAATTACAAATCCAAAACCCAAAAATTTTGTCAGTTTAAATGAAATAGATGACCACCATTCATCCCACAGCTATTTGCTGTCAGTGGCAAGACAAATTACTTATTAATTGAAAATGTGTAAGTTTCGATTCGACAACCTATCGTATGGTTGTAAATAGCTATGTTGCACTAGTAAGGAAAGACTGAAAGGTCGACATGTAATAAAATATTTTTTACTTAATATTTGAAAAAAAAAAAAAGAAGTAGTAGTAGTAGTAATTGTTGGAAAAGTAGATGTTTTTGCTGAGATATTTCTCAGTAAAAACATCTACTTTTTCCAACAAGCCAAGTACAACGCAATTTTATACAAAAAAATTGATACATCTATTTCGGCAGAAGTTAACTGCCTCTGAACTTCTATTCTTCTATTCTATACATATAATAAATCTGTAGACGAGACGTTTCTGTACATTGAAAATATTTCAAAAAAAAATAGTTGGGGTGTTAAAGAATAACCACCAGATGCCATTTCATCAATTTTTGGAATTTTTGTCTGTTTGTCTGTTTGTCGGTTTGTCGGTTTGTCTGTTTGTCTGTTTGGATGTGACAGATTATTGATTTGAACAGGGTCAACGTAAAAAGTACCAAACCAATACGGTTACTTTTTATACTCAAATATGGTGTAGAACTCGGAGCAGTGATTAGTTTTTATTTCATCGCAATCGGTTCACTCTATCAAAAGATATAATCAATTTAAAGTATTCTAGAACAACTTTTTACGTTTTTTAGTAACACGTAACGACATCTATTGGCGCGATATAGTACCTATTAACGAAAACATATTGTTGTTGTGATGTGAATAATCGCGTCCTATTAGTTTATGCTTACTTAAATGACAAAATAACACAGATACCTGCTTATGTCTATGTTATTTTAAAAAGTAATGATAATGATTATAATACTAAACAAAATCGCTTTCCATTGATGGTTTATTTAGTGGCGCCTGTGGCGCTAAAATAATTTTAAACAAAAATGAGGATAATGTAAGATAATAATAATTAATGTGGTGTTCTGAGCGATAGAGAAGTTAGATAATTATTGATATAGAAAGTTGAGTAACGCAGAGCGTTTTTTAACGAAGTTCTTATATGGAGCTTGCGGTAGGAGTTCTAAGGGAGAAATCGTCAAATAACGAAAAAGCGTTATGCCTCATTTTTCAAAGTAATAGGTAGATAGAGACACACACACAGAGAGAGAGAGCTATTTTTCATGGTTTCCGAGGATCCTGACCCAAAAGAGGTCGAAAAGAAAATCAAAGATGGCGGTTGCCTAAATTTTTAACTTTTTCGTCATGGGTGTCGTTTTCATGGTTTTCGAGGGTGCTGAAGTCGATAGTCAGGTCAAAATGAAAATCCAAGATGGTGGCTGCAATTTTTTTTATCATGTTTGTCGTTTTCATGGTTTTTGAGGGTGCTGAAGTCGATAGTCAGGTCAAAATGAAAACCCAAGATGGCGGCTCCATTTTTTTTAAATGTTTTGTCATGGGTGTCGTTTTGATAGTTTTCGAGGGTGCTGAAGCCGATAGTCAGTCAAAATGAAAATCCAAGATCGCGGCTGTAATTTTGTTTTGATTTTTTGTCATGGATGTCGTTTTCATAGATTTCAAAGGTGCTGAAGCCGATAGGCAGGTCAAAACGAAAATCCAAGACGGAGGTTGCAATTTTTTTTTGTGGGTATTCGTTTTATTGGTTTTTGAGAGTGCTGAAGCCAATAGTGAGGTTAAAATGAAACTGTAACGGCTTACCCACCGTCGATTGGCCCATGAACCGTTGGTGAACATTATCTTCAAACCATTAACTTTTTTCTAAAGGACTTTTCACCCACGAACGTTTTGCCAACATAACTCTACGTCAGTGAATGCTTTACCCACAGAATGTTTTCACCAATAACTTTTCACCCAAAGAACAAGGCCAACAGACGCCGGGAAAGATGAAAGTAAAATAATAATAATACGTAGTCCTTTATTTCTGTGAAAAGGGTATAAAGTAACCTAACCAAGCCTAACCTCGGGGTGCCCTTCGCTCGCTTTGCTCGCTCACTTGAGCCGCCATCATCCCTTCGAACCCTACCTGTCCGAGTCGGGGTGCCCCAAGTCCCGAGCTCGCTTCGCTCGCCCTTGCATCCTTAGTTCTATTTGACATGGGTCAAATGTTCTTTGGGTGAAAAGTTATTGGTCAAAACATTCTGTTGGTTAAGCATTCACTGACGTAGAGTTCTGTTGGGGAAACGTTCGTGGGTCACAAGTCCTTTGGATGAAAAGTTAATGGTGTTGACCAACGGTTCATGGACCAATCGACTGTTGGTAAACCGTTTCAGTACTGGTTAAAATGAAAGTCCAAGATGGCGGCTGCAAATCGAAAAATTGGTAGTGTGTGTCGTTTTCATGGTTTTCGAGAGTGCTGAAGCCGATTGTGACGTCAAAATGAAAATCGAAGATGGCGGCTGCAATTTTCTTTTTCTTTTTTTATCATGTGTGTCGTTTTCATGGTTTTCAATATAAACTTACACGACTTTGTGTGAAATAAAATAAAATACAACCGACTTAAAAACACACTTCAAAGTGCAATAGACCTTTGGTTTCAGAAGTCTGTAATTTCTTGCCAACGCGCAACGTCTTCCCAAACTAAGGTTATTTTGCACTTTCTAGGGTTTTTTTATGGAAGTCGGTTAAGTATATTTTTTTGTAATTATCTTTACAATTTTTTTTCTGGTTTTCGGCAGTGTAAGGTCTAAATCAAAATCATGTCTAAAGTTTTCATGGGTTTCATCTTCGTAGTTTAAATGGCGGCCGGTGTCAAATATAACCAAAGTTTAATGGGTTGCTTTTTACACGGGCAACTTTATGTAGAAGCTCTTACCATTAATGTATTCTTCCTTTAATCATCTAGATATCTCGATGCTTTATAAGGCATACTATTGGTAGGTATATATGATATCTTCAATACCAAGTTAAGAAATTCAAAATTTACCACAGAGAAGAAACCAAGACTTAGAAAAACTAACTTCAAACTTCACCTACTAATCTCAGATATACTTTAGATAAAATGGTGATACGATTTTACAAGTTGGTATTCTAAGACAAACGCAAAATAAAATGGCTGTTTGGTTAGATAATCAGCCTCGAGCAGGCGCTTTTATTTTAATTTATTCTCAAAAATCAAAGTGACACTTTGTCGCATTGTCATTATGAACCATGAAGACGCAGTGATTGCAGTCGAAAGGGCCGTGGTAGCGAACCCTAGGTAAGGAAAGCGTTACCAGGCAAGATCTGATGATTCTTCCTTTTCAATGAAGGAGTGGCAATTACACCTTTCCTAAGCGACACATTACCTGTTGTTTTCCGACATCCACGCGAACGAAGTCGCGGGCACAGCTAGTCTTGAATAAAATCGTCCTTTTCTATATTCTCTCTGCTTCGTTTCGACATTGCTTTTCCAAATCTTTTCATTTGTTCGACCTTGAAATTTGTAAGATTGTCATCATCCTTCAGCACGTTCAAAATACGCAACAAACTTGGATTTTTATGGATCAGTCCATTAAGTGTAAAATTCCAGGCTTCTACTACATTGTTGGTGCGATGACGCTCAGCAAACACGCACCATTTATTTATAAAGTCAGGCTTCATCCATGTTTTTTGAAAATAACTTCTGAATTTCATTAATTTTTCATCTAGAATAGACATTTCGTTTAATGAAATATGTTGCCAACCATCCTGTATTTTATGTCCAGGTAGCAATGGCAGTATGCAACACAAACTGATGATACGCCTATAATTTCTTGAGTTTAATCCAATTGCCTTTGCCTTTCGATATAAAGCATTTCGAAAATGAAAATAACAACCAATAATGGTCACATTTTTGAAAGTTTTCAACAATGCTTTTATGGCGGCACTCTCAAAGTCGACATGGGTTTTTTTTTTGGTGTGTTTAAGGGGAACGCTACAAAATGGTAGTAAATAGATATTCAGGTCCGATATCGAGACCGAACTATTAGGCTCTGTAGTCCGGTCGTATTACATCACCGAACTGTCGCTGTCGAGACGAAAAGTCCGGGACCGAACTAAATAACCGAACTACTGAGCGAAATTGGTCGGTAATTCTTTAGTAGGGTTTTATCACCCTTTTTAAAGAAAATAACGACCACGCTCCTTCGCCACGCTTCCGGAGAACAGCGGGGTAATTCAGTAGCACACCATCAGTAGCAATGGGTTTAATTTTGACAGTTCAACAACATTCATTGCGTTGTTTCTTGTTTACGTTGTTGAGCAGACACATTTTGCGAATTCGAACATTTATGAATGAATTTTCAATTCTACAAATGAAAAACGGTACAATTTGTTAGCTCATCTGGGACCTCTGTAAATATGACAACAGACTGTAATTTTAAACCAGACTATTTTTGAACCTGGGAAAATGATAAGCCTCTTTATGCTAGGTCCCTTGAGATCCCACTTATTCAGGTTACACTCAACACTGTACTTATCATAGCTGTAAAAAATTCAGATTGATCGGTTCAGTGGTTAAAAGGTAACAAACAAACAATCAAACTTACTTTCGCATTTATAATATTAGTTAGGATTAGTTAGAATAGTTAGGATATTGTGTTGTGTCTTTATTCTGCAAATATTTTTCTACGAAGCTATCAACATAACGTATGTCATAAGTATTCATGAACTATATTCTTAGCTAACCAAAATGTTCAGCCTGGCATCGAGATCCTATAAAGTTCAGAACCTATTATGAAAATGAACATTTAGAGGACCCTGACTGGATCTAACTTCCTCTTTATATTGTTTAAATATTAATTCTTTGTACATATGTATGTAAATATATGTTAACTTAGTAGGTACAAGTACGTAAGTTGGTAATGGGTCAACTAATAATAATAAAGTAGACTATTGGAAGTCAGTGACATAGCGTACCTAAGTATCATAAAATGTTGGAGAGGTTATGTAAAAAAAAAAACGGTCCGCACACGTATGGTTCCGTACCACCATACAATATTTAACACTACATATAAAATAACGGCAAAAAAATCATGGTTTGTTGTATGGGAGCCGCCTCCCTTAAATATTTATTTAATTGTTTTTAGTCGATAAAGCGGCAACAGAAATACACATTCTGTGAAAATTTCAACTGTCTAGCTATCACCGTTCATGAGACACAGATAAAACAAAATTCTCTTGCATTTAAAAAATTTGGGATCCAACATAAATACATAATAATGTTTTGTGGGATCCAACTGCAAAAATATTAAACTGGGATTCAAAAGTGGGATCCAACGAAAATATATCGATATTTGTACAGCCTGGTGGCAGATAGACAGACAGACGGACAGTGTAGTCTTAGTAATAGGTTCCCGTTTTTACCCTTTGGGTACGGAACCCTAAAAAATTAAATGCCTCTTCTAAAATAGTGATTCATAGTAACGGAAGACGGAAGAGAATAATTGTGTGATCGCTATTGGCGATCGATTTCCTTTGCCACCTAGTAAAGGATGCGGAGACAGGTGTTTTATTGTATACCATAAATGGCATACCTGACCAGTGTCCATACCTCAAAGAACAATCAACATCAACTGCTATCGGCATGTCTTTGAAACCCGTGACTCTTCCGAAACTGTAATTTATAGTCGTTGATTTCACAACAGGACATTAAACATTGTCTGTCTAATTCGGATGCGTGATCCATCTTGGCAGCAGTTATCGTGTACTAAAACGTCTGCGCTTGTTATGTGGGCGTTACTCAATTTTTTTTCTTTTTGGTAAACGGTGCCAAATTGTATAATTTTTACATCGGCTCTAGGCGACGGCAGACGGCGGTAGAAAACGGATTACATTGGCCAGTTTTTTGTACAAATTATTAAGGATAGATGGTTAATGTAGTATGTAGTTTGATTTAAAGAAACCAAATAAATGATTTGCAAAAAAGGGTCTACCACCCTAATTGTGTAACATACCTACTATCAATCTGAATCATCTAGAAGCAATATTGCCAATCCATTGCTTCATATGTTCGAAAAATGTGGCTGCTCAACAGCATAAATAACGCAATAAATGTTGTTGAACTGTCAAAATGAAACCCATTTACTACTGATACTGTGTTACGCAATTACAACCACCAGCACCTCAGGAGGCCTACCATGATCTATTTAAAAACGATTCAAAAGCAAGACATTTCAGTTTAGGTTCTTAAACTGCATCGTTCACAGTCGTACCATGACGTCCAATACACTCAGCGGCATTTGGATCGTTGAAAGTGAATGAGCGTTAAGAGCTCGTGGTAGGTATCCAGATGGCACGGCCTAAATTGAATCGTTAAACTGACGTCATGGTACGAATTAGCAGAACAGTTCAGTTTAGGTTCTAAAGTGGATCGCGTTAAGAGATCGTGGTAGGTATGCAGAACTCCAGACACTATTTGTGTTCGCTCCATTTTTTGTTTTGGCAGTATAATTATCTGATGGCCAGTGACGTCGTATAATGTGTATTTTCCCTCGATTGTACAAATGTTTGTGATCGTGCCCGGAGCACCTCCCCAGAGTTTAGCGCAGATATCGCCATTACGTTAAGCCGTCTTCAAACATATTGACTGACTATTTATTTTATAAATATCATTGTTGTTTTGCTAGTGCATGTTAGATAAAATAATTAGCACGATTAGCACGTGTGGGATTTATTAGCGAGTTACTCACTTCCCATCGTAAAATATAGCCTCTACTAACAATAATGTTTGTTTGAAATGACGTAACTATATGGTACAATAATAATCATTTGATATATAAAAAAAAAATATGTCACTGACAGGCACCATAGTTCCTTATATTTATAACAAGTAGGGTGAGCACTAAGGAAGATTTTTTTTTTCTGAATTAGCTCTTGACCTCGATCACGCCTGATGGAAAGCGATGGATGAGGTCGATGATGGAACGAGCGTGCCCAGAAGATGCCTAAGGCACTGGAACTCCCACGCATCCATGGAACACAGCAGGCTGCTTCACGCCGGACTCCGGTGGGAGGGTGGTCGCAAACCAGGCGGGCATTAGCAATAGGTACCACAAAGGAAGAATTGACCAGTCAAATAAGGCATTTAGTGTGACTGTCAAGGATGCGCCGAGCGCTCGGTTCAGTTGAGTAACTGGCGGAACAAACTGCAGTACACGAGGAGGCTTCTTCATGCATCCCAAATTTTTGAAAAAAGGGGTTAAATATGGAATAAGAGTTTGTATGGAAGTTAGTCATTTTTTACCGATGGGAGATCCTATCAAGTGCTCGGCTTGTTCTCATATAAACTGAATTCATCTTAAATTCCCTTCTCTTGAGCCCGTAACCCTTCTTTCGTTTAATTGAACCAATTTTGGGTAGGTGTATGATTGCAAAACGGCTACATTTTCTGTTACTCCATAAAATTAAAATAACCATCTACTCAGACTCTTTTCTCCCTCCGGTTAGAACTCCCTCTTGGCCTAATTCGTTTATTTATTCTTCCTTTGATTTCTTCTTCTCCCTTCCTTCCTTTCGTTTCTACTTCTTCAGTCCTGTTGTTCTAAGTTACTATATGGGGAACTCAGGGGCTTTGATTAAATCTAGTAGCATCGAGGTTTTACCCGTTATCCTGTGCAGGTAGGTGATTCATGAAAAAAATATTTACATGTAAAGTAGACTTGCAATTAGTTCTACGCGAGTCATAATCCGTGGCCTACTTTTACATATGGTCTGTGTCCAAAAGTATCAAATAAAAGTGTAAACAAACCCAATTTAGGTTAAATTTTTACAGAATAACTCGCTAAAGGGAATAAGCAATAGGTTCATTTATAAGGTTTCAAGTATCTCACCACTTTTTTCCAACAATTATTGTTTGAACAACATTATTAAATTGTAAATGAAATATCATAGACGAAAATTGATGTTATTAAATCAACCTCAATTGTCTAATGAAAAACATCCTTAAGTTAATTTAAAATTAGACTTTCGGAACTTTAAGTATTCAAGTAATCAAAGCACTCAACTTGTAAGTGGCACCATAAATTTTTATTCACATATACATTTTTTATTCCATTATTTCATACCCATTTGTTTACATTTTCATCAGATATTTCTGGAGCAGAGTATAGTTGGTACCTCTTTACATCACATTTTCCTGAAACGCATAGTGCGTGACATGCATAATATGTTTATACTGTTCTCTTGTTTATTTTATTATTGGAACTAGGTGCTGTCACTATGTGGTCAATGTTTTATCTCCGTGTAAAACTTGAGGTAAATGACACGTTTGCTAATGAGTCGTCGATGTAACTGTATTTCATGTATACGACTTTCATAAAGTAGGACGCCCTAAGTCTAGGTGGAGCGACGATTTTCGCAGGGTGCTGATAGCAGCTGGATGAGTGTTTCGGAGAATCGAGTTGAACGGCGCGCAATTGGAGAGACCTATGTGCAGCAGTGGACTGCTGTAGGCTGATGATGATAAGATTATCGCAAAGATTCGATTTTTCCAATTATTAATTCTACACCCCAATTATTTGTAAGATTATCAGTTAGAAATGCTTTTTAAAACTAATTTTTTCTTCTTCTTACCCAGATTCTTTGCCCAGGACTTGAGTTCAATAACGAGAAAGGTTGTTGGTTGCGTCTGCGCCGCGGTTGACGTAAGATAGCGCACATCCACGGAATTGATTTAATCTGTGTCAATATTGACGCGGAGGCGTTGTGGGAACCGCACAGTATGCACAGGTGGGCTTTCTTAACTCACCTACAGGATGATCTAAAATCTGTGCTGATATCAGACGCTTCACTAGAGTTAGGTAATGTTAATTTTTGTTTCATTGTGAATGAATTAGTGTGTGGTAGGTACAATAACGAAAAAGTAATAAAAAAGAATCGTATTAAAAAAACAGTACAAAATGAAAATTTACTTTATTTTTGGAAGTCGGTGGCAAAAACTAAAAGTGGAGCTTCGTGAATAAAGCTTTACAGAATTCCAGGATGTTGTGATATTCTGTAAGGAACTTCTGGAAGCTTTTTCGATTCAAATCGACTGTCAAATGTCAAGTTATTATTATGCTATTTCTATAACCATTATGGACTTGATCATTAGGTAGATTTGAATTGATAAGGCTTTTGGAAAAGGAAGTCTAGGAGTCGTCTTGTTACGCATTTTATTTTAGAGCTAAATAAATACCGGCCATTTGGCATCCTTACGTACTCGTAGTATAAAACAAAGTCGCCGAAATGTAGATATGTACGCGCATAACTTCCGAATGACTGCAATAAATTGGATAATTATTTTTTTGTTGTGTTCGGTATTTCCAGGACAAAGTTTGTAATACTTAAAGAAAATTTCGGAAATTCAAGAAAAACATTACACCCGTGTGAAGCTGGGGCGGGGCCGCTAGTTAGGTAAAAGATACGAATCAAGTTTATGGATTTGATAGAGTTTAAATTAAAGTAATTAAGGTGTAGTTATCATAGTTAGTCCTTAACTGATACTTAAAACCTTGTATCATTGCCGAACTTTATATAATTTATTTTAAGGATTATTCTCATGTAACGTATGTCTTCAAATCTATTATTACACCATTGAATCATTTATTATCAACGTGACGTCTTGGCAGACTATTTTTAGGTTTCCTGTCCAAAGGTTTCGTGATAAGGTAGGAGAAGCTAGATCAAAAGATAAACCATAGTAACTGGATTTCGGGAAATCGACATCTTTATCTGATGTGTCCAAACTGTAACTCAGTTAGTAACAGTGTGGTAGTAAGTACCTATGTATCTAACTACAATTAACGGTAAGAATAATAGTATACAACCAACATAGAACACATTGCTCCTAACCATGTATCCGGAATCACTACGACGCGAAAGGCTCTAAATCCACTTCTAACGTTAAAAATAAAGACCACTCTGTACACGCGCTCGCTGTTAAAAAGGTTAAAAATAAAATAAACTCGTAATGTACACGAAATACCTGAATTTAAAGTTTATTGGCCACTTACAGGAAACACCTGCGAACATTCTGGTATATTTTCATAGAAGAATAATATCTCAGGAGTACCTAAGTTGAAGGTCGTACTTTACGGAAAAACGTGTAAGCAGTAGCTTAGATGATAATCAGCGTTGATTGGGTATGTCAGTTACATGACTGTTGTTCTATTTCTAGCGATTTTTACGTGCGTGCAAAACTGATAACATCTTTATATGTAGATACAAAGATGCTATCAGTTTAACACGCGATTAAACAAGTGTTACGTGTTGGGTAAAAAAAAAACTAAATTATTGGTAAAGTGTGCTTTTGCCTACGCTTGTTTTACACACCACTACCAAAAACATAGTTCTGTCCTGTGGATGCTGAATAATCATTCCAATACGATCAATTAGTTGGAAGTTTCTGTGTAAAATGACTGAAAACGACTATCACACATAAAGATTGAATTATCTGTCGCAGCATAGGATACATTGTTTCCCATCCATTCATTCGAATGATAGGTACTGAAAGATATATCTCTAAGTACTCAACTAATGAAATACCTTTGCTCATCCTGGAACGGATATAAGTTACATGTTGGTACTTTTATATAATGTATTTTAAACGCTGTCGGCGAGGCAGCACGAGTAGGCGGCGCAGGCGCATGTCTCGAGAAAATTGTCATTTTCCTGCCGGCAGGTGGCGTACGTTGCAAATTTTCTACGTCTAATGAGCACACCTGCCCACTTTATTACAACCTAAGCCCCTAGTACTGATTTTACAACAGTTTTTGCATCATAATAACATCGAGGATTTCTTGCTGTAGAGACAAAGTTAATGACGCGTATTCGCTTAAGATACAATTGATTAATATTGTTATTTGTACCGTTTTGTTAAATAGATAAAAACACAAATCACGGCTATGATTTGTGTTTTTATCTATTTAACAATACTACTTTAATTATCCTATATTACACTATGTTATCAGCGGCTGAGCGGATTTTTCTGAACATTGTAATACTAATGACGATTGATTCTTTAAACAGTGCTGTTAATTACCAAATCTGTCTTAACGCTTCTTTTTGACAATAATACAATGTATTGCTTATTTTTTTAAATTATTTCTAAATCTACTACGACTAACGAAAGTGTTAATAAAATTTAAGATTCTTGGTAGTTTCAAATACCTATCTAATTATAATCCTTAGAAATCAAATCAGTTTGGAGCGACACTTAGAATGTGTAACAGCTCATCGGCAACCCATTGAAGACATTTTAAATTCAAAAGTGACACGTGTATCCTATGTGTTATTACGTTATACTTAATGAACGGACGGCGTATGATTGTGATTGGAGGAGTGAGGCAGGTGGCCGGCGAGGCCACTCCGGTCTCCACATTTCCTATTAGAATCGTGTTAGAGACTCCATTCTGTAATTATTGGACGGCAGGTGGGTCGAGGTACTTTCTTATCTACTCGCTAGATAACGGATACCCATATATTTTTGTTTAGCTGTAATTTAGTATCTGTTCCGCGCTTAAATGATTTCTTGTTCGGTAAGATAACGTTTTGAGTTATTGTTTTCGGTTAATTTGAGGATTTGTGTGTGTGGCGGTATTTTGCTTGAATTATAATCTGATGGTCTGATCTTATCACAATACATAACAAATTTGGAAGAAGAGCAATAAGTGATAAGAAGATTGTATTGCTCCCGAAAATAGGTGTAGGTTACTCATTACTGAAACTGTTTCCTAATCCACAAAAAAATAATAAATAGAAAAAAAACCTGAATATACATAGTTAAATGGTTGTAAAAGTTGGCACATGCAATACCCCTAAATAGACCATTTTTTTAAAGTGCCTTTGACGTTAAACGCTGCAGAATGTAGCGCTACGCATATTTGCTCTGCGTTGAACACATACATAACATTTACATAAATACAAAACATTTCACAATGGTGTCGGGTTATTCTTTTTATTTCAATCCAATTATGACGTTTTTTCTCCTTCGTCTTATACACAAAATAATAAAACCCAGTCTAAAACTAATCAAATATCAGCAGGCTTTAAAAAAATTTTGGTAAAGGTTGTGAGTTGAGAGACCTGTCAATAGTCTCAATCCCTAAGATCAGGTGGAATGACAGCTCACCTCAACCTCAGTTTTTCTATGTTTTCAAAGCATTATTGAATTTCTTAGTAACAGCCCGGAGTTTGGAAGTTAGCGGTGTGATACCCCCGTGCCTCGGAAAGCACGTAAAGCTGTTGGTCCTGCGCCTGATCTCTCTGCGGTTGTGTCGGATTGCCGTCCATCGGACTATGAGAGTGAGGGAAGAGGGAGTGCACCTGTGTCTGCGCGCACACCGTCGAAGGCTAGTCTCCGTTGAGATTGGCCGTCGTGGCCGGAATACGGCCTGGAGGACTTTATTTATTTACCATGTTTTCACGGTGAGATTTTCTTCAGAATAGCACTACAGTAGAAAGCCCAGCTTACTTAGTAATGTATTTAACCACAAATTCATAATGGTATAGTACTATACATATTCTCTTATTACTCTGTTCACAGTTGGTCTCCATATTTATTAGACGTCACATCGCTGCGTCCGCGCAGGTGTTGGACGTAACACTTTAGTTGACTGCTCGAGAGGCTTGCGGCTTGATACAACACTTTGATGTTATGTTGCTTAACAAATCATATACAAGGCCGCAGCACAAATGTATAAGTAGACAAATGTTTTAGGAATTTATTTCAAGTGTTTTTTTTTTATTACTGGCAAAAAATCTGTTATATACACACAGAAATATGTAAGCAAGGTAGGTATTCATTAAAACCCACATTTTCATGCACTTATGCTGTTTATTAAAAATCCTTGTTTTCATAGAGATCTTGTAGAACTTTCGTAGCAAAATTAATTGGGCGGTTCAATCGTAGTTTAAAATAGACGCATGCACTGCTATCATCTTTTGCATTATAGGGTATTATATAGGGTGACAGGCGACGCGAAACTTTTATACATTTTATACATTTGACCGCGTAGGTACCGGTCTATTGCACTTTTCTATGAAACAGCAGTTTTTTTTTAATGACCGACGAATAATTTCGTCTAATTATTGTGCGTCGATGTCCTTGCCAACTTGTCTAAATGGTAATTTTAGGTAACCAAGGAATATCGCGTAGTCAATCTACCCTCAATATTCCTAAAAATATCCTTCAGCGTTCTGGAATACGCTGAAAATGTTTTTTTTTTATTTCTGAATGTGCCCGCTATTGACCTCGGTCACGCCTGATGGAAAGCGATGAATTAGGTCTCCGATGGAACGAGCGTGCCCAGAAGATGACTAAGGCACTGGAACTCCCACGCATCGACGAAACACAACAGGCTGCTTGACACCGGACTCCGGTGGGAGGGTGGTCGCAAACTATGAGGGCGTTACCCCTACCACCGCAAGGGAAGAATTGGCCAGTCAAATAAGGTGTTGGGTGTGACTGTCCAGAATGCACCGATCGCTCGGTTCAGTTGGGTAACTGGCGGAACAAACTGCGCTATACGAGGAGGCTTCTTCCTGCATCCCAAAACGCAGTAGCGAGGTGTAGTAACTAATTTCACTAAACTTCGCTTTTCAAGCGAATTAAGTTTAGTTTTTATGAAAACACTTTGAAAAGTCATCATCATCTGCATAACCTATTACCAACTATGTTGGGGTCGGCTTCCAGTCTAACCGGGTGCAGCTGAATACCAGTATTTTACTTGAAGCGACTGCCTATCTGACGTGTTTGCAATAATAATTACTGTGATAGTGCATAACTGCCCATTAATCCAACATAACAATTTTCTTAGAATATTACAACCATACTTTCTTTGCTAGACTTTTTGCACCGCAGCTCAGTTGTCCTCGCGTTTCTTTCACCGCAGCATCTAACGCCCATTAAACATAGGAACACGACGCGTATCAAATACCAGTACATAGTAAATGATTGGTATTACGAAGCCTGTAGCTAACGCGGTTCTAACACCTGGTGTCAGCTGGCGTAGCTTTTTAATCTTGTTACTCACTATACCTTATATGCGTCCGTCTAGAATTACGCTATTATACCCAGCATAGACTTTGTAGCTACCAGAAGTGGACTTTTGGAAAATTGTTATTTTCTTGACGGAAATTTATTTTAGCTATAAGTTCTTTTATTCACTGACAGGCTACGCACAGCCTAAACCTCTGGATCTAGAAGCATGAAATTTTGCACAGGAGTTCCTTATCTGCCGTTGACGCGTGTCGCTCGTGTGTATGGGCACTAAAAACTACTGCGAAAGGGAATTGAATGTTTGTGTAGAAGTTCGTTATTTTTACTGATGCGAAATTCCATCCCCACGCGGCTACTAAGAAAAAGCTTGATTTTGAAACAGTTTCAAAGTGAACTATACTATAGGTATTTGTCATTATGTCAGCCAAAAGACTTCCACTACTGGGTAAAAGTGTCCCAAAGGTCACTGCGACCAGTTCTGCACTGCCAAACTGCACCCTAATTACGTAACACACTATCAATCACAATCTGAATCACTTTAAAGGATATTGCTAATCCTTTGCTTCATATGTTCGAAAAATTTGTCTGCTCAACAAAGTAAATAACGCAAATAATGATGTTGAACTGTCAAAATAAATGGCATTGCTTCAGGTACTAGAGTATTATATTATCTGTGCTTCAGGTGTCGCTTGCAAAACCGATAAAATGTCACGATAATGTCACGGTAACGTGTTTAAAAATATATATATTATCTAAAACATTATTGAGTTGAGTTGTACCTACTTTATTTTTAGCTTTACTGTAACCATCTGGTAATTATGTAATTATGCCCTCGCAACCGTACTTACACTGCTGAACTGCAATTGCAAGTAGGAATCTCTGAGAAACCTCATGTTCAGCAGAGGACGATATTGAACAAACAATACTGTTTTATCATCAGATCATGAATTACATTTTCAGGTTTTTCCATTTTTTGTATCATAGTCAATGTGGTGACCTGTCCGGTATTTCTGATTGCTTTGACTTACTTGCCGAGATGTCTAATTTACAAAAATGCATTTGTATTGACAAAATGAAAGATGGCTATAATGTGAGTATTGCACATGTGTTGTATCGCATAGAGGTTGTGGACTAGCATGCAACCTGAGGAACAGTTCCCGTATTTCTAAGAATGATCGCATTATACCGTAAACCGAACCTGACCGAACCGTACCGTCTATCGTAAATACCTACATTCTGAGCAAATAAATGACTATTCTATTCTATTCTAATCTCAGTCTCACTCAATCTGTCAAAAAATCCTTTTTTGACAAGTTTTAGACGGATGAACTTTTTGAACGTTTTTAAACTACGAGAATTGGCCTTCTCAACCAGAAGGCCAATTCTCGTAGTTTAAAAACGTCTCTCGATCCTACAAAACCTTGCCTAGTCTGTACCCTCACGTGCGTATGGTCGGTCATAGTCCTGCGGTTAATGGACGTGATTTGAGCGCTCTAACGCTGCGGGCATAGAGCATAGAGCGGTGTGCGAGTACGTACGTCCTGTCACCTGCCGCTGCATTCCTAGCACTGATTACACCGCGCACCTGTACGAACGTACTGCCGTCTAATACTTCGTGTTTACTTTGAGTTTTATCACAGGAAAAGGATCATACAAGTGTTCCTTTTGAGTAAAGATAAAATTCAGTTTCGTGTCCACTTTTATTTTGACGTGATAAATGCTTCTTTATACAACTAATTTGTTTAGAGTCTCTGTTCTTTCGTTTTCTTTATTTTATTTAAATTATCGACTAATATGTTAAATGCTTCTCAGTTCTATTACGGAATGTAATGGAGCTATAATGTTTTTCGATTAGGTGCGACTTACGAGTCGGTGCGTGTGATTCGGGATTATCCCGGATTATTTTAATTGTATTTTATGTGAGGATTTTTAAAATATGCGTACTTAGCACCTACGAGTACGTGTGGTGCATGTATCGGATAGATGCGGTCTCCATAGCAGTTCTAATAATGCATCATTTTATGTTCATGTTTGTTTACTAGTATGTAGATATTTAGTTGTCGGTATGCCTAATACCTTTTTAGTGAAATGCTATTGGAAACAGACATTTAGACTAGTGTGCACGCGTCAAAAATATATGGACATCCTCATCACAGATCTTTGCGTATCCAAAAGAGATAATGAGTACCCCTTATCGTGTTCAGCCATATTTTCATGCGAACCATATCTACTGAGTCAATATTTGCATCATTGAATGCAAATCAAATGATTTAACATCAATTTATATCTTTATATCTGAAGATTCAGCGATACCTTTACATTTCTGTTACTATCCCAACAACGAAAATCGAATAATATTTGCGTTTACGTTATCGTAGGCAGAGCTTTAAATAGAAAATAGTGCGTAGTGCAAAAATAACAGTTAATAGTATAGGTAATTACAAGTCGTAGATAATTGTGTCGGGTAGGTAGCAACGCGACACTGCCACATCCTGGCGTCGGGCTGCGCAAGCGCCGCGCACTGAATCTAATTAATCGTTTATACGGACAGATCTACATAGAGTTGCATTTATGCATTGCATTGAAATAACGTTCACATTTTCCTTATTTAATTTTTTTTTTGCTTTGTAACCGGTTTTAATATTAATGATTTAATTGTACTTAATGCTTGAAAGGGTAATGAGGCTGCATTAAATGTTTGCTCAACATCCACATTATCTTGATGTTGAGCAAACATTTTAAACAAGAAGAATGCAACTGAACAAGCTTGTTCGTTATCATTTTTATCAATATTTAAAGGTTTCTTCGGTTTTCAGGTCTTGTGTAAAGATACTTAATGAAAAACTTAAAACCGAAAAAGGAAAATCCAACTGCAGTAGCTACAGCGTAGTTTTTCTTGACGAAGGTACACGTGTAAGCATTCACAAGTAAACGTCAAACGTAACTTATGTGCACACTTTAAAGAGAGTAACTTACCACTCTGTATAAGCTCTTCATATTTATCTAAATCTTAGCTAATGGCTGAGCTGCCGGCGAATATAGCTTCATTTGAATATTATCGTTATGGTGGCAACACTGGCAACCGGCAACTGGCAGGAATGTTCATGGCTCGCTGGTTTGCCTACGAGTCCACCTCCTGTATCTTTGATTGAGACACGAGGCACTGGACAGTAAGGAAATAACGTTACATCTATGCTAATGCGTGGGTGGACTGCTTTTCATTGTAATGTAGTACCTACCTATAAACTTCAAGTAGTTATAAGTTCGTAGTTACACGTTTGGTTAGGAAAAACTGGTACAAAAATAGATTTTTATAACCTTTTAACCGACCCATCCTGCATAAAAAAATAAAAAAACTCTTTGCCAAAGTTAAAATGTCTTCTGTGCCTGAAAATGACAGCGGTACCTACGAAATCATTCAAATCAACATCCTAATTGCGTAACACACAATCAATCATAATCTGAATCATTTTGTAGGAAATTGCTAATCCATTGCTACATAATATTCAAAAACTTTGTCTGCTCAACAACGCAATGCAATGAATAATATTGTCAATGAATAACAGTCAAAATTAAAGCCATTACTACTTTTAGTGAGTTACGCAATTACAGTAGAAATACGTATGGTAGATTGTAATAGTGTTTCCTGCAGACCTGCATTTATACTAGAAATAAATTGCTTTTCTCACATTCTGACCTTCCCGACAAAGTTTCCACAACGTTTAACTCAAATCATAAAGAGCAAAGTTTAGTGAGATATGCAGTTTGTGCTTAGTATCCTAACAAAACCTTCATTTTCACACACAATAAAATCTTTATTATACATAAATGTAACCAATGATTTTGTGTAACTCTCAGAAACCACAAATAAATGGGAGAGAGTTGTAACCTAGCTTACCAAGAAACATACCTATAAATTAGTGAAATTTCTGCAGCCCTCGTAATCAATTCCCAGTCAGCCTTAATTTAATCGATATTTGTGTGCCTGACTTTGATAGTCAGAGACAAACTAATAAGATTTTATGTTATGTTATAAAATAATTAGATGACATAAACCGATGTTTACGAGTAAGTCATCGAATTATGTTGTAACATAGAATCACGCCTGTATTCCCTGAAGGGTTAGGCAGAAGTGTACTTATAGCAGATCCACATTTCGCCAGTTCTGCTTATTAATAAGGAGTGAGCCTATTGCCATCAGCCGGGCACATATCCAGGCATTCGGATTTATTTTATACAGGCACTTTAACTTTAACTTCAAGCATTTAAACCGAAATTGAATACTGGAAAATATATATGAATCTACTTGTATGATAAATGTTTATCCACCATATCTTGAAAGTTTTATTGTTAGTATCTGAGAGAATGTTTGATTCACGTTCTTATTGAGTAGATTTATTCGTGATAAAATAAAATTGGATGACTGTGCAAAATGTTTTATAAATCGGCGTGTTTGCAGGTTTGATATTTTGAACTGCTTGAAAAGCCTGTAAGCTAATATAATTATAATCAGGGGTAATCCTCGTGTTGAAAACGTCTTTGTTAAAATTAAGAACTTACAAAATAAAAAGCGGTGTTTTTAAAGATATAACACAGTTAATCCGAGAATTTCTAATGTGTTGAACATGAAGGCTTCATTTCTGAGAACGGCGGAGTCAAAGGGCGGGTGTGCGTCGGCGCTGCCTCGCTGGATTATAGCGCCAACATCACAGGTAATAACGGCTGATTAAAGGCCAATTTGTGTAATGTTATTAGTGTGTAGACTAAATTATATATTAGTGGTGGATGTTTAATGTGCGGGGATACTTATTGTTTGCTTTGTTTTTTGTTGAGAACGCTAATGATGTGTGAAAAAAGGTTATGTGATTAAAGTGGTCTGCTCGTGGTTGGTCTTGGTCATATAGATGAGATGGAAGAGCAATGTTTAAAGTGACCAACATACTCACTGTGCTAGGCAAACATTTTAGTTTTGTTTCCTCAAGCTTGCAAGATTTGACCAATAGTTACTAATTATCAAGGCAAGTTAAATAAAAGATTGTAATGATTCTGACTAATGCCGTAGGTACTACGTTTCTGAACATATCCGCGAATATCACAAGAATGACCACAAATTAATTCAGCTAACATGACTCAATCCATTTAATTCAAATAACACAATTATTTTAAACGTACGACTATTCACATGATTTTCACTGCTTTTACTCGCAGTAAAATAGCGATTTAATGCTGTAAGATTGCTCTGTACATGTACAGATCGGGGCGATAATTCAGAGAACACGTAAAATAAATTAAAATGTTATACGAGGTGCGGCCGCGGTGTCATTTCCCACCTGCGACAAGTAATTTGTCGTGTCGGTCCACATGCGATGTACTAACTACCGTCCCTGTGAAATAAAGATGCGTTACTTTAAGAGGAGAGGTATCGGTGATCTCAAATGTTTCGTTTTTCGTTCGGGCTTAAAAGCTTTGGAAATACGCACTTAGTTTCGCGAAACGATTAAGATTTTGCTCTTGCTCGTTTGTCTTGCTTTAGACTTTTTAACAGTGCTATAAATTGAGAAAGGCACTTTCTTTATCTGGTGGAGCGAGGTAATTAAAATACTTTTGCAAAAAATATAGGTAGGTAACTATTTCAGTCTGTTGATTTGTGTCTGTCCGTGTTTAATGAAAATCAGTGAACCAGTCCTTAGACAGCATTTCACTAAGAGGTGCAGGAATCATTTACAAAGTAAATCACTATAGACGAACCGGTCAGTCGTGTGCTAATGAGAATACGACTGGTTCCTAAGCCTAAGCAAAGCAGGCCATAGACCATGCTCATAGGCAGGCTAAACGACAGGATGGATAAAAGATAAAACACAATGTTTAAAGGAATAAATACCAACGTCAAGCCGTTTATCTCCTATAATTAAACGTAGGGAAGTGGGAAAAAACAATTTATGTATACTATACATTATTGATTATATAAATTAGTATTCTATGAGCGTTGTTTCCATTCACTAAGACGGGCTGAAAGCACTTAGCGCTCGGCAGTGTGTGATCTGTTAACATTTGCATGTTATTTGACTTTGACTGTACAAATTATTTGGATGTTGAGGTTTTCTGATGCATGTTTATCGCGACATTCTTTGGTTTCAAGCTTGACAGGACTTTTAAGCGGAATCGGAGTACCTACCCATGTAAAACAGCACCCTAATTGCTTAACACACTATTGACACTATCAATCGGAATCTGAATCATTTTGAAGCAAATTGCTAATCCGATGCTTCATAAGTTCGAAAAATTTGTCTGCTCAACAAGTAAATAACGCAATAAATGCTGTTGAACTGTCAAAATGAAACCGATTCCGATTGATAATGTGTTAAGCAATTGCCCCGCAGATAGCTTAATCGTTATTAAAATCTTTCAAGTTATTGACATAAGCAGTAGCAAGTTAATTGTGTAATCTTGTTTCTGTAAATGAGTTCTAATTGCCGCACAGCTGGCAATCGTTGAGCATTTGCATGCAATATTACTGTAGGAACTAAAAGATATTTCGGTCTGAAAGAATAAAACGTAGCATGTTTTTTTGTAGTCACTGTGTGTTGGAAATGAAACCTCCTTTTTAACCGACTTCCAAAAAGGAGGAGGTTATATGTAGGTATGTTCGACTTCATGTATGTTTTCTTTTTTGTTTTGTAATTTCACCAATTTCGTTAATTGTGAATCGTTTTTTTTTTTTTGTTTGAAAGGGTATATTTCCAAGGTGGTCCCATTGTCAGCAAGTTGAAATCTGATGAGAGGATCCCATGGAAATCGAGGGAAACCCTCAAATTTTATTGGCAAACCTATAGCGATTTAAATTGAATATTTTTTAGAGTAAAACATTTTCGAAATGTCTTATTTAAAAAAAGATAACTGGAAATCTCTGTTTCTATGGAAACTTTAAAATCGGTCTAATTTGGCTGTAACACAATTTTTCGAAAATGTTTTCTGATAACTTTTTAGAACTTTGTATCCTGCTTATGCGTATAAAGTATCATTAAAATCCGTTCATTCATTTCGAAAAACAAGGGCTTGAAAGTTTGTATGAAATGCCGTACGGCGTAAACCCTCTTAAGGCACTTCTTTTTTGTACACAGCGTAAATGTTTTTTATGAATGAGAAACACTTTAAACTAAACAGTTTTCTTATGTGAAATTATGTCGTTCTATATTTATTGATATTTATCATTATCAGTCTCTTTTAACATCCACTGTTCAAGTGCTCACGTCATGAACAGTCATGGTCCTCATCCTCACATTGATTTTAGCGATCAGCGGATAGTCCAAGTTCAGTGTTGTTATAATTATCATCATCATCATCATCATCAGCAGCCTATAGCAGTCCACTGCTGGACAAAGGCCTCTCCCATTGCACGCCATTCAACTCGATTTTCGGCAACTTTCATCCAGCTGCTACCAGCCATCCTGCGAAGATCGTCGCTCCACCTAGCCTGAGGGCGTCCCACCTTACGTTTACCGATTCGCGGTCTCCACTCAAGAATACGTCTACTCCAACGGTCATCGGTTCTACGGCTAATATGGCCGGCCCATTGCCACTTCAGCGTGCTTATTCTGTGAGCTATGTCGACAACTTTGGTTCTCTGCCGGATCACCTCGTTGCGGATTCGATCCCTCAGAGAGACTCCAAGCATAGCCCGTTCCATAGCTCGCTGTGCGACCTTGAATTTATGGACCAGCCGTACCGTGAGTGTCCACGTTTCGGCTCCGTAAGTCATAACTGGCAGGACGCACTGATTGAAGACCTTAGTCTTTAGGCTCTGTGGAATACGCGACGAGAAGACTCGACGGAACTTCCCAAATGCTGCCCAGCCCAGCTGAATTCTTCTGTTAGCCTCCCTCTCAAAGTTGTTCTTACCAAACTGCAGAGTTTGCCCGAGGTAAACGTATTCTTGAACAGCCTTGAGAACACCGCCATTGACAGCAATCGGTCCCGGAGTAACGTGTTCGTTGAACACAACCTGGGTTTTGTCCAAGTTCATCCGGAGACCAATGCGTACAGAAGAATCAACTAGGCTGTCCAGCATCTGCTGCAGGTCCTGCACCGATTCAGCCAGTATGACAATGTCATCTGCAAATCTCAAGTGTGAGATGTACGCTGTTGATGTTAATGCTGCGTCCTTCCCAGTTCAGCGTCCTAAACATATCCTCCAATACGTTAGAGAACAATTTCGGGGAAATTACGTCCCCTTGTCTCACCCCTCGACGCAGTGGGATATGTTCAGTTCGCTGGTCCTGAGTTTGGACGGTCATTGTCGCGTTTTCATAAAGACATCTCAGTACTTGGATGTATCGCCAGTCAACTTGGCATCGCTGCAGAGACTCCAAAACAGACCAGGTCTCAATAAAGTCAAAAGCTTAATTTCTCATAGTCCACAAAGGCAAGACATAGGGGCCGATTATGCTCTTCTGACTTCTGTATAATTTGTCGCACAGTGTGGATGTAGTCTATGGTGCTAAATCCACCTCGAAACCCGGCCTACACCGGTGGCTGAAACTCGTCGAGTCTTCGCGCTAGACGATTCGTGACGACTCTTGAAAACAACTTATATACGTGGCTAAGGAGCGAAATGGGCCAGTAGTTTTTTAGAAGGGTCTTATCACCCTTCTTAAAGAAAAGAACTACTACGCTCCTTCGCCACGCTTCTGGAGTTCTCCCAGAGAACAGGACAGAGTTGAAGAGCTCCTGAAGCTCTTTCAGCACAGGACTTCCTTCCGCTTTCAGGAGCTCGGTCGTAATCCCGTCCTCACCTCAGGGGCTTTTCCATTTTTAAGCTGTTTAAGAGCCGCCTCGATTTCGTCTTGGCTGACTTCTGGCAGGTCTTCAATGAAGTGGCTGGTTAGGGTGGCTCTCGAATCTTCATTTTCGGGATCAGGCCGAGATGCATGCGATGCGTATAATTATGGTGATCAACAATAAAAGATGCATGTTGCCCATAAATATAACTTGCTACACCTGGTTGTAACCAGCTTGCCAATCAGAGCATAACCAGCCTCAAACGATCCCACTGCTGGGACACAGGCCTCCTCTCTGTGAGAGTAAGGCGGGCCCCGTGTGTGTTGGTAGATGCCTTCATGGTTTTACGACATGCCGGTTTCCTCACGATGTATTCCTTCAGACCAATGGCAATCACATACACCATGCAGCCATACACTATGTAGTATGTATACCATACGTTCTCAATTAACGCCCTCTCATGGCCGTTTCAGACTCTCTGAAGACAGTAGAAGACCCAGAGAAAATTGTTTATTCTATCTTACGACTATATAACACGTTTAAATATAATGGCAAAATCTGTTTCACATTCGCGACAGATTGATGAGTAAAAAAAATTGGGCTACTCTAGAAAAAAAAAACTCAAAGTACCCGGTAGGCAAAATAAAGTTGAGAACCTTTTAAGTATCTAAACTAATACATAAATTAAAGTTGAAGAATTGCTGGAACCGAATGAATGAATGAAGTCGGATTATAAAAAAAAATATTTTTGCATTTGTTTGTCAAATTCTTGAGGAAGGCTATAGGCTAATTAAAATCACGCTAGGACCCTTAGGAGTAGGGCTGCCATCCGTCCGGGTTTTCCCGGATTTGTACTAGTTTGGTGGGTGTCCTGGATGGCGGGGTTTTTAAAAAGTGTCCGGGTCAAACCCGGACACTTTCTGTGTTAGGGGAAATCCGACTTTGAATTATTTGCAGTAATAAATTAAAGCATAAATCATATTTAAAAATTAGCCGCGCGGCAAATATACCAGTGTGATCGTGACAATTCATAATTTCCTTTTGATATACATTTTTTTTAAATTTTCATTGATTCCAAAAAGAAGAGCATCTTTACCAGAATACCTCTCACAAAGAGAAGAGTGTATAATTGATTAGTAAATTAAGCGTTTTTTTTGGATTGTTGAGGTTTATGTTGATATTCTAAAAATAAGAAAAAAAAATATGATACTTAACAATGTTTTTATTTTAAGTACCGGATTTTTTTTTTTTGAGCGAGTCCGGTATTTTTTTTTATTTCACCTTAATGTCCGGAGTTTTTGAAGTTTTTAACCGGGGTCGGTAATTTAAGTGATAACTTAGGAGCCGAGCTAAGTTAGGTTAGGGGGGCCCGTGGCTAAATAATAACAGCCGCACAGGTCGATCGATCAGGTTAAGCTACGTTTGCCACGGTTGGTCTGTGGATGGCTGACCATCTCGTGCCTCAGAAAGCACGTTAAACCGTTGGTCCCGGCTGTCATTCGTGGATCTTTGACAGTCGTTACGGGTAGTCAGAAGCTCGAAAGTCTGACAGCCAGTCTTACCAAGGGGTATCGTATTACCCAGTAACTGGGTTGTGGAGGTCTGATAGGCTGTCGCTCCATGTAAAATGATGGTATCCAGCTGCATCCGGTTAGACTGGAAGCCGACCCCAACATAGTTGGGTAAAGGCTAGGCAGATGATGAACTTAGGCGCCGAGCAAAAAGAAAAAAGTCAGGAAGATTAACGCCAAACGAAAACAAAGTGATCCGTTAAATCGTGAGCATGTCAAATTGTTATCTATAATTTGTTGTTGTCAAAAAACCGTTATAGGTGGTGCTGATTTCTTATCAGTTCGCTTATCACGAAACCCGGTTAATTAATGTTTTATGGGCGTTGGTTAGCAACCTGTTCCTGTTTGGATGGCCAGGTAGATTTTATTGAAAGATTTTTTTTTATTTGGGTTGTAAATTGAATAATTAAGCTTTTGTAAGCTCTTTTAGTTAACGGGCTGCCTAAGCTATTGCACTTTCGAATGCGTAAATAATACGAGATTTATTACATTTCTAGGAATTTCCCAGAACTTTACTGTCTTGACAAGAGCTTCTGCAGGCTTTCTCTACATTGAATTGGGAAGATAAGTAAGGGCTGATGACCGAAATTCTGAAGATCACATACACATAGAATCCCAACCTTACAAACAAACATCACTGGTTGAGAGAGCTGTCCCTTGAAAGTGACAGGAGCGTCACTTGCCGCACTTTTGGATCACTGAGCTATTTCGATATCAGTGTTGGAGTGTTATTAGTTAAGATATTAAAGTAATCGTTTTTTTTTTATTAGCCGTTACTGTCCCACTGCTGCGGCAAAGGCGTCCCTACTCTCCTTCCACCTCTCCCCGTCCCGAGCTGCCAAGGACCAATCTTTATTAAAAGAGTCCAGCTCATCCCGCCATCTCCGTCTGGGCCTGCCGCGATGTCGTCCCACACTAGGTCGTAAGTTTGGCCCATTGTTTGTCTGAGATGCAGCAGATGTGTCCACTCCAATTCCATTTAGGCGTGTAGGTAATCGGTAATTAACACACTTTTTACTATTGAGCCTTACGGTAAACAAACACCGTCAACATGACTATGTTCTTCAAGTAATTCATAGATGGACAATGCATAAACAGTGCCAGACGAAGATGGCATCATGCAGCTTCAGCGGGTACTAGGCTCGAGCACAGAACATATTGAGCTTGAAACTTTAGAAATAGAGTATAGGCTACTTTAGAATTGGATCATAAGCTGTCTTGTCTGGGTCATATAGGTAATGAATAGTTTCCAGTTTCCGGTAGGTACCTATTTACTTCAATTATATAATATTGTAGTTCAAAGTTCCCTGGCACTTTTGAGTGACTGGTTTTTTCTTATAGCCTTGATTTTTTTGTACCTACCTATTAATTATTTCGCCTTAGGTGGTTTTCATATACTCGGGTAAATAAAAAACTTGTACTAACCACTAATACTAATGGTGGTGGTAATTATTATCTGTCACATGGACGCGGAATAACATACCTATAATAAGTATCTTGGCACCACAACTATTTTGGTAAAAATTTTGGTGGTCGAGGACAGCGTTTGGGTTTTTCCATAGTGACTGGTTTGTGAATTTGTGCAAAAACAACTGTCGGAATTCATCGCTAGAGGCTTCAAGTTCCGCGTTTGTTGTCCACTATACTGTTGCTACGTCCCCCCATTTCTACGGAATGTCCTGATTTGAAAAGTTTCCTCTGAATTTGAAAGTAGGTAGTATAAAAATCAAGCAGTTACGATTACGATTTTAATTTGGTATTGTTTTTCAGTTAAGCTCAGCTGATGACAGGCACTTATAAGTAGCTTAAAATTAATTAGTTTTAAAATACTCTTAAAAAAGAAGGTGAAGAAATGAAAATAATGCCCTCAAAAGTTTTAATCACTTCGGGTAAGTTGTTCTAAATCCGTGTTCCGAACACTACAAAGATGTCAACACAAGCTTGCCTATTGAAATTGTACCCCAACCGTTTACATTACACGCTACAACCACCGTATCACATTAACAGCTACTTGAATTACCGTAACAATTCGACACCCGGATCCCGAATTCGGTCTCATAATAGTTGGCAACACTACGACGGAGAGCGCTAGTTGCCGACCGGCCCTGGAATGCAGCTAACCTGCATTAATTCACCCATAATTTATGTGGACCCAGCCTTATCCACTATTTACTCAGACAAAACGCTCCGCTATCGACGGCTTTATTTATATTGCAAATTAAATACCTAATGGCTGTTTCGCATTCCAGTCTTTTATTCTGTTTCAGGTTTGTCTTATGAGTTTTGATCGGCAGATTAAATTGATTGGTGCTTCATTAACTTTTTTATTGATTTGGGTAGTAACTGAGTTCGAGTAAATACTTAAGTGAGTCTTTGTTTTATTTAAACTATCACAGTCACAGTTAATTACTTTTTCTGTTTCCGAGAACTATGTATAATGCATCTATATAGAACTTATACGTCTTATTGCCTATTACCTTACTAAGTGGCGAAGAATTGCTTAGCAATGTGTCAACAAAAACAGATTTCATAATAAAACATACATTTTGTAGAAACGTCACTTAATTTACAATTGAATTGACTGAACTGTGATAGTTCAAAGTTCAGTTCAACATGACGGCGCTAAAATATTGAATTTAAAAAAAAACGTCAAGCTACAACTAGAAATTAATTCTTTTATCATTTCACTAATTCGCTAACATACCCACAAAACGCCTGTTACAAAACTTTGAGCAATTGTTATAGTTTGCATATTTTGGTTGATGATTTTTATAAGTAAGTAACTTTACTTATAGATAAAACTAAAAAGGTTTTTTTTTGTAGCCTATTATGTGTCCTACTGCTTGGTAAAGGCCTCCTCTTTTTTCTTCCAAACCTCCCTGTCATGTGCGATCTCTGGCATGTAGGCCATGTAGGCCATATGATATTAGATTGTCACGCCACCTTCGCCTTGGTCTACCTCGACGGCGATGTCCTGCCTTCGGCGTCCAGTGAAAGTATATGAATTTAATATTTCCATCGCTAAATTTCCTGAAAATTACGGGCGTTCTCAGTATAAACCAGCGTAAATTAAAAGAAAACATGTAAATTAAATAAGTATTGAATAATAAGTTAGTCCTTTTAGGAGTTGTGGTGTAAAAGTAAGTAAATAACTACTTCGTGTCCACTGTCATTATTGCTTTCAAAACTTAATTATTTCAAATTGCAAAAAATAATGCTAGCACAATGGTCGTCTAAACTAAATTTATTGGCGCGTCGGTCAACGCAAGCAAATTAATAAATGAATACCATATCCGAGAGCAGTAGCCGCGGCGACGACCAGGCGGCCGCACACCTGCGTCTGCGCATCTCAGCCAACACAACTCAAAACACACCTTATATCTGCGTTACAAGTTTGAAAATTCAATGCGACCACTCAAATCCCTCATTACGAATCACGGATGTAACAAACAAACTATACAAAACACTGTAGAGACTACCTTAACAGCAAAGTTGGATTTTACGGTCAATGCAAGACTATAAAGATTCCTTTGCCGGAGAAATATGGTCATTTTTTATTTAAAGTAAAAGTTAACGAGAAACCTACCAACTTAAACAAAGGAGGCTTTATATTCTTTTTGTGGCCTTATTAACTGACAAACTCAAGTATGCGCGACACAATATACATAATAAGTTTATAATATCGAGGTTTAAAAATAGAATTCGTACTGTGGAATTCTTACGACATACAACACACAACTTTTGTTGAGAACATTAGTGTTGGGAGTTCGAACTAGATGGCGCTGAGGGTTGAAATGCTTCGCTATAAGTTATTTTATTGAGTTGTTGGTGAAACTTGACAATTAAGCAGTGCAGAAATAAATTGACATTATGCTTGCGTTCTTAAGAAAATTGTTTTCTTATGTGTGAGTATCTTAATAATGTGTTAATGAAGCTATCAAGAAAAGTCCTAAATTGCGCTATCAGAGTTTTCGGTAAACAAAACACATAGACAAAAATTCGTGTTAATTACTGAGGGTTCCGACCAGTTCAGTCATCGGGGTTACATACAGAGTTCTTGTAACTCACATCACCCTGTGGAAAGTCCCCGGAGATAGGGCGGAAAGCGCCACACCGTGATGGTGGAGGCCGGGTCGGCTTCGTAGGGAAGGTACCTGCGCGCGGTCGCACTCGTAGCGTTGCTCAGAGCAAAGAGAATATTGACAAGGCTTTTAGCCTAACCAAATGGGGCTTACTCGGTCTGGAACCTTCTCTTTTAAGTTAAATTAAATTACCGTTTGCACATAGGTACTAACATTTCATATTTATTCACATTTTCATTAATCTCTTTGCCAAGTTAATCACAAAAGAAAATAGTGTCACAAATAGGAGGTATTCTTTTGAATTTTTTCATAACTTTCCCTTATTAAAATTTATTTGCGTAATAAAACGTTGATATTACCAAAATTATGCGTAAATGAGTTAATTAATTGAAATGTTAAATTATAATTATAACCAAATATAAAAATGCCTCCAGAGAGATTCGAACTCTCGACCCCTAGTTTACAAGACTAGTGCTCTAACCCCTGAGCTATGGAGGCTACGGCGAAGTACTCGAAATTTGCGTTGCCTTGAGTCAGCGATGCAGTGAGTACAGTTGTGTAGACAACGCTGTTCGTGTGTTGCTAATAACAGCTGTGTAAATAAAATGAACCTTTGTTCGTAACTGAAAAAAATAGATTATAATTTTTGAATAAACCTGTATAATACAAAAAGAAAGATGCATTTTTTCTTCTTGGACAAATTTTTACCTTTGCATACCCTTGTTTAAAAACTTGAAAGTAGGTGACTACCTATACTTATTTTAAATGAATTAGCTCCAGTCTGTAAATAAAACAACGTATTTTCCTTGAATAATTAGAATCGTGATAAGTGGCCGATGACGTAGTTTTGACTTTCAAATTGTAACGAAAACTACGCGCTTACGCATACCGTTGAAGATACAAATCTATTCGTTTTACATCTTCTTATTAGATACAAGATCCGTCATTAGATATTATTTACATTGGAATTTAGCTTTCAGGCTTATCAAGGTACCTATCCATTGGTAGGTAATTATATAGATAGGTATTAGCATACCTAAAGTATAAGCCTGGGCAGATTGATTAACAGTAAGTAATTTGCTAAACAACGTCGTCCTGGACTCTACAGTCTAATAAAATATAGAGTATAAAGCCTTGATTCACAATTCATTGGAATTAATTTGTAAATAATGAAATTACGATTCGCCGTGACTGTACTTAGCACTTACAAAAAGATATGATTATGTAGGTATGATTAGATGTGTATCATCGGATGATTAGAATCTGTCTGTTTATCAGGAACTACTTAATGGCTATACATTTACGGTTTACATACGTTATTTAAACGAAAATCTCCTTATTATAAGCTGGATATCTCGTTACTTCGTGAGAAAAAAATATGAAAGTATTTAATTATTAGTAACTCAAAAGTTATCGATGTCCAAATAAAGCTATTATAAATAGCTTTGTAATCTTCTTCTTCCTGAACAGGTTTTCCTTGCTTCGGCTAACCTGGGTCCGGAGTCTGTTTAAAGACTTCCAGGTTACCCAAGGTAACTCATATCCGGGTGGGAGGTCTTCAGCGGGTGGAACGAACGGTTTGGGTAAGGAAGCACTGTCTCGCCACAGCTTCAGTCTTTCTTGTGACGGTTCGTCATTGAGTGGGACGACTTCTTTCTGCGTTCAAAGTGCCTGAAGTCCTAAATAAAGTAATAATTAATGTGATTAATTAAGCTCCTCGATGTACCCACATTACGCTATAGGCACATGCCCACTTGCCCAGTATTTAAAATTGTAACGCAGTATTAAGTTGTCACAGCTTTAAACCTTAATTAACACTTCCTGTAACCTCTCGCATTACCAAAGGATGTTTAACAAAAAAGGCAGCAATACTGTATTAAATCAGTTCAGGTGAGGTTTGAACACATGTGAGCTTGTCAACAGTGGCATTTAGCAGATCGCCAGATGTCGGGCGGATCGACGGACACGGGCCAAATGCGGTGAACTGGAGCAGGCGACGCCGAGCGCAGATATAACCACTTTGCATACCGCCACCTAAAACGGCAAGCACTCGTTGACTCCCCTACTAGTGGTATTTGGTGATCTAAGTACCTAGAAATAGAAAAAAGTTCTGTTGCCCAAAATCCTAACACCAGCAGAACGCTTGTCTGAAGTTCATCCATTCACTGACAGACAATGCACAGCTTATTATAGCTGGGTCTAGAAACACGAAATTACAAGACAAGCACAAGAGTTCCTCATATAGCGAAGGAGAGGACTGTGGAATTATTTTTGATAATTAACTCCCGAAAGGGTTTAAGTAGGGGATGATAATTACCTGATGGGATTGGGAATTCTTTAATTTTTCCTCTTGTCGCGGTGTCCTCTCGTCCAGTAATATCTTTAACGGCAGGCGGCATCATTTGTATGCAGGTTGCACACTGCTGACATCATTCAAAGCGTAGATATCAGATAATCTGCTTTTAATAAGTAATTATGGAATCAAACCTCTTCTACAACTCAATCTAGAGCTAATCGAAGGCAAAGAAAGTCGATGTTTGCTTCGATTTTTAACTTTTTTAATCCCTTCATTAAAAACTTTGCTGAGGACATAAAACTCGCGTTAATCAATAACGAAAGCCCGTAGTAATTCAAAAACCCAGTCAACCATCAAGAGACAGGAAATCAGATTAGAACCATTAGTTGACTTTTCATTAATCTTGCCTTACATGGGTAGCAGCAAATATCTGATTAGCTGTTCTTTAGTGTATAAAAAAGGTAATAGAGCATTAACAACATCTGTGGTCCTGAAGCCACACTATTATATCGATTATTGCTGTTACCATACAAGGGATTATGTAATGTCGAACAGTTTTTCATTTGTCAAACTACGAAAGGTTTGTAATGTATGGAGCTACTCGTAGTTTACCGACTCGGCGAACAAAGCCGTAATGAACGGTTATGGTTCTGAGATATTGATGGTATTTACTTCGACATCGATCAAGCTTGAGAGGTAATCAGTTTAATTTAATTTTGAATTCGATGGTTAGGTATAACATACTGTGGAGCAAGTAAATCGAAGTTTGTTGATATAGGTCGGGTACCTAAATAAGGTATTAGGTATTCTAAATAGATTCTGAAAGCAAATTACCAATCGCTTCTTTAATTATTAACATTATGACTCCAAAACTATGTCACCACCAAAAAATCATGGATTCCATACAGATGCCTGTAATTTATTGGATGACCCCTCACCCGTAAATACCTCAGAAACGAGGGTAACCAATAATTGCAGGTGTCCGGATATGAATGTGAATGTACAAAAAAGTATTTTGCCCAATCATATTACTAAGATGTTACGGTAAATCGCGTGCACTGATGCTGCGCGGGCGCCGCTACTAGCATCTATTTAATTACTAAATTGTTCCCATCTTTCACAATCCCATCTTAATTATTACCCACTGAAATTATGCGTGTAATCGCAAATTGCCAATAAAAATAAAAGAAACTCGTTTCGACGAAATAAACATTTTTGGTAACTGTGGTACGAGCGGGTGGTGAGAGGTCAGAGCTACTTCAGTAGTCGTTTAATGCTCGGTTTTACCAAATTGGAAATCTGAATATTATGTAGAATTCCTTTATTGAATTAATTTTATGTGAGAAGCTGCTGCAACGCGCTTTGAAACATTTTTATGCCCAGTAATGGTTATGCACCGTTAGCTTAGTTTTACATACCTACTACACCAAAACTTTTTACTATTTCTGGGTCGATATAAGTACATATAACATCAGTAATTCCCAATAAACTTACTTATACTTATGGCCAATTGGCCACACGTCGATTTATTTAACCACTTCGTTTAGTAAGATTTATCTAAACGTCAAATATTTACGTAAACCCCATAAAATTTTCAATTTAGTATATTGCAGATTATACGGCGCCATCATAGTATCTCTCAAACGATATCTTTAACGACAATGGCGACCATATAAAAAATATAGAAGTACCGTAAAGGGCTCGTGAAAATTGGTAGCAAACGGAGATTTCTCCGGTAAGGCACGGTACAAAGTTAATAAAACACCTATCCGTGAATTTCGTCGGTTCGGAAATTGGCCATCATTACGTTGACCGCTTATGGCTGCGTCTGCGCCGGCGGCACGTACAGTGTACCGCAAACCAATAATTTACTATAACGCACCGGTAATGTACCGGGTGCTCTTGATTTTCAGGGTTCAGTGGCCTGTGCAACACTGTTTTTATCTCGAGTCTGTGCCTAAAGGGGGACACGCACCACGATACAAATTAAGTACAGCTTTCTGTGGAACCAAAGCGTATACTTTGCAGGTTGTAGATCAAAAATTATCTTTAAGTAGTACTTCGTCAACGTATCACAAACGGAACTCATATAGGTACGATTGAACGGTACTGTTCTTTTCTCCAACCGCTTATTTGCAGGTCGTTATTTACTTAATTGGAGCGCGGAATGGGTTCCTGAACTTACTGTTACTTACGCGATCAACTGTAATGTCGCCATCGCGTAATGTATCTCCAATAAAGTGTAAAATATTATCCTTAGGTACGTACATTTGGAATACATACAAATCCAGCTATTGCAGAAATTCCAGATGGAAAACACAATAACACTTTGCCCGTCCCGGGAAGCGAACCCAGGACCTCATCCTCAACAGCAGCACTTGCGACCACTAGACCAACGATGCAGCCAATATTGTCTTTCATCACACCTATTTAATATGCACTTTAATTGCGTTCTGACCGACTTTTGTTGGTATAGAATCTTTGTACGTGTAGTCTAGACCTTTTTTTTTTTTTTTTAGGATGGGAAATCATCCAATGACCCCTCCCGCTCTGGGTGGAGCGGAAGGGAGTGTCAGACTCTTACTGACTAAAACCCATCCGTGTTCCTTCCTTAGCCCTTTATGTTCCGGGGCAGCGGTAACCCTTTCGGACAATCCCGCTGCCCCGGCAGGCTTCGGCCCTAACGGGCCCCTCCATGTCTGCTGACATCTCTTTGAGGCGCGCGTGGAACACATACGCGCCGTCCGGCACGGGCTTGGTCCTGATCGGACGGCGAGCTACCCATTACTCGCCGTCCGCAGGCCCGCGCCTACGGTGGCCGGGAGTCGTCACGCGGCTCCCGACGCCCGGAGCGTCTCCTTCGCTAGCATGACTGCTTCGCAGAAGGAGGTGACTGCCTCCCACTCCCTCTCGCCCCGGATCATGGCTTGGACCAGGGCCGGGCGCGAGAGGTCGCCGCCTCTACGAGGACACGGCGGTGCTCTGCCCAAGCGGGACAGACCTCCACCGTGTGCACCACCGTGTCCTCTGGGCGATCCTCGCAGTGGTGACACCCGGGCGTTTCCTCCCGCCTGATTATGTGCAGGAACCTCCCGAAACATCCGTGTCCGGTGAGGACCTGCGTCAGGCGGTAGGTGAGGGCGCCGTGACGCCTCTCTAGCCACTCCTCAAAGAGGGGCCTTACCGCCGCTATCGCGGCGTGCCCTGCGCTGGGTTGCGACAGTCGCGCTTTCCATGCCGCCATGAGATCGCGCCGGAGGTCAGTCCGCTCCGCAGCAATTTGCCGCGGAAGCGGGTTTTCCCCCCGGCGTAGTGCCTCCGCGCGCCACTCAAAGAGGCGCGCGAGGACTATCGCCTCCAGATCCCATGGCGGCATTCCGGCAAGGAGGCTTGCCGCCTCGCGCGAGATCGTGCGGTACCCCCGTATCAGCCGTATGGCTACCACCTTTTGGGGCGCGTTCAAGTAGTGGGCGGCTCGAAGCCGCAGTGAACGCGCCCACACCGGGGCGCCATACACGGCCATGGACCGCACGACCCCCGCGTAAAGCCTCCGGCAGGGTAGTCTAGACCTCACTTGCGAAGATATTTAGAAAAGGCGTTATGATCTCTCCCAAGTAGGTAAGCAGAAAAGCTGATCTGATGTAATGTACAAGTTTCTAGTAAAGTAGTAATCTTTGGATAATGTAGTGGGCACTTAGGTACCTACTCTAAGGTAATATTTATTAAGTTACATGATTAAGACATTTCTGTTTTTTGTCAATAAACTACTGTTTGTTTTGCATATTGAACAAAGAAAATAGTATGACTACGATACTCATTCCAGGCTGGCTTACTCAGCAATTTTAGGACCCCTTATCTATAATTAGAGGTCCGTTCGTTTTCCGTGTCGAACCTTGTAAAAAATGCTGGATATCATTTGCTATAGTGCTTCGTACAAAATTATACTTGTACGAGGTCGGTTTACTAAACACAGGAAATGCCCTGTTTAATAAGGAAGCACTTAATGTCGTTAAGTTGAAACATTTACTACTAGTAATGTTGCTATTATTAAATAGCTTCTCGCCAATTTGAAGAGTAATATTTGAGGCATAAAATTCACAACTTCTCTTACAGGGTGGCAGGGACGCCGACGCACTACATGTTACCATCGATTCTACGTATTCTGCTTTTCGTAAGTTATTAAAAAAATCTGCTGTTTTCTACACAACTGCAATACCTATCGCGGTGATAATATCCTTACAACAATATTTCCGAGATGGATACTTTAAGTAGGTACAGTGGACCGACTTAAAGATTTAATTAAGTAAGGGGGTATAACTACTTTTACAACCACACCGTGACTATAAACTTTTAATAGATCTGTACCAAACGGTAATGTTATTTATTGCTTTGAACGAATCACTTATCATTAAGGCGATTTCAATTTTATCTATTCTGCAGCCAAGTTTGCACAGTGTATTTTTCCTTACAAGTCTTATTCGTAACATGCTACGAAAATCACGATTTTTTACGTCAATCAGACCATCACACATTTTGCATACGATACAAACATCGTGTCGTAATTTACGACACGATGTTTGTCTCAACCAAATACGACAAGTCTAGAAAAATACACTAAACATATCTCTGTTACCTATGTCTGTGCAATGTTCTATCTAGGATAAATTATGTGTCTACGTTACTTTAATGTCGTGGACACAAGGAAGCTATATCTCACACGGTTTGACGTGTAACTAAATACGTAAGCGATTGTATACTTTGCGTGCTGGGTAACTGACGGAATCGATAGGTCGATGTGATCGCCAATTAATTTAGTTCGATCGCGGTCGGCGCTACTGTGCTTTGGCTCTAATCTATTCGGATAAATCGATGACAGGGAAATTACTAAGAATGGTCAACTAGCTGGTATGTTTAGGAATTCGTATTGTATATTTAGACCGTACCTAGGTACAGAAATTAAATGCTTCATTATTTTACGAAACAAGTCGGTTGCTCGATGTGATTTCATCGGCAATTATGACAAACTTTCATCCCTAATTATGAAAAATCATACCTAAATTACTTTTATGAAAGCATGCTCCTAGATCCAGCATTTTAGGCCGTGCTTTGCATCTACTAATCAAAAAATTGTTTTGTCCTTTTTTAGCATGGGGATCCATGGTTGCCACCGCTACAAACACTGATTTAAAAAAATAAAAATTGGCACAGTTTACATTACTATAAGTATTCCAAAAATAATATTATTTTCTCATACCTTGACATTGGCAAAATCATCGAATGTTACCGATGGAGCCAGAACCTCGAAAAAAATAGAATAGAATAGGCCGTGCTTTGCCTGTCACAGAGAGAAGGCCTGTGTCCCAGCTGTGGGAACATTATAGGCTGATTATGCTAAGTTGCCTGTCGTCATGACATGCAAAAAGCTCGCTTTTGCTTAATAAGCGCAGCATTGAGCAATACGCAGTTGAAAAAAAACTTTTTCATTAAATTGCGTAGGCTTAGCATAATAAGGTAAGATTGATTAGGCCAGTAATGAAATAATAAATAAATAAATTCCTTATTGGCTTAAAAAATGTTTGACTCTTGCACTAGGTAAAAACACCTATGTTACAGGAGCTAGTATCTTCTCCCAATCAGTAGGCTCTGGATTGTATGCAATATAAGTACAGTTTCAATAATGAAAATGCCAAACAAAAGTATTGTTGTTAAAAAAGCGAATAAAACTAAGTTGAAAGCTTTTAGTTACGTAATCAAAGGGAAAGACATTCTTAGTTAAATTCTACATCAAACTTTGAAATTGAAAGGCAAATAAGTAGCTAGTGACGAAGTCCGTCTAGACGGGGCGCCCGTCATAATTTATTTAAATGCCTGCATTTGCATCAATAAAGCTACGATAAATCTGTTCATACCTACCTATAGATAGGTACCAAAGTGAGACCATTCGTGATGTAAGATAAATTGAATTAACTGATTGTGAACATGTGTTATTACCATTTGACTGCCAAAGACATGTTGAACGTCGAATGCTTGTCCTCCTCTCGTTTGTTTATGTGATAAACATGTTTTTGAATTTATTGTGCATTCGTAGTTTAATAAAATAGGGTTATCATGAGAATTTAGACGTCATATTAACAAAGATTATATGAAAGATAAATAATATACTTACCTACAATCAAATTATTTTCGGAGCTTTACAAGACCGTAAACAATCGCTTCCTAGTTTCTACTACAGGCTTCACTGATTGATCAAGGACAGAATTGACATTGTTGTAGGTTAGATAATTTTTTTGGTTGATCGCAGGCGCAATAAGCATAATATGGAAGGTCTGCAACTAAAACGGAGATTTACAGGTTCGTGATAGTTCAACCATAATAAGTAAAAACCATCCAACATTGGTCAAGGTGTCAAGGTGCTCTCAAGATTTGCTATCACTTGACACCAACTTCAAGTACTTGCTGTCGAGGCCTCGGCGGTCTGTGTGTCTGTCCAGCAGAGCGCAGCTTGCGCCAAGACATGTGCTCCAAGCGTGAGGGCCGCGGTTCGGTTACCGCCTGACGCCGGATCGGCTTACCCGCTCTCTCTACGTCCTACACTTGATATGCTCAGACGCATGCCGTGATAATTTTGTGACGCATCGCGAAACAATACTGCTACACCGCTTTGTAGTTGGCACGAAAAGCCGCTATGTAATTTTGCATTTTTTTTCCCTTTTAAGGGTTATTTTGCATCTATCTTTCAGTTCCAATAAGATTTTAAATTCGGTCACGAATCACTCCCAAACCAACCTTTTTTTAACGATGCTTTACACACTGCAAACTCATAGCAATTTGTGAGTGGTTGACCAAAAAGGGACCTCAAGGGAAAATAATTGATTTTGAGTAAATCGCGTTTGAAATTTCGTGTAGAAACAAGTTTCTTCTGCCTCGGCTCACAAAAAAAACATAAAAAAAACACTACGGCCCGTAAAAATATTCTGGTTAGACCAAAACAAAGCTAAAAAACCACAGATTAAAAAATTCAAAAAAAAAAATTACGGTTTCCAATCCCTCCAGGTCCCTTTTTGGTCAACCACTCACATTTAAAGCCTGTGTTTCGTTTAATGATAAACAAAACAGTGAAAACAGCAATCCCGTGACATTTATTGCACTGAGTTGCCCAACAGAACATAATAGATACAATTAAGAACAAAGCAAGCAGCAGACGCCATACAAAAGCAAATACATAGGTCAGAGCAGACATAACTTGGAATTGACTATAAAATATCAATAAACATATCAAGACGGTTTGCAGACCAGCTCAGTTTCAAATATCAAACGAAAGTCGTAACCAACTAAACGATTCGATGCAATGATTGTTCCAAAGGCTGCATCTACGCATTGTTAATGCGCTTAATCGATTTATCCTACCTGATGCCAATAAGTAAGTAATTGCTGTGTATTTAAACTTTAAAGACAGTTATAAAACTGCTATTGTAGGTATGTAGTAAAAACAAGTAGAAATGTGAGTGGTATCAATGATCGTTATTTTGCGATAGACAATGTAAGCTACATTGCTGTAGGAATTCATTCAAACTAGTTACAAAGTGTAAGTATTTCTGTAAATGTGTATGTGTGTGGCCACCATTCACGTCTATTTCCCCATTCACGTTGGAAACGCAACGTGCACATAAGACAAAGCACTGCTCCACTATTTCGGAATTAGAATAGTTTTCACGCATCAGCGCGGCTTCCGGCCGGCCAGTCACACCACGGCGACACCCCCACAAACAATTGGATCGGCCGTGGGACTGATTTTATGGTAATTTCCGTATGAACAAGGGTGACTTTGTTTCATTATTGATTTGACTTTATAATTGCAATCAAAGCCCGGACACGCTTCCTCTATCATGTGAATTAAAATTCCATTACATTTGGATCCTTTCATTTTATTTCCCAAATGGCTGTGAATCTTTTATGATAATGATCAGTAAAGGGTCGAAAGCAGGTTGAAGCGTCAGTAAATTTTATGTCGATATCGAGACTCAATTTTACTATCTAAAGATTTAACTTTAATGTTTCCTCTACGAGTCCTTTATGGTTATGTGGGCGCAAACATTAAACCTATCGGTTAAGCCTGTTCAAATGATCTGTACCTAAGCATCGGTCGATCAGCTCCGCTAAAACGAGCATGCAGTTACATTAACGGCACTTTTAATGGAGGAACCAGTTTCGCGATTGTCGTCCTGCGGAGGCGTGAGAATGGCAAGTCGCGGGATATTCTCATGGCCGGGTGACGTCACGTGCACCTGCACCGCATCTCACCGCCACAAAAGGACAATGTCGTTAAAGTGCTTATCCAATTGCGGGCTCAAGTTCGAACAAGTTGAGCTGTGTCTGCGTCTCAAGGTTGCGTTGTTTGTCCAGAGAGCAGCGCTAGCAGGCGGCTTCAGTCTTGACTTTCAGATGTCGGATATAATTGTGTTCAACTTTGTCATGCTGTACATTTAATATTCTTGAGGGTTTAAGAAAATATACAACTATTAAACCAACCTAGGACAGCATGGATTGTGCTTTTTAAATCCAACCAAATCCGGTGGTTACCTGTGCTCCACTTTCTCACATTGGAAATGATTGGCGTATTAAGAAATAAAATTGGACCACTTCTGCAAGTTGAACCAGTCCGTTCGGTGTCAATTCGGTCGGTAGGTACTCGGTAGCGTTCTGAGATTTCAGAAAGTAATAAAATCTACATTTACACGTAATAACTGCTCTTTCGCTGGAACCAGTCACATTCGCAACACTTTAAAGATGACAAGATATTTGTAAAAAATGCGCATTACATTTGCAGGTACTCATTACATTTACAGGTTCGCGGCCGCCTTAAGAAAAACTATAGCAAAATTAAGTATAATTTACATTTGCGCTTGTAAGAAAATAAATGGTTACTACTCGAAGCGGGCATAATCAGATTATTCTCATGAAGTGTAGGTAATTAACTTTTAAGTGAGCTTCACGCATTGATAGCGTCGCTAAAACTCATTTGCGCCGGAGTCGAGCAAATAACGGGGGCGAGTTGAGTCTTTAATTATGTCGTGCTGAGCGACATTGTACTGACTGTACCATGAAAATCAATTACAATATACTCCATCTATCTGACGGAGAAAATTACTCTATGGAGCCTTTGATAATAAATCCGCTTGTTACAGCTGAATGCATTATTGAGTATTTGATACCTTGTTGACTTAACAATCCTGTCGGTAAGTGATTGTTCAGATTGTTATACTGGTTTAGATAATGTGAATATGATTGAGTTTCCAGCACAGCAGCATTAGCACCACCTACATCTGTAGCAAATGACTCATTTATAGTGCTTGTTTAATTTAGGTATGCTGTGTCATTACGTATATACCGATGCAATACATATGCACCTGTGCCTTAGGAACATAAATGAAGGCAGTTGGCGGTTACATTTCCAGTTGAGTGATTTGATCTCGTAATACTTTAAGCAAAAAGTAAATGTTGACTAAAAAATCGTGGAAATTTACGACCAAATCATAAACGGATGCTGTAAGTACCATATATTCAACTGTCAAGAAAGACAAATATTTCATGGCATCTTACTTTTTTTTCGTTTATCTGAATCATCATACTCCCAGACAAATTGTAAAACGAACGTGACGATACAGCCTGCCACCATTACATTAAGTGGTTAAGTTGGACAGAGCAGGCCCATAATCTCCAGATCCATTGATCGTGAGAATCTTGGACAGGTGTAAGGAACCGTCGCCATCTACGCGCCTTGAATCATTGAGACGGACGGAGAGCAACTGATGAAATAATTTCCAATCACAATTATATCGCGGCCCATAATCATTTGTAAACTGCGCCTGCGACGTAATTATAGCTCGATTGTTGATCATTTTACGTTTTGAGAATCGTCAATAAAAGTGCAGCTTTTAGCTAATAAGCTTATGGTTATTTTGTGGTTAGTTGATTTGCATTTCGATTGAACAGCAATCTGATTATTGTGATTCATGATTTTGATTATGGCGGATTACTCTCATCCCCTAGATTTGAAGAAAGTCAGTTGACGGTTTTTCTTTGAGAGCGTGGAGTATCATTTTGGCAAGGCTTCTGGTTCGTTGAATATTTATACATAAAACTGTAAATTGATCATGAACTGGAGATTGATTACATTTCGACAATTTAACCAAATGATCCACACATACTTACCTAACTGAAATTGACACTCACTATCATCAAAGCTTCCGCGGCTGCAATAAACAAAGAAAAACATGGCATCTAACAATACTGGAATCAGATCAACATGCATTACTTGGTTGTTGTCGTGAGGCTCAATGCCTCAATATTAGCCACATCCTCGCTCGTATAAAAACATCGCAAACGGATAAAAAACTTGCTCATTGTATAACAGACGTGTGGGAACGTCGGACAGGTGCGGGCTTCGCTTAGCCTCAGGAAATCACTACCAGCTCCTGCGTACCTGGTAGCTAGTAGCCATGATTATTTATTACGATCGTATTATACTGGACATATTATATCTATTTATAAATATTTTATCTATTACTTGCAGTGTGCATAGTTGTGCTTGCTGAGAGGCTTAGTCGTTTTGTAACGACTTTAATTAAATATTTCATGAATCTGGTGGACACAGCTCAACTTTGTCCATGTAATGTCTAGACAGTATTACATTTGGTATAAGCACAAGAAATCTGCTGTGCCTGCAGTACGAGTATTAGATAGGTATTTACGGTCAGCGACAAAAAGTCGATTGCAACTTATTTAAATAGAATACATACACAACGATACATACACACACAATAAAACACAAATTATTCAATACATTGTATTTCAGCATTTCATAAAGTAACTAAGAGTTCATATTATATTATTTTAATGTAATTTCTGTTTTGATCTATAGTGCTCAATAAATATTTAAAACACTGAAGTATTAACCGATTCTTTCGCTGACTGTACCTACACTGAAATAATTTTCATAATCACTCTATATTCTTGTAATGGTAGGGACAGAATAAGATCATTAACACAGAGTAGCATTACACATCCAGTTTGATAATATCTAAGTTCCCATAATTATGTATGTATGTAAAATTCTTGATCAAGTAACAGATATGTTAGACTTGTTAGTTAGCAATGTCATTAATAACGACTGGCCACTGGGTGGTAACTTACCACATAATTATGTAGGTACAGGTTCACATTGCTTGCTGTGCTGTAAACTGTATTTATGTACCAGAACCATTGTTTGGTTTCATCATTAAAATTTGGGTTAATCTTGTCACACAATAACGCTCCACGCGACGGCGCGCGGGAAACGGAGTCAAATTTTTATTGAATTAGTATGTACAAAATCACGTCGTGATCTGCGCCCGTCGCGTCGCGTCACGCGTTGTAGTGTGTGATCCGCCTCAGTGTGAAAACACAACTTGAAAAATCTGCAGAAAAACTGTAAAATTAAAGCAAAACATCCGCAACCATCCACAGACGCAATACTTCCCATACAGTCATTATTTGGCTCCATCGTGAAATATGGTGGTCTACATTGCCCGATAATGTATTATTAAGTAGATACCTTTAACTATAATGACCAAATCTGTGAAACAATATCTCACTATAGGTCTCGTACTACAGCACAGAATGTTACATAAGCAGTGATCTTTAGACCTCCTCGTGACTTCCCCACAAAAAACACCATGATGACTTAAATTAACCACAGTTTTATTAAACAAATAATTGGCAACAAAAGCTCATTGTTTCACAAATCAATGCTTATGTAAAGACAGAAAGATAGATAATTCCCATGATTACTATTTATATATATATATGTATTATGATTACTTCCCAGGATTATGAAACAGAAGATATCGTGGGAACATTACGCAGGTGTATCATGTATGCGTGGAATTATAAAAGAGTACTTTTTGTTTATCTCCTCCTCCGTGATGAGCGCTAAGTAACACGTCTACTCTTACTGCCGTATACTGTTCCGAATAATGACAATAATTATTAAGTACAATCAGCTATTTAGCAAGATAACTGAGTAAATGATTTTTGCTAGTGGAAATATACTTGGTGATCGGTATTTATTAAGTTAGCCACATCAAAAAAGAAAATCACAATTTTTTCAATGATTGTTTAGAAAAATGCAAACTTTGAATGAATGTCCTGTCCTGACTTCCATTAAAATTATTCAGTTTTAGTTGACAGTTATTTGATGTCTCATTAAATTTATCCTTCCATGAAGCTAGTTGTACGGGCTGTACCCCAAATACATATATATACAATACATATACGTCAGAACCAATCTACATAAGTACATAATTATGATTTCACAGGTGAATCCGTTGAAAAACCGCAGGCGCAACCGCGTGAGGAAGGATAGTGTGTAGTGCAGAGACCGCAAGGATGTATGAGTCACCGTGGGAAGCTGTGCAGGTGACGGGCGCCGCTACCTTATATATGCTACCTAGACTGTAATCACAGCAGTGACCATACTCCACTGAAACCTGTGACTGAAACTGAGACATACTCAAGTTAGAAATAACCACTTGACAAAAGTAAGCCGTGGGAAGCTAGTCAGGTGATGCGGCGCTGCCACTTTGATATTTATGCTGATTAAACTATAATCATAGCGAAAACCATTCTCCACTGAAACTGACCTTATAAATCTGCAGTTCATTGAAGTAATCGTTTTAAGCACCAATTTAGTAAGTTGCGTAGGTGAAGTGGCGCCTGCGCTTTGAATATAAAGCAACGAGTTTCTTCAGCTACTTGTAAATATATGCATTGTTTCTTACTGTATCTCATCTTAAAGAACGGAAAACATCTTATAGGACAGAAGATTTTCGCAAGATTTCTCAGGGGTCACAATGTTTTGTAGTATAATTTTGCAGATGATTCCAGTGCTGGCCTCAAATGGTAGTTCATGTACTATGTATTTATGTTGCCCATCTCCAACATCGTTATCAAAATCAAATCAATCTTTACTTCAGACAATGATACTTTACAATATACAGTCCATATTATCACAGAGAATAGGTTAGCATTATTTAAAACTAGCTTCCGAACGCAGCTTCGCCCGCGTGGTATGTTGATTAAAAGTAGCCTATCTCCTCCCCCAGAGTTCAAAGTATCCCCATACCAAATTTTATCAATATCGGTCCAGCAGTTTCGGAGATTAGCCGGAACAAACAGGGAAAGACAAAAATTTTAAAAAATATTTCTTTCTTATACTTATAAGTATATATGTACTTTCATAAGCATTTAGTAAAAAGCTGTTATTTTAATATTACAAACAGATACATACCATTTTATTTTTGTATGTATATGTCACGGCTAATAGCCGAAGTGCGGCTGCACCTAGTTTTAGCCGGGTACAACTAGGTGCAGCATCCTACGTCAACGGGTGCCCTTCGCTTGCTCTTGCATCGTACGTCGCCTATTACCGACCGCAACCATGCAACCGATGTCACCTGAAGTACACACGAACCGCATGTGGCCGGCTACACCTAGTTGTACCCGGCTAAAAATAGGTGTAGCCGCACTTCGGCTATTAGCCGTGACATATATAAGTACTAGCTTCCGCCCGCGGCTTCGAAAAAAACAATCCTATGTCTTTCCCCAGGATGCAATCTATCTCTCTGCCATTTTATCGAAATCCGTTCAGTGGTTTAGGCGTGAAAAGGTAACATCCAGACAGATAGACAGAGTTACTTTCGAATTTATAATATTAGTATGGATATGGATGTATGCATAGATAGGTACTTATGCAAAACTTGGATGTTCGATGTTCAGATGTCCACCCTCTTGGTCACCCTACATTCATTAGAAAGTTACTTACATATCAGGTTCAGGTCCGGCAGGAATTGTCATAACTTTTTTACAGTGATTCATATCGTTATAATATCCGATCTTGGAGCCATTAAATACCTTTACCACCATTAAGACTAATAGAATTTATTGCGAGAACTTTTTATAATTACTGATACTGATATATACCTACATGGGTTTTCTAGGAATACTTGTTAAGCCATCATGGCTAGCATATTAGTTGGCGTCTATTTTAAGCTATGATTAGGTTGCACTTGTCTCTGACACTCCTAGATATCGTGGGCAATTTCAAATCGTCGTCTTCTTTTTGATTTCTTGATAACTTTTTAGAGATGCCCTTCTATTCCATAGACACCTTTAATCGATGTTTATAGTTAGGGGACTACATGATCTAAAGCGCGGTCACTGTCGGACTGCCGGACTGCATAGAAAAGAAAATGAAGCGCGATAACGCTTGTAATTTATTACAAAATATGAAGCAATTAATTATTAACAAAAAATCCATTGTTTGGACAAAAAAAAATAAAACACTAACGTTTTAGTATGTTGCTTGTAGAATAATCTGACAAAATATCATAATGATTGTATGTATATTAGTATGGTTTTTATTGTAAAAAGACAGTTTTTACAGGTATCTTCATGAGTTTTTTCTATCTATCCAGCATATATCCTGAAGAATATCATATATTTTTCTGATTTTGTTTACTGTAGTCGATCATATACTTTGTTTCTAAAGCACTATTAAGTAGTGAAGGGCGAAAGTTTTGGGGGACTGTCTTATGTAACTTTGACGTTCGAAAAGTGCTGATTCTCAGAATAATTTGAGAAAATGACTTTAGATTTGAATGCAGGTACTCATTCAAAATCAAAAGTCATTTATTCAAATAAAGCCTAGCCTTTTTCTAAGTATGTTAGGGCCAGCTTCCAGTCTAACCGGTTGCAGCTGAATATATCAGTATTTTGCATAAAGCCTGAATGAGAAAGTGAAATATGCCTACCTGACCTGCACAACCTAGGTAACACGTTACCCCTTGGTAAGACTGGTTATCAGACTTTTGGGCTTCAGACTACCCTTGTCATACCAAACCAAATACTATGTAGGTATTTTGTTGCTTACAAAATATGGTAGTTTTTTTCGATCTGTTTTAGGAATCGGCCATTAGCTTAACAACCTTCTAATAATTCCAGTACACAAATTAGGAACATAATAATAATGATTAATACGTTTGACGCCGCAGTTTCTAAAAAATTTGCAACAAGATTAATGCCTCACATCACGAACTCATTTAAGTACATACACCTCTAGACAGGAGTAATTACCTTATAACGTGATTTTAATGGATCTCGACGCCTTTGAGCCATCGTGTAAAAAGATTGTGCACCTGAAACTTATTAGTGTGAACATTTTGTTCGTCATCATATTGATGTACCTACCGACGCCAACGTCCAGAAATTCGCGTAAACCATTATAAAGTAATCAAATTACAACTTTTTATCGCTGGAATTTTGGTCAGGTTTTAATAATAACAGTCCTCCGGCCAGGTTTCTACGGTGATTAAATCAGCATTTAAAGGCGCGTTAGCTATGCAAATTTTTCAGCTTACCTTTAAAGACATATCAAGTCATAAACAATAGAAAAGGCTATATACGTCACGAACATTCACAATAGCCTTTGCTCTTCATCTGAAGAATAAAGCTTCGGCCACACGCAGCGCACGCAACCGCGATCTGTGTATTGTTACCTCTTCTATTAATACATGCTTGGAACTTAGTACAAACGATTTTCACGGCGCAGGCGCGGTCCCGCATACGTCCACGCTTAATTTCCATCGCTTCACAGTTTAAACACTATTTATTTGTTCTGAAAATACATTGAGTCGGTCTGACGTCTGATCGAACTGTTTTAACTGCGGAAAAACATGTGTGTTACGAATTACAGCAGATCATGTTTAACTTTTGGTGGGCGTTTTATGTGGTTTGATAGTAATTGTAACGGTGTTTGAACACGCATTTGATGTATCTATCTAACGGTTGAATAAGTTAAACTTGGTTTAACTTGAAATTACAATTACAAATTACAAATTGGACATCCGTGCCTAATAGGATCATCATGATCATTTTCCTGCCCTTAACCTCATTTTTTCATTCATTAACTTTTTCATAATTTTTTTTTGGAGTTGGTGCAACATGTCTTTTTCTCCCATATTTCTCTATTAGTCGTCATCTCGGTAGGCACCCTCTTCTTAGCCATATCATCTTTCATACAGTCCATCCATCTTTTCTTTGGTATTCCCCTACTATTATAGCCATTCAGGTTCATTTTCAAAACTTTCCTCACGACATTTTCCTCATTCCTCCGCATCACATGTCCATGATAACCGATTTCTACACAACTATTCAGTCATCGCTGCCACTTTGAGTCTTCCACCGTTCCTAATCAACTACAAACAACTGCTACGATTTAAGTGCCATCAAACACTGTTCTTCTATTTTCCTACTCACCTTGAAAAATCATTAATAAAGTAAGCTTATTATTTAATCGAAAAACAAAACAAGTGGCTTCACTTTTGTGGAATAATTTATAGACAACGAGGCAATTACACGGTTGAATGGTGCCACAAATCGACCGTTCTGAGGAGTCGATGTCATGGTCAGGTGGAAAGAGGATATCCTCCATAGGTACCCCTGCACAAGGTCGTGGGAATGCTAATAGGTACTCAGGCGTGGTATATGAATTATGCTACCGTTGTGTACCAGCTCACATCAGTGGAATCTGACCTAACCACTAAAATAGTGTAGAGTAGAAGGGACCACATCAAAGCTACAATAAAATTGTTTTGTGTGGGTTTCTGTAACTGCTACAACAGTTTGAAGAACCTTTGAAGTTTGAGAAATAATATTGTGGTATGTGGTTCAGGTTACCTGATTCATTTAGTAGTTTGAAGTTTGTTTTATTTACTTGTAGGTCTGCGGCCAGAAAATAATAAAAATTAAATGTCTGCGAGGCAAAATAAAATAAATAATAAATATGCCATCTTACCAAAAATCTGAAAACCAAACATATTTAAGTATGCCGTTAAGATTTTATTAACCCATCTTTTCTTCTCATTTAATTAAAATGATCTGTTCAGCCATCCACCACACATAACTTTAAAAAGTAAGATAAAGCAACTACAAACAAAAATAAGGGCAATGAAATCATCGTCGGTTACAATCTACCTTCAGTCACGTTTGAGCTGGCAGATGTGCATCGAAGCAGCACTGCGCAGGAGTCGAAGGAGCATAGCAATCACTGTGCTCACCCCGTGACCGACTTGTAAGAGGGTGCGTTATGCTTCTTGCTTATAGACACAAGTACACAAGTCGTTGTGAGCACTGACCACAGTTCCTTTTTTAAATAGATTCTTGTTTTTTTTTTTTCAGTGTGATGAGCCTGTAAAAAGGATAACAATTGTCGTAACCTTTATGGTCATGTACAGGTTGCTTTAACGCTATATAGAGAGTGTATTAGGCGTGTACAATTTGTGACGTTTAATATAAAATATTAATTAACTTTTTTGTGGAATGTAAAGGTTCCCGATTTGTGTTTTCAAATACAGTCAGGTAACCAGCCTGTAATAGTTAAAACGCGAATATAGCAGTGTTATTATAGCTTCATCGTGTGTAATCAATCATTTGTATTGTTTTGTGAATGTAATCATACCAATTGATATAACATCTAAGTACGATGGAACTCTAAAATCAATTATTTTGGATTGTTCCTCGCATAGTTACTCAGCATGGTAAACTGGTATTGTGTGTGCATGATAATGATTTATAGTAGGTATGTAGAGCTCCGCACATGTAACAGAGGACTCAGAAACACAGGCTGATTTTAAAACAACTCAATTACAATTACAAACCACATACAAAACAATTTCTTGAAATTAAATTATACGAAGAACAATGACATGTAATATGCACTTACGCGGCACTGTAAATCTCGCTCACGACATCAGTACAGTAATCACACAAATTGGACTTCCTGCGAGGGGTGACCATTACTTCAGTGGTACCTACAGAGGTCTTCGCCCAATTGCAACGTACATTACCGACCAGGCTCCTTACTGTGATTATCTCGAAGTCGTTTCCTTCGACTAGGGTGTCTACACAGCGTGATTCCTTGACGCACCTTTTTATTCATAATTCTTCGTTTCGCTCTGATGCGCTTTGGTGAATGACCGGCGAGAGTAGAAAAAGTGAATCACAGGAATCACGGTGTTTAAACACGACACAACGCCTGATTTTCTCCAACTGTCATATTTTGAAGGTGTTATTATAAATCGCTTACCGAAGTCCTTACAAATAATATTGCATCATTAATTCCGAATTTGAAATTCTGATATCGAGTTCGTGTATTAATTTCTTAACGGCAAGTATGGAGGTTTACATGACATTTATATCGGCCAATCAGCGAACAATTTCTGTAAATGACGTCCAATTACATGAAGGCGTCTCGGCATGCGCCAATTAGGTGTCGCTGCGCGCGCACCTGGCTCACGATTCCTATGGTCACGCGCGTTCTTTGATCGTAAATCGTTTCGATGTAAAAGCACATTGTTGTTGTTATTACGTAAATTTCTAACGATTGAGGTCATTGTTAATAGCGTATTGTGAAATATGGCAGTGAACGCATACGTTTCCACTTTAATTCAACACTATAACATTTCGTATATGGGCACTTTGCCAACTTGATTGGCTGCCTAAGTTATAAACAAATTAACGAACTCCGAATATGAACTTGATATAAATTATATTATTAAACCCACATTTTAATTACTTTATGTATATTCTTATTTGGCGTGTAACCTTATTCTGTAGTTTGGAAACGTTTGCCTGTGCACTATGCACAATTTAGTAACATAATAAATAATGGAGAGGACTAATAAACATTAAAAGAGTACAAAGGATAGCTTCATTAGAATTTTGGTCAAAGTCTTCTTAAACTTGACAATAAGTAGGTATGACAAAACCTACAACAAAGTTAAACCAGCAAGAGCTTCGATCATATAAACTCAGTTATACTCATGCTTAGTCCTCGATATTTATCCTGATTTACTCTGTAGTTCCACTACTTGTCCATCGTGTACACGCGAATATTCAGAGAATAAAATCCTGCAAAAAAATAAAAATATTTTGCTGGCAACCCTATCCAGCTTATGTCATTCACTATAATCGCGTCGTGTAGCGCACATTACTTTATGAAAAAGATTGGTTTTTCATAATAGATCTTCATTTTTACAATATTTAACAATGCCAGACGACAAATTATGGAAAAAACTAAAGAAAATAGAGAAAAAACTGCGTAGGCGAGCTCGGGGTCGACGTCGGATAAGGTCAATATCGACGTCTTCTTCGAATTCAGCATTACAGGAAAAGACATCTAATGCGGAAGACGAGGGAGAAAACGCAGGTATGTATGTGTAATAATATTGAATAATAATTTCACTGGATGACGAGGATTGATTTGGATTGCAAGCAACAGATGCTTTTATGTATCCGCCATGTTGCTGGTGTTGGGCGCACGTGCACGTACATGCGTGGTGCTTGTAAAATGTAACATGAAGTTCGTGTTACGCTAAGACCTCGGGGGTTAATCTCGAAACCTCAAGTTGAGGAGAAAAAAGCACAAAATATAATGCATTTCTAGAAGTTCTATGATATGCACGTACTCATTATTGTTTCTCGTGAGGAATTATTATTATAATTAATAATCAAAACAGATCTCTACATATAATATCACGTATCATAAGACTTAGTAAGTCTAATGATTATTGTGTATCTTGTAGATACTCAAGAATTAAAGGGAGATGGTGTAATGGACTTGGATGATACAGTGCTATCGGCCTTGGGAAACCCATCTAGCTCCGAAAAACCCTACGCTGATGACATCCATCCAGAAATAATAAAACGTGTGGAAAACATTTTGACAAGTGGATTGGATAAAGACATCAAAGAAGAATTATGTAAAAAATATCTTATACCTAAGAATTTACAATTACTGGATGCTCCAAAATTGAACTCCGAATTGGAGGGTCTGCTGAGTGATCCCATCAAGGAAAGGGACAAAAGGGTGGAGGACCGCCAACAGCAATTGGGGATTGCATTATCTGCAGTATTAACAGTTGTCAATAGTTTGATAAAGACGAACCAAAACACTAATATAGAAATTCTCACAGATGTCTCAAGATTGTTAAGTGATTTACATTATAATGATACCTGTACTCGAAGGAAATTGGTTGCAGTTAACCTGGACAAAAACATTATAAAAACAACGGATGCTACAAAACGGGACAGTTTCCTGTTTGGTGAAAAGTTTAATGAAAACGTCAAGTCTGCAAATGCAATCAAGAAGGCAGCCCCAACAATACTTAAAAAATCCAATTTCCTACGCAAGACACAACCTAAACAATCAACATATTATTACAAAAATAAGGAAAACTTCAATGCCCCCCCACATTTGAGTCGAGCCAAACAGGGGAGGGGGGGCAGATATCAACCACGGACAGGGAGGCAGCAACAGCAGAGGAACTCATCGGGCAAGACGTACCGTCACAAACATGTACGTCAAACATAGAGGTAAAGACATTTGCATGTCGCCTTAAATATTTTTACTATTGTTGGCAAAAGATCACACAAGATAAAGTTATCTTGTCATGGCTAAAGGGATATAAAATTCCATTTAAAGAAATTCCTACACAACACATATCACCTAAAAATTGTACATTTTCAGAGTCTGAAAATATTGTTATATCAAAAGAAATTGATAGGTTGTTAGATTTGGGTGTTATTAATAAGTGTGCACCTGTCAGTGGACAGTTTTTATCAAGAATATTTGCTGTACCCAAACAAAATGGAGGTACCAGACTTATATTAAATCTAAAGTGTCTGAATAAGTTCATCCATACAGAACACTTTAAAATGGAAGACATAAGGACTCTATGTAAGCTTATTTCTAAAAATGATTACATGTGCACAATTGATTTAAAGGATGCCTATTTTTTAATACCAGTGAACAATTATGACAAAAAATATTTGAGGTTCTATTTTAAAAACAATATTTATGAATTCAATTGTTTGTGCTTTGGTTTGTGTACTGCACCACTGACCTTTACTAAAATATTAAAACCAGTAATATCATACCTACGTAGTGGGGGGTTTAAATCTGTGATTTATCTTGATGATATTATTTGTATTGGAGAATCTTATAAAGAATGTTTGGAAAATTGCAATAAAACAATCACTCTTTTGGAGTGCCTTGGTTTTTATATAAATAAGGATAAAAGTAATCTCCAACCTAAAAATGTTGCTGAGTACTTAGGATTTGTGATAAATACAAAGAATATGACCTTATCCGTAACAGATAGAAAGAGGTGTTCAATTAATTTATTACTTAAAAAATATTTAAATAAGAGTTGTTGTTCTATAAGAGATTTTGCACAACTCATTGGAACATTAACAGCTTGTTGTCCAGCTGTGAGTTATGGTTTCCTATACACAAAAATTTTGGAGAAACAGAAATGTGCAGAGTTATTTAAACACAATAATGACTTTGATTCAATTATGGACATAAATATGGAGTGTATAAGAGATTTACAATGGTGGCATAAATGTATAAGAACTGCTAAAAACACTATAAAGAATTGTCAATTTGAAATTGAAATTTATTCAGATGCATCTCGCACGGGTTGGGGAATATTTTGTGATGGTCAGGTAGCAAATGGGTTTTGGACAGAAGAGGACAAGAAAAATCACATAAACTACTTGGAACTTTTAGCGGCTTTTCTTGGTCTACAATGTTTTGCCAAAGACTTAAATTCATGCCAAATTTTACTACGTATAGACAATACAACAGCCATCGCCTACATCAACAGAATGGGTGGTATTCAATTTGATAATCTTAATTGCCTGGCTCGGGATATATGGCAGTGGTGTGAAGCTCGAAAAGTTTGGATATTTGCATCTTATGTAAAATCCAAAGATAACATAGAAGCTGATCTTGAGTCTAGAAATAAAAACATTGATTGTGAGTGGGAACTGTCTCCAGCAGCTTTTCAGGACATAGTGAGACTATTTGGAAATCCTTCCATTGATCTATTTGCTACTAGAGCTAATGCTAAGTGTGATAGATATCTATCCTGGCATAGGGATCCACTTGCAGAAAATATAGATGCATTTACAGTAAATTGGGAAAATTACCCATTATTTTATGCATTTCCACCATTTGCATTAATATTAAAAACGATTCAAAAAATTAAAGATGATAAAGCTTTAGGCATCTTAGTTTTTCCTATGTGGCCATCACAACCTTGGTATCCATTTATTAATTCCATGGTAATATCAGAAATTAAAGTTTTCAAACCATCAAACCATTTATTGTTGTCACCTTCCAGAATACTGCATCCTCTGCACAGGAGCCTTTCCCTGGGGGTCTGCATATTATCAGGGAAGCGTTTAAGAAGCAAATGATACCAGACAACACCATTCAAGTCATGATATCTTCCTTATCAGACAACACTGTCAAGCAGTATTCAGTAGCACTACATAAGTGGTGGATTTTTTGTAATGGTAAAAATTACTATGACTTTTCAATCACTAAAATATTAGAGTTCCTTACACAACAATTCAACAATGGCAGTTCATATACTTCACTCAACACTAATAGATCTGCATTGTCATTGATCATAAATTCTGAGGTAGGGACAGATCCTCAAATTAAGAGGTTCTTTAAAGGTATTTTTAAGCTACGGCCAAGCCGCCCTAAATACAATGATACATGGGATCCGTCAACAGTACTGAAATTTATAGAAAGATGGTACCCATTACAAGAATTATCACTTGACAAACTAACCAGAAAGTTGGTTATTCTTTTAGCTCTTACTAGTGCACAAAGAATACAAACCTTATCAGTAATCAGACTAAATAACATTCAATTTATTGATTCAGGTGTTAACATAAAAATTACGGATTTGTTAAAAACATCTATGCCAGGAAAACAGCAAATAAGTATTATGTTACCCTATTTTCAAATGAAACCTGAGATTTGTCCTGTGATTACATTACAATATTATATAAATTATACACACAAATTGAGGAAGCCAGAGTTAGGTAATACAGAGAAATTATTGATTAGTTTTAAAAAACCCCATAATACTGTGACCAGCCAAACAATTAGTCGTTGGATTAAACAAACAATGATGGAGAGTGGCATAGATATCAACAAATTTACTCCTCACTCAACACGCCATGCATCCACCTCAATGGCGAGTAGAGAAGGTGTGACGATAGATACTATTTTTAAAACAGCCGGTTGGTCCGCAGGATCAAAAGTTTTTGCAAACCACTATAATAGACCTCTGATTAAAGATAATGATAAATATAATTTTGCCAAGACTGTTTGTAGTATAGAGACTGATGTGATTTAGTCATATTTATATAAATATAAAAATAAGCCAAAGGAGTATACTGAATACTTAAATGATAATTAGAAGAGAATTAAGTTTAAGAAATGTTGGAAAGTATTTCAGTTTAGTGCATTAAAAGGTTGATTTTATCTTATTCGGATGTTTTATTGTTCAATAGTGTCAAACATGTTTATAATTTCCAACTTCATCTCTCTAAACATCTACAGAGTAAATCAGGATAAATATCGAGGACTAAGCATGAGTATAATTACTAAATTAAACGAACTTACCTAAGTGAAGTTCTATTGTAATTATACGAAGTGCTTAGTCCTCGATACTATGCTCCCTCCCAAACCCTAAACAAGGCCATAGCTTGTTTTTTGACCCTGGGGATTGAAGTTGGGAAATTACTGTCTGTTAATTTTAATTCTCTCATTGCAGATTACTCTAAATAGAATGACATAAGCTGGATAGGGTTGCCAGCAAAATATTTTTATTTTTTTGCAGGATTTTATTCTCTGAATATTCGCGTGTACACGATGGACAAGTAGTGGAACTACAGAGTAAATCAGGATAAATATCGAGGACTAAGCACTTCGTATAATTACAATAGAACTTCACTTAGGTAAGTTCGTTTAATTTAGTAATTATTTGTCGTACGATGTAGCGGAAGCGGCGATTACTGGCTGCTAATGAGGAAGTAGTAGTTGTAGCGACTGGCGACTGCGACTGGCTGGTAATCCTGCGCAGGATATGTGTCGTTATGCTGCGTGTCTTCTATTGTGACTGTATTAAATAAACAGGAGAGTCCAATAGCAAAAAATGGTAATGGAGCAATAGATTATTAAGAATGTTTACTTGAATCATTGACAACTTATAAGTTGTCAAAATGTAGACGCCAAATATATAAATATCCTGAAAGACATTTATAGTAAAAGTACAAGCAAAGTTAAAATAGAGAAGACAGGCAAATGCATAAAAATCAACAGAGGTGTAAGACAAGGCGACCCATTATCACCTAAATTGTTTATATAGCGGTACTACAGAATACAATGAAGGATCTGCCTTGGTCAACACAAGGAATTAAAGTGGATGGAAGGTTCATGAGCCATTTGAGGTTTGCAGATGATATCGTTTTGTTATCAGAAAATCCTGGAAAACTAAATATTATGATTAATGATCTACAGGCTGTAAGCAATCGTGTCGGTTTAGAAATGAATCTCAGTAAAACAAAAATCATGACCAATGGCAAAATGATACCTATCTTGATATACAATAAGCCACTAGAATACGTACAGGAATATATTTACCTAGGGAAGCGATTATCATTCAACATGAAAAGAAATGTAGAAGAAATAAACAGGAGAATAGCCTCAACCTGGAAGAAGTTTTGGGCCCACAAAGAATTCTTAAAATCTTAGCTCCCAATAAAATTAAAAAAAATTGTCTTGGATTCAGCAATACTACCATGCCTAATATACGGTTGCCAAACATGGTCATTCGACAAAAAATCCAAAGCAAAAATTCAAGTCACGCAACGGGCAATGGAGAGGAGCTGTCTAGGAATCACTTTAAGAGACAGAATGAAGGTTGCGGACATTCGCATCAAAACTAAGGTAACTGACGCTATACTTTTTGCGCAGACACTAAAATGGAAATGGGCTGGCCATCTAGCAAGATATACCGACGAAAGATGGACATATACAATAACAGCATGGAAGGGACCACAAGGAAGCAGACGCAAAGGCCGACCATGCACTAGGTGGCAAGATGAATTGGTGACAATTGCAGGCAGAAACTGGATTGAGACAGCAAAAGATAGAGGCATTTGGCATTCTTTGGAGGAGGCTTTTACCCGAAGGGGGTCCATACATGGAGAGTTCAAGGATTGATTGAGGACACTACTCAATTGAATGAGAAATAATAAGGATCAAATTTCTAGTTTATTTATCACAACTAATATTATATAATAAAAAATGCATGAAAATAATGAAATGAAATGTATGTAAACTAATGTATATAAACTTACCACAAATTATTTATTTACAAATTCCTCACTTATTACATATCTCTTTATCTTTTTTTTTGTAATTTTGCATGTATGGAATAAACAAAGCTTTTATTATTATTATTATACTTGAATCATTTTATAACTACTACTACCGAGAGTTCTGAAACGGTAAAAAAAAGCTGGAGTTGCAACTTACATAATTTGTCACGGTTTGTCAAACCAACATAGGTTCCCATATTTTAACATGTTGAGATACATTAGCAATTTCTATTTGAAAAGAAAGAGGTAATATACCTATACCTCTTGCGAGATCATACGATCTTTCCCAGACGCAACAATTGAGCACCTTAATAAGTAACCAGATGCAATTGTTTGCCTTCCCACTTGGAATAGAGACGAAAAAATCTACGCATATTAAATAGCAACGGTCATCCATGGTCTGACGGTCTGTCGAAGACGTGGCTACTGACCCGTCTCGCTGGGAACACCTTGACCTTAATCAATGGACACCTGTGCGAGGGTTCCTTAAGGAATCTTAATCATGGGAATCATGCCAGTTGACTTAGGGGACAATGTTTATGAGAAAGAACCGTTTCTTGAAAAGGGAAATTTGCATTGTAGGGTTGGTGAAGTTCAATGGGCAAAAAAGTGTAAAAAATACATCTGCGTGTTTAATAAAATAGGGAGGAATTAAGCTTATTATTAGAGTTTGAAAACTTTACTTGCCTACACCCTATGATAAATCGTCAAGAGCCCAAAAGTGGCACATACAAAGTTTGTAACCAATATCTCCACTCGTCAACAGACAACTAAACCTCATTGACCCGTCAGAGTAAACAACCCTTTTGTGCGCGCCGTAATCCCGCCAAAATTGCGCGCCCAAATGCCAAACATTTGTCAATGGAGTGGCCAACAATGGGCCATTGATGTCGGGCACCTGTAAAGGGGTTCCCCACACGTGGCTACATATGCACAGCAACTGTGCTGGCTCACCTGGTGGTGGAACTCTCGCCCCTCATCTACGAGGGGTAGTTGGTGAGTTGTTTTACTCACACATGTCACCGCGGCGGCTGCTACCGACAGATGCTAAAATACGTTGGTGCTGACATCGATTTTTATTGTTACGATCATTGAATGCGCTGAAAGATTTTTATTAGTTAGTAACTTTTTAATCGCGGATTTGGTTGCGTAGAGATATTTTATTAGAGCATGTTCTGCTGGGTTCGTGATGAACTGATGATAGGTTTATGAGTAAACAGACGTCATTATTTACTACATAATAGTTTTATTACGTAAACAAATATTATGGAACATTTGCAAATATAGCACTTTCCGCTCTACTTTACTCAAATAATTATTGCCAATTTCTTCCGCTAATTGAAAACCTCATTTGCGTACATTGTTAACGTTGATTTTTATGATCTACGGTTTCCTTAAATTATTTGAGACATTAATAATAATGACTGAATGCCAATATTAACCCAGTATCATTGACCTCCAGGTGTACTCGGGAGCGCTTATGACATCTGCGCGCGCGCACCGCATCGCGCAATCTCCATTGTTACTGTGTATCGTTATTGTTGTTTGTTGAATTGTATTTAACATAATGGATAACTGTTCATGTCCAAATAATGCACATTTTCATTCATTCAATAATAATGTATTTATTAACAATTTTCAATTCACAAAGAAAAGCATAAGTACATAGAGACAAACTACAGTACCTTATTATCTGTTCTATGGTATATTCACCTTACCTTCATGTTTTGTAGTATGTATACATCACTCGTTCAGAGCCAATCAGAATGAGACACGTCATATCTATGTTATTAACTACCACATAGGCAAATCTACAGTAGGTTAGGTGCTTGTATACACTACCGTATACTTACTAAGTTCAGCAAGTATGTTCTCCTTTTCCAAAGTAATGGCATTTTCCACCATATAACCTCCTTCATCTTTCATTCTTTATCATTATACTCAAATGAAGTACCTTGTCGTCAAAAAAATTGTGAGACACGTGCCCATATGGCACGTGTCTCACAAATTTGACGCGTGTGCTCCAATGTGTCCCAATTTCCAACATATGGGATGGGTGTATGTATAACAGTCAGTAAACCTCTATAAAACTTAAAAGAAGGCCTTCTATGTGCATTGTTCTTCCTATACTAAGCTTATGAACGTGTCATATATTATTTTGCTAGCTGAGTTATTCTTGAGGTCACAAAACTACGACTGCACTATACCGTCCAATAAACACACGTCGAAATAACACAAAAAAACTGTCACTGTAACTTTTCACGAAAATGAAAGACTATGAATGAAAGAACACCTACAAATAAAACACAAATAAACTTACATTAACCATATATTGCACTTAACTTTAAAGAGTAACAACCTTTACAGTCTGCTGTGGCGCGGCGGCCGCAGAATCCATCTCCTTCTGTATTTCTTTCTGGATGCACTTAATACATTGTCTTCTCAACCTCTTCAGAAGATATATTCCCGCCAAGAAGAGCATTATCACAAGTAGTATAAGCACGATTATATCTGATGCGGTAAATACGACGTCCATTATTTCATCATGCGCGTGGCCACCCATAATGCCTACAAATCCGTGTTTAAAATCGTAATTTCTGTAAATAATGAAATATTCAATAGTAGCAATTGTGCTGCACTACATAAAACACGAGGTGTCAGCAATATGTTCAGAATCTGTTGCACAGTGCACGATAAAGCGAAGCGATAGCGGCGAAATGAATTCAACGAATTTTGCTCGAACTAAGTAAAAATTTAAAGTAAAATAAGTATAAACGTAAGCTATGAACAATTCACTCAATGCTTAATGAAGAACGACCCGGTATTGAAAATTCTCATCCCATTTTTCCAGAATATTTTCCTGATTTTACTTGAAAGAGAAAAGCTAGCTTTCTATTTTAGTTGTGGAGGTCAGATAGGCAGTCGCTCCATGTGAAATACTAGTATTCAGCTGCATCCGGTTAGACTGGAAACCGACCCCAACATAGTTGGGAAAAGGCTAGGCAGATGATGATGACTTGAAAGTGAAAAGCATAAGTTAAAGTTTATTGTTTTAATTGGGCACATTATCCACGTCATCATCAAACTTCTCACTGCATTAAAAATAATAAAGAGGAAATTGTAGGTACCCTCAGTTTGATACGTCCACGTGATGGGAACTCTCTATTTCTATAGCTTAGTATCTCCTTGTAGGACAGAAACCTACACATAACGAACGGGTGTCGTATTCGTAGATGATTCAACAATACATGCTCCGTTTACACAGAAGCTGTTATTCATTCTAAGTGGCCGTGCCCAATACGGTTGCGGCAAGAATTATAACATACGTAGCATTGCTATCGGGTCGCGACGCGCGCCGGCGCCGGCGGCGGAGCGGTGCAACTCACGCGCATGCAGAAATGTGAAGCCGCGCTTTAACAACATCGCATTGTTCAAAATGACATATTACCTGAATACGTGCAGGGAATGATACCTTTTATTGTTTAAAGTCGCTGTAACAAGCAAGTCCCACATGACTGGCGTTGACTTTAAAAAGAGCTGATTTTCATAATGATTTAATAGCATCGATAATATCTATAGTTAGTTGAGTGAAACGCACACATACTGCTCTTAGTAGTGATGTCACCTACTTATCTCCTAAGCAGATCCTGTTATTATCTTCTGCTGATGTGAACAACAGGAAGCTATTATCAGGGACACAGTTAACTGACAAATAGATATCAATGGAATATTAGCGAGTGTGTTGTGCAAAGTCAGCTGCGGTCCATTGATCGCGGCGGCGTGCGCAGCTGTGCTGACCCGCGATAACCCGCGAGGCGCCAGCGGGCCACGTCCGCGCCTGCGCGCTACGCTCCCCATTCATCTCATATTATTGCGATACCTAATAACAGCTGTTAGCTGCGCTTGCGACGCGATTAGTCTTAATTGTGCGCTATCACGCGTTTCTATGAACGCTCGCTTATGCAATAAGACCTTAATAAAGATAGTGTTACTGTTAGCGCTGAGTTTAATTGCCAGCCCGAGTGACAATAACATTAATTGTTGTAAATCTATGGCTCAGTGTGTAGAATTATAATGAATTTCTTGTATAAATTATTCTCACAGTTTCACAATTAAGTCCATGAATATTCTTAGTAATTATCATAAATACAACGGCCTGCTTGATTAGTCACATCGCAATTAACTCTTGATCACAGTTTTGTAAATTTATTTACGTCTATTTTATGGATGTAAAATAATGTCAAACGGAGACTGTTGCTAATGAAGTCTGGAGGAGTAGGTCAATATCGAAATACAGAATCAAAAACTTAGAGTCGAATATTGAATACAGCAATGTTTGAAATGGCACGAGGCACGAGGTGATATTTAGGTGCGGGTGCATCTATAAAACTTTAAACAGTCAATTTGGTTTGAAACGCAAATGAAATCAAACAAAAAACAACTCGTAAAATCGCTACACATATTGAAATTCAGAAATCAGAAGTTTAATTTAACGTTTCTTTTACAAAGTTTACAACACATAACTATAAACTTTAAAACCCAAGCTTCTTTTATAGGTACGAAAGGTACCCGAGATCAAATACCCGTTGAAACATTAAGGTCGCATTCGCAGCCAAAGACCAAACAAACGTTTAGAATTCAGGTTTCGAAACTTCTAATCAAATCGACTCCAGACCAATAAAGCATACACGCGCTAATCAGATTTCACCAAACAATCCATTCGATTGAGAATTCCGCAATACAACACCAGGGCTGGATACGTGGAACCCAACAAAGGCTTTTGTTTCCACTGCAGCAGCATCGACCCTGCAGTTTATACTTTTTCGTTTATAAAACTTTTTCTCTTGTTGCATTCCCAAAGTGCTGACCGGAGCGCTTAGACTTTAAAAAACTGGTTTCCAAACCACTCCGGCCTGAACAACTTTGTAAAATTGTGTGACTCACAAAATGCTTCTAATAAAGGAGTTCTGGAATTCACCATCAATACTGTAAACAAAAATGTGTATCGCTACGAATAAATGTAAGAACCACCAAAAATAGATTGTACATGGACGAAGCGCTATTGACAGACATTTGAACCCCATTCAAACAATTCTCTCAGAATTAAAAGGCTAGACTTGTTCGAAGGAGTTGAAAAATGAATGAATTTATTCTCCACTCGGCTAGATCGAACATGTAACACATAGGTGCACGTTCTAGCACAATAAGCAGGTCAAGTTTCTCGACAGGATGGCGCCAAAACAAGCGCACAGCTGCGCCAGCGCAACTATTTGCGGAAACGAATATCGGATCGCGTAAATACGCGGGCACTGGCCATCACTCGTGCAATACTTGCGCTACCGTTAAACTGTCCTCTTGACCGAGTTTGAAGATGAGACAGATATATATGTCTTAACCGCATTTAAAATACATACATATGTATATCAAATACAGACCTAGTTTATCGTCTTTAGTCAGATTTCAGACGCAAAATGAACAACGTTCTTCTTGTGTCGGGTTCCGATAATAACATTCCACACCAAAATATACACATTGTATCAGTTCCAGCTAATCAGTAGGCCACTGCTGCTTATCTGAACAACAGGAAGTGTTGGTTATTATAATTAAACTACAATGGTTGTCACCGGCAAGGATCAAGAGACAGCAGCGACCGCAGATCGGCGCCCGCGCAGCTACGGCTCCACGAGTACAAACGAGACAGGCAGAAGCTTAACTTTATACAAAGCACGGAAATAAGATTATGTGATGCTGGAAACAGAATCATAGTGAAAGGAGCACGTTATATTCGGCTGAAATAATTATATTACTTTCAAAGATTTCTCGTAGCACACTCGTAGCACTTGCTACGCGCTGATCAAAAATTCTAGAAAACAAATCTATTGAAATTAATTTTGATGTGGTCATTTTCTTCAATCATCTTCTATGAAATTCAGCTATCCTGAAGAATAAAATCTTCAGGATAGCTTTGTCGTTTGAAAACCATACATTTTGCTATTTTGTAGAGGTCAGACTGATGCGTCTAACGTCGTCTTATTCTTCGATTGCGGTTTTTAAGATTCGCATTGGGATATATAACGTTTGGATCAGCTGGAACTTGTTAGCTTAGCTCGAAAACCTATTCAACTGTGATAGAACAGTAGCAGCAGTGAAACTAAGAGCGAATATTCTGTGCCTCATTACCTAGTGGCTTGGCTCCATCAAAACGAATTGTTTACTGGAACCCTGCACGTGTTCACTGTGCGCAGACACTAGCTAATAATTGTGGGATATATATTCCGTGCATTCCGCTTATTGTGCCTTTATTGTGACTGTTAAGATGTGATAAATACTTCTCAAATGGTTCGAGATATTCACGATGGTGATAATGTATCAAGGTGGCGCTGTCGTTTAATTTGAATATAAATTAAGGAATGATCTTATCAATCAGTTAATTGTTTTGGTGCTGATTGAGGGGTAAATGCAAGGCAAGCACTGCATCCAAGCAGTGGATAGAATAAAAGAGATTGAAGTCTAAGACATCTTTACCGTAAGTTATTTTGATAATTTACTTAACACACACGTATCCAACATTTAAATTAATGGAATATTCTCATTAAAATATAACATTTATCATGCTCATGATACGTTTTTGTGAGCATTCCTGTTTTATTAACTAATTACAATTCGGCCTTGCAAGGCTAGTCAAACCAGTAGGTACACATTGTCCTCACTGAAATCAACGCGCAACGTTCTTAGTTCTTAGAGCTTGGGTTTCGATTTATATTCGCATTTACGTTTCCGTAGCTGATATGGAGGTAATGGAGTTGGTTACTATGTTGTTACGAGCGTAATTGCTTTTAGAAATGGCTACCTTCTTATAATGTTGTTTCAATATTGAACTACGATAAACTGTTGATTACCGCCATAACTTTAGGAAAGTAAACATGAAGTCCGTAAGGGACATAACTTCGAAGAATTCTGTTTTACAAATCGATACCTTTTGTAAGTAAATAAAACAAATGCCAAACGAAAAGACAGTATTTTTTCTGTTTACTTATTTTTCTTAAACCCAGGGAGGGATCCTTGAAAGATATTTATAAATGTACTTTAGAGTATCAAGATGTTATCAGTGTTAATAATTCCCGGATTAAAGTTTAAGAGCCTTATAGATAGGTCAGTGCGATAATGATGCTTTAGTGATATTGCACCACCTGCGAAGCATTATGTAGGTATGTGACACTTCCAAATACAGGTATTCAAATTCTGAAATATGTTAGGATTTCGTACCGCAAACAGACATATTTTCCAAAACATAGACAAATAAGGCGACTACATGACCTAAAGCGCGGTCTTTGTCGGACTGCATAGAAAGGAAAGAGAAGCGCGATGACACAACGCTGGTAATTTATTGCAAAATATGAAGCAACTAGCTTCCGCCTGCGGCTTCGCTCGCAAGGTATGTCCTATCTAATAAAAACTATCCTATGTCCTTCCCCGGGATGCAATCTATCCCTCTGCCAATTTTTATCGAAATCCGTTCAGTGGTTTAGGCGTGAAAAGGTCAGACAGACAGACAGAGTTACTTTCGAATTTATAATATTAGTAAGTATAGTAAGTGTGGATAGTATGGATTATCTATTATATTTACAAAAAATCTATTGTTTGGACTAAAAAATTAAAATCATAATGATTGTATACAGGTTGAAATTGAATACATGCGACAAATCGAAATGGGAGATTGTACTCATCATTATGAACAACTTTTACTATGGGACCAAACCTGAAATCGCGAAAAAAAAAACAGGTTCGCGGTTTCAGGTTTGGTCCCATAGTAAAAGTTGTTCATAATGATGAGTACAATCTCCCATTTCGATTTGTCGCATGTTTTCAATTTCATCCTGTATATTGTAAAAAGAATGTTTATCTTCATGGTTTTTTTCTATCGTATCAAATTAGTTGTATTATGTTTTAAACACACTACTAGCGTATATATCCTAAAGAATATCGTATATTTTTCTGATTTTATTTACAGTAGTCGAACATATACTTTAATTGTTTCTAAAACATGCGTTTTGGTCCTGTAAGCCCCCTATTGATTATTTTCATCGTCTTAGAAAAAGTTTTCAGTAACTCTGTTTCACTTTCATTTCGTGGTATTTAATTAATTATGCTACAAACAATAAATCGCAATAGGTGACAAACCTGTAAAGATAATTGTATGGTAAATAAATAATTGATAAGTATGCTTTGTTTCTGTAACATAAATGAAGCATTAACCCAATGAAAGATAAACTAAAATTGACAGGAAGTGCCTCTAAGTTACGCTTTCTAACACTGCTTCTCTGATAGTAAAATCTTCTATGTATTGTATGTTTATTTTAGTCACGGTAAAAGCTATCGTTATTTATTTTTATATACTTTACTGTAAAAAATGGGCGACCTCATTATCTTTCTGCGATTTCTTCCAGGCAACCTTGAACAAAGTTAAAGTTACAACATTTGAAAAGCCGGTTGGTGTCCGCAGAGCCAAGCAAAGACGCTGATTTCTACCCGCTTAGGGCGTGAATCTTTTCTTAAAAATAGCTTAGAAAAAGAAAAACAACTTATAAATAAAGAACTCCTTAGCAACCACGAAAATAAACCAATTAAATCAAATAGGTATAATATACGTAACAAATAAGTGTGGAAGTTGTGGAACTGTTCGGAACGGCCTTGCCATGTAACTGTTTTGTGGTTTCTTGGAATAACCCGAGTCATTATGTAAATCAACGTACCTACATTTCGATAATCTCATCTATGCCAGCTGTTCGTTATACATAGGTATCTATTTTGTTTATCAATAAAAATATTTTGCAACTTTAATGTGTTTTCGTGGCTGCCTCAGCTGTGCCAATGTCCAATTTGTACGCGGATGTGGTCGAGATGAGAACAAGTCTTGTGTTTGCGCACGAATGTTAGTTGTATGAACACTTAGTGCACTCGGTAACAATTAAGTCTTGATGATGTGCTTACAAATGACTCGATGATTAAGACTCTTGGTGAATATATACGTTTTATGATTTAGATGTGCAAACATTATGAGAAGAGATTATTGTTTCTGTGAAACGCTGAGGTCTTAGAGTATTTTTCCTGAATATATATGATATAATAATCGTTGCCTTCATTACCATTCTGGATACAATACCAAAAACTTTTACAAAGTTATTGGAAACCAACCAAATTAAGCAGGATGGTAGATGGTTCAATACCAAGTTAACATTAAGGATTAAATTAATACCGCAATTTATGGTAGGTAAGGTCAAACATCAACGAAAAATAAAAAAACGCGAACTCAGGTGTTAATCTGTGCTAAGGATCTGCGAAGAATACCTGCACCATATAGGTAAATCTAGAATATATGATCAACTGTTAATTTAAATTCACATAAAACGGGCCGGATTGAGCAGATAGCGCGAATACTCAGGTGTGAAGATTTGGGCGAATCGAGTTCGCTGGATCAAATGATTAAGTTATAGCCTTAGGTATGACGCGGAATTTGTCTAATGAATAATGGAAATAGCACTAATGAGGTCATATATTTGTTCCTCGTCGATGGCCTTGCACCTGGCGTCTCGCTGGCGCTATCTCGGTCACTTGCCACTAGCACCCGGAACTGGCTGAATCACTAGCACTAGTGCTTAACGTTTTACAGCCTCCGCGGAACGCCTTCATATTTTTACCGTACTATATTAATGCCGTTGTGTAGAAAGTTATCTTTTTCGGCACATGACTTGCCAGCTGAACATAATTCGAGACTTTATATCTCACTGCATCATCTCTGAGAATGTTGATTTAAGCATCGTCTTTCGACTTATCAAGAACATGACATCATTTAAGATAAGAATACGATTTATCTTTAGAAGAACTTAAATATTGAAATGTGTGCATCCATAGCCTCAGATAAAATTAGTGAAAAATATTTAAATTGGAATTAAAAGAGAAAATAAAAATGTTAGGAAATCCCCAAATACGAAAGCTTAGATAACATGAGTCATATCAGTCGATTATGTATTAAAACAACATAGTTAGAACTCATAAATTGAGGTGCTATGTCGTTTGCTTCGCAGCTGCTTTGTTTGTGCAGTTAATTTATTTAAAAAGGGTTTAATGATTTATGCTGATTGCTTATGATTTCTTATGAGTTTTTGCATGTTTTAGTGAAACTTGTCCACGAAGTTAATTAATTTTGTAAGCACGTCTTGTTGAGACTTTGCTATGAATGATAAAATTCGTAAATTTACCATTTATGTTAAATTAAAAAACAATAAGTTATCTAAAGCTAACATTTGTTGTTAAAATATCGCTTCAATAAAATGGTCGCATCGCTATCGACTGGTAATGCAAGAGACTGGCGGCATCGCCACTTTGTATGGCAATGCATAGCCTCTGGCCAAGTTTAAAGCCAGCCCTTGGGTCACGAGAAGTGTCAGTAAAACATTTACATAATTAAGTTACTGACGGCCTCGTACACACACACACACACACACATGCTCATACAGGATCTTTAAAAAGCCTGGAGTGTTCAGAAAATCTGAATCGGTGTTTCGGTAATTCACATGAAAGAGAGGTCAAAAACAAAAGCTAGTTTTAAATATCTTGAAGTAAAAGATTATAACTAAGAACATTAATTCATAGCATCTGTTCATGCTAGTGCATGTTGTTTCTATAAGATCTGGGGACTCGTTGTGCACAGAGCTAATCTTTGACCCTACATTATGGTCCCGGCCTGGTATGCGATACTACAACCTATAAGCTTAGCATACCGTTCATCTAAATAACGTCTGTAAGTAGTTTTATACGTAATCATTTATTTATTCATTTAACCATTTACACATATAAACAGACAAGAAGAAAGGAACAGAAAAATACGCAGAAAAGTAATGCTAAAGAAATCTCCTCCAGCATACCTGCGATAGGAGAGTAAATTAAAAGAGATGTCTACAACGTGTGTAAGAGTAGAAGGGAAAACTAAATCATAATCAGCCTATATTGTTCCTACTGCTGGGACACAGGCCTCCTCTCTGTGAGAAGGAGTGGGCCGTAATCCACAACGCGGGCCCAGTGCGGGTTGGTAGATATCACATCTTCTTCGAATTTTTGGTTCTAGGACATGCCGGTTTCCTCACGATGTTTTCCTTCGCCGTTTTGAGAGAAGTGGTAATGCAATAATTTACACAAAGTAAAGCGTCTGCCTGGGTTCGAACCTACCACCTAAAAGTCGTAAGTCGCGGCCGATACCACTGGGCCACCACTGAAAACTAAATGAATACATAAAATCTACAACTATTTTCTAATTTTATAATATAAACATACAATATGACAATCATATTGTTCCTTTGCAAAATAGTTTTTAGTACCATAAAATAAAGAAAGTTTTGGAAATTCATGAAGCTTATCAGTTACACAATTCGACTACGTCATCTCAATATACACAAAATTCTTAAACGGCTATTCTTGAATACACACTTCTGTTATGTTCAGAAATACTGTTTAAGTCATTATCTGCCTAGCCTTTTCCCAACTATTTTGGGGTCATCACAGCCGAGACTAACGACTTAATATGCTTTCCGAAGCACGAAGGTGTCTTGGTATGTAAAGATGGTCACCCATCCACGGACGTAGACGTAGGACGTAGCGTAGCTTAACCTGATCGATCGACCCGTGCGGCCGTTATTACTTAGCCCAAGAAATACAGGTAAACGAAACAAAAAAGAGTGACGATAATATTTTCCTACACCCCGATTATATTTATCCTCCTCTTTAGTCCTTCACTCTTGACAGAGTGGTCGTGGTTGATGAGTCTGCATTTTCTCTGGCCAAAGCCGCCCTCGCGATGCTCCTCCACTTATACCGATCTTCAGCGTCTCGGAAATTCAGAACTATGGAAGTTTGTTTTGACGCTTTGATAAGGTCTGTCCAACGCGTAGGTGACCGACCGCGGGACCGCTTGCCATCCACTCGTCCCTGGACAACGAGTCGTTCCATTATTAGTTGTTCCATTATATTATTTACGAATCACATGGCCGAAATATTTGATAATTCGTGTTTGCACAGTCAATGATAATCTCTGCTTAACTTTGAGCTCCTCCAGGATCGAAATATTGGTCCGAAACGCTGTCCAGGGAATCCGCAACAGTCGTCATTATATACAGGTTGAAATTGAATACATGCCAAGAAAAACAGCTATTCCCTACATTTTGACGAGTTATGCGAACATAAATGTAGGAAACAGCAGATTTCAGGTTTGGTCCCATAATAAAAGTTGTTCATAATGATGAGTACAATCTCTCATTTCGATTTGTCGCATGTTTTCAATTTCACCCTGTATAAAGCACAAGGTTAATATTTTCTTGTAAATACCTGCCTTTTCTCCGTATTTACCGTCACAGCCTGTTTAACTCATCTTGCTAAATTATGTAAAACATATATTCACATTCATTGTTAAATATAAATTCAAGGTAATTTCTTATCTCGACATTAACACAAATGTGCCCAGCAACCATTCCAGCAAACAGTTTTATTACTTTCGTTGGTTCTCTTATCTTAAAGAGTTCTATTTACCTACATGTAAACTTGTTAAATTCTTGTTGATATAATTTTAACTGGAACAAAACCAAGGTCTTAAAACATTTCATGGAAACCATAGAAGTTAAGTGTCGTTCCAATATTCTCTTGCACATTCTTACCAAGGGGTATCGTGTTACCCAGTTACTTTATTCTGGAGATCAGATAGGCAGTCGCTCCATGTAAAATACAAGATAGGAAGCCGACGTCAACATAGTTGGTTTTTCCAACTATGTTGACGTCATAGGCTAGGCAAATGATGATTCTCTTGCACATTTTACATTTATTTTTACATTTTTACCTTACTCATACACACGGCTACACATCAAGCTGTACATTTCAAGTTTTAGCTGACCTCGCATTATATAGGTTTTTCGTAGAATCAAAAGTCAGCTTATACTGGTTATGTATAGCTTGATGTGTAGCCATAGAGTTGTACGTAGTACATATATATCGATGTGTGTAGCCGTGTGTACTTATAAGTAAATTAGTCCCAACAACAAGTCTTTGCAACCCAATTTTACACAAAACATTTAAAAAGATCATAAAACCCCATTATTATAGCTAATAAACTAGCACAACATGATATGAGTAACATAACATAAATACGTACAAAGGATACAATTATGAGTATAGTTAAATACCTGACCTTACATATGACTAAGTTAATCCCACCGCCGATGTTTCCGATCGTAAAAACTTGCAACAACGCGCTCTGTCATACACAACCTAATTTATGGAGCTGGCAGACCTAATAACCACATATTTTCAAGCCAATAACCAATCCGCAAAGGATTTCCATCCTTAAATACAAGAAGCTAAAGATTTTCCTATGTTTTTGGACAGTAAAAAGGTTGGCAAGGATTTAAGAGCGACACACTCCTCTCGAATAAGTTTGATGGTTATTTTACTACCCTGTTCTAATTACGAGGTTTCCTTCAGGATACTAGGACACAACGAGCCGATTGTTTGTGGCCACATTAAAATGGTGTTCATACAAAAACTTTATGGGTGTTCCTTGCATTAACTCTTTGTTGTTGAATTAGTTTCGCGACCGTTTTTCAGCTCGTTTGGGTAGTAAAAATAATTCGTTATAATTGCTTCAGTCTCTATACCATAGCTGTGCACTTGGCAGTTGTGTCGGTATGCCAAAATCTGTATGAGTTTTGTCAGATCTACGCAGGATTTTTACGTATCGGTAGCTGTCATCTTTTAGTCCTTCAGTCTTCCTAACTCCACAACAACTAAAAAACCTTTAATTATTATTAGTTACTTACTGTATTTGAAACGGATAATTGTGCAATCGAAAACCCGCAAATTAAACCTACATACTGTTCTTTATACAGTCTTGGCAGCAAGTTGGGTAATTTACCGACGATTTTATCGCATCTGTAACAATTTAGATAATTAATTTATTGACAACTGTGCAGTATTACAATCAGTGTAAGTCATTTGTCGTAATTTTAGCTGTCAGTCCTTGTCGCCAATTAATTAGTTGTCGAACTAATAATATTAACGGGTCGTGTAATCTGTGCGGCTGTAATATTTCGGCCCCGCAACTGCATTCCGTTTAAAATTCAATATATTTTGCCATAAATATCAGATTTTACGAGCCAACATCCAGACACATGTCAAACAAATTGTTGACACATTCAAAATGTGACGAAGCCACTTAAACGATTACTTTTACACGAGAGTTGTTTGGTGTGAGAATTTCTCGTCCGACTTGCTCTGATATTTTTGTTATTATGTATTGGAACAACCTTTACCTAAGGGAACAACATTTTTTCCTTGAAGAGTTCCAGTGGCAAGTTTGAAAGTGCGTCAAACGTTGCATGATTTTCGAACACCGATTTAATGCACGCCATATTTTTTACCTGCAGAAGTAACCCAGGCTCAATCAATCAATGTTTTTACCTAAGTAAATCAGTATCTCCCGAATCTCAATAAGTAGGTATCCAGTGACATTTCAATGACAATAAATTGGATCAGCATTGGACAGTGCAGCTGCCGCATACACGTGCGATGGTCACGACCGAGACATGGTCCCTCACGGAGTTGAGAAATCACGACAACAAACGCTCGTTAATATTCAGCAGTTGCTTTACTTTTTTTAAAGGAATCGTGCATTCAGATCTTGTGTAATAAAAAATTCAGCATACATGAATTTGCCTGGTGACGTACTTACGTGACCGCTGTATTGACCATTTTGTAAAAGAGTAGGCTTATATACAGATTATATAATACTATCATTATGGAATATGTTTACATTTTATGTTACATACACATGAAATGTAAACTAAATAGCCAAGGGCAATAGGAAAAACTTTGGTGTATAACAAAGTTTTAATGTTGCTAGATACCTTACCATTTAACGATTTCTCGAAAGAAACAGTACAATGATGTCCAAAACATATGACTTATGATAATTTCTTTTCAGTCAGGTAAGCTATTATTATGATTTTACTTTCTAGACACAACAACAGCTTTGCAAAAACATTCCACATCAATATCATTAGGTAGCACGTTTAACTGCGCTGCGCGGGCGCAGGTCGGAGGTTGGGGCCGCGCGGCGCCTGCGTCACTCTATCAACTTGCTAATTCATGCCACTCCGGCCAGCTGGCCGCGCGCAAAACAACCGTGGCCCTTTTTTATCCGGAATAATAGACACATTTGAATTTCACACCTATTCATACACGATACATTTACCTACATAAATGTACCACCTGACGAATTTTTTATTTTATTTTATTCAATCTGTTTATGTGATCAGAGCGAAAACATTCCTAAGGAATTTAAACAGGAGACTGAACATGAAAATTAGGTGTTAAATAAAAATTTAAATTTTCCGTAAAAACAAAACATGGAAATGTCAATCAGTAGATAATTGATACAACACAAGTTACAGATACGGGACTGTAAACTTAACAAGAGAGAGCGGTAAGAAACTACATCACACCCTCGCGTCATATACCTAGTGATCGACCATGAATATTTCAGTCTGCAAAATAAGTAAAGTGAGTGCAGCAGATCACAGATGATTACAAACACTGACAAAGCATCCGAGGGCTGCTTCTGCGCGGCCTCAAGGCACGTTTGCTGACACCCCTAACAGTAACCAGAACTACTATTTATGTTCAGCGCTTATCATAGCGTGACAACGTGATACTGTACAGCAATTACTTGTTACCCTGCAGTTGTGATGGAAGTCTAAATAACTGGCATTTGTTGAAAACAGCTTACTCATTAACTAAGACATAAAATTGACAGAAAGCTTTTCGCTGTTAATTTTCCACCATGATCTAAGTACGAGTAAGTTAGCAAGGTTTATGTTTTTAATTCGGCCTAGATCTTAGATACCGATCGTTTTTTTTTAAGCAAACATTAATTTGTAATATATCATAGATATTACACAGTATGCACTTAGACGGGTCCGATTATTACGTAACTACCGCCTTGTCGTCTACCATAAAAATCAATTGTCTTCCATATCCATTTTGGCCATGAACTTTTAAGTATGTTAAGCAACGACTTATAAAAAGTAGCTACCTAGTTAATTTGCACGCCATCAGACCTTGGCCCCGGAAGCACGTTTCCTTCTTTGCATACAACAATGGTGGATCATTGTCCAGTTGGACGATTGCGTCATCGACACTACTCTTATAGTCCCAGGTGAAAACGGACTTAAAGTTTTTAATTTTAATGGAATACACTTTAGCTTTCCGTATTTGAGAGAATCTAGTAATAGACTTAACCAGCTTAAGGCTGATTTTCCACCAGAGATGAGCGAGGACCGAGGATGCGTAGCGCTAGCGAGGAATAAGTGTAAAACTAACCAATACCAACGCTGACTTAGTTCAAGCAATAAAAATGAAGCGATGTTATTGGCTGGTTTCACACACATCCTTTGCTACGCATCCTCGCTCATCTCTGGTGGAAACGCAGCCTTACTCCTGGGGCAGTTGTGCGTGCTGTTTTAGACGATGTGCATAAGTAGTTACATCAATAGTAAGGACTGATGGAAATGAATGTCACTGTTATTTATGACGTAACTAAACAAATATGCGCACTTCGGTATTCTCTTGGTGGTTATCTTGAGTAGACCTTCCCTCTTGAGGCCATCAGATAATTCTGGATAAAGAAAATGTAATGGGTGCAGGTGACGCCATTTTGTTTAATCACTTATCAAAGTAATTACGACCAAACGACGGACCTAGGACGGTATTTAACTGGGTAGATACTGCAACGTTTTCACGAGGAATCCCTCTTGGTTTTTAACCGACTTCACAAAGGAGGTCCTTTTTAGCTTTGAAATGGCATATTATATGGTAGATATTATGTTGAAATATACATTTGCTAGAGTACAATTGAATCCAGTCAATTGTTAGCATCTGTTAGAATTGCCAGTTTACAGTCGGCGAGTACAAAGGGCCAGTATCGCGGCATCAAGCGACGCCATTGTCTCCATACGCGATGCGCGTGCGCTATCTGCGATTGCTCGTTACCCGACGTGACGTAGATCGCAAGATTTCTCCGGTGACGTCATCATTGACCGATCAGATTTTTCAATAAAGCTTTTGGCATATAAAATATGGTGATCCCTGGCATATAAAATATATACCAGGGATCACCAGGCAATTTGATTTGTTTAGGGTCCGTTTTCGCGCGTTTGTCGCGGTCCGTTCGGTAGACGAATACTAGGAAAGTAGGAAGTAGCAGCTAAGATTAAATTGAAGTCGGTAATCAAGTAAGAAATAAAACGGAAATATTTTTTTATTAAGTAATTAACAAATATTAGGTGTTTGAACAAAAATAACAAACTAATTAGGTATTATTCATGAAAAAGTTCAAAGCAAAAAAAAATTTTTTACTTCACCTATCTGTCTGAAGTCTGGAGTAAAATTGTTGTAAGCTCAACATTTTTGTTTTAATATTTTAGTTAAGTATTGTAGTACCTAGTACTTAAGTACCCCACAAAATAGATCGGCGGTCTGGATCCGGACCACGGTCCGCCATTTGATGACCCCTGATTTAGGTATATGGGTACCTACATACAGTACCCGGTTGCATAGAAACTGGTCGATGGCTAAAACGAAACCATCTCAGACAGATGTTTGTAATGGTATGGTTTCCATCTAGTTATTATATTTTATGTTACGATATTGAAAGCCTTTGTGTATTTTATAGAAAACGTTTAGTTAATAGTAACATTAAGATCTCTGCGGGCACATTTCAGATTATAGCAGTACCGGTTTAAAATTCAATGACCATAAAGACTTGCTTTATGTTGACACCACTTTCTAATTTTCTTTTCGATCTCCTTCAAGTTGTAAAGAGCTTAATTATATGAGACATAATCGTAGAATTATTGATATTATTCCCTCATCATTATCCTCCTGCACTTTCCTTACTTATTTAATGTAGCCCGTTCGGCGTAGCATAATTATCTTCTTCTTCTTCATTACATCCTTGTCAGCTGTGATCTCAATATCCACCCCCTTTGTGGCCATTATGCTCTTTCGCACAAGTTTTCACCACTGCATCTGTTAACAACGTGCAATGATCAATGTTTCTTTTCAAATTCCTTTTTGTTGCGTTATAATTAATATAGTTTCGAGCTTTATTACTCATATGACCTGAAACAACAATAATAGATAGCTAATCAAAGCAAACACTAGACAGTGCTCGTATGTTCGGAGTGTGAGCACATGTGATGATCAATCTGTACAGCACGTGGCTCCACAGCGGTGTCGCTGTCGCCGCCTGCGCGGCCTGCGCAACTCAATGCGCCCTTGTCTTGCACGCACATGCGATGCCCACATGCGCCAATATTTTGGTACTTCGAAACGGAGATTCGTGAATATAATGCTCCTTGGTCTATAACAAATGAAACACGCGAATATTATTTACGAGTTTACGACGCCCATTTAGATGGCCTGTGATAACTAAGGAATATAAATCTCAGGAAACCATTAACTTTTTAACTGCATGATGAATCATAGCCATGTCAAACAAATACCACACACCGTAGTATATGGGCGGTTTAGTCATAGATGGTAAGTAACTTGAGTACGTAGTAAAACAAGGATGTACGCACATTAAATAAAGAAACACTACTTAGCATTTACATGATTAGTGTTTGGCTGCAGCACACAATGATGTCAGATATCTCGCATTAAAAAAAAATACAAATTTGCGAGTCACGACACTGTTATGCAAACTGGACACGCATCCAACACAAAGCCCGGGTTCGTCCGGCCGGATGTAAATGAATATCATTATATACCAAATGAATGATTATTTTTAACGACAATAGATGCCCATAAAATAATACTTGACATTACCATACGAATGCCATATTTTATAATGAAGTCTTCACGCTAAAGAAGATAGACGTGAAGCTAATAAAAATTCCAACTCGTACAATTCAATCTCAAATTGATATTACTTACCTAACTTTTGTTGTTCAATAAATCCATCGACATTTGAATCAGATGATAATGATAGCCTCATTATATGTATTTTAATAAGGATTTAGATTAACTAACTTACACAATGAAAATGCAAATTGAATGCACGTCTTATTGCGAAAGAGAAAGTATCAAGTTAGCGTGACGCCTCAGAAGTCTATTTAAAACTTGTAAAAACTGTCCAGTTTGTCACGGGCGACGCGGCGATACGTCCAGTCCCGGTGATATAGAGTTTCGCCTTGTCGCTCCGTCCGTCGCCCTGTCTCGGCAACGCCAATTCCGACATTTTTAGGTGAAGTCGAAAATATGATTGGATGTATTTATAGGTGGCCGGCGACACTTCAGATATTCTTCATAATTAGCTAGAAAATTTACTAGCTGGAAAGCGCTTTACTTTTTAATAGGTGGTACGGAATTCAAAGAATTAATTTAATTTGGTAATAGATTGCCCTACATATTTCATATTTCAAACGACTGAAACTCCTGAAGTTTCATTATTTATATAAAAAATTACAAAAGCTTAGTCTTCAGAGTTCAGACAGACTGATTAGTCACATGAGAACAATTTTAAGTACTTACATTCAATTTCGAAATTACTGGAAGTCAAAACTTTTAACGAGCCGCCCCTGTCACCATGTGCAAAGCAGATTCTTGGTGTTCCATGACGATTGCCCAAAATCCTGCAGTCCACATGGACGTGAGAACCCAAGAAACATTTGTTGGTGAAAGAAACACTCGTTTATATATTTTTACGATACCGCTCCTGCTACGGAAACATATGGGGATTTGTAGCGGGGTTTATTGGGCATTTCCAATTGTTTTACAAATAAGCGCTTGTAAAGTCAGATGGCTTTATTGCTAAACATCTGCTTATTAGAAATGGAAAATAAAAGTTGGTGGTTGGTGGAGTTGAAAAGTTTAGTATTGATATCTCCAGTTTGTTCTTCGGCGGGAAAACTTTGAGAATTAGGTATTAAAATGTTGAACTCGTTTGTGATAATAACCGAACTTTTTTAGACACTAAAAACTCACACTGCCATTGAATAATCACATAATAAGCTGTATATCTTAGTCCCAAACGAATACATTAGAACAACGAAGCCACCTGGGTAGATGCGTAGGATTCACCAGATGATACACAGCACACGTGCTCGCAGCTGTACGCAAGATCGCACGTGTGGGTCTCAACATATCCTTGAATTTATACGCTCCTAGTACAATATGCCTTATTGTTAAACGTTTTATTGTTCACCAAAAGACGATTATCTATTCTGGATTTATGGAATTTTCTGTCCGAATTAAAAATGATGAAATCCGTTACTCATTCTAAAATTAAGAAAAATACAAATAACTTTCGATAACAAATCGCATGAATAATGTCCACGAACGGATCTCTAGAAGATTTATCAGTGAATGGATAACAACTCGACATCTATATCTTATCGCTAGCTATTCACAATTTAGTACATTATGCAGTTGTGGTCGCGAATCTAGCGCATTTCCTTATTATGTTCAATAAACTATCTGAAATCCACATTCATGTTAGTTAGCTACTTACGTAACAAGTGCACTAAGTTGTTGTTACGGGCACATAACAATCTAATCAATATGCTCTGGGATTAACTAGCCACATAATTAGGCAAAAGAGTTAGTTATCTGCACAGATTGATAACGTTTAGAGTACTGTTTCAACACTATGGTATAGCAATTACAGCAGCGTATCGCGACAGTTGCGATTCTTATTACGTTGATACGCTATCGCAGCACATCTGTCGACTCATGGTTATTACACCGGAGGATAAAAGCAATGTATGCGATTTTGATGCGTCGTCTACAGTGTTGTAGGCCATGTGTCATGTTTATATAAAGAGAGCCTACTATATCAGTTCAGTAACCTTTGTTTTCCATTGAAGAGACTTCCATTTAATCAAATCCAGTATTCTGCTAGTGAATCTTTGTTTATTTACGTTGATTAGGTTATATGACGATTTTTAACAACCAGTAAAACACTGATCATTACTTCCCTGTGCCAAACAGCCGCGTTGTAAATTTTTTCATGATGTAAATTTCTATAAATGTCGCAGCGCAGCCTTCCTAAAACAAAGCTTAGATTGTGATGATGAACTTTTAAAAACAACTTTATAGTGTACTAAATAAATAATCCAAAGTGCACTCAACAATAATGTACTAAATGACCTATAACTGAGTGACCTTATCCATATCATTAACGAAATTCACAAACATACCTGATAGGTAGGTACGCAGAAACAAATAACATAATTAAGCAGGTGCAGGTAATGACTGTGGGTGATGACACATTTAGTACCGAATCCGTACCTAGTATCACACGTGGAAATAAATAACAATGATTTACTCATTAGATTAGCTCATTATCTTAAGCCTAATTAAACGCAATAGGCACAATATGCGGTGCACCTGAATGTACTGACGAATTCGGGTCACATGGTGCGCGCCTCAGGACATTAGCCCACGTCATTCTACGATTATACGACCGTTACGTTCGATAAAAATAATTAGATAAGGCTATTGTTTAAAAATACGAACGTTAATTCACGATAATCGATTAATTTCGATAGATAGGGACTTATTTTGCTATGATAATATGAACTAACGGATTTTCCAACCTGTAAGTTTTTATTTACGTCTAAGTACCTCCAAATCTTATCGTTTTTAGTACCTGACAGGAAAGTGTCAAAGTGAAATAAGAAAATGTAACTTTCCCAAGCAAGTACACTAAACAATATTCATGAAAGCGATACAGAAGCTCAACAGAAATCAGAGGATTGAACGAAAGCTACCACATAAACAAACCCTCACAATGTTATCACCGCTCCCCATGTGCGACAGTTCACTGATAACTGCGCCAATCTGTCGCACAGATTTGCGAACTAGCTTCCTTACACGTGCACCGGTATGGGAACAGAATCCTGCAGTTGCAGCGCACATGGCGAGATAACGACTGTTTTATGAAATGTTACTAGCGCTTATAGCTTTCTAAAGAAAGGTGATCGCCAAATGTGGCCAGCGTTTCCGTCAAACGAAACGGCGCGGGCGGCCCTCAATAAACGGGAGTAATAAATGTCTTATTGTTTCCTTATTCTTCATAATTGTTAGGTGCCGGTAATTATTTGCATCTGCGCAGTGCGCACAGCACACATGTGTCTGTTCTAGTACATTTGGTACGCGGATGTCATTGCTTGTGGATATAGATCTTTGTACTGACCACAACCTAAGCTCAGAAGGCCAATTCTCGTAATTTAAAACGTTCAAAATCTAGTCGCAGTCTCATCTCGGCGACAAACAAATGTCAAAAACTTGTCAAAATGTAGGGAAATTAGAGGTATTTTTGACAGATTGAGACTGAGATCAGACTGTGAACGTTTTTAAAATTACGAGAATTGCCCCTCAGGTGTTCAACAAAGTAAAATCCTTTTGCTTACATATATTTGTATTAAAAATATTTACTCTTACTTGGGATTAGACGGGCTTAACACAGAATAAATGTGAGCTTTCACCAAATCACGACCAGTGTGGTAAACTGCTACTAAATAACAATTTATGTGAAACCCTTGTCATCAACCGGCTATGTTACGAAAGATCCTAATTTATTTTTCAATTTGGAAGATTTCTGTACGGCATGAAAACTTCTTCAGGTCACTCAATCATTCAGACTTGTTATTGAACTGAAAAAGAAAACTTATAATAGATTGAAAATGTGGAGCACGTGTAAAATGAGCTGGTCAAAAATAACAGTCGTTTGACGCGAACGAATTAGTGGAGGGACAGACGGGAGGCTGTGGCCGGACACCTGCGCGAGAGTTGGTCACACCATCGCGGTGACGAATGTCTACGAAGTCATTACGGCGCTTCCACCATAGTAAATGACCGCGGGCCAATAATCATATCTTCGATAACAGCATGGATGGCCTACGAAATTCTTTCTAAAGACCACGTTCAAAATTCTGCTTTTCAATTTGAATTTACAATCATGATCGCTGTTCGCACAGTACTAAATCCTCATCTGCCTATAGCCTTTTCCCAACTATGTTGGGGTTGGCTTCCAGTCTAACCGGATGCAGCTGAATACCAGTATTTTACATGAAGCGACTGCCTATCTGACCTCCACAACCCAGTTACTGGGTAATACGATACCCCTTGGTAAGACTGGTTGTCAGACTTTAGGGGTTCTGACTACCCGTAACGACTGTCAAAGATCTACGAATGACAGCCGGGACCAACGGCTTAACGTGCTTTCCGAGGCACGGAGGGGTCTCGATATCTAAAGATGGTCACCCATCCACATACCAACCGCGGCAAGCGTAGCTTAACCTGATCGATCGACCTGTGCGGCTGTTATTATTTAGCCACAGGCCTTCTCGCACAGTACTAAATGTCAACAATAATAAAACCGTATGTACTCATCTACAAGGTCCATGAATGACATTAACGAAATGACTCCTAAAAATAAGACGCAGATAAATTACAACGGATAGCAAAGGTGATCTCCCTAATCAAGTGTTATACAAAAGGCATACAAAGTATTCCCGCAGTCCGGCTCGTATGCTCGTATCGCACGTATTAAATTATGCAAGTAATAAAATCCTATTCTGTGTCCGCTGTCCCTCTCAAGCACGCAATTTCTCAAAACATTGTCGCGTCATTTTTCATTGCATCAATCAGGCCGCTTATGTGGACACTCTTACGTTATCTAGGGATGGCGCGAGCGCAGAAATCGGAAATTTAAAATAATACCCTTTTTCTCACCTTTTAAAATATTTGCACCGGTTATGCACTGAGCTCTGACATAGATAAATAAATTAAGCTGGTATTAAAAACAAACGTATAAATCATGATTCAAAATATTTACCTATTGATAACACAAACGAAGTAGGTAACGATATTCTGATTATTAGATAAGACGTTTAACGACAGAGTTTTATGTGTAATTTAGGAAAAATTACACATAAAACTCTGTCGTTAAACGTCCTTCAAATGTTAGAAGACAAAATGAATCCTTAAAGTTATTTCTGAGACACTTGTTATGCAAACATCACGGCGTACAGTTAGATAGCATCTCCACGTAGACCAGTAAAACTGTATGTACGTGTTTAGTATTATGAGTTTCAAGAAACACTATCTGGCACATCCTTGATAAATCTCGCAGGGTTGTCTCATCAACTGTTAAATAGAGTGTGAGCCAATGAATATTTTTATTGACGCGCCTGACGAGTTTACATCGGATTCTGATTGCACTCATTCTAATTTGAATCTTACTGGACTAAGATAAGATACGTTTTCAATCATTTAAGTGAAACGATAATTTGGCAAATAAAATTGGATGTTACAGACAGCAAAATAGAATTCAAAATCCGAAATGTCCATAAACTGAAAAGTAATTCAACACGAAAGTCATCAAATGTACGCAAGCCAGATCTGCGGGATGATAAGTTCCTTTCTTGTCCGTTTCTTATGCAAATATTGACACAGTGTTGCTATCATTAATCAGGCGAAATGCCGGGGGTCCGACAATGAGCCCTGAATGTGCCCAGATGTGAAATGTTTCACGTGCGTACTTTGTTAGGTGATATCAATCAAGCCATTTATAGTCCAGCTTCTTGTTCGTTAGAATATTATTATTCAGGAAAATATTAGTAGGGAAGGGTGAATAGCGGTCACGCATCACCTGACATACAGTTTCTTGAACAACTGAATTCTGCTCCGAATCTTGTAAATCTTCAGGCAATCCAACACTATTGGACGGCCACGATAAAATCGTTTCAATAACAAGATTTTGGTAAAACATTTTAGGGAACAATATAAAAGCCAGTAAAAACCTACTACACCTTGTGTCGAGTACATCATACTTTATCATAATTCAGGCGAGTTTTATTGTAGCAATAAAGGTTTATCAGATTCGCACACGATGTACCTACAGACGCCAGCACATCAAAGCTACTACAATCTGTCAAATTTCTTTAATAGATTTTCAACTTTATCGCTAAAGCCTAAGGTTCAAAGTTGATTGGGAAAATTTTACAGTTTCGGGTAGTTGATGTACTGGCGTCTGTACCTAAGTACACTCACATTATATGTATGTCACTCCATTTTACATACTGGATACGTGGATTACTAATTATAAACTTAACGTAAATTGTCTCTTTCTAGCAAGAACTTAACACAAATTGTTTCTTTCTAAGTACAATTCGTGCTTCAGTATCGTTGGTAAAAAATCCGCTACCGCAACTAACAAGCCATACTTTACTAAAGGAATCACAATATTTACGGATAGTGGATATAAAAAAAACATCGAAGAGAGCGCATGTGTGTCGCAGATTTACGTCGCTCATGATCTGCACCGTTCTGCTGAGTTATCTTTAGTCAAATCTCCATTCTAAGCAGGCGGACCAAATGTTGCAGTAATTGGTTTCAAAGAATATCTTAATTTATTTTGTGATATTTTGCTTCACACAATATTTCTAACATTGAAATTAATTTAAAGAGCAGCGACGAATCCAGTTTTTGTATTGTGAATTTTTTGATAGCATTAAATTGTAGCATTTTTACGAAGCACACAACATCTAAGGGGTAATACTGGTAATTTTAAGAATGTTCATAGTCTGATCTGTCTCATTCTGTCAAAAATACCTCTAAAATCCCTACGTCTTTGAATTTTTTTTGACATTTATTGTCGCTGAGATGAGATTGCGACCTCAGGCCAAATAAAAACCAAGACAAAGCGCTGAGGACGATACAGTGAAGCATGCCAAAACTGCACCTCCGCTCTGTGCATACACGCTCACACGCACACATTTACAATCAAGCTACACCTCACTAAGTGCAAACGTTTACAAAACCGGCTTCACTTTACAGTTGACAGCCCTCTGTCTTGGTTTTTTATTTGGTCTGAGATTGCGAATAGATTTTGAACATTTTTCTTTTCTGGCCTTCAGATAACCTCATAAAACATGGCTCTACTCTACCGTTGAAAAATAACACCATTAAACACTGGCCACCTTTAATAACATTTGAAATTAGAATCTATTTTAGATATATTTTGAACCAAAGGCAACAACTCGTAAAGCCGCTATAAAATTATATGTTCGTGATCACCTTTACGACATGGTCTGGAAGTACCTAAATGTAAGTAGGTATGGTGAGTTAACCTGATTATTTCATTTGAATAAAAATATTGGTTATCTTTAAAAACTAGCATTCCGTGCAGTAGGTAATATGAAGTTAAGACAAAGTAAATAAGGTCCGAGTATATTGCAGCAACCGATTAGACTATTGAATAACAAGAAAACAAAGTAAGTGCTTACTTACCGCTTTTTCTATGGATTGATGGCTTTCTCGATGTGATGGAAATGAGATTATAAAATTAACTTTAATTGTCAAATGAAAACATCTTCAAGGTGTATACTTATTAAAAAAAAAAATAGGTATATGAATTCAAATAATAATCAATTCGAAACACTGAAATTGTAAGTGGCACTACGAATTGGTATCCACAGGTACGTTTTTAGATCCATTTGTTCACATTTTCCGTAAATCTTGACTTCAAAAATCATGTATACAAACGAGTCGACTTCTTGTATCATACCGTCATACGTAAGGGCGGGCCGCCCTGCGCGGGCGCCACGTGCGGGCACAGATATAGCTCAACAACGGAGCTCTGTCATCTGCGTCTGCGACCAGCCATGTGGACCTCGTCCAAGCGGCACATGCCCCGCAGCTGAACACATTCGCTTCAGATACTGTTTAATGTACTCATCTGTGATTCTGCACTGCTGTCGAGATAAAGACTTGACAGTGATGAGAGTGGGCGATGTTCCTTTGTTTAGGGTGTATTTTAAAATGATTTTGTACCAAGAAGCTCTACTATGTCATCTGCGACCAGCAATATGGACCTCGTCTGAGCGGCACTTGCCCCGCAGCTGAAAACATTTGCTTCAGGTAGGTACAGCTTTTAATGTTCTCTGTTTAATGTATTTCTGTGATTCTGCACCGCTGTCGATATAAAGACATAACAACGATGAGAGTAGGCGATTTTCCTTTGTTTAGGATGAAAATGAAATCAAGTAATTCTTCCAGATACTAATTTAGGGCTTCCAAACTATTTCGAAGAGACATCAGACCAGCAAGCAGTGCAAGTTAAAATAATTCAAGATGTTCCGTAAAGGCTTCGGTCATACGCATAGATTGGTGACAATGAATTAGAAAACACATCGTACTGCCAAAACGCATTCTTTTAGTCCTAAATAATAGTAAAACATGCACAATACTACCATGGGAACAGTTTCATAAGACACACGTTGACTTTCTAAACGTCTTCCATTCGAGGCGTCTTATCTATCGGGATTAGCGCTGTAATCTACGAGGTCATAATACGCCCATAGTGCGCCAAGTAATAAAAAGTGTTAGTTTATTAGGGCGTTTGCATACAAACGCGTCGGCAGCTGTACGCGCGACTGTCCGTCGCAGCTGCGATTTGCCGCGCGGTGTGAAAAGCAACGCACCGCGATTCACATACAGACCAACTGGGCTGGTGATTTTTTAGGGGAGCTGTGCTAGCACCTTGCCTAAGCATATGCAACTGAGCAATTTTTGGAGTTTCCTACAACGGTAAAAGCATAATCAAGGCTAATTGATTTTTAACAAGTTTCAATGAAAACCTATTTTCCGTACAATTTTTTTACAAATTCTCAGGGATTGAAATAGTAGAGGTCCTAATTCAATAGGGAAAATAACCTTATGGATTAAATAACGAAGTCGTGTCAATCTGGTGGCAACATAATCCGAAATCGAAGTGTCATCATGTTTGGTGACATCTTTGTCTAGGAGTAGTTTAATGGACGCCCACGTCCACCACCTTATGTTAGATAACCCTACGAACTTTTCTCGACAACAGACAACTAGTGCTCCAATAACAAGATATCATTAAGACCGCGCTAAAGATAAAAGAAGGATAGACTTATGTCATGCAATTATAATCATAGCTAATTGTGCCCAAAACTGAGATAAATTGGTGACTCACACTACAAGTAAGACAATTAATGAATGGAGCTATATACTATTTTTAGTTCACATCTTCAGCTGGCCAATTTATTATTATAGGCTCAATGATTTTCAAGTACCTATGATGTCATTCATAACAATATACATAATAGATGTCTACAAAGATGTGAACGGCGGCCTTTTCTAAATACCGCTACTTATGTGCTTCAGTAAAATAATATTAACACGAACGTGAGCTATGCTTCTATTGATCAGTAGAGTGTCGTAATATTCGAGAATTAACTGTGGTTAAGATTCCCTCGTCATTTCACCATAAGAAAACTGGAACAAGAAGTCACGACGATTCATTAATTTAAAATTCCTCTAAAATAGTTCCCAAAACGATTCAAATGCCAGCATTTAGTAACGAACATCATTCTGTTCAATGGACCAACATGAGAAAACAACGTAATAATAATGTGGGTAACGTCTAAGAAAGTCAACAATAGCAAACAAAGTTAAAAACCCGAAACAACTGCTTTACACAGCAGCCAGGGATGAAAAAACAGCTCCTCAAATAAAGCAATAGCGCCGTCAACTACATCACAATACGCTCATATCACATCATCTGCAATTAGGGTCACGAATAATTGACGCCAAAGGTTTAAGGGCGGTTCTTTAACCAAAAAAACCGACATTTATAAAGCCCTCATAAGTGAATCAAGATATCGTACCCCGATACACCTGGCTTTCACCCCGGGACTGGCCTATTCTTATATCGCGTTTAAAGGTGCTCGAAAATTTCAATAATACTTTCCACGGCTCATTGGTTTCATGAATGGGGCATAGAGTCTTGTGAACACGACGACGTGTATTGCGAATTTTTTATTGTTTAGGCAACAATATGACAAAGCATTGATGCGATCTTTGGTTGTTTTTCATAGAACCTCTATGTGTAATCTAAAGTGAGATCTCGTGTTTGCAAAACGAAATCAATTATTGCTACCATAAATACATCGTACAAAAACTCTGTTACCTTGAGGAATTACAACATCATACGTTTATGTAATCCTAGCATGAGAACTCTAATGCTTACTTAGACAATAAATAGGCACATAAAGCATAACAACAAACTAACTTATCATATTCGCTAACATTAATCTTGCCCAGTCGCTTTGCTTTCGTTCCAGCGTCGTGCCTCTATCGAAATCTCTTAACGTATCATAATCCAATGTCCATTCATCAGCGACAACGAATGAGCAAAACGAATCCGGCTAATGGTCCTATAGTTCCTTTATCAGAGTTAAGTACCTTCACAATAGAGGCCTCTCCCACGCCATGTCAAAACACCCCATATACGAACATTGCAGCCCCACCAGCATACTTAGACCTCTCGCTGTTCTAGCTTCGTAGTGTCAATGTATGCAATTGGGGGTTTTCATAAATTGGTTTTGGATTCACGGGGTGACGTCAGTCCACGCGCACAGGATGATCCAATCCGTTTGATCCCCAGCGTTCATTATAACAACGATTGTGGGAAAATCGACACAGTTTTTGTTATAAATCTGTGGGAGTTTCGTTTTGACATCGCTATGTGGGTTCTTTGTTTAATGGTTCACGCACAGTTGCGATTTCGCAATGGGGAACAATTGAGTTTCTAGTCTAGGCATGTAGTCACATAATACATAAAGAATGTCAACATTTGGTGAAAACTGTAATCATTCTCTCATACCAACCCCCAGCCTGCTGTTTCTTAAAGAAAGGACGAATTTATTTTTAACTTAAACTTGAAGCCGCTAAACGTCATTTACGTCATGCCTGTAACAGAAAAAACAAGAAAATGAGGCTATTTTGGTTTGCACGTGGCCAAAAACTTTATTAGGTAATCGAAAAGTATTGTTAGGATTTATTTCAACCTGTTTCGAAATAGGTAAATGTTTTGTAACAGGAAAAACAAGAAAATTAGGCTATTTTGGACCGTGACGTAGCCAAAAACTTTATTGGGTAATCGAAAAGCGTGCTAGGGTTTATTTCAACCTGTTTCAAAATAAAGTTTTGGGTCTGCTTTGCGATTATTAATTATTTACCTACTTAGGGATTATTAATTATTTTTTATTTTGGGTCGGTGCAGCATTTATCTTCTCCTATCATACTTCAGGACACTTTCAATCACAATCTGAATCATTTTGAAGGATGTTGCTAATCCATTGCTTCATATGTTAGAAAAATTTGTCTGTTCAACAACGTAAATAACGCAATGAATGTTGTTCAATTGTCAAAATGAGAGCCATTGCTACTGTTAGTGTGTCACGCAATTACCGCGCAGACAATAGATTAAAAAAAGGCTCTCATCAGTATCGACTATTCTAACTTTCGATTAAACTCGTGTTAACGGCATGTTACACTTTCATTTCATATTATTTAAGTACTTCGAGATCTTTAGCCTATTCCACTATCGACAAAAATAACCATCATCAATAACTTTCGCTAACAATTTTTGTAATGTTGTCTTTTAATCAGTGGAAATGTTACAAAAAACCGAATGTAAATCACCCCGAGCGGCGGGCGGTAATGTAAAACTGTCACGTGGCTGCCACGCGTCCCCCCTCTCCGCCGCATACCCCCCACCCCCGCGCCTTCATTACTACGATTGCTAGGTATTTGTTCACTATGCACGCACGTGGACGGACGTCTGCATTATTAAATGCCTTTTACGCTTATTGCGAATTAAAACCCCTCGCCTATGATATTAATCTCTAGACAGGGTTGTTAAGCGAGACGGCTATATCAAATTGATGTAACCATTGATTTATAAAAGAGCAGTTTTAAATCGAAATTATACCCCATCTGAACTAGGGTAGTTGTTAAGATCGGATTAATAGATCTTGTATGTAGTGCCAACTTGTTGAAAAACCATATCAATAGCGCTTAAATCATGGACCATACCTGAAGGCGCTACAAGGATTAAATGCGTGTTAACGGCCATTAAATTCAGTCGGCTCGTAATTCTTGGCTCATTACCAATATTAAGTCGTGGTATATTTTACTCATGTTCGTGTATGTTCGTGACCTCTTGGTGCGTCTCTCACGGGTCGGTTCACACAGGAACACCTACAATCTCACGGGCTGCGCTCTAAATTATGCCGCGATTTACTTTGGGAACACCATCAGTCTCACGACTGTAGCATTCCTATCTAATTTTCACAAAATAGCTTGGTATGTGAAAGTTACATTTTATACCACAGTTAGCTCGAAAATGATCTATATATACGGCTTAGGGCAAATTTCACCAAACTTAAAAATGAACGCGATCAGCACTTCTAAGGCGTGTTCAACAGCTGTCAGTCAATAGTCCACAACAATGATGTCGCTGACAGTTCTTGAACGCGGTTTAGATGTACTGATCGCGTTTAGTTTCATTTTGAATATCAACTCTTAGGTATACTCAGATTTTGTGAGATGGAGATACTGAAGGTATTGTGTAACCGACTGTCATTTTGTTTCTGAAAGTAACCTTCCCAAATCAAATCACGTTAGGCCTGATAACAAATGCGATATGCATGGACAATCTTTATGTCCTTCTCTGCCCAGCATCAAGATCGAAGGGCCTACATAGAATATGGCACAATGTCAAATAATTAAACGTGTAATCAGAGGCGGAATATCAGCCGATGATCCTCCTTGCACCCCGTAGAGTTGCGCGTGCGTCGAACGCTCGGCTTCGCTCGTAATTATCCCGACCTGTGACCCGAGCCACAAGACCCAACCGAGCCACAGGCCGACCTTCCCACGCCGCACTGTTCACACGAGAAATCACTTTTTCCCATCGGAACTTTGAATTTTCAAACCTTGTTCGGAATTTTGTGGCTTCGGTTCAAGCTACGTGAGAAGCGGGGTGAGTCAGACTGTGAAATGGTTGTTACATTTCAATATTTTGGAACTTGTACAAAAATATATCCGTAATATGAATTTTGCATGAAAATAACACCATCAGTACGTACTTCACCTATGTAGGTACTTATTTATACATAATTATGTGTGTGTGTCCAAGGCGAAGTGTGATATAACAGAATACAGAACCCATGCACAAACTAAGATAGATCTTCTACATATAAGATATTACATAAACTCATTCCACAGAACTGCTCAAGAAACATAGCAAGAATGTCAGCAAAACACATAAGTACCTAAAGACTGAAGCTTAAGTATGCTTCTTCAAGTTATTCAACAATAGTCTAGGAACGATACCTTACCCATGTATCTACTACATAACAGGCGCCACATAATATACATTCAACCATTAATCCACGTCGATCAAAGTAATATTCTAAGTGCGTGCAACGCATTCGACCTAAAACTAAAGTCGATATGTGCGCAGTGCACGCGCCGCCACGTGCCGGAAAAGCGCGTAATGAGCCCGCACCTGCACTGTCCGAATTAAGGGATTTCTCGCGCCCTCCCGTGGGAGCGGAGAGTATCACACGAATCGAACTGTTTGTTCTGTCAATAAGCACACGCTGAGAAACAATAATGGCTAGCCAATATTGTATGAGGGTTCATTATAGCCTCTGGCGAGGATATTGGGTTTCGTAGTTTGCAATTTACTGATATTAGACGCAAGTAAATACGTATTCCTTAATAATGGTAATTGCGGTACCATTACTAAGGAATAATTAATTAAAGTTAAGCTTAATAATTAATTAAAGGATTTTATTATTTCTGTAACTCCATACCAACTTGTTTTATTTAATTTTTTTTTGATTGTGACATACTATCGGTTAATGAATATGCGACTTTAATTACTAATAATCCCAATGTAATCCCCTATTTTAAAAGACAACAATAGCGGTTTATAGAGTGCTCGAAACTATTGTTTTGAACAGCACTTAACCGCATGTACACAATGAGTGTACCTACTAATATCAGTAATATCGCAACAAATAACACTGATTAATCGGGACCGGGGTGTATCGCGTGATGGGAGCGGCACGCGCCCGGCACTCCCACGACACGCGCGGGGGTAAACGCTCCACCCCGACCTAATGCGCAGACCTTAATGGAAACACTCCAACAATAAGAACAATGATGTCAAATAAATGGAATGCTGGACTGACGTTTATTGAGAAATTTAGATATTCTATTTACTTCATCTATCAATAATTTATAGGTGCCTCGGTCAAGGTTATGATCATAAGAATGTAAACGTCAACTGTGTAATTGAATTCTTGGAGTTCAAGTGCATAATCGATTTATAATCGAACAACAGTTCGGTCAGCGTTTATGGCTGCATAAACAATCCAACTCCAACCGTTGTGTTACATACAATATTCATACCAATTGTAGCTTTCGTATAGGTACATATATGACAACCCCAATTTAAAAAGCATTACATTTTTAGTGATGTTTGGAAACGACAAGTCATTAATCCGATCCAAACTTGAAATTAACCTATCTTATTACAAAATCAAAAGCTCTTCTGTCCAGAGGGCCTATCTAGACAAGTGACAATCGCTTTCAAAGCGTTTCATGTTTTCTACAACGACTTTCAACAGGATTGGCATAAACTTTTCCGTAGCATAAGTCACTCTCATACATCTGACTATTACATCATCGTTATCGCTGATAGAATGTCTATTTATCTAGGCACCCTGATTGGTATAAAGCACCTCCATAGCTGCCATGAGAGGCTAATACCGGGGGTCACTAGTGTCTACACCACCTCATTATACTGTTTGTTTTCCAATCAAAAGGTAAGCCTAAGACACAAATAGCTATTGTGTCGCCACTATTGTCGTCGTGTAAACTGCAGAGAAAATGTAATTACAGAACCATGCATTTCCGTTATTTTCACACCGTTAATTTCACACCTCAACATATAAAAGATGTTCATGAGAATATGCGACACGTAAAAATAAAGCCTGTTGACGAATATTTTTTGCTTTGGACACTTAATATTGACAGAGTCATAAAAACACTTTACGCATTGTCATTGTTTCGGACTTGAGGTGTTTGTGTCCGTGTACTCTTGTACTATTTTTTCCACATCTCGACGGTTTTGGATCCCGCATTATGGTTTCAAAATCCAAAATCCCTCGTTTCTATTTTGGTTGAGATGAATTTTGATCTGAAATCCTAAAATACAATCAATTTAATAATAGCTAGATTTGTTCGTGTTTCAGCTGCCATAAACAATTAAAAGCTCTCTAAAATACTCATGATGATTAATTTTTAGGAGATGACATGTGATAAAAGGACTACCTATAACAACAAAATTAAAATAGATTCTAAAGCAATACAGATATTCGATCACGGCGTTAATTCAAAAATATCGGTGGAACCCAAATAGAGTCAAAGCCGAATCAACCCTGCACTTATTTTTTTTTTCTAAAACCTTTATTTTTATAATCCCATAAAAGATACCTGTAGAATTAAATCTAAAACAATATTCTGCCAATTGCACGGCAAGGTACCTAATGCTGTCAAAACGCAAATTGGCCAGCGCCCAGTGGACAATAGTCCGAAACGTGAGGACACCAGGGCTTTAAATACCGGTAAAATTTTCATAACGTTTCCTTGATTTGACAGCGTTACCGTTAATATTAAAATAACGTTAATGGATTTAACGTTATTTTAGCTCCATTTTATCGGTAATCATTATTAACGTTAGTTGTTTATTAACGTTAATTTTATCGATACTTTTAGAACGGTTAATCTAGTGAGTTTGAAGTAGAGGGGGTCGAGACGCGCGGGGGCAGGCCACCCGCCGTCGCCCCGCTCTGTGATGCCGTGCCGATCAAAACATTGCCGATTCTTACGCGTGAGAAGTAATAAGTGAGATACCTAACTGATAAGATAATTTATCCAACATCAAGATGAGTGAAGACAATTTTTTTTTTTTTTTTTTTATTATGAATACAGTAACTTGGCAATCTGTGTTAACACAATAAGCCATTCAGATGAGGTATCTCGATCTATGTCTTAATAGCGTAAGGAATTCCTATGAATCCCTTTTATCATATGTCACCAAATCTCACGGTAAGTGTAGAGACACTATGCCGTTTCAATCGGGAATGTCTAATACTTCCTGTGCCTTCTAGTTTGGATGCCAGTTCATTGACATGAGTTGATATTCTCGTCTGATAGCTTTCCCTATATCTAGCGATCTCTTGTTTGACGGTAGTGATACTTAGGTCCTCGTGTATATATTTGTTGCTTACATAGTAGGGTATATCTAGCATGGTTCTCAGTGTCTTGCTTTGAAATCTTTCAAGAATCTCTATGTTGCTATTGCTAGCAGTACCCCATAGCTGGATTCCGTAAGTCCAGATTGGTTTGAGAATGGTCTTATAGATAGCTATCTTGCTTTCATGTGACAGGCTTGATTTGCGACCTATCAGCCAGTTCATTGATCTGACTTTCGTATCCAGCTGTTTACGCTTGGTCCAGATATGCTTTCTCCAGGTGAGTCTTCTATCCAGATACATACCCAAATATCTGGCACCTTCAGCTTGAGGAACCTCTTCATTATGAAGTCTTATTGGGGGACAAGTCTGCCTTCTCAGGGTGAAGGTCACGTGAGCAGATTTTCCTTGATTAACCCTAATACGCCATTTATCTAGCCACTTTTCCACTTAATGGATGTGGGTTTGTATGTTGGCTGATGCTATAGCCGGATCCACATGTTCCGACAAAAGGGCTGTATCATCTGCATAGGTGGCAGTTATAGTATCAGCGTGCATTGGAAGGTCTGCGGTAAAAAGCAAGTATAGGATGGGTCCCAATATGCTTCCTTGTGGTACTCCTGAGCAAATTTCATTTAAAGAAGAAACTTCATTGTTAAATTTCACCTCAAAGCATCTACTGTGTATGTACGATCGTAGAATCGGAAAGAAAGAGTGAGGCAGTAACTTTTTAAGTTTGAAGAGAAGTCCTTCGTGCCACACTCTGTCGAACGCCTGGCTAATGTCAAGAAAGACAGCAGAGCAGAACTGTTTGCATTCTAGTGCACGACTTATAGTATCCGTAATACGGTGTATCTGTTCAATAGTTCCATGTTTCTCTCGTAAGACAAACTGGTGAAGAGGAATAACTTCCGGTAGATAGGGGCGCATCCTGTTCAGCAATATTTTTTCGAAGAGTTTACCCAACACGGGGAGTAGGCTTATTGGTCTGTAGGAGCTTGCATCGTGGAGCGGTTTGCCTGGTTTGGGTATCATTATAACCTGCGCAATTTTCCACTGAGCGGGGTAAATTGCTAGTCTTAGGCAGGCGTTGTAGATGGCCGCGATGTGAATTATGCTTTTTCTAGGCAGCTGCTTGAGAAGTTGTGCGTCGATTAAGTCATAGCCTGGTGTTTTACCCTTTTCTAGTTTTAGGATTTCTCTCCATAGTTCGTTGGGGCTTGCACTTTTTAGTGGTAGGTTCATTTGCAGTGGTGCGTCCATATATTCGGAGACTTCCTTGTCGTGTTTAGGATTTTTGCTTGGTAAGGGGCTGAAAGTTTTTAAGTGTTGCGCGTATACTTGGGCCTTTTCAAGATCTGTTTTTGCCCACTTGCCATCAGGAGCTTTTATGGGTGGTATATGTTCTTTCGGTCATTTCAGCCTTTTTGTTATCTTCCATAGAGAGTAGTTGGTGTCTTTATTAGGAGTAAGTTCTGCTAATTGTTTTTGTAGACGCTCGTTTTCTGCTTGGCAGATCATTTGTTGAAGTTCCTCAGAGGCCATGTTGAAAACTTTTTTGTCACGGGGATATTTCGTAGAATGCCATTTTTTCCGCAGCAGTCTTCTTTCATTTACTTTATCCTTTATTACTTTAGAATAGTGGGCAATTTGTGTTGTTTTTGGTCTTGAAAAAGGCGTAAATTCTTTGGCCGCTATGTGAATAAGCTTATTGAGCGTTTCGATAGCTGTTTCATCGCTATCTACATTATTTAATGGCAAGTTCAAGTTAATGGATTCTGATATTTTGGTTCTGTATCTGCCCCAGTCTGTTATGTGGTTATACAGTCTTTGTGGGTACTCAGTTAGAATGGCCTTAGAGTGAACATTGATAATTACTGGTGTATGGTCTGACGACAGGTCAGTACATTCCTCTACATTTATTTGTCCAAGCGGGATATTTTTGGTGATGAAAAAATCCAATAGGTCTGGTACCTTTTGTGGGTCCGCAGGCCAGTATGTAGGAATACCATGTGAAGCGCAATGTAGGTTAAGTTCGTTCGTGGCTATATAGAGTTGTCGACCCCGTGGCGAGGTTAGTCTGGAGCCCCAGGAGGCGTGTTTTGCGTTCCAATCGCCACCGCAAATAAATCTGTTTCCTAGAGTGTTGAAGTAATTCTTGAACTCATCTCTTGTAATAACATGCCTAGGTGGGCAGTAGATAGCAGACACTGTTGTTTCTATATTGTTATCCTGGATCCTGATTGAAGTTGCTTGTATTTTTTCAGTTCTGTTTTCCCCAAAAAAATAATGTTTGATGTTCTCTTTAATTATGATTGCAGTTCCTCCATGTGAATTACCCGAAGGATGGTTTGTAGCGTACACCATGTAATTTTTAAGTCTGAAATGGGTTTTTTGCGTGAACCTTGTTTCCGAGATTAAAGCCACGTCAACTCTTTAAAGTTTCAAGAACAGTTCAAGTTCCTGTCGACGTTCTGTCAGCCCGTTGGCATTCCAGGTGATTATTCTAAGGTTTAGGGGTGTTTTATAAGGCTTGTGATTAATTGGATCATACGATCCATCATGTTGTCTAACATAATATTTATTATGTTTTGAAATTTGTTTAACATGGCGTCCAGTACATCCCCAAAATTATTTGGGCCCTTGATGTCGGTTAATGATCCTGCTGAGTTTTCTTGTTTTGTCGCTTGTGCGTATGTGATATTTGGTTTCGAGTGATTGAAGAGGTTCTTAGTTTGATGTTTTTCTTGTACAGTTTGTGTTGGGGTTTTGCGGTATTGATTTTGTGTTATGTTGTTTGTGTTTTCATTAGTTTCTTTGCCCTTTCCTGTCTTGTTTTTCGTAAGTAGGTCTTTGTACTGTTTGTATTTTGTGCAGCCTTTGTAACTTGCTGGATGTTTTTCTTGGCAGTTGGCACAAGTTGCCTCGGTGTCCGGTCTTTTTAAACAGCTTGTTGTTGAGTGTTCTTCCCCGCATTTTACACATCTAAATGGTCTGTTGCATTGGTTTTTTGCGTGTCCGAATCTTTGACATCTTTTACACTGTAAAATGTCCAGCTTTTTGTATGGTGCTTCAAATGAAACTTTTACGTAATTCATTCTGTTGATTTTAAAGATTTCTTTGTTGTTGTGTTTGTGCTCAAGATCTACATAGAATAAAGGTAGCGGCTGTTTTGTGTTTTTATGTTTTACATTTATGATGTGGCGTACTTCATGCAGAAGACAATAATCAAGGTAATTAATTGTTCTTATTTATGGTTATTACAATTGTTGTTTAGACATGCAGGAATTAATAGTCTAACGCCAACGTCCAACGTCTAACTACCACGGAATTTGCGGCTTTAGCGCCCTTGAAAACCATAAAAACGACACACATGATGAAAAAATAAAAAAAATTACAGCCGCCATCTTGGATTTTCATTTTGACCTCACTATCGGTTTTAGCGCCCTTGAAAACCATAAAAACGACACCCATGATGAAAAATTAAAAAAATATTACAACCGCCATCTTGGATTTTCATTTTGACCTCACTATTGGCTTCAGCACCCTTAAAAACTATGAAAACGAAACCCATGATAAAAAAAAAATGTGCAGCCGCCATCTTGGATTTTCATTTTTATCTCACTATCGCCAATCTCAATATCCATCCCTTTCTTTCTTCGTACGGCCAAATTACGAACGAATTACAAATTACGATTTTAACATTCATACTCGTTTGGATTTGAGTAGGCATGCCTACTTTAGGGTGATAAATTGCGAAGGTCGAACGTCATGGTATTACGCCGCGACACGTATTACGTGGTGACGGCGCAGGCGGCGCGGTTAGCGCGTGGCGGAGCGGCAACAGTGCATCTAATCCAATGCTAAGCGAGGCGCCCGCGCGAGCGCACAAAAATGTAAACAGACGGAACGGCAACGTAGCTAAATTAACGGTAAATATAACGTTACTGATGTATTTGCGGTAACGTTACGCTAACGTTACTTTACTGGTAATGTGACCAAGTAACGTTACATTTTTGTGAACGTTATTAAGGTATCAAATTGAAATTAACGTTACTTAACGGTTATTATTTTGTTATTTGGTAACGTTAACAAGCCCTGGAGGACACAATACGCGCCGACACAAATAAATTTCTCCCTTGCGACGACTAATTTCAAAGGTAGCCGTGACGACACGTTTACGTTTGCTATTGATTATCTTAACACGGTAAATCAGTTTGTTTTATAAGTAACTTTATCTTGGTGAGAAATTGAGAAAGCGTTGGTCAGTTTGGTTTGATGAAACAATAGGTGCTTCAATAAGCTTTTGACAATGAGCGGAAATCTACAAAGCATACCTATGCAAGCTCAAATAATTATGTAGAATTCAACATTTTCATCAAAAATAAAGTAAAATATAAATTACGTTACGTTTACGCTACCAATTTTACGTAATAAAAGCTTGGTAACAAATGAGGCTCGTTTCAACGGCCATCAAAAACTCTACAACAATACATTTACTGTTCGTCACGTCCAAGCGTACGTTCCAATTTATCGAATCACATTGTAACGTTAAATAGTGGTCCAAATAACTCAAAATGAAGCAATTTACTACCTGAGTTCCTTACTCCCGCCTCCAAGGTGACTCGTGACTTTTTGCCTCGTCGTTTTTTAAGCCCAGTGTTATTGCGATTTGGACCTCTGGGCTCTGTGTGGTCGAACGATAAAGCGGTTATATAAATACCTAACCCATTAATAGCACCGTAAGTTAATTAATCTGTAGTAAACATAAATCTTGGACCATCACTTATAGTCGTTTACGTCGGGTTTGTGACAAACTTCGATCCATGTCATCAATTTCAGTAAAAAATTCTCGATGTCAGCGTGAATTGGTTCGACGTAAATAAATGTAGACGTTCTTTAATTAAATAAGTCTGAAGAACTTTTTATCATTTACTGAATGTATAAGTAATTAGGTGACTTGTGTAACCTATTGATAAAATTGTAAAGTTTTTCACGATCGTAAGTAAATAAGCATATTGAATACCTCTATCATAGTAGGTGTGAAACCAAAAAAAACATAATTACATAGTGGAAAACCTATGAATACAAAAAGTATAGTCATTATTTTATTTACACCTGTAAGTTTACATTATATTTTAACTAGCTGCGCCCCGCGGTTTCACTCGCATAAGTTTCGATCCCGGTCGAATATCGGGATAAACAGTATCCTATGTGTCAATCCTGGTTATAAATTATCTGTGTACTAAATTTCATCCAAATCCGTTCAGCAGTTTTTGCGTGAAAGAGTAACAAACATCCATCCTCACAAACTTTCGCATTTATAATATTAGTAGGATACTGCACCACCATTATATTATGTACATTAGAATACAGCGTACTTAACATAAAGAATTTCATATCAAAATAGTGGTAAAACTGTCTAGTGCGTATTTTTTACATAATTAATCGGCGCATGGCGTTAATAAAATGTTATTCGTAGATTAAAAACATATTGATTATTATACTCGTGTCTATTTATTGCCTAGTCAAGTAGGATCTGAATTACGTAAAAAAAAAGATCGACATTCTTTTACTTTTTATCTCTGCTTTTAAGTACCAACTTTAATTTTGTAGCTACGGTTTTTAGACTCGGTGACGGTTTTATAATTTGACATTTTGGTAAGTAGAATAAGGGTCTACCCTTAGTTATAATTTGAAAACGAATGAAACAATATAGTCCTTTTAGTTATCAATGAAAACAATAAAACAATACATCTCTAACTGTCACCTTAAAAAGAATCTATCCGTCTTTCACCCTGAATATTCAATTAGCATTATACAATTTTACACCTCACTTCCTTCAAAATTCAAAAAACAATTACGTAGAAGCTCTCATTTAATAAAAACACGATTTATGTTTTTACAATTCAAATTGAAAGGCTCAAAAGGTGTTTTTTTGCGCAGACGCAGCCTCCGGAACCTGTCGCCGTGGGAGCGCGACAAGTGGATGCCTTCACGTTCTCCCATTGTTCGTCACCCATGCAGCCTACTTACCTCCCTGCCCCGTACGTCTGGTGGTCATAAACACACCCTTTAACCTTAACGATATTGTTTTCTGACTATATATTGTATGTATGAAGCGTGTGTCTTACGTAGGCTGAAATCTAACGAAATTTGGTATTACAATGGTGGTGGGTATTTATTTACACGACAGTACATGTAAAGTTAACATTCACTTTCTTGTAAGACTCTATCCAGTAAATCTTTGTTTTTACTTTGAGGTGTAAAATAAACATTACCTAGCTTGTTTTACCCTGATGAATGATTCTCAAGCCAACAACTTAGGAAGGTTCTACGCGTTACTTACGTAATATATTATGTAGAATCAAGTTTATTAAACAAACAACATAATTATTAAGGACTCAGAAATAAACAAGATTACAAACAGGACAAAGTGCATGTCACGAGCGCAACGGCCTTACTCAGGGCCGCCCAGCGCGGCAGACGCGGCGCCCACCGCCCGCCATGGGAAAAATCAGGCTTCGCCGCCCCCGCCCCCGCCCCGCGCGCCCATTGGACCGCCCGGCGCCGCCCCGCGCCCCACCAGCGCCCATAAATACTAGGTCGCGCCGTGCATCTCCTCATTCCTCGCTCGCAATCCGCGCCCGACCCACGTCCGCGCCCGTGTTCAGTTCCAACCCAGTGTTCGTGTTCAGTGACAGTCACAATGAAAGCGATAACAGCAGTGTGCGCGACCGGCGCCTCCGTACCCGCCATCGCCAGCGGCCGCGTGCAGCGGCACCGCGACGGCGAGAACGCCGAGATCCAGATGTACCTGTCCAAGTTGCAGGACCTGGTACCTTTTATGCCGAAGAACAGGAAGATCTCGAAGTTAGAGGTGATCCAGCATGTGATTGACTACATCTGCGACTTGCAGTCGGCGCTGGAGAACCACCCCGCCATGGATCAGTTCGACGCGGAAGGCGCGCTGGCTACCCCGGCGTGCGCGACGCCCGTGCGCCCGCTCCGGCGCCCGCTCGGGCCCCGCGCTGCGCCCAACACCATCCTGCGCAAAACAGCCCCCAGTCAAGACACACAACACAGACCTCAAACCGTAAGTTTCATTTTCTGTAAACTAATAACTCTACGTAGTCTATCTAGAACTAACTTATGACAATATCGCTAACTACAACAGTTCCCAATTAACCCTAACTTACCATGTAATCACTAAATGGGTAATTAAGTTATCCACAATGAAATAATCATTCAAATTATAGTCTACTAAATAAATCTAAGCTCTGCTGTAAAATAAACGACTAAAGCTTATTTCCAAAGTAGAAAGTTACCTCACAATAACAAATGCATCTAACTCCAACATCACGTGCGGCTGTTAGCGGCTTTCAGCGGAGATAATGTAGCCGTGCACTAGTTAGTACGAGAGATACCTACTATTGCATAAAAAGTAAATGAAATCGGCCGTGTCGGTGTTTTTGCGGCGCGCGCGCACCTGCGCGTTTCGCAAGCGCGGGAAGGTAGAAGCGGAGATGCAGAGTTTCACAACACTCCAGCACGCATCACCATCACAATTATTATTGCATACATTAATATAAATTGTCACCACTGCGCCATTTCCAACTGTAGAACATGCCAATATATCGATTCTTAAATCAGCCGTAAACCTCTCAACTCACAAACAATTTTTAATCACTTCAGAATGTTTATTGCGGCCTTAATGATAATTATGTTTATTTGACATGATAATTATGTTAATTTCACGTCAAGTAAACATTGGAGCTTACAGTATGATCTACAGGGTTTCATAATGAAATCTTAGATTCGGTAAATAAGCAGTGTAAACCACTGTTCAGGCATGCGTGACTGCTGTTTTGAATTTCAGCCTTGAAGCGCGGCCACCTGCGCCGGCGCCGCGTAAATGACCGTGTACTGACACACAATCTGAATATTCAACACATATTTATCTTACTCGTTTAACATTCCGCCTGACACCTGTGTGTGATTGCCATTTCGTCATTCCCATTTAACGTGACAGAACATTAACAAAGTTGGTCGCAACTAATGTCCGTAGTACGCAGTTAGATGTTTGTCGCTGGACGACAACTAAAAATGCTGCAGGTCGCATGAGCGTGTTGTGATGTCTCGTCGCGACTTGCGGCACGCGGCAGGTGCATCTCGCAGGATTTATTCGTGCGCTTTGCGATTACGAGCCCCAGGCGCAATGCGCGCTCGTTAATACTTGGTCGCGCCACGTAAATTTTAATCACTGCCAGTTGTTGGAACCGAGGGAAATGTTCAAAACAAGCGTGATTTAAGAGACGCAACGTGCCTGCTGTATTTACAGCGACGCAAGTGCCACGTAGAAGACGACAACTGCGCTACAGCTTTAAATTATGTACAGCTATAGTACGGCCAGGTACCTACCCACTCGTGACAGACTACACTCATACAAAACCATACATTTAGCGTGTCTAATGTACAAGCACGTTAACATGCTTAAAGATAAATCTCTCTTTTTATGTAACATTATCGGGCATTACGACGGTGGCGCCGAGAGCTCGATGTAGTCGCAATTAACAAACATGATACTTTCTTCGGAGAGTATTCTTGTTTCCATGTCATCTTTAACGACAAAGATCGCCGTTAAACAGCAGTAAACAAGTTATCAGCAAAGCAGCAACAACAAACAACATCTACTTAATTAGTGTCGGGCGCATGGTCTCGCGATATCCACAGATATTTACTAATATACCGCCTACTATAATTGGAATGTCGACTAATCGGGCCGCATTCTTGAATATAAAATGTGGAATATTCGTTCGCACAAGGACATTTATCACAAACAACGTGATCATCGTTTCCTAAAACAAGAATCAGTGGTTCACAAGCCTAGAAAGAATAGCGCGGCTCGGGGCGATCGTGCTGGAATTTGTATCTCTACCGTGGTCGTCGTGAGGCGGCATTTCACGACGGTATCTCGCGGGCCATCGGGCGCCGTGTGCTACAAACCTCCGTCACGAGCATACGCCACGCTCTGCTCGGCGACCGTAATTGTAGCCTGCAGCTGCCGCCCGCCGGCTCTCGAAAGGCCGTGAGATCAATCCACTCTGCTCTTTTGATACTGCTCTCTAAAATCAACGTCATTATCATTGGCCGAGTCAGTGTTCCCTGTTGTATCGATCAAGTTACCCCATTTGCCCTTTTGTTCTTGTTTGACTTTACACTTCAACCATAATAAGCTGCTAAGTACCGTAATGACGATTGTTAGGCGTGTAATCCGCTGCGGTGGCACCCCCGCTTTATTTCACATAAAGGGCGCAACCCTATTCATAATAATCATATCTGATACACTTTATCAATGGGTCGTCTCATCCTTGTTTACAAGAGAAGACATTTCTCCTAGTCTCCGAACTATAGGTTGTCAATATCACTTAATCATCCAATTACTGGCCCGCATGTTGCCTTTCGTTATACCAATTTAAGGACCCCTACCGTTAATCGACGCGAACCAAGCAAGCTATTGAACATTAATATTTATCTTGTGCCTTAAGCCAATTTAAAGCAAGTAATTAATAATTGCATATTGAGCGAACAAGTGTTCTCGCTTGTGGTACAAGCTAGCTAAATGACGTGTGGATGCAAGCCGGCGTCGCCCACGCCCGGCGCGGCGGCCGGAGCCGGCGGCCGGTTCATCCGACAGGCGACACTAACGAGCCGCCAGGTGTCCGCGGCTGCCCACGCTCGCCCGCTCCTCTGAATATCTTTGTCTCCGCGCACCTCCCGCATAAATCGCGCACGTGAAAGTTTTACGAGCACCTTTACGCTTCTCCGAACTAATAAACCGCACAGCGTCGGCGAGTAGACAATGCAACTTCACCGCGAAATGTCTCGCCAGTGCCTGCACACGTGCACGATTTCGCCGATCGCTTGGATTCCATCGACGACGGATCGATCGAGGGCATTGTGCGGGTAACGGTCGCTCGCAGCTGCGTGTGAACACACGTGACGGCGCCGGTGGCCGGATAGCTAAATAAATGCGACGAACACTGAACATACCTATTCATTATCCGGCCGACAATGCTCGTCTCATAAAGGGATTTCACGTGTGCGCACTCGCGAAGTCCCGATCCGTTCGGGACATGTGTGCTCTCCCTTCGGTATGTGTCCGTAAATAGGGTGTGGCCACGTGCGGCCGTTCAGCTGTGTCGCGGATGTGCACGGACGGGAAGCCGTAATCTAACACTCGCTGATACTCAGAAAGTCACACTGAAACTGCCACCGACCTCCATCTGCTGGAAAAAATTGCACTCAACTAACCGTACCTTCCGTGTTTCATGCATTCTTAAAACCCGGCTTTCCCTAACACTGCTCTCACATACGTTTACATTAGAACAAGCAAATAACAGGAGGCCCATTGTCCGGGCACTAATGAATTAATACAGTGTTGAAACGAGCGCATATGCGGTGACAGATGGCCGGACGCGGGTGCGCGGGATGCGCATGTGCCACACGATACTATTTGTCGCAATCACTAATAACACTAAAACGACGAGGGAGACTTTATTGGACATAATAAATAAAAAAAATTCCTATCGCTTAAATAAATAATAACTGTACCAAACAAGCTTCAGTTTTCATATCATAATTATTGCGCTGCGATCATGTCAGATGTTAGGGGTACATACATGTGCGCGCGCATCTGTACAATGATTGGTAGCTGCACCCCCGCTAGTGATTACATGGGCTATCCTTCTGTTCTCATATCAAATTGACTCTTAAATCATACGCAGATTTTGATGCATTAGCAAAACTTTACTCATGTGTTTTCTCTTTTTGTTACAGACGCCAGAAAAGCAGAACCAGCTTGACAGGCCCTCATGCTAAGTGGTGTTAAGTTAAGAGAGACAATATAATTTATGGTAATGTTTATATACCTCGAGTGGCGACGGAGGTCGCCGCGGGAAAAACCCGCGCCCCGTGCGCAGGCGCCCCCGCCCCCGTTCCAGTGAACATCATCACGACGATGATATCCTATGCACGATCTCGTTACGATCAGTAAACTACTTTAATGTACTTGTTTTGTGGCATTACACGCAGAAGACTTGAGCATTGCAATGCAATCAGCGCGGCTCCCGGAGCACCGGCGCCGCGGATTGATTTGTTATAATGTTTTGTGTAAAAAGCTTTACTAGGTAGTTAGTAGTGTAATAAATGTAAATTTTCCATGTTTGTAAATAGGTATGTTGAGTGGTTTTGTGGTATACCCAAGGGACATCCTGTCTGACAACAAATGATATATTTTGTAATAAATAGATTCTTATTACTGTTCAGAACACTTCACGTACAAAATGCCGTAGTCTTTCAATTTTGTATAAATCCTTTTTCTTAGAAAATGTCACTACTATCTTTTAGTTATAAAACTAATGCTTCCATTTATATCAAAGAAGTGGGCCGATTGAAAGTCGGCCCACGTATATAATTTTATTATTTTAAGTTATTTCTTGAGTGTGATTTTGCATGGCGATTTTGTTTCTAATAAAATATTATTTTGTGAGTGCTTCACGCAAATTTTCTATTATTAACTTATGATTTGTGTTTAGCACATATGTAAATAATGTATGTAATAAAAACTAAATGAATATAAAATTTAACTGAAAATTATCGATTTGATACATTTTATGATTTTATTTCGATTATAAGGTGAAGATGCTTTAATTATCTTTATATACATAATTATTACTTATGGTGTATTATAATTTTAAATAGACTGTTATAGTTTTAGTTGAGGTGCGTTAATAATGATCAAATATGCGTTGTTGGTAGATGTGGAACGTTGTGTGCTGATTGTTACTCTACAAGAATCTGATCATGGCGGCCGCACGCCTCAGGCAGCTAATGTTACAACTTTGTGTCACAAATTGTATCTGTCTTGATTGCATTTCACGATGTTAATCACCCATATTTTCCTTTATTATTTAGTTTATAAATTGTGCACTGATTTTTTATTAAGTACCAGTACAATGAACGGGAAATAAAAAAAATATTAAGGCTATAATGAACTCTTTTATTTACCTATTTTTCTACAAGAAATTCATAGAATTATTATAATCAAGATTGGTTCTGGTTCCGAGAGATCTGTGTTTAAATACAAAACACAAATAAAATAATAGTTCTCATCTTATGAGTTCGAAACCACACATATTCAAGCGAAAAAAAAACACTTCTTGCAAAACTTCATACAAAATAATCCATAACAAAATTTTTAAGTAGGTATAACAGTTGACTAATCATCTAATAGTTACAACTACCCCGCGTAGGCGTGCGTAGGTCGCTACTACGAACGATGCTTTGTCTATTAGAGCATAGTCATCACAGCTGGCAAACAGTCTAGACTTCCATAGGGTTGATAATAGCCCGAATATGGAGACTATAATAAGGTGAATAGTAACCGGCTGTCTTTGGTTGATAAGCTGCTACGCCGTAAACCCTCATTTTCGTAGCAGGCTACGAGGTATCTACGCTCTGATTTATGATTATAATAGTGCATGTTGTGTTAGCCTGTAAGTAATTGTTGCACTTATAAATGTATATCGTGTACTTTTAAATGAAATGTAATGTGTAAACAATTGTAGGCTAACCTAAATAAATAAATAAATTAGAAAAAAGTTTATTTTCAGATAAAACATAAAAACTCTATACATTACTTGAATCTACTTAATTCTGTTATGATTTAGCGGATAAAGGAGAATGGGCGCCTTGGTACCTATATAAGTAGTTACTTACGTAGTTACTAACTTAGTTTTGATGTGTCGATTTTAGGCCGAATCTGATACGGGAGTTTATGGAACAAAAAATCAATGATATTATTAAACACATTATTACTAACGTGCATGTGGCATAATCCCCACATAAAAACTATGGTTTTCCCGGATGAAAAACTATGCTATAAATATTTACTAATATACCTAAAAGTTAGAAATACACGTATTACACGATAAACTTCGTTTATGTCAGTAAAATAGTTTAGTTTGTTTAGATTTATATGGTGTACATAATAAAGAGTATTCTATCTTCTATCTATCTAAAATAGTTTCAATAACAACGTTTACTTACACTTTTCTCAAAAGTTTCATTCCAGCACGGATACGGTAAGATCACGCGATTGCATCACGACCAATTATCGCAACTACAATATTTGGTCAGCTGCGTACATAATGTACTATGAACTTCAACAACAAACGTTAACCACACGAAATTATACTCTCTGAGTTAAGAACAGATCTCAAATTTCTGTGGCTGTGGCATATCTACATTATTAACAAAGCAATTTGTACCGTGATGCGATAGCAGTAAGTTGAATACGGTACACTAAAAACACAATACATAATTGGTTTCGTGAGCGTTTGTCCACAAACATTAGCTCGATGCCGTCATACGAACAATACGACTAATTACTAACGCGAGGTAAACGGAAAAATATACAAAAACAAACAAAAACTATTAGCTGCGACCCTGCCAGGATTCGAACCTGGAATCTTCTGATCCGTAGTCAGACGCGTTATCCGTTGCGCCACAGGGCCAGTTGAGATGGCGGTCGAAATAGAATATGGCGTAGCGATCTCTTTACTACGCCTATTTTTAAAATAACCTTAGCCACACAATGTACATCGAACAATTTTTTTTTTACAAAAATGTTTCGTAAATATAAGAATGTTTATAAACTTTTTGTCCCGTACAAACCGTAACACGTCGAAGTCCAAATATTAACAACATCTACCCACATACATAAGTACCTACATACCTACAAAATAAGTGCATCGGATTATTCGCAGTCACGTCCGACACTTTAGCCGTGTACTGTGTGTGTGTGACACTAAAGTCAGAGATCACAGCTGCACCGTGACAGGTTGAGCTCGTAAGTAACAAGCCGAGCTAAGGAAATGCCCTAACTCGATGTAAGTATAGCGTGCGACGACGACCAAATAATAGCGTAGGTACTGTACTACACGTCTCAAGATTACCTACAGTAAAAACATAGGTAGACATAAACGACTAAAAGAAGAAAAGAACACTTAGGTATAGGTTAGAGGCGTCACGGCGCCCTCACCTACCGCCTGACGCAGGTCCTCACCGGACACGGATGTTTCGGGAGGTTCCTGCACATCATCAGGCGGGAGGAAACGCCCGGGTGTCACCACTGCGAGGATCGCCCTGAGGACACGGTGGAGCATACGGTGGAGGCCTGCCCCGCTTGGGCGGAGCACCGCCGTGTCCTCGTAGAGGCGATCGGCAGCGGCGGCGACCTCTCGCGCCCGGCCCTGGTCCAAGCCATGGTCCGGGGCGAGAGGGAGTGGGAGGCAGTCACCTCCTTCTGCGAAGCAGTCATGCTAGCGAAGGAGGTGGCGGGATGGGCGAGGGAGAGAGAGCCGCCCGTCCCAGCCGCCGCGGTAGACGCTCCGGGCGTCGGGAGCCGCGTGACGACTCCCGGGTACCATAGGCGCGGGCCTGCGGACGGCGAGTAATGGGTAGCTCCGATCAGGACCAGGCCCGTGCCGGACGGCGCGTATGTGTTCCACGCGCGCCTCAAAGAGATGTCAGCATCGAAGGAGGGGCCCGTCAGGGCCGAAGCCTGCCGGGGCAGCGGGATTGTCCGAAAGGGTTACCGCTGCCCCGGAATACAAAGGGCTAAGGAAGGAACACGGATGGGTTTTAGTCAGTAAGAGTCTGACACTCCCTTCCGCTCCACCCAGAGCGGGAGGGGTCATTTGATGATTTCCCACCCTTAAAAAAAAAAAAAAAGGGTATAGGTTATACATAGTCCTGACATAATAAGGTACGTACTTACAATCCAACCAACTGAGAGTGATTAATATGTATTGTATATCCATGCCAAATTATAGCTTTCTAGTCTCTGAGCTAAGCTGCGGACGGACGGACAGACAAACATAGCGAAACTACATATAAGGGTTCCTTGTTGACTACGGAACCCTAAAGAGACACTCATTCGAGCGGATTGAGGAGAATAAACATAATGAAAATGTTATTTACGTAAATCAACACGATGAATAACAAAAATAAAATAAACAGACAATCTGGCGTGTCAATTTGGAAGACGATTCCGACGAAAAAAAGACGAGACAGTAATTGAGACACCTCATTTTTCTTCTAACATTATTAGGCTTGTTTCAAACGATAGAATGCTAAAAATACCGCTAACTTCGTCATCAACGTGCCTATAGTTATCGCGCAGTTCCGTTCACGGGTTTTTCAGGCGTCGCGCTATCACGCCGATAACCGAGTGGCGATTATTCATGCAGGTGCGCCTGCGCCGATGACAGCGACCTTCGCTTAGTGCACGTGTATTGTCTTCAGTACAACCCATGACAAATAATATTGTTGGGAAAAAAAAGAGTCGCAAGAAACCAGTTGGTGGAAGGAATTGACTTCAAGATTTTTTTTAGGAAATATATCTTTTTTTTTTTTTTATGTGCTGGCGCTTAGGCTTATTCTTCAAGCTATGTGCTTGTAGAGTCAGCAAGCTGAAATGGCCGTGAGCCGGCCATGTTTGTTGAAGGACGATGTGAAGACCGCGTGTCGGTAAGCGTACTATGGGCCCCCCAGCTAGATGAACAGACAACCTCAAAAAGGTGACTGGGACAGACTGGGTGCGGAAGGGTGTACGGTAAAAACGGAACCCTATTACTAAGACTCCTGCACTGTCCGTCTATCACCAGGCTGTATCTCATGAACCGTGATAGCTAGACAGTTGAAATTTTCACAGAATGTGTATTTCTGTTGCCTAAAAGCAGAATATAATACATATTTAAGGGAGGCTCCCATACAACAAACGTGATTTTTTTTGCCGTTATTTTATATGTAGTGTTAAAGATTGTATGGTGGTACAGAACCCTTCGTGTGCGAGTCCAACTCACACTTGTCCGGTGTTTTTGTAAAAATCTTACCTCACTTAACCTCTTTCCTCCATTTTCCTTCCTAAACTTATGACTTTATGAATTGCGATATCGTACCATAAAACTTTTAAATACCGAACAGAAAAGAAAATGGCGTCGGAGCACTGACTTGTGGTGAACGTTGTTGATTATTGCGCAGCTGTATGAAGCCGTGGAAAACGTTGTTACACGCATTACCGTCGGGAATCTACCGTGCGAAGCCTAGCTCAGGCTCTCTGATAACTACCGTGTATGGCGCATATTGTTACTTATTGGCTATTTACAAAGAAATAAATATTTGTGGGTATTGGCCTATTTTTTATTGTTATATAAGTACTTAGGTAGTTACAGTTATGAACAGAGGTACTTTACATTACTATGTTACGAAATAAAAAAGGAAATTGTGTGAGGATGGAAAAAGATTTTTGTTTTTTCGTTATTAAACAAAGTCGAGTTTGAAAAATAACCACAGAATTATAACTAATAGTAGTAACGCTAATACCAAAAGGATTGCGAAAATCTTTCATTACCTACCTAATTGCGACGTCTAACAAACTCCATTAAGTAAAATCGTTAACATTCCTTTAGAATCGTTCAGAATTCTAATTTCATTACGAAACGCAGGCAATATGAAACGCGTATTATTAATAAACCGAGCTTTATATTACGTCTATTACTAGGTTTAAAACATTCAATTAAAACTGTACAATAAAATAGTGCGTGAGTTCTAGATAAACTTAATACACGGAAATAGAATAAAGGTATAAGGCGTTTTAAGTAGGTATGTGTGATAATCTGATAGGTATCATATCAGAATCAGTGATAGTCTGTGACAGGTGGATGTGCAGGTGTTTGCACTTGCTCGGTGTGCCAGCACCGCGCTGATAAGATTACTGATAATGATAACACACTTAATCATGCTGAAGCACCGTAACATAATAATGTACCTACCTACGCTATGTGTTGTACACGAATGATCGCCACTCGTCTAATCCGTCACACAGCTATGGTTTCTTACTACGTATGCGTACCATAATTTACCATTTACCATCTTTTTTTTTTTACCATCCTCGCTGTATGCAGCGAGTATGGTAAATTCTGAGTTTGTACTGCGTACTTTTTTCTTTGTGCAACCTCAATAAAAATAGTTTACAAAGAAATCACCCGGAAAAACAATACACAATGTAGTACATATTCATTAACATCTTTCAATTGTTTGTTTTAGGTTATGCGTCGGTGAGAGAAATCTTATATCTATGGTGCCGGTTGACTGAAAACAATGTACAACAATGTACCTACTCGATGTTAAGAATCTTATTATCTCGTAAAAATATAAATAAGTGTTTACTATTGCGTACATATGTACCTATTAGAGATCGCGTAGCATATTACGGGCTCTAAACTTTTTACTTAAATTCAATATTTAACTAAATTATGATAGCCAACAAACAAAGGCGATAATAAAGACAGATTTTAAGCTTTGTCCTTAATATTTATTGACTTGCTGTGTTATATGGCCATTCAAACAAAATTCCTGCAGTGTGCCTAGCGGTGTAAACAAGTCAACACAAAGACTGCTTGTCGCGTCAAATTGTTTTAGGTATTCGTTATTGCAAACTAATAACACTAACCTAAACAAATGAAAACCACTTCTATTTTAAGGAGACTAAGGTTTTCGGGTAACGAATCAACAATTTGTTTGTTGCAAGCAAAATACCGCACGAACCGCGAATTATTGCAACAAGAGGCGTAACTAGGCAACGCGGTTATGCTAACCATAACAATAAGCCGTTGTTAGCCGACGATACGGTCGGCTACATAAGTTTACACACGCAATCTGTGGCCAAACAATACTCCGTAATACCGTGAGTGCGTCGTAACGGCCAAACATCTTGCACAATATTGATTTACAACGTAGAATTTACGTCCTACACGTCTTGGAAGAACAAAGAACTTGATTGTCCACTTTATACATCAATGTCAAAACGGCTCATCAATTCGAATCGACCTCGAGGTAACATACCGGAGCTGTTATTATGAGCGCGCTTTTTTCCTCGCGATTGGGTTGTAAATGACCGCCGCAATCCGAAATCGGCATCACGGGTGACATTAAAATTATTACATTACAGCCATGCCCGTATTTCTTGTAAGATAATCCTAATAATGATGAGAAACTCTCGTTAGTTTTTCTCATAAATATTGAACATTACAAATTCCGCTTTATCCATTCAACATCCGCTTTCAATAGATCGATGAGTAGTGTTCCGGGTTATCCGAAAAGTTTTCTGGAAATATTTAATTCCGTATTTTACGAAACGAGATAACATAATATCACGCCTGTAATCCCCGGAGAATGAGGCAGAGGTGTACCTATAGTAGGTACATTTCACCAGTATTTAAGTGCCATGTAATAGGAGGCGAGCCTATTGCCATTAACTGGGCACAAATCCAGACTCCGGGAATCCGGGGATTTCGCGAAACGAGTCTACTCTAAAACCGCGATTCTACTAGGTTGCTATCATCAATGAGTGTAGCAATAATGAGACATTTACACATAGGCAATAGTACGTGTTTAACCATACCTACGGAACGGTAAATATAGCACATCTCGAACAAACCACTAATGCTCGGTTCCTATAAGCAAAAACGAATCGTTTTGCTTACCAATGGTAGTATTTTTGATTGCCAAACTGGGAATATAAATAGATTTGTAAACTAATTTTACCTGTGATAGCTACTTCCAAATGGGAGGGTCTACTATGCAAAGCTATGTGGTCATTGCTTCATTATTAGTAATGATACAAGAGTTTTAATTTTAACCAATAACGGTCCGTAAATTATAGGAATCGGCCATTAGTCATTTTCCTCAGTTGACTGTTACAATTTACACAAGTAGATAAGCACTTCACGTACGCCATTTTATGTGTTTGTTTTTCTCCGACACTTGAAATATCTAGAATATTCTTATAATAAGTAATTTATCGTCGAAAACTTTACACAACCAAAAGTTACCAACTGTGTTTTTGGCTGAAATTTTACGCTGGCAATAAACCATATTTTATTTAATAATCTACCTTATAAAACCTGTACATTCTTCAATGCAATGAAACATCGCTATGAACTCAAACTCAAAGCATTTATTTCAATTAAAACATTTACAGGCACTTTTGAATTGTCAAGAAGTCGGTCAGTCAGAAAATATGAAGCTAGTTGCCCATTCCAAAACGTAGGCTATGAAGAAGAACAAGCAAGAAACTCCATGAATACTCTTTTAAATAAAATTTTACAAAAATACTAGTTACATCATTAATGTTGAATTTATAATTATATTATGTGAGAACGGTGTAAAAAAAAGACGTACTCGTTAAAAGCGTGCAGAGAACAGCAAATAGTACTTAACAAAACAACAATCCAAAAATAAAATAATTAAAATAAGCCGAGGCAGGTAAGTGATGATCAGCCCCAACTGACGAAAATTTTTAAAGCACATGATTGTTCAGTGTCAATGTCATAAGTTTAAAATACTTAATTAAATATTTAATTTTTCTCGTTGACTGTTGACTGTACTGGCTGTAAATTTTCCTCAAGATAAGTTATTATTATTGCAATGTTCAGTAAGTGTGGGTACTTCAGCAGGTGTTTCAGCCGTCAGCGATGCTTACAAGACACGTGTTACAATAATATCCTGCTTAAGTTCTACCAGGCAGCTAATGAATTTATATTCATTAACAATTCATACATGGCTGGTATATATAAAAAGAAATACAAATAAAGATTTAAGTAAATAATTTTATGAAAATACCACGCTTTTCAATTCAGAAAATCCATTTAAAGTGATGTAGGTTATAAATGATGTTATTAATCTAACGATACCAGAATAATCTGTTTCTTTCGCTTTTATAAGCTCCACGAACGGTCACCAAAACAGATCAGCAACCATGGGGTCGTCAAATATAGCTAAAGTTTATTAACAAACCGATGGATGTTTTCGAATCAAATTAATTTAATTACTTAATAGAAAACAAACAGTTAATTTATCAAATTAAATTTCGTTCGAAAACATCCATCGGTTTCTTACTAAACTTCAACTATACCCGACGACTCTGGTTACTTATCTCTTTTTGGTACACATAATTCTTCAATATCTTGGTTTATTTGTAAGTAGCGAACAACCTCAATAAAATCTGCGATGTTACGATTGCCGTAAAATTAGACGTTATCTCTCGATATCACGGCACTTAGTAAAATACTTCGGCAAAGTCCGCATACGATAGCGTGATAAGGGTTATCGGAGTACAGGTGTTTGAACCGAACTCGCACTTGATGCACTGGGACTAACAATCCAAAATAACATGAACATATTGAATATACGAGCCGAAGTTGTAGGTTTAAAGCTTTGGCCAAACTGAAGTGAGGGAGGGAGCGGGATGCCTTCGTCAATTGCTTAAATTACTAGGAGTCACGCGACTATTTTCGTGCCAGTTTGAACACCTTCATACGATAAGGCCGAATTTCACCAACGAAAATGAACGCGATCAGCACATCTAAGCCGCGTTCAATAGCTGCCAGTGTTGTTGTTCCACAATAATGACGACACAGACAGCTCTCGCACGCGGCTTAGCTGTGCTGATCGTGTGCAGCACGGTAATTGCGTCACACACTATCAGTAGCAATGGGTTTCATTTTGACAGTTCAACAACATTCATTGCGTTATATTTACGTTGTTGAGCAGACACATTTTTCCAATATAAGAAGCAACGGATTAGCAATATCCTTCAAAATGATTGATATTGATAGTGTGTTACGCAATTAGGGTGCAGTTTCATAGCTAAATTTGACACAATCGGAGCGCGGAGCGGAGCGAGCAAATTTCTTCTTGCATCCCGCTCGCTCGCTCGCTCGCTTCCTTTTGGCCAGAGCTTGAGCGAAAAACCAACACGTGATGTCTGAAGGACATGGAAATATTCGAGTAAATCTTTATTAAGCTGTTTACAGGTTGCAAACACAGACACAAAACAAATAAGAAGATAAATTTCAACCAGTTATATGTAACACATTTTATGAATGCCACATTTATGAGTGTATTACGATATATTTTTAATAAAATCCAATTTACACAAACGCTTAAGCCACATTTACCTACACGATGCAAGTTTCTTGCCTGTGGCATACCATAAAATTAAAACAAAAATCACCAGCAATGTCTAGACACTGTGACACTATTTAGTTAGACGGTGCTACTTTTATTCTTGCTTCAACTTATGATATATAGGTCAATGGCAATTAAATCGCATCGTGCATGTAAATCAGAAAGAAATAGATATAAATTTAAAGATTAATGAAGGATTATTATTATGTGCTGTTGATTACTTTATAGGTAAACAAATAGAAAAACAAATTTGCTGCGCAAAAAATATAAAAAACAATAACAATGATCAGATTATTTTAGAATAATTATGCCTATAGATATTCTTTAACAATTATACTTTTTTATACAGCTGTCTTCTGCTGTATTATTCCTGCAGTAGCATTCTGTCATTAGCTGACAGCTATCTACCTACTACTACCTACATCATCATTAGATGATGATATAATCCTACTTCTTAAAACACTACCTCCTGACGTTTTAATTTTATCCATATCTGTCAAAATAGCAAAGGGAACAGTGACGTCAGCTACGACAGCCACCCATAAAACTGAACACTTGTTCACAAAATATTCATATTGTATGGTACTGAACAGTCGGCGAGGGCACGACAACTCGTTAACCTTTCACGAACACCCGTCTTCATATATTATTCATGACGTAATTGAAATAAACCGACGAATTCTTCAAAATAGAGACCGATATCTTTCGTCTCACATATTTTGAACGTTCAAAGAATACAGGTGCCATTTAGCCGCACATTCACCTTGGATAATGGGAAATTATTACCATACATTACAATGATAGTAAGGCGGAACAACAGATTTTTGTGAAAACTTATACATTTTTCATGAAAAATTGTAATTTTAAACAGAGGCCTATAAGTTTAGGACTCTATTCTACACAACATGTAGAAACAACATCTGGCAGACTAATGAATTATGTAATGAGTTTTTCATCGTGTTTTCTTACTTTTACGACTAAGCGTAATTCGCTGTGAATTCTTGGGTTCACTAACTCAGTGTTCAACAACAAATCTTTGCAATGCGACGTTACCAAAACGCGAAATGGACCAGTGCTAACTTCAATGACGTAACAATCCTTTAACTTTAACCAATGTAGGTACTTGATAATCTTTTACTGTACCGTGGCATTATCTCAAGGCAATGAAAGCATATTTATAATTAGTAGTAATGAGTACACAGTAATCAGTAGTTAGGTACAATTGCGTTCAGCAATAAACATAAAAAACATACGTGAAAATTATAAAGCGGAAGCGATTAAACTTCTTGCGACATTTCAGAATCATTCAGTCATTTAATTTTAACTGGTTCATTGAAATAACCTAAAAATGAGATGCTTCTAAAAATCTAATCTAAAACAGGTGTCTACAATCGTCCATAATAAAATTATCCAGTGTCTTTTAGCCAGTAAACATTTTGATTGTCTTTATCTTAGTAATTCAGGAATATATGTATGTAAAACCATAAGACTAAAGAATTATTTCTTTGCTAAATTAAATCGATGATTCTAAACAATTTTCCTGGCTCCTTTTCTTCAGCATAACATACATGAAATAACCATTCCTCGGGTCTACATTATTCACTCACAGCAAATACAGAAATGGTCTAACAAAGCAGTAATGTTCCACGTAACTCCCGGGGGTCAGACGTGAGTGAAGCTGACGGAGACTTTAAATATTCAAAGGGTGTAAAGGGCAACACTGCGCATATTTCCCCAGGGTCGCCCGTATTTACCCCTCGGCTTTCATTTCATAACCTATACTGCCTGCACTACCTACGCCGCTTCAAAGCATAACTTGTTGTCTAAGTATTAGACAAAAATGTACAGTCATGAGGACTAATATAGGTATATACACAGCAAAATAAAAATTCGATATTATTGTGAAATAAAGATTGCAACTTTGAGATAAGAACTAATAAATAATAATGTGGGTTCCAAAATACTATGTTTGTAACAGCATAAAATTACAATCAACCCAGAAGGAGAAAATTTATTTTAAATGTTGCTACGTGTATAGTTATTAGTGCTTGTGACCTGTGCTTAATGTAATTACATGCCGAACATGCTCGCGATCGCGGTCGCTATCTCGATAGTTTGATGTCGATACTCAAGGTGCGAACACGTCGGTTCAGTCGCACTTGAACGCTCAGTTGCCCACTCCTGGGTTTGTGCTGTACTCTACCTACTCCAGAAGAACAAGTGGAACCGATTTGACCAATCACGAGCCAGATATTATGACTGTAGGCACAGTCATAATAAAATAGTCTCTAGTCAAATTTATTCAGATGTAATGAAAAACCTGTTATGACAAGGCAAAACTGTTCTGTCGATGAACTGCCTGTGATAGATACCTATAGCTACTGTCCTGTGTGTGCTGTGTGCAGGTGCACTGTCTTAATCTACGTCCGACTATACATGGAATCGAATCGTATATTACATAATGATGAACAATCACGTACAGGTACTTACCACACACTAAGAATTCCAGACCTATCAAAGCCTTCCCATACATAGTCAAGAAAAAAAACCCTTCCACACCTGCAGCCATAAAGTGCCTTAAGTATAGATGAACATTACAGTATTTCTTCTACATTGCGAAAATTCTATAAGTAACGGGTATACTGCTCTATAATGCGTGTGCATTACATTACGCTGTGGCTGTAGTTACCACACAAGTGCATAGCCTATCTGGTCGCGCTGCGTTCTGCAGCGGAAGTGATGGCCCAGTCACCTCGTGCATTGTGTACCAAATACCCACGCCACCGGCCCTGGGTATACTGCCTTCTCTGACATAGTATTCTATTTTTAGCTTATTCACGATAATGCTAAATGCAATTTGTAATTCTATTCAACGTCGTTTCGCTTCTCTATTGTGAATACTGAATTCTGACGTCACTTGATATGTGGTTAAGAAATCGTAATGTTAATTTAAATAACTATAAAATCGACTAGTTATAGTTCGGTAGTTAATTGAGGAAGTAGTAAAGGCTCTTCAAGCGTTTCTAATTAATGTACCTAATAGTATTGGTTGTGTTTTGTCTATTTGAAGTTAAAAGATATAAACTATTATATATCTTTTAACTTTTTACAACATAAAATCACTACATTTACCACTTTTTATGTCACAGTATAACAAGTGCTAATTCTCTAAACTCGTCATAATTTGCAAGTAATCGACGCGCATTACGTTTTGCAAGTGGTGGTGTTAAGGACTTGAATAAAATTACTCTCCAATTTGGCTTTTTCTGTAAGCAACAGAATTAATTGAGCCCTTAAACCATATGCCACATGTATCTGCAGTATTATTAATAAGTAAGTTGACGAAACTTCTACACAAGAAAAGTGCAGATTTCAAATTATTCCGTCATGAAACGTTACGAAGTCGCATCAAAAAACTAAGTCTCGCCCGCGAATTGTCGTAAAAAAAATAATCAAATAAGGCACAGGTGTTCTTACAGCAAATACACATAATCTATTAACACTTAACTCGTTGCATATCTTAATGTGGACATACTCAATGTGACACGCTGTGGCAATAGAGACAAATCGCGACAACACGGTAATGAACGGCGTTAGCGGCCGCCCCGTCTAAATATAAAGCGCTTAGCTCACGCTTCAGCATTGTCTCCCTGGCCCGCACAATGCACATGCACAATACACAAACAGTTTTAAATACGCATGCAAAAGAATGCAACTGTCTAGTAAAGTACACTCATTTGTATTCTAGGGCTGTCGCTTCAGCGAATTGACACATTCAACGCGTGTCAATGTCAAACTACTTCGTTACTTCGCCAGTGACAATCATATTCTGTATTTGTAAGCCCGTTATACAAGTGTTTACCGCTAGTAATTTTAATGTTTGATACATAATGTTACATTGTCAGTTGCTTAGTTTCTGTCTTGTATTGTAATTGGTAGCGAGCAGGCACCAAGAAAAAAATTTAATTTTTGAAGGTTATTTAAAGGTGTAATCTTTTACACTTCACACATTTTTATTTTTTACCTTCATATTCATATTTATTTGCATTCCATAATGTTGTAGAGGTGTTACAGGAGGTAGAGGTGTTAGAGGGCACAGCAAAGAGTATAAAAAATTATTCTTTAAATTAAAATAAATCAGGATACAAAGATCTAAAAAGTTCAATACTCAATTCTTTATTGCATTCCACAATGTAGGCTTAGGTGGTAAATATTTAAGTTACTAAAGAACATTTTCAAAATGTCTTATTAAAAAAAGATAACAAAGTAATTAATTAGCAAAGTAATTTTAAAATAAAGAGAAAATTAGTTCTGTATTAACACACTGAGGCTAAGAGCAATACTGAGTAGATACCTTAAATAAAAAAGATAACTGGAAATATCTGTTTCTGTGGAAAATTTAAAATCGGCCAATTTGGCTGTAACACTATTTCGAAAATGTTCTTAACTAACTTTTTAGACCTTTGTATCCTGCTTATGCGAAGTTTCATTAATTTCGAAAAACAAGGACTTGAAAGTTTTTATGAAATGCCGTACGTGGCAAATGCTCTTAAAATTGTTCGTTAAAGTCCAAATTAGGTTTTTATGGAAAGAAAAATTCGTGAAAAACTGAAAGTACTTTTTTCTATGGAATGTTTGTTTTGGTACAGGACAAATTTGTCGGCTCAGTGATTTTTTTTATAAAACAAAACACTGTTAGTATTGTGTTGAAAACTGCCAGTTTTCCCAAAGTGTTGGCGTCCCTAGACCGGTGTGCACCGGTTCAGCGCTGGCATTGTTTACGTCACACTATGGCCACGATACTGTAACCACGCCAATGTGGTCTGCGTGACAGTTTACATGTACTACATGTTTTGTTTCATTATGTTTTATTCAACATCACCAAATTCATTGATACCGAAGAGCCTTGGGAAAACGTGTTGCATTCTACAACTTGTATTCACAAAATCAGAAGGTTATTTTGAACGTAAAAATCTTTATTTAAACTTACCACAGTTTAAATTTCGTTGAGTTTAACTCGTCGACTTAACAACAAAAAGGGTTAACATAAATAGAAGCATCAAACATTTTGTTTAACAATGAGTCGTAGTAAGTACAAGAAAAAGCGCTAATAAACCAAAGTTCCTTGTTGTTACTCATAAAATAGTAAAAGCTGATGTTCACGAGCAATGATTAATTCGTGCTGTTTTACAAGCGCGTGCGCATCTCATAATCATAAAACCGCACTTGTGTTGTGAACAGACCGGGGATTTCTCGCTCCATTTATTTTGTTTTAGTGCCTGACTTACAGCTGAGTAAATAGGCGGCCACTAGTCCGCTAGTACTGCACAATGACTCCAAAAATAACCTCTGCTTACTACCACCGCTTCCGATTTAACTTTCAATTTGTAATCAGTTTATCTTTGTTTAATTAGGAATGCGGGTACGCTGAGTCTCTCGCTCTCTCCTCTTGTTATTCAAAGAGCAGAGCGTCAAGATTCGTGATCTTTGTACAAGATAAGTGATGGCGAATAATCAATGCTAAATTGTTTAATTAAGCTGCAAACGTTAATAAGATAGCCTACGAGTTCCGAGTGCTTTGCGCTTTTATTTTATTTTTGTCGTTTCTAATCTAGTTCAATTTGTTAAAATGCTTCGGGCAACAAGACAGATAATTTCGTTTGGCCAATGCGAGCAGTCGTGGCCGAGCGGTTAAGGCGTCTGACTAGAAATCAGATTCCCTCTGGGAGCGTAGGTTCGAATCCTACCGACTGCGAAAGACTTTTTTGTATAATTATTTATGTTACAATGTAAAGGTCATTCAACTATAAATTCAACAACACAGCTTCGAAGGCTTCTTTTGTCCAACTTCTCTTTAATATTACAACGAAGTAGTATCAACAGCGGAAAATAAAAGCACCAGCAAAAAGGCTTTGTAAGTTGTAACCCCTCCTTAATTATCGCGGTCATTATTTTGAATCAGTATCCAGCATCGTGGAAAGTAACGAGCGTAAACATCGATCGGAAGATGGCTGGCAGGGTCTCATTAAGCGGAGTGCACGTGCGTCGCCGACGGCAGGCTCGACCGCTCGAGTGCTCGAGTCGCGATGCCGAGCTCGATCGCGGCAGGTTTACAACACCAGCGATCGTGCAATCTCGATACCGACGCCACAGTAAAAGTAAAGATCATACCGATTATATCACAGCTTCACAGCCAGCCGTAAAGCGGAGCCAAGGAAACAAGCATACAATGTTGTTCAAACATTAAAATGTAACATAAATATTGAATGTACAAAGATTACCAACAGGAAAATTGTACTTCGAGGTCGATTTTGCTCGTCAAGGTTGTCTGCTACAAATTAAGTATAAACTATGTAAATTTAATGATTTTCTCTTAGCAATGTGTTCAACGAAATATTTGTGATATTTCGTCACTTTTGTTTACGTGTTCTGACAGCGATTTGTTAGTGATTGTTACGTAATCAGCTGACTTCATAAATAACAGAACACTCGGATGACTTCACCAGTTTATCTACAGGCGGCTCAAGAGTTAAGGTAAAACTATATTGAATATATTAATTTATTTTTAGAATTTGCAGAGCATGACGAGACTGCAGTTAGGAATATTATTATTGAGTTATAGAAACCGACGACTTCGAGATTTCTTACATCCACCCTGATTCCAAACTGCTCAACTGCAAGTCCCATAACAGTTGCAAAAGAGATTTAGATAAAAAACAACCCGATGATTGTATAAAAACACAATTTGCGCTGGAAATGAAACACTAAACCGCATTAGGTGCGGCCAACTGGCGCGGGACACCCCTGCACTAACTTCTCGTCATGGGATTACGAGTCCGTACCAGGGATTTAAGGTTTCATTACTCGTCTGCGGCCGTCTCCCTTGTCTCATGCCTACACAACCCTACTCGGGAAACTCGAAGCATACACGACATGCAACCAAACAATCCCGATCTGAGAGAGAATATGATCTGAGAGAATATGAAAAGTCATTAGGTATATGGCTGCAGAATATTATGTGGTTATAGAATGCCTGCGCGAACGTTTTAATGTAATATTTGCAAATCACATATTTATGATGATTCTGCGCCTTCAAATACTAAACAGCTGCAATTAAGACGCGAATACGAATATAATCTATATGTTATATCTATATACCTATAACTAAAAACTATATCGCAACCATTCACAATTAACTTTTAACTGCATTGACGTCACTTTATCACTTCATTGACGATAATATTGCTAAAGAAGTCAGACTTAACTATCGAGGAAGTTTTATCACAAAAACAGCTTAAGCCGACTATAGTCATATTCATGTCTGAAAACTAAGCTCGTCTACTGATGGTAAGGGACATTTTCCCCTACAGAAAACTGAAGCTATAGAGTCAAACTAGAGAGCAATAGGGAGCGAAGCGAGCCGAGACCTCTAATGTACAAATATTGCGGAGGAAATGAATATATTCGACATTGTGCGCCCTCCGAGGGGGCTGGGGGGCTCGCCAAGTGCACGTTTTGATTAAGTCGCGCGGCCGCCATATGAATTTATGACTGGAATTCGTGTCGATGGCAGATATTGATGGATTAGGAGTTTTATTTCTTGTTAATTATGCACTTTGATATGCTTAGTTGTAAATACATTATGTATGATTGCTGGGACGTCAATTAGTTTGTCAAGTGTGATGTATTTTTATGTAGACAGATACCAACTGTCTATCGATCTGTTAGGCCCCTTAACTTTGTTCCATACTTTTATGTCTTTCACAGTTAAAATTGTCTAGCCTAGAAGATTTGATTCATAGATGAGATAAAGCTATCATAACATTAGGTCGCGAATGTAGCCAGTTGTTTCCATTCGAAGCAATCCCGCATCGAACTCCCAAGTGTCCCGCTAATACTCCATATGGCGCAACGCAATGCGCAATGCATAAACAACCAAATATTGATGACCCCTAATATCACATATAACCCCTCTATCAAATATCACTTTCATAGAACCAGAAGAGGGCGGGGCAGGGCCAGGTACAATGGTCTATTATCCTTAGTAGTTTAGGGCGGAAAAGCTGATGCAACGACATATGCATGCATTAGGGACGATGAGACAATTCGGACATTAGTAGTTCAGTCACTTAATTTGTACAACTGCTCTATCGCATGATTTATACTTCGTGCAATGTGTGCAAGTACTTATGTTTAGTAAATAATGACATTTATAACGAAGTGTAGAAACGAGGGATGTAACATGGTTTTCTTACTAAAGTAAATACTTATTTCTTTAACATTGGCTGAGTCATTTCAGTCAGTGGGTTATCAATATCTAGGGATCTATTGGGGCAGTAAAAAGTCCCTGAAACCGAGATGCTTCGGTAGCCTTTCAGACCAATGATGTGTATCTAATGTTATGGTGTGGTGTGGGTCATCATTTATTTGTAGTTTTAATTAAGTTTGCTCGGCAACTAATAAACTGGTAGATTTATTATCAATACACTGTCTATCATAGTGCTTACTTAACCCATATGTCATCCGCAAGCTTATAAAGTACGCCTCCTCCCTCATGCCACCTTCTCAATACATTACCTACTTACAACCGCAGTTAAAGAATAAACTCTGCTATCTTCACCGACTAGTCAGCCGAGAAAAATATTCAGTATGCAGCAATCCATACATTTGCATTCATAATGAATGCTATTCTACCGAGTCTCGTGTGACTGTCTCAGGTTCGGAGCCGAAGCTTACCGTCCGTCTGGCGCCAGTCATTGACACCTTTCCACCGTCTTCGTGTTCCTAAAGATCGGCGTCATCATTACCTACTTTATTTGAAAGTTATTTGTATGATAAACAATGCAACGCGATCTTCTTAGAAACATCAGTGTGAAACGTGGTGGACAGTTAGGTATGTTTGTTGCTGTGGGATTTGCAATTTAAGTTCGGTTTGTTTAAATTGTTCTGGATATTGAGTGAGTTATAGTAACTGAAGTTCTTCTTAGCGTGTCGATGGCAATCTAAATAAAGTCGGCCTAGAATTTAGCTACGAGTTTTGCATTGGCGTCCATCAATTCCTGTGACGATGACGTTGAGACAACAGGCCATGGACACGATATTAAGTGTCCCGTTGTTTGTAGAACAGCACAACATTTATACTCTATAAAGCTGGTTGTCTGTTTGTGAAGATTATGAGCTCATGATTAAGAGCTTCAGCCGAGTCCAAAACTGACCAGGCAAACTCAAAATAATGTCATGATTCAAGCAAGAAAAAACTCTGATAGAGGATATAAAACTACATTTACAGGTGTCAAGATATAGCTTCAAAAGTATTTTCGTGTTACAAAACTATATAGCAGTTATCAGCGTCACAAATGCAAAAAACGTACCTGAACGTATGTACACACGGCTATACATTTCCAGTTTTAGCTGACCTCGTATTATATAGGTTTTTCGTACAATCAGAAGTCAGCTTATACTGGTTACGTACAGCCTGATGTGTAGCCGTGTGTACCTACCAAAGATGTTTGCAAACAAACAAACAAAATATTTGCGAGTGACGTCAACACTGCCATGTTCATAGACATGATGAACAAACAAAAATAATTTTACACGATTTACGAACTGAACGTTTTAAAGAACAATATTCACACAGTGTTCCTTTTTGGCATTTATGTACATTTTCACGAAACGAAAACAGTTTCGTAGATGAATAACTAAATGCCAGACAAACAGACAACACAGCCAGTTTCTGATTTAACAATAAAAGGAACAGTTGGGTATACCTATAGTTGATAATATTATTAAGATTTTTCCAATAAACTCAATTAGGTACCTATTGAGCGAGCGCGTATGGGCAATTGAAGAAGCAGGCTATAGCACTTATCATCAGTATAAAGATCTAACGTCAAACGTGAATGAACTGCTCTAAGAAGCAAGTTCTGAATGAGGTGTTTGAGTAAAATCAGTTTGTTTGCAGTTCCCACGGCCTGCCTGCTGTTAGCACCTCGTTTCGAACACAAGACATCAACGTTACCTTATTAGGACCTTACCACACGCTTGTCCTGCGGAAACATAAATAAAAAAGACGACCGCTTGTTGTAAGGCTCTTTATATATCATGTCATGACATGTATAATGCTTTTATATTGGTGGATGGATAAGGTGGACAAAAACTTCACGTTGTCAAAAACAAAAAACATATCAGACTCTTTTTTAAATTTTAACAATATTCCTCATATGACATCACTCTGGAAGTTACCTAAGTATTCAATAGTTTTGCTTCCCTGAAAATAGACATTTCGAAAATATGTACTTTAGGCTTCATGTAATAAAAATCAATAAATAAAACGGTCGTACTCTGCTTATTTAGTTTCTCAACAATCCCAAAAAAACAAAGTCACAGTGGGTCATATTTTTCAGTTAGACACACAAACAATTTCGCGCGATTTCATTTGAAATACATCGCGTACATATTTATAGCCTGTTATAAAGAGCAATGGGTGAGTGCGAGTAGATATAGACGTCATCGAGCCAGCTTTATGAACGCTTGTTTATTTGAACGGAAGCGGATCGAGCTCGTTGATGTATGGGATTTACTCGCACCGCTGCGGCACCGCGGCGCCCGCGCAACCACGCGACGTTCAAAATACACGGTTATACTTGACCGGCTAGTCTTTGTTGTGTTGTGTTGATTGACAGAAGTTAGATTTGATTAATGCTGGGCGTGATTTGCCTTAATCGTTAATTAATAAACATTATTTTACACTGAAAAATTTGTGTTGAAGTTGAATAATCATACAATTTCAACACAAATTTTTCAGTGTAAAATAATGTTCAAATTCTCAACTCCTTAGATACTGAAAATGATTTTTTTCAGTAAGGAGTCACGCCTCACCACCGTTTTTGCAGTTGTTTTATTTATTTTAATATGTATGTACACACTGCAGACACATTGGCATCTGTATCATTTAAATTGATAGCTATACTAAATACTCATTACAGTTATTTGATGTTACAGTACCATGCCATGGAAAATGGTATAAGGCCAACCCACAGTACGTGTGATGGCATCTGGAATTCTTACTAACTTGCCTGTCGTCCACCATCTAAAAATGTTTTGTAATGGCAGCCTGGAAGCCTGCATTTCGTATATACAAAGTATCTATCTATCTACATAATGCACTATGTATGTACCTAACAAGGACAGTGTTGTATGTACCTACATATTGGATAGCAATTTTCTGTTTTAAGTAGAACCACCTGCACAGCGCACACAGGTCACAGTGTAGCTATCGCCTTATCTCAAGTGGTTGATTTAGATAAACGTAAACAGGCCTTACTTCGCCTGCCTGAAAGCCCTCGCAGCGTTGAAATAACCTCTCCAGACTGACGGTTGTTATCATTTCACACTCAACTCTTCACACTAATCATTAAGCAGCTGCGAATTGCGAGAAATTGCTCAAGTGCTAAAGAATTTCTCGCTATATACAGGGAAAATCGAATGTGGTATCTCTCATGATATACAAAGTGGCAGGCACTTCGACGCGCAGCCTGTTACCATGATTTCAGTATGTATGATTCTGAGTTCATGGTTACAGTTTGCGCATTCGATTTCCCTGCAGCAATCCTGTATTTCACTGACAGATAAGTACCACACTAGAATCAAAAAAAAAACATCGTGTTACGTAAATTCTTACAATTTGTGTTACACAATATTCAAAGTTATCTACTATTAGCTGCTCTGCATAACATTAATATTCATGCATTTTTTGAAATAGCCGTTTCGATATTCATAATTCCATTACACTTTTTACCATTTTTAACTACATACATACCTATACATGTCTTCAAATAATATTTTCTCGTATTTTATCATTATATTTTATTCTTATAATAAAACTTCATAAAACCGCAGTTTTATGAGGGAAGTGGAAACGGTTGTGGTAGATAGATACAGTTGCGACAGCACAGCCGACGAAGTGTTGATAGCCATAGGAACCTTGTCGCACTAATTTATGTGCATAATGTTCCTCTTGAAATGTTTTATAGTATGAAAAATAGTCCAACGCCTTCACACGTGGAAGACGTGGACGACAAGGGAAATCGTAAAATGAAATAATATTAAAATTATATTTGTGTTAAATCTTTTTTTAGGGTCCATTCGTAAGTTTGAGGTGATGTTATATTTTGATGTTGATATGTGGTTCATACAATATGTTTTTATTGATCCGACATTTTCCTGTTATCTCACCATAATAGAAATGTTCGTCGTAAAAATGAATTTGTTCTATATGAAAATTATGATTTATATAGACGCTTACATATTCACTGTGCATACTAAGTTATTTACAATATATTGGGATCAATCTAAGATTGTTTATTATGCTTCTGTCATGTCAAATTAGAATAAAAATCAAATAAATGTTGCGTTATGGAGCGTGCGCGCGCACAATGGCGCCGCCCCGCGGCCGTAGCGGGCACTAACGGGCACGCGGCCTGCACACGACCTCACTGTGTGCGTTAATTAGTAAAATGTTCACGTGTTCGCTATCTAATGAACCCCTTTATGCAACGATCAAAGAAATACATCCAAAGTAATAAGAGCACACTAATCACCTAAATGTATTAGAAAATATCAAGGAATTATATATACTGAGTTTGTAAAATGATCTAAAATCAAAAATGTAATTTTGCAAGTACTTGCAAAATAAAAAAATAAAAAAACTTTTTCATATGTTATTTTTATGAGAAGCTAATGTATAATTTAACCTGTTACAACATCTGGCCCTGTGGCGCAACGGATAACGCGTCTGACTACGGATCAGAAGATTCCAGGTTCGAATCCTGGCAGGGTCGCTGAAAACCATTTTTATTTTTTTCTCCTTTAATACATATTATTTTTGTATTTCGAAATATAAAATATCGTCATTTATAGGAACCGGTTTACATTTATACGTCTATCCAATTCTACGTAGCTTTTTTTTTATCAGTGCCATCTACCAAAAATGTCTAAGTAAGTATATCGTTATTTCCTGGTTATTTCCCCATCTAAGTAAAAAGTCTTGTACATAATAGTATCCTCCTTGAGCGTTTGCCTTCCTCTTGACTTATTGATCGGCGTCCGTCTCGCGTCCCTTCCTCCGCGCGGGGCTACCCGATGTATGGCGAATATAATGAGCCTCTTGTTATTCGCTTGACAACCTCCTCACGAAATATAAGGATGTATTGCTTAGGGTACATGCAGCATAATAAAACATTACTATTGCATCCAAAATTAATAATAGGTATTTATTAAGTTATATTTTCCTATTCCAAAAAAAAAATCCTAACACAAAATCGCAAAATTATATTTTGTAAAAAAGTAATCAAAGAATACATATTACAGAACTATAAAAGACATAAGAACATGCATGTGGGATGCCACTTAAACAAATACAAACATATAAGTACCTACCCCAAAAATATCCAAAATAGAAAATCAATCATCATCAAAAGCAGATAACACAAACACCTGCAAGTTTTATAGCGGGAATATATATTGAAAATAACATAATATATTGGAAACAGAAAGAAAAAATATTACGACAGCGCGCAAAAAGTTGAAGTCGATAAAAGTCAGCAGTGTTAGTCGACGATGAGTTTACTGCGACACTGCTTATCTGCCGACAGCCGAGTGTCAAAATATTTGATGGGCTTAGCTTTAAACGATAGTCGACCTCGAAATATAACCTCCTTGACTCACACGTTTTGTGGATAATGTTTTTGCTACACTTGATGGTTTTTCAGGAATGTTTCGCACCTAATAGGGCAATATGAAATTAAAGATGTTCCCACATTATAGCAACACTATTTTGCTATAACACCATCGACAATTAAGTAGGTATAAAAACTTTTCAATGCATACATTTGGTTCGGAACGGAACGCGTGCTCTGTTAAAAATATTGTTTTGTTACTTACCTGTTTTTTTTATTTCTATGCTTAGCTTACAACTTTAAATTCAGAGTCAACCGGCTTTCCAGGACAGGCGGTCTTACTCATCATTGCTGACCACTTTGACCATCGGGTGGTCCAAGGTATATCATGTAAACAAGGCCAATGGTTCAAAAGCATAAAAAGCGCTCAAACCTATCTTAACTTAACTTTAAAGCTTCAAGGCAAGCCATTAGCTATAGTTTATGTTATATACATTCTTAAATATTATGTATGTCATACATTCATAAATCAAGAGTAAAACTAGTAACAGTAGAATTCGGTATTTTTTACCAGTAGTTCCCACAAACGGACGTATCATACTCGTACGTTATCTTCGGTCGGGCTATTTTAGTGTAAGCTTTATCAATTCGGGGTCAAGAGCACGCCTTCCGGCTGATAACAACTCACGATAAGCACAACCGACATCGTCACAGCATCCCTAACATGTATATTTATGACCTAACATAACAAAAAAATAGCCGATTCCATATCAGAGAGCATTCTGTCAGAACTGCTTTTTATAAAGCCACGCGATAAGATACTTCAGATTTACTTATTCGACATTCACTGTTAGGTCGTGTTGAGAAGATCACAATTTTTTGTTGAATATTTGTCCGTGAAGTTTTCGTTTTAAATATTTTCTTAGCTTTTAGTCGGACGGCGTTATATGTACCGCAAACATCCTGGCCACGTACAAATATTGGTCCATCTCGGCAGTTGTCAGTCTGTCACAATCCAACGGACATCGCGGACACGTGCTAAATAAGTAGGTACCTATCTTCTGTAAACTCGTGTGTTTGATTGAGGCTTACCTTTATCCTTCAGTTGTCAGAGAGTTTAACAGAAGAAAATATGCCTTTTGACCAAAAAACAACCCATTGAAAGACCACCTTACAGTCAGTGCAGCTGATGAAGAAAATTAATATTAGCTGATTGCTATACATGCTTTCTAACTTAAGAATGTGAAGTATCTAAGAAAAGAAAGTACGACAGTAATTATCACATTATCCATCCATTTTTACGGTGCAGATTGTCGTGTCGAGTTGACAGCGAACAAGTGTTCAGTTGCACAGGCGCATAGCCGCGGACGCACCCCAGATCGAGTGCCGCATGCCGTTCAACTCTCAAGAGCGGCGATGCGCGAATCATTCGATTTGCAGTAAGCGTTCACACCCAAGTATATCCGCGACGAATGATAACTTATATTCATATACCTCGTTTGAACAAGACGAAGAGTGGTTTAGTGTGCTTGCGTATGCAAGCATACTAAACCACTCTTCGTCTTGTAGATATTCCCAAGTTTTGTCTGTTCTGACAGCAAATTAGTAGATATTAATTTGCTGTCAGAACAGACAAAACTTGGGAATATCTTGTACAATTTGAAAACATTTTCTTTTTTTCGTTGCAGTGGCTTTGCAGCTCAATTAATTTTAAATGTAAAAATAAACAGTCATGATGCAAGATTAACTGATTGTTACATCAAAAGATTCATCTCTATGAGCTTCTACCCATGTCGCCAAAACCATATTGGAAATTCGTTTTCATGCAAAAAGTGAGAATGCAAGCAAGTGCACACGAGCGAAATAATGTCAGACAGGCACTCAATGAAAATATTCATCACGAGATGGGTTTCATAGGAGGACAAGCGTGTCGTCATTACCCACTGCACTCTCGTCGTGATTCGCTCCGCACGCCCTGAGGGCCTTAAAAGGGAAAACCGAGGAGGGAAGATAACACGACCAATGTAAAAAGACCTCCCATCCCCCCTTAACTTATTACAAACTAGATAATAAAGAGGGTTCTTCTAAACTTTGTCAGAGTTCAAGGGGGATGAAACAGTAGTGGTGTGTATATCTGAGATTTCTTTTTGATGACTGGTTTTATGGTTGCGGCTTATTACTATAAAGAGCAACAAAGACATTATAATAAAAATGGTTACGCAATTTCGTATACATTAACATATAACTATTCATGTTTAAATATTCATGTTTATGATATTAATAAGGTTGGTTCTTTCGTTTATGTCCAACAAAGAAAGATTGCTTACTCTCTTAAGAAAATGAGAAAATACCTTGCACACATATAATCTGCCCAAGATTATGTTTGGACTTTAAAAGAGACTATAACCTCTGAGTTTGTTTCGGCCTTTCTTCTAAGAGTAGTCAGATAGGAAACGCCGACTAAATCTAGTTTTTAAAATATGTTTGACGTGTAAAAGTGACCTACTTACAGAAATAAAATCATTTATCACAGCCATGGATAAACTTATCAGCTTCTCAATGATTGAGATCCTAATATTTCGTCACCAATTTGTACAACCGATTCTTTATGCCTTGCCCAACCTAAGCAGCATGTAATCGACAGCATAAGCAACAATGGCACCGCTCGCTGGCTGTCGAAAGGTCGTGAGTCGAAATGTACCACGACGGACGGTAATATGCGCACGACTCCGACAATAGTTCGGTTCAGATTATAAAAAGAAAAGATCGTTAAAGGTTGACACGAAGAACATACTTAAAGTCACGCTTTAAATCATAAATGTACCTATGAGAAGGGTTTCATTATTAGTAAGAGTGAGGTCATGAGATAGTTGCATTTTGCAAAGTGCCTTTGAATAAGCTGAAAATAAACACTAACTTGTCACACTTAGCATGGTACTTTCAGTTTTCATTGGTCGGTTGGTATAATATTCATAGTTACCTACTTTATTCTGACACTGTTCACACCAATATGATCCAAGTTGATATCACTTTTCCTAATTATGTTGAGATCGGCTTCCATTATAACCAGATGCAGCTGAATATCAGTACTTACTTTACATGGAGCGACTGCCTATCTGACCCCCACAACCCAGTTAGTGGATAACACGATACCTGAAGGCCAATTCTCGTAATTTAAAACGTTCAAAATCTAGTCGCAGTCTCATCCTAGCGACAAACAATTGTCAAAAACTTGTCAAAATGGAGGGAAATTAGTGGTATTTTTGACAGATAGAGACTGAGATCAGACTGTGAACGTTCTTAAAATTACATGAATGGCCCCTCTGTTTGTTAGACCGGGTAGTCAGAAGCCAGAAAAAGTCAAAGATCTAGAGACCTAAATGACAACCGGGATCAACGGCTTAGCGTGCTTTCCGAGGTAAATATCTTGATATCATTAATAATCCCTACCATATTTTATAGTTCCCAGATCAACTGATCATTACAGGCACATTGTACAGAATACAGTACGTGAATTCAACCCCTCGGCCTCAGTTCCGACACGTGCAGTACACGCTCACCGTTATCTTAGCACGTGGCTTCTTGCCTATCGATTTTGGGAGGAACCATTGTCAACCTTTTTTTTTTACTATTTCCTATTACTGTTGTGCTTAGTTACGAAGTTACACAACAAAGGATTTTTAATCGTCAACATTAGACCTATTTTTAATTTATTGAGGAAATATATTAGGTTGGTACTTGAAAGAGCAGATTTCAGTATTGTTAACGCATTAACAAGATAGTAGTGATAGGAACTTATTGGATACGCTATGCAACATAAGCTTATAACCTTCTTTAACATGTAAACGATCTGAAAAGAAATATTTTTTGTTGTCATGAACTAGTGTCGCTAAATATCTATCTATGTAATGAAATGAAACAAGAATAATTAGCACATAACAATTAGGGATATATGCTACGTCACGTTATATACCAACAACAAACGTCCTGATTGCGATAGAGCGGAAATTGACGCAAGTTCCGTTGCGGCACGTGTACTTAGTTCCGGACTTCCGGTCTGGTGCCGAAAATAGACGGTATCAGGGTGTAACGAGACTTGTGGGAAAAACTTATCGACTTTTCTAATCTTTCTGGGACTGCCTATAAAATTCAGTAGGTACCATATTTTATTGCCACATATTTCATTTTAATGTAAACGAGAAAATACTTCGAATAACAGCTGTTTGATTTGTAAGAGTGGTTTTTCCACTGTAAAACCACAACTTTGCCAACGGTTTTTAATTTATAAACAAAAATTATGACTAGTCTTGCGCTTTCTAAGAACAAATTGCTATGTGACTGACACATGCTGAGACTTACCTATTATAAATGTCTAAGTAAAAATAGACCAATGCGAAGGTGATGTGACGAGCTAATATCATTTGCAGTTCCGAAATGGCCAAAGATCGCAAAAGACGGGGAGTTTTAGAAGAAAATAGGGCCTCCCCTCATTTCGCGCGTTTGCCCAGCAGTGGGACACAAAATATAGTAACAAACAAAAGGTAAAAATATCAAGTACGTAATTTCTAAAAAGCCTTACCTAACGTTTTTCAGACATATGAGTACATATCCATACACGGTGGGGACATCCGCGCGCAAACTGTGGCCGTGAATTCAGCACATGACTAGATTCGTATAGGTAATATATAGAGAAGATAGCCTAATATTCCTGTTTTCTTTTTTTCGGATGGTGAGTTGTGAGAGAAAAACATGACATGTTTTTACATCATGCCCATGTTTTAACACGGTGAAGTCAATGGCGCTTGTGATGGCCCGGGCGGGGCGAATGTGGCCCCGGGAGATTAGCGTAGCTATAGAAGGGTTCATGATTGGGCCTGATGTAAGCAAATGTTGCGAAGAATTTTAACATAAATCTACGAGAAAGCCAAACAAACAGTTTATGGATAGACTTAATTGACGTTTTTTTATTGTATATTCTCAATAAAATAAATTAGATAACCTCTGTCCTTAATATTAAAATGGTGATTAAGTGTATGTAATATTCGTAACAGTCTTTACAGTTTACTTACATAAACGCAAAGAAGACAAATACTTAGGTAAGTAATCCATAAACATTTTGCAAAACTTTTGTAACCACCAAAAGTCAGCAATAAAATATTACGTCACGACAGCTATTTTCCGTATCGTCCCAAATTGACACTTGGGTATTTGCAAATTTTGCGATCGTGCATTATTGGCGCATGAAATGCTTACAACGTTTTCCACTCGGCCCGAGACGGATCGTGTTGGCCCGACTCTGCTAAATTGCGTGAAACGTGCTCGCAATTCACAAAATATCCGCTCTGCCCTTTCCTTCCCAGATTATACCAAAACACTATTATAGTACCCGTAAAATGTAACTACATATTAATTAAAAACAGTTACAACGTCGATTCTTTTAAACCGAGTAAAAGAAAGACTTAAATAATGTTTATAGTACAATAAAAAATCGTTTTTATTTCCACCACTCCAGTGAAGAAACATTCACTATCCTTATATCAAAAATACCTCGAAGCCAATTAACTACAGTTTTAATCCCAAAATCAATAACATTGTATTAGCAAGTCTGTACCTATCACTTATTTGTAAGTATCCCGTATCGCCGATTCAATCAAGTAATTAATCTAATTTAAACGAATCAACGTTATAAATCATAGGGACGAGCCCGTACAACTTAGCCAGCTGTCTGCCTCACCAATCCAATTTAATAAAAAGGTTTCCCATAGAGTACGTTGCTTAGTTTAGCCCCCCTTCCCCCCAGCCGTTTGTGAGCGATGAAAATGCACGTGCGGCGTTATTGCGTATGGCAATCGATGACGCGACCGCGACCGTGTGATACAACTTTCTTTGGTTTCACTTTGTGGCTATAACAGCAGATTGTTTGTTACACATTGCGATATCTTTGTTAAGACAGGTCAGTTTGTTAAACAAATGTCTTTGATAACACTCCACTTATGTGGACGAGATACATGTTTTCATTGCAGTGAAATCTGGAATGTGGAAAACTATTTAGGTACTGTAATCTGTAAAGTAAGTGGTATGTTTTAAACCTATAACCTAAATGCAAGTCATTCGTGAAACCTGTGGTGAAAGTTTATGAAGTGTAAACACGTACTCGTATCAAGTTATGTTATTAAGTGTACATTAGGTATGAGTTCTTGTAAAATTACATTAGGTACAAATAGTTTTTCATTTACAACTCCAAGAAAAACAAATGCCGTTCGTTAGACATCAAAGTCAGACAAAGGGACCATCTACTCTAATTTAGAGTTATGTACATGTTTTATTAAATATATCGAGGCATATTTGCCTATAAAGCTGGCTGGGGTGGGTAAAAGAAGGGTGCTGATTAAGTTACGTGACATGCGCGCGCCAATTTGTATCGGAGACTTCGCCCTCCGAGAGCACACGACACCATCAACGGAATTACATTACTAGCCGTAATTAAATAGTCCTTGTTTTTATAGGAAAACATGGCGTGTTAACTGTAAAGAAACACGCACGCTACAAGCAGCTCTAATGACATTGTAAATATTTGGTATTGACTGTGCCATTTAATGATGCATTTTTTCGTGTTAGGTACATTAACGTATTTTTTTAACCTAGTCTATGTTTAACTCAGTTAAAACTTTGAACGTGGCTCCAATCCTTCTTCTTCCTGTCTATTCGAAATCAATAAGATTAAACAAAACACTAATCAAAATTGAATGACGGAAAAGTCGATAAAACAAAACTGTTATGTAATCCAAAGTTTATCCGTGGCGCCTTCTTCATTATCGATCAAACTAAAAGCTTCTCTCACCAGCCCGCTCCTAATACACTCCATACTGTAAACAATAACATTGGAAACTTTTTAACACGTCATAGAACATGCTCTCTTTATACTAATATCGTAAGCAAACGAGGCGAATAATTCAACGTGTTGTGAAAATATACACATGCACGTGCAACGCTTGGTTCAAGTGAAAACTCTAATTTTATTTAGTTTACCAATTTAGACCGCGGTTGTCCAAAGAATGACGAATGCACCTCTTGAGTCTGCCAATTAACGTTCGAGAACAAAAAGTGGAGCCCGAAATGGATATTTGTGGACCCGTATTTTATCAAGATGACTTTTAAAGCTGTGGCTGTAATTAACGTCACCTTTTGTAACGAAACAATATTGTTTGTGCTCGCGATAAAACGTACAGCGTTCTAAATGCGGTTCGAATATTTCACAAGTTTTATACATGATGTCTTAAATTTTTCGACTCATCTTCTGCCTAGCCTTTTTCCAACTATGCTAGGGTCGGTAGTTAATAAGTAAGTAATACAATACCCCTTGGTAAGACTAGTTGTCAGACTTTTGGGCTAATCATTTTTCCGACCTACTTTTCTAATTTCCCTAGTTTAAACATAACTAAATTATTTACTAGCCAAATTCGTTGATTCAAGTCACTCAAGCAATGAAACCATTCCACAGTTCTTAGAGCTGATTATAATAATAAAGAGTATCGTATATGTTTCATCTGTCAGTCAAGGTGCTTGTACCAAACGGTTATACAAACAGAGAGGGCGTGCGGCGCCGGCCGCGAGATTATGATCGCGCGAGGATCGTGATTAATAGCGAACTAGCGCGTGCGCAGGACACTCACGCATGTGTGCCTCGAACTTGTGAAGATGCTACGTTAAGAGTATAATTAGAAGACAATATGTTTCGTCCTTTGTGCCCACAAAGCTCACGTTTTACCCCAATGAAAACAATAAATAGAAAGTTGTCGTTCATTTTTCGTAGACCGTAGCGTAGCGCGATACTAGTGCAGATATCAATTCCTGATTATTTTCAAGAGTTTTGCTTTTTTGCTGTACGAAAACAAAATCTTAGGATAACAGCTTAGGATATTATGTTATGTTATTAAGTTATTTGGGTTTATTGGTTCTAATGACTATTTTCATGTAAGTCGCCGTAAAAATGATTTACCTACAAATCCTGATGATCTTTGTAAACCACCTACTTAAAATCAAGCATAGTTCTATAATTTCCCATTTACCTGGGAGTAACAATTGCTCACAGTAATGAATAACAAATGCGAGCGGCGCACAAGTTCCAAGTAAATAAATCACGGCGCCCGCGCAGCCGTCCGGCGGGCGTCGCGTCGGCGTCACCGCGACGTACTCCGGAGACTGCCACACGTCCAAATGACTCACTCGCTTGACGAGCTTCAGATACTTAAGAATTTACTGATGACAATTACTGCTGCTGATGTGATTCAGGTTGCTGTATGGTCAATAGTTCACCTGTGACTGCCTTGTCTCTGGTATGCTCTATGACTGTCTATGAGTCATTCGTATACTGGTATTTTTCTTAAATGCAGAATTTATGATTAATTTGATTTACGTCGACTGCACCTGTAGTATTTATTTTGGAAAGACGACGTAAACGTAGTAGGTACTTCAACATGAGACACCCACAAAGCTTATACTGTAAATAATAAAACAAAACAAAAATAAATAATTTACCTACAGCCGATCCGTTCAAAATAAACGATACAACTTCTCATCTGTCACGTTCACCTCTACAAGTCTATGCTCGCCAACTAATCAAACATTTCAGTCAGTCAAACCGTCACGTCATTGATTTGATTCTAATCCAACCGCTCTATACTGATATGTACCTTTATCTATGAACATGTAACGCTGAATTAAACAAGTAAAGCCGTTGGATTTCCATGACTAATACCAACATTGGTACCCTGACAGCGACATTTAGTAACAATTGTGTCCTTTATATTTGATAACGAGAGATTCCAAGTATTGCAAAGCTATAAGGTTTAGAGTTGAAGAGGAAACACGACTGATGCTCGTTCTGCGTCGTTTGCGTATAAGGTATTGGCTACATCGTTTAGATGTAGCGTTGAGTTGCTCTTCTACCGAATTATTCTGTAAAAATCGCACCGTGAAAATTTAGGTGAAGTGAACTTGAAGTTGTGTCAATCACTAGCATTATATGACTTCAAGCTAACTTCATTTAAGTTTTCAAGGTAGGTTTTTACATAATAGAAAGCTTGGAATGGAATAATAACTAATTCTAATATCCATGAAATTGAAACTGAAAAAAAAAATAGAAAATGAAAAGTACACGACTCATAATGCTCATTTGATCGTATAAAAAACCAATAGATATATAAACAAGTATAGATATTATATTAGTTAAGTTTTTATAAATTAAAGTGAAACTACATTGAATAAAACAGCCATTTTATTTATTTCATATATAGGGTTCCTCATATCAGTAGGTGAAACGAATCTTCAAAAAAAAAATTACTCAATTAATTGATTTTTTCGCAAGCTACAATGTTTTCAGGTTTCACACTTGACTGACGGGATTTTTTTTTTGATGTTTTGTTGTTTCTACTGCATTAACCTTTTGACCGCCACACGTCAAAAAATCAAAAAACGTGCCCTCGGCGGCGTCAGTCTGTCATGTAGTCGAACGGTGGCGTGCTGGGCACATTTTGGTTTGTCATCTATACATCACTGTGGCGGTCAAAAGGCTAAATACTTTTTTTTTAAGTAAAAAAGTGCAGAATTAATCTCCATTAAATTATCTATACAATGGTATATAAATTAAGTAGGTTCAGTGTAGCAGCAGGAGTATAATAACAATAGAAACAGTTGCAGAAAGGAGGCAATAAAAGTTTTTTGATCGTAAAGCACTCTCTAATGCTTCGCATTATGAGTCGTGCAATAATGAAATTGTATTTTCTCTTATAATTACTACTCTCTCTATTTCTAATCTGAACTTGTTTTCTTCATTATACCTAGTTTTTGAAATGTCACAAACTGTCTAAAAGCACACACATATGCATACTAATCATGCATTGCTGTAATATCCTGCAAACACAGCAGCCTAGGAAAATCGGGCGTTCGTAGCCATGTCATGTTTCTGTCTGTGAAATCGTCCCGAACATTTTAATATATGCAATAATTGTAACAGTAAATCGCGTTGTTCACGATCTATGTCCGCAGCTGAGCGCAAGTGGAACGCAGCTGTCGCGACGAGCAGACAACAGTTGTCCACCGCGTTTGTCTTCAATGCGCGCGCGCAACCCATCCAACCACCAGTACCAGATTAATCATTCGTAACTATTTTCTTTTAAACACGACATGAAAAAAGTTAATTAAGTATGTTCTTGTCTAGTAGATACTTAGATATCTAAATTGAATCTGGAATGTCTACATTTTTCAGAGCTATTCGTGTTTCGTAGCCAATTCAAACTAAAAACATTTTCCTCAAAAAATTATATCATATAAAACAATTTCCATTCAATTTGCTTCAGAACTTTTCTTAATGAATATTTATATTCAACCATAAATACATCTATTTATCTTATCACTAAGCCGTTTATAAAACATAACATGAAATACATTTACACAAAAATAATAAAACGTCAAGCACAAAGGAAAACAACAACTTTTTCCCGCAACATTTAATTTTTTTATATGAGAGCATTATATCTCTATAAGAAACCACCTTTGATGTTAATCCAGTGTTGAAAAAATCACCATTAATAAATCGTAATGGTAATAAAACGGATTGTATTAAATCATAAAAATATATCACAAAAAACTATTAAGTATCTGGACACGTGAAAAATACCAATCTGGCGCATATAAAAAGATTCACTGTCGCTCACTAGGCAAAATCACGCATTCACGCGGTAACAGAACTCTAAAATAGACGAGTGTTAAAACATAAAATGATTGTAACGAGACGCTTTTACTCTTTGATGGATGGTTTCGGCGAGAGAAGTATAAAATGGTGCGATAATGCAAAAATTGTAGCGCAGCGGACCGCCGCCGGCGCCGACCGCCATCCATCATCCGACGAAACGGCCAATTTCCATGAAAATTGCTAGATGATTTGCATATAACTTTACAACGAAGAGATATACGCGAATGATTACAGTAACCACCGGCTCGCAAGCACACTTTAAATACCAAATAATACTGATTTACAACAAGATTCGCACATAAATAAATCGTTTCGAGAAAATCCTGCCACGACAATTCCGATGTTAAATCGGACAACTCTTATTAAATTATGAAATTAAATAACATGTAATATATAATATACCAATTTTTATGTGTCGTAAGTAGTCTCAGCTACGCAGGCGCGGTCAGTCGTGTGTAGTTTCCCGGCTGGCGGGCAGCGAGGCGACGCGACGCGACGCGCGCGTTTTCCACCGGATGCATTATGCGTGTAACTACATTAAGCCAACAAATGGTGTGATTTTTAAGGAAGAAAGGTCCAGATGAACGCTGTATCTTGTGACATGAACGAAAATAATTTGACGCAGCCGTTCGGCGGGCGACATACGGCGACACGTGGCCACGATATATTACACGCGAGCCGCGCACTAAAAATATTGTGTTGGCAAATTAATGGGCATTCCCGACGGTGGGTAGTGGGATGAAAGGAAGTGCCTTTTATATCTGAAACGTTGGTTTTGTATGAAAATGCGCGGCAGCCGGTCACACCTGTCCGCGTACATTGGAGCGGGCGGCCAAGCGCGCGCGCCGCCCAACTCGCCAGGGCTGTTATAACGTTCACTCTATGGAAAATCTTTATGTTTTCATTAATTAAATAAATGATTACTCACCGGCCACATAAAAAAGGCCACTTGCATCTTAAAACAATATATATTAAAACGTTTGAAATGACCAATCTCGAAGTCCATTTTAGCCAACACGACAAAGGAGCTGATGGAGATCATATACCGGCTTTCAAATACCGTCGAATAAACTGCAGTTATATTGAGTTATTTCGTTACTCGATCCTTAAATAACTTTACCTGAAACGATGTCCAATTTACCCGTCAAAAGCAGAGATTACGATAATGTCCTCTCTTACGGCTGTACAAAACCATTCCTGTATTCAATAAATTTTCTGTTTAACATGCACGGAAAATGTGGTACCACACCAGCAGTGAAAGGTGTAGGTAATATAAGGTACAGAAGATAAGTCGTTTCAGAAATGACAATGAGGCAAGTGTTTTGGGATCTTTGAAAAGATAAGACAGAAGAAATCGAATCTCCGCAAAAACGCTGTACGATGAAAACCAAAAGCTTTATCAAGAAAATTCTGGGTAAAATGCTAACGCTAGAAACTGAAGTGACACCCCTACCTAGGACGGATGCGACAAAGAAGACGCATGTCGTCTTGTGCGTCAGTTTCATAATAATTGAGCAGATTAATAACCCTCGAGGGTGTTCATATTTCGCCGTCCGGCCGACTGTCACTTCTTCCGACTCGTCATATCACACCCACAGGCCAGCTGTTCTGGCTACGTTTTTAAATATAAGTTGTGAAAAAAAAAGAAAGTGAGTAACCAGTAACGGATGGGCTGGATTTGGTTACCGTAAGAAGTTCTTAAGATGATTGAATTCTAACTCACAGAACAGACGTAGTACCAAGGTTCAAGAGGTATTGTAGAAGCGTCAAAAGAAACAAAAATTCAAGAGTTATCTTGTAGATTGTAAATAGGTAAGGTCCGGTAAAGTTGCAATGGTAAATTAGTTAAAACGCTCATAATGAACCGCTTGCAACGAATTGACGGTCAAGAATACGCATCCTCGACTTAAGGGCGGGCGGTCGTTTTCGGCGTCTCAGTATAAATACGTGACACGTGCGCCGGCGCAGCTGCCCGCCACGTGGCCGCCTCTTTACGCGCCCAAGTAAAAATAGATCATTGTCTCGCGGACACGCCCACCCCACAGATAAAACACCACATCAAACATTATATCGACAGTAAAATCGCTCGTTTATTTGTTAGTCCGCGGTGTCATAACATCTGGTCACCTGCCGGCTGATGCCGGCACAACAATCAACATGACGCTTTCATGTTCATGTTGCAGCCGCTGTGTAAATAAATCTCTGCTAATTCCGATATGCTAATAAATAATTTGATTGTAAGCCAATACACGTGTATTTGGCCGAATAAACTCATAAATGTGTTGGCAGCACATCGGTTAGTGTTATCTCTACCTACATATTTCCCAGGATGTTCATACATTGTAACATCTATACATCCTAAACAGTCAACATATATGTTGATTCTAGGATCATCATTGATAAAATAATTGAAAGCTCCAGTTTCCATTCCTCATTTCATAATTATCATGCTTGTTTAGAATCTCTAGTCTTTGCTAGTAGCATCCAAGGTTTCCAGTCCCCGGTAGAAAACAATTATCATAAAAGAAGCATCTAAAACTTTTAATTATACTACGGCACGTGTCAAGCGGTGTCTTCGCACTCAAAAAGCGAAACAAAAAGACGACAGAGCATCCGGCGCGAAATGCTTCCGCCAGCTATAAGTTACAGTATCTGACTTACAATGGCTACTTGACACTTTATCAAGTGACATGACTTTACGTGCGCCAAGGCGTGTTTCATAATGCATTTGTGCTGCCGTAACTATCTTTGAAATGAACAACAAAACTACAACTATAAAGTACCTATTGTTTGGCTAGCATTTCCACTGATTACTTTAGCAAATAATATACGCAAGTTTTGCAAGAGCAAAACGAACGAAAAAGGAAGGAAAATTTGGAAAATCCTGAAAGTTTTACAGAAAAATACTGTCATTATTGGTCCTTGGCTAATATATTGTCTTATATTTTACAGTACAGTTAGTCATATTTCAGCCAATTTACACAAAATCTTAATCAGTTATGTATACAGTTAAACCTTCCTCATGGATCACTCTGTCCGTTGGTGAAAACCGTATGAAAATCCGTTCGGTAGTTTTTGAGTTTATTGTTTTCAGACAGATAGAACGACGCGGCGGGGGACTTTGTTTTATAATAAGTACTAGCAGCGCCCCGCGGTTTAACCCGCATAAGTTTCCAGTGGGAATATCGGGATAAAAACTATACTATATCCTTTCCCGGGACTCAAACTATATCTATACCAAATTTCATCATAAATCGGTTCAGCGGTTTAAGCGTGAAGAGGTAACAGACAGACAGACAGACACACTTTCGAATTTATAATATTACTAGTAGCGCCCCGCGGTTTCAACCGGATAAGTGTCGATCCCGTAGGAATATCGGGTTAAAATGTATCCTATGTGATAATCCTGGTTATGAAAGTTACGACTACTGTGTGTCAAATTTTATCCAAATCCGTTCAGTAGTTTTTGCGTGAAAGAGTAACAAACATCCATCCATCCATCCTCACAAACTTTCGCGTTTATAATATTATTATATATTATATTATATATTTTTAGTAGGAAGTAGGATTAGTAGGAAGTAGGATTAGTAGGAAGTAGGATAGTATGGATTAGTATGGATTGATTAGTGTAGATTCCTCATTCTCAAAATTACTGAAAATTTTGAAAGCGTGTGTGTAAACCGTCGGGTTCAAAAGCTTTCATTTCAGCACTTCAATATCAAGTGCTGGCATGTAATGGCATCTGTGGTCATGGCTCCTTGTGGGATGACATCCCACAAGGCACACACAATACTGTGTGTAGTGGCATTTAGCGCACATTGTTCGTGCGTCTATCAGCGACCGACCGGCGGAGGCGCGGGCGCCTCTTCCTAATTCTAAAATATACACAAGCGCACGTGTCGACGCAGCTTGTTGGCACTTACTTATGGACAATGACTCTTTATTCCTCACTTTGTCTTCCAATAAAATATCATTAGTATGGTTTATCAGCTACGACAGTGTTTTGTTTTGTAGCTTTGCAACATTATTACCTATTTTGATAACGTAGAACAATGATATTTTACTAATATTTCAGACATTTATAAAACATTACTTGACTTTGAGTCGTTAATAGTAGCTAAGTTGGATTGCAATGTAGCGGCGGTCATTAACATTTTATTTTGCAGTTTCATGCCATGTTATGGAACAACAAAGGGTTTACATCCAGGTTATAAGTTAGTAAGTTAGTGTAATGATTAAGTGAGTGAGAGTTTATCATTTACAGTAAGAGTACCCACATTATATCTTAGCATAAAATTACCATAAAGAGACACCACCCCTACTAGTCTCAAGTGAGCAAGCAAAATGTTACAAGTTTACAACCCTACCTTATCACGAGGCGTACTTACCTATATGATGGCAGCCTAGACCTGTCATTTAAACAAAGATATTGTTAATCTTACCTTCATTTAATTGTTTGACTTAATGATAAGGTAAGTACTTCACTGTGGTTAGAAACAAAGTAGAAGGTAAAGTACTCTATTCGTTCAGCAAATCAACACAACAACATCAAAACAATTTCAAAACAAATGTATCGCATGATCATATTTCAGTTACCGCGCTATGAAATTGAATATGTAAACTTTAACATTGTGAATACAATTTTCCGCCTTCCCAATTCCCCCCTCCCCCTTTCGCAGCCTATTCAAGCACCCTCGCGATCGATACTGGCCGCCATGTTGAATTTTCCGACCAATGCTGGTAGCTATGGAAAGCCGTTGCCATGGTAACGCGTCACGCCGCGAACCGGCGCGAAGGGGAAAGTGACGTAGGGAAGGTTTTCAGTCGTTTTGTGCCGTTTTATAGTAGGGAGCAAGACTATAATTATACCTATGAGGCTATGATAGTTACGTATATGAACGCATACATAAGAGCAGCAGTCTTTCCATTTGTTGCTTGTTAAACAAATTAAAATAGTATTTGCAACATTTTCCTTTTCTATACTAGAGTAATTTTCCATTAACTTTACTGACTAATTCAACAATTCCACATAACATATTTATAAAGGCGGACGAACTGTTTACTTTATGCTCAAGTTGCAATAAAACATGTGGAAAGCATTGCCAATCCAAACGGAATTTAAATGAAGTTTGCTGTTCGAAACTGTTTCTGCTGTTATATAATTTACAAAATGTACACTTGGGTTTTCTCATGCACACCTACTTTAAATATCTATTATCCAAAACTCAATACGTTTAAGGGTTCTATTATTTATTATAGCTCTTTATTCTGATTCTCTACTCAAGGTGAAATAATACCCGTAAATTCTTTCTGCTCGTGCATTGTAAGTCAAAAGCGTATCTTCCAACAGTTCGCTAGTGTTGTACCAACACCGCTGCTAACTACACAATGAGTTAGCAGTGTTAGCATTGTGCTAATTGATATATCCCTTAATACTTTCGCAAAACTCTTCAAAACAACTTCCTTTTCTTTGACAAGTAAAACCGCATTGAGTTGTGTAGTCTCTATAGGGGTACCATGCTTTTGGTAGATAATACCGGGACTGGCATTTGAAAACGGGGAAATTGGCAGAAAATGATTAATTAAATAACTTGAGTGAGGTATCAACGTCTTTAGTCCTCGTTTTATTTTTCCTGTACTTATCCATTCAAACAATTGATGTTAATAGAGTTTTATTTGGTATAGATCTAGAACTACCCTTTATAAAAGTCAAAACACACGTGATTTATTTAGCAAACATAAAAACATTGCCTTCATTAAATCATTACAGGTTGAAAATTGTCTGTCAAAACAACAGTTTGTATGAAAACTTAGCCGACTTAACGATCGAGTCTTGTAAAGCAAGTTCATCTGCTTTTATATCCGTGAACGATCCTCACAGATTTAAAAGCATGGTCTCCATGTAGAGAGGTTCGACATTGTTTATAACGTTGTTTGCAGCTCCAAGTGTTCGTCGACATAGAATAGAAACACCTGCGACCTACCTGTCTGTACGGCGAAATCTCTCAGCGGACTTTCGACTTTACAGTTTCCTGCGTTTGTTCGCTAACAATAGGCAATAAGGCGCGGGCGCACCGACAGTCGATGCGCTATTCAAACCCGACCGTTGCTCCGACAACACTATTCTTAATAACGCCCATTCATCGGTTAGCAGTATTCCTTCGCGTTCTTGTATCCTTGTATTACTTGTATGCTTACATTCAGGTGGTCATGCATCGGTGCGTGTAGCGGAAATACCCTAAATAATGCCCACTGTCCATTTCAATAAACGATTGTCGCGAGTATTGAGTACAAGTTACGACCAGTCTGATTGTGTACTTCACGAAGCTTTGTTCAGTCTGCTCATTTTGTTGTAACATTCGAGTGTTTATTAAGCATTGATGACTCACGTGAGAAAAAATACAATGTTTAAAAAACTAAAGCATTAACGCTTACCAACAATGAATGAACAGCCTCTCAAAATGAAAGGAGGCCTGTGTCCCAGCAGTGGGCTGATTAGGTGTAAATTAAATACCAGAAAATCTGAAAAGGGGACACTCATTATTTATGAATAACTTTTACAATGGGACCAACGCGAAATAAATCCACCTTGTATATCAGCCTATTTCCCCTACTGGTCTCAGGCTTCATCTCATATCACTATGACAATGCTCAGTGAAGGTTGGCGATTTCGGCCATTATAAATCCACCTTTCCTATGTTTTTCTTCACCATCAGTCAATCGACAGGCATATCTAAATTTTATGTTATTTAAATTTTATTTTATTTAGGCATATTAACTTAGCCAGTTCATGTGGAATTGAATAACTCACGAGACTTGTCAGGTTCGAACCAACTACCTCCCTAAACCACGTTATTGGTACTCTACGAAACGTGGTAGTTTAAGGTTTGACAATAGGTAATCCCCTCGAACAACTAAGGCGACCTTGTGATCAGTATTCGTTACATAAGAACTTCTTTTGTTGTAGGCCTGAGATTAAGATGTTATTTAAAAGTGCTTTTTTTAAGATTTTTACAAGCGGTAATTGGTTGCTGACAATGGACCCTCGACTACCTGTTTCTTAATCACCAAAAAAATGCTTTGAACAAAGTGTTTCGAAACAATAGACTTCAAGAACCCACTTTAGACTTAGAAGACAGACAAATAATAATTATACCTTTGCATAATAATGCTTTATTGTACTACAATCAACAGGACAACTCTTAATACAGATAAGTAAGAATAGCGTGGTGTAAAACCCAAAGGATATCTAAGAAGCAGGCGATATAACTCAGCTCTCAATAGTCATGAATAATAAGAACAGTACAGAGGATTGCTACAATTGTGCTGTCACTTCACGTCGTGTGCGCATTATGCAGATTCAGTTACATTAAAACAAGTTTCTAGTTAGTGGAGGGCCCACACACGTGCAGCAATCCTATGCCGATGCGACGACCGGCGCCGAGAGCATTGACTCGCGATTTGCAGGTGTCGCGGTCGCGACCCAATGGTGGCGAGCCTGCGCGCGCACGTCGCCAACGCACCCGCGCCCGCGCACCACACCGCGCCGCGAGATGACGTCATCAACCAACACCTAGTTCTCTATACGCACATCGGCGCCGGCGCATACATTGAACGATTCCATTAACATTTTTCCAATACTTACTATACATACATATAATAAGCTAAATAATGTATACGAATCACGTCCACCTAGTTAATAGTTAAATTGCACTGAACTCATGAAATTTGATCTTTAGGTACTGTAAGTAAATACTAAGATATAGCATTAACTTAGTGGCCATAATAAAATGTTTAATTATGGCAATGCTGTCAGATATGTTGATTTACTTTATTGCAGCAGCTAATATTAGTATTTATTTACATTTAAGCAACAATGTCTAGACACAGATTGCCTTCTATGTAAAGTACTGAAGACGCCAGCACATCAAGCTACTACAATCTGTCAAATTTCTTTAATAGATTTGCAACTTTATCGCTAAAGCATAAGGTTCAAAGGTGTTTAGGAAAATTTGACAGTTTCGGGTAGCTTGATGTGCTGGCGTCTTTACATTGTTACACAAGTACCTGCGTACGACGCACATCTACTACTACACAGGTCTACGCAGCTATTGCATTAGTAAACCGCACATCGCCAAACGCAAAGAAATGTTACGGCCTTCCTTTCCCGACAAGCATCCTTAGCTAACTTTAAGCGCGGTCCACTCGTCCATCTACATTTATGGCCATCACCAAAGCTAAGTGATGTGGGTTTTTGTTTCTAACTCCGCAAGGAAAGTTGACGTCGCCTTAAATCAAGGGAGCTCGTTATTAAAAGAAATCACTGCCTTCCATCGACCATTCCGTCCGCCATATTTGGCCTAAAAATGTACATTTTTATGTTTGCTTTATAAAAGGAATAAGAATCTCTTATGGATGCACATGCAGGTGAACTGAAACAGCCGCTTTGAGTTAACGTAATGAGGAACTTGTGTTCCTTTTAAACGTTCTGTAAAAACGGACGAATGTTCTGCATTGGCATTCTTCCTGATAATTTGTTTACATTAAATCGATCCATACATATATCAGTATTCGGCGAAAAAGGCGTAGTGATCAATCAAAGTTTTTTGCAATCGCAAATGTGCTGCTGACATCAAATTTATTGATATCGATCACAGACAGAGGTGGACGAAAAACAATATTTTGAAGACCAATATCATGGTGAGTTTTAACGAAGGTGATTTGCCTTTTGTTTCCATATCAAATAGATGCCGTAGAAGAGTTTATTGTTCATCGGTTTTAAACAATAAACTAGTGATAGATTGTGTTGTGTACCGGCGCAGGCGGCGACGAGTGCAGGTCAGCGGTGAGCGGTGGCAGGGTTATCTGCAGCGGCAGGCCGGCGCCGGCAGCTTATCAACCTGCTGCCACATACTGCGACCATTAGTCACGCTACAATACCCACCGATGATGCCTTTGTGACGTCTGACGTCATCTCTAAGAGTACTTTCCATGTTGCAGGTGTCCAAGACCATAAAAAATTAGTAATTCAAAAATCTGGTAAATTCCGTAAATTCAAAGTCCACATCACGGTTGTAAAGTTTTCACATCATACATTCAAATCATCTTCATAAAAATCCCTCATTCTCGGTTTTTCGTAAACATTTTTAGCTTTAGCTTCGAATGTGACCAGATTTAACGTGATAACAGTGTTTATGCTGAATAATTCAAATAAATATTCGAACCAATTTCAAATACAATACATTTCCCATATAATGAATAATTTAAAGTATGAAAACATTTTAATATTGACAAAAACAGTCACCCTTCTGAATGGCTTATCTTAACCTAATAAAAATTCCGAAACAACCCAGAAAATTATAATGACCGACATGACTAGTCAAAAATTTGGTCAAGCTAGAGTCGATGTTTTACTTTTGAGTTCTGAACAAGGTTTAGTGGCAGTATGTTATAATTGTACACAACAAAACTTTTTTAAGTACAAAAAAAACAACCGACTTCTAAAAAAAACTACAAACTGATAAATAACTTTAATTTCGGAAGTCGGTGTCGTTGGTTCTGCATTTTCGTTTATTGACACCGACTTCCGAAATTAAAGTTATTTATTACTTTGTAGTTTTTTTTGGAAGTCGGTTGTTTTTTTTGTAAAAAAGTTTTTATTTTTCACTTTTTAGTGAGAGAGTTTGTGATTTATCTAAGTTACAATAGCCTAACGTCAACTGCTCATCAAAGCAAAACGTAAAAGGTTTACAAAATATTGCTTTTCCCAATGCTGGGACGTCAATTGTTGAGGAGTTCTCCTGGTAAGAACCAGGAGAACTCCTCAACGTCCATTCACCATAAGCATTGTGACGAGCATAAATTGCTTAGCAACCATATTAAAGTAATCGAATCGCAATCCGTAAAATATTTATCATTGAGTAGTTCCGATGGCCGTCTGTGGTCTTCATCATCAGCTCCACTTTACCAAATGATGAATTCCGAGAGCAAATGCTCAAGTTACTCTAAAAAATATCCAAATCGCTATAGGTTTGCCAATAAAATTTGAGGGTTTCCCTCGATTTCCCTGGGATCCTATCATCAGATCCTGACCTGATGATCATGGGACCACTTGGGAAGTATACCCTTTCAAGCAAAAGAAAAATTTTCCAAATCGGTCTAGGCGTCTTCGAGAAATCGGGTAACATAAAAAAAAAAAACAAAGAAATCCGACGAATTGAGAACCTCCTCCTTTTTTTGAAGTCGGTTTAAAACGCAAACCACTTGAAAAGGGAACTACGATCAGAAGAGAAATAAGTCGGAACTGACACAAACTGAAAAACTCTTCCGTTACTTTGATTCTCAACCAGTTAAGATAATTTCGGATAAGATTATGGGTAAGATGCTCCATAGGTACATACTTAGCTAGATCCCATGAATAAATCTCAGGGCAATTTATAATGCCAGGAACAGAACTCTAAAACTTGCCTTATTAACAAATCTTGGGAAACTTGACGTTTAAAGGTCTTTTAAAACACAAGAAAAAAATACAAACGTTTCTTCAATACAAAAATGCACCTGAGAATGAAGGCGGGACCACTTGACTAATATTTCGATTATTACAAATCACCGTGAAACGTGTGATTCAACACTGCTGAAGTCCATTACTGGTCTATGAGACATTCTGAGATTTAAATCTGAAAGAAATGGTTCAATGGATGGGATGCATGATAAAGGTCTCTTGATAGTTAGTGTGTAACACGTGTGAGCATCGCAGGTAGTGGTTAATAATTCGTTTAGTCCAGAGGTAGCGGGTACGTTTTTTGGTCGGCGGGCCACACAGGTGCACTCGCCTTCTAATTTACCATTCCTGATACCGCCGGGCCATGGGACACAGACGTGTTTAACGCTCCTTTGTGCTCCCAGACTGTGATGGAGTCTCGTAATCCCACAGATTTTATTTTGATATTATTCATGGAGTTATTTAAGTCCTTAGATACTTGATGGAATATTCAAATGAGATCACAGAAATCGTTAAGTCCCAGCATAAACTTCAATCAGTTCGAAAAAGTTCAATCGACTTATTATGTAGAGAGCCACAAGCTTCTCACAAGACTTCTACTTATACATCTACTTATACCTAGGTAAGTCCTACATCCATATTAAAAGTATAAGTACCGTACTGCAGTTAGCAATTAGTGAATGCGACTAATGTCTAGTTCTAAATATAACGACATTAGTGGACATTAACCGTCCATATTAGACATCTAATGACCACGCAAATGCGCGTAATTAGTACAATCGTAGACATCCTCTGCTACGTCAGCTATGTTTGTTATTCCACCAACACCTGTTTCCTCTAATCTTACAATTCCAAGTATACCTCATTTAACTTAATTGAGACATAGATAAGTGGCAATCAACTTTATTACTAGTGGCCCAATTAAAAACTTAAAACGTTATATAAGTTAATTAATTAAATTATTTATAAGCATCTCATAATCAATATATTATTGGTATCGACGGTACTGGAAGCATTTAAATTACCTTTCAAATGATCGTTAAGAATTCTTTCGTCGTGAGGAGTGCTACCACCTACAAACATTCCCAAGATAATTAAATTATTTCATAAGTTAATTAGAGGGCTACGACATTTTACTATAATTTATTTCAACTAAAATTATTGTAAGATTAATTAATATGCTTTGACTAATTCCAAGCTTTTGAACCACCTCCTCGGCATAGCTCTTATCGAGCGATACAAGAAACCTACCAATTCACCTGAACTCGTCTGTTTGACAGTTTCACACCTATATATCCCTGAAGGGTTAGGCAGAGGTGTACCTATAGCATTTTACGAATCGCCATACAAAACTGTCATACAGATGAATTACGTGATATGAATTGTACGCAAATAATATTATGCATTGTCAGTTTTTGACCATTTTACGACTTACAATATGATTCATAATGTTATCCTTTTATGATTCTGCCAAAGTGGCCTTTTTAGGCCCCCAGGATTACGAGAGAGTCTCATTTTCATTAAAGTAATTACATTAATTAATTACACTTATAATTAATTTTAAATTTAAAAATAATTATAGAACAATTGAATAGTACGGTGATACACTTTATGGGACTTGTTTCTGAACTTTCATGGACCTAATCACAGTAAATAGTTATCCCAGTAAATAGTTATCACAATATAGGAGCTTTTGTTCATAATTGATCCGTTGATGCACCCTTATTGACTGGCACTCGAGAGGTGAGCGGTGATCATAAGCAAATTAATCGACTGGACACGTCACGAACCGAACGTAGGTTGTAACCTAGCAGTATTGTTCAATCACACGGAAATCACGATTTTTTGTATTGAACTCTGTTGTTATACTGCTAATGGAAAAGTGTAACGTTGCATGGTACTAACTTATTTATTCATAGGTACATCAATAAAGTAACTACTGGTCATTAACGGTTCCTTAGGGGGCAACTAAAGCAGCGGGATTGTCCGAAAGGGTTACCGCTACCCCGGAATATAAAGGGCTAAGAAAGGAACACGGATGAAGAGTCTGACACTCCCTTCCGCTCCACCCAGAGCAGGAGGGGTCATTTGAAGACTTCCCATCCTTAAAAAAAAAAAGAAAAGGGGGCAACTAAAACAGTTGACACTGCTCGAAGGCCTTAAATTTTACTAATGGCTTTAGTTTTCGTGACTGACATTTAACATTCTAACTGCTCAAAGCCCTATTCGGTGCATTCGCAAATCTGGCTTATCCCCGTTTTGATCTTAAACAGGGAAACTGACAACCACGGCTACATTGATATTTATTTTCTATTATAGAATCAACGCCACAAGTCCACAGCTCTTGTGTCTGATAAACCGCTTCAGCATAAAGCTACTCAATTTAACTTGTAGCTTTCTTTCATCTCTCAATAGCATTTTCCTGGATGGCGATTTCTAAACAATTGTATTGTAGATAAATGTCTAACGTCTTGTGATTGTATGACAAACGCAGATCGAATGATGATGCTCAAAGTTTATTTAATGAATAGCATGTGAGATGAATAAAAATCGAATTCATTATTCAACTCATTAAACAATCAAATAAATCGTAGCACGTAGCCAGCGGAAGCGTTTATTGGTCCTCACTCCGAAGGTAGGACCATGTCGACTAAGCAATAAACCATGCCGGCGCCATCTTGAATTTGTATTGTCACCGATTGTCGGTGCAGTGCTGAAGTGATGGGAGGTCCATCCGGCGCCGGCCATTTGCATCGAACGAGCTCGGAATCGATTATTTTCATTCAAACTAATTTTCGATGCTGATGCCTTTCCTTGATTTTAAATTACGTGCTTATAGTTAAAGACACACGTGAACCCAAATCTAATTTAAGTTATTCGGGATTAACAGACGACACCTAACAAAATTTTTCTTCGAATGCACATGCCTTTAAATCAAAATTGTAATTATGAAAATCTACCAAGAAATAGCTTTTTTTATCACAACTTTTACAAGATTCTATCTACGCACCATGCTAGCGATAAATTTCCATGCGCATGCAATTTCATTAGCATTTATTAATTAAATAGCTGGTAGGTAAAGTTAGAACAAGTGCAGCATCAGCGACAGGTGGCCCCGCACGTGCCGACTTGAATAAAACGCAATGAATGTCAAATGCGTTCGGGACACCGCACACTATGCACTTTACTAACCGCACCGCATATAAAGAACCTTCGATAAAAAACGTAAAATACATTTCGCGTCGCCCTCGCACTCACTTAGGTCTTTTTACATCGAACGAACGCGAAGATACTTTCTGATTCCATATCATTAAGATATTTATTGCGCGACGTTGAGCACGAAACTATAGTTTAATTTTAGCGAGTGTGTCGACGTCACAGGACTTTCTTTCGCGAAGCACGGACGCGGCTCCGGATTGAGGGTTAATTCGCCACCCTCTGTGAATGCCTGACTTTTCATTATCGAGATGTTTTATTAAAGTAGGGGCCGGTACGACTGGCTAGGGGAGCACTAGGGTTATCTCCTAAGTAAACATACTTAGAAGTCATACAGTCACAGAATAGGTGCAGAGGTAGAGTCGATCAACAATGTTGTGAAGATGATTTCTTCAGTTATGTAAATTGTATTTCCCTCTGTATTTCAAGCAATTAACATGGGATTCACGGTATCTAACAATAGCACCTACATACTAAAAAATCTGTTTCCACTTGAAGCACTCTCTACCGTTTTAAATACACAATTTAAATTTTTATTTCGCAACCCTACGTAGGATCTGAGCGCCATATATTGAGTTACCCGAGGCGAAGTGTGGGTGGAATGTTTACACTGGGATTTAGGGCTGGTCCTGGCCATATTGCATGCCTATACGCAGCCGAGCATCGCACGTCACGCTCAACGTCAAATAAACTGGCTGATTGAAATCTATGCCTCACAGACATTCCCGGAGAAACTGTTCTGACGTTACGTCCATAATTCGATACCGGAAATTTAAATTGTCGTAAAAGACAAAACACGGGTTTTCAGTAGTTTTCAAATAACTTCCCAAATAGTAAAAAAAAACGAGCTATAGCTGTTAAAAATCTGGGTCGTAAGGGGATTTTTTTCAAAGATAGGATTATTTTAAATATACAAATCGATAGAGCTTGCGACGTTGTGTCCAAATATAATATGAATGCGAAACACTACACACGCAAGTTATTGGCTTCGTTCGGCATTTGTTCTACGACTTCGTAATAGTAAAATCTTGTGAAGAAGTAGCCAAGTAATCCGTAAGGATGCAAACGTTACAAAGATATTAAAGCACGTACGTTTTGCACCGACATATTATGGCTGCAACTTTTTCTTCATTATAATTAAGGACTGAAGGTAGCCTTTTTGAAATACTGTAGCATCGCCTGAAATTTCAGGTGCCGGTCGCCACGACTAATGTTATGTCTAACCGGCGTGTCGTGTTCAGTCGTGCGCTCCGTCCGCACTAGCGACACATAGACGACGTCTCATCTATCAACAAGCTGCAGACGCGTTCGATAAACATCATGGTCACTATAATAATGGCTGTCATTTCCTTAAACTCTGTTTGACAAAACATTAAATAGACAAAGACAATGCCACGCGCCGTGTCCAAACACTGCGGCGGTGAGTCAGCCTCGTCAGCCCCACCGAATGCCCGACTGACACCTCCACACTCCGCAGACTGCACGACTCTCCCAGTTATGATCTGAATGTAACTCGTACTGAGAGATTAACACAGTGCAGACATAAATCAGACTCGTGATTGACTACAGAAAGGCTTCACTTCTACTTTTAACCCTCTTCTTTGAGCTAAAGTGTACTTTATGTCATAACAGTTGGAAGTTAAGTTACACTGAACATCATCATAATTATTCAAACACAAACTACTCGTATAGCATTTAAGTACCTATTTTTAATAATATTAAAAATGCAAAAGCTCTGTCTGTTTCCTTTCACGTATAAACTACTGAACTGATCGATATGAAATTTGGCAGATTTCCTAACCCAATTCGCCAATGTCTATTTCAAAGGGACATTGGATAATTTTTGGCCTGATAATTTGGATAAAAAATTATGAAAACACACTGAAGACACGGGCAGCAGTTATAAGCTTTATAACACCTACAAAGTTAAACTTTAAAAGCTCCGACAGCTGCCAGTTACAAGACTAGAATAATCTAGATCCAAAGTATTAGCTCAGTTAGCTCGGCGGCAATCTTAAGAGAATCTTTTACACAAAGAGGATCTTAAGAGCGAATCTTTTATTGGTATAAAGTGGCCGGGGCGAGCGGCAGCCGGTTGATCGATAAAGTGTTCACGCCTTTTAAATTATTGGCCGCGATATGCGCCTGAGTGAGTTGTGGTGTTGCCAAGTTCACGGATTACATGCACTATCGGAGCGTGGGCGGCGCAGCGCGTTGTATATTTTTATATTGAATGAAATATACGTACCTATTAGATATTTATCGACTCCATAGTGTACAAAATTATTCCACAGAACTTATCGTCAAGTATTAAAAAAGCCACGAAGATGGGAGTCTGACACACTTTAAATCACATCACTTCAGTGCGAAAAGTTATTGAAAAGCTCTCGTAAACCGAAGTCTTTTGTTTATCATATATAGCTTTTAACAACTTTTTTCGAGTCCCAAGTTTTCCTCAACAATCCGGAAATAAGTTAAAAGAGTAGGCTTCAGAGGTATAGAAGATATTCTACCAATAAAAGAATCTATTCTTAGAAGCCCTTAAGGTAACATGGTCTAATGATATTTATGTAGAATTTTAGAAAACTTAATGCACGATTGCGTACTGAGTCATGCCTGTAGGTGGCAGGCGCGGTCGCAGCCCAAGATTTGGGGGGGGGTCACGATGAATGCCGAGGAATATTTTAAGAGGAGTACATATCCATGTTGTTCTAGTGGTCGCAAGCGTTACTGCTGAGCATGAGGTCCTAGGTTGGTTCGATTCCTAGGTCGGGTAAAGTGTTATTGGGTTTTTCCATCAGAAATTTCTCAGAAGCAGCCTGAAGTCTGGATTTATGACCGGTTGGCGGCAGTAGGCTCACCCCCTATGACATGGCACTTAATAACTGGCGAAATATAGAAAATGCCTATTTCATTAAGTCCGCCTCTGTACATATATAAATAAATGTGGGTGTAAGTATTATAGAGTCTGACCAACGAAAGCTGACCAAGAAAAAAGGCGGCAATTTAAAAAAAAACAAGAGCTGTTACCCTGGCTATACACTGCGTAAACGAAATTGATACAATTTATTATTCATTGCGAATTTATTGACATTGACAATTATGATTGACAGTCTAAAACGTCTCCATTCTAAAAGTAAAAAAAAAAAGTTTATAAAATAATTCGCTGTCAGCTTTCGTTGGCCAAACTCTACCCCTGCCTAACACTTTGGGGACTATAGGCGTGAAAATATTTTAAGGTTCCTTTTTATCTCCAGCTCCATATTACTTATGCTAGGGACGCAGCTTTTACATGTGGGGGGGGGGGGGGGGTGTTACTTTATAATGCTGCCAAATTGGTCGCATGTACTAGAACTATATAGATCATGTAGGGTGGAGAGAGCGAGCGAAGCGAGCTCGAAAATTTTAACAACCCGCCTCGGTTTGGTTAGGTTTTATTTTATATTTTTAAGCTGGAATAGGAGTTACATTGTCGACTTATGCAGGCAAGCCCAAGCAATTAATAAAATGTAGAATCCAAGAGCGAGCGAAGTCAGCTCGAAAATTATGCGCACTCTCGGATATAGGTTAGACTTTTTTCGATCATTAACAAATGACTATAAATTACTTGCTTTGTCGATTTACGAAGAAAAGCTCAAGAATCAACAGAATGCAGATTGCAAGAGCGAGCAAAACGAGCCTGAAAATTTTTGCACCCCACCTTGAATAGTCTCTGTTTTCTTTTAACCATCATACAGAAAGAGAACTTACTTTAACGAATTATGACGAAAACTTAAAACTCGTTTTACAGCAGTTTAGGAATCTGGCCTTAACCTAAGCCTTTCAAACCTTACGTACAACCGGGGTGCCCAAATCCCGAGTTTGCTTCGCTCGCTCTTGCATCCTAGATTCTATGTTTTATAAGAGGCTTTTTAAATTAAAAACTTTTTAGGCTCGTTAAAAAACCCACTATAATTTCATAGTTTTACAGTTTTTACTTCTGTCGGCAATCCCCATGTCTGCCTATGTTCTTAATGTTTTTGTATATTATGCCCATCGGGGTTTACGTGGCTCAAGTAAGGCAGATAAATCATTCAGACTCTCGACGGCTTGAATGATTTTGGGGGGGGTCATGACCCCCACGACCCCCCCTCTCGGACCGCCACTGGTAGGTGGAGTGCCGTTGAACACATGGCATGCTCAAAATTTTGTTACTAGATTTCTTTGTTTTGGAACGACACATATACTACTACATACTACATTTTATGTACTTATTTTTTTTTTTCTGTCTCCTATACTCTTTCACACGCTGTCTACATCTCTCTATTTACTATCCTATCGCAGATATGCTGGAAGAGATTTCTTATGAAATAAGCATCACCTTTGTACCTACCTATTTTTCTGTTCTGTTTTTTCTTGTCTGTTTTATATGTGTGTACATAAATGGTAAAATAAATAAATAAATACCTAGCTACCAACGAACAGTAATAACATTACTTTGAATTATATAATCCACAACACAAGCCCTTCAGCAGTGCCTTAGTTAAGTATAAGTAAGGTACCTACCTGTAATTTATTTACGTATTGAAATAAAAAGCCTTGGTAAGGTCCAACGGCCGAAGTTTTCAAGCGAGTCAAAATACGGCTTTATCTACCAGTTTTATTTTTTCTCTTTATGCCAGTGGTTGGTGGAGCACACGTGCACATCGCCGCCGCCCGCGCCTGCGCACGTCGTGACCTGCGCCCGCGCCCCGCCGCGCCGCGGCCGCGCACCTTTACCACCTCACCCGATTTAATTGTCTGACGCTACTTTAACTCAAAAGTTTCAGACTGTTAATTTCATGATCGACATTAATCAAGTAAGGAATCATGGTTTTGTGAAAAACTGTAAAATCAACTCCAATCTTATAACACAAACGAGAGAAGAGTCATTCACTCCGTGGCATAGGTACTTACAGCAGCTTTTAATATTTAATACAACACCTAATACATTATGTAAAGCTTCTACATACAATATATACCTACCTACATGAATCGGGGATAACCGTTTAACCGATCATGTAGGAAGGTAAAGATGCGGCTTCTCAAAGTGAAACGAGTTGGAATACTCAGGTGCGCCTGCGCCGCGTCACGGCACAGATACATTGTGACGGCGCGCCGCCGCCTCAGCCAGAAAATAGAATTAAAAGACACTCCACAATGGACCAAAGCCCTTTCAAACCGAGCACAAATACGTATTGGAATTTTAAATCCCAGCGAAATAAACCTCAGGTGTTCTGAAGAATGAAGCGATACCTATTCATTATTTTATTGTTGAGCCAACTGTAGGTTTGGATGAATAGGCGTGTGAAGAAGTTGTGTATATTGTAGGTAGGTACTTAGGAATGGGATATCATTGAAAATTCTACTGAAAATCCATCTTTGACCCAAGTTGCGTTTGCATGGTGACCATGATTAATGCGTTGGGTTTCACAACCTTCATTCGACATTCGTGAGACATTATGGCAAGCTTTGTTGTGACAAATACTACCTACTCCCAGATTACTTATAAACACCCAAAACAAGTTGTTGCAAAGTTTGGCCTCTTTAAATAGGGAAGCGACACAAAGACAGCTCAATCTGATAATTTCCATTTTAGACCAAATTCGCTTGTTTTTTTTCAAGAACCCGAATTGCTTTGTATCTGATCTACGAGTACCTCAGCTGAAAAACGTCGATGCTGAATGCAGGCATCCTCAAGCACTTAAAATAAAAGGACAGTAACTCGTTAATTCGAATAAATCGTGAGTAGTATTATTTTTTTATTAGTAGTAGTATTTTCGATTTTCCTTACCTCCTTCCTCAAAGGAGGAATTGACTGACCGCAGGAACTACAGCAGGGACTAGGAATGTGAAATTTCGCACAAGACTCTTAAAACGAGCTGTCCGATTATCTCGAAACTCGGTATTAATACTTTTGACAGCAAATGAAGACTTCCAAGTTTTGGGTTTTTCGAAAATCGCTCCCTAGTTTGGGGGTGTTACAGTATAATTTTCCATAACTATCTTCTAAAAGAAGGGGAAGGAGTGTTAGAATTTGTAGGAGGTTAATACGAAATCCACGCGAACGAAGTCGCAGGTGAAGTGCCAGTATTGTTGTAGAATTTCTGATTTAATTCAGTGTTCTTAAAAACTGTTTCATAAAAATCAAACATTTTCAAAACCAAACCACTCAGCCGAGATTAAAAACTACTGAATGATTTTTAATAGGCCTTTTTTATTTTTTGTAACTAATTATTTACACTACATACTAAATTATATGACTAATTAACTTACTGTTCAAAATTACATTATTTGCCATCTTCACGGGTCAGATTTACGGTACTCCTGCCCTCTATACTCATTACTACAAAGCTGCGTTCATTCTAGCGCTTAAGAGATGTCGCTAGTGTAGACTGCTTAGCAACGCCATCTATTGGGGAATAGCAAAAAAATATTTTACCTATTCGACACTAGATGGTAGGAAAACTAATTTTAAACTTTTGTAAAATGGCAACTCTGGCGATATAAAACTGAATGCTATTATTGAAAATGCTTCTTTTTGATTGGTGGATCGAGCCGGTACGAAATGGCATTCTTTTCTTCGGCCATTTTGCCGACGCCTGGCTGTGGAAGAGGCGTTCAAGGAATTACTGTGAATATCAAGCCGCATTGCGGCAATCAGCCAATTATTCTGAAAGGTACGTAGGAAATAATTGTTATGTGTGATTCCTTTACCCATATGGGTATTTATTTTCTTTGCACTGGGTATCTCCACGGTGGGTTCTCTATCGATCGTGGTCGTTTTAAAGGTGCTAGACCAAATAAGCTCACCCATTCGAAAACACAGGTATTTCTCTGTTTTCGTCAGTTACGAGCATAACATTTTTATCACATGCTAAATGCCACGATGCGGCAAGTAATTATCGAACCTTTGCTGTAACATTACTTGTACTTTCAGGTGTAGGATAAGACCGCCAAGATGTATCTCTACAACTTGACTTTACAAGGCTCATCGTCTATCACACATGCCGTCCACGGCAATTTCTCCGGCACGAAGCAGCAGGAGATAGTGATATCACGTGGGAAGACCTTAGAACTCCTCCGCCCCGACCCGAACACCGGCAAAGTACATACGCTGATGAAAGTGGAAATATTCGGCGTTATCAGATCTATGATGTCATTTCGGCTCACCGGAGGCACTAAAGGTAAATGACCTTTTATGACTTCAGTTTTTTTTTGGTTATTATCTACACGTGGGTTATTCGGCGGAATTAACCACAAAAAAAACTTAGAAGGTCTATTCAAGTTACCATTTGTATAATTATTTGTTTTATTTATAGATTTCTTTTTCTCATTATTGCATTGTCTTGCTCCATGCAACTTAATTACACACGAGGTGTATGGGATAACTAGATGCATAAAATATGCCCAATGCGTCGCTCTTTACAATCACAATGGTTGTTGAGATGTACCGTATTGGTACACTAGACCAATAATGATATTTCTTCACATTCATACAGAATGCTTAAAATACAAGAAGTTAACACGTATCTTTTGTTGTTACAGATTATATTGTAATTGGTTCAGATTCTGGTCGCATTGTGATATTAGAGTATATTCCAAAGAAGAACATTCTAGAAAAAGTTCATCAAGAAACATTTGGCAAATCAGGATGCCGCAGAATTGTTCCTGGCCAATATTTAGCAATAGATCCCAAAGGCAGAGCTGTTATGATTGGTAAGATTATTTTCATACTTGTTCAACATAGATCACAGAAATAGTTCATTGACCTATTTGTAGTGCAACTAGGTTAGGACAATAATCTATTTCTGGCTCTATTTGGGGTGAACCAATTATAATGCCTATCTGGACTTACACAAATTTTATGAATTGAAAGCAATATAACATCCATCTTTTAATTTGTAGGTGCAATTGAGAAGCAGAAGCTTGTGTACATATTGAACAGAGATGCTGAAGCCAGACTTACAATTTCGTCACCCCTGGAAGCACACAAGTCAAACACATTAGTCTACCACATGGTTGGAGTAGATGTTGGCTTTGAGAACCCAATGTTTGCGTGCCTGGAGATTGATTACGAAGAGGCAGATGCTGATCCTTCTGGTAAGTCTCAATATAGTTATCTTTTGTGATAGTAGGCCCCCCACTATGATTATTTTGAGGTCCGTGTTTCCGATTGACAGTGACGTAAAATCCTCTATGTATGAGTTTTAACTTCACACCAAAATAGAATCGCTTTAAGTGTCCCAAAAGCTAACACTTTTTTTGTTTCTTTTAGGTGAAGCAGCCCAAAAGACACAACAAACGCTAACATTTTATGAGTTAGATTTAGGTCTGAACCATGTAGTAAGAAAATACTCGGAGCCTCTTGAAGAGCATGCAAACTTTCTCATAACAGTGCCTGGAGGCAATGATGGGCCATCAGGAGTACTTATTTGTTCAGAAAACTATCTCACATACAAAAACTTGGGTGACCAACATGACATTAGATGTCCAATCCCTAGACGGCGAAATGACTTGGATGATCCTGAGAGAGGCATGATCTTTGTCTGTTCAGCAACTCACAAAACAAAATCTATGTTCTTCTTCTTAGCACAGACAGAGCAAGGAGATATATTCAAAATAACTATTGAGACTGATGAGGACATGGTCACTGAGATAAAGCTGAAATACTTTGATACTGTTCCTGTGGCTACTGCAATGTGTGTGCTGAAGACTGGCTTCTTGTTTGTGGCCTGTGAATTTGGTAACCAGTAAGTATTCATATACTTGAAAATTTATATGCATAATGTTACAATAAGTGAGAGACCTCTTAGTGCTCTCTTTTGTATACTTTAATGCTAGAGAAGAAATCTCCGAACCAAGGTCCTCCCTTACTTTTATGGGGGAGAGCACACTGATGTGAGATGTACATTTTCTCTCTAAATTCTCTTATAATTTACAAAAACGTCATTGTTTATATATATGTACTTACAATTATTTTACCTCTTTCAGCTACCTGTACCAAATTGCTCACTTGGGTGATGAAGATGATGAACCAGAGTTCAGTTCAGCCATGCCTTTGGAAGAAGGAGACACATTCTTCTTTGCACCAAGACCATTGAGGAATCTTGTGCTTGTTGATGAATTAGATTCTCTATCACCCATTTTAGGTAAGATACTCTACATAATCATTGTTTGTTTTCTCAATCAATGAAATGTTACTTTCCCAATGATGTCAAACTTTATCGCTCCGTGTTTCATCTGAAAAACATTGACGAATGCTTAACCAGATCTGAGGTTCCAAACTTAAAAAAAAAATACTATGCTTATTTTGATTTTGTTTTTAATTGTCAATTTATTTTGTAGCATGTCGTGTGGCTGACTTGGCTGCAGAGGATACCCCTCAAGTGTATCTGGCATGTGGCCGAGGACCAAGATCTTCATTGAGAGCCCTTAGACATGGTTTGGAAGTTGCTGAAATGGCTGTCTCTGAATTGCCTGGTTCACCCAATGCTGTATGGACTGTCAGACGACACAAGGATGGTAAGTGACACATTTATTACATCTAGGAAAGAAATTTTAATGAATAGATATTTATTTCAATGAAAAAACTCGAACAGTCAATCAATGTAACTTGCTATATTATAACAGGAAGAATGAAGGAGCTTAATGATTATATATTTTGGTCCGTGTTACCGACATACAGTGACGCTACAACTAACCACTTATGAATGCTCCTCTTTATCAACAAGTTACTAATAAAACCCTGGTTGTTTGTCATACATAAACACCAGTGGTTTTTCTTTTCAGAATCTACTTTCGGCTGATGAACGAATAGAGATGGTTTCAACAAACACTTGAAGGTAGGCATCCATGGCTTCATAAAACGCAACTGGAAGCTGACAACACGAGAAGATTGTTATACATTTTCACTAGCTGTTAGGTCTAATTTTACCTTAGATTTTTCTTTTGGTTGCAGAGGAGTATGATTCTTACATCATTGTGTCGTTCGTAAATGCCACACTTGTGCTGTCTATCGGTGAGACTGTCGAGGAAGTAACGGACTCTGGGTTCTTGGGCACCACGCCCACACTCAGTTGTCACGCACTCGGCGCGGACGCACTCGTTCAGGTGTACCCAGATGGCATCAGGCACATTCGGGCTGACAAACGTGTGAACGAATGGAAAGCGCCAGGGAAAAAGTCGATCGTCAAATGCGCAGTTAATCAAAGACAAGTAGTAATTGCACTGACGGGAGGCGAATTAGTCTATTTTGAAATGGATCCCGTAAGTTTAATTACTTCATTAAAAACAAAAAAACCGACGTGTTTGCGTGGCCGTGCCTTCGGGTGTGGCCACACAAGGGTGGTGCGTAGCTGCCCCATGCAGTGACAAGCCCACAACGTCGCAGAGCATGTCACTCTCCCACTTGCGGTAGAGAGTGGCACTCGGCATATTCCATAGCCAAGCTGGAGTCGTTCAGGCGATGAAGGCGGCAAAACCATGCCGTGGACACTCAATAAATAAGACTGTTTTTATACCATTTCCAACAGTGCACTGTTCTAAACAGTTTTACTATTTCAGACTGGTCAACTAAATGAATACACTGAGAGGAAGAAATTATCATCAGATGTATCATGTATGGCATTGGGCTCAGTGGCTACTGGCGAACAAAGGGCGTGGTTCTTAGCTGTGGGGTTGAATGATAACACAGTCAGAATCATCTCTTTGGACCCATCGGTAAGAATTACTTTGATAATAAGTTAAAACTTTCCCAGATTTAATATGATGATACAAGGACACCATTGATTTTTTGTGATTACAACAACCTAAAATGCGTTATTCTAATACTGCTGATTTCAAACTATTCAAACCTTTTTCACGCATTTCCATTTCAACAAAAATAATGTAGAATACTATTTCAGGATTGTCTAGCACCACGTTCCATGCAAGCTTTGCCGGCCGGCGCCGAATCGCTTTGCATTGTAGAACAACCATTTGAGTCTGGAGCTAAGTCTGCGTTGCAGTTAAACATTGGCTTGAGCAATGGAGTACTGCTGAGAACCACCTTGGACTCTGTTAGCGGCGACTTAGCTGATACGAGGACTAGGTATGTTTTTCCAAAAATCTTCCTGTTTCAAACTAAAAAGCAACTACCAATGATGAAAAAACCTATCGCTCCTTTTATAATCTGAATTTTTGTGAGGATTAACTTAACCAGATCTGAGGTTCCAATCTTAATCATTACAATATCAACGCGTCTATTCTTCTTTTCTAATAAAAATCTTTTTTGCGTGTTAGATATTTGGGATCAAGACCAGTGAAATTGTTCAAAGTACGCGTGCAGGCTGCTGAGGCGGTCTTAGCTGTGTCATCAAGGACTTGGTTAGGATACCATTATCAGAATCGTTTCCACCTCACGCCATTATCGTATGAATGTCTGGAGTATGCAGCTGGATTTAGTTCTGGTTAGTACAGTTTTATCATTTCATATCTGGTCTTATTGTTATACATACACTTGTTATTTGGCAGCCAATACATGCCAGACTAAGAAAATTCTTTTCTTACTTTGCTTTTACATATGGGCTTAACACATTTGGTCCTTTACAAGAAAAATGCTTACTAATAATGAATGATGGTGCAACAAGCACATATTCATCTGACTAAAATTTGTCCACGGCATTTCTTAAGCACCTGAAGTGTCCAGCGTATTTAGTAAACTGCTTGACGGTCGGAGCTGAAAACGGTGTTAAAGTTTGTAACATCCCTAAGAATTAATTTCAGTTTCACTGAAATTTTCATTTGTCACCCATCATCAGTACCTAATTACAGCCAAAATTGCTTGAAACCGACGTATTTGCGTGGCCGTGCTTTCGGGTGAAGCCACGCAAGGGTGGTGCGTAGCTGCCCCATGCAGTGACAAGCCCACAACGTCGCAGAGCATGTCTCTCTCCCGCTTGCGGTAGAGAGCGGCACTCGGCATATTCCATAGCCAAGCTGGAGTCGTTCAGGCGATGAAGGCGGCAAAACCATGCCGTGGACACTCAAAAATAAAATACTATAGCTCTTATTCGAACTTACACAAACGCTATCATAACACTACCATTGCCTTTCAGAACAATGCGCCGAAGGTATCGTAGCTATCTCCTCAAACACTCTCAGAATTTTGGCGTTGGAAAAGCTGGGTGCAGTCTTCAATCAGACGTACCTGCCTCTTGAATACACACCTAGGAAATTCGTCATCAACTCTGATAACAACAACATCATCATACTTGAGACTGACCACAACTCTTACACAGAGGAAATGAAAAATCAAAGAAGGTAAAGAAAAACAAAATACCAATTTATTATAAACCTTATTCTACAAATGATGACAAAAATACACAATAACCGAATTCAGTGTAGATAACCCTGCAGTACTGACTTAAAATTTAAAAGTAACAGTATTGTGAATCTTGTGACATCTTCTGACCTAAACTTTTTTGTTCAGGGTGCAAATGGCACAAGAAATGCGGGAAGCGGCTGCGGGCGGAGGTCCAGAGGAACAACAACTTGCAAATGAAATGGCTGATGCTTTCCTGTCAGATACTCTGCCTGAAAACATCTTCTCATCGCCTAAAGCTGGAGCAGGTATAGAAAATTTCCTGTGTTTTTATAGTACTGGCTAAGCCACGTTCTCTGGGCAAGAGCAGAAAATGCCATTGAGCATACTGACTCTAATCGGATGTGGCAAGATTAAATTCCCAACGTTAATCCCAAATGCATCTTACTATAAGACATTTGATTCAAGTGTGGGATACATAAAAATTTTTAATACAAAATTTACCCTTCACTATTTCTGTATTTTTTCTATAGCTCAATGTTTTCGTTTGTCAGGTATGTGGGCATCTCAAATCCGCGTGGTAGACATGGGCGTCAGTGGTGGGCAGCCGACCACACTGTTCAAGCTGCCGCTGGAACAGAACGAGGCGGCCGTGTCCGGCTGCATCGTGCGCTGGGCCGCGCATGCCGAGCACGCACAGGCTCACTTGGTCGTAGGAGTCGCTAAAGACATGATTTTGTCACCGCGATCCTGCACGGAAGGCAGTTTACATGTCTATAAGGTAAATATTGCAACTGTTTAGTAAAATAAGTTCCATTTTGTCATAAAATGAATACCTTTACAAATAACAATTTTCCATTTGCAGATTTATGGCAGCACAGGAAAATTAGAACTGGTTCACAAAACACCTGTAGACGAATATCCTGGCGCGTTAGCACCATTCAATGGAAGACTATTGGCAGGAGTAGGGCGAATGTTGAGACTGTATGACATCGGTAGGCGAAAACTGTTGCGCAAATGCGAAAACCGACACATTCCAAACCTCATAGCTGACATCAAGACAATCGGCCAGAGGATATTTGCATCAGACGTACAGGAGTCTGTGTTCTGTCTCAAGTACAAAAAGAGGGAGAATCAGCTCATCATATTTGCTGATGACACCAATCCAAGATGGATCACAAACAGCTGCATACTGGACTACGATACTGTCGCCATGTCTGATAAATTCGGCAACGTAGCTGTGATGAGACTGCCGCAATCTGTCACAGATGATGTTGACGAAGATCCTACAGGAAACAAAGCGCTCTGGGATAGAGGTAAGCAGAAAAAAAAATACTTTTGTTCATAATTATCTGTCTCGACACAAAATTACGCCGAATTTTTTCCCTAATCACAACCTTGCGTGATGAAACAAAATTATATACATGCTAGACTAATGAAAGTAATGATTATTTATTCCAATCTGATGCTATCACCAAATTAGAAGATTGCGCGACACTGATTACACGGCACTAATTGAGAATGAAATTTTCAGGTCTTTTGAACGGAGCATCGCAAAAAGGTGACGTTGTGGTCAACTTCCACGTAGGCGAGACTGTGACGACACTTCAGCGGGCTACGCTCATTCCTGGTGGTTCCGAAGCCCTTCTGTACGCGACTGTCAGCGGCTCCCTTGGTGTGCTTCTGCCGTTCACGTCCCGAGAAGACCACGACTTCTTCCAGCATCTGGAAATGCACATGAGGAGTGAAAACCAGCCACTGTGTGGCCGGGATCACTTATCGTTTAGGAGCTATTATTACCCAGTAAAGGTCAGTATTTAAAGTTGATTGTCACTAGCTGATAAGGTCATATTCTCAATTATTTTGCTGTCAGCTGAACTTGGTTTTTACATAACCAGCGTCCATCCGCCAGTCAGTCAGCAGTTTACTTCTACACGAAGTCTCCTGTGTTACACTGTCGGTAGAGCACGGCGGGCGCTCCGCGGCATGTGTGCTTGTCGTTATGACTGCGCCTCGTCGCTACCGTCTGTCGAGTTCCGGAGAGTTAGACGCGTTTCTCATAGCGCTACTTTAGTTTTGGAACAGACAGACCTATAAAAATACTTCATCAAACATCCGTTATAACGTTTTCTTGTCCTTTTCGCAAATTTTTCCAAAATTCTATGACTAAACAAGTTTTCTCTTTGTTTGACAGAATGTGATAGACGGCGACTTGTGCGAGCAGTTCAACTCGTTGGAGCCAGCGAAACAAAAGGCGATCGCCGGCGACTTGGAGAGAACGCCCGCGGAAGTGTCCAAAAAGTTGGAAGACATTAGAACTAGATACGCATTTTAAGTTTATTGATTTCATTGTATTAATTTAGTATAAGGAATAAAAATAAGAATTAAATGTTACTCTTTTACTTATACAAAATATACCCTGACACCGAAAATAATCACAGGACACTCCTTACCTACATGAAACCATTTATTCAGTAGGGGACAAAATGTCTCGCGCCACGAACGACGTTTCAACGGAAAGCTTGTTGAATACCTAAATACATAGCTTATTCGTTGTTTCGTTATCTGACAAATACTATTATTTTTCCTCCGCCCATCTCTTCACCCTAGAGGTACACACGGCTTATTCTTCAAAAAGTTGACCTCTTCTACAGCTGGCACAGCCAGTCAAAACTATCAAGAGATATTTCTATAACGAAAACATTCACGCGCACAATTGTAATACAAACGCTGACACAACATGCACTTGTCCCACTTTAACTAAAGCTGACCACATCAAATACCTAGGCGTCACGATTGACACAAACCTAAACTTCCGTAAACACATTGATGTATTATGCACTAGAGTGCGTAAATTAATATATATTTTTAAGAACTTACGGGACATAACCAATTTTAAATTAATTAAACAGGTTTACTTGGCTTTGTGTCAATCTATTCTTACTTACTGCATTACTTCTTGGGGTGGTGCCGCAAAATCAACTTTACTACTGCTAGAACGTGCTCAAAGAGCAATTCTAAAAGTCGCCACTCGTCGCCCTTTCAGATTTCCCACACACCAGCTTTATATCGCATGCAAGGTGCTAACAGTTCGACAACTTTTTGTTTTAAGTATAGTTTTACTGCAACACACTGAACTAGATTTTAAACCTATACCTTCAGACAAGAGAAGAAAGGATCTGGTTTGCACGAACCCTCAGACTAAACATGCTTTCTCAAAAAGATTCTATTTATTTCTAGGACCTTTCTTATATAATAAATTGCTTAAGATATATAATGTAAGTTATAGTAGGTGTAGTATAATGTTAGTTGATTATTTAGCAAAACTGAATTACTCGGACACGGAAAAACTATTAGAGGTGCTGAACTAAACTAGCTGACTTAACTGTAATTACCTAACCTAATATTATTTTATAATAACTTTAGTTATAGATATTTTTATTTCATAAGCCCAGTTTATAATAAGGTTACGCAAAATATTGTATCTGCTTAGATACTGTAAATTTATGTTAATTTAATACACTGTTTGTCCTATTTAACAAGTTCTTTCGTAGAGAGATGGCCTGAAACACAGGTTTATATAAACCTAGATCAGGCAACGCACTAAATTACCTTCTGAGTACTATTTTTGCCTGTAATCTCATATTTCTCATACCACAGTCTATATCCAGATTATTATAATCCTATTATAGGCTTAGATTAATATATACTACTGAACCATATGTACACTTTCGTAAACTTATTATTTCAATAAATTTTATTATATTATAAATTTTTTTATTATTATTTCTAGTTCAACACACACTGAAAGTTGATTTTATTGCACCGGATTTCGATTTAAAATGCAGTGTATTGATCACACGAATTTTAGGCCCCCTCCCTGGTTGACTGAAGTGCCGTGCTTGGCCGACGCGGTGAACGCCTGGAAAATGGCTTGCCCGGTACGCGAACGTAACGCGAACCCATCTTCCCAGAGGCAGTGGGATGAGCCGCTCTGCAGTTTAGTACGGAATAAACTTATTAATACGTTCACCAATACTGCTGAGCGTGCCCGCCTACTGGCTGTGGGTGAGTGGGAGACGGGCCTCTGGTTTCAGGCGCTACCGTCACCCAACATGCACTGCTGGGTGAAACCACCTTTCGGCTTGCTACTTGTTTGCGTCTGGGCGCCCCTTGCGTGGCTGAGCATCGTTGCCAATGCGGTGAAGGTGTCGACTGCACGCAATTCATCTGTTTAACAGTTTTACACCTATAGTATATCCCTGAAGGGTTAGGCAGAGGTGTACCTATAGCATTTTTGGAATCTCCATACAAACCGTTATGATTCTACCAAAGTGGCCTTTTTAGGCCCCCCTAAACAGGCCACTGGCAGAATCATAAAACAATTCATTCACGCAATTTCATCTGTATGACAGTTTTGTTTGGAGATTCGTAAAATGCTATAGGTAGGTACACCTCTACCAACCCTTCAGGGATATATAGGTGTGAAACAGATGAATTGCGTGATATGAATTGTTTTATGATTCTGACAAAGGGGCCTTTTTTGGCCCCCAGATAGCCACAGATTAATACCTTAGTGGATTCCCGATCGGTAATGAACTTAAGAATAGGTATTGTAATTGATAGTAAGTGTTCTGCCACTATTTATACTTACTATATGTTAACAACCGTTAACTCATTCCAGTGTTTTGCCGTTTTCCCAACCGCTTTCGCAATTTTATCATATCGCGGATTAATTACACCTATGATTACACCCAACATTGTAATTCATATTATGAGACATGGCGAATATAAATGTGATATAATTAAGAGCAAAGTAAATTATATATCTAGGTACTTGCCCCATTCAAATAACTGCCCTGTTAGGGTTAATGGAAGAACACCAAAGGAAAGACCGTTCTAAGGGTTTCAATAATACGTTTATTAATCCTTTTATTTATATACTAGCTGTGCCCGCGACTTCGTTCGCGTGGATGTCGGAAAAAAATAGGTGATGTGTCGCTTAGGAAAAGTGTAATTGCCACTCCTTCATTGAAAAGGAAGAATCATCAGATCTTGCCTGGTAACGCTTTCCTTACCTAGGGTTCGCTACCACGGCCCTTTCGACTGCAATCACTGCCTCTTCATGGTTCATAATGACAATGCGACGAAGTGTCACTTTGATTTTTGAGAATAAATTAAAATAAAAGCGCCTGCTCGAGGCTGATTATTTAACCAAACAGCCATAATTGTGTCCATTTTATTTTGCGTCTGTCTTAGAATACCAACTTGTAAAATCATATCACCATTTTATCTAAAGTATATCTGAGATTAGTAGGTCCAAGTTTGAAGTTAGTTTTTCTAAGTCTTGGTTTCTTCTCTGTGGTAAATTTAGAATTTCTTAACTTGGTATTGAAGATATCATATATACCTACCAATATTATGCCTTATAAAGCATCGAGATATCTAGATGATAAAAGGAAGAATACATTAATGGTAAGAGCTTCTACATAAAGTTGCCCGTGTAAAAAGCAACCCATTAAACTTTGGTTATATTTGACACCGGCCGTCATTTAAACTACGAAGATGAAACCCATGAAAACTTTAGACATGATTTTGATTTAGACCTTATACTGCCGAAAACCAGAAAAAAAATTGCAAAGATAATTACAAAAAAATATAACCGACTTCCATAAAAAACCCTACAAAGTGCAAAATAACCTTAGTTTGGGAAGACGTTGCACGTTGGCAAGAAATTACAGACTTCTGAAACCAAAGGTCTATTGCACTTTGAAGTGTGTTTTTAAGTCGGTTGTATTTTATTTTATTTCACACAAAGTCGTGTAAGTTTATATTGAAAACCATGAAAACGACACACATGATAAAAAAAGAAAAAGAAAATTGCAGCCGCCATCTTCGATTTTCATTTTGACGTCACAATCGGCTTCAGCACTCTCGAAAACCATGAAAACGACACACACTACGAATTTTTTGATTTGCAGCCGCCATCTTGGACTTTCATTTTAACCAGTACTGAAACGGTTTACCAACAGTCGATTAGTTAATGAACCGTTGGTCAACACCATTAACTTTTCATCCAAAGGACTTGTGACCCACGAACGTTTCCCCAACAGAACTCTACGTCAGTGAATGCTTAACCAACAGAATGTTTTGACCAATAACTTTTCACCCAAAGAACATTTGACCCATGTCAAATAGAACTAAGGATGGCGAGGAAGGCAAGGGCGAGCGAAGCGAGCTCGGGACTTGGGGCACCCCGACTCGGACAGGTAGGGTTCGGAGGGATGATGGCGGCTCAAGTGAGCGAGCAAAGCGAGCGAAGGGCACCCCGAGGTTAGGCTTGGTTAGGTTACTTTATACCCTTTTCACAGAAATAAAGGACTACGTCTTATTATTATTTTACTTTCACCTTTCCCGGCGTCTGTTGGCCTTGTTCTTTGGGTGAAAAGTTATTGGTCAAAACATTCTGTGGGTAAAGCATTCACTGACGTAGATTTATGTTGGCAAAACGTTCGTGGGTGAAAAGTCCTTTGGAAAAAAGTTAATGGTTTAAAGATAATGTTCACCAACGGTTCATGGGCCAATCGACGGTGGGTAAGCCGTTACAGTTTCATTTTAACCTCACTATTGGTTTCAGCACTCTCAAAAACCAATAAAACGAAACCCATAAAAAAAAATGCAACCTCCGTCTTGGATTTTCGTTTTGACCTGCCTATCGGCTTCAGCACCTTTGAAATCTATGAAAACGACATCCATGACAAAAAATCAAAACAAAATTGCAGCCGCCATCTTGGATTTTCATTTTGACCTGACTATCGGCTTCAGCACCCTCGAAAACTATCAAAACGACACCCATGACAAAACATTTCAAAAAAAAGGTGCCGCCATCTTGGGTTGTCATTTTGACCTGACTATCGACTTCAGCACCCTCAAAAACCATGAAAACGACAAACATGATAAAAAAAATTGCAGCCACCATCTTGGATTTTCATTTTGACCTGACTCTCGACTTCAGCACCCTCGAAAACCATGAAAACGACACCCATGACGAAAAAGTTAAAAATTTAGGCAACCGCCATCTTTGATTTTCTTTTTGATCTCACTTACCGGGGTCAGGATCCTCGGAAACCATGAAAAATAGCTCTCTCTCTCTGTGTGTGTGTGTGTCTCTATCTACCTATTACTTTGAAAAATGAGGCATAACGCTTTTTCGTTATTTGACGATGTCTCCCTTGGAACTCCTACCGCAAGCTCCATATAAGAACTTCGTTAAAAAACGCTCTGCGTTACTCAACTTTCTATATCAATAATTATCTAACTTCTTTATCGCTCACAACACCACATTAATTATTATCTTACATTATCCTCACTTTTTGTTTAAAATTATTTTAGCGCCACAGGCGCCACTAAATAAACCATCAATGGAAAGCGATTTTGTTTAATATTATAATCATTATCATTACTTTTTAAAATAACATAGACATAAGTAGGTATCTGTGTTATTTCGTCATTTAAGTAAGCATAAACTAATAGGACGTGATTATTCACATCACAACAACAATATGTTTTCGTTAGTAGGTACTATATCGAGCCAATAGATGTCGTTACATGTTACTAAAAACGTAAAAAGTTGTTCTAGAATACTTTAAATTGATTATATCTTTTGATAGAGTGAACCGATTGCGATGAAATAAAAACTAATCACTGCTCCGAGTTCTACACCATATTTGAGTATAAAAAGTAACCGTATTGGTTTGGTACTTTTTACGTTGACCCTGTTCAAATCAATAATCTGTCACATCCAAACAGACAAACAGACAAACCGACAAACAGACAAAAATTCCAAAAATTGATGAAATGGCATCTGTTGGTTATCCTTTAACACCCCAACTATTTTTTTTGGAAATATTTTCAATGTACAGAAACGTCTCGTCTACAGATTTATTATATGTATAGATAGAAGATAGATAGAAGATAGATAGATTGGAAGGTGTGTTTACCTTTTAACTAAACGGCGCCGCGCGGCGGCCTGAATGATATTCAGAGTCTTTACGCCGTACGGCATTTCATACAAACTTTCAAGCCACATAGAGGAAGGAAATTTTTGAAATGAATGAACCGATTTTAATGAAACTTCATAGGTACGCATAAGCAGGATACAAAGATCAAAAAATTTACTGAAGGACATTTTCGAAAAATATTGTTTCAGCCAAATTATACCGATTTTAAAGTTTCCTTAAAAACAGAGATTTCCAGTTATCTTTTTTATATAAGACATTTCGAAAATGTCCTTAAGTATTTTTTTGTTTGTATGAAATGCCGTACGGCGTACGTTTAATTCTGGTTTTGTAATGTTTATATTTTCAAAAACTACAATAAACAACAGCCGCTTTTAATCAATCAATCGCTTTAAATGTCTGGGCTAGGCAAGTAGTTAAATTCAGGCCGCTAGTTGAACGGCGCCGTTTAGTTAAAAGAGTTAACTGAAAGGCTGATTAAGGCAGTTGGCTGCGACATTTATCCACTATATTATATCCATACTTAATATTATAAAAAGCGAAAGTAACCCTGTCTGTCTTGGTGTTACCTTTTCACGCCTAAACCACTTAACTGATCGTTATGATATTTGACACAGGTAGGCCACGACCTGCACCCTAATCGCGTAAAACACATATCAATCTCAATCTGAATCATTTTGAAGGATATTGCTAATCCATTGCTTCAAATGTTCGAAATATTTGTCTGCTCAACAACGTTAAAACGCAATGAATGTTGTTGAACTGTCAAAATGAAAGCGATTGCTACTGATAGTGTGTTTACGCAATTACCCCGCTGGATTAAGAGATAGGAGATGGATTAAGAGATACCTACTTTGTATCCCGGTACTAATATAATACGTTTCCGTGGGATAGTTTCCGACCTCCACGCGGGCAAAAGCTACGTCTTTTATATTTGTGGATCACGCTTTTCTTGCCAAACCATGGCCATGATAATCGACATTTGGATGTAAATAAATGATTGTGTTGTCATAGGTACGAGGCACCTACAGCAACAATAGCAATATGTCCCGTTTTAGTGGTTTTGGGACTGAAGCACCGAACAGAACTATTTGTATTAAATTACGCAAGGTCTAGATTACATCATAGGATACATAAATAGAAGCATTGTTTATTAAATTGTCTAGCAAACAGAAGAGCTATGCTATCCAAAGGGTTCACGTTCAATTAAAATGCTCTATTGATAGCGCACCGATGGGGTTCGAAGTCACGACTTCTCGCTCTTCGCTTGCATTTGGTAGGAATTTATTGTTTAGGAGATGAGTTTGCATGTTCACATCTTACTCAGCCAAGCTTAGGTACTCCTATGCTGGAACGCAACAGATAAACTGTCTGTAGAAGTTAGCACATGCAGTAAACCATGCATTTTTTAATAGGCAGCTAAGTATATCTACCTAATAATGAAAAAAAATGGAATCCTGTTTAGAATTCCATTGAATAACCAGGACATCCGGCACGGCTTCTTGGCTCTGTTTCTACGTACCTTCCTATCTACTATCTATTAGAATTACGATAACAATCGAAAGTTTTTTTTTTGTTTTTTAAGTATATGTACATATTTGCCTATCAGCACATTATATCGACGTGATTTCCTGAGATGATGTCATTGCAAAATGGCTCTCTCCTTGTAACTTTTATGGAACATAAAATGAATATTAAGTTCCAACTTTCAAGTAAAGTTCCCAAGAGCATAGTTTAGTAGTCACCACGGGCCTTCTCCTGCTCTGTCATAATACGAACAAAAGTATCTACATAGTTAACACACCGTTTAAAATTAAATAAGCACTTGGCGCCGCGTTATTAATCGTCCCACATGTTATGTCTGCGTCACCTCGTGGCCTAAAATGCAAATAAGAGAAAAATGCCACGACTCCTCGCGAGCACGTGAAACAAACGTTACCATGACAATGATATCGATCGGCGGCTTTTCCGAGGCTTTTCCCTGAAAGTCTCATTCGCGTGTCGCCTTCTGAAACAATAAGGCACCGAAGTCTAGACATCCAGCTCGATAGTCGCCGGGGTGTTTAGCGTCTGACCCTTAAACAATCGCGTGTATAATTGCTTCGATATGGAAGACATTCTACACATATCGTTCGTGTTATTGCAGTTAATTTTTAAAAAAACTGTCTGACTGGTGATTGAATCGTGTCGGTAGTACGGGTCCAGCAGCCGCGGACAATGAGTGCACGCGCGAAGCGAACCGAGACGCGCGTTCGCCGGCAATGCGCGAGCGTCCGTTTTTAAAAAGCACTCATTAGGTAGCTGGTGCACCGTAACTGCGCTGCGGCAGTACGAAACGCAACGTGTGTGCAATACGGGGCATTAGAAAGTGTAATGAATACTGTGGTGCGATGCTGTCAGTGAGCAAGCCGGCGTCGTTAGTCCAGCAGAAGAAGCAGCAGTGGGCGCGGGAGAGAGGTGCGTACTCCGTAGTGTGGTGCGTCCGCGCGTCTCTTGCTGCCCGCCGCCCGCGCGCAACCCGCCAGTGCGCCGCCGAGCTGGTGCACAACCGCATATCTGCATCACGCTCCTTTACCATTTCGAAACATATTCACGGTCGTGATTCCATCAAGGAGATTTGCTAGCATTCGCGACTTACAGACAAGTTGGTTTAACTAAAGTTATTTCGGATTGCGACAACATAAATAAGACGGTACGTATAAACAAAACAATATTTTTCTAAATTTTTTGGACCTAACTTATTCTTAAAATCTACGCGAAAGGCCGGCTCGTTAAATGGACATAAATCACGACATCAATTTCACGTTCTGAAGTAGTGTTTATGTAAAAAATATTGTTTAATACGATATATCTAGTTGACATATTTTCAATGACTTGAAATAGTTACCCAAAGAAAAAAGAAATTACTATCGAGGTAAGTACCTACTTAATCATTTCGATTTTCTTAGCATTTTCGCGATATAGGTACCTATTTTATTAAGGCAAGAATCTTTCGGCAATAAAGGTATGAGAAAGTACATTTTACGAATCTGATCACGAACCTATCTACTTAATCATTACGTTTCTAAAATACCGATGAAAAGGAATTTCTAATGGAACAAAAGTGTTAACTTAGAAGAAAATTGTAACAATTATTGCACCTAGATACTTATCTATAATAAATCACGCTCGATAAGCAAGAAATAAAAAAATGCACGGCTAGTGAGTGCCCTAAAGCTAGGTCAGCGGTTATTAATGTAAGAGCAAAGTTAAACGCTTCGTAAGCGCCTATTGTGTTACAAAAGCAAATCTTATTAACCGTATTGAGTCACTAAAAACATCAATTAGGTTGTCACTGTTTCCGTCGCCAGGAAGTACTTTACTTTACGACAGCGGAATAGCCATCAAATTGTTTCCTCGCTTTTTAAATGACAACAGAGCGTTACCAAATGACAATAGTGGAAAAACTATTGTTATTGACAATGTTGGGGGCGGCAGCCGATGAAACAATCAGTGACAATCTGAATTCAAGGTTGATGGAATCAATGACCTTTGTGCTTTCGACATACCAACACGTAGTATTTAAATCACCCCATTCACCCTACAAATTGAAATGACCTCCACAACGTAATCACTAGGCTTTCCGTCGTATTGATTTGTAGATCTTAGGCTTCAATCACTAAACTGCATCGTCCTATCTACCTACTACGTTATCATTGTGTTTTTTATTACGAGTCGAAATATTTTTAATTAAAGTTCTGTTGTTCCGAGATAGTGCATTTCTGTGGAATCAATTTGTTTGTTATCTAAACGTAAACGCAATCAAAACATCCGATGCTAGTGAATAATTAATAATTTTAATGTGGGTTGCCATTGCCACCTTATAGAGCTGTTTCCCTCCTCATTATGCAACCCCCCTAATGTAGCTAATGATATACAATACTTACAAACAAGTAACTTATTTAGATACTTACTGAAAACAGTATCTAATGCGCACATATTTCAACAAAATGCTGGATGGACGCTATTTGCTCGACGAGACAAAACAGAGAACACATCAAAGTTAAAAATTTAACCCACATTTTGTTTTACCGTAGGATAGTCTATTAAAATCTCGACAGGATAGACACACCAAAGTTGAAAATTCAAACCATATTTTGTTTTGGCGTAAGATAATTCTCGATAGAAGAAGAAGAAGGTAGAAAATATTGTTGCCAGATAAAAGAAAATAAACTTATGATCTGTCTACATAGCGCTCATTTTAGCGTCTTGCTCAGTGATGATCTACTTAATGACTCTTTATTATTAGTTTTGCCGGACTTGAAGTCCAGTGAAAATATTTTTTTTTATTGAATTTCTAGAACTCCCAGCTAGAAGTAGACTGACGCAATAAAGAATTACAGTTTCGATCTTCATTACCATTAGACAGCTAACGTGCTGGCGTTAAATAATGTAATAGAAACACTCACTGCTCGTTAATATCTAGACGGCCTGCGCCTGCGCTCCACGAGAGCGTGACGCCTCTAACAAAATATACCATTACTAGCTAGAACACTTGTTTTTATTTACAATCCGTTATTTTCCTTTATTATCTACTTACCAGTCGCCAGTCGCTCATTGAAACAGAAAATAGAAAAATATCTTTACGAAATCTTTTTAAATTCAGTGGCCGCAAAAAATGGTCAAACGGATAACAGCTGTAATCGATCCGGGCTTATTAAATAGTGAATTATTCAGGCCGTGACTAAAGAACGCTACATTTCACTTTCCACTAAAGTTCAACGAATTGTTCTAGCTTACATGACCCAGATCCTTGGCCGCCTGCTTTCGGATAAGTAAATATTTCCCTAGGGACATAAATCGTCGAGGTTTCCACCGCTTCCGGCACAAATATGTTACGTCTAGCTTATTGCACGCCTACGTGGTACAGTCAACCTACGTCCAGCGTAACTTTGATAGCGCCTTTATTTTGCAGCAGAAAGGGCGGTCTTCGGTAGTCAAGTGGGTTACTACTGTCTTTCGATTGATCTTACCTACGTGGGCTACATGTCATACTTACTGTACCTACTATTTTAGTTCGGACACTTTGTTGATGTGACACCATCGATAAAACATAAACATTAAATCGTTACAGTTTAAATGCAGGCACATGGATGTAGGGTAGGTACCTAATTGTCTCCCTAGCTTATTGTTTTGTAATACTTTTAGAAAAGAAACCGACGACAACATGATTACGGCTCCTTATAACATTCCATCAATTTGTTTCCACAACTGTCGGAACAAAATATTTTTAAGCAAAGTTCAGCCTATACGTCCCCATTTGTAGACCGCCACCGCTAACAGTAGGAACCCGTTATAGTAAATAGAAACACGTGCCATAAGAACAATGCTATTGTTTCATAAAAGATTACAAGAACAAACGAAAGTGATCTTCAGTTACACATAGTTGATACTCTGCTGGTACCGTTTATGCAATAGAAACATTTAACATGCTCAAATCTCGGAAGTAAACTGTTATCTGTTCATCTGCATATTATTATGTAGATGATACCTATATACGCGTAGGTACTTTACCCTAATGATAATAATGAGTGTGATTTATTTTAAGTGCACATAACAAACACGTAAGCTTTAAATGTTTTAAACGTGCCTTCTTTGAATTACCTGGTAATAACTTTAAAGCAATTGACTTTTTCTAGCCTCAGTTTTTATAGACACAATAAACTCTGAAAATATCAAAGACTTTCAATGGTTGCGTGTCCTCCGCACTAAAATAAAGCTGCGGTGGTTTACAACACTTGCTCACTATAAATAACATTATATTATGCAGCTCGCATGAATGACTTACGTTTTCAGCGTATCGATAAAACTAAAACCCTTTGCACATAAAGGGGAAGGTTTTTCATGTAAATTTTCCGAACAAAAAAAAATGAACAGTTAATTCAAAGACGACTGTTGTCATGGACGGTAGTTATCAAGTTTTTCTTGCTAATAAAAATAGAAAGTACCTAGTCTAAGTATCTATTAGAGATAGTTTTAGTGTTTGTTTCGTTTGAATTTGTTTAATGCTTACGTAATTATTGTGGTGGTTTTAATCGAATAAAATGCAAACAACATTTTTGTTGGTTTTCAGAGGAAATGTCCCACCTCTACTTGCCTTGGGGCACCGGTGAACGGTATACGAATCGTTTGCAAGTGCGGAATCAATTTGCGAGTACATTGGAACTTCATAAGCAGTCGTCGTACGAGTACCAGGAGCCAGTGCAGCGGCAGCGGAGCCCCAGCCTGCCACCGATACATAACATTGAAGAGAGATCCGCCAAGGATGACAGGAGGAACAATGTGCTCAACCGGAACATGACAAGCGCGAAGAGGTTCTCATTTTACGACGAAGACGGAGAAGGCGACACTTCTGGGTACGGCAGTGAGACGCTCAACCACATGAACAGGAGCAGCCACAGGGCGATACACGAGGCTAGCAATCGCATCCCCGTTGTGGCGTGGCAGCAAGAAGGAAAAGACGACAGGTAAGGTTACCTATTTGAGTGCGGCAAATTACGGATATAGTGCAGTCGCGTTTTAACTACCTATGTAACTTACGTTTTATTGTTTTATATTTTGCAACGTTTTGTGCACTTCACTTTTATAATTTTAGCGTTTCTAGTCACGCGTGTACTAAATCCGTGCAAAATCGGGTACGGTACCAAAATAATTGTGCAATATTTAGTTTTTATGATCCGCCGAGACAGAGATTACCTAAATCTTATAGCCTACTCATGAATATAGTATCTAAAAAGATTGGTATGGGATAGTCCTAGACACTTCTCTCTCTGCCCCTTCGGAAAACAAACTCGTGATTTTTTTTTTTGTGTGTTGCATTGGACAATATGGACACCTACCTAAGTATGCTCTTGTTTGTAATTTTAGACTTCGATTCTTATAACAAAAAATACGGCTTGTGTCTAGTCTGTCTGATTGATGCAATTTGGTGTCAATTTCAGCTAGAGCAGCAGTTTGTTTTTTTTTTTCGTCATAGTTCTATCTTTACCACGCACAACCTCGTGAGTTCCAGTATAAGGTTCCACAATAACCACACTTACGGCTTAGAAATTAAAGGATTAGCAATCCCAGTTTACCCAATATTTTGTCACAATGTCTATATTAGTTCAAAACAGTGTCCATGGAGTTTCTTGCACGTTCTCCTACATAGGAAAACGGAAATCTGACGCGAACGCTCCTGTTGAAATAAGTGTTCCAAATCATAGGTACCTACTAAAAAGCCTTGTAAAAGTGTAAAACTTTCGATAGTTAACGTTGCGCGTTGTAAGTAGGTATGCAGCTTCGAGATCAATCTTCAAGAGGTGACGAGACGCCTGTACCAGCACTCGTCATAACAAACACTCGCACTAGTTTTACTCTCATTATAACGGAATAGCGTGAAAATATCTCATACCTACACAAGTGAAATCAATACTACGTTTGGTATTCCGTCACCAACAATTGGCTATTTTCACTGAACAAAGGCACCGCGCTCTAAGCTACTGGAAACTAATTGCCTTTGTTTAGTAAAATAGTTTTTATACGATTCACGTTCTAGCAATTCTTTTCATAATACTTATTTTAGGAAAATTTCGTTTGTATTGTAATAATTGTTTACACATACCTATTTGCTAAAATTTAAAAAACAAAAATGTCGTGCTATTTTTGCCATCGACACGCTATAAAGAAGAATCGTTTACACGGCACATAATTATTACCTATTTGGGAAAAATTACGGTGTAAGCTAAATTTAGAGTTGAATACCGATCCACCATTAGTTAAATTTCGCTAAGTCCATCAATCTGTACAAAATACTTAGGCAGAAACCACCATGACTGAAACACAGGCAGGCTTCCTTAAAATGTTTTCTCTCTCTTGAATAAGTACCAACATCTAGTGTCGTTTGTTTAAAAACAGACTTTCAAATACTAGGTGACATAAAACTAAAACGCCTTTTTCCCATGGTAGTAGGTACTAGGCAATAACTGCAGAAGACCACTTCCTGCGATCCTTACATACTCCTTTAGCTTCGTTTACGTTCAACACGCATGCCGGTTGCCACTATGTAGGTACTATTAAATACTAATATAAGATGTCTTATAGGAACAGGGACTCAAGTGGCGGGAAGTCAGGCATATCCGAAGAGGTGTGGTCATCTCGCAGCCCGAGGAGTTCGGAAGAGGGACGGTTGCGGTGGGGAGACCGCGGCGTCGCCACCGGCCGGCTTTGGGAACCCACGGCTCCTAATGCTAGGCTGCCCCAGGTAGCTAAGTATTCTACTTTATTAGTTAAGTATTAAGATTTATTACCCTTATTAAGGGTGAAGTGTTCGTTTTTTACCATTACCTAATATTGATGCAATCTTGCAAATTGAAATTTCTATACTTAAATCAAGACCTTGCTTATGCCACAGGATGCGAATTCGAATCCTTAGAAGTGCTTATACTAACTAACCGCTAGTGGTTTCATTCCGTGCTAGCAACAAATAGAACAAATCGGAATATTAATAGCCTAATTGAGAATCGATGCACCATGTAAATTTTGTGATTATAATACTAATAGGACCATCGATCCCTATCTGTAACGGCTTATTGAAATAAACGATTGTAATTACTTTTTATTTTCTATATAGATGCCGAATCAAAAGAAAGGCACACCTTCGTGGGTGGAACGTGGATTAAATATGATTGACAACACAGCTGAGGTTCTACTCATAGACCAAAGAAGTTCAAGCAATAGTACCGGGGTAGACTGCGACAGGTCATCCTGCAACGGGAGCGATGAAGGACGGTATGTCGTCTCAATGTCCATAGTAATATAATTTTCCACAACAATATAAGAATAACGTTATTGATAATCATGTACTTTTCAGAACATTTTTAAGAGGTCAAAACGTCCCAATAGAACCTGAAATTAAGGCTCAGCGAGAAAACAAACGCTTGAAAGCATTAGAACTACAATCGGCTATATTAAATCAGTTAGAAGACAGAGAGAAACGACGTCAAGAAGAAAGGGAACGGCAACTAAGAGAAGAAAGGCTAGAAGAATTACGCATACAGCGACAACAAGAAGAAGACAGGCTAAGATTGGAAGATGAGAGAAGAAAATTAGAGGAGAAACAAATGATGGAGCAGAAGAAATTAGACACGTTGAAGAGAGCTCTGGAAGATGCCGAAAGGAAGGCCAAGCTGGACAAAGAAAAGAGGTTTAGTTTCCACAAGAGAAACTCAAACACAAATAATAATTCGAATGTGGAAAATGTTCCCAAACCGAAAGTAGAAGAAACCCCAGCAGCTGAAACAACGCCTCGTGTGGAACCTACGAGTCCAACTAAAACGAGTAGAACATACGATATTCATTCCGCAAAAAGTCAAAAAAGAGATTGTAATTCTCATCAGACAACGGAATTTAATTCTCCTAGATCAGTAGGTCCTGGGAATCTTAATTTGTTTATCCATAGCGTACCTCCATTAGCTTTAGCGGATGGACAATTTAACATCGTGCCGATTGGGTTAAATGGTACCAATGAAGTTATAAACACGCAGCCAAATAATATACAACTAGCAGTATTAGTTCCCCAGAATGTGGCCAACAATTTGTTTAGTGTATCATTAAACTCTTTAAACAATACGAATGAATTAACGGACATCGGGAAATTATTGACACCAAACAAATATCGAACATTGAGAATGAAAGACGCAGCAACTCAAACTGATTCAATATTTAAATCAACTAACGATAAAATTATAGAAACCGACGAACCTGAAAGATATATAGACAAAGATTATCCAAACATTGATGAAAATGCACCACAGGATAGTCATCATAATACACTGAAAAAAGATAGACGTTTCCGATCAGAGGAAAGGTATAAGAAAGAATTAGAAAATCGACCGAAGTGGGGCGTTAACAGACCTGCAGCTCAGTACAAAAAACAAAGTGAGAAAGACCCATTTTATAGCCAAAAAAGAAAAATGCGCCAAAAATATAGACCTCAAGCGAGACAATATTTATCACATTCTAGTGAAGACAGTCGTTCTCCAAGTCCACCAATAAGGTCTGAAAAAACAATCGAAAATGGTAATAAACATCGCAACTCATTAAGCCAATCGTATTGGAGAAGTAAACGGTCTAGTCAAGATAATAACATATCGAAATCTATCAATATATCCGAATCTATAAATAATTTACAATCAGAATTTAACCCGTTGGGACATATAACGGCCAACGAAATGACTGAAAATAAAAAGTCACCCAAAACGTCACCGATGAAAAGAATGACATTATCCCAGAAGTTTATTAATGATAAATATGGAAACAGAAAACTATGGATAGATGATGTAAACGAAAGAAATTGTAAATCGAATGTGTTTGATGTTGAAAACCGAAAGAAAATAATAGACCAAATAAATATTGCCAAAAGAGAACTTTTTGATAAACATGAAGATCAAGAAAACTTTGTCAAAACCAAACTTTAGATGTACTTAGATGTTTACCTATTTACGGAAATAACACATTATGGCTAGTCATACAACACGTAGTGGAAAATTAGGTTACTCAGGAGATGCTATCGATTCAACGGTTTCCAAGTTAGCGCGACATTCAGTTGGATCGATACTCCAAATAGTATCAAGTTAGCTGTACTTCACACACTTGTATCTTAGTAAATATGTCTAAAATAGACGAATTATTCGATAAAAAGAAAGATGAGGCTCCCATGTTGGACTTGTCTAAAACTGTGATAAACACTGCTGAAGAATATAGAGCAGTTTTAGATAAAGTGCCAGACTTTAAAACTCGACCAGAGAAGGTAACTGTTGCATTATAATAACCAATAAATAAAATGAACTGTGACGATACCCCTTATTTTACAAACATTTGAAATGAAATTCATTAGGTAAGATCAGAAGACGTGAAGATCAAAGAAGATAATAAAACCAAGACACCCAAGAAAGAAATAAAAGCTTACGAAACATTCGGGACGAGAGGATACGAGGAAAAACATTTCACGTTCATGGATCCCATACCAGTGGAAATGAAAGGGCTGAAGTTTGAAGAGTTGTGTATTGTTCCCATTGAGTGGCGGATGCTTACTTCTATCAGACCTAAGTTGAAGATGGACGAAGAATTTTTTAACAGGTGAGCTTGTTGAATTTTGTAATATCACCTAACCTAGTCATCCCGGCTGCCCCTTGTGTGTTACGTTGTTCATCGGGGGTTTTTTTGGGTAAACAACTCTAAAATTCAGTTGTTAATCAAACTTCCTAAATACCTAAATTTTCAGGTTGGTAGAACTAGGCAAGTCCGAGCTTAAAACTAAAGCTAAAGACAAAAGAGATTACGCTAAGAACACCATGTTCCGAAAAACGAAAAATCGTTCCGGGGTCACGGAGACGAGAATAATATCTTGTGCAGAGTGCGGTGAAGAATACTGCAACGGTGAGGCTTTCATTGAACGGCTTGGGGCCTGTCTTTTGTAACTTTTAAACCTTCGATTTGCTCAATCCAATTGGTTTCGATGTTTTTTTAATACTTTTGTATTGTTTTGGCCAGTACTACTGGCCAATCTAGACAAAATGGACAATAGGGCATTTTGTCTATGAGTGTGTAGTTTATCTTTGCCTATTAATATTTTGCTAGTTAGGGTTGTATTGGTGTAGCTAGGTTTTTTTATTCAGCAACTTGTAATAGTTTGTCTTTCTTGCTGCAGGTAAACAGTGCGCCATAACAAATTATGACATGTTTACGCGTATAAAAGTGGAAGTTGAAACAAAAGCATCACGAGCGCAGGCAGCGACCACGCCGGGCGTTGGCAAGATGAAGAAACTTCGGAAGCGCTCAAAACGTAAACCACGTAGTAAAAGCGCCGCTCCCGAACAAAACATGGGAAACAGGAAGAAATCTGGGGCTAAAAGTGATTCAGAACTTTAAACTTCTCTATCAAATTCTATCCTACTCTTCTCACAAAAACATAGACGCAGGTCAAGGATTTAGTCATCTGGGTCCTATCCGGGAGAGCTTCTATCCGCCGCATCATTCTGAACAACTTTTCTTATGATTTCTCTGATTCCTGAAAAAATAATCAACAAAAGTCGACATCCATACCTACTGGATGGCTGTCTTTTTTTCAGGAGTCTGAAAGCTTTTGCAAGTTTTCTAGTGCTAGTTGTTTTGGTAGGATCACCGATTTAAAAATTGCAAGTGACTAAATCAGGCGCCTGTATTAAATCTACCTACATACACTGTTTTAAACTTTCACGGTTGTGAATTACGGCACTTATTTTGTCACTTACCTACGAAATATTTTCTGTGATTTTTGGCTCTACCTACTGGGCTGCCGATAATTAATCGAGGCGAGGCGAGAAAACTGCTCGTAACACTAAACTGAAAATAGGGTAAACAGATTTATTTCATCAAAATCATAGACAGGAGATATCGTATGGTGACAACATATTTAATACATACGGGACCAACGGCATTCATTCCCGTAAACCCCTCGAACTAAGACTTTATTTATTATAGGAACTTTTGATAGAGATGGGTTTAAATATCTATGTCGTCAATGAAGTGCTGTTTAACACATCACCTCTCGATCCGCTGCCCAACACTTGGGCCACTGGGCATTTTAATCATTTCTAACGTGACGATTATTATCGTGGTCGTCGTCATTGTCGGCATCATGATAATAGATATTAAGATAACAGGGATGTAAAATTTATGGAAATAAACATACGAAGAAGTTTTTAAATTTCCTCGTTACAATGTGCAGTTATTTCCATACATTTAATGGACGGTCCACGTTAACCGGTCAAGCTCCGCACGTATCCTAATTATGTAGTAAGATATAATAGACAACCAATTGTCTCAGCGGAGCTAATATCGTCACATTAGAAACTATAAAAGCGCACATTATTGTCTCATTTTTAACAGACTTCAAAAAAGGAAGAGGTTCTCAATATAATTACTACTTATTATCAAACCTTAAGTATAGCCAAGTTTCATGGTTCGTGTATAACTCTCATAAACTCGCACTATCTTATGTCTAGATAATAATTAACATATTCATCCAAATATTCACTCACTTAACTTATTCACATCTTCATATAGATAATAATAAGGTGACTGACTGGTATGATAATTTTATGCAGATTAGATTATTCTTCACCTACGCCTATTGTACCCTAGTCGATATGAACCACAATGTTATATTCTCAATCGAGTTAAATATAAGACGCTAGCTATAAGAGAATGTTGTATACTTACATACGAGTACTGTGAATCTCAATTTTGTACTGGTAATTTTATTATACGATAAGCACCATCAGATATTTTATTTGTGTTAATAAATCCTGCTGCAAAAATGTGATGATATAGTTAAAAATATACATGATATAATTATCAGGGATTTACCGATACGTACTTATTTCAGTTTTCCTTTTAAGTATATTTCCATCTTGGTGGTTGTGTTTACAGTGGATTAAGTGGAAAAAAATAATACAATAATATCAATATCACTCTTTATTGATTTTAAAAAAATATTTATATTACACATTCATTATATTAATTACTTTAGAGCCTATAAAACAACAACATTATCAATGTCTCTATCCGTTGGCATTGTCCACCCCTGACTTGCGCAGGCGCGGGATCCCGTCACTACAAACTACATTATGAATATGAAGCCAAAAATATATTTTACATCATTATACTATATCGATATACGAATTTAATTCATCTTCGACAGTTCACTAGATGATAAATTCTTATAAATGTAGGCCCTAAGTACTGAATTAGACTATGGAAACGTAAAAAGAAATGGAACCACAACTGGAAAAAAAACTCCTACGATATGCTTACCTAAAGAACAACAAAATGAATGGTAAAACTCAAGTGCTATCAGTGGAGTCGTAGTAGAACACTATCATTGCAACGAACATACTACAGACCCTTGCCCTGGCACTAGCAGATATCACAAGGTAATATCAAGAACATGCGAAATAAATAAATTAAAGAGAGATGAAATGGAGATACAAAGATCATTCGCGAGCTACATGTACTAGATATTTTAATTCAGATTCATCGGCATATACGTCATAAACGTTGTAAGTATGTGCCAATAAAACACAGCAGATGTCCAAGACAAATGTAGTAGTGTGATAGTGATATATGAGTACGTGTGTTTACACAGGTTTGTCTTTGTTAGCGGCGAATGCCTTAACACATTGAAACAGTCTCGCTTTTACCCTATTATTTAATAATAATAATAAATTATTTGCATTAAAAGACATTTCAAATTTGAAAATGATTGTTTAGCGGCGCTACCCTAGAATTATTCTTAAAACTAGGTTTACAAAATAGGAATCTGCAATAAAATAGTAATTGTTACATTCGTAACAAACGATGACTGAAGATATTTTACAATAGGATATAATGTTTACTTCAATCTTAGCAAAATGGATATGTAGTATTGATTCAATTGAAATATATTGATAAGAATAACATTCTTATTGTTTGTGCCAAGCTTTAAAAAAGCACAATGTGTGTCCGGACGGAAAATATCCACAAGTCTATCTAATCTAAATGTGCATATAACGGAATATAGTTTTATCATTATATTAAGCTACAACGATGCAAAAACATAAAACCAATCAATCGTTTAAAATTTAAATATAATTATTAAAGACATTACGACGTAAAACCGCGTACTAACTCGGATTGGTCCAACTTCAGGTCTCATCACATTTTGTCATGGGTAAATCACAACACTGATTATTGACATAAAAAAATTTAGTTGGCTTTCAACTAAATTACATAAACAAGATGACGTTATCAAAGTAATGTAATAATAAAATTTTTAGCAGGAATGACATCTACGGACATCTATTTACTGAAGGTGAAATGCACACGAATGGAATGAAAGGAGAAAAGAGACTTATTTACTACAAGCACCAGAAGATCTCAAATATATTATTACCGGATATACAGTTCTACAACTAGAGGTACAATAAAGAACTACGTTAGGTATGGAAATACATAAAGTATAATACATACCACGCGCGCGATCAGAGTAGGGCTGCCGCATCAAGAAATACGTTCCAACATAAAATAACTGAATTTAGGTAATATGAGAAGACAAGAAAAGTATTAGATTTCCTGGGACAGTAAATATTAAACCACGGTAAGACGGCCCAGAAACCTAATACGCACATAGTAGAATTTCGTTGTTAATCCGATTTTGGAATCTTTATGTCGACTCGGAAGTCATCGCGCGCGCGGTAACAACTATTTTCGTCAGAATACGAGTCCCATCTTATTTCCGAATCCGCATTCCTCAAATAATAACAAAGTATATTATAAACACGCAACACATTGCAGATTCCCAAAATTCACATTAAAGTTCTCGAAATACATAATGAAATTATGACTCATAAAAAAATATTATGCTCTATTTATTGAAAACAATAATTAAATTATTATGAAAAACAAAGTCAACGAGCTAAATGTACAATAAAATATGAAACAAAAAAACATGGACGAAAGTTAACTGAATGTGTAAGAAAGTTAAGGTATTAAAACTTAAATATAAACAACTTTCACACCCTGTAAAACTACAACCCTGAACTGAGTGGTAATTTAGACTTTTAAATTGAGGTTTATGTGAATGGCAACAGATTAAAGATGTTCACTTCGAGTATGTTAGCAGCAGCAGGTAGATAATTTTATCAGGTGTGAGTGGCATTGAGCTAGCAACGGGGCGGAGCGCCCAGCTGGACCCTGTGTCTACGACTCACCCCTCACTGGTCTTTGCGAACCTTCTTTTTGCTCTTTTTGGCCACTTTCGAGTCGGTCCAAGTGTCTGCAACAAAGAAAATAATGAGCAAGTTGTTACATGATCATTATGTAAGTAACTTTTCGTGATATAATTACAAAATAAGATATAATCAGATCAGAGTTTAAACGCGTGTATCTACGTGTACGCCAGTTGAAGTTAGAAGGACATTACTGAGATAATAGAGAAAGTATTCAAATAGAAATGGTTTCAATGGAATTGATAGGAACATTAGTAACTTGAACCTTGCTGAAAATGCAAGGTTTTGCAGTAATGCAGTTGGTATTATTTGAAATAGACTATACACTTACCACCTAACTCGTCAAAGGCCAATGCATTTTGGTTGTCTGGTTTCTCAGAGTCAGAGGAATCCTTCTCCACGGACTCTTGCTTCGGCACACTCTTAGCTGCAGAAATCTGTAACATACATTGTACTCATCAGCCTCTACAAGCACAGTGTGGGACAGGTCATAGGAAAATTTAAACACAATAAATTTATTTGTAAAGAAGAGTGCAACGTTTCCATCAAAATAAAATGAGTAATTAAATTGTTTTGTATTAGCAAGAATTCTAATGTCAAGATCAGATCTCCTTTACTTTTATAATAATTAATTATATAGTTTGCAGAAATAGTTCTCAGATTCATAAAATAGTTGTTATTACTATTATTACCTTGAAGAAATATCATTGACTAATAACAGAGCCATAATTTAATTACAATTACCAATCATGGAAGTAGGAAGGCCCTGTTTAGTCCTGCCAGGGTAAGGTATGCGCAGCGCGACAAAATGCAGTCTCAAAATGAATGTTTACCCATAGTCATCTCGCTTAGGCGTGAGACAAAGCGACGAGAAAAATATCTCGCGCGCGCCTGTTAAAAGCTGATATCAAAAGTATCTCACCTCTACAGATTTCTTCCTGATCTGCTTTTCTTTATTTTCCTTCTTCTTGTTGCTTCTGAGATCCTTCACGTCAGTCAGCTCCTCAACATCTGGGGACTCTTCGTCCTCGACACTGCCCAGAGCAGCTTGGTCACGACGCTCTGCCTAGTTAGTTAATGTTTAAAATTGTTAGTCAAATCTGTGGAATGTCTATTAGATTTTTATAACTACTAGAAAGGTGAAGATCCTTTTCATGGCTTTATTTAGTAACCCAGCAAGTTATTGGATGTGGATGACATATATTAAGTCGAAGATCTTAACAGCAAAATTTACATTGTTGTTGTTTAAACAAAATAGTTGTTAACTGGTTGCTTACGTACAGTCAACAAAATACATAATTATGCAGGATCGTCGGTTATAATTGAAGTTTAGTCAGAAACTGATGGATGTTCTTGAATAAAATTAAATTTTATTAATAGAAAACAAACAGCTCATTGATCATATTAAATTTCAGTAGACAACATCCATTGGTTTCTTATTAAACTTCAACTATATCCGACGATCCTGCATACTTATCTATTTTGTTGACTGTACATAGGTATTTTTGAACCTTTTGTTAACCACTCACATGACCAGGTTTTTTCCGTAACACTGTCTAGAATGTCCCCGAACCCTTCACAAAAGAATATAATAAATGGCACAGCTGTGTGCCTGTTCCACAAAACATGATTTATACAGACAAAAACACACCTGGTCCCAGAAATTAACCAATTACCAGAATTGTATATTATATTTTTGATTATGCCAACTATTAGGATGTCTAGAAGAAAACTACAACCCGTTGAAGTAACTACTACTTACTTCCATAATTGCTGCAGTAAACTTATTGTTGTAACAGTGTTTTATCATAACAGTTATTTCAAAATTACAGTTAAAACTGTTAAACTATCAAGAGATGGCCTCAAACCTTCACAGCAAATTGTATGATTTCTCAAGGTTACCTCTTTCAGCACACGCTGGAGCTCCTCCACTTGAGCTTGCAGTGCGCGGGCCGCATCCTCATCCACTTGCGGACCCACAGCACTGATGACCTTGATGGTCTCCTCAACAGGATCCTCCACTGGCCGGGCAGCCTCTACATCAGCATCCTTCACTTTCTTATTCTTCTTAGCAGGACTTTCCTTCTTCCTGTCCTTCTCCTCAGCAGGCTTTCGCTCCTTCTTTTTATCACTCTTCTTTGGCACTTCTTGCCAGCCTCCATCATCAAAGTCAGCGGGCTTCTCAGCCTCAACTGCACCCTTGTTCTTCTTGCCCTTCTTGGGTTCAGCTGCCAGCTCCTTCTTCACAGGCTTGGGCTCAGCTGGTCTCTCCTTAGGCTTAGGTTTCTCTGCTTCTTTCACCTTTTCCTCCTTCTTCTCCTTAGTTGGAGACTTTTTGGAGCTTTCGGACTTTGTCTTCACATCATCAGTCACAGTGCGGTTGGGTGAAGACTTCTAATAAAACAAAAAAATTTGGTAAGTTGATGTTTCTATTTACTCAACACTTGGATGTTTCATGTAGATGCAGATTTATAAATTAGAATTAATTGGAATCTAATGCAAAACTTCACACGTAAATAGAAGCGATGTTTGTAATTTTAAATTTGTATCTCCCGGTGAATAACGAGCATATGCTTACAGGTTAAAAATAAAATGAGCACGCATTGATGACAACGGCGGGAGTGCATAACATATTGTTTGTACTCACCTTGTCCTTCTTTTTGTTCTTCTTATTGGACGATTTTCTGTCGTCCACGACCAGGGGCAGCTTATCAAACTGCGGCTGTTCTGCTGAGCGGAACCCGAACACGAATACGAGAGCTGCGCATACTAAGACAACAGCCACAGCCGCAGCGGTGAACATAAACTGCGTGTTAGACACTTGACTTAAAATTTCCATCTTAAGCCTCTAAATCAAAAACCGCCCAAAATTTATAGTTCACATATAAAGTTGTCGATAAGGTATGATAATGTTGAACAAATTAATTCCAAAGTGATAAAAGCAGACACGGAGACATGATGACGCGGCTGTGACGTGCCAAAAAATTGCGATTTAGTACAAAACTGGGTTGCCATTGCCACTTATTTCACAATTATTAATTACATTCAAATGGTAATTATTTCAATGTTTATGTCCTACAAATCGTTTATTATGTATTCCCGTAGTGTGTTCCAAGTTCAAGACACAATACTTACATTATCCGTCTTTAATTTTTCGAGGCGTTTTGTGAATGGCAAAACCGTAATGTTTCGGGTTTCCGGCCCGTAGAAAAACCGTTATCTTCCGGCCCGTAGAAAAACTGTTATCCTCCGGCTTGTTTAATAGAGGTCAGTGTCCGGCTTAGACTCTGACCAATTTGACTGAAACCTGATTTTTTCTGACCTCTATTATACAAGTCTTGTTTAATATCAGTGATACTGTCACATCCCTAATGCGACACCAAGAGCGATTTCCGAACGAAGTAATAATTAAACCACTTGGGCCGCATCCCGAATTGGCTATAATCGCTCACAGCTACTGACCTCTATTAAACAACTTGTATTACTGGGTGCTTACTCTCGAGTATAATTCCGATAGATCGACATTGGAATTGTCACTTTGTCAGTCAAACGTCAGGGATTGGCTGGACTCACTGAGTCTAGCCAATCCCTGACGTTTAACTTAACCAACTGACGTTTGACCATTGTCGATCTATCGGAATTATATTCGAGAGTTAGCACCCAGGTCAGTGCTCACAGCACTCAAATCGTCTCACATGCGTTCCGTATTGGATATAACGATTATGATAGCTGAGAGCTGTCAACAATTCGGAACACTCGTGACCGCGCTCACAGTGCTTACTCGAGGTTAAAACGATATTACAGCAGTATTTCTTTGTATAAACACCATACATTTCTTGCTTTTCTTTATTTAGGTGGCGACTGTCAGTCAGAATTATAAATGTCAATAAATCAATAAATTCGCTACGAATGATAAATAGTATCAATAATTGATACTATTTATCATTCGTAGCGAATTAGCGAACTCAGTGTATAGCCAGCGTAACAGCTCTTGATTTCTTTAATTTGCCGCCTTTTTTCTTGGTCAGACTCTATTATCGTTTTGACACTGAGTAAGCACTGTGAGCGCATTCACGAGCGTTCCGAATTGTTGACAGCTCTCAGCTGTCATAATCGTAAGGCCCAGCGCACACCACTGGAGGCGCGGCGGAGCGCATTTCCTTGAAACGCGCGGGCGGATTCCACGGGCCCCGAGCGTTGCCAGGAGCCCTTGAGTTCTCGAGCAGAGAGACGCGCGGTAGCGAACAGCTACTCCGAGCGCACCCATGTCATTTAGTGTTGATCGATACTTTGTACAGACAACTCGCTCTCGTTCGTAATGGATGTGGACTGGGACATGATTATTATTGCTGCGCTAAGTTAATTAACTTTTCATCGTCCTTGATCTCGCTCAACACACGACCACACTAGTTAAAACTCTCCAGGCATCTGAATCTGACCGCCAGCCAGACGGGCGCGGGGCCTGGGTAGAGCGGCGGAGCACAGAGCAGCACGGCGGCGACTGGAGCAGTCGCGCGCATCTCTTGCAGTAGCTTGAGGGCGCTCCGAACACCGCGTGCGAATTTATTCTTATATTGACCGTATGTCAAGATAGATAGGGTTTATATTAAATTGTAGTCTTCAATTGGTCTCCGCCGCGCCTCCAGCGGTGTGCACTGGGCCTAATACGGAACGGATGTGTGAGACGATGAGACTGCTGTGAGCGATTATAGCCAATTCGCCTTTTCGGAATGCGGCCTCAAATATTGACTTGCTTGACTGACATGACTGATGACATGATAAATCTAACCTAAAAAGAACCAAAACACAAAAAGCAACCAAAAGCACATTTTTATATAACAAGAGTTTTAGAACATAAATATGGCTAATTACAAAAAGAAGAACAAAAATAAAAGGAAGAAACTTCAAAGGGCTAAAAATGCGATAGCTGGCGATGAGCGCCCTGAAGAGCAACAGGAACAAGTGGAAAGAGATGATCAGGGAAATGAATTAGATGCTCCGGTAAACGTATCTAGTACCACAAAGAGACAACACGATAACGATGATGACTCTGATGTTGAAGAAAAACCTCGGAGAAAGAAAAAGAAGAAGCAACCTGTAGCAACAGAGACAACAGACAAGAAAGGAAAGAAATCTATTCGACAAACGAAGAGGGAAAAGTTTGCTGAACGTCAGGTTGAAGCACAATCTGCAGCTAAAGATCAGCTAAAGGGTCAATGTCTAAATTATCTATCACAGTGGAAACATGATAGACAAAACTGGAAATTCATGAAAGCTAAGCAAGTCTGGCTTTACAAGAACAAATTTTCTTCTTACTTACTACCAGATGCATCATGGCCAATGTTTTTAGAGTATTTCGAGTCTGCACAGGGTAATATTCGTAACATGCTACTGACTGATGCTCACAAAGTTATTAAACAAATGGATGAATGGACAGAGTCGCAAACTGGAGAATCAAAAACTAAAGATGATGAAGAGGATGATGAGAACAATGAAGATAGTGAAACAGCCTCAAAAACCATGAAACCTAATGAGAATGTATATAAAAGAGCTAGGGATTTAATACAATGTCTAGAAGAATAAGCAGATGTTTTATTTTTTCTTTATTCAGTTCAATTCATCTCGTCGGCCGTCATCTGGCTAGCGCAACTAAGAAAAAAAAAAACATATCAGCTACAATGGTAACAGCAATAATTTAATAAGCACTAAAAGTCATATCTTAGACATTAACTTTTTGCTTGGTTTCATCATCAGATGTAAAGTCTTCAATCCATTTACGCAGCTTGTCAGAATCTTGCAATCCAACCAGGCGATGCAAGACTTTCCCATTCTTTATAGCCACCAGGACAGGCACAGAACTTACTTCATAATCCAAAGCTAAGTCTGTCTGTTCGTCAATGTCAACTTTTGCTAGAACCACCTTTCCTTTGGATTCAGAAATGATGGATTCCAGTCTGGGTGTCAGCAGACGGCAGGGATTGCACCATCTGTAAATAGATTAGAGTCATGTACTATAAACAGTGACCTTAAACATGGTGCATGCACGAAATTAATTACTAGACACACAAACGTGTGTCTAGTAATTAATTTCGTAGCCTGAGTTATGCTATTTATATTTTAAACTATACTCACGTAGCGAAGAAATCTACAACGACCGGGACTTTGCTATTGATAACTTTATCTTTGAAGTCTTCTGTGCTTTGAATTTTGACAATATCACCTTTTACTGACGTAACAGAAAAACTTCTAATAGATTGGGGCGATTTCATTACAGTCCCATTGCGAATCATTAGATTGATACCCATTTTGGCGAACATTTTATTGCTTTTTTTAATATATTTGCGTAGTTATTTGACAAAACTGTTGATCTATGCCAAAAGAGAGAAGAGAAGAAATGAAGTTCTGTTTTCTGTTGACTGTTCTGTCAGTGTCAGTCTACTGTCAAGGTGTGTCAATCACATTGAGATAGGAGAAGCATGGAGACGCCCTATGCTACTATAGAAATAGATAAACAAATATCTATCATATCGACACACACATGTCAAAAAGCGTTATGTTTCTTTTTAACTAATCAAGAGCTGCATATGAAAAGAGGGACCTCTAAATGTTTTTCAAGTACTAAAGCAACTCTTTTGTGTGATGTCAAAATCATGTCTATGTTCATGTTGAGTGAAAGTTTTATGAATGGTTTTGTAGTAGATGTGCTGTCAAAGGGTTGATAGCTCAAAATATTTTTGTTGTTTTCGAAAGAAATATGTCTAGAAACTAGGTGTTTTGGTGTCCATTTACAGGAAAATCATGCCCTCGTGTTGTATAAAACAGTGTGGTGCGAGAAAAAACAAAAAGAACCCTAGAGTGCGTTTCACCGAATAGTACAGACGCCAGCACATCAACCTACTACAATCTGTCAAATTTCTTTGATAGATTTACAACTGTATCGCTAAAGCATAAGGTTCAAAGTTGATTGGGAAAATTTGACAGTTTCGGGTAGATTGATGTGCTGGCGTCTGTACCTATGGCGTTATGTTGGCAGCATAAGTGTATAAGTGTTTTGTGCCCATGTCTGTCAAGATAGTACACACGGCTACACATCAAGTTATACATTTCCAGTTTTAGCTGAACTCTCATTGTATTGGTTTTTCTTACAATCAGAAGTCAGCTTATACTGGTTATGTATAGCTTGATGTGTAGCCGTGTGTACATATGGGAAGACGAGAGAGATGTAAGGAATCATGCCCAAAACATTAAGGAGTGGTGAAGAATAAGAAGTGGTATACAATTCATTTTGCCAACACAACGCCATAGGTACTATTCGGTGAAACGCACTCTACGAAAGGTGGCCATCTTTAGTGCCCGATTTAAGTATACACGCTAATTTTGTAGGTATGCCCAGTCCATAGGTTTATTTGGTCATTGGTCAATGTGCTGTGCACCAATTACTAAATAAACATAAGGACTGGGCATACCTATAAAATTAGCGTGTATAAACACAAATCGGGCACTAAAGATGGCCGCCTTTCGTAGGGTTCTTTTTGTTTTTTCTAGCACCACACAGTTTTATACAACACGAGGGCATGATTTTCCTATGAATGGACACCAAAACATCTAGTTTCTAGACGTATTTATCCCAATAATAAACTCTGACGTTATTATTTTTTTGCAATTGCTCTTATTTCGATATTAATTTATTCATTTATTTATCACAAAATTCCTACAGCGTCATGTTGAGATGACAGCACAGTGGCGCATCATTGAACTTTGCACTTTGCTGTAGATAGGTAAATGTTAGTAAGTGAAAGGACGAAAACAAGGGTTGGGCAAAACAAATACTCATACACACACATCTATTATTTTCTAATTTACATATTAAATAAAACCAGGTAATAAACATCACAAACAAACTACAGAATACATAAATATTTGGCACAATGTCATTTGAATAGAAATTAGTTGGAAGAGGAATGTTGTTCACCAATAAAAGCCAAACCTCTTTTTTTACACTCTGAATAGCAGATAGATTCAGGTTATCTACTTGACAGTAAAGAGACCATAATAATAAATCAGTAATTACTATTTTATGAAAAGAAAAGTATCAAAACCTTTCGGTCGTTTATAGGGATACCATACAATTGATGGTGGCGCCCTCCTTTTTTATGAAAAGAAAAGTATCAAAACCTATCGGTCTTTTATAGGGATACCATACAATTGATGGTGGCGCCCTCCTTTTTTTTCATGACTTTCTTGACAGACTGTAGTGTAGTTTCGTCGATTCTCTCCGTATTCGGACTCGTTCTTGCTATGCCGGGGCCACACCAATGAGAAACGCCGTTGATTATCGCGATGTTGGGAGTCCAAAATCGCGATAATCAATGTCGTTTCTCGTTGGTGTGGCCCCGGCTCACCTACACGGAAGTCCGGAAGACGAGGCGGTTTAGTCGAAATTGAAAGACTATAGCGGATAGCCTACCCTTTGGGCGAATTAAAAAAAAAATCGTTCAAGCTACGATCTGCGATCTTCTCATCTCATTCACTATTGGTTTAGTAAAACATTATTTTTAATGACCAATCAAAACGCCGGATTTACTTTACTACCGCTACGATAGAAGTTTTGCAAGAGTGTAAAATAATAATAAATGCGTAAATGAAAACGCAGTGGCCGTATGTGTATCAAAAAGTACTCTGTGTCACTGTGTCTGTTATCTGTGCGGTAATGTACTCTGTGTCTGTGCGTATGTCTTTGCGACAGCGTTTTCTTGAGTTCCCTTAGACAGATTTTAAGTTCACTGTTTTATTGGAAACTACAAAATGTATTCCAGTGACGATTATACCGAGCCAGCTGTTAGTATAAATTTAAATATTCAAGCCTTAATTTTATTTATTGTGAATTTGCAACATAACCTCTTACACGTAAAAACGTAAGCAGTTAGCTTCTAATCTTTAAATTACATTTCATTTTTGTATTTTTAGGCTGCTTATGAACCCTACAGTGACTATGAACCCCACACAGGAGATCCCCAGTACGACCTGGAATATGATAGGTCTTCATTTTACAAAATGCCCGACATGGTAAGTTCTGCCTGTTTTTAGTTGCTCATGATTCATAATCAGTACAGAATAGTTATTGTAAAGTATAATTATTATTAAATTAATTTTAAACTGGCGATACATAGAAATAGGTCCAAGATGCGCTTTATAAAACAGAGATTGACTCATTGACAGCCTCAAGGTGAAGACATGGAAATCAACAGTTGCTGAAGACCCATGTTGTCTAAACGGCGGTTATAGACCCGCTTTTACAAGTGTGAAGATAATCATTAATTACCTATCATTATTTTTGTAATAGATCATGTGCAAGAATACATTTCCATTTCAGGTCAAGAAATTCCTTGTTTACTTCCGTAACATGATCAACGAGGGAGTATCTTACGAGATCCTGAACCTATATGAGAATACCTTCCCAAAACTTACTGAACAGTATTTTGAGAACACTCCATGGCCTGATGAAAATGAGGTCGCACCTGTGGTGGATAGTGACCATGTGAGTACAGTATAATAACTATAGTCATGTACAGCACTTAGCTTCTGCCCTTTTCAAAATTTCTTGTTCCCGTGACCCATCCCACTGCATCACATCACCTACCTGTGCAATTGCTTCGTTTATGCTTAGTTCTGTCTGACTTCCTCAGGAATTGGGATATCAAATTCAAAAATAATTTTTCAAATCCAACTGGTAGTTCCAGATTCTTCCCTCTTCAGCTTTATTATTAGTGTAGATTAGATCTATTTTAAAACTACTCTATTTTACAACTACTGCACTAAAGATTAAAAAAAAATGTTAATTCAAGTTAACTAACGGTAGAATGTGTAGGTAATTTGGCAATAGTGCATACAAGTAATACAAGACTTTACTAACTTTACATTTAAATAACAGGGCTGCAAAACTCTGTAGGATACAGAGTTTTAGAAGCCGACCCCAACATAGTTGGAAGAGATATCTCCCAACTATGTTAGGCTTGGCTTCCAGTCTAACTGGATGCCGCTGAATACCAGTATTTTACATGGTGCCTATCTGACCCCCACAATCCAGTTACTGGGTACAATAGCCTTTAGTAAGACTCAGACTTTCGGGCTTTCAACTACCAAAAACAAACAATAGAATTTCATTACAACTGTACAGGCAAAGATGTTGCTGAGGAGTTTAATGCCATTTCTTGTCAGGTCAAATATTACAAGTTGTGAAGGGTTGGCTTTTAAGGGTTGCTTTTGTCATTCAAAAAGTGCTTATTATTAGTCTAATATTGAACTCACACTGAGTTTTATTTGCATGTTTCAGGTATTCATGATTTTGTATAAAGAACTGTACTATCGCGACATATACGCGCGGGTACCCGGCGGCCCCAAACCTGATCAAAGGTTCCACTCATTTTACAACTACTGTGACCTTTTCAACTACATTCTGTCTGCGGAGACGCCTGTGCCTCTGGAGTTACCTGACCAGTGGCTGTGGGAACTCATTGACGAGTTTGTCTATCAATTCCAGTCCTTCGCACAATACAGGTACATAAAAATTATAGTTGGTTTCGGAGATTTCATAGGCTGTTGTAATCTTCACAAACAACAGCCAACATTTTGACATTATAATTATGAATGATTCAGTGATTTAATCAACTTTTTAGAAACTAGGTGTTTTCTATGTTGCTACCTTTTTATGTTTGATTCTAAATGATTGTTTTGTTTTACAGGTCGCGCACATCAAAATTAAGCCCTGCGGAGATTGATGCCCTCAATACTGAAAACAAGGCATGGAATGTACTGTGCATTCTGAATGTGTTGCACTCGCTTGTTGACAAGTCCAACATCAAGAGGCAACTTGAAGTAAGTAATGTAAGCTGTAAACATTTAGTATTTTCAATCATCTAATTATTTTATCATCATCCACACTAACTGCACTCACTACTGGGGCATAAGCTTCTCGTCACTTGTGCCAATCTCCATGCTCCTGTGCCACTTTGCACCATTTTCATTCAAGTTTTAACAACAATGTTATCCATCCATCTCAGTGCCTGATATTGTGCATTCTTGCTTCTATTCATATTACGCCACTCACTCTCAGCCATCCTTCACCTGTGTGTCAACTTACCTTATTTACTAGAATGCCGAATATGATAATTTTCTGGGAAACTTTTCAATCTTTACTTTTCAATTTTTCCTTCCAAAAATCCCAATTCGGACTACTATTTTTTTTTTTGTAAAAACCTATTTATTTTTCACTTTTTACTTGTACCTACACCACACAAATTCAATTAAAACTAATGCATTGAATCATGGGCAGCGGGATTGTCCGAAAGGGTTACCGCTGCCCCGGAACATAAAGGGCTAAGGAAGGAACACGGATGGGTTTTAGTCAGTAAGAGTCTGACACTCCCTTCCGCTCCACCCAGAGCGGGAGGGGTCATTGGATGATTTCCCATCCTTAAAAAAAAAAAAAAAATTCATTGAATCATCAAAATTCGCATAGAAATGCCAGAGCAGCAGCACATTTATTCATAAGAATTATCAAAATAGCTTTATTACTTTTTGACAAAATCGCAGCCGTAACACACACATACATACGTGTCGAATACAGAACCTTCTTTTTTGAAGTCGGTAAAAAAGTAGTCCGGTCCAGCTGTTCTCAGGTGATGCGTTTACCAACGAATAGCAGTTAATTTTGGAATGAAGTTCTTTATCGCACCTAGTCCGAAAAAACGTCACGACGTTTTTGTCGCGTAACAAGTGTGCAAAAGTGAAAGAAACTTCGTTCCAACCGGATTTCCCATGATACCTGAAGGCCAATTCTCGTAATTTAAAACGTTCAAAATCTAGTCGCAGTCTCATCTCGGCGACAAACAACTGTCAAAATCTTGTCAAAATGTAGGGAAATATGAGGTATTTTTGACAGATTGAGACTGAGATCAGACTGTGAACGTTTTTAAAATTACGAGAATTGCCCCTCTGTTGTTTGTATTTGATTTGCAAATCACTTTGGCTCCTTTTGTTATAATGTATTTGTTTAATAGAAGTTTTAATCTGTTGACTTCTCCATGTTTTGTTGTTGTGTCCCAGGTCTACGCTGCGGGCGGTGACCCCGACTCTGTGGCGGGAGAGTTCGGCCGTCACTCTCTGTACAAAATGTTGGGCTACTTTTCTTTAGTAGGCCTTCTCCGTCTGCACTCCCTGCTTGGAGATTATTATCAGGCCATCAAGGTGAGGTTTTCATTGGGTAATTGAAAAAGCTTTGTAAATAGCATGCTTTAACACTTAAACAATCTTACTACATAATTACAATGCGCTGTGATGTTCTTGATATTTGTGGCCTCTTGATGATCTTATGAATATATTATAAATGGGTTCCACCAATTAATTAGAGCTATCTGTATCCAAAAACTAATCTCATAAAACGATTTATTTCAGGTCCTGGAGAACATTGAGCTGCACAAGAAGTCCCAGTACTCTCACGTGCCCGCGTGCCAGATCTCCACATCTTACTATGTGGGTTTCGCGTACATGATGATGCGTCGCTACGCTGACGCCATCCGCACGCTCTCCTCTGCTCTGCTGTACATGCAGCGCACCAAGCAGCTGTTCTCTTCCCGTTCGTACCAGAATGATCAGATCAATAAGCAGACAGAGCAGATGTACCATCTGTTGGCTATCTGCCTCGTCCTCCACCCACAGTGTGTTGATGAATCTATCCAGCAGGTGTGTAAAAATAAATGCCAGTTATTTTCCATTTTCGCTTTAGATTATGGCCTTAAAATGACCGCCGTGTTAGTTACTATAGTCGTCAAAAAATGAAAAATTACGGTATCAAAAAAATTATACCATAATTTTTAATTTCTTGACAGCTTTCTTATAAAACCTAAGCTGTACGAAACAGTTAAAACAATCAAATTATGTTTTCCTTTGTTTATACATGATTGCAACCAGCTGTAAAGTTTTCTATCAATTACTTTAAATTTAGGTGCTCCGTGAGAAGAACTATCACGAGAAGATGTTCAAGATGCAGTATGGTGACCTAGGAGAATTCGAGAGCTGCTTCACTTTCGCTTGCCCCAAGTTCCTGTCCCCCTGCCCGCCACCCATCGAGCCGGGCTCCAACTACGGACGTGACGCTGTTAAACACCAAACTCAGGTGTTTATGGATGAGGTTAGTTATTGCAATTGATAATATTATCGCGTTTTAATACATTATGTGACTGTACTAGGACTATGTATGACCATTTTATATACAATACACAGATAAAATAGCAGGGGTCCAACTTGCACACTCAATAATGGGCTCCAGAAACGGTTGCTAGCACATAATGACGTAGCAACAAGGGGCCAAAATATCCTGAGGTGCTTGAGAAGAGGAGGTATTCCACGGTTATCAGGACAATCCCGGAAGTACGGTTAAGATCGACCAGCATCTTACTGAAATACTTCCGTCTGTGGGGTCGATAGTATATAGTTATTTTTGCCACCGACACGCTGCGAAGAAATTACCTGTGTTAGGGCAATACGCTGCGTTTCCATCAGAAAAGTGCGGCGATGCATAGCGAGGGATGTGTGTGAAACCAACAAATAGTATACATTTTCACAGCTTGAGCTCTAACCAACCAATTTTATTATAGTTAGTTTTAGCCAAATGCCTCAGTTCGCATCTTCGCACATATCTGGTGGAAACATAGCCGTATAGTTACCAATGTTAGCCGAAAGACGTCTACTGCTGGACATAGGCCTCCTCGAAGCATCAAGACAATGCCTGAACATGAAAGGGACTCATCTGCTTGTTTTGAAAAAGCAGGCAATCTCTATTGTGATTTTTAAATTGCTGAAACTTAAATACAAAAGTAAATTTTACAGGTCCGTCAACAAAAGATGTTACCAACGATTCGTTCATACTTGAAACTGTACACGACTCTGCCCCTAACCAAGCTGGCCGCGTTTATGTCGGCTGCGCGCGGCGGCGACAGAGACGCGGCGCGGGAACATGCCGCTCTCGCCATCCATCTGCTGTGCTTCAAGCATAAAATGAAGAACGTCGTCTGGACTAAAGGACCTAGTGGTCTTGATGGGAAGTTCCAGAGTGGCTCTGAGGTGAGAATTGGTTTATCTTTCCTAATGGTTACTGCTAATCGGTAAATGTGGAATAGGTTCAGAATAGTTGGCGCGAACGGTCTAGCAGTCAGGGTGCAGCAGAGGTCTCCAAAATACATACACACGATCGACGTCGTGTCGTGGAAATTTACGACCCTGAGTCCAGCAGTGTTTTTCTTTTATGTTTTAAATAAATAGGTCTTGGCAATCGCACTAAACAATCTAATTTAATAGAATATGTATTACTTGTGAGATACATTGTGTTTTCATGCGATGGCCAAGTCAATCTATTTATTTAAAACGTAAAAGATTTTTAATATTGATATGGTCACTATAAGATGTTGTTAGGTTAGCTAATTACGTAATAACTTAAGACAAAAGGTCCTTTAAGTAGGGACTGAATAAATTAACCGACTTGGTATTACATGGATCTCACAACTTTTTACGGTAGAAGAACTGAGTTGCGAGACTTGTTTTTTTTACTAGTTATGTTTTTGATGGCTATTATAAATAAGTCAACTGCATTTATACAAGGTGTTGATTTGCATCCTCGTCAAATTTCAGGAGGTTGTCATAAAAGACATAAATAATATCAATAGACGTACGGTAGGGGGCAATAACTAGTAAGCGCTGCTTTTTTTTGTTGTTGAAATTTAACAGTATTTCAGAATAAAACCCTTAATTCAATACAAATAAAACAGAATCACCCTACTACTTACACAGCAACAATGCAGCTGTGTGCGTGAGTGTCGACGTCTTACCTACGAATACGATTCGATTCTACGAAATACCTACTAGCGCGCGCGTCGCGCGACCGAGCAATGACCGGTAGCAATAATTTTAATTTACCTAATTTTATTTCGAAAATCACCTACATTATTGTCATAAATTTCGCTTGATAATATTTTAACTCATTTTTGAGCATCATTGGAATACGGAAATCTTACTAATGACAGTAATACTAGTGCGCCAAAGAAAAGTTCACTGACCTGTTATCAGATGATTAATAAAATGTTAGTTTTGCTCACGTTTTGCTATAGCCTTCAACCTAAAGTTTTCGTAGTGATTTTGTTTTTATTTGTGGATTAAATTGGTTGATTTGAAATTTTCCTTCCTACTTAAAGGGCTTAGGACCGGCAATAATACCTACATTAGTTGGTGTACCGATCTACTACTAAATCTAAAAATGTTTTCTACGTTTTATGGAATGGAAAGAGTAAGTACGTGGTATACTTTCGACTATTAGGTATCTGTATTATTGTCGTAGTTAAAAATTTGAAATCAACTTATTTACACTAATAAAATTGATTAAGCTAACAACGTATTTACAAAATGTACAAATAAATAAATTACCTACTTGTGTTACCCGGAGGTATTGTTCAAAGTGGCCACCATCACACTCTTCGCACAATCGAGAACGACGTAGCTGGGTTTCTTTCAGCTTACGTAACACTAACACATTCGTTTTTAAAGTGTCGAAAGCACTAATGATCCTTTCACGTAATTGTGTTACACTTGTCACTTCCTCCTTGTAAACGTCTCCCCACAAATAAAAGTCTAGAGGCGTCAGGTCCGGAGAACGCAGAGGCCAGGCCACAGGTCCTTCGCGACCGATCCAGTGGTCACCAAAACTTTCGGTCAAGTACTCGCGTACTTGCCGACCATATAGAGGTGGAGCACCGTCCTGCTGGTAGTAAAGGTTGCGATGGAGTGCCAGGGGAACATCCTCCATCTCCTCGACAACGTGACGCAACCAGCGACAAAATGTAATCCGCACGGCATTGTCACCTGGGTGAATGTCTTGTGCCTTGCGGTAGTGGAATGGGTGTTGCAGCTCACGCTTCAGTAGGCGCCACACTGTAGTGTGTTGCACTCCAAAGCGTTGACTAGCCTCCCGCGTGCTTGCCCGTGGGTCTCGCTGGAAGTATTCCAGGATGTCTTCCTGCAAGGCGACAGGCAGGCCTACGCTGCCGCGAGCTTGAGCATGCCGGGGAACGTCAAACTGCCGATGATCCCGCAGTCTCTGCGTAGCAGCCAGCATGATCAGCGTCTCAATGATGTACCGCGAAGCGGAATTCGCGCACGAACCCACGAACGCTTCGGCGACTTCAAACACACTGTTAGTTCCGGGGCGGCGGGGCCGCGGGGGCGAGTCTAGGAGCGGCGCGGGAGAGTACCCGCACCGTGATTGGGGGATGGGATTGATTACCTACGAATTTATTGAATGATCGTTGCGTATGCGTTGTGTATGTATTATTTGCGTTTGTTTGTGTGTGAAAGCGCGGTTATAGGGCTAGTAACAGACGGGCCGCGTTTAAATACGTCTGGTTCACACTTACGGATTTCCGTAAATAAGAAAAAATAAATAAAAAAATACCTACTCATTTTATTGTTGATTTGGGTCGAGAATTATTAGCATAATTACGTCCTTGAATTTGACTAGGATGCAAATCAACATCTTGTATAGCAAGAAGAACATTGATAAATGATTTTATTTTTGTAAGTAGGTTTGCACAAACACTTTTACACGTCAATCATATTTTTTTATAAAACTAGATGAGGTCGGCGTTTCCTATCTGACTACTCTGAGACCATGAAGACCATGCAAATCGATGTCTGAGATGGTCTTTTGAGGAAAGAACCACACAGATTGAGAGGACCTTTCCAGTCAGTGCACGCATTTGTCAGAAATCGTGCAGCTCAACTCAAAACTTAAGGAGCTCAACGTGATTCCTTTTAATGCTTCCAGCTGGACTTCTACATCGATAATGACATGATCCACATTGCTGACACGAAGGTGGCTCACCGCTTCGGCGACTTCTTCATTCGCAAACTCCTCAAATTCGAAGAGCTCAACCGCAAACTCCACCATATTAAAATCTAAGGTGTCTCAAATAAATCGAATTTTGTTACTATATGAATAAAATTTGATATTTCTAATATGCATTTAATTTACGATTCTCGGAGTGTATGGTACATATTTTTTATTTCTTTTGAAGAACTTCTTTGGCTGTTTAATTTGGACTGTGTCTCGCTGAACTGTTTCTGGATAATTTTCTCTGTACTGCTGCCAAGGATGATCTGGTTTCAATGCTTCTTCTATATTTATCTCTTTCAACCAGGTGGTATAATATTTGGAGAAAATTCCGTAAGATTTCTTGAAAACTTCAGAACCTTCCCCCTGAAAAAAATCGAATACATGGTTTTTTAACTTGACATAGTTATTATAGTAAGGGCAATCAGATACATAGAATGGAATAACACAATAAAATATTATATGACATATAATATTTTACATACCTTTTTAATAATATCAACACACTTGTCATTAAACCCTTCCAGATGTTTCAGGAATATATCATTCACTTGTATATTTTCTTTTCTTACCACATTCATAATGTATAAGACATAGCCAAACTGGCTGTTTGCTGTACCCTGCCTCAACAAAGTTCCCAGAATTTCTATGTTGACTCTGCAAAAAAGATAATGTAGGGCTTAGGGAATGCAATCTCGAGACATTTTACGGGTTTCTCTCGTGGGAAGATAACCGCATGATCGAAAATACGAACGAGATTTCGAAAGAGCGCGCGCGATTTTGATTCAGGACCACGGAACCCAGCCAAGATTTCTAATGTCTCATAAATAATTGGTCACCTTTAAGGGGACTACAGGGCCTAGACGCAAAAAACGGAATTTTATAATGCCTAAAAGTATATGATCGACTATAGTAAACAAAGCCAGAAAAATGGATATTTGCTAGTTCGATGTGTGTTGAAAAACATAATACTTACAACTAATTTAATACAATAGAAAAAATCATGAATATACCTCTAAAAACTTTTTTACACTTTTTTACAATAAAAACCATACTATTTTACATTTTTTGTCAGATTATTCTACAAGCAACATACTAGTATATTATGTCGCAGCCAAATGGTTAAATTAGCCGTTCAGTTAACCGCCTAGCCTTTTAACTAAACGGCGGCCGTTCAACTAATGGCCTGAATAATATTCAATTACAGTTTAGGTTGGAAGTCTGTAACCAATCACGCGCGAGCCGAATTGGTCGCAGTAACTAAGCCAGCGCACCCCGACCAAATGGGTTAGGTTAGATTAGAACTGGGATCAACCGCATGCGAGCCGAGAGAGCGAAGCGAGGCGAGCACTACTTCTAAAGGCCAGGCAGTTAACTGAACGGCTAATTTAACCAGTTGACTGCGACATATATAATAATACTGTTTTAATTTTTTAGTCCAAACAAAAGATTTTTTGGAAATAGGTAGATAATTGCTTCATATTTTGCAATAAATTACCAGCGTTGTGTCATCGCGCTTTTCTTTCTTTTGTATGCAGTCCGACAGTGACCGCGCTTTGCCATGTAATCCCCTTAATCAAATAATAATTAGTAGCCCGCCAACCTGACGTCTGTACGGCGGGACCACTCCCAGTTGACTTTCCAACAACTGTGATGAAGATCCAAATAGCCCAAGAAAGTCCCCACGCCGCGTCTGTCTGTCTAACCGTGATAAACTCAAAAATACCGAACGGATTTTCCAATTTAGATATATTGGCATTTCAATGTTTTTTGCGTGTCTTTCATTGCCACCTTTCATAAAGTTCGAAACAAACACGCCGCGCGGGTTAGCGGCACCCAACACCGAAGCAAACACGCTACTGATCTGTGTTAGCGACACTGCTATAAGGTTAATTCTTGCGAAATGTGAGTGTTGTCATCTCTGCTTACCCCTTCAGAGAATATAGACTACTAGTATGGATATGCAGTTTGATATTACAAACCATATTTAATGAAAACTTGCTCTTACTTTAGTTTTTTGTCCTCCATTTCCTTGAGAAGGTTCTCTGCACTTTCTTGAGTTTTACATGCTAATGCAAGAACACCATATGTCATGATATTGACTTTTATTTTCAACTTTTTGGAATGTGGAAACCTTTTCTTACGAAATTCGCTTTCTTTTTGTATTATATTTTTTACAGCCTGAAATAAAAACATGCAATCAGTGGCATAATATGAGATAACAAAAATGGAAATGGTAAAAGTATATAGATACTGCTCTCAAAACGGTGAAGGAACACATTGTGAGGAAACTAGCATGTCATGAACCAAAATTCGAAGACACGTGACCAGGGCCCTTGTGGTGGATTACGGCCCACTCCCTCTCACCAAGAGGAGGCCTGTGTTCCAGGAGTGGAAACATGATAGGCTGATAATGCTAATGCTAAAATGTATGGATACAGTTATAACTTACAACAGCAGCATCATAATCTGATCTCAAGCATCTCTTTTTTATGAGCATGTTGTAAAAATCTATATCAGCCCTGATAGCCAAAGATTTCATTTTTTTCAGTAAGTTATCCTCAGCTTCTGTAGTGTTATCTAACAGTGGCAGCATTTGTGTAAAAGTTTTGATATCTGGTTTGACTGAATATGCCTGCATCTCCTTTAGGAAATCATCTTGCCCTCCCACTACTGCAAACTTATCTTGTAATGTGTGTACTTCTTGCAACGCTGTTACTTGCTCCATGTTCAACACCCTGGATAATAAGTTTGGTGCAGTCCTTTCATTGGCAACCACTGTATCCAATTTGTTTACAAATTCTATTGCAATATTATCTTTCTTGTCAACTATACTTAATTTACTAGAAGGCGGATCTGTGTGCTGATAATCATTATTTATTTCACTAACTGATTTTGTGGGTTCAATTAATAATTGTTTATCTGGTTCAATTTTCAAATGTTTACTTGGTTGGGTGAATTTCAGTTGTTGCTGATTTTGACTCTGTAACAGTATCTGAGCTTGTATAGTTTCAACTAGTTCTGCAATGTCTTGTTTACTGCCCAAATTACAATCTTTTACACATTTCAGTATTAAGTTAAAAGTATAAATATTAGGCTTTTCCCTCAGTTTTAACATTTTCCTCCAAACTATGAGAGCATGGCGCAACCCATTTTGTTTATCAGTAATACAAGCATGCAGCAGGTGGTTTAGAGTATGTGATCTAAGTTTTATCTTCTTTGCTTGCATTTCATCAACAATTTTAAAAGCTGTAGGTAAGTCACCACATCTGCCAAATGCTTTGATCATTGCATTATAATTAGTTAAATTAGGTTCAAATCCCTTCTCAATCATTAGTTCCTTCAGATTCTGGGCGCGCTTCAATCCATCTACTGGCCAGGGACTATTAGCACAAGCATGAAACAGGCAAGTGTAGGTGTCGCCAGTAGGGTTCAGAGCTCGTCTCTTCATGTCATTAAATAATTTGAAAGCTTTTTTTGTGTACCCAACATCGGCGCAAGCACCTATCAGTATGTTATAAATATAGTTTTCAGGCTTCACTCTGTCTTCTTTTAACATTCTTACTTCTAGCACGTCAATAGCTTCTTTCAGTCTCTTGTAATTAATAAATTGTTTTATAATATCGGCGTATTGTTTAGTGGTTAGTTTCTGTGAACGTAATGGTTTATTTTGTATAAATTCCTCCTCTCTTTTATCTCCCTCGTCTTCAAGTTCGACGGACTGAGTATTAACTGTCCTGGATAAAGTTCCGAAGGTATCTGGGTCCTCTAAATAAACCAAATTATCTTCTGTTTTGTATTCCTTTGGTTTACGGATTTTAATTTCTTCTGGCAGAGCAACAGAAGTTGTGATGAAATTGTGGCGAATTACATTTGTGGTTCTGATTATTCTTAACAATTTTACGCACCGAAAAGCCATCGTAATTAATATTTTTATTTAATAAGTTGCCGTATTTTACATTACCAAACCAACATAACCTTCAAATCACAGCTTCAATAAAAAAATAAAAATAACTATATTTATGACAATGACACTGTGACTGCTTTTTTTTTTCCCTTGACTCGGGCAGGCCATAGATCAACATGGGCAGATATTATAATGTACTCTGTGATGGGCAGGCTGGGGCAGGCTAATGGTCTTGTTGGACCATCTTCATATTACTTTACTCTTTGACCATCTTGGACACAGAACATAATACTCAGAGGAGATCTTGGACCATCCAAACCTGTGACTGCTTGACAAGCCACATGCAGGGTGCGTTCCGAATTGGGAAAATAATTGATTTGAGCGTGCTTAACTGCATTAGCGTGAGCGCGATATCGATGTCCCGTAAATCGTCATAGATGACGTCATAACATGCGCCATCTTGCGATAACGCCGACCATGCCTTGTAATATTATCACCGTAAGCGCTGTCAAAAATGACAGTGTGTGTGTGTGTGTGTGTGTGTGTGAGGATAAGGATGTGTCAGTGTGTGTTTTGTTTTGAGTTGCATCATATCTTTATTAACCTGGCGATTTCGAAATTGTGCTTCTGGCTGACAGTCGCCACCTAAACAAAGAAAAGAAAGAAATGTGTCGTGTTTATAGAAAGAAATACTGCTGTAATATCGTTTTGACACTGAGTAAGCACTGTGAGCGCGTTCACGGGCATTCCGAATTGTTGACAGCTCTCAGCTGTCATAATCGTAATATCAATACGGAACGCATGTGAGACGATTTGTGTACTGTGAGCGATTATAGCCAATTTGGAATGCGGCCGCAGTGTCACTGTCATATGGATGTCATATGTCATGTGTTCTGTCATGTCTGTCAAAGATGGTATGACACCATTGAGTAGGGAAAAGTATGGAGACGGCATATTCTACTATAGAAATTTATACAAATATCTATCATATCGACACACACATGTCTTAGAGTATTCTTTTTATTTTTAACCTTTTGACCGCCACGTCAAAAAAGCAAAATCGTGCCCTCAGCGCCAAGCTATGAATTAATCCTTTAATACCTACAAAATAATAGTGAGTTCGAAATTATATCGATAAAGCACTAACTATTTATTTTTTAACATATAGTATGTTTTTAATAAAAGGCTACTATACCGGAAATATATAAAACAAGAGTTTTATTTCATCCCGATTAGTCCTTTGTGACAGAAATGATAATGATATGTGTCACAGTTTCGGCGTTAAATCCACAATTCAAAACAACAATCGATAAAACCAAGTCAATACCATCAAAGCACTATATTCAATCATGAGGTACTTTTTGTCACCTTATGATGACAGTGGCGGGCTTTGTTTAATTTACTCGCCTTACACTTTACTCCGACTTTTAGTTAGCTGCAGTAAAATGACCTTTCATAATATGACATGACATGTCAAATAAGTTTCGTTTGTTACACTATTATGAAATAGAAAAACAAGATTTGGTTGATAGCCGCGAAAAAACATAAAAACGCCAATTTCAGTCATTTAGGTAACACATAAGCTGTTGTTTACTGCAACTAATTAAAAGTCTGACTATAGAGGTGCGCAACCAGCGCAACCGATATTTATTAAGGCGAATGCGCAGTGCTAGACCGCGAAATTCAATTTTCTTACGTTTTTTGCAATTTGCAGGTCAGTGTCAAGTTGTATCTTAATCAAAATTTGATTCGCGACTATAACAGGTACGTGTTTACAGAATTATAATCATTAGAATCATTTTCATTAATACACCTTTCTAAGTTAGATTTGTACATCACTTTTCCATAAGAGATTTGTTCTTGTGGTATGTGCACACGGCCACACATCAAGCTATACATAACCTGTATAAGCTGACTTCTGATTGTGCGAAAACCTATACAATGCGAGGTTAGCGAAAACTGGAAATGTATAGCTTGATGTGTAGCCTTGTGTACATACAAATCTAGCTACAATTGTAGGTATAAAAATATTTTTTAAAGTATACAGTATGTTAAATAACAGAGGGCGTTCCCTTAAACTGGTTAATCTATATCATTAATGGATTAAAATAAAAATATCAGCATAGGAAAATGCGCATAAAATAATCCGAATTCAAAAAAATAATTAATTGACAATAGATTCGAAACCTCCTGTTTAAAATCAAAATAGTAGCGCGGAACAGTACCTAGCGTACTAGCATTGCCCAAACCGGCAACGTCACGCGCAATGCGCACACGATGCCGAGCGTCTCACGAATACTCACGAAGCCGAGCGAACCGGCCGCGCAGGCCCCCGCGCGCCGCACTAAATGGCGAATGGCGAGCGGCGACTTTAATAAAGGCGGCTTAGTGAATTAGAAATACACGTCGTCGGGTTGTTATCAGTAAAATTAAACATTTATGTACAGACGCCAGCACATCAACCTACTACAATCTGTCAAATTTCTTTGATAGATTTTCAACTTTATCGCTAAAGTATAAGGTTCAAAGTTGATTGCGAAAATTTGACAGTTTCGGGTAGGTTGATGTGCTGGCGTCTGTACATAAGTATGTTTAGTTTTAGCAATAACATTTAACAACCCGTCTCAAATGTCCGGCTGACAAAGGAACGCGTCACTGAGGCACATTAGGCTTGGAAGGACCTATTCGCAAACATAGTACTTAAGTAAAAAAAACATAAATTCATGTACATACCTATCTGAGCTACGTTTCAATAACATTAAAATTAAAGAGTATTAGACAGTTATGCTGCACGCAGCGGCCGAGTAATGACGTTTTCGATGAAGTGGGTGTCCTCCGCGCATCGCTGCAGTGCCCACTGGCAATAAGTTAACCGGCGCTCGAAGTCAGCTGGACCAAGCAGACCTTGCACTTTTTGAAGTGAGTACGGATGCTGCTTGTTTTTCTTTAAAATTTTAAAGACTGCGACGTGACTCATGTTTAACAGGCGGCCGGCTCTTCTAGTGCTTGAACCGGGCTCCTCCTCAAAATGCCTTAGCACGTTCTCTTCCTGCCGCACAGAGATCACGGGTCGGGGGCCACCAGAACGACGCGGCACTACCGGTTCATTGTTACGAATACGCACCAGGGCACTCACAATAACACGAGAATTCCGCGGTTGATGTGCATTGGGATACCTCTCAGCATACATCCTCAGAGCACGTGCATCATCATAATTACACTCAGCATAAATGAGCACCATGTTCACATACTCCTGAGCACTGAACTGATAACGTGACATTTTTCACACACGAATGACGCAAGATGTTGCAATGCAAAAATAATGCGCGTCCGGTCAGCGCGTGAGATTAGTTCCGACTAAAATTAGGTGGACATTCGGGGGTAAGGGGCGGTTCTAGGCACATCAATTAGATCGCTGCACACGCAGCCCGTCATTCATAAATAAATTGCGACGTTGCCGTCCTTCAAGTACGCGTGTACAGAGTGTTTCTTTTACGTATCAATTTAACACTTTTAGTGAATATTTTAATATTAAAAAAAATAAAAACATTTTGTTTTCGAATGGTAATATTTTTTTTAGCATGTATGGATGCTATACTATTGCGGGTTAACGGGAACGCCCTCTGTTAGTTAACATACTGTATATAATATCATCTGCCTAGCCTTTTCCCAACTATGTTGGGGTCGGCTTCCAGTCTAACCGGATGCAGCTCAATACCAGTATTTTACAAGGAGCGACTGCCTATCTGACCTCCACAACCCAGTTACTGGGTAATACGATACCCGTTGGTAAGACTGGTTGTCAGGCTTTCGGGCTTCTGACTACCCGTATCGACTGTCAAAGATCCACGAATGGCAGCCGGGACCAACGGCTTAACGTGCTTTCCGAGGCACGGAGGGGTCTCGATATGTAAAGATGGTCACCCATCCACAGACCAACCGCGGCAAGCGTAGCTTAACCTGATCGATCGACCTGTGCGGCTGTTATTATTTAGCTACGGGCCCCTCATTTAGCCACGGGCCCCCCATATATAATAATATCTGTTAAATCCCGAATACCAAGGATGATACTCTGTATTTAAATGTTGACCTTATATGTATACTGGTAGGGTTGTAGGTCTGCCCAGTCCATAGGTTTATTTCGTCATTGGTTGTGAGCGATTATAGCTAATTCGGAATGCGCGGCCTTTTTGCTGGCTGTCAGTGTCACTGTCAAAATTTTAAAATAACCTAAATCGCGCATGTCGTGCTTAGTGTTGTTATTATTTTTTAAAGTTAAAATCTGTCCGTTTAATCATGTCAGGCATAGAAGAAGACCAGATGGAGGCCAGTTCCTCTGAGAGTGAAGACGAAGTTATGGAAGGAGAAGAGGAAAACGATGACCGCCCCAAGACTTATCTTCCTGGACAGCCTTTGAAGGAAGACGAGCATTTAGTTTGCGATCAGTCTGCCTACGTGATGCTGCATCAAGCCCAGACTGGCGCTCCTTGTCTCAGCTTCGATATTGTTCCTGATAATCTTGGCAACGACAGAAATGAGTATCCGATGACGGCTTATTTAGTTGCTGGTACTCAAGCTTCTAGCGCACATCTAAATAAGTAAGTTGCTAGTATTTGTAAGACTACTGGTAATGTACGATAATGATCTTGGTAAGCACCTCTATTACAGGTCGATAAGATAACCTTGCATGATGGATTATGGCCCACTCCGGCTCACAGAGATGAGGCCTGTGTCCCAGCAGTGGGAACATTTTAAGCTGATTATGAAAATAGCCTTGCAATCAATTTCCTTTTGTCAGAGATATAAATCTGCTTTTTTCTAGTAAGCTATTTAAGTAAAATGCTAGCTGACCTGGCAAACTTCTTACCGCCACGGAATCAATATACAATGTGGGGATGAAAATACAGCAATTAATTAAACTTCGTATACCTAATGACATTCCCAGTCTGCATAAAAAAAAATCAATCAAATATATCCAATAGTTTGGTTACTGGACATTATTTTTAATTTTTAACTTATTCTACATGATGTAACTGTTAACAAGCCAGTTACAATAGGTTAAAGACATCTGCAGTTAAACACAACATGTGTCCAGCTTGCTAGTTCAATAACTAGTTAAATTTGTTCTTAAATTTTATTTCCCGATGCAAACTAATGCATATTATACCTTATGCTTGAGACATAAGAGCCATGCATGCGGAAGTTTTTACTTACTACAATTCTTACATTCTTACAATCTGCAAAAAAAGGGGTGCCCGGCACACTGACCTATACCATTTTTTCAGGTTTCGGCCATAATGTTTGTTGGGTCAATAACACCCGCTGTTGCCATAATATTCAAAGTGTGTTATTTTTTGTTTACACTTTTACGCTATTTAATATAAATCACTTTTTTAATTTGAATGTTAGGATTATTTGATGGTTCCTAAATACTCCTATGCATTAGTATTGTTACTGTTTTCATTTATTGTTGTATTGTCGTCTCCACATTGTATATGAATAATAAGAAGGAATGTATGAGAAAATTAATTGTCTTCATTATTATTTTTTCGAGAATTTCAATAGTTCCTCTGCTATTCAGGGCAGCAGGGACAAATCCAACAAATCAAAGATTATAAAATCAGTCCAGCTGTTTTTGAGTCATAAATGTGTGACTTTTGTTTTATTTATATAGATAAAAGTAATTTTTGTTATTAGTCTATTAGTAGTCAAAATGTCCAACCTGCACCAAACTTCAAAAGCAGAGGATGAAGAAGAATCAGACGAAGATGAAGATGATGATGAAGAGGAGGAGGATGAGGAGAAGAAGCCACAAATGACATTCTCTTTCATCAAGCATCAGGGCTGTGTTAACAGAATAAGGGTAAGTCATAAACCAGCCTTTTGTTCCTGAGAGAGAGTTTATATTTTTATATTTTTTTATTGGCCAGGCTTATTTTTTTAATTTTATTGTCGAGTCTTGCCTGGCTTGATTGCAAAAAAAAAAAAACATTTGTACGCCCTCTGGCTTAACATAGCGCACTATTATATCTGTATGTAACATCATTATTGTACCTATATTTAACAAATTAATAAATGACTTATGACTTATGAGAGCAAGTTTTATCTGTTGTAGAATTACTTATTAACAGCTTATTGGGTGGTATAATTTTAACAATAGCTAACTTGGGTTGTGGCTAAGTAATAACAGCTGCACGGGTCGATCAATCAGGTTAAGCTATGCTTGCCGTGGTTGGTCTGTGGATAGGTGATCATCTTTACATACCAAAACCCCTCCGTACCTTGGAAAGCTGTGGATCTTTGACAGTAATTACGGGTCATCAGAAGCCTGAAAGTCGTGACAACCAGTCTTACAAAAGGGTATTATATTACCCAGGGTTTAAACTGGGTTGTGGAGGTGAGATAGCCAGATTCTCCATGAAAATGTATGGTACACACTTGCACTGGAGGCCGGCCCCAACATAGTTGGGAAAAGGCTAGGCAGATTGAATAGTTAACTTGGGTAACTTTATTACTTTGTCCTCTGTAAAGTGTAAATTCTTCACTACATAGTATAAAACAAAGTCGCTTCCCGCTGTCTGTCTGTCCCTATGTATGCTTAGATCTTTAAAACTGCGCAACGGATTTGAATACGGGTTATTTTAATAGATAGAGTGATTCAATCAAGAGGATGGTTTATATGTATATAACATTCATAATATAGTAGAGAAACACTGATCATTTTAGAGGTTTCTAATGTGATGTCGTAAATAAACACATTTTTTTGCGCTTACATTGCAAACGCTGGCTGAACCCTACGAGATAGAACAAAATAATGTACTACAGTATTGTACACCTTAAAAAGGTCTACAAAAAAGTCCGCGATGGTTTATGTCTATCTCTTAGGGATATCCCACAATAACCATTTTTTATCCTTTACTTTTTACAAGAAATAATGGCTTATTTACGAAGCGATTTTAAGCAATTCAGCATTAATCCTTATCCAATTATCCTTATTCAATGTTAAATACATTGTGCATTTAATATAGATCAATATGGCCCTTTACAGCATGTAAAGGAAAAAAAAATTAATAAAAAAAAAAAATTGAATATTTTCGAACATATTACAGATTTAAAATGCAGGGACATAGCGGTTGCGGTGGCACCGGCCGGGGGCTGGCGGCGCGGGCCTATAATTAGCGCGTCGAAGGCTGCGCTTCGCCCTATAGCATTTTATGATTAGCAGCGATCGCAAAACTTAAAAATTGGCCCCAATACTTATTTATCTAAATAAATGAAAAAGATCAAAAACATCCATTTTCGAAATTTTTAGAGGAATTTCACGCGGATGAAGTAGCGGGCAGAAGCTAGTAATGTATATTACAATTAATTATACCTGACCTAAAGTAAACTGTTCCTAAATATGTTAATTTTAAATGTGTGCTTGTTATATCCACAGGCAACAAGTTTCAGAAATTCTGTCCTAGCTGCAAGTTGGTCTGAATTAGGCAGGGTCGACATTTGGAATATAACACAGCAGCTACAAGCAGTGGATGACCCTACACTGCTAGAAAGATACAACCTGGATACTGTTAATAATCCTGTCAAACCACTTTATTCATTTAATGGACATCAGCAAGAAGGATTTGCAGTTGATTGGTGTGATACGGAACTTGGTGTAAGTGAATTATTTATTCACACTCTTATTGTAGAGGTCAACAGAGTGAAATTTAAAACCTACCTGTTAACAGATAGCTCTGTGTCCTGTTATCAAAATCATGTACTATGTTGCTTGCATTTATTTTTAAATGAACAACTAGTATTAATTTATTTTCTTGTGTTGCAGTAGGTTCGCAATTGCACAATAATTGTTGAACTATTGTGAAATACATGTCATGATATCATGCCTGGGCAACTTTAAAAATATCTGTGTTGCAGCAGGTTTTTGTTTCAGGAAAGGTTGAGAACATACTAGCCACTCCAATGTCTTATCATAAGTTTATAGTTACTTATTTGTTTTTAAAGTTTTTTATATAAATTCACAGGTTCTAGCAACAGGTGACTGCAGAAGAGATATTCACATTTGGAAACCAAACCAAGCTGGAACATGGGAAGTTGACCAGCGCCCTCTGGTGGGACACACTGCTTCTGTTGAAGACATACAGTGGTCTCCTAATGAAAGGCATGTATTTGCATTAAGACGGCGTCGACGAAACGCCGACCGCGCAGTGGCGCCCTCATCGTTTGTTTGTTTCTTTTATTTTAGAATGAAAATGCAGAAAATAAGCACGTTAAGAAATAAACAAGCACACGACGAGGGCGCCACTAGTGGGTCGGCGCCCCCTTAAACACAAACCACAGATCTTCAATAAAAAATAAACAGAAAACAGCTAGTTGTTAATTTTTCTATTGCAGTGGATTAAAGAACAGAGCTAAATAACCTTATTGCATTTCATAATACTTTTTGTTCTTTGCAGGAATGTTCTAGCATCATGTTCTGTAGATAAATCAATAAGAATATGGGATACAAGAGCATCTCCTCAGAAAGCTTGCATGCTCTCAATAGAAGATGCTCATCAAAGTGATGTCAATGTTATATCATGGAATAGTAAAGAGCCTTTTATAGCCAGTGGTAATTTATTTTATTTTGTAACGTAGTTTAAACTACAAGAAAATTATTTCAATGCATTGTCTTCGATTATGTCCATTTTATTGCAGTCTGCAACTTTAACTTTCACTTATACACTCATCTGTAACTTGTTATAGGCATTTGACTGAGTTCTTCACTATGATCAGTATAAACCATACCAGCTTATCCTTTCGAAAGCAGCTCTGAATCTCCTTACCTTGTAGTTAAATAATAGGATTATGAGAGCCGAAGATAAAGTAAACATATTTCTATATCGGTGATCAGAATGGGAGTTCCATAAGGCTTAATTCTTGGACCATTTTCGTTTCATCTTTGGTAAAATATCATAGTGATCGAAGGCGTCAGTACAGAGTACTTTTAGTCTGTTCATATTTATATGACCCGTAACCCACACGCAGGCTTCATTCATAAAGCTAATTTATTGTGAACTGCAGGTGGTGATGATGGGTTCCTTCACATTTGGGATTTAAGACAATTGGCCAGCAAAACCCCGGTGGGTACTTTCAAGCATCATACGGCGCCCGTTACTTCAATAGAGTGGCACTGGACTGAACCAAGTGTGCTGGCATCTGCTGGTGAAGATCACCAAGTTGCACTCTGGGACTTGGCTGTCGAGCGTGACGATGACGATGTTGTTGATGAAGAATTGAACGTATGTTTACATTATTTATTATAAATCATATTATTACGTAAAGAAAATATATGGAGACACGACAGTTATTAGAATTATGTTAAAATCAATTTTATTTTTCAGAATCTTCCGCCCCAGCTTCTATTCATCCACCAAGGGCAAAGTGATATAAAGGAATTGCACTGGCACAAACAAATTCCAGGAGTCATGGTGACAACTGCACACACAGGATTTAATATATTCAAATCTATCAGTGTATGAAATAAAACAATGAAATTAAACATAATTTTTATTTAATATCTCTGAGATTAATCCAGTAAGTTACATGATTCAGATTCGTGACATAAACAAAAAATTAGGTATCAAATCTATCCTTTGTGTGGACCATGGCCAAATTCACTAAATGCCTGATTGTTGGTCTGCCGTGCGGACAATTCTGAAAAGATAAAAACGCGTTAAAGCACTGCTCAAACTGAGACGAATTCCGCGTGGGACGCGACTGACGTGGGTCGATTATTTTAGAAGTATCGCGACTATGCGCGCCAGTTTGAACAATAGCGTCTATACAAGTCAGTTGATAAAATAGGCGCGAGCGCAGTTTGATCAGTATTTTTGTATGAATTATGGTTACAACAATAAAGAGTAAACTACAATAACTTACCCATGGTTTGTCTATTTCAGACATGTGATCAACAAGCTTTCTCATATCGGCTTTGCCCAGAGCTGTGCCTATCATCACTGATTTCCGACAAGCTCTTGATGCAAACATTGCCCTTACTCTGCTTGGTCTACAATACTCTGAAGGGGATTCCTGGAATTTTTAAATATAACATCTTATGACATAACCTAGGTATCTCTTGTCTAGCTCCTACCTAGGTGTCTCAACTGTCTGATTTAGGGCACTCATACATACCCTCAACATAAATAAAAGCTCTTCTATATCGTCCTTCCCGAAGATCCAATTTTTCGACATAGGCAGTGTTAACAATTTAACCCTCTTTGTAGGTAAAGCATCTTCATTGATTTCAAACATAAATCCATTCTTTTTAAACACATCTAGATTATCCATCAGGATTTGTTCATTCACTCCTGTTAGTTCAAGTAATTGTGGACTGAAATTAATTAAATTATGATAGAATATTTTAGAACTTGAAATTAAATATTATGAGGGTAGTCAAATATAACTTACATGACCAATTTTTGACTAGTAAGCTCTGTAGTTTCCTGTAATGTTTCGAAATTGTAAATTTCGTCTGTAGCATGTTGATCTATTATAAAAAGATCGTCTTCCAATTTTGTTATTATAAAACCTAAATTAAACTGTCCAATGACTTCCATCTTTTTAAATGAGTCCTTAGATATTTCTTTACTTAGTTCCTCTTCACATTTCTTGTTAAATACAGGATTAATTTCGCTTTTGAATTTTACCCTTGTGGGAGCAGATTCTTTTTTATCGTTGACATACATATTTACTAGTGCTTTAACATGTTCCATTGATGTCTTTAAAGTTACAGTTTTCCTATTATTCTTCCCCAAATCCTCCTTATCTGTTACAATTTTCTGCTTCTTAGATGTTTTCTCTTTGAGTTCACTTGAAGTGTTTGCTTTCGTCTTGAAGGCTTTTGTTTTACAGTATATTGTATGTGACTTTTCTATTACGACATCGGCAATATCTCTAATTTGCGTATTTGGTACATTTTCAGCAAAGTCTAAATACATAATATTCCGTTTATCATCTTCTAGAGATGAACTTGTAGACAAATCATTTGTGGTTTTAGTTTCATTACTTTCACCAGAGTCCAATTGCTCGTTTTCAGCATCATCACTATCTTCTACTACTTCTTCAACATCAGACTTAAGAATATCAAATGTCCTATTGTTAGGGTCTCCAATTTCTTTGTCCAGTGCTAAGTTTTCTTCTTCTGTAACCACTTCTGTTTTCTTCGTTTTTGAAGAGATAAAATGTAACATTGTTGTTGATTTTCGTTTAAGTTCAACATTTTTAGTTTCTTTATCAACTGTGGAGACACTATCAGAAACTTGCTTTGTTTTATTTTGAAATTGTTTCAAAAACGAATTGAAAACTCTTGGCTGTTCCAAATCTGGTTTAACATCATTTGTTTCTTTATTGTAGAAATTCGAAGTAGATTCTATCTTCAATGTCCTAGGGATATTTTCAAATAGTTTTAGTAAAGAACTTTTCAGTATGTCTAATATAATTTTTTCCTTTGTAAGAAATATTTTCCGTTTATCTGGAGTGACATTTACATCAACTGCTGTTCTTTCAAGATCAACATTTAGGAACACAAAAGGGTATTGATGTGAATTGTACTGCCTGTATATTTCGTTAATGATTTTCATTATCTTGGTTGGTTCACAAGGTCTGGAGTTGATATAGTAAAACTGTCTGTCAGTACTGGAACGTCCACTACCATGAGCACAAGAGGATATAAAACCTGTAAACTCAATTGGTTTTGCAACATTTTTGTGACCTTGGGATTTCTGTGATCCACTAATATCACTATTAGTAACATCAGTATCATTAGAGTCCTCAGATAAATCTATTTCAACATCATCTATATCAACACTTTCATCTGTTTCCTTTACTTCTCCTGACAAACCCCTAAATATATTATCTTTTATGTTTGCAACATATTCTGGCTTTATTTCGAGTAATGTTTGTAGTTGCTTAACCCCAAAGACACTGGCAATATTGTCTTTATAAAATAATGTTCCTTGTGTTGCTACTACTACAGACTTGGAGTTAGAGCTTGTTTGATTGCTGCAAGTTATTCTGCAAAAAAATTGACATATTTTAGTACCATAATAGCGTATTATACTTTAATTCCCTATAATGTTTATTGAAACTTACTTAACTCCAACTGAAATCAAACAGTATGCATAGAGCAGCTGAGTCATTTTGTTGAATTCCCTCTTAGCATTTTTATGAAATTCTTTCTGTCTCACAGGCAATGATGAGAAGAGGTTTGTTAAACTGACAGTTGTACCAACTTGTCTTGTACATGGTGTTTGTTTAGTTATATTCCCTTTGTGGTCATATTCTAATTTCGTAGCTAAGTATTTAAAAAAATATTTTGATTATTGAACATTCTGAATACTCAAATAAAACCACTAGTGTAAAAAACCGGTCAAGTGCGAGTTGAACTCGCGTGGAGAGGGTTCCATACGAGGAATATTTTATCTGCCATGTTTTTTTAAAGAACGTGACACCGACATTCCAACTGAAAATGTAAGTTTGTACGTACAATATTGAGAGATTTACCATGTTGTTTCAAGATCATAGACTTCTTATTAATTTTCCTGTAATCTATAGGTATAGAACTATTTTCTGTATTTTTTCAAAATTTAAGGCTCAGTAGTTTCGGAGGTAAGGGGGAATGGTAAATTTCCGTCTATTGTCTTAAATAACTTTAATAAAATTTAAATTATGAAAAAAAAATTATTTGAGATCCTCACGGTAAGCCCTTTCATTGATATGTCACACGGTACAGATTGCGAAACTTTTTTTTAAATTGTCTATTTACCCCTCAAAAATGACTCCCATTTTCAAAACTCATTTATTTACGTTACACGTCTGTGTTTGGGTCACAGATATTCATATGTGTATTAAATTTCAACTATCGGTCCATAAGATTCGGAGCAAATTGGCTGTGAAAGACAGACAGACAGACACACGAGTGATCCTATAAGGGTCCCATTTTTTCCTTTTGAGGTACGGAACCCTAAAAAAACATTACAGCTAGAAAGGAAGTGAATACTGAGACTGATGAATGATAGGGGTGCATTGAAGCAGACATGCTGCGTCAACCCCGAATAAATTGGGATATGAGCAATAATATAACAATTCAGAACAGTATACTGTCTGAATTGTTTTTAGGTCTCCGTACCTCGAAAGGAAAAAACGGAACCGTCCGTCTGTCTGTCAAGACCCTTTTTCTCAGGAACGCGTGGAGGTATCAAGCTGGAATTTATATCAAATACTCAGGCTACTGTCCCTTGGAGCTGTGAAAAAATCAAACTTCTAAGCCAACGCAATCAAAAGATACAGCCGTTTATGCCGCAAATTTTCGACACTCGCAAGGGAATCAAAACCTACAGGATACTTCCCGTGAACTCAGAATCTTGAAATTTGGTACGAAGCAACGTCTTACAGCACAGATAAAGTAAAATTTGCGTAAACCGTACATTTTTTGTTACAACATATTATTATTATAATAAAAATATTTTTACTTATATACCTACAGGTTTGTACGGAACCCACGGCGAATCCGACTCGCACTTGGCCGGTTTTTTTGTTTGTGGTTCTACTGCAGTAGAACCACAAACCATATTACCATATTCATAATCTTTGTGTCTTGTAGTAACTGTAAGATTAGCTAATGAACATAGTGAACTTAGCGCTTCCCCTCTGAATCCAAAACTTGACACTCCAAGTAGATCTGAGTAATCAGTTAGTTTTGAAGTGTAGTACTTTAAAGCTGTAAAAATAAATAGGCATTATTTAAAGGCTGTGATACAAAATAACAGTCACAAAATAGAAAACACGTTATGTCACGAAAAAACGTTTCAACCAATCAAATGGCTTGAAATGAGTTTTAAGTACCTAATTCTCGAGTTTTCAGTGAGGTTCTGTAATACAGGTCACTAAGGCCTGTATTACAGCCTCTACTTCTGAACCTTCTCATTCTTGATGTTGTCTTTTAAGAAGTAACATTCGCTAGTAGGCTTGAGTATAGTTTTGCATGTGTAAATCAATTTTAATTATTATTCTTACTCAAAGCAGCAAAGTTATCTTCGGTGACACCAGTTCCATTATCTGATACTTCTATTAAGTCAATGCCATAATTTTTAAACCTTATATCAATACTTGTTGCACCAGCATCTAAGGAGTTCTCTATCAGCTCTTTTACAGCAACTGCTAGACTCACAACAACCTAAAAATGTAAATATGTTATCATTATTAATTATTCTCTAGAATACAACATAGGCAACCATACTGTGAGTCTGTGATAGTGACTCAGTTCTATGTTCTGTTATGGGTTTGGAACTTCCGCACTTAGTCCTTCAGTGGACCATTGTGCGTGGGCCATGGCGGCCGTTGGTGGTTATTCCAACCAGCCCACCTCCCTCCAGAAGCTGATTAGGTCTCCTGGTCTTTTGAGAACATCTGTGTATGATCTGGGTGTCCCGAGGGTTTGTGTCCTGATGTGGGTGATGCCTGTGCACTCAAAGAGCACATGCGCAATGGTTTCATCAGCCTCCATGCAAGCTCTGCACAGGGGGCTGTCCGTTATGCCTATAGTGTGAAAGTGTTTGTCTAGCATAGTGACTCAGTTAACACAGCTTTCTTTTAAGTCATGATCTGCCTAGCCTTTTCCCAACAAGTTGGGGTCGGCTTCCAGTCTAACTGGATTCAGCTGAATACCAGTATTTTACAAGGAGCGACGGCCTATCTGACCACAACCCAGTTACTGGGTAATAGGATACCCCTCGGTAAGACTGGTTGTCAGATTTTCGGGCTTCTGACGACCCATAACGACTGTCAAAGATTCTCGAATGACAGCCGGGACCAACAGCTTAACGTGCTTTCCGAGGCACGGAGGGGTCTTGGTATGTTAACATGGTCACCCATCCACGGACCAACCGTGGCAAGCGTTGCTTAACCTGATCGATCGGCCCGTGTGACTCGGTGCGACAGCTTTCTTTCAAGTGTTACCTGGATATTCTTTCTTACATGAATGGGTGAGAGGGTTATCATAAGGGATGTATCTTGCTTCTTCGTGTTTACAACTCCATCCATTATATATAAATAAGCAGTAGAAAAGGCTATTGGCATACCTGTCCAGAACATATTTTATGAACTGTATCCTTAGCTATAGGCTTAATATTATTAATACTTTGATTTGTTTTTATGTCCATGATTTGTCTATAAGTAATATAATTACAAAACTAAGTAAAAAACAAATCGTACTTTAAATTAATTTTCTTTTCCAGATAATTGTTGCTGATTTGTTGTATTTTATCAGCGACACCAACATTATAAAAGTACTCTGAGTCTGTGGACACCAAACCAAACAAAGCCAATAAAAATTTATTACCACAGCACAGAGTACTTTTATTAGACGGACATTTATTACTGTACTCTGTGAGTGACATAAGCCGCCACAGAGTACTTTTTGATAGTGTAAGCCGCCAAAACCGTAGACCGAGGGCGCGTTCCGAATTGAGGACATAATCGATGTAATCGATTTGAGCGTGCTAAAACCCGTACCGAATTGGCGTGAGCGCGATAACGATGTCCCGTGAATCGTCATAGATGACGTCATGGCATGCGCCATCTTGCGATAACGCCGACCATGCCTCGTACAAATATCACCGTGAGCGCTGTCAAAAATGACAGTGTGTGTGTGTGTGAGGATGAGGATGTGTCAGTGTGTGTTTTGTTTTGAGTTGCACCATATCTTTTTAATAACGTGGCATTTTCGAAATTGTGCTTCTGGCTGACAGTCGCCACATAAACAAAGAAAAGGAAGAAACTTGTGGTGTTTTTATGAAGAAATACTGCTGTAATATCTTTTTGACACCGAGTAAGCACTGTGAGCGCGCTAACGAGTGTTCCGAATTGTTGACAGCTCTCAGCTGTCATAATCGTGATATCCATTATGGAACGCATGTGAGACGATTTGAGTGCTGTGAGCGATATTGGCCAATTCGGAAAGCGGCCAGAGAATAAAGATAGACATGCTCTTAAAATAATAATAATTGCGAAAGTGAGATGACTTATATGTCAAAATGTCTATGTGTGAGCAGGACACAGCATAATTTTTCTATCTCTATTTGCGTATCGGTTTTTTGTTGTTTGCCATCACAGTCATTGATGGCAAACAAATTGTGGTGTCAAAATATTTTCGTTGATTTAAACTGTGAAACGCATACTTTGTGTAATTTGTGACTTTATTGATATTCCAAAAGGTAATATTTAGTGCCTAGTGATGGTGAATTGCTGTATAAATGGCTGTAAAAGTCGTAGTGAACGAAATCAACCAAACATTTCAAACAAACATTTCATCGGTAAGTAGCATTTTGTACCTAATACACCAAGTAAATCTAAGAATGATTGTACTCAAGACTATTTTGTGTCAATGTTATGCAAAATTTATTGATAATTTCATCTTAAAAGACGATAAAATACTAACGTGTTTTTTGTACTAACCGACCAAATTGTGAGGCATTTTATGTTAGGTTGTCATCTATGTTACTTGCGTGTCATTTGTCAATAGTCGGATAATAACTTGACGGGGATACCAGCACTTAATTATTTTTACCACTGAACGTATTTAATTTTTACTCTATTTTTAGTTTTCCGAATGAACCATTTTTAAGAAATGAGTGGACTGAGTGTACGGGCCGAGTTAACTGGCATCCAAGACGTCACTCCCGAATCTGCTCACGACATTTTGAATCTAGTTGCATTCGACAGAAATTAAATAGTACTCACTTAAATCCACGTTCGATACCCACACTTTTTATCCAGGTAAAGTAAATTTATGATACATACCAATTTGTTCTACACGGGCCTGTGATAAAGCGCGTAAATCATCATCTGCCTAGCCTTTTCCCAACTATATACTACTACAACAAAAATAAACATTCCTACTATCTAATGACAATTAATTGAATGACTCGCAGTAGTAGACAGTACAATCAAAATACTCAATAAATGCCAGATTACCCACACGATGGGGGTAAGAGTCTAAGTATGGCAATATTACTTGCACCAACCTGTAGTAATGTACTTATGTCGAACTATCGCTATCTCATACTGCATACGCTGAGGACTTGTCTATCTTTATTCTCTGTCTACGGCCAAAACCAAACCCATAGAGGAAAATGACCAAACCAAACCAACCAAACGACAGATTACTAATATGTAGCAAGCTAAACCAAACACAAAGAGAATGTAAACCACAGCTGATAAGATTTTCTTTGATAGAATTTCAACTTTACTACAAAGGAATAAGGTTCATATTCAATTGGGAAAGTTTGACAGATTGGGGTAGGTTGATGTGCTGGCCTTTGTACGATAATTATCGTACGTCTGGCATCCCTGCCACAGAGCAGGAAAACTGAATGTAACTGTAGTCTGTGAGGAAAACCTACAAAATGTCAAATTACTTTTCTTTTTAATTTGCCCAAAGGGCATGCTATAGTCTTTCGACCATACCGCCTCGTCTTCCGTGTAGAATCATCGACGTAATAGTCTATTACGTCCATGTGTAGAATTGTATCCTTGACATGAACAGAAAAATGGCTATAGAGTCTGACCAACGAAAGCTGGCCAAGAAAAAAGGCGGCAATTTAAAAAAAAACAAGAGCTGTTTCCCTGGCTATACACTGCGTAAACGCAATTCATACAATTTACTATTCATTGCGAATTTATTGATCAGTCTTAGAATGTCTCCATTCTAAAAGTTTTTAAAATAATTCGCTGTCAGCTTTCGTTGGCCAAACTCTATCTCTAAAACTGACCATTTTTTTTGCGCCCTTATTAACTTTCAATCAGCATGTTATGTTGTACCAAAATTTCAGCCAAATTCAACGAACTGCTTTTTCGATACATTGCGGGTCCTTTACGTTCCCGATTTTCGATGACGATGACGGCGCGCCGGCGCGCCTATTCCCTATTAAAAAAATTTCTCTATGGCGCGCCGTCTTGCTTGTGTCTTGAAGTCGGAGTCGTTGGTTCTGCATTTTCGTTTTTTGACACCAACTTTCAAAATTAAAATTATTTTTCACTTTTTTTTTTTTTTTAAGTCAGTTGTTTTTATTTTTATCCGATTTCCAAAAAGGAGAAGGTTATATGTTCGACTTTATGTTTTTTTTTTTTATGTATGTTCACCGATTTTTCCTTGTGAACCGATATGAATTTTTTTTTTGTTTGATTTGGTATTCTCACGATTTCATGATGACAATGGGACCACCATTGTCATCATGAAATCGAGGGAAACCTTCAAATTTTATAGGCAAATAGGTAGCGATTTGGATATTTTTTAAAGTAACTTGAGCATTTGCTCTCGGAAATCATCATTTGCTAAAGTGGAGCTGATGATGAAGACCACAGATGGCCATCGGAACTACTCAATGATTAATATTTCACGGGTTGCGATTCAATTACTTTATTAAGGTTGCTAAGCAATTTATGCTCGTCACAATGCGTATGGTGAGTGGTTGTTGAGGAGTTCTCCTGGTTCTTACCAGGAGATCTTCTCACTCAACAATTAACGTCCCAGCATCGGGAAAACAATATTTTGTAAAAGGTGATGAGCAGTTGACAATAGGCTATTGTAACTTAGATAAATTACAAACTTTCCCACTAAAAAGTGAATAGTAAAAACTTTTTTACATATAACAACCGACTTCCAAAATAAAAAACGTTACAAAGTGAAAAATAACTTTAATATAGGAAGTCGGTGTCAATAAACGAAAATGCAGAACCAACGACACCGACATCAGAAATTAAAGTTATTTTTCACTTTGTAGTGTTTTTTTAGTATATATTTTTTCCATACAAATTTCGGGAGAGTATTACTCCATTGTTTGACATTATGCATCCAAAGTTAAACAAGATATCGTTTTGACTTCTTAATAATTGTGTCTGTACGGAAACAGAATAGTAAAATAAAAATAAATTAAAACGTTATGAGCCAACTATTACGTCCATGGAGCCAACAAAGATTCGTTTTTCTTGCTATTTTTAACGTAACTTTGGGTGTAAATAAGTAATAAAAGAACTGTAAAATCTTCAAAACCAAAACCGTACCGACAACGCTCAGTTATCGAAGAGTTCAATAAACTTTTTTTATAATTGATTTATGCAGTGGTTTTTTCATAAAACTCGATTTTCCAAAGCACTTTTCGAAATTATTTATGCGTCTATCAGTTCAGAACGGTGTTTCTGTGCGTGAGAACTAGACGTTGTGCATGTAGACTAGCGTCTAACTGCTCACCACTGATACTAGTTCTGTCATACACGAAGACACGAAGCCAGCCAGACAGCAGCGTGATATTTAGCCATGACCACCAGTGAGTTCGAGCTCGCGACTAGTTTACTCTTAAAGTTATTTTTCACTTTGTAGCGTTTTTTTTTTGATGTTTGTTGTTTTTTTTTTTTTGTAAAAAAGTTTTTTCAATTTTTAGTTGTACTTACCTACCCCACACAAATTCATATAAGACTACTTGCTCTAAGAATATCAGTGACAGGAAGCTATTGAACACATCTGCCTACCCCTTTAAAATGTACAGGCGTGATGTTATGTTGTGTGATTGCTTAAACAATGCATACATATGCGACAGCAGCAATCGCGGTTGATTTGCTGGCATTTATTGAAAAGTTCGGTTGTCTGTCTCCGAAACTCATCATCAGATGTTTACGAAATTTAAATGGGACCATTTCGGAATGGTTTACTAATGATCAGCGTAAAATATATTATCATAGTTTACATTGGCATAACGAAATTCAGCATAATGATCACTACGCATAATATTATTAGGCATAAATGATTTGCCGTAATGTTTATTGCCATAAATACTGTTGGCATAATAATAATGAAGCATAAAATAAAGCTTAATAAACGCATAATGATATTTACAAATAATGTTCTTTGGAATAAACATAATAAACCTGTATGTAATAACTCCTAACGGTTGTAGACACTATTTCGCATTATTGGTTAAAAATTATTGTTGCAATGTAATGCCGAATGTAATGTGATAATGTCTTAATATCACATTACATTCGGCATTACGACATTAGTCGACGGAACCAGGCTTCGTGTTATATTTCTGTCTACATATTGCGCATGCGTCATCGCGTCCATTTATTTATATTCAACTGGTATAAAAATACGTCATCCAATTACTCGACTAAAGAAAATAGAATGACAGCGATGCTCCCATAGACAAAATTACTAAAAATAAAAATACAGTGTGACCGGAACGCGCGAAACAAACGTGTCGATTTAAGGCAGTGGGGCAATCGGCCATGTTCGTTCCGTGTCTATTTTCGGCGGATGACAGTTGAGAGCAATGGTAGGTAGCCCAGTGGTATCGGCCGCGACTTACGAGTTCTAGGTCGTAGGTTCGAACCCAGACAGGCGCTTTACTTTGTGTAAATTATTTCATTACCACTGCTCTCAAAACGGTGAAGGAAAACATCGTGAGGAAACGGCATGTCCTAGAACCAAAAATTCGAAGACATGTGACATCTACCAACCCGCACTGGGCCTGCGTGGTGGATTACGGCCCATTCCCTCTCACAGAGAGGAGGCCTGTGTCCCAGCAGTGGGAACATTATAGGCTGATTATGATGATGATGATAACAGTTGAGTGTTGAAGCTAACTCTAAAACTGCTCAAGCAAAGTTAATAAAAGGGTCCACCCCTGAGGCATACCTTATCCATCAACCCAAATTGACTTCAATAGGCAAATCTGATGAAGAAGTTGTGGGCTTTCCCTAAATCCGACGACTTTGATAACTCAGGTCTGAACAGGTTTTAAAAGGGTATTCAGGGCGAATAAAATTTATTCTGTGCAATAGCGTTATATGTCCTGTTATCATGTTAGTGAAAATATAAATATCTGGATTGATAGGGCCTTTTGGAAAATATATGTCGACATTGATCACTGACCTGTCTTATTTAATAGAGGTCAGTGACATTGATTCACCAAAGTATCATAATGTGGTTAAATAATAATTATTGTGTGGATATAGTACCTATTAATTCCATGAACCTACGTACGGTGCCATTTTATTTATGGCTGTGATATAAATAAAATGGCACTGACACAATGACAATGATTGTCAATTTCTCACTGTCAACCAAAGAGAATGTAAACACTAGTTATACTGTCAGTGTCACTACGCAAGGCGAAAATCTGTTTCGTTGTTTGTTAAAATTGTTGAAAACGGCAACGTTTAATGATCAGTATTTGGCAAAAGGTTTCTAAACTTCTTTAAAATTTGTACCTATATCAAACCAAAATGTCTCTTAATACGGCTCATGCCGATCATGGGGTGTTGATACATGCAAGGGAATGGTGAGTCATCTTTTTGTGTATGAATGACGACTGCGTAAATCGCTTTAGAATGTTCTACACTTGCGTTATAAATTGCTATAGGTATTGATTTCTGTAGTTACATGTCTATTAGCTTGTTTTTTTAGCTATTCAAGGCTTTATATTTTTTGGAAGTCTTACGCCAATATCTTGATTTCCATTAGGATCCATTTTGTTGTAGAAGTTGTTTTAAATAAACTTTTAACCGACTTCCAAGATAAAGGAGGAGGTTCTCAATTCGGATGTTTTTTCGGGCATCACTCCGTCATATAAAGACGGATTTGCAAAATTCTTTATTTGTTTGAAAGAAGTTTATCCCGAAATGTTCCCATTTAAATTTCGTAAAGGATGATGAGTTTCGGAGACAGACAACGGAACTCTTCAATAAATGCCATAAAATCTACCGCAATTGCTGCTATCGCTTATGTATCCATTGTTTAAGCACACACAACATAACATCATGCCCATACCCTCTAAATGGGAACACAGATATGTTCAGTATACCACGGTATACCCTCATTTCTGTCAAAGTTGTTATTGGGGTACCCCTAATCTAAAAATTCTCTAATTTTTTAATGGATAAGGTATGCATCAGGGGTGGTCCCATATAAATTTTATGAACTTTGCTTGGGAAGTTTTTAAATTAGCTTCAATAATACAATTTTTTTCCACTTAGTTTATATTGATGATGTTTTAGTAGCTTCCTGTCACTGATATTCACATAGCAAGTAGTGTTATATGAATTTGTGTGAGATACAACTAAAAAGTGAAAAATAAAAACTTTTTGTATACCAACAACTTCAAATTTTCTAATTTGAATGAACCTATCACAGTATTTCTTTGACAAAAAAAACCTCGTCAACACAACCAATTTGAACCAATTATTTGTAGACAAGGAACTAAAATAAATGCGAAAGTTTTAATTTAACTAGCAGCAAGATATTTAAATTTATTATGATTATGTGGCATTTTAATCAAGTGACAACTGAGTTAATTACTAGTTCCCTAACCCTCAATTTATTTGTTTACAATTTTCAAATAAGGTGTTTGAAAAATTGTAGGAATCCGAACAAAAGTTTTTGTTATCATGATTTATTAATGAGATTATTTATATCCTTTTTTTCACATCAGATGTCATATTTATATTATAACTAGCACCCCGCGGTTTCACTCGCATAAGTGTCGATTCTGTGGGAATATCATGATAAAAAGTATCCTATGTGTTAATCCTGGTTATAATCTATCTGTGTGCCAAGTTTTATCCGAATCCATTCAGCCATTTGTGCTTGAAGAAGTAACACACACACACACACGCTCAAAAAGTTTCTCCTTTATAATATTAATTAATGTGATAATTTAGCTTTAGTGACAAAATTAATAAAATCATGTTCTTATATTATTTAAATAAATGTGAAGTCGCTTTCTGCTTTAATTTGTTTTTTTATTTACACTTACCTAAGTGGATTAAGTGTTACATCATCATTTACACCTATCTACAGCCATATGGGATTCCACATTAGTCACAATGCCACATTGCTTGTTACATCATTATGAGATATTTATCTTGATTAAGAATAACACATACAACCCAACTGGAATAGCTTGTCTGTCTTTGATTGGCAAATAAAAAAAGAGTGCCCATTATTTCTTCTAAAAACAAATCCTACCAAATAGATTGCATAACACATTCTTATTAGATTGCATAAGAGTAGCTCTTAAAAATTATTTACCCAATGAAAACACAGATCATCAGCTTTTATGATCAAATGAGATACTGATGAAATGTGAGATTATCCAATATAAAAAACATTGTTCTGAACCACACCCCATATAGTCCAGTGTGACTAGTAGACCCAATTGAACATACATTTTGTTTTGTGCATTTTATAATGCTAATTTGACCCTTTTTTTTTTCAGTATCATATTGTTTTCGGACAATGTCTCAGTTGAATTCTATGGAAATGACACTCCTGAGTTCAAAGGTATCAAACAAGGCCGCATGTATTTAACTACTCATCGCATGATTTTCAATTCAAAGAGCCCAGCGGAACCACTAAGGTCCTTCAGTTTTCCATTTATTACATTGGAAGATGTAAGTGTTTCTTTGTTAATAACCTTCTAATTATGTATATATGTTATAGACAATGTGTATAATCCGGCATTGTATAGAATGCCTAGGCATTCTATACATTGCCTAAAACTTTCAGGCAATGTGTATAATACGATTCATTTCATACATTGCCTAGGTATTGTATAAAATGCCCGAAGCGCATCAGGCAATGTGTATAATGAACGACCATTGCATCCAATGTCGATGGAGCTCCGCTTCGCGTAGCCCCTATTTCTGTGAAAAGGGTTTAAAGTAACCTAACCAAACCTAGCCTCGGGGTGCCCTTCACTCGCTCTTACATCCTACGTCACGTATCAACCGATCGCAACCATGCAACCGATTTTACCTGAAGTTAGCAAGTATTACTATAGCGGCCGTGTGTTGTAAGCAAGATAGTCCTTACGGTGTATAGATGTTCGTTTCTCCCATGGTACTTACATAACATTGATAAAAACAGACCAAATCTATTTACTTTACATATTGCCGGTGAACCAGCAGGTATTCTATACAATGCCTAGGTATTCCATACATTTCCTAGGTAAAGTGTAAAATAGTTTGAACATTCAATATCATTTCACACATTGCCTGGACGACCCCGGCATTCTATAAAATACCGAGGAAATGTATAGAATGCCTGCATTATACACATTGCCTATAACATATATATATTTTTTTTTTCTTTGAGTTACTTAATGTTTATAATGTTTATTTCTCCACTACATAATGGAAACCATGTCTTAGCTTGATGGGATCTCCCTTCAGAAAAATGAAAAACTTCCATACAAACTTCCATCCCCTATTTAACCCATTGAAGGCCACTGAGCAAGACACAACATAAGTTTCATTGTTATTATCTGGGGGTGTTTAGTGTTCCACAGTGTTAACCCCTTAAGGGGATACGTTTTAAAGTCCTGTGTAATTTTGAATACAAATCAATAAATCAAAAAAGCCCACTCATTTAATCATTGTTTTTTTTACCAGGTTGCTGTAGAACAGCCTATGTTCTCTGCTAATTACATCAAGGGTAAAATCCATGCGCAACCCAATGGTAACTTCATTGGAGAAGTGAAATTCAAAGTAGTATTCAAATCCGGAGGTGCCATAGAGTTTGGTCAAGCTATGTTGAAAGCCGCACATCTTGGTATGTATTTTTTATTGACATCCTTTTTCTAGATATTTTATACCAGAGCTGTCCAAGGAACGGCGCCACAGACGCTTCAATTGGAAGCTCTTCGTCACCCACCATACTTAGTTGTCAGTCTTCGATTCCCATCCCCAGGATTTCTTTAACGCAGCCTAGGCATCAATGCACTCCATTAAAATGGTAAAGGAACATCAACCATATCAGTCAACATATTGATTACTAAAAAGAAATATAAAACAATAATATCTGTCTTTTATTTTTCAAAAAAAAGTTGATGTATTTGCAACAGCGGCCTTCCAATCTATTTAGAAATTTATATTGACCGAGGATCGTATACGGTTTGAACAGTTCCTATTCTATACTAAAGAAAATTCCGTTTATTGCTGGGAGTTTGCTTGTCATTAATCTCTCTTTGTGATGCAGCTTGTTTAGGTAGCAATCATATCAAGCATTTATATCAAAATGATAAGCTATCATTATTTCAACTTTGTTACTGTTTCATTAACCACTGTTATCAGAGAATTAAATGCTATTTTTTTACATTAACGCATAATCTCGTTTAGGGATATTTATGGTTAACGAAGCTATAAACTCCCTAATGGCGTTGTTGCCCAAATTAACTACAAGTTACCTATTCACTTTGTTGTAAAAAAATTACGATAGTCTACGTCTAGAATCATGTGCTGAATTCATGATATCTACAGTTTGCGCAACCATATCCCTGCCACATCGAGTTGTAAAAATTATATATATAAAAAAACAACATACTTTAAAAAAAAAAACACAAATAAGTGAAAAATACCTTTAATTTCGGAAGTTTAGTAGTTTGTAAATAAGTTTTTAATTTTCATTTTTTATTTGTACCTACCTACCCCACACAAATTCATATACTTAACACTCTTGCTATTATGAATATCAGTGACAGCTATTGAACACATCTGCCCACCCCTTTAAATGGTACAGGCGTGATGTTATGTTGTGTGATTACGTAAACAATGCATAGGTACGTATAAGCGATAGCAGCAATCGCGATTGATTTGCTGGCATTTAGTGAAGAGTTTCGTTGTCTGTCTCCGAAACTCATCATCAGATCTTTATGAAATTTAAGTGGGACCCTTTCGGAATAAACCTTTTAATTTTTTTTTATATATGACGGAGTTTTGCCCGAACATACCTCCTCCTTTTTAGAAGTCGGTTAAAAATAGTTCGACTTTGTAGACCGTGGTCTCACACGATGAGACACATACCTGTACGATAGTACACTCGTGCATGTACATAAGTAAACGCGCGGTGATAAACTGGTAAGTCAAGTGCAGACGAGACACGATTTAAGCTCGGGGAATCCCTTCATAATTATTATTTTGTCCTGCCCTTTGTAGACTCGCCCGCCCAGAGTCGACCGCCTTACATACCTAGCTTATTCATTACTACGCCTGTTGAGTGTTGCTTTCGTAACGTTCCTAATACTCTCTCAATTTACCTTGAAAAACTTTGAAAGAACAAGTTGATATATTATATCTCCGAACTACCAATATATCAAGAGAATCAGATCCTCTCGGGTTCTGGCGCAATGAGGTTTTGTATCCCAATATAAAAATATTGACGCAAAAGTACTTTAGTTTCCAAATAAGTTCTGTCGGTTCCGAGAGACTGCTCTACAGCAGGCCTCATTCAAACGGACTTGCCAAAGCTCATTTCAGACTACGCTATAATATAATAGCTTATAGCATATAGTTCGTAGCACAACAATATCGCTCGCCATACATTTATTTATTTTAGAACACGTTCACACTTTGCTGTACTATAGTTATAAATAAATGTATGGCGTGCTATATTGTTGTGCTATGAACTATATTCTATTACTCGTATTATATTATAGCGTAGCCTGAAATGAGCTTTAATCGCCTTTCTCCGCATAACTTAAAAATTATTTGATTCCTCAATAAAAATCTTGTTGATGTTAATTTTAATTATTAACTGAGAATATTTTTGTTATTGTAAGTTTAATTTGGTTTTTTAATAGTCAGTCTTTTAACCATCCGTATTCGGTATTGGTATCGGTATCGTATCGGCCAAGATGCGTATCGATACATCCCAACTTTTTTTTTTACGTATTATTATTAAAAAAATTATGTCTTTGCAATGTAACTCTTATGTCATTGGTATAAAATACAAATTAGAATGAGAGTTGCATAAAACTCATGGCAAAAATCATTTTAATTTATACTGTTAATATCGGGATAAAAGTATCCTATGTGTTAATCTTGGTTATAAACTATCTGTGTACCAAATTTCATCCAAATCCGTCCACTAGTTTTTGCGTGAAACAAACATCCAAACATCTTCAAAAACTTTCACATTTATAATATTAGTAGGATTACATTGAGGTAAAAGTTACATTAATAAAATTTGAACTCGCAGCAACCCGTCACTCGGTGCCGGACTCGCAGCCGCCGCCGTACTCTCCGCCGACGGGTCCGTGGTACGCCGCGCCCCCGCCCGCGTACGCGCCGCCGCCGCAGGGATACTACGGATGGGTGCCTCCCTACACGGTTAGTTTCACAGTATCACTTGTTGGTCTAGTGGTCGCTAGCGCTACTGCTGAGCATGAGGTCCTGGGTTCGATTCTCGGGTCGGGCAAAGAGGTGTTGGGTTTTTCCATCCAGAATTTCTCAGTAGCAGCCCGGAGTTTGAATTTGTGCCCGGTTGATATCAATAGGCTCGCCCCCTATTACATGGAAGTTAAACATAGCTAGCGAAATGTGGGTGTACAATAGTCACACCTCTGCCTACCTTTCGAGTATTATAGGCGTGATATTATGTATTTTATAAACATAATTACTTCTACGAATATCAATCTACAGTTTCACAGTAGGTACCACTTGTTTATTAAAAACGGAACCGAAAACAAACACCGAACTATGTAATCTCTGCTACCCCCAAAACAGTGGCCCTGTTGAAACAGTGTAGCAAGTTAGCAACTAGGAAGATATGCTCCTTGGATCTATTTCGAAGACAACGTCATACCTTTATCTAACTTTTCGAGGAATGCTGGTGAGGTTATAATAAAACAATGTTGCTTAACTTCCCTCTGCTTATTATTATTTGAATATAATAAACTCGCGATCAGCCCCTGCTTCGCACGGTTTTTACGACTTGACAAAACATTGAGATTTCTTTATTTGAATAACAAAGTACACGTATTATTTACAACGTTCCAGAATTCATTTTCTAAAAGAGGTTGACAACCTGATCAAAATCCGTTGCTTTGTTTAGAAGAAGAGCAAAGCGTGACCGTTGTTCTTCAGACAGACGAAAAGCGACTTCAATTTATAATATGATATAATATGTGTAAATTATATTTTCAGGCGTTCCCTGATCAGCCTCCACCAAATTCAGTATTCGTGTCCAACAACCCGCCTCCGTACCCCGGCGTGATGGGCCGGCCCTACCCGCCGGGCACGGGCTACTCCGGCGTCAGTTCGCTGGATAGTCCCTCCCCCACAGGTGCATTCCCGCAGGGCCCCTCCGCGCCGCCCGGGTACCCTGGGGCTCCGGCTGGCATGTCCTCCAATGGTGAGGGGTCATTCTTTTCTAAATTCCAAATTATTTAAACGGCTGCACAGGTTCCTGATCTAACTTAATCTGTTGTATAAAGTTTTGAAATGTTGATTTTTTGTTTTAATCTGTATCTACAGCTTTCGAGAATATTGCTATGAATATTAATCAAATGAACGGCCAGGCCGAGGCTCCACTGTAAGTGCAAGTGCAAGTGGCTCTTGCAAATATAATCGTTATTTTGTAATCTTACTAAGTACTATGGGTATGCGTCATGTAGTTTCTCATGTTGCTCAAGATTAGTATCATTAGTTAAGTGAGCTTCTATAGAACGATTAGACTAGGTATGTTGTTTTTAGGATATAGGCACTTGAATTCAGAATCATAGATAATTTCCTATCATAGCCACTTACTCAACTATTTACTTTAGCGTGATGTAGTATAAGTTGATTTTTGAATGACCATTTGTAATAAAAAGCTCCTAAGTAAATTTTGTTTGCCATGAAATTCTAATTTGGTTATGTATCGAATTTGTTGTTCCAAAATTTGTTAATCATCTACGATTCTGAATTGAACGTTAGTTAGGGTTCATTTGTATTGGTTGCTGCAGTAGTCTCATTATCGTTTACAGATGCTAAAGCTGCGGAGGCAGCACAAAGCGCCTATTACGATCCTAACAGGCCTCAGACAGCTTACGTGCCACCGCCTTACAACGTAAGTACATTACACAACTCAATAACATAAAGTTATTACAGACATTTGAATACTTACCAAAATTTTATTTTTAGTAGAGTCCGAACGAATTTTAATTTTTGGCAAAGTTTGGTGGAAATATTCATTTTTATTTGCGGCAGTGCTGCAGTGGCGGAAAAAGTAGGTTCCGGAAAATCAATAATACATTTTTCAGAGACTTATCAGGGTTATAAGAAATAAAAACACAATACCTCATTTTTTTTTTCTCGCACTTAATATTATCGTTTGTCATTAATAACTTTATACTTTTGAGAAAAGTATAAAGTAATTTTCGTGTTATTTATGTTTAAACGGTTAAATTAATGGATTAAAAGTTTAACCCGGTACAATTAATTTACATTTATCAAACAATAACTAACAGAATGTAGAAAAAAAAATTATATTCATTTTCGGCCAAAAATGTAAATGGCCGAATTTTTGTTTTCGGCGGAAAAAAAACCATTTTCGGTCGGACTCTCACTTTTACACTTTTTTGTTAGTATTTAGTAATTGTTGACAAAATCTCAAAAACTAAATTGGCACGTAAAAATCATGCGTTGTAAAAATCATTTAACGTTGACTTTGATTTGCTAGTGAGTGACTAATTTGATTACATACAAAAAAAAAACTTTACTCAATGAACAATTTCTAAATTACAGGATCAACCGCCGACCTATCAGGAATCATTGTCAAAAAAAGAAAATTAATGCATTGTCCACATTTCCAAATGCCACAGAAACACTCTTGTCTGAAGGGTCAAGACGAGTTCTACTATTGCCCACAGGAGAATTATAGTGAAGAAACAGTTACCATTAAAAATTCGCTATTACGATGAGTATCTCACCAGATTATTATGTTTTGTTCTTTTTTGTGTCAAACAAAATGTCTCAAGTATTAGAATTCATTTTTCGTTTAGTAATTCTGTAAAATGCGACTGTATTCATGTCGTTGCACAGTATAGGGCTCTGTAGCATGTACGTATCCAGAATGGGGAACTTGCTCAGTAAAAAAAAAAAATTCAATCAAAAGTTGACTTTTCAAAGTTCTGAATTGACGTGACGTCGCGCTTTATACATCGCATCTGACACAAACGTTATTAAATTAGGTGCTTACACTTTTTTACAACGATGAATACTGCCGTGTAGTCGTGCACATCGACACTTGCACGTAGGATTACTTCTTCTTTTTTGTCTACTTCGGCTCTGAACTTTTCACGAACTTTATGAGGAGACCTTTGGCAATACATGGTTTCAAATGCTTTATTTCCATAAGACTCTTGGCGGGCAGAAAATACACAAACAAAATAGGTAAATCTATGTTTCTTTGACGGAAAACATACATTATAAATAACAACCTCGGGATAAGCTGTCGTCCTTGAAAAATCGATTCTTTCTTTCAGTAATACACTTCACAACTATCGTTACTGAATTATTAATATAATTTATTATTATAATTTTGGAGCAAGTTTCCCATTCCTGAAGTATTTCAATAGACGTAAAATAATTGACAGTCAAAGAATCATGGCAGGATTTGTAAAAAAAGAAAATGTTTAGACAAGTATATTGAGGCATTTACAATATTTTAGTAACCCCGCAATAAAAATATAATGTTCAGAGAAAATAGTTTAACGAGGAGCTCAATAATTCAGAACGAAAGGGCGGCTGTCAGAGTAAACAGCAGGGGCAAGATTTAAATCGTTAGATTCGCCCTACCACGTCAAAACATAGTCTCATTTCTGATTTGTTTTGACACCTCTGATACACATTGACGCAGTGACTACACTTGATTTTCATAGAAACGCTATTTAATAATGTGTGAACTCACTCTTCTCAATATGGACACTTTTTCGTGTGACTAAGTACGGTGAGGGCAAATCTAGTTATTTAAATCTTTGGGGGGCGGGGTTTGACTTAATGTCAAATACTGTATTTTTTTTTATAAATTCAAAATGGATTACGAGGTGAAACAAAAAACTGATATATTCATTTCGAAATATTTTTTAAAATCTGTATCTTAAGCAGATATCCAGACGTGACACATTTTTGTTCATTTATGTCTTTCATCTTTGAAAATCAGAAGAGAAAAATTAATTCATTAGTGAATCGATCCAACGTTGTTGGATTTCGGCAAGTTTTACACGCCTGCCGAATGATCGAAAAAAGAAATCAAAGAAGCAGATGAACGTTCTTTTCTATGTAGTTTAGTCTCGTGTGAACGTGGAATGAAACAAAAATGAAATGAATGTTCATTTTTTAACTTTCGTTCAAAGTTTCCGTTATGCAACGACAGGCTTGATTTTTCCGATTTTTCGGTGACACTTGAAAATTAGGGGAACATTGTTCACGAAATTCTGACTTTTGGTGCTAAAATCTGATAAAATAATCACCAAAAAATAAAACCATTTAAAAAAGGTCCCTTAACCTTTTGTATGTCGAACGTGGCAAGACACGAAGATGTCCACGAAATTATTGTAACCGTTTCATCACTAGTACAGACGCCAGCACATCAAGCTACCCGAAACTGTAAAATTTTCCCAATCAACAATCGTTAGCGATAAAGTTGAAAATCTATTAAAGAAATTTGACAAATTAAAGTATGTAGCTTGATGTGCTGGCTATACTAGTATTAATGTATGTAACATAGTGATTATATTAACATTCCTCATAAATGTTCATGTAGTAGTCAGTGAAAAGATCAAATCAACGCAACTTGAAAAATAACAGATTGGGCAGGATCTTCACCGCACTTTGATTTTATTTGTAAAATGTCGAGAGCATTAGTGTGCATACACACGCGTCGACGACACATTGTCGTCTGCGGAAGGAGTTGCCTCTGTCGGCGACGCGTGTCCTTAATGTGTATGAGCACTTACACCAAAAAGTAGAACGAAGTTTATAGTGGTAGAATTTCATGGGACGCTTTTTCTTGGGTTCCTACAAGGCAAGAGAAAATTAAAACAAAAATACGAGGCCGGCTGTTTTTTAAATTACAAATTGTATTACCTACGTTATTCTTTTTTTTAAATTACAAATTGTATTACCTACGTTATTCTTTTTTTTAAATTACAAATTGTATTACCTACGTTATTCTTTTTTTTTAAATTACAAATTGTATTACCTACGTTATTCTTTTCTGAGTAACCTGTAATTCATGTTATGAGTTATGACGTATTAGTGTGACCTGTGATCAAACATTCTCCATATATTTGGCCCGTCTGCTTGTTCATCGTTTTCGAAGAATTGCGATTTCTTAAATCTTCCTTAATTTTCCTTAAGGGGCTTACAGGACCTAAACGCAAAAAATGCAAGTTTTAGAAACAATAAAAGTATAATTATCATCGACTACAGTAAACATAATCAGAAAAATATATGATATTCTTCAGGATATATGCAAGGTAGGTAGTGTGTTGAAAACATAATACTACTAATTTGATACGATAGAAAAAAATCATGAAGATACCTCTAAAAACTTTATTTTTACAATAAAAACCATATTATTATACATACAATCATTATGATTTTTTGTCAGATTATTCTACAAGCAACATACTAAAGCATTTTTTAGTCCAAATAATAGATTTAAATAGTTAATTGCTTCATATTTTGCTATAAATTACCAGCGTTGTGTCATCGCGCTTCTCTTTCTTTTCTATGTAGTCCGACAAAGACCGCGCTGTAGCCGCCTTAAATAATTCAATATTTATCCCGAGAATATTAAAGACTTAGATTTCTGTTGCCGTTGGTAGGTGATACCAGGCCAGGCGCACTCCACATTTTAGGTACGCTGCACGTGGCGGGCTCGACTTGCCGGGCCAATTCAATGGAGATGCCACGCGCCAGCCGGGTCGCACGTTAGTTCGATACTCAATCACGCGCCGCATCGCGTCGTCCGTTCGTCGCTTAGGATAAAATTAAGGCAAAAGCTTATTGCATCGTATTCGGCTGCATAATAACAAAGAAAGTAAAGAAATGCACGTCTACATGTACCTAATTAGTAATTAGGGAGATACCTACCTACCAAATGTTTACATATTATTATTATAGTATAGTGAGGTACTTGTTACTAACGTAGTTCTCAGGTTTAGCTTTGATAATATGCGTACTTATCAGGTAGGAAAGTACCAAAAAACTTATGAACCGTATTTAATTTTTCTTTCCGGACAACCCTAGTACTCGGTCAAGCGGCGTAGGTATGTTGCGGACGAGAAAGGACAATAACAACTCTCAAGCGCGGCGATTAAGTGCAATTTAGCTTGTGCATTGGCGAAGAAGTGATTTTGTAGCACAGAACACTATTACTCCTAGCGGAGAAGAACGCCATCTTCATAAAAAAAATTTGGTCTAAAAGTATGACTACTAGCGCCGCTAGTGGAACCCTTTCGCAACTTCGACATGGCGCGAAATTTGAAAGTGTGTGTTTGTGTTCTTTGGTGATTTGAATTTGTTGTTTAGAGAGCTCGCTCTAAAACAAATTACTGATTCCGTATATTATTATCGAGTATTTGATAATAATAGGAATCAGTGATTTATTTAGAACGTGCTCATCATGTTACTTGAAGTTCAAAAACAGATTTAAATAAAAGCATAGTTTATAGCGTATACAACTTTATATATGAAGGTAACTATAATCAATCACATTTTCGGTTACTGTCCCTCATAATTTTTCACCGATTCACTGACCAAAGAACACAAATAAACACAAAATAAGAGTCACTAGGCTTCTAAAACAACAAAATGCAGCGTTATGGTATCCTCTATTCAGAGTCTCGATGCAAACGCCGAGGAGAATACTCAACTCGACGCACTTTGAATGGAAAATCACACGAAATACAGGAAAAACGACAACAAAACAAATTAACACACGCAGCGTTTATCAGTTTTGAACCGTTTGAAATGCATTTTTAATATTTTTTAACTTTGACGTCTGACTGAAAACGTTGATGTTGCCATTTACCATCGATTTTTTGACATTTGTTTTTTGGTACTGGAAGCCCTATATCAAACCCACTTACTGAGCCAACCAATCCAAACACAGTTGACTCCCCCTGTTTTGTAGGCTATTATAAAAGCGGCTTTCTTCAAGGTCAAAGGAGTGAATCTTCTGTACGTCGTTAGTACTATTTAGTTATTCTGTCTTTTAAATTACCTTTTTTAAATCTCAATCCAATGTTCTTGATCCACTCAAATGCGGTTTCGAATCCGCACCTGTGTCACATTCATTTTGACCCTATTCCTCTATTTTTGCGGTTGAGGCCAAAAATATCCCATACCTCAAAAATCTGTTTGCAGACTGGTTCCCGTAATATAAATAGGGGCACTTCTATATTTTGTTTCTATTCCGTGAACCAACCACTATAAACTTGTTCTAAATATATATTCGTTCTGCTTTTTTATGTTAACTGCACTCGACTATAAATATAATACATATTAAGCAATACGGGCCCGATTTACACTGACAAGTGTTAATTTAATCAAAGTTGTAATGGAGTCTAGACTGACAATGTTGGTATTTCTGAGATAAAGAATAATCAAAGGCTAGGTACGAATGGACCCTGCTAATGCTATGCTATTATGATAGGAGTTTGATTCAGTATATAATGTTAAAGTCTATTTACATCTATTAATGTGATATTTTCATGATAAAATAAATCTATATTCACTTTCACTGTTGTAGATAAGAATCTAATCGAAATGTATAATGTTTCATCAATCGCAGAGTTATTTTTATCTTAAATATTGTAGTGTTACGACTGTATATTCATAAGCTGTTTATTTATTATTTCCGTACAAAATTCAATGTACACAAAATTATTAGCTTAATAAAAGCTGAGCTTGTTAATCTAAAGGTTTTGTTTGATTCTGCATTAGATATAGTATATGTATACCTCTATTGTTTTAAGTGATACGCAACCACGACCATGGCCAGTGGCCGAACCGACCAACTTAAACTATAAATAATAATAATAACTTTATTTCCAATTTTACAATTTGCCTATGGCAGTAAGTTTTAAAATTGCTTAAATCACTGATTACTCCACTAGCACTCAAGCTACATAAGATTAAACTTGTGTTATGGGTGCCAGGGCTCTCTCTGACTATACAAACCGAAAGTGCATTGTGAACTTGGCCGACCAATAGTCACACGACCAGCCGTCCGACCAGAAGCGGCCAAACTTCAAACAAAAGTACCAATTGGTCGGTACTTCTGCGGCAAGATTGGTCGTATGTCGCGTAGTGTGCGAGATTCGTGTCCTAGCCGAAAGCGTGTCGCGCTGATAGTGGCGGAGTTACACATTTGCCACCCCTACCGACCTCTACAATAATGTGTCAGTTTCTAGATAATAAATTTATAACCCAACGATTTTAAGATTGCACAAGAAATAGTTTTTGGGTACCTATCTATATTTCTGACTTCTGAGCTCATAAAAGCTCGAAAGTTATGTACTACTAATAAGACGGGGTAAGGTAGGCCTTAATACTACTTACACAATAATGTAAGTACATTCTTTGCCGCCCCTAAAATCTGCCGCCCTAGGTTTCAGCCTACTCAGCCTGTTGGTAAATCTGCCACTGGCTGATTTAATTGAATATGACTCGCGCGATCTATCAAGTCGCAATTCCACGTCAATTTATACAAACGCGTAGTCTACTCGCGCGACTATCGCTTTTGCCTAGGATACGGGGTAAGGACACGTACACTCGAGCAAACACTCAAACAACAGCGTGACTCACTCACGCCGCGCTCTCCTCAGAGACTGGAATTCATACTTTATGCCCCTGCTCTGTCATAATGTACATATTAATGATCGCACACCATGTGCGACACGGTTGCTATTCGGGCGCTGAGCGTACGCGGCGTACTTGATTTATTAGGAATATGTACCAAAATTTGGATAACAGGCATACAGTATGAATTCCAGTCTTTGAAGTGAGACGCGCCCTAATATTCTTCTAATAATTTTCTTACATAAAGAATTAATAGGCTATCTAACTTGGTATGATCGGACATCGGACATGGTGCGGCGGATAGAATCTGCGGGTGATATTGCCACATTCATGTATTAAATAAAAAACTGGGGCCTTTATTGTTGAGTGAGAAGATCTCCTAGTAAGATCCACGAGAACTCAACAACCACACACCATACGCATTGTGACGAGTATAAATTGCTTAGCAACCATATTTCAGTAATCGAATCGCAACCCGTTAAATATTTATTTGAGTAGTTCCGATGGCCATCTGTGGTTTTCATCATCAGTTCCATTTTACTAAATGATGATTTCTGAGAGCTATAAAATTTGAGGGTTTCCCTCGATTTTCATGGGTTCCTCTCATCAGATTCCAACTTGATGAGAATGGGACCACCTCGAGAGTATACACTTTCAACCAAAAAAAAAAAATTCAAATCGGTCCACAACTGACAGAGAGATCACTGAACGTACATAAAAAAAAAACAAAGTCGAACATATAACCTCCTCCTTTTTGGAAGTCGGTTAAAAAACAGGTTTCAAGATAAATTGTCATGTGCGCACGACAATATATCAAGCTATACTTTTCCAGTATAAGCTGACTTCTCATTGTGACGCATGTTTCCCCTACCTTTTTTTTTTTACTTAATTTTTTGTGTTTATGTTCTTTTTTTTTGCGTTATGTTCACCGCAAATAAACGTTTTTTTCTTTCTTTGCTTATTGCACGAAAAGCCTATACAATGCGAGGTCATGATAAAAAAATGAAGTGTTAATCTACTTTCGTTTTTGATTGTACCTTATTGATGGTATGTAAGTAATTAAATTAATAATGCCTGTCATGTGGAGATTTTTTCGCTTTGTCCTGTCTATCGTTACTATATTTTATGTATTTGGTTTAAATAAAACGAGTATCTAGAACCAAGAGAGCTGAAGCATTGATTTATTTTTGGACATATTACGCAATTTATACAATCGGTATAGTTGCTCTTACCAGTAAAAAGTTTTAAAAAATCCAGTCGCAGATAGGTATACCTATTTCATTATTAGTTTTTGAAAATCCATTTCAAAAATATCTATTTATAATATCTCGCAACACTTTTTCTGTCTGCGCCAACGGGATTCCGCCGAGCGCCGCTTGTTAGCTTTTTGTATTCTTTTTCTGTGTTTTTTGTTAGTTATTTTGTTGCGGAATCTAGAGTCTCTGGATTGTACTTCGGCACACTCACACGGCATACCTGCGCGAGTGACTGTGTCCATAGCACTGGGACATTTCTGTTTGCGTTTGATACATTTCTTATAACATTGGTCTGGTTTCGGGCACGGAGCCGGTCGAGGTCTGTGTCTGTGAACGCTGCATGTTGGCGCCGATACACACGGCTTTATACTCTTGGAATTGGAATACACGCCTGTAACATAGCACACAAGCATAACATTAACTTATCAAAACCAAAAACTTACATAAAAAAATAAAATAAACTTTAAACTATTGTAGCTACACCATTGATCTACTTTAGTTTAGCGCAATATCTAAAGGCGCGTTTACACGATTTTTTTTGACGTTATACATCATCGCGTGCTTTCCGCAAAAGTTGCTCTCTCCACAGAAACCGTGGAAATCATACTTTATGCCTAAAGAATTATGGTCATAAACTCATAACGTACATAATTCTTTATGATCAAGCACGCTGCGCACGCTTATATGTTTTCGAATATTTGTTTCTAAAAGATGCAGATTTCCTCACGATGTTTTCCTTCATCGTTTCAAGAGCAGTTATGAAATAAATCACAAAAAGTAAAGCGCGTTATTCCGACGATATAACAAAAGTCGCAGGAAACACCGGGCCATGCTGAGTACCTATGGCCTAGATCCTCTTATACCAAGTGTGGGTGATTCCAAGCTGAAATTACCATAAACGTGCAAGTTGGTAGGTACACTTTTGATTATAAGAAAAAAATAGTTCAGGCATCGTTTTTAGACAATGGAACTTTCTAATTTTTCAAAGATAAACATGAAATATTATTTATTTATTTAAAATACAAAATAAGCTTAGGACGTTGTATGATCACCAAATCGCTATGTGTTTAATGAAAGAGAAAGAAAAAGTTACATTTATGTATATGAATAAGTTTAAAAAAAATGACTTGCTACATAAACTTTACACTTGAAAACAACAAAATATATTATAAAATATGTTGGCATATAATAAGGATAGCTCCTACAAATTTGTACCATATCGACCGTGAGAGGTTAAATTTAATTATTATTAGAGGCACTACTTTTGCATTTGGGCTTTTGCTGGTATGAGGCGAGCGCCCTGTGCATTTGTAACCGCGCCGACAAAAAATTGGCAGAATATGGTGCACCAGCTCCCACGAAGAACACTTCATCGTATTGACTGTGGAAAAAAAAAGATTTCTCACCGCTAATGAGACCCGACGCTAGCGCCATTCACTGTCGTCGTTCGAGCGCTAAAAGATTATCATAGCATGCATTGTAGGTTAGGTACATGCATTATTTTTGCTAGTTTTCTTTTATTGTCCCGATATAAATAGCCGGCAACATCTTGATAAACATAGCACCAGCTGCATCTTACACTTGCATGGAAATGCACCCAAATTTCAATTCAAAGCAGTACCTAAGTAAAAAAAGTTTCCCTTGACTATGAAATTAATGCTCACAGACTTTACTGGCAGAATAGTCGTTAATACATCGGTTCAGTTGCCAAAAAGGAAAACAAAAAATATTATTGTCAGATATTGCATAATATTGCTTCCAGTGGAAAATCGCATATTTTTGCAAAATACTGTCAGGTTTTTATGCTGCCAAAGTAATGTCAGATATTTGTGACCACGACGAGGTATCGCATTTTTTCTGAATTGAATTGAAATTGAAAAGTTGGAAAATGGAATTAAAACAGCATACATTTCAAATAAATCTTTTTATTTATAATTCAACTAACACCCGGCTTCTGGAACGAAAATCAACGACGTGACAAATCAATTAAAATCATGTCTAGTGATTCCATTGGCTGTTGATAAGTCAGTCAATCAATCACAGCAGTTAATACCAAGCTTAACGAATTTTTGTGTTAATTTCCGGTCCCATAGTGATTTCTATAAAGAACACAAACAGCTAAAACGTAGGTAGAATAAACCATTTTAAAAATGAACACTCCTCCACTGCTTGTTGCATACACATTTCAAATGTTTGTATTTTAGTAATTTTAGTGGAGGGGCGTGCAGTTTTTAATCTCTATTGTGAAGTTCACGAATTAAATGCTTACGTAGACCATGCATCTATTTACATTGTTATGGGGTCGTCTCTCTTTTTCTACGTTCTACTAACAGCTTTATCCACCGCCACCGTCAACGAGTCGTAAACGAAAAACGAGATTAAATGTCATACCACACATAAATCAAACCGGAAAGGGATCGGCACCGTATCAACTCGAGCCGTTCAGTATTCTTTGTATGAAACTCCCTACTGCAATGCACACTAATCGGAATCGTAATTTAATCGCCTCGCCTCGGGACAAGCTCACGAACCACGGTGCGGTGCGTTACGGCTCATCGTCCCCTCGCTTACGGCACGTCGTCCCCGTGATTACCGACACCTACGTCTCTCCGTACCTGAGCGACCCCGAGCTTACGTCTCTTCGTCCACCCTTGCCCCTCTCCCTTCCGGCCTGCCTGCTGCACCATCAACCAGCGGTCGGCGAGCCGTAAGCGCGGCGTCGCCTAACCGTAGCCGAGTCGACGTATCGGAGCTGCTGATCCGCTCTGGTTACGTGCAGGTTGACGCCTGTTTGACGGCGAGGCGAAAGGCGATACGGTGCCGATCCCTTTCCGATTTGATACGTGTGACCTTTAATAAATAAATTATTTGAACCGAACGTGACATCCCATTGATGCGGATGCATTGATTGATTGGGTGCGGTGGACACGGGGCCACAGTGAATGTATTTAGCGCTACTCATGCGCTACTTCAGCGCCACCGTCATCCCGTTCTCGTTGACGTCCGTTTGACGTAGCGGTAGACAAACGGCTTTAGTCATAGATTATACTTAGTAGTCAAACTCGTTTCCGCATACCTAACGTTTGTAATAAGTAGGTCTGTTCTATCAGCCTCCAGTCAAAGCATCTATCTTCTTCACTCTTCAACCGGTGCTAGGGTTACTAGAATAGCTTTTTTTTTACGGTTTCTACCAACATTTTTTCGTCACATGGGAAGGTAGGTACCTACAGGTTATCTTATAGCGCTAGATGCCTTTTCTCTCAAAACAAACTTATCTTTGTGTAGGTACATGGTGGATGGATATAAGCAGCAGCATAATCGTATCAATACTGTAAATAAAATAAATACTGGATTGAAGTTGTTGGCCTCATTAAAAAAAATTAAATTAAGTAACTACATATTAATAAGCAATCAGTAAAGAAGCCAGCCTCGCTTAATAAGGATATTAACCATTTTTATCTTACCCGAAATGTAGTAGGTACCTACCTTCGATTTGTACCAACACAATTTTCCATAACATTCTAAATAATTTGAAATTGAAATCAGGCAGTGTTCAGGGAGGACTGAGCGTATTAATAAAACAAGCAGTTACTGATTTTGTAAAAGTTGTTATTGAATAAATAGTTGAATCGGTAATGTATTGCAAGTGGGAAATATTTTCATCTCCCAGTCTGCGAACATAACAAGTTTTACAATATGGCACATTTAAACGGTCTTTTCAGTCGCCCTCGGTGACCATGGCCTGCACAACAGTCTGTTTTTGATTTTCTGGAGCCCTTTGATCTCGTATACTTCAAATATGAATGCGATCCTTGAAGCCTATCTTTCTTCCTCATTTTACGTTCTTTTGATTTTCTTTTTAAATATTTTTCAACGTGTGCAACTCTCCGACTTGGTGTGGAGAGTGTTTTAACTTTCCCACAAGTGGAGCATGTTGTCTTTGATCTTGTTGCCATAATAGATACTGCACTGCGGCATGGTCTTATGCCCTTTGAAATTGTTGTCTTGAGGCATTTTTCTGGATTCTGGCATGGAGGGGGAGTGGGGTGGCAGCGGACCGGTTGGCATGAGGCTGATGGCACGCATGGTGGGTGCATAGAAGGAGCCATTGATGCAGATCAGTTAGTACTCTGCAAAAAAAGTTAATATATTATTGCCAACTTAACATTTCAATAGAAGCCAGCATTAACAAATTACTAAACTGCCACTCATAATACGAATATATATAAATAAAATTAAATACACTTACCTGCTAGGGATTGAAGCAAGTAGGACCCTAATCAAACACTGATGTCGTGAAAAATAAAACCCGGTTACGAATTATCGAAACTATACCTATCATGAATTGTAGCCACTGCGACGTTAGTAACCTAGGTAAGTATAACATGAATGATGAGTGATACTCACTATATTTGCTCATGTTATATTGATACTTCTGGACATTTATTTAGATTCTCCACCGGCTTCGCAATTTTACACTAAATTTAAAAGAAAAATATATTCTTAGAGACAATCCTTTTAGAGAGGTGAAGAACTAAAGTAAATTGAGGTGTATAAGACAGCACTTAACTAGAAGGAAGATTTAAATAACATCTGCTTACGACAATATTGACATGTCTTGTACCTACCTTACTAAACTTTTCATTTACTTTTGTTCACCACCTCAATCAATGCAAAGCACTCACAACTTTGTACAAAAGTTCAATGCCTGTTGCGCGTATGTAATGTAGTGTTTTAGGTTGTTATACCTAATTAATCCAATATTGTACTCATATTTATTACGTAATTTTAATAACACACATGTGTTCGCGCCTACTCATATTTTAAGAGCAAACATCAATCGTGTGCTTTGCGTCTAAGGATTTTTTTACAATCACTTTTTTGTTTGTTTGTGAGGTAGATAGTTAGCTCGAAAATTTTGCACTCATCATTACAGCTCCGCTAAAGAAAATTATATTAAAACGAAGTTCAATTTAGAATTCTTGTGCGTAAACAACATGGAAATGGAATGGAAAACATTTTTGCATTTGTCACTGCATTTGAACTTTTGTATGAGATTTACACATGTCTGTTACTATTAAAATACGAATTAATTATGAGTGGCAGTCTTATTTACACGAGGCTGGCTTCTTTTAAGGATAAAATCAATCTACATTTGCAGGCTTCTTTGTACAAAGCTGTCATTAGTGTCTACTTCAAGTTGGAAATTCTAAATACTTAAATACTGTGATTACTTACCCATAATATGTTAAGGTTTAAACGTGTATGGTACTATTGTTATTTCATTTCGGTTTATTTTAGTTACATTGTTAATTTAACCATTTTTGTTTGACACCAGGATTTACATTTTTGGTCTTCTATTTTCAAGATATATTGACATAAAGGCTATTAATCTTCTTTTGACTATCTGTTTTTATTACACACGGTTTATACTGCATAAAAAGTTAAGTCTTTATTGAAAATCATGGAACTCTTCTATTGATGTCGAAAAGGTATGCTAGAAATAACCTACATTGATTTAAAATCTTAGAACTAGACCCTCCTCTTATGATTATAATATACTAGCAGCGCCCCGCGGTTTCACCTGCGTTTATTTCGATCCCATGGGAATATCGGGATAAAAAGTATCACTATGTGTTAATCCTGGTTATAAACTATCTGTGTACCTTTCATACAAATCCGTTCAGTTGTTTTTGCGTGGATTGAGTCACAAACATCCAAACATATATTTACAAACTTTCACATTTATGATATTAGGTAGTATTAGTAGTAGGATTAAACCCCTGCTACCCCTCTGCCAAGGACTTTTCCATGAAAGACGTTTAGATAGGAATATTTTTATGGGAGTCATTTAATTAAATCGACGTTTTCGCTAAGTAGGTATCACCGTTTCGTGGTGCTCCGTAAAAACCCTAACCCATGCAAACAAAATTGAACACTTTACAAAAATAGGGTAAGAATGGATATCTATGGGTAAGTAGGTACTTAAGTAGGTAACTTATTTTTGGGAGGTCTATTTTTTTTAAAGTTTGTTTTTTCGGAAAAATGCATCGAGAACTTCACCGATTCAGCAATCGAGTACAGGACCTATGAAATAATCTGTACGAGTCTACAACATGCACTGCCCCCGACAATAGTCAGTGTAAGTGCCAGTCACAGAACAATATTACCCTAACGGGCTAACGGGTACCAGTGCCCCAGTGGCGGACTAATCCATAGAGTATGGTAAAGACTACGCCTGTCGGGGGCCGTGGCGGCAAAACTAAATGGGTAATGAGCCCCCCACCCAGGAATGAGCTTCGAAATATTCAGCACGCAGACGCGCTGCCTCGAAAATTTTTTCTTTAGCTGATCGCATATTTGTCAGCAAAGTACGCGCCGTTCGCGCCGCATTTTAAAATTTGCTGTATGACATCATGTGAAATTGTGAAACCTCGCACACTTCATCCGCACCGTACGCACCGCATTTCGTAAAATGCTGAAGGCATTCCAATATTAAAAAAAACGAAATCAGCAGCGCAGCGCCGCCGCCGCGTCGCTCGGCGCGACCCGGCGCGTACGGTACTGACGGTACGGTGCGATCAGCTTTAGTACCTACTACAAAGGAATAAAAAAATAACGATAAATAGTGCGACTCCATCTTAAAACCCATAAAGTACACTATACAGCGTTAACACACGTAAGTATATAATGGTTTCGCGTTTTCGTTTTACAAACATAATATTTTAATTTCATTTAAACCTTAATATTTATTTATTTTCAATTTTATAGAATTGCATCTTGGAGCAACCTGTACTGAACTGTAGCGCAGGGGTCATTTGCTTCAAAGAGATGTCAGCATCAGTGAAGGGGCCCGTCAGGGCCGAAGCCTGCCGGGGCAGTGGGATTGTCGGAAAGGGTTACCGCTACCCCGGAACATAAAGGGCTAAGGAAGGAACACGGATGGGTTTTAGTCAGTAAGAGTCTGACACTCCCTTCCGCTCCACCCAGAGCGGGAGGGGTCATTTGATGATTTCCCATCCTTAAAAAAAAGGGGTCATTGCCGGGGCCGGGGTCGGGATCGGGGGGGGGGAGATATAAAAGTATTCTGTGGGGTCAAGGGTCATAACATCGCAACAATGAAATTAAAATTAATAACGTGCAAAGAGGTAGGCGAAATGAAGGAAAGAGAGAGAGCCCATGTCGGCGAGCGGCGCGCGGCGCGGCGCAGGCGGCAATTTTCAAATGACGAATTATTTTGTGTTGTTAGGTATAATTTTTATGATTACTGGCCACTAGCCCTACCTGTGTGATAAAGTAACGTTGCCATTAAAGCGCCAGAATTAAAGTTTGATAATGTAGAATGCAAGAGCCAGCGAAGTGAGCTCGAAAATTTAGGCAGGGCCCCGGATAGTTAAAGGTTTTCCTTGATTATTCGTATGTAATAGGAGTTACTTTGTCGACTTACGCAGAAAAGTCATAAGAAATAAAAAACCGGTCAAGTGCGCGTCGGACTCGCGCACCTGGGTGCGCGAGTCCGACAAAATCCGTACATATTTGTAGGTAAGTATGTAAATAGTTCATCAAGGGATTTTTTTTTAAATGTTACTACGTATTTTCGGAATTTTTCCTTTACTTGTGTTACATGACCTTGCTTCTTGTCTCACTCATGATTCTAGGTCAACGGAAAGTACCCTATAAATTTTGATTCCCTTGAGAGTATCGAAATATACGTTTTTTTGCTGCTTAAGCGGCCGTATCTTTTTTTACGTTCACTTTAAAGTTTGATTTTTTCACGGCTTTAAGGGACTATAGACCTGAGTATATACGGACAACAAAGTGATCCTATAGGGTTCCGTTTTTTCCTTTTGAGGTACGGAACCTTAGAAAGGGACTGTAGGTTGCAAGACCGAGCGAAGAGAAGTCGAAAAGAGGGGATTAAAGATTTTTTTATGGGGCCTGGCATTCCTACTGTCGCGTCATACCTACCTATTGATTTTATTTTCCACGCATGTTACCTATATAAATCGATAGCTGACAACAATGTAAACGGAAAATATTAAAGGACCTAACCTGGTAAAGCGTCACGTTTCCGTTCAAAGTTAAGTTGTTTGATTACTTTAAAACTTTCAGAGTGATTATTTCAAAGATCTAAGTATGGAACAAGATCTAATGAAATTAAAAAAATGTGGATGCGTATTAGGCCGGGCAAAGTGCTTGCCCAACCTTGGTATCGAACCCAGGACCTCATGCTCAGCAGTAACGCTTGCGACCACTAGACCACGAGGTATTTTAATGACTTTTAAGATACAAACATTATTATTGTAGATGTTACGAGTTACGACTTTACGACATTACAAGACGAAAAGTTCGTGTAGAAGAGTTTTATAAAAAAATTCGGATACCTAGATTATCTTCGATCAACAGATTATCGTAAAACGCTTGCAGTGCTTAGGTACTTATTGCGTTCTTATTCCGAGGAAAAAGTCGTCTTCCGTTGCATTTCGCGGGAAAAAGCTACTTTTTATTTCACAAATCGGGGGGTGCCCGGGTTGAAAGTTTTTTGTCTTTTAAGCAGCCTAAAGGCCCGATTATTTTCTTTTAAAATCACTACGCCCCCGAGTTACTTTTTCGACATAATTATGTCTGTATTTAATTTATTTCGGTTTTCCGTTTTAGCTAATTTAAGTTTTCTGAAGACACGTTCTACAGATGCGGCGTCGTCGCTAGAGGTCACAGAGTGCTTTATGATAGACTGAGATGAAGTAGTACTTTTAGTACCAGTTATACAAAAAGGAACGAAGAGAACGCATAAAAGATGGGAACGCAAAGGGAACGCATGACCTTAAAATAGAACGCAAAATGTTCCAAAAGGAACGATTTGGCAACAATGGTCATTTTTGACAGCGCTCATGGTGATAATATTACAAGGCACGGTCGGGTCAGCGTTATCGCAAGATGGCGCATGCATGTCATGACGTCGTCTATGACGATTCACTGGACATCGTTGGCCGCCTTCCGAATTGGCTAATATCGCTCACAGTACTCAAATCGTCTCACATGCGTTCCTTATTGGATATCACGATTATGACAGCTGAGAGCTGTCAACAATTCGGAACACTCGTGAGTGTGCTCACAGTGCTTACTCGGTGTCAAAAAGATATTACAGCAGTATTTTTTCATAAAAACAGTGATGTTTTTATGAAAAAATACTGTGAAAAAACGTGTGTGGGAAGAAACGTGTGAACGTTTCTTCCTTTTCTTTGTTTAGGTGGCGACTGTCAGCCAGAAGCACAATTTCGAAAATGCCACGTTATTAAAAAGATATGATGCAGCTCAAAACAAAACACACACTGACACATCCTCATCCTCACACACACACACACACACACACACACACTGTCATTTTTGACAGCGCTCACGGTGATATTAGTACGAGGCATGTTCGGCGTTATCGCAAGATGGCGCATGCCACATGCCACGACGTCATCTATGACGATACACGGGACCCGTACCGAATTGGCGTGAGCCCGATAACGATTATCGCGCTCACGCCAATTCGGTACGGGTTTAAGCACGCTCAAATCGATTACATCGATTATATTCCCAATACGGAACGCACCCCTAGAGATGTCCATACTGTTTCTAGAGTCTTAGTCGATTTTCTTTCCAATAAATTATTGTGTCTTAATAATTTTCGAAAAAATGTAATATTAATGCAATAATTTGCTCCTACTATGAACACGAACCTACACCAACATACATTTTTATCGATATCAATCAATAGTCGTAAATAATCACTGGTCACATCATTGTTCAAAACATACGTAGTATCTCTAAGTAGTCTGTGTTCAAAACATTAAAGCGTTATTAAATTAGCGTTCGTGATGCGCGTGCCGAATTTTTATCTGCTCGTCGTCATGAATGAAGGCCGCAGCACGCCGCAGGACGTGGTTTTCCGTCGCTTCCGCGGACAAGTACCACAGAACAGCACAAGAGGAAGCTAGTGAAGTGCGTGCACAATACTTAGTTAGTTTTTTATAATTAAAAAATATGTATGTTTAGGTTAAGGTATTTATCTATGGGCCTGCGTCGCCTGAAATAAATGGATTATTATTATTATTAAAAAATCGATTGGGGAATCGTGGCCACGTGATTTAAATTTATACTGATTATTTACTAATTTTTATGATTTGACTAAGACTATGATAAAAATATGTACAGAGGCCAGCACATCAAGCTACCCCAAGCTGTCAAATTTCTTTAATAGATTTTCAACTTTACCACAAACGAATAAGGTTCATATTCAATTGGGAAAATTTGACAGATTGGGGTAGATTGATGTGCTGGCCTCTGTACACACAGCTTCTAGAAATGTAGTTTGTTACAAAATCCCGTAGGCAAGTAAAGCCATGCTCTGTGAGCGAAGCATTATTTAAAAACTACGCAAAATCCATTACCAGTAAGAGTATTACACAATGTGGGTCTATATGATAAATTGCAAATCAATAATAACGCTACGCGACTGTCCGCATGTGCCTAGTATAAGTAAAAACAAATATTAAATGAAATTAATTTTTTATCTAAATATCTAGATAAAAATTAATTTGTAAAAAAATAACAATTCTTTTTCTACCGCCCTGGCGCGTCTGGGAGAAACACTAAATTCTTCTGTGAGCTCATGAGTTGAGCTGGTAACACTGCCATTCCGGGACCAGCGAGAGTGAACGACGAAAAGCTAGGGAAGTGGCTAAAGTAGTTTTTTTTATTTTATTTATGAATGAAATGATCTACTGTACATAATATTTTTTTATTTGAGCTGCAAGGTATCTATTTTATTGAGATTATCGAAACCTATAATAATTTGTGTTAAGTTTTCCGAGTTTTAGTCTTCACAGCCGCTTGGCCCGGGTTATTGACGTTTATTAAAAGCATCTACTTAGAATTTAGGTTCCGAATACTGTTTGTGTACGCTATTTTGTGGGCGTGTGGTCTAGGTATGTAGTGAGTAGTAACTACCTACATAGAATTATTGAGTATTGTGAAAAAAGTGAAATTGTGATAATCTAAAATCTGATATGTGTTACAAATTGGTATTGATGTGGCAAACCGGATTGCACCAAGTTGGAGAAAACGTGAAGCTCTTTTAAGGTCAGTAACAATTTTTTAATAATTATGTATGTCGAATAATTAATTTACACATTCTTACAGTATAGATCTACAACACTATTACTTACAGATTTGAGTAAACCTGTATAGTATCTATTTAGTCAGAATTATTGTATTATGAATAAGCAGGTAATTTTGACAGAATCACTCATTAGACTTATCTTGTTTCTGACTATCACTAATAAACCTACATAACTACTGTGCTCTGATAGTACATAAAACAAAAAAATAAAATAAGACTATATAATGACAAATGATTATCAATACATACTTGATCCTAATTCCCTCACATAGTAAAAGTAGCACAGCTACAAACTTTTACCAAGCCTTGTAAAATCTGCTTTCCATTAACATTTGCCATAATTTTACTTTTTCATACAATCTATTAACACTAATGTAGATCTGTGTTAATAGATTGTATGACAATTTAAAATTTATAATTAAATAACTTGATTTATTGTTTATTTTCAATCTTAGTAAAATAACCAAGAGTGGTCTAAATCACACATTAAATGTAGGTAAGTACTTACTTATTTATTATCTTATCTATTGAAAAGGCTATGACACACCATTGAAAGTAAGTTAACAAAATGCTGCCTCAAATAATAGCTCAGTAAAATAAGATTTTGAGGAATAGTGAGGGATTATATTTATTAAGCAAAGCCCACAAAGCAACAATTTTAATAGCTCAGAAAATAAGGTATGTCTGCTAAGGTGAAGATTTTGAGGAACAATGAGGGATTATATTTATTAGGTGTTACTACCCACGAAGCAATGGCGCTGTGATGATTTTGTCTGTTACTGCCCACTTAGTTGGGTTCAGGATCATTCCAAATTATAATATACAGTTTGGCCATATTGCTTAGATTTTTGGGAAAAAATACATTTACGTTGATGTTTCTCCAAAAGAGCTATGTGGTTTTGGTTGTTGGCTTTCTATTGAAATGTGTGTATGATTTAATTAATTGTAGATTTTTACTCTCCACTGTGTAGTTTTTGCGAAGAATCTACTAAACCAACATACATAATACTTAAATTTATTTTATTATAATATAATAATAAGACATTCATCAGTAAATACTATAATTATTGCAGTTAATTCTTCATTTCTTGTTTTTTTTTTATTAATTAACCTCCTTTCACAAAAGACTAGGCAGTCTTTTGTGAAAGGAGGTTATTTATAAAAAAATATTAAGTAATAAGTTATTTATTTATATTATGTATGTACCTACTTGCATAGGCATAATAATAATAAGTTTTATTGATTCATGAAAAAGTGTTACAATATCTAGGTATGTAAGCACATACATAATATAGGCAAAATTAAAAAAAAAAAAAGTATCATGTACTTACATACATCTATAACAACAAAACAGATTATAATTAACAATAATAATAATCAGTGATAAATTTCAATTCTAAAACAGACAGATTTTATAGTATTGTACTCAAATTGACATAAATTAAGATTCTAAGAAGAATATGGGTTTCAGCAATGATATTATAATTACTTACCTATAATATCATTGGGTTTCAGTCATAGAGAATAATTATAGGTGGGAAATTAATGCTATAGTAGCAATTACTCAAAAAGTTTAGAACAGAGAGGGACAATTTTATTCTCCTAATTTTAAGAATGTTCAGTCTGATCTGTCTCAATCTGTCTAAAATACTTTGAATGCCACTAAGATGAGATTGCAACTACATTTTGAATGTTTTTATTTAAGGCATTGAAATTTTGTCTTCTAAGAATATTTTCGGCCATTACTGTCCACCTAGTCTCAAAAATCCACCCTGTTGGTACACAATACAAACAGCACATAGTCTTTATTTTTGATGAATAAACAGTTTTTATAAAAATTATCAATACTTTTTATCAATTTATCTTATTTAATTTTGTAAAACTTGAAACGTTTATTTTCTCTTGACTGTACTTACCTGTCAAAAAGAATAACCTAGATAAAGTGGATAAGCCAGAGATTAAAACAGAAGAACTAGCAGGGGTACGAGGACGGGGATGGGGGGGCTTTTTTTTTTTTTTTTTTTTTTAAGGATGGGAAATCATCAAATGACCCCTCCCGCTCTGGGTGGAGCGGAAGGGAGTGTCAGACTCTTACTGACTAAAACCCATCCGTGTTCCTTCCTTAGCCCTTTATATTCCGGGGCAGCGGTAACCCTTTCGGACAATCCCGCTGCCCCGGCAGGCTTCGGCCCTGACGGGCCCCTCCGTTCAATGCTGACATCTCTTTGAGGCGCGCGTGGAACACATACGCGCCGTCCGGCACGGGCCTGGTCCTGATCGGACGGCGAGCTACCCATTACTCGCCGTCCGCAGGCCCGCGCCTACGGTGGCCGGGAGTCGTCGGGGTGGGGGGGCTCAGGGGATCAGACCGGAATTCTGTACTTGGAAAGTTTGTAATTAAGCTAGTATGTAGAGTATAACCATTGACATATACAGGATGAAATTGAATACATGCGACAAATCAGAAAAAAAAAACAGCTGTTCCCTACATTTATGTTCGCATAACTCGTCAAAATGTAGGGAACAGCTGTTTTTTTTCGCGATTTCAGGTTTGGTCCCATAGTAAAAGTTGTTCATAATGATGAGTACAATCTCCCATTTCGATTTGTCGCATGTATTCAATTTCATCCTGTATATTACTAGCGAGTATAACACATTCGATATTTTCGTCATATTCACGTGACATAATTTGTGTTCCAGTAGTAATACTTTCTCACAGTATCAACTGATAAAGTATCATATCTAAGAAGTACCTACATGTTTGTATCTTCTGAGCATACAAATAAAGTAGGCGACAGGTAATAAAAGTATAAGAACATCTATCGATATGATACGCGTTGGTCGTCGTTCGCGTGCTGTCGAGAGGGGTCGTGGCGTGCCCAAGTGGTGGGGTACGGAACTACGGACGCGGCGCCCTCCGGGTTTAGGTCCACCCTCCATCAACGACCCTCGACTCGATTCACAACGACTAGGTACTCGTTAGCTAGAGCGACATGGCCGTGCTTTGATAACTGTCGCTTACTATACATATGAAGCGATCGTTGCACTTCAGTCAGAAACAAATAAGGTAGATTATAAGAAAATCTATCCATCATACTGTGTCCATACTAATATTTTAAATGCGAAAGTGTGTCTGTCTGTTACCTCTTCACGCTTAAACAGCTGAACCGATATAGATGATATTTTGTATAGCGATAGTTTGAGTCCCGGGAAAGGACATAGGATACTTTTTATCCCGATATTCCCACGGGATCGAGTCTTATGCGGGTGAAACCGTGGGGCGCTGCTAGAACTTAATATTATAAATTAAATGCGAAAGTAACTCTGTTACATTTTCACGCCTTAGCGGCTGAATGGAATTGAAATCGGAATTGCCACACCGATATATCATAACCTAGGTTAGGACATAGGATAGGCCAGTTTACCCCGACCTTGACCCCTTGACCTTGGTCCCTTGGGACCTTTACCCCGGTAGGCCCCGTGCCGTGGGATAATTTCCGACCTGCACGCGGGCGAAGTCGTTGGCGAAAGCTAGTCAGTTACATAACCTACTGATGTATAATCGTAATCATTAGGTACTGTATAAAAATATGTTTAGTTTGTGAAACTTGTGTCACGTCTTTTGCGGGTATGTACAGCTCTGTAGGTATGAAAACTGTTTTTACACAACACACAGTCGACTAAAACGAAATACAATCAACGGTGTAGATACTAAGCACCTATGTCTACCCAGTCTACCCCTTCGGAGACTACAGGCGTGATGTTATGTTATTTCAAACAAACAAAAATAAAAGATTTATGTTGAGCAGTATCCATGGAAGTATCGTATGTGTTCAGTTCTTATTATTATCCTTCAAACCGCAAAGGCCGCAACTAATCTTATAAAAAACATAATAATTATGTTAGTATGTTTAAGTTTTTGTCTTGTTCATCAAATTGAATGTACGTCTCATCCAGATGAATTTTTATCAAAGTTTACGTCTACCTACTTACATCTATACTTATAATAAATCTGTAGAGAGGTCAATTCTGTACATGACATATATTTTCAAAATAACTATCAGGGGGTAATAAGTGATCGATACTGATGCCAAAAATGCAATCAGTAAAATTTTTGTCTGTCTGTCTGTCTGTCTGTATGTTCCTTATAGAAACAAAAACTACTCGACGGATTTTAACGAACCTTGGTACAATTATTCTTCATACTCCTGGGGAGGTTATAGTGTACTTTTCATCACGCTACAATGAATAGGAGCAGAGCAGTGAAAGGAAATGTTGGGAAAACGGGAGAATTTGCTCCATTTTTTAAGCTTCCGTCGCGTGTGCAGCCTTAATGGTTAAAGCTACATAGAAATCATTTATGACGGAAATGTTCTACATAAAATTTTCTAAAAAATATCCCACAACAGCATATGTCTATCTTTTATGGTTGACTCACAATAACACGTGTAACTCCCGATAGCTTAGCAGTTCGGAGCTTTCTGATTATATTTGTTTACTCTTACGTTTATAATACTCTCACTCATCCCTAATTAAAAGAAGTTAATATTATTACCTATTCAATAAAAAAAGAATCATAGTAATCGGTATAGAAACACCAAACTTATACATGAAATACGCTAATAAGCCATCGCGCCGTCGCGCGTGAATACTGAATCATGCCATAAGGATTATTTTAGTGTAAAAAAAAAAAAAAAAAAATTGATATTAACAAACCGTGCTTATCAGCGCGACTTTTAGTCTTTAAATAGTTTATTTGAATTTCTTTTGTTGTTTATATACTTATAATAAATCTGTAGAAGTGAAAATTCTGTACATTGAAAATATCAAAAAAATAAATGGCAGGGGGTGTTACTAGACCGACACCAAACCCAAAAATGTGATAAAAAATTTTTAATTTTGGTCTGTCTGTCTAGGTCTGTCTGTTTGTTCAGGCATCACGCAAAAAGTACGAAGTACGAAGTCCGATTACGATGAAACTTGGTATAATTATAATTCTAAACCGTGCTTTTCTGTTTTTAATCCTCTTAGTTTTTACTATGTACACTTTAAGGTAGAGTTATTTAGGTTTATTTTTATAAGTCGTAGGTATAGATTTTAATTTTAAAGTATGGGTGGTATATTTGATAGTGTACGTAGTGACCGTAGGTTATTTTAAAAAACTGTTAGGTAGGATTAGTCATTCGTATAGATATTAGTTTTTAGGGATTTTGCTTATTTATTGAGTTTAGATTAGTTATCATCAGAAATAGATTTATTTAGGTACTAGCTTCTGCCCGCGACTTCGTCCGCGTGAAATTTCACCCTCCACCCATTCACCCTCTTAGGAGTGGAATTTCGAAAAACCCTTTCTTAAATCTATACTTATAATAAATCTGTAAAGTGAAAATTCTGTACATTGAAAATATCAAAAAAATAAATGGCAGTGGGTGTTATTAGACCGACACAGAATCCAAAAATGTGATTAAAAAAATTTTTGCCTGTCTGTTTGTTCAGGCATCAGGCAAAAACTACCGGTTCGATTACGATGACACTTGGTATAATTATTCTTTAATATCCTGGGCACCACACTGGGTACTTTTTATCCCGGAAAAAAATATACAATAAAAAACAAACTTAATTTTGCGGTTCGATCCCTAGACCCGATTACTGTACCAACCGCAAATAATAAGTTTGTCGTAGTACACGACGAAGATGATAATAATAATAGGCGAGCGTTCGTTTATATTAGCATTCTATAAATTGTATGTTTTAATTGCTACTTGCAATTCCAAAACGTGCTTTTCAGTGCGACCTTTTTATTCCTTTTAGTTTTTAAAAAATAAACCTAAATTATTATTTAGGTTTATTTTTATAAGTCGTAGGTATAGATTTTAATTTTAAAGTATGGGGATAGTGTACGTAGTGACCGTAGGTTATTTTATAAAACTGTTAGGTAGGATTAGTAGATATTAGTTTTTAGGGATTTTGCTTATTTATGGAGTTTAGATTAGTTATCATCAGAAATAGGTTTATTTAGGTATTTTATTTTCTGTTATTGAGTTTTTTTTTTATTAGGTAGGTACTTGGGTTTACTTTTATAATCTAATAAAAAATTCAAAGTCCTGTGATCCTGTCTGACTGATTATATCAATGGACAGCCTAAACCGCTGGTCATAGAGACATTAAATTTGGAGAGTGTGTTCTTTGTGAAGTGTATATAAATATCCACTAAGAAAGGGTTTTTAGAAATTCCACTCCTAAGAGGGTGAATGGGGTAGGGTGAAATTTCACGCGGACGAAGTCGCGGGCAGAAGCTAGTACATAATACGATACGTAATAATACTAAGTACGTCACCCAAAGTAACCTAAATACTCCTCGGATATCTATGCAAAAAAAATACCGTGCAGATGTTTACACCATGAATAAACAGTAATATACTTATATGTATACGTACCTACCTATTACAACTACCTATATTTCTAAAATATGTATTTTTTGTTAAGTATGTATGTTTGTCAAGTAGGTATGTATGTCATGTATCTGAACTGATATAATATGTCATGTACGTTTTATGTTCTGCCTAATTACGTAAACACACTTCAATCACAATCTGAGAATTTTAAAGGAAGTTCCTATTTCGTCTGCTCACCAAAGTAAATAAGGCATTGCGATCGATTGCCATTTTATGTTTGTTACGCATTTACCCCGCAGCAGGTTCCAATTAAAGTTTTCCTGCATTGTTTTACGCACCGTGTCTATGTTTCTTTTCTATGCCAAAAATCATATTGATTAGTATCTAAGTGTATTTTGGGTATAAAATGTTCGACATTTGAATGATGTGCTTTCTGTTGAAATAAGCAGTACCTTTGTGCCCTTCTATCTTTATGTGTTTCCCTAGTGTTTTATGTGTACAGTAGAAATAAATATCTACCAAAAGCACAGAATAACTAATAATAGTACTACCAAAAGGCCGAAAAAGACGCGCACCAATAAGTTTTATTTTCAAACAGACGTGTGGCTATGGTGTTTATTGCTTAGTAGGCGGTGTACCTACGTACCTATATGGGGTTTTGGGTTTCAACGCCAAGCCTATAAATTAGCAATACAGTGACCCCTTTTCACGCTGTTGCCTCCGGTACATTTTTAAATTAGATATATTATGTAGGTAAATAACCTTTTAAGTACTGTATTTTGTATCTATTCTCGGTGCTATGTCCGATTCCTTTTAATTGTTAAATGTTGGAAGTACAAATGGTTACAATTGCTGATAGCCAGTATAATTATATAGTAATATAGTAGAATGCATAGGTAAACGAAAACCCTTCAGGCATCTAATAATACGCTATTAAATATGTTATATCTAAATGTTCAAAAATTCCAATAGTGCTTTTTTTTTTTTTTTAAGGATGGGAAATCATCCAATGACCCCTCCCGCTCTGGGTGGAGCGGAAGGGAGTGTCAGACTCTTACTGACTAAAACCCATCCGTGTTCCTTCCTTAGCCCTTTATGTTCCGGGGCAGCGGTAAACCTTTCGGACAATCCCGCTGCCCCGGCAGGCTTCGGCCCTAACGGGCCCCTCCATGTCTGCTGACATCTCTTTGAGGCGCGCGTGGAACACATACGCGCCGTCCGGCACGGGCCTGGTCCTGATCGGACGGCGAGCTACCCATTACTCGCCGTCCGCAGGCCCGCGCCTACGGTGGCCGGGAGTCGTCACGCGGCTCCCGACGCCCGGAGCGTCTACCGCGGCGGCTGGGACGGGCGGCCCTCTCGGCTCTCTCCCTCTCCCATCCCGCCACCTCCTTCGCTAGCATGACTGCTTCGCAGAAGGAGGTGACTGCCTCCCACTCCCTCTCGCCCCGGACCATGGCTTGGACCAGGGCCGGGCGCGAGAGGTCGCCGCCGCTGCCGATCGCCTCTACGAGGACACGGCGGTGCTCTGCCCAAGCGGGACAGACCTCCACCGTGTGCACCACCGTGTCCTCTGGGCGATCCTCGCAGTGGTGACACCCGGGCGTTTCCTCCCGCCTGATTATGTGCAGGAACCTCCCGAAACATCCGTGTCCGGTGAGGACCTGCGTCAGGCGGTAGGTGAGGGCGCCGTGACGCCTCTCTAGCCACTCCTCAAAGAGGGGCCTTACCGCCGCTATCGCGGCGTGCCCTTTCCAATAGTCCTTAGCGTAATTTAGGTACCTACCTACTAACGTAACTAGTGAAGTTGTGACTAATGAACGCAATCAGGTAACTTTAGTCTCTTAGTTTTGAACCCCCTTTTGGAAGAGGCCTACATCCAGTAAACGGTTACGTGAACTGCAATGATATACTCGTACGTTACGTAAATGCATTAATTTGTACTAGCCTAGCCGCACATCATATTTTGATCAACCTGACACTGACCTGCAAATTGCAAAAACGTGAGAAATTGTTGATTGATTGATTCACTGTCGCCTTAAATTCTAGAAACTGTGCTGCGTGCTGCGGTTCTGCCAGTTTTGAGTAGCGCCATCGACGACGGGCTTCGATCAACAAACGACAGGCCTAAACCTTAGCACGCACTGCGGTTCAAAACCGTCGAAAATGTAACGTCTATCTTTCCAAACAAGCGCACGCACTAAGTAGCAGCTTTTTCAGTGACTGATTTTAAAAAACGTAAAATTTTGCTACATTTGGCTAGCGAATCGAAGACGCGCGATCTTTTTCCCATAGTGATAGTATCTATGTTGGTGCACGTTGCCTTACGAAATGTAATGTGTGTTTCTTTTGTTGTGGCCTACAGCTTGTAATAATTTATGATAAGTACCGATCGACATTCTGTAGTACCTACTTAAAAATCTTATCAGGATGCTCTCGCACATCGTACTTATTGTAAAAGTGTTCTTTCAAATGTCTTTGATCAGTTAGTAGTGTACCTATGGTGGAAGCGATGTTTACGTTTCCTATTTTTTTAAACTAAAGCCACCAACCATGCTGCTCGCCAGAAATCCATGGTGGTACTGAAATAAAATCGAGTAACCGCCAGGACGCACTAGAAACAGTTAATGCGTGCTAAGCCTAACGTGTGTCCTGAGCTATAGTTATCTATTTAAATAACAACTTGACGTAAAGTTAGTTGCGGGGAGGTCGTTAGTTATTTCCACAGCTGCCCCAAAAACGATTCGAATAATCAACAGATGTGTCTTAAATTATAGCATTACTGATGCAAAAGTACACAAATCATAAGCACTCAAGCTCTCCTGCCTAACAAAATATTTTTTCCGCGAAATCTTTCCAAATCGGAAAACCTTACTTTCAATCACGTAGCAAGTACGGATAGTACAACCACAACACAACTTACACACTGTGGAAATAATTAAAAGTTATAATGCTAAAGTAAACAAACTACGAGTCTACAACAAAGTCATCTTTGCTCTCTTCTTGCAAACTGCGCGGAAAATTGTACCAAGTCCTTCGGGGACACTGTCCTAATTAGCGGGGGCATATCAGCAAGGGAGGGCAATTTTATATTTGGAAAATGACCCAAGTGCTAGCATAATATTTTATTTGCCAATTAAGTACCTATAGAAACTGAAGGAGCATCAGACGTAGATCATGACTTGAAGGCAGATTATGCATTCTACTTAATTTGATTAGCGTACATAATAATAGGCTAGTTTAGTATCCTAAGTTAATTGAAAAGTGACACTCCGTTTTGTGCGGGACGTTGTTCTAATTGAAAACTAAATTTTCTTTAAAAGCGTGGAACGGGCCTCTGGGAAGTTGGCTTCGGCCCCTCGTACGCCTACCCTTTGGTACCTCTCTCGGACCTTTGTCCGAGATATATATCAAAGACACCTTAAATAATAATACCTAATAGCAGTACCTGTAACATGCAGACCTTTGCCCCAGTTTCATTCAACGTCACACGTGGACGTCGTAAGTAGAGACGCAGGTGTATGTGGAGAGACAGGGTAGCAGCCTACCTAATTCCCTATGTGAGGAAAGAGTCGGAATTGCATAGTGTGGCAATTAACAAAATAGAAAATATAATCCCGATATATCTCCACATTTTCTGGACAGTTTGAACCTGAAATGTTTCCTCCCTAAATTAAATCAATAAGCATGATAAAAATATCCGATCGACGATCCTCTTCCACAACGTGATTCTACCAATAGATTTTTTCCAAAAAGTGGTATCGGCCTTGTCGTGGCAGCAGGTGAGGAGTGGTCGGCTTGCAGCTTCCGTGTAGCACTGGTAACCCAAGTCGCATGTTCCAGATGGAAGAGCTTGCGCGGCGAGCGGGCGGCGGCACCCCGGCGTCGGGTGACACGCGCTACGCGGTGCTTGGATCGTCTAATGAGCATCCATTTATCCGGTACGTAAGCTTTTGCGCATTCATATAGTATGTAAGGACCTGAGCAAGCACGCCATTATAAATCATGACGTTTAGTCCAGTGCAGTGTCTCGAGCAAGAGCACAAATCCCCGAAAAGCAGTAGACCGACCTGTTGATGCTAGTGATGCTGATGACGAACAAGAGCGCGCAGTGACACTATTTCAAAGTCTTGTGGCAGCCTCATGTAATGTCTGTCTAGGTTCCTTTGAAGTCTATATTTTACAAACTTATAAACATAGTGTCAGTAGAAAAGATTAGGGCTTGGATTAGTATTACACAGTACGGTACGACTTTGATATATCTACTAAACGGCCTTAATCTGATACTACTCGTACTAGACTAGCATTGCTGAGATGGTTTAATTATCGTCTAGTAAACTACAAAAAATATGCTTACGAGATAATTTGCTTATGAAATGCCACTTTTATAGCTAATAATCAAAACTTCATGATATAAGAAAAGAAACGTTCAAAAGCGCTTTCGGTTGACGATATCGTCAAGGTGGCGGGAAGCTTACGGTGGAACCGGGAAGTGTGACAGAAGTGGCCTAGAATGGCTATACTATTACAAGGTATAGGGCTCCCCTTTCTTTTCATTCCGGAATCATCCATTGCTAGCAGTTGATGATTCCGGCTTGAAATTATGGTGATGAAGAAACAAACACATTTCACCAAGTCTTAGAAAGATAAAAACTTTATAATTCAGGCTATTTAAAATCTATAGAATATTAGTACAGTAAAACTTATGAATCTAGTGTTTTCAATTATCATTTCCTAATATTTGTATAAAATGCTGTGTAATGTAAACATTAGTATTAAAGTGAACGTCATCAAGCATAACTAGCGCAATCACCATCTTCTGGCCATACTTGATAGCCATCACTGTCGACGCAGTAGCTCACGTCTCCCACGTTCTGGTTCGGCTGGTAGTTGCCGTTGGCGAGGCAGGTCTCGGTCACCGTCATGCCACGATCAGGGAAGTACATCATGGTGTCTCGCGCACAATCTGTTCAAATCATAGCTTAGTTAATAAATAAGTCAAACGGGTTCCACACTGCTATTGGACCACCGTAACAAATGACCCGATTTCGTAACACCCGATCTATTCTGTAAAAATCTCACGGTGAAAACTTAGGTGAAGTGAGCTTCAAAAGAGCTGTCACTAGTGTCAGTCCCTAGCATCATAGGGAACCATGAAGAAGCCTGCTCGTGTGACTGAATCGAGCACTCGGCGCATCCTGGACAGTCACACCCAACACCTTATTTGACTGGCCAATTGTTCCCTCTCGGTGTTAGGGCTAACGCCCGCCTGATTTGCGACCACCCTCCACCAGAGTCAAGCAGCCTGCTGTGTTTCGTCGATGTGTGGTAGTTCCAGTGCCTTAGGCATCTTCTGTGCACGCTCGTTCCATCATAGACCTCATTCATCGCTTTCCATCAGGCGTAATCGAGGTCAAGAGCGGGCCCATTCAGCAATAAAAAAACAGATGGAATGGCAGCTCACTTCATATAAGTTTTCAAGGTGATTTTTTTACAGAATAGATTTGCTGTTTTATTTTATTCATCAGTTTTAAAACTAATATAATCATTATGTCCAAGATACTTTTATTTTGAACACCTAGTTTGCAATGGCAACAACAACAATATAGTCAAGGCGTCCATTTCAAGGTTTAGCTAACAATAAAATACTTGTTCAATCGTTTCGGACTTATCGGCAAAGGTGTGGTTCACGGTCAATTAATTTCTCATAACTGTCGCGATGAAGTGTGTTGAGAAGCCATACTAATATTATAAATCCAAAAGTAACTCTGTATGTTACCTTTTCACGCCTAAACCACTAAACGTATTTCGATAAAATTTGGCAAAGATATAGATGCCATCCTGAGAGACATGGGCAAATTTTTGTCCCGGTAGCATGTCCCCATGTGATAATTTTATTTCCGATATCCACGCGGGCGAAGACGCGGACAGAAGCTAGTTTGAAATATAAATTAACAAAAGGATAGATAGATTCGGATCATGAACACGTGAACTTGTAACTATTAGAATCATCTCTCATTTATGGTAATAGAGGCTTGCCACATTCGCGATTTTATTAATACTACATTATGGATATAAATTGACATAGGTAGACACCTATGTAGATATATATAATTGCAGTGGCACGTGCATTGACCAATTCACCTGTCAGAGGGCAACTTTTGTTGAATTAATTGGTGAAGTGTGTTAGTCTCCGCATTCCAGCTGAATAGTGGGATGGGTGGGACCGTACAACGTATCGGGAACAGGGTCACGGCCGACAACCGGTCGTGGTGGCACAATGCGAATGAGCCATGCTAACGGTACGCTGAATCGCTGATGCCCTCCAGCCTATCTTGTTTTATGTGCATGTAGTCATGTTCGTATATGCAAATAGTAATATCGATAATATATGAAATTGATTAAAAAAGTAAAACAAAGCATACTGCAACTACAATTAATTTAGTGAAAGTCGAAAGTAACGATAATATATAGTAACGTTTACACACAGTATCTATGTCTTTGTTCATAAATATTGGCTTTTATAACTAGATTTAGCATAGGGCCATTTCAGTATGATTGGCTGTGTAATCCACTTTATTCAAAAGGGTTTTAACATAGTAGCAATCTAATGAGATCACTGTTCAGTGGCAACTGGTAAGTTATTACGAAATATTTTCGATCCATAGCCGGATGAGCTCTCATTCCGCCTAAGATACACCCACCTACACAATACAACTTTAAAAAATATGTCAAACTTGAATATTTTAATTTAACTGTTTTCTAACTCTAATACATACAATATCTCTATCCAAAATTAAGAAGAATTAAAACTTAGGCTGTTTTCACACCAAGCGTATCAATAGTCTGCCGCCGCCGCCGAGCGACTGTGAAAATGTACGAAAAACAAAGTCGCAGTCACAGTCACGGTGGTTGAAATTGTTTTTTCATACATTTTGTACTGGACGCTCACCAAGTCTCACAGTTGGCGGCTGACTTGCTTGCTTTAGTGTGATAACTAATCCAATTTCTAAGAATCTGTCTGACTGCGTTTAAGTACATAATCCTGTTAAATGATGAAAAGGGAAAGTAGTCATTAATTGTCAACTAATCGACAAAATGTATGAGGATACGTGGCTATCCATGGTTCGAATATCTTTCACTCATATTTATGAGGGACAGCTTTTTGGTGATTTTCATGAAAAATGGTAATAAGTCCCAAGTAACATTTTAAAAATTGAATACTTACTGCAATTCATACCCTGCATTGTACTTGTCGGTGTCTGCCAGGCACCCAATATTGCTCCATCTCGACCAGTACAGTAAGCTCTGAAACATTTTAAAATACATACAAAAATAAACTCACGCCCTCTTCCCGATAGGGTAGGCAGACACTATCACACTACAGAACGCCACCTCCTACGATCCTTAAATACTTCTTTTAATTGAGTTTTGCAATGTAAAGTAATTATCAACACATGTAAGAAAGAGCTACTAGTGTTTTTTGACACGGCATACAAAGTCAGCAGAGTAGAGGGCATAACCTTAAGAATCCTGAACATTAAGGAAGTTGACCCAAACTCGCACCAAGCTCTAAGTTTTGCTTCACAAACAAGTTATAATTGTGTCTTACATGCCGTTCCTTATTTGGAATGGTCCATAGCTTCCGTCGTAGTCACAATATGAAGCAGGGTGACGGAGGAAGGTGGTGCCATGTTCCATTTGCTCTTTTGCTATCACGCCGCTGGCTATTACTAAACTTTCGCATTTTCTTAAATATTGCTCTCCAACAACTGCTGGGCTATCTGTAATTAAAAGATTAAATTAAAATAAAAGAATAAATGTCGGTTGTCATGGTATGGGCATGTGATTCGGAGGAATGAGGAAAATGTCGTGAGGAAAGTATGTTATTGAATGAATGTTGATAGCTATAAGAGTAGGGGAAGACCTAATAAATGATGGTTGGACTGTGTGAATGATGATATGGTTAGAAAGGGGGTGACTACCAAGATGACGACTAATAGAGCAGTATGGAAGAAAAATACATGTTGCGCCGACCACAAATAAATTGGGTTAAGGACAGGAGAATGATGATGATGACATTAAAAACTTACCTTTTACTACAAACATAAACAATTTTACTTCTTTGTTTTACTGTGTAGAATTTTTGTTTCTAATGTAACGTGTTTACACTTGACAAAATTAAACAATATGTAAGTAACTTACCATTAAATTACGATAAGACTGTTAAAATTGTTTAAGGTGAAGTCTATTATTGAAACATGTTTTAGAGATCAGAAGCATTTAAGGTTTTTGTTTATGTTCGCAGCGATCGATACGGAATAGTAGGGTGGCTGGCCTCTGTAGTATGACGTCACTGTGGACATGTGCCTTGTGCCGGTCGCACCCACCTGTATTTACTACCTATATGCATAAATATTGCACTACGCGCAGAAGTAGATTCTTCAGAAATTAGGTTACAGTTTATGCTGCAGGTAACCATTTACATCAAAAAAACAGATACCTACTAAATTTTATGATAATTTTCTTTACGAAGCTAAATAACCTCTAGACTGCGTAAAATTAGCGTCAAGTACGAAATGCTGGGGTGTTTCTTTGATCACACCAAACATTATTCTCAATGGTTGCATTTTATGAAACAAAAATACCTTACGGTGCTTTCGTATAGCGTATTTGAACAAGTGTATCAGGGTTCGTTGTTCGTTGTCATACTGATTGTGTACAATTGCCTTTGGTCACTCAATATCTTGAGACTGTGAATCATTTGTGAATATTGTGTGTATCCTGTTGTTGCATCTACTCGACAAACGACTGATGAACTACAGTGGCGAAATTATTCTGGATTTATTGTAGTACTTGTATTGTCGTGCAAACTGCTTTATATCATCATTCATCAACATCCTTCTCGGATGATAAGTGTTTTTGGGAGGAATCAGAGTAAGTAGCTTTAGACTTGAAATTTAAAACTTAAATTGGATTTTTCCAGTTCTAGAACAGATTCAGAGGGGCAATTTCCGTATTTTTAAGAACGTTCGCATTTTAATTTCCGTCTCAATATGTCGAAAATATCTCTAATCACATAGCTAATAAATATACTTCTATTCTATTTTTCTTTATGGCAATGGTGCCGATGTCGACAATGTTTTTTCATATCACATCTGACATTGGCAGAATAGTGGTGGTTTTTAGAATTATAAAAAAAAAAACTAGTATTCTACATACATCCATGATTATATCCAATGAAAATAGTTGAATTTAATGTGAAACTTGTTGAAAAATATTAATAAGTACACTGAAATAAATAGATAAAAAAAAAATTGTTACTTATGTTATTAAAAAATAATATATTATTATACACAGAAATCATAATAAATATACTTATTACTTGCCTCTAATTTTCATACATTTTTGGCAAGTTTTTGACATTGATTGTCGCTGAGATGAGATTGCGACTAGATTTTGAACTCTTGAAGGTTTTTAATTACAGGAATTGGATTTCACTATACAGGGAAGAAGTGCGACCTTCATTTCCACGAAGAAATCTCGACTAAACTTGTCTCATAAATAATAACACTAACTACCTAAAATTTGTCCTGGTTTCGACCTACACCAGCACTTGAACAAAGAGGTTAACATCTTGTCTCTTACGTGCTCATCGTTATAAAAGCTTATTTTTATGTTTCCTCAACAAAATTAAAATACGTACAACATGGCAGTCGAGTCATGTCTTCTTCTGGAACAGGAGAGACGATTGGCTGGCCAGTCCTGGGCTGGGCGCACCAGCACATCCCATCATCACATTGGAGTTGCTCGTAATCACCATTTGCAGTACAATGGAGCGTAGAAACCCTGCCTTCAGCTTCTAGTTCAGCTCTTCTGCGACTGCATGCTGAAGTCCAAATAATGCTATTGTCATAATATTGATACACTTAAAAACCTCTTTATGACATTTTATATGATAAAACCATGAATAGTTTATGTACAATATTAGGTACAGGCAAACCAGAAAAGGTATGCGCTTCGGTAATCTTCGTGTTTCCAAATTAGCACGAACTTCGCTCCACATATTATTAATAATTTGTATTATTGCACCTATCATTGCGCGTTTGTATGAAGGTATGAAGTGTTTGGGTTACCTACTCTGTTCAATGACGATCTGGCGTCATTTATCCCTCAAACATTTTGAAAAGTTTTTTTGGAATTGCATTAGAGTTGTTAATCTACATTTTTGCAAAAAAGGCTTACTTCCATGGTTGTAACAGGTTAATGATCTCATCATCGCGCGTTCGTATTACCGAAGTTAGACGTTGATTCCAGAAGCGCATACTTTTCTTCTGTACTTTATAGTACTTACTAATTCCACGGTACATTATTTGATGATGAAAGATGATGATTCTCGTGCACTGACAACTACTGACAAGTATCTTTTTCGATTTTTCCTCTATGCTCTATGCTTTTCGTGACGTGTTGACTGTATTTTTGACCACAGAGTACTTTTTGATAGAGTGAGATTTTTGACGGTCATGGCACTTTATTGCGTAAATTATTGTTTGTTTTATGTGAAAGGAATTGGGAAATAACACTATTTAATCTGAAATTTAATGCCGAAAACGAAGTGAAAGTGGCAATCCATTTGCAGCCAAATAATTGATGTTTAATATTATGACAATAATGACTGTTGGCGTTTTTAAAATTCCGGAAAAATGCAAGATCCTATGTTAAATGAAGCGCTATCGTGTTTGAATCATTTGATAATGTATCAAATTCAGGTCAATGAAGATAAGATTATAGATAACTTTAAACTTCATCTTCATCATCACCATACACAACTCGACTTCAACTGCTGCTGGCCATAGGCCTTATTGAACTTTATAAACTTACCACAATGCATCTCATCCGCTTGGTCCCTCCATATTTGTCCGAATATCCTATTTCCGTTTTCATCCGAACAAAAGCACCTACAATAATTAAAATTCTATTACAGTCACAGCTCATACCAGTAAAATTAATAAAACATTTTTACATTATCTTGATTTTTGTAAAAATCGCAGGATCAACAAAATGTTTTTAAATTCTTGGTATGTGTATCTTTCGATCGGAAGTGGCGGTTGATAAGCAATAGTTGTCACTGATGTGCTTAATCTTAACTATAAGTATTGTATGAAATTTATCAAGATTAAACGACAATGTTTCATGAATGACGCTATATAGATTTTCTGCAGATATCAACAAATTCTTTCAATACTTTGCAAAAAACTGAACAAAAAAGTAGTTAAGTAAAACATTAGGTTCATACAATTATTTTCTTTATTTAATGCTGAAAATTTCAACACAGGGGTTCTGAACATTGGTTCAGAACCCCTGTGTTGAAATTTGCACAACCTACTATCATGGATTCAGTACATTGGTACTGAATCCATGATAGTAGGTTGTGCGTCGATGCCCCTGCCACACTGTAGGAACCACCGGAAAATGTTAAAATAGGAAACCAGTAAACGTTCGGGAGCCACTGAACCATGGACACCATGAACTCATTCATTCATTCATTCATCATGGTTGCTAATAATTTGATAATACGATCTATACTCATACCTGCCAGTGAATAGATTGCCCTTGCATTGTACAGGTGCATATCTTCCATCAGGCAAACAATTGGAAGCATCAGGCTGGCAACCCTCGGTTTGTGAGTCGTCGGAATCTACAACAGGAAATTTAAAATGTTGCGGGTTAAACTTATAGAATTAATGTTTTTTCAGTAAATTGCGGTCATGTGAAGGCAATAGGCTTATCACATGGGACTTAAACATAACTGGCAAAATGTCGGTGTAGGTACTATAAAATTTATACATATCGTCACTGGAAAGAAGAAAATGCTAAAGCGCGATTTTTTTTTCTGCGTCGACCTCTTTAGGTTTCAAGACAATCTGAACCATGGATCTGGATTATGTTGGTCTGTTTAATGGGTGACCATCTTTACATACCGTGACTCCTCCGTGCCTCGGAAAGCACGTTAAGCCGTTGGTCCCGGCTGGCATTCATGAATCTTTAACAATCGTTACGGGTAGTCCGAAGCCCGAATGTCTGACAAGCAGTCTTACTTTATCGTATTACCCAGTAACTGAGTTGTGGAGGTCAGATAGGCAGTCACTCCATGTAAAATACTGGTATTCAGCTGCATCCGGTTAGACTGGATGCCGACCCCAACATAGTTGGGAAAAGGCTAGGCGGATGATGATGTCTTTGTGGATTGTGGGCTGTGGCTATCGTTGAATCCAACGATATAATATTATATAACGCATTTAGGCCCAAATGGCGCTTTAGCATTTTCTCCTTTCCAGTGACGATAAATGTATATTTTTTTCTTTGTCTCATGCATTACTGTTACTGTTGTTAGCCTGCATCATCCCACTGCTGGGCAAAGGCCTCTCCCATTGACTTCCAGTTCTTTGGATCCAGAGCTAAATTTGGGCCACTGGTCGTTTGTCTTGTCCAGCTCGTCCCGCCATCTTTTACGGGGTCTGCCGCGACGCCTTCTAGCTGTGTCAGGGCTCCACGTGGTGGTTATTTTGGCCCACAGCTTATTGGGCATACGGCAGACGTGGCCAGCCCAGTCCCACTTCAGCTTTGCGGCTTTTTGAGCAACGTCAGTAATCTGTGTTTTGGAACGCAGCGTGGTGTTGCGAATATGGTCTGTCAATTTGACGCCTAGAATACTGCGCTCCATTGCACGTTGGCAAACCTTGAGTTTGGACTTTTGAATGTTTTTAAAAGACCAAGTCTGGGATCCATAGGTCAGAATGGGAAGGATGCACATGTCCATCATTTTCCGCTTTAGTGTCAAAGGCAGATTTCCTTTCATAAGCTCTTTCATGGACCAGTAGCTCTTCCAGGCATTTTCGGTTCATGCATAGCCATGCATAGCCGCATTTAATGCAGAACTTATGCTTAACCCTTCGACGATTACTGGCATGATGTTTTGTGGTTTATCATATCATCCAAACAATTATTAACACGCTAAAATAAACTACTGCTGCTAGTGTTTAAATTTAATGTATGTTTTGTGTTTGTACACAAATATATAATATTCAGAGTCATCTAATTCCGAGGTGTATACACTATAAGAGTTTAAGGGACCATGTCTAGATGCAATTACATTTCTGCAGAAGACACGCTCCACTGATGACTTGCAAATTTCTAGTACCGGACGTAACGTTCATTGTATGAAAGTGATTTAGCGTGCTATCGCTTACAGCAATTTAATTCTTAGCAAATAATACAAAATAATATGGCAGACGTACTTAATACAAAACAAAGAACCATAAATGAAACGAATTCATTGTCTAGTCTAGTAGAACCCTTTTTATGCAGTTTTGTTAACTTCTTGCAATTTCCTTTAAAAAAGTTTCTAAAGTAGATAACCTTTGTTGGTTCATTGATTTTTCGGTACTTCCTCTTTACATATTATTAAAACAGTTCTACTTTTCCAATTAGGTGATACTAGCTTCTGCCTGCGTCTTCACCCGCGTGGATGTCGGAAATTATCCCATGGGAACGTACTACCGGTACAAAAAGTAGCCTTTGGCCTTCCCCAGGATGCCATTTTCAGGAAAATTGTATCGAAATTCGTTCAGTGGTTTAGGCGTGAAAAGACAGAGTTCCTTTCGAAATGTCGAATTTATAATATTAGTTTGGATTGAAAAAGTAGAACTGTTTTGTTGAACAATCCCATTATATCTAGATCGGGCCACTGCTGGCTGCAGATGTAAGTGTACCTATCTAGTCTAGTCGCAGTGGTCACAGTGTGACACAATAGAGCGGATGTGGACTGCAATTTTGTAAGTAGCAAATTGGCTGTTCAGAACAAAGTGGCAAATTGGTCATTTTTGGGTAAAATACTGATTACCAATTACCTATGAGTCCTATGACGTTTACCCGACACGTCCCAGTGTTGCCGGTTCAAAGTAAGACACGGACAACATTATTTATGATGTGAATTTACTACCTATCTATCATCAGTATTGTATAGAAAATATATTTATTTAATAGAATAACCATAGTTTACTTGCACTGGCCACAGCCAGTGCATAGTAAACTATGCTTAAGTAAAGCCGCGGGACACATCCCGCTACATTACTCGTTGGATAAAAACTTAAAATGTAGCCAATTTCAGGTTCTAAACTACATATTAAGTTTCATCCGAATCCTCTAATAGAATAACAATAGTTACACACACACACAATCTTTCATATCCATACTAATATTATAAATTCGAAAGTAACTCTGTCTGTCTGTCTGTCTGTATGTTACCTTTTCACGCCTAAACCACTGAACGGATTTCGATAAAATTTGGCAGAGAGATAGATTGCATCCCGGGAAAGGACATAGGATAGTTTTTATCGACATACTCGCGGGCGAAACCGCGGGCGGAATAAAAAAATTAAGTAGACAAAGAAAACAGTTAATTATAACTTACAACCGAGGTAGCATGTCGTAGCAAGGTTTGTTATTACAATATAATAATATATAATGTCCAGAGATTATTTTGTATTAATAAATTGATGTAGAAAGTTACGGAAAACCCTTACCTAATAGCCTTGTGAATTTTTATTTTAGTCGTATTTTTGGTCGTTAATTGGAACTGTCTACCTATTATACCTACATACTTACATTATGTTTATATTTCTATCATAATTATCTATCTATCTATAATCACAATATAAAAGACAATACCTTGAACTTCAGAATCCATGTTGTTGATTATACAAATAACAATAAATATCAAAACCGTATTTGCTTGAATTACGTTGAGTTTTCGCTTCTTGAAACCGTAGTTGTCGACAACGCACTTTACCAAGTGATACCTATATCTTGTAATTTTTATTAGAAAACTTCCCTCCATTTTTAGGATTCCTATATCATAATCATAGTTTATTAGGTAATACGGGTTGGTGTCCGCAACTTCACGTCAATGCGCGTATTTTGCGTAGATAAACGGAATCATAACTAACGACTATTCTATCAATGACAACCAAAAAAAAAGTTAATATTTCTTTATAAAATGAGCATTGCAGTGCTTGTGGCTAATCTGTAATTTGGTAATTTGTTTATAGTACTTATAATAGTCGAACACCTACAACCGGACATTTTCTCCAAGGTAATAAGTCCTTTCCCGGAGACTGCGGTCGGCGATCGCAATGACTAGCTCGAATAACTTAAGTTCCGACAGGTCCGTGTGAGTGAAATTCGATACAAACGATACGTTCTATTTAAATACTTATTTAGTTTCATATAATAAGTGTTACATATTTACAATCTACCAAAATATATGAATTTTTGATGACTTATGTAACTTACCGATGGGATTTGCGCATGATGGACAACACCCAAATATGCTGCTACCTGGTACTATAACTTGGCTTCCCCAGCAGTCACTGACTGAAATATCAGATACACATGTTTGTGCCACCTGACACTGTGGACTCACACTCGTTAAAGTATAGCTAAGCAATAAAACCCACAGAGGGCAGTTCCGGAACATTATTATAATTTTAAACATGCAATTTTTTTATTATTTTCGTCGGTGATTCTATTGAAGCGCAAACAATAAGTACACATTAATTACTGATTGAACAGTATCTATGTTATCATATTAACAGCAACATCTTATCGTTTATTATTTCAGGTACTTATTATCAGTAGTGTGCGTATGATTCATACTGAGATTCGCGCTATTACAGTACCTAGCTGTTCATTATAATTATTACTAGCAGCGCCCCGCGGTTTCACCCGCGTTAGTTTCGATCCAGTGGGAATATCGGGATAAAAGGTATCCTATGTGTTAATCCTAGTTATAAACTATGTGTGCCAAATTTAATCCAAATCAGTAGTTTTTGCGTGATTGAGTAACAAACATACAAACATCATCACAAACTTTCACATTTATAATATTAGAAGGATTGTATGTATTTTTCTGCGTATTGTGATATAGTTGTAGTGGTATGATATTGTAATAATATGTATAATTCAGAAGGTGGTTAATAGTAGTTAAACTGTTGCATAAGATGTTATTAAAACAGAAGTGTGAGTTTAATAAGAGTATCACACAAGTGTTTTAATATCTAGTTATGTGTCGCTTCACCTACTACTTTATCTAAACTCATGCAATCACATCTCACATGCATCCCATCAAACACATCAATCACATCAAAACCACTAAATAATAACGTAATTATGGCGCCGAAATCCAACATTTCACCACAGTACGCTCCATAGTTTCAATACGCTCCATAGCAGCCTCTACCACTCTTAAATAGAAAGAATAGTTATTATTTGAAAGCTTCGTTTTGTAAGGGAAAAAGTGTTTTTATCACATCTATTCAAAAAGAGTTAGTGTATTCTTCGTAAACAGGGACTAAAATAGCTCTTTAATCCCTAGGGACTAAAAGTGATTTGAATTTGGAATGTGGATATTGTTAGTAAAACTTCCAATCACCAAAGAGATCAATCACGAACATTGTATGAACAAGTAACAAACTGTATGATTAATTAAAAGGCGCGCGAGCCAAATTATTAAAAAAAAAAGTTTGTGAAAAAATAAAAAATGCGCGAAAAGCATTCTGCTTTCGTTCGTCATTGTTTACTCATAATTGTATGTAAATAAATAAACATACTATTCTTCTTCACAAGTTGCACTTACTTATTTTTTCATAGAGAGTGATAAAAGGTAGTGTCCACCTCGGAAGCAACACTATTTTAAGCTCGAGTGACGTACCTACTTTAAATCCCTCTCTGCGCTCTGGATACAAAGAAACACTCGCCTTCAAAATAGTATTTTGTTCCCTTGGCAAACAATCTAGGTACTATTTTATGCAACTTTTTTCACTTGTAGATAAAGTATTGTTTTTGATTTCAAAATAATAATTACGATATGAGAGTAAATAAATTATTTTCATTTTCACCCAATGTGCAGCATAAGTTGATATTGACCCGAAACCAAGAAATTGCAAACGAATATTAAATTAACTATAGGAGAAAGCAAGGCCTATAAAGCCCTGTAGTGGGACAGCATAGGCTAAACATAAATAAATCTAGACATGCTCGCTCACTGAATCGCACGTTAGCAAATCTACGAAATATCAGATTTGACCGTTTAAATAAGAATACGCTGTTATCAGCACTATCGCTATCTCAAGTTAATTTAACGCAGAGAATAATCAAGCCAACCCGGCCCAGCCAACGTCGCGAGTCGCGCGGCGGTGCCCGTTCCGAGCGCTAACTACTTGCGCCAGTACGCATTTTACATCGCGCCTATCTCATTCTACTTTATCAATTTCGTACAAGCGCGTTCTGTTATTCAATGGCAACGATCAAGAATTTATTCTGATTTATTTATCTTACAGGTTGGATTAAAACGGGCATACCCGGCTAGTATGGAGGAGTGCAAGAAAAGACATTCAGGCACTAAAGTTTCAAAGATTGCGAACATATTTCAAGGGATGCCGTCGAGAGAGGAAGACGAAGTCCGCGGTAGCGACGTAACAGGCGTCCGAACCGAAAGTCATTTGGCAAGGTTCAACAATGCTCGTGCACTTTTTGAGAAATTGGGCGAAGAAAATCGTGGATTTCGTATTGAGAAGTCCCCTTCAGCAGCTGCTAGTTTTGCCGGCACCCGTGGTGTGACGCCACCAGCGCCGTCGCGATCACGGTCCAGTTCTGCAGGTTCCGTGAGCCCGCCCAGACGAATCGTGACGCCGACGCCGATGCCGGTACCTGCTGTCAATGGCGATCGTCTCGCCAATGGTGCAATGGTACCGCCACCGAAACCTGTGAAGCCAAGTGTTTTGCCTAAACCTGAAAAACCAGACAGAAGGTTTAACAAGGAGCTCATAGAAAAACAGAGGAATTGGACTGCTCATTTTAATAAATCTCGCCAATCTCGTCATGATGAATCTAAAATGGACTCTAACAGATATTCTAGTGGTTATCACGACAGAAAGTCACCGGAAGTTCCCGAAAGATATGTAGTTCCTTCACGTGTTTATTCTCCACCGCTTTCGCCGTGTGCCGGTGATACTCAGGTGGAACGTCCTACTACTCTACCTTCTTCATTAGTAAGTCGAGTTACACCTAGCACAAAAACTCCGAGTCCTATAAAAAGTGTTACACCTGTGTCACCGAGACCTAATAATTCAGTGTCGCCAATCCCGAAGCCCGAATCCTCAGTTTCGCCTCCCATGCGAAGGGAACGTTTAAACTCACCAATCAAAACACAGCCTGATTCGGTATCTCAACTTACACCCTCCACTGAGAAAAGTCATCCTAGCGTAAGGTCGCCGATTTCCCCTCCAAGTGAGGATGAAGCAAATAATGATTTTCCAATACACAAATCAAGTGAGCAAACACACTATACTAGTTCTATGTTAAACACAATTGAAAGAATATCGCCTACCCCACCGTCGCCATCTGCTACACCAACAAAGTTAGAGCCAGTTTCGGTTCCTCGAAAACAAAAATCGCCATCGCCTTCAGCAAGGTCACCGAAATCTCCAGTTTCCCCGTTGTACCACGACAAAGATAGTTTACCTTCAACTGAACGCGAATCTTCAATGTCACCAGTACCAAATAATCGAACGCATACATCGTTGTCAGATAATGTTCCGGATGCAGTACCTCCAGTTGATAGATATGCACCTAGTGTTACATCTCACGAGTCGCCTGTGTTGTCGCAGTCTGACGACGATAATACAAAAAATGTTTGTGATCGCGTATCTCCGACTCCACAAAGTCCAGTTACTATGGACAATGGCTCAAGATCGTCAAAAAATTTGGATGAAGATGCTTATGAGTCTGTAGATTATAGTGAGGAATGGGAAGAAAAGAGCAGGCGGCGATCTTCGACGCCAGAGTCTCCTACATGTCCTGTAAAGATAGAGGATGCGCCGCGCTCCCCGCTAGTGTCACCATTAGCGTCTCCTGTACATCGTATTCCGGAGTCCTCGCCTCCTGCTTCGCTTCAAGCTTCACCCTCGCCTGGTATGTTATTTTCCTACCTTCTTGTAGTTATGGCTATTTATTATGTTCATTACAACATTCTTTATACATACGTAGTCTTATTATCTTTATTTTGTTATACTTTATCTGTGTTTTATCTTCACTACAAGAAATGTTATTGACGCATATAGTAGACACGTACGTACTTCACTTATGATAGAGTTGAAGGCAGAGAAAACTATGTTTATTATTTGTGCGTGATAAAATAATTTTCTAATGGATCTGGGAATGTATTTTTTTATTATCTGCTCATTTTCTTGTTTAAGTTCCATTATTCATGGGGTTTTGCACTGGTTCGCTTTTATAATCGTCAACCTCATTACGTTATCTTACTGTACTGATATCAGTATTAGACATGTCATCATAGTCTTTTCGTACTAAATACGGGTGTTTTTGTTCTTAATTATATGCGTACAGAAGACCGAACGCCGAATGCTTTTGTTAATTCTGGGGAATTATGTAACGTATGGGAATGAAATGTGTATTATAGCTTTTGTGTTAATGTCAGAGCTAGCTGTTGCTGTTGTTTCTGTATTGTAGGGAGTAAAACCATAAGAAACAGAAAAGTGGGCGTCGATTGACGTACGTTTAGCGGTCTCGTGTTCAGTGGGTTCAATGTAATATTGAGGAAGTCAAGGTATTTGAGTCGTTGCGAGACTTGCGAGTCGATCCCGATTTAGATGCTCCGGCGCCGCCGCCGCCTCCGTCGTCGCGACGCAGTAACCCGAGCGACGTCGCCCTGCGCGCTCCCCTTCATACGCTACACTATTATACACTTTACGGGACCGTTTTGACAATTGATTTCTTTCCTCAACACTCTTTATTGTATCTGTATTGAGATACTGAGTGACTCTCTTTACCTTATAAACAAGTGTGTGACTTTCTTACTAATTTCTGTGTGATCAAACAAGCAAAAGCTCAAAAGTAAAAAACAGTGATTTTTCGTGACTAGAATTATTATTTAAACAATCGTGTGCTCGTCGATATTTACATACAAACGCTGATTCAGTTCGCGATAAACTTTGCGCAGAAAGTTCGAATGGTCCCTTCAGTCTTTTATCAATTCTGTCTTTGTAAGCTCCCCAAATGCTCCTTCTCGTTTTGCTTTTAGTCGTCTCGTTCTGACCGGTGTGTGTTCACTCCTAGCCTGAATATTACATTCATTGAGCAACGCTTCGGACTTAATAAAATATTTAATGCACAATATAATCCTATATTGAGATCGTATTTGCCTTGTTCGAAGAACGCTTCTATTATTTTATTCTCTTGTAATGTTGACCTTCAAGTCGCAAACGTGAGCTGCCTACGCTTCCAAAAAATAATCTAATTTTTGAAGAGGTGTGTAATCCTTTAGTCTAGTTATGTTGCCAACTTGCTTATCTGCGGCTATGTTTGTTTACAAAGCGCGCAGGTGCCGGTGATCGACAACATTGCTGTCGTAAACTTTTATCATAGTCTTACTCACTTGTGTTACATTAAAGACAGCCACAATCTAATTCCTTACCTGAATAATTGTGAAAAATATGGTTGGTTATTAGGACATCAGCTTCCTTTCCTTCCTTCCGTTTATCAAATCGTTTCATTTCGCGTGTGACTTGATAGAAGTTAGTACGAAAATTCGTCGATTGGAAGTGTATGTCCACGTGAGTGTGGTCGGCGGCGGCACGCGATGCCGGCGACGATGGTGCGGTGATGAGGCGGGCGTCGCGCGTGCCCGTCGCATGCGCTCGCTCAACATGCGCCTCTGCGGCTGTTGCCTCGGTCAGTTGTTTTATTATTGTTTTGCTCTTGCTTAGAAACAATATTTGGGTCGCTTCTCAGTCACGGTTTATTGCTGGAGCTGAACGCGTTTCTCGCGTTTTCATATATACTTCAGTGGAAAGAAAATATTACTACTGCTACTGCTGCTGTGTCTTCATTCCTATAGTTTTGAAATAAGAGTGAATGTTCTTTCTACTGCTCTTTGTTCACATTCTGTTCTCTCATTTTCTTATTATATCTACTAAAAATCACTAAATCTGTGTATAATTAACAATTTTCTCTATATTACCTCTGACATTCTATCTGGGAAACCGTTAATCTGATGATAATGATGTAAATAATGTTACTCCGCTGGACATCACATCCTTCTGCCCTATGACATTCTGTGTTGCTTTTCTAAGCATTTTAGATGACATTAATCGGTTATAGTTATGATATTTAGGACACACCACAGACTGAAGAACTCTTTAATTTATAGCATTTTAGACCTCTAACTAAAGGCACCGTTTGGGTTACACAGGGTGTTTTTTTAATTTCTAATGGTAATCAAGTGTGTCTTTGGGAACATGATTCATTGCACTAGAATTTGCGCAATGTAAACAAGCGCATAACGCTCGCTATAAAACTTTAATCCTAGTTAAGCATTGAAATGCAATAACCCGACGTGTACACTATACATTCGACATACACATTATGTAGATTTTGTGAATTGTTTCGAAGCAAAGAGGGCTCTAGCTTCATGCACACTCGTGTTTAATATCCAGCGTAGGTATACAATATCGTTTTTGGCACATCGCGTCCATTCAGCGAACTTTCGTGTATGTTCAATTGATTCTATGGAGCGATTCTCCGTACGAGTAATGAGCTTGACGTGTCTTTCCTTTATGCAGGAAGGGACACGCATCAGTTGTAGCCGTGCTTTGTTTACTTTGTGGTATAAAATTGGATATTTACAGTATCCTAGGAACGTCGGTTTAGCTAGGTCTTATAATAAAAAACTATTTGGCAGGAACGTTCACACTTACCCACACACTGAAATAATCAACATCTGCCGAGACTTTCCCATCTACGTTAGGGTCGGCTTCCAGTCTAACCGGGTGAATAGGTACACGGCATTATTTGTTTCAGGAGAACATCCCGAGTCGAAAGTTTCTAACCGAAGTCAAACAGCGCAACTTTATAAATCTTATAGAGGCGGGAAGAGTACACTCGAGTTTCTCTTCAAACCGAGGGTTTTGCAACGTTGTCACCTGAACACATAGCACTTCATGATAATTAGGATGATCATTAGTAGAGATCTGTTTAGTTAAAGAATATAGGAAAATTTCCTTGCAACATAAGGATTTGCAATGACCTAATATTAAATATATGACTGGTATCACCTAACATAATTATATCAAGTCTACAATATACATCACATAAAGCAGTACCTACAGAATTTTACAACGTTTGCGTGGGCATCATCCACTCCACATCTTGACGCATTAGTTGAAAATGATCACTACCTTTTTTGGAAGGCCGTCTTCATATTTACCACTTCTGGGTGTGGGCACCATGCCTGCCACTACAAGGTTAAATTTTATGAGTACTAAGCTCTAATTTTTTAACAAGTTTTTAAATAAAATAGGTATGTCATTTGAAACGTTCGCGTTTGGGAGTTTTGTGTAGGCTTGAACTTTATTATTAAGTAATCATCCTGTTATAATTTTTCTTATGCTTCTGCTTCTTCTCGAGCAAAGGACGACCATTGTTTGTTTTACTTATTTAAAACTAGCAGCGCCCCGCGGTTTCACCCGCGTTAGTTTTAATCCCGTGGGAATATCGGGATAAAAACCCTATGTATTAATCCTGGTTTTAAACTATCTGTGTACCAAATTTCATCCAAATCCGTTCAGAAATCCGTTCAGTAGTTTTTGCGTGATTGAGTAACAAACATCCAAACATCTTCACAACCTTTCACATTTATAATATTAAGTAAGAAGTAGTGTAAAACTTTCTAATGAACTCATAACATAAATCCAAAATTGATTCTGAAAATATGTTTCTAAGTTTATCCACATCTATTTATAGTTTCCCCTCTTTCTTTTGTCACCACAATTTGTCTCCGACTCGAACCGTATCTAAAGTGCTCGCATTCTAGGGGTACCGAGGAGAGAGAAACGGCAAACGAATAAAGTACAAGTGGCATTAACACCCAATTTTATATAGTTCCATATTAAGAAACGAGCCCATACATGATGTGTAGTTGAGTTTTAATTAGTAAAGTGGACATGACTCGCTCTCGTTGTCTCGAGAGATCGCGTGATGGTTCTAACGGTTTATTGCAAATTCATGCGTTACATAGATTACTATAAATGTTGAATGGTCAGTCGATTGTTATCATAAATTAGTTTCTGAGGATGTGCAGGTTTAATTATCTCCAGATCGGGAAACGAAAGTGTAGCCACGCGTGCAGACTGTAAACAATAACATTCCAAGAGATATTTTGTACTGAGCGTGATAAAATTTATTAGTTTCGTATTATCTGCGAGTCAGTCTTTATTTGATTAACGTAAGCATATCTAAGTACTTATAACATATTGACTGCTTCGCTTTCACTCATTTGTTTCATTCTGCAAGAATGTTTTACATAATAGTAGTTCCTCTCCACGTACCCGAACAAGAATGTGTTCTTTATATCTGGATTCGATGTCACTTGAGGGACGCACAAGGGCATTGAATCTAATAATGGCATTTTATAAATATCCAAATGGACGTAAATGTATTTCAAATAACTGAAGTTGTGGCCTGAGTTTTGTTAAAATAACATGTACCGATTTAATGTTTGTTTATGTTGGGCACCTGTATACTCGCCACCTGCCCGAGCCGCGGAAGTAGAGTATCGCGTTAAAAATAGTTAGCTCATTAGCCTAAATTTACTCCGTACTGGCTCCCCGAAGAATATAGTTTAATGTTTTTCATTGAGGCGAAAATTTTGCTCTGAGGATTTCCTGTAGCATGATTCATTTACATCTAGCACAGGAGTATCGATCTCTTCAAATAAGTTCTCTAACCAAATGAATAACGTAACTGTTAACTGCAACTTGTTTTTTTCTTCTTCTGTCCCCAAATCTGAGAATCGGTCTCAGAACCACAAAGTTCTTCTCATTTAGTACTTACTACCTACCTAGTATGTGACCGCGTTGCCACCGACCGCATAGCTTCATCTGATATGCACCTTGGCCCTGGCAAACCAGCTCTAATTAGGTTACAATTTATTTCATAATGTTATAGTGATACATTCGACAATATTCTAATGATTAGAACCTTTTCTCTGCCATTTTTCATATATTCTTAACGAATCAATCTGATGTCTTCAGCGGGCGGAGGTCGCAAGTCGTCCGAGAAGGAAGAAACCCCACGTCGGAGTGGATCGCGGGCGTCGAGCGTGTCAGACGAAGGTGGGTTCAACGAGCCCTCGCCCGAGGTGGTGGCGCGGCTGCGGCCAGCCGACTACCGCGAGCCGCCTCCGCCTGCGCCACCGCTCACCAGGGACATCCGCGATGCGGAGCGGGCGCGCTCTGATCCTGATACGCTCTCCGTACTGCAGCAGGTATTTGTTCACCCTTCTATACCTTAGCGAAAAGGCACTCTGTGACCATAGTTGCCAAGCAAAACCGAAACATGCTTATTCTTTCCGCTCATTGGATGTGGCGCTCCGTCACCAGTCTCGCTGAGATAAGCTAGAGCTTTTACATAAGCTTAATTGATTGCCGTATCGGTACCTAATGTTTTAAGAAAGACATTGTATGTTAGTCGGCTCCGTATTACTCCTACAGCTGTTTCAAAGCCATATAACAATCACCTAGACCATAGTTTGAACCACTTTAACCCTGTGTTACAGGACTCCGGCGTGGTAGTGAGCGAAGCGAGCCAAGGCTCCATAGAGGTGCTCGACAAGTCGACCACCAGCCAATGGAGCGTGTCGGAGGGAGAGAACGCGTCCGGCGAGAGCGGGCGGGGCGGGGACGCGCCGGACGCGCGCTGGGACGACGCCGACGCCGACGGCAAGCAGCCCGACAGCATGACGCCCGACGAGGCCGAGATACTGCTCAGCTCCAGGTGACCGACGCTATGTAGCTTCATATTGCACCAGAATAAACCTTCCTACCCACAGGTGATATTTTTATCGCACACTGGATTTTCAACGCACTGCTTAGCGCCGAGAGTTCAAAATCCAACAGTGTATTTTTTTATACGTGCTGGGATGCACTGTTGGATTCTCAATGCTCGGCTCAACACTCAGAATTGAAAATCCAGTGCACTATAAAAAATCGCCCGTGCGTCTTGGGCTAACTTGTATTTGGTCATTTCCCCAATTTACACACAGAAGGCTTGATTTTTTACAAGGCATCTGGTTTTGTGCTCCAATAGCACTGCACTCATTATCGTTTCCTGCAATTCTGCCAAGAGTAAGCACACCGCGGTCATTTTATGGAACATCGATTGCGAATAAAGCGTGTTGCTTCCGATGCACTGCTTTCTTATATCGCTGCACTGTCGATGTCGTGCTAAACTATTTTCAATTATTCTCACCTCAAAGAGGTATTTCATTCGGAGCACTGACATCAACGGCACTTGACCGAACGACGCCTAAGCTGTTCTACTAATCGCTCCAAAGAGACTTCGTATTTCGAGACTAGTACCTATTTCTTAAAAGGCATATCCTCTTGCGTGTAACTTTGGGCATGACCAAAGAAATAATACTCAAAAATTCAAAAGTACGCTTTTCAGATTAACCTTACTTAATTGTAGCTAGTTGCATAATAAGGCGTCACATCAATTCTGTTTAATTACTTTATCTGAGGCACGCACGCTATGCGGAACTAAGTAACTGTTTAATATCGTATCGTCCCACCTTTCTTCCTCGATGTAATCATGCTATTCATCAATGTTTACTTTCTGGTTAATTTTAATTCTCATTGGAATATGCGTGATGTATCTGAAGTTTCTGTCTTATATGCATGATTCCAAGCACTTGTAATGTCTATAACGAAGTCGCCATCTGTATTTAGTACTTATCTTATTTATTTATCCTAAACGATGTTGTTAAATACGCTATTCTATATTTTATTTTTTCAGGACTTGTTGTTCGTAATGCTTAGTATTATTATTAAATCTCGTATTTTTATCATTTGCATGCTGCCTGTCCGCACAACGCTTCATTATTGCCTGATATTTGCAGTATTCTGGAGAAAAAACTTAGGTAAGCTCAGGGCATTTGTGCAACCGTCGTTTTCTTCTACATATGATGCAGTATTTCGTAGAATGCTTTTTAATGTGATCCTTTATCCTCTCTTAATTCCATTTAAGTACGCTATTTTTCAATAGAAATATACAGGGTGGCAAGGAAATCGACGCACAAACTGAACATGAATTCAGCACATGATTCTAAACCAACCTGCGATGAAAGTATACGAGAAAATGCTGTTCAGTACGTTGATCGCGTTGGTGTTGCATTTTTCTACAAAAACAGTATTTTTTTAAATCGGCGGTAAATTAAACTGCGTAAGGAGGTCTAGAATCCGCTTGTGCGTCGAAGTCCCCGGCACCCTGTATAAACAATGCGACAAAACTGTAATGATCATAAACAAAACAGTTTATGAAGTCCGTATGCTGTCTCGTCTTTTAAAGCACAGCTGCACAGTACGCGACTGGGCGAGAGAGGTAATAGACAGTTTATCTATGTAAGACAAGTACAGACAGCTGCATTACAGGCCTATCTGACAGTCAATCAAATTGTAATACGCTGAAAGTTTTACCGAATTTACATCCGTCCAGCTATCGCTATCAGTATTCATACACAACCATTGTGACAATGTAAACAACAGTTTAATTCGCACTTAGCTTTTTTCGTGGCAAGGCCGGTTAGAGTAAAAAGCGGAGTTGGTTCTTTTTTCGTGTATTTAAACTTCACCACTTTTGCACTGTCACGTATTGTACAGTGCAAACCCTGTTTATTTCTGTATCATGCAATTTATGTTAAGTTAGCTAATGTAAGGCTAGCGCAAATATGAGGCCGCAACGCAACGTATTGCTAATTTTTTGTTAATTTTGCCGCCCCGGGCTTTTTGTTTTGCGATGCGATGCGCTGCAGCCAGATGCGGCTGTAATATACGCTAGTCTTTAGTTGTAGTGTAAGTATGTAGTTAGTGGTAGTTTGAAGGTAACATGTGTTGTATTGTAGGCAAGAAGCTCTGCTGTCTGACGAGCAAGCGCAGGAGATTGTCGCCATGTTGTCGCCACACGCGCTGCCGCACGACAACGGCGTTTCGCTCAACGACAGCTACCAGTCCGTGCTCTCCTACGAGAGGTAATGTTTTAATGTATTATTTATTTAGGATCTTCTACAAAAGATATACACAATAACTGACAAATAAATAATAGGCAATATCAGGTGCAATATCATTATGCACAATAAAGTTAACACAGCAATAAGCAATTTCTCTACGTATAGCTAATGTGCTTAGCAGAATGCTAAGTTAACATGTGCAGTGCGACAAAATTCTGTCGTCGCATCATCGAGGTGAAAATAGGACAACGATAAAACGTATTTTATATATGTAATAAGTAATTTCTTACGTTATGGTTATGGCAAGTAATAGTAGTAGTAGATGCCCATAAATGTCGTTTTGAAACTAATAAAGATTAGTATAAAGTATTATTACTTGTTGTGTGTTAAAGTCTTTTATACTAACATAGGTTAAGGAATACTAACAAATTTATGGGTTCTACCTGATTTAAAGATAAATAAATTAAAAATCCATCTTAGCATTGATAAAAAATATCAGCCTGTAATTTAGCGTTGTAAATTCAATTTTTTATGGATTCAAAAGACGACAAAAACTGACATCTTTGAAGGCGGTCCGCAAAAGAAGAAAAGAAATTCTGTCCTTTCTGGAAATAACTGTGACACAGTTGGTGCCACGGCTGAAACAGGAGGTCGTACTCGATTTTTTTTTCTTCAAGATTGGCCAATCTTTCCAATCCAAACACCAAAAGGTCCTCAGCCCTTAGTTGCATTGCAGTTTTGTAAAGACTACTAATATAGTGAAGAATGAAATAGTAACTCAGTCCATTTTGACGCAACTCATAAATGTTTTATTACTACAGTATGCAGTCAGCGGATGAGAGCTACGAGTTCGTGTCGCTGGAGGCGGACGCGGGGCTGGCGGGCGGCGACCGGCGCGCGGCCGCGCCCGAGCCCTGCGCAGGCGCAGTGTTCCAGCACTACCCGCCGCAGCAGCTGCGCGAGCTGGGCGAGGAGAACGGGATACACTACTTTGAAGACGGACACTTCTATACTGAGGTGCGACAACTGACAAAGCATAATTAGAATGAGAAGATCAACCACCAACTATTACAGCATACACCCTTTAACTAATAGTAGAATACCAACAAAATTTGATCGAATTAAATTAAAATAATGAATTCATATTAATTTTTGCTAACTTATTATCTTACAGGTTGCCGGACTTCCGCCTATTGAGGAAGACGAGGATGACGATTATTACCCACCAGTATTTGTCAAGAAAAATACCAAAGTTAAATTCAGGTAAGTAACCGAAGTTACAGGATCGTTTCCAGTAGACTGCCTAGAACTCATCTGAAGAATGAAGAACAACAGCATGACTGCTTGCTGCAGTCCTGTACTTACCATTGACACCAAAATCTATTTAATAATAATTTCGGAGATCTAATAAAATACATAAATTCATGCGTTCACTGACAGACAACGCACGTCGCACAGTCTGAGCTGGGTCTGGTTTGTAAGCATGAAAAGAGTCGAAAATGAGGACGAAGAAAATATTTAAAAAAATCATCTAAAGGGGCGCATTAAAAAAAATTAAACTTTATGTGGAAGTTTGTCAGTTTTTCCGATGAGGAAACCCATCGGCCACACGGCTTGTATCAAAAAATAAGTAAAGGTGCGTTTGAACGGCGCGAGGCAGCACGATTCCACGCGAACCGCGCCATCCGTGTAGATGCGGCTCGGTTAAATCCGAACGCAAGCCTACTCGTATACACGGCGCGGCGGCACGTGGGTCACAACAACGCGAGCTGTTGAACTGCGCCGTCGCTTGTCCGTTCTACTAAAATATGGATAAACGAAAACGTCCTGCTGCAGCAGCAGCAACTGTTATTTTGATCAGTGGTGATTATTTAAATAAAAGAGAAAGACGATTGTGTCATTGTGTTGAAACCTCAACGTATAAACCTAAAAACACAAAATGGGCGACTACCTCCGTCGCGCATTCTGTACTCTGTTCTGTTTAGACGGCGCGTATTACCACAAGCCGAGCCGCGCGCGCCTATGATCCGTGTCAAAAAACCGACAAGAGATGGATCTTACGAACTTTGCCGAGCCACGCCGAGCGTAGGCTGTTTAAACGGCGCGTGGCGCGCATAATCACGCGCCGAGCCTCGCTCGGCTCGCGTGTTTAAACGCACCTTAATACTCCTTATAGACTCGATCTGCCGCCTACATATACCACAAGCTAACATTTCATCGTACTTTATTTCCAGTACGAACCCCATGCGCGTGTTCTCGACGCACTCGGTGCGCGAGTACGACCGGCGCAACGAGGACGTGGACCCGGTGGCTGCCAGCGCAGAGTACGAGCTAGAGAAGCGCGTGGAGAAGATGCACGTCTTCCCGGTCGACCTGGTGAAGGGGGCCGACGGACTAGGACTCTCTATTATCGGTAAAAATAATACCAGCCTGTTGTTGTCCCACTGCTGGGCATATTCCTCTTCTCATAAAGAGAAGGCATGAACATTGATCACCACGATTTCAGACTTATAAGTACTAGATGGACAGGTTTCCTTACGATGTTTTTCCTTTACAGATGTCAGTAATGTCCAAGATAAATTCAGAAAGTACATAAGAACTGAAAAAGTCCATTGGTACTTCCACGGATTTAAACCAACAATCTGTCTCGATGGGCAGCAGTCTCGTGACTAGTCACTATGAGTAATACAACGATATATACTTCATCACCTTCCTGCCCTTGTCCAGCCGTCACTATATCATTCACAAATTTTTCTTCTCTCACAATCCATCCATTTTTTCTTTGTACACAAATAATAGATATATACATAGACAATGCGTGTGTGGACGGCCTAATCCAAAGAATGAGAAATAAAAAAAAAAACGTCGCAAATAGTCTCTAGCCTGCTCCCTGTCTCACTTTAATGAAATCGTATATGTTGTGTGTATTCTAAAAGTTGTTTATTGAACTTGTCAACTCTTTCCAGGTATGGGTGTTGGCGCGGACGCTGGTCTGGAGAAGTTGGGTATATTCGTGAAGACTATCACTGAGAGCGGAGCCGCCGCCCGCGACGGACGCATTCAAGTCAACGATCAAATCATTGAAGTCGATGGCAAGAGTTTGGTTAGTCTATCCTTCTTTTTCTTTCATAATTACTGTTGAACTCATTTGTAGCTGTTGGTCTCATTTCTCTCCGTTTAGAATCAGTATGTACTGATAAAAATTACCGTTTTCTTAGAGCAGTTTTTTACCATAGGCTTGCGCATTTTTATTGTGGAATGAGATGAGTCCTATAGCTGGTGAAATGTTTACTGACTTTGATTTTGGACATAGGTGGGTGTGACGCAAGCATACGCGGCCTCAGTGCTTCGAAATACGTCAGGTCCTGTGAAGTTCCTTATTGGACGTGAAAAAGACCCGGAAAATAGTGAAGTAGCACATCTCATTAGACAGTCACTTGCCGCAGACAAAGAGAGGGAAGAGAGGTAAATCCTACTCATATTACTTTAAAGTTTGTATGTTTGTAAACCCTAGGCAACCGCCATAATTTGTAAGTATTTCATCTTCTAGTGTAGTCCCTCAATTGCCTCTTTTTAAAATTGTCTCATTATTTTCGGTAGTCCTAACAATGTTATATCTGTTCAGAGCTAATCGCGAGCGTCAGAGGCGGCAACAAACTGAAGACGAGGATTCCAATCAGACCGCTCCCGCCGAACCTTCCCCGCCACAGACGCGACACCCGGAGATCAACGAGCTTCGATCTTTTCTTCAAGAGGTTTGTATTTTGTTAAGGTTGTTGTACCCGACTGCGCGACAGCAAAGACTGGCTTTTATGTTTTTCACGCGTATGTCTATCTTTGTATTTGGGATTCTTTATACGCTCGAAACATCCTAACGGGTGGATGGATTTTAACAAATGAGGTGTCTATCGTTTCGTCTAGGTGACGCTTTGGTTATTAGCTTAAGTTTTGTTTTTCGTCGTGATCATCATCAGCCTATAGCAATCCACTGCTGGACATAAGCCTCTCCAATTGCACGCCATTCAGCTCGATTCTTGACAACTCTCATCCAGCTGCTACTTCAGTTTGCTTATTCTGTGAGCTTTGGTTCTCTGCCGGATCACCATGTTTAGGATTCGATCCATCAGAGAAACTCCAAGTATAGCCCGTTCCTCGCCGATCCTCGCTGAGCCACCTAGAGTTTATGGACCAGCCGTACCGCTAGTGTTCTTACGTTTCGGCTCCGTACGTCATAACAGGCCGGAGGCACTGATTGATTTTGTTTTTATAAAATTAGACGTCACAATCGTGAATATATTAATAATAAATAGAGATCAGGCGCAGAGCTAACGGCTTAACGTGCTTCTCTATGTAATGTAACCCGTATTTTGACGTGCCTACAGCTGGTGGGCATGGAGTCGGGCGGCGGCAGCGCGGACGAGATCAGCGTGCGCGTGCGCACGTGGTGCCAGCAGCGCGCGCCCGACGAGCAGCTGCGCCGCGCACTCGCCGCCGCAGCCGACACGGCGCAGCGCGCGCAGCGCAAGTACGACAAGGTGTGTATGCTGCAGCCACTGTGGCTATATGCGTCACCTGCACGCTAAACGGTCGTCGCTCAGCATGATGCTGTGACATTACGAGGCAGAGCCACACTGCTGGTTTTTAGCAACAGCCGTTAGCAGCAGGTATGCCTGTAACGACACTTTTTATGGGACAGAAAGTAGCGTAAGAAAATTGAGTAGTTCGTTTCGTTCATCTGTATAGGTAATTACCAGGGATCGGATTAGATAGCGCAATTTAATGTCAACAACCTCAAACAATATGATTTGTTTTTGTTTGGATAATAAGCCCAAGGAAGTCCTGGGATTTCATAATTTTAAAGAAATGTTTTTTTTTATGTAAAAATAAAGTGTTTTTACAAATATTTATTTTATATGCCTTGTGTTTTTAGTCTGTCATTACAAAAGATTTATAGCCTGATACTTCGTATATCATTCTCACCGTTACATCTCTTAACGTTTTTATCAGGTTACATTGCATTTTGCAAGTGTTTATTTTATTTAGTGTTTTTTATGTTTGTTTAACTGGTCTATGGCAAATTCGCTATTAGATTTGAGGCTCTATGATTGAACACAATAACGTCGTGGTGTCGGCAGGCGCGGCGCGCGCTGCGCGAGTGGCGGCGCACGCGCGCTCTGGTCCGCGCGCGCGAGGAGTGGTGGGGCGGCGCGCTGCGGGACGCGCACCGGGAGTACGCGGCCGCGCTGGGCGCGCTGCGGGAGCGCGTGCAGCGCCTCGAGGTGCTGCTGCTGGTGAGCACGCGCGCGCAAGAGATGAGCCCGACTACCCAATCGGGATTTTTAAACACGACGATTTTTTCGAACAAAGAGAATTGAAAAGCAAATGCGCGATAAAAAATCGTTGCGTTAAAAAGTTACCCGTGCGTACCTGGGCTGACACATCAAGTTTTAGGCCCCTGTTGCACCACAAATCACAAACAAACACATTTAACGCTAAACGAATTTTAATCATAATTATTTCTCTTAAAATGTTTTATTCAATGCCAGATTCCTTAGCCGATAAGTGAATTTATGTGAAAGAATGTACTAGGATTCCTCACACTTGCACTGTAACAACAAATCCATACTAATATTATAAATGCGAAAGTGTGTCTATCTGGCTGTCTGTTACCTCTTCACGCTTAAACCGCTAAACCGATTTAGATAAAATTTGGTATAGAGATAGTTTGAGTCCCGGGGAAGGACATAAGATTTTATCCCGAATTATATCCCCACGAAAAACTTATGCAGGTGAAACCGCGAGGCACTGCTAGTTTGCAAATAAATATAATTATCGATTATACTCTGTCATCATCAAATAATTGACAGAAGCAGAACGATGTTTAAAATGCGTTTCGCGCTGAACGCATTTAGTGATTGGTGGTGCAACCCGCCTTAAAAACAGTTTTGCAAGAGTAATGACGTCATTATTTACTTTTATGGCAGTCTGTTTCAAAATCTCGATTGGTCATAGAACGCGCGGATACTGTACAGTATAGACTCAGAATATTCAAAATTGAATACAGATTATATTGACATCCTTCCAAGGGAGAAAGCAACCTACCCTTGAATATCGTTTTTTTTTACCATGGAAGTGAAACCAACTCTAAAATATCGAAACAAATCTGTAAGATAAAAAATCTCCTGTTTAACCCTTCGTATTAACGTGGATCCACGCGAGACTCAATGGCTTTTTAATTGTTTCTATAATCACGGCATTATAAAAATCCAATTTAAAATATACGAAACTGATGATGTTTTAAGAGGCTTCGGAGTTGGTCAAATATTCGAGTCTGTGCAACTCACATCAACACTGAATAATTTCCATTCTTTTTTTCAGTGTTCTATTTATTGTTACTTTTTACGCTCAGTTCATTGGCTTTTATATCTGACTTGATTCTTAGCGTTGTGCGGCTAATAAATTCAGCATATCACACAAACATTTTCACATTTTTTGTATACTAGCTATAAGTATTTAAAAAAATATAAATCTGTAAAACTAGAGCTTTCAAAAAAAGAAGTTGCGTCTTCTTTCGTATGGTCACGAACTCCACAAGAGTAGCTCATGCCGTTGTGTAACGTTAGTGCACATACACATGAGTCGCACACGTCACCGGCAGTCGCAAACTGCAGTCATCGACAAGCGTCGACGGCTGCAGATTGCCTCTGCCGTTGACGCGTACCGCTCGTGTGTATGAACACTAAGATCCCGTTCACACGGAGATGATCAGTACGGTTTTTTTTTGTAAAAAGTTGGGATCACACGTCAACATCCCAATGGTCATACAGTTAAAAACAAATGCAGTATGAAACTGCCATGTAATCCCAAAATTAAACAGTTAAATAACGTACTGATCGTCGCCGTGATTACGGGGCCTAACCCGGTCAGCAACGTGGTAGTGATGCTAACTGCCCCATTTGCCGATGGTCTCGCTCTTATGACAGATTTCTTAATTTTTTGTTAAATTATTATCCAAAAAATTCTAGGAAACTCAAAAGAAGGCTGGTCTCCCGGTGATGTTGCCACATGAACCGTCGGCTCGTCGCGAAACGCCGCCTTTACCGCGCCGCCCAGATCCGGATCCACTTTTGATAAACAGTTAGTATGCAATTACTTACTTCGTTATAGCACTGTTGGTCTCGCGACTGCCGAGCGTGGGGTATATTACCAGGTAGGGCAAAGTGTTATTTTAAGTATTTTAGTTTTAAGTATTGGGTTTTTCCATTACGAATTTCTCAGTAGCAGTTTGGAAGTTGGTGGTGGTGGTGTGAGACCCAGGAACGCAGGTGTCGCCGTTGTTCCTGCGTCTGATAGAGCTTCGAGAGTGTTGGATTGCCGTCCCTTCGGACTATGAGAGTAAAGGAACTGAGAGTGTATCTGTGTCTGGCCACTATAATATCTCCTGCGTACTTGGCAAATCTTCGTTAAGATTGGTCACTGTGAGCGAAATTCGGGCGGGAGGATTTTATAAGCATGTTTAGAAATAACGTACATAAGGCATCAATCCCACCGCCGCGCCGGCGATTAGCAAGAACCGAGTAGAACTAGCAACTAGATATGAGTTGTTTGTTTGTCAGTACGCGACGGTGTTGTGGACAGTATCGGTCAGGTGTTCATATATGAATCACTTTAACTGACACGGGACCTACAACCTTTTGTACGTTTCTTGAGCGAGAAAATAGTCGATAGCTAGTCGCTTCCTCGTCGGCGGTGGGACAGGTGCCTTACACCTACGTTTACCTCATTACAGATCCATGGAGTTCCGACAGCGATCTTTCCGATCTATCACCCGTGGAGGACGAATACGCTAAAGTGGACAAGTCGAGGCGGAACGAGGCGCCCGACCTCGGTGACGTCACCGCACCTGTTGTTGAAGAAGCTAAGCCCGCCGCCAGCGCGCCCGCCGCCGGCCCCGCGCCGCCCACGCCCGCGGCTACTGCAGTCACCACTTCGCATCCTGTTCAAACAACTCATGTGACACACACGACACACAGCGCTGCTCAGCCGATAAATCATCAACTGGATACTCAGTGAGTTTCGCTTTGTTTTTTTCCTATAGATTACTCAAATATTACGCGCCGTGAGAAACGAGCTTATGGGTCAGCGCAGACCGACAGAGTGTCAGTAGACGGTGCAGAGCGCGCTACGGATGATGTCGCCCAAGGCGCAGCTCGTGTCTGCTCGCGCTGTTTACGCACTTTAAGAGTACAGGGAATACAATATAAAATGGTTTTATTCTCAGGTCTACATCGTCGCTGGTCGGCGCGGGCACGACCAGCGCGGGCTCGTCAGGCGTGGCGTCCCGCGAGCTGGACGCGGCCGTCCCGCGCGGCGCGCTGCTGGACACGTCGGCGCACCGCGCGCGCACGGACCTGGCGCGCCACCGCCACCACTCCTCGCACTCTCCGCACTCGCCGCACTCGCTCAGCAACGCCAGCTCGGTCAGTACTCACATACGTCACAGGAGATTGTCAACTGCTTAACCGGATTATCCTGTACATAAATAAGTCCTCCAGCGGGGGCATAAAACTTGAATTCACTGGGGGAGGGTAGCAAAGGACAGACTGGATCGGATCAAGATTATTTAAGAACGAAAAAAAAAAACGACAGCGAATTTAAAGCTACAGGCTTGACGGTGCCGGCTGCGACCCTTGCTCGAGCCAGCCGGCGCGGCGGCACTCACAACATGTCAGAACCGCTCGTTATATACTGGCTCTAAAATTGTTAGCGAATCTTTACGAACGTGACGGGTATCGATATCATATTCCGATAATACAAAAACTGTATGATGCTCCTTTTGTTTTCATTAATACGAACATGTCTTGCTTAAAAATATAATCTTGTAATAATTATTACCAAAGTTGTTGATATAACTATCCCTCCAACCTTGAATAAAGCTAATTTTGGCTCTGAAAACCCAGGTGTAAGTGCATCCTAATCTATACAGTCCCACTCAGGGGAGGCAAAGGCCTCCCTCCACTCCTTCCATCATTCGCAACCCCGCGCGTTCTCCTTCCTGTTTTGACGGAACCTTTCCAGCTAGTTCCGCCATAACCCGACCTGCTTCTGACGTCGCATCGCATCGCCCGCCCGCGCTATTACTTCGTTTTTGCTTCGCGTTCTTTTTACTTTTTTTTTGCTCGTTTGCTAAGGGCGTGTGCGTGAAAAAAGGGCTACTTATCAAATATAAAACAAATTATAAAAAAGTTTTAACTAGTAGTTCCAGAGATTAGCGCGATTAAACAAACTCTTCATCTTTATAAGTTTCTTCCTGCCTGTTATTTGATAGTTTTACTTGTTTTACAGTACGACGGTCTGGACGATTCGTACAACGACTCCGCCGATGAGTCGCTCAGCGAGTCCACATCAGGGGGACCGCCTCACGTTGGTGCTGTGAGTTCTTATTTCAAATATTTTTTTGTTTAGTTTTGGACATACAAACTTACAATAAACACTGTTCACCATGTTCCGAAGGCCATTTAAAAATAAAATATGAGTAACTTAGTGCATGCTGACCGCTTTTTCAACCAATTATTTATAAGCAAAGAAATCGTTTTACCAGCATCGTGACACCCGTCAGAGTTGCGGCAGTTCCGTGGGGAGTGCGACCGACGACGCCGTGTACTCCAGAGACCACAGGCATCACCCTCTGTCGGGTAAGAGCACGACACCATAACGCTTTCTAATCATTGTGTACCGTGCAACGTCAATCATTTCAAAATATACCTTGAATTATTTTCAAACTTACGCCTAATAATGTTTATGTTTGTAACCTTCACAAGTTCATAACAAATTCACCACAAGCGTAACTGCGGGGTAATTGCGTAACACACTAACAATTGAAATGCTTTTAAGCATTTTGACTATTCGACAGCATTCATTGCGCTATTTAAGTTGCCAAGCAGAGGAATTTTTCAAACATATAAAACAATGGATTAAGAGTTTCTTTCAAAATCCTCCGAATTGTGAAAGAAAGTGTGTTACGCAATTGGGGTGCTGTTCGAATCCATGTGTTTGTGAATAATAGCGTCATGTGCCTAAAACAAACATCGAGGAAGTCCACTCGAGTGGCATGCATCGCGATCGCGTACGTAGATGCAACGCAGACCCGGCGCGGTAGGTAGTGTAGTGTCGCTGTGCTAGGTCCCAGCGCGTCGCTGGCCGAGCAGCTGAAGCTGGTGCTGGCGGAGCGCGAGCGGCGCCTGGCGGCCGGCACGTCGCCGCCGCAGCCGGACGCCGTGCAGCTCACCAACGACCTGGTGGACGAGATCCGCCAGGCCGTCAGCGAGGCCAACGCACGAGGTTCGTACTCGCACTCCAACTGATGCTATGCCACTTCACGTTGCTTATCTTCTATTTTTTTCTCTGTTCCTTATGTTTGGAGATTCGTGTACAGCTTTTTTATTGTTTAGAAGAAATAAAAGTGTTACCAGAAAGTACCTTTTAATTATAAAGTTTGTGAGAACAAGTTTTTATGCTCAAATTCTTCACTCGAGGACATGTTTTCTCGCGCTAGACTGAGACCTACATCTGAATTGTAATTGTAAAAATGGCTGCAGAGCGTGTGCGTTTACAGAGAGTAAGCAGCAAGTCTTCGAAGAATTATTTTTCTCTTTGTGGTTTTACCGTTGTTGTCTTTAGTTTTCTGCACATCTTGTATCTTGTGTTGGTGTTGGTTCGCTTTCTGCACATCTTGTATCTTGTGTTGGTGTTGGTTCGCTTTCCTAAAATACGGTGTTGTTTGGTGGTGTTATAGTTTTCAATTGATTGTTTAAATTAACCTTATCAAATTCTTGGTTGTAAGCTGTAATGTATGCTACAGTACAACTTGAAAGAGTTTTAGATAGATGTAATTAATTTTAGATGTTTTTGAGTAATTAACCTTTTAACCGTTTACGCTAGATTAATCCGACAAATATTTTCGTGTCCATTTCGCCAGGGTCGTATATTTACGACCAAATACCACAGCTCGTTTAATCTGCTTTTTTATTTAGGTAATTGCGCTGTATTATGTCAGGTATTTTTTTGTTTTTTTTTTTTTCTGACGCTGGGGGCACGACATGAGATACGAAGTCGGGCGGTTAAAAGGATATTTGAAACTTGTAATATAGTTAAACCCAATATGTACAGAATGAAGGGCACACTAAAATTATCCAGTCACAAAGCGATTTTTTGGCGAAAACCTTCTAATAAAAAACCTATTGCATCAAGCCCTTTTTATAACAATGACTTTATTCCTGGGATATGAAAGTCGCTCTTAAGTTATTAACCAGCTGTATTTACGGGTTTGCGGGCGACCACAATAAATGAGTGACCATTAGCAGCCAACTCTTTTTTACCACAGTGTGAGCTTCATCCTTTACCTATACATAGCTACAAGGATATTTTGATGCTTACATGACACACAACATTTGTGCAATTGTTTTGTAAAATGTATTCTTAAAACAAGATGGCAGCGTTATTTCCGTTTTTGGCGACGCGTCAAAATAACCTTATAGCGCTATACTTCTAGGAAGGGCCAAAACGTACGTGTATTATAGTTGACGTTGGGTTATGGTTATAGTAAAGAAAGCTCCGGCGTGCGTAGTCGGCGGCGAGGTGCCGTGGCAGCCGCTGTCGAGCGCCGTGTCCGAGGCCAGTCTCACGCCGCCGCCGCTTGCGCAGCCGAATCCTGTCAATCACTGGACCAAGCAACAGGTACGCGACAAAATAATGATCTGTAACGAACGAATAACCTAAAACCATTTTTAAGTCATTGCAATGTAATTCTTAGCTCGGTAAGGTAAGGTATAAATTTGAATGATTGCCGAATTTTATCAGACTCACGGTAATCATTCTAATTTATACTTTACTAAAATTGCGTAAGAGTTACATTACAATAACTGAATAATGAAACAGACTAGAAGGTTTCAACTTGGATTCAAACTGAGGGTCATCTAAACCGCATTGTACGAAAACCGCCCTTACTGCTAAGAAATAAAGGCGCTCTTAAAATCAAACGGTTACCATGGACGCGTAGCTAACTATAAAAGTTGTCATAAAACAGGTATGGCAGTGGGTATCCGGGCTGGGTGAAGGTCTGGAGCGTCACGCCGGTGCGTTCGCAGCGCGTGGCGTGGACGGCGCACTGCTACTGGCCCTTAGTTCCGCAGACCTCAAGCTACTTGGCTTGGGAGGTGATGACCGGCGCCGCATGAAGCGACGCCTGAAAGAGCTTCGCTCCGCACACGAGAAACACCTCAAAGCGCTCAAGAAAGCCGAGAAGAAAGCCAAGAAGAAGTAAATCCTGTGGACCATGACGACCGACCATGTCATCACCAAAGAATGAGCCAGTTCACATGAAATTACTGTCTAGTTAGATGCAATGCAATTTGACTCTTCAAAGCAATTAGATATTTAATTTTATATTGGAGATGTGAAAATGATTGTGTGTGATGATTTTACGTAACTTCATTCTTACTGTTTTTTCTTTTTTATATTCTGATGCATAGGTAATGTTTCATGTGAACTGTCTCCTGTGTTTCTCAACTATATTGATTGTTTTTCTATGGCAACTGTAATAATTATGGCATCTAGAATACATTATGAAATATATAGTATGTACGTACAAATATATTGAACTAATTTCCCAGTATATATTATCTGGAATTTCTGACTCTCGTGTTCAACTTTCTTTTTCTTGCCTTTCCTTTCTGTATGACGTGTATGAAAGTTCGACAGCGTTTAGTACATTCTAAGATATTATTAGAAATACAGGTAATTACTTGGAACATGTTCATGTGACTGAAGCTCGACATGGTGTTGGTGGTGGGTAAAGCTGCGTCTGATAGCATACAGAGTGCCATCTGACCCATAGCTTAGAGACTAGTGACGTTAGTGCTGCTTCAAACGAAGAAACGAATATTATTAATCGAAAATTAGACATAAGTGAATGTGGAACAGGACATGTAGAACTCATTTATCTAGACTGTCTAATGTAATCTATTTCCATATATCCTATAACAGGTATTTTGTTGGTTTCTTCATTGTTCCTACATTTTTGTATTAATTGTGTCAGTTTTTCTTGAAGTTTGAGATCATGTTGTGGACTATAGGAAAGGAACTGGCTCAATCTAGTCATAAGATGAATTAGCTGTTCTAAAGTCATGAATTATAACAATTTTTTCTTAGAAATTTTCAAGTATTTAAGATTAGGACATAACTTTCTTGTATGTAATGATCACCAATTATAATAACGAGATTGTAACGCATTAATTTATTTTACATTTGTAGCCAATGCAATGCAATTTGATTTTGGTAATCTTTGGCATTTATTTATAATTATAAAATATAATGCACAAAATGTACTTAGTGATACGGTGACTGATTATATTCTACTATGTCGCCAATGTTTTAGTATATTTTAAATTGTATAGTGAAGTAACGTTCATGAAACATATTGTGATCTCATGTCATGTAAGAGTACCAGGTTATCTTCCCAGCCCGTCATAGTATTCGAAATGTCTATCATGTGAACTCTTATGAAATGCTATCTTCACGATTTATTATACATTCCAGTAAATTACTATCTCTATCTATATAGTTGTTTATGTGTGAGGTTTTGGTCCTTTAGATGAGCTTGATAGTTTTTCTTAGGCGACATACATATGGTTTATCTAACAAGTAAGTGTTACTGTCTGTGTATTCATGTGCGTCATTTGGTTCCGTGCCCCATCATGTAAATATAGTCTCGAGTTGATAATGTGGAGACTACCAGAGTGAGCTTGAAATCATACTGTGTGACTGGATGTACGTTACGCATTTAGAATATTTATTTCGTTTAAGATTTAATAATAAGTAGAGTCCATTGCCAAAATTTATCAGTACTTTTGTTTAATGTTGTTTTTTTTATTATTTACAGTTTCCTTTAATTATTTAAATATATTTATTTTGGGACCAAATTAATTTATTATGATTTTAATTATGTATTTGGGTGTGTGTTCAAGAGAAAGATTTTTTATTTATAATTTAATAAACAAACCAAAGTCTACATCACATTGTTTTTTACTGTGTTCTTTGTGAGTATCATGTCTGTACATTTTGTGAGAAGACAATGAAAATATAATCTGCAATGTGGATGTGAGTTTTCTTGTTGCTATTCTTAATGCCTGTAAAATGCATGGAATCTTGTCTGTAGTTGGGAATTATTAATTTAACAAATAAAATACAAGTAATGACTTTGAAACAAGTATTTAATTAGCAGGTGGTTTTTGGTTCTTAGGCTTTTTGTTGCGTTTTCGTTTCTTGAATTTCTTTGCTGGTGGTGGTTTAATTTCCCCTTCCTTTTCATCATATTTGTCTTTGACATCATCACCATAGCTAATAGTAACAAAAGCTCCAGGTTTCCTTTTAGGTGGTGAAGTGACTTCGTCTGCTTCATCTGAATTATCATTCTCTTCACTTGCAACTTTCTCTTCAGTTTCATCGTCATCAGATTTGTCTTCCTTTTTGATAAGATGGCTTTGTCTATTTAATGTAACACAAGTCACTCTACATGCTGCATTGCAGGAGCATAATTCAACTAATTTCGAATCATCTACAGACCAAACTTTTAATTCTCCAGTACTGGAAGCTGAATATAACATTTCGTTTTCATAATGCAGTGATTTGACCCTCTGTTTGTGTGCCTTGTATGTCAGAGCTTGAGTATCAGACACGGTCAGGGTTATTACATTTCCATTTTCTAATCCTACAAATAACCTTTCATCAGTCAACCACTGTACTGATGTAGGTTTTGAGTTGCATGTGATTCGTTTTTCAACCCCTGCTTTACTTATTGTCCACACATCAACTGTTTGTTGAGAAACTAACGAAAATCTATCTCCTCCTGGAGAAAACTTTATTTCTGTTGGCAATAATACACCTTTACTTGCAAGGTTGATAGTGAAGGCTGGGCGACCTTTTATCAAATTCCATGTTCTCAAAGTCTTGTCACCACCAACACTGAGAGCAAGTTTATCTGATGGATGTACAGCAATAGCAGTGACTGGTTGACCTGAAATAATAATTTGATGGTAAGTAATCAATCATTAAGAGCGTTTACGCTGTACGGCATTTCATACAAACTTTCAATCCGTTGTTTTTCGAAATGAATGAACCGATTTTAATGAAACTTCATATGCATAAGCAGGATGCAAAGGTCTAAAAAGTTAGCTAAGAACATTTTCGAAATGTCTTATTTAAAAAAAGATAACTGGAAATCTGTTTCTATGGATATTTTAAAATCGGTCTAATTTGGCTGCAACACAATTTTTCGAAAATGTTCTTAGCTAACTTTTTAGACCTTTGTATCCTGCTTATGTGTATAAAGTTTCATTAAAATCCGTTCATTCATTTCGAAAAACAAGGGCTTGAAAGTTTGTATGAAATGCCGTACGGCGTAAACACTCTTAATTTGATTGTATCGTTTATTTATGATAGTAGTTTCTAAGAAAACAGATATGCCTACCTCCATGGGCTTTTTTCCATATCTTTTCTATTTGCCAGTTGCCTGTTCTAGTTACAATAATAGAACCATCATCACTGCCAGTTAGTAGATGTGTTCCATTATTGGTAAATGCTACAGTATTTATTGTACCATCGTGGTTCATAAGTATTGTGTGTTCTTTACGTGTTTTCAAGTCGATAACGACCACTTTGTCATCGGTACCACCGGATGCCAAGAACTTGCTTCCGATAGACATGCACCGGACTGACGCTGTATGCGAATGGGTAGCAAACGTCTGCTTCAATTTCATTACCTGAAAACACGAGTGAATATAAAATTATTTAGTTACAATAATGCTTAAAATTAAACTTTAAAAACAGTAAGGGGCTCACCGCATCTTCTGTACGAATTGAATAACCGAGTACAAAGCCCTCGTAAGTGCCAACTATTAATTCATCCATTATTGTTGTGGAGCTAGCTATCATGAGGAGAAAGCTATCATTCACTCTATCAAAAAGTACTCTGTGGCTATCATGTGAAAATGAATTATTTTGATCCCTTTCTAACCTCCAAACATGCACGGCACCACGACACGATGTTATTTTGAAACATGAACTGTCAGTCAATCAAAGTGTCAATGTCTGTCAACCAAGGCCGCCTTCCGAATTGGCCAATATCGCTCACAGCACTCAACAAATCGTCTCACATGCGTTCCATAATGGATATCACGATTATGACAGCTGAGAGCTGTCAACAATTCGAAACACTCGTTAGCGCGCTCACAGTGCTTACGCGGTGTCAAAAAGATATTACAGCAGTATTTCTTCATAAAAACACCACACGTTTCTTCCTTTTCTTTGTTTAGGTGGCGACTGTCAGCCAGAAGCACAATTTCGAAAATCCCACGTTATTAAAAAGATATGATGCAGCTCAAAACAAAACGCTCTCTGACACATCCTCATCCACACACACACACACACACACTCTCATTTTTGACAGCGCTCACGGTGATATTAATACGAGGCATGGTCGGCGTTATCGCAAGATGGCGCATGCCATGACGTCATCTATGACGATTCACGGGACATCGTTATCGCGCTCACGCCAATTCGGTACGGGTTTTAGCACGCTCACATCGATTACATCGATTATTTCCTCAATTCGGAACGCGCCCCAAATGTCAAAAGAAGAGTTTGTCTTACTAAAAATTCTAATTTCTAGGGTTTACTGGTGTTTTGGAAAAAAGGAAAAATGACTTAGCGGCAAACAAGAAATTATAGAACAGTTACTAACTAGTACTAAAAACCTTGAATGAATTAATTAATTCAATCACCGAGAGCGAGAGACAACGCACAACCCAAACCGCCCTAGATACATGATTTTTTACACAAAAGTTGCTTATTTACGGAAGGTGAGAGACTATGAAGTATTTTTGAAAATTATTCATCCTCTAAGTAGGTAAAATAGGGGATGAAAGTTTGTACAGACGCCAGCACATCAACCTACCCGAAACTGTCACATTTTCCCAATCAACTTTGAACCTTATGTTTTAGCGATAAAGTTGAAAATCTATCAAAGAAATTTGACAGATTGTAGTAGGTTAATGTGCTAGCGTCTGTACTTAGAGCGGTTTCGCACTACATCCGATCCGAATCCGAATTGGGAATGTTCTAAATTCTGACGGCTAGAGTTCGGATCTAGTACGCAATGCCTCATACTTAACATGGTAATAGGACTACGGTCACGTTCGGACCAGCATTTTTCGGATTCGGATCGGAGGTAGTGCGAAACCGCCCTTAGACTTCTGTTTTATGTTAGTCAGTTCTGTTATCGTTTTTTTGCTCTGTTTTTTTGGAAACTATCCTTTCTAAATTGGGAATGACAGTTTGTATAACAGTTAGTTTTTTTTTTAAGTTAAAGGCCTGGTACACACGGCTACACATCGAGCTATACATAAGCAGTATAAGCTGACTTCTGATTGTACGAAAAACCTATACAATGCGAGGTGACCTAAAACTGGAACCACCCCCCCCCCCCACCCTCTAAGGCTCATAAAGAAAGGAAGTTGCTGATAGAAAATCACATGCACAAGACTTGTCTAAGATTAAAGTTCAAAATTCAGAATCATTTTAACTCAGTACTAAAATACTAAACTGATTTTTCTTAAAATATAATAAATAGTAAGACAGTTTATAGTATGTACAACACTAATTCGTTTTCATTCAACAATCGAGAAAAAATTGACAGCGTCAAGAGAAAAACGAAAACCTCACTATTTCTATTTTTTGTGCAAGATATCGAATGGATAAATCTGTAATTAAAATTTAATTACTCAAATTCTGTTTAATTCTTTAGCACGAACATAATTATCATTCTGGTAAGTATGCGTGTACACGTTATACGAGGCAGTGTTTGAGTGAACGTCTGGCGCTATCGATCTCCGTGGTTGGCATTATTTGCTAAACTGTTTGTTTGTTATCTCGAAGGATTCCCAAAAGAGAACATATTTAGACATCTACAAGATGGATTTGGCGGAGACGATGAAGAGTGTACTGGCTAAAAGCACCGGGACTTCGAGTGGCGCGGCGGGTACGTCAAGTTCGGCAACTCCGCACGGAGCTGAGGGCTATGTCACCGAGAAACTGTACATGCTGCTGCAACTGTATTTACAGAACAAGGGCTGGAGCCCCAGCATAGAACTGCTTCAGTGTTTCAGTGATCTCAAAGAGTCATCCATGCTTCCCAGTGCTGCATATTTGCAGTAAGTAAACTATTTATAACTTTTGTTGATAGTGTGCTTTCTTACAAGATTCTGGTTTTAAATATTGTAATTAATTTTGTAGTTCGAGAATAGTAACATCACATACTTACATTATACAAATAACTGAAATAACCAATGAATGTGTGAGAAATCCTGCCGGGGCAGCGGGATTGTCCGAAAGGGTTACCGCTGCCCCTGAACATAAAGAGCTAAGGAAGGAACACGGATGGGTTTTAGTCAGTAAGAGTCTGACACTCCCTTCCGCTCCACCCAGAGCGGGAGGGGTCATTTGATGATTTCCAATCCTTAAAAAAAAAAAAAAATGTGAAAGAAATAAAAGTGGATAACAACCATTATTTCATTAGTATTCAAATAAATTATTAATGACATGCCTTGAGTTTGTATAATTTAACTTGCCATAAAGCAATACCATATTAATTTACAGAATGATGGCATCCAGAGTAGGTTTAGATACACAAGGAAGACTGATTCTTCGCGAAAACGGCAAGATAATATTGCCATATGAACACTTTGCAAATGCTGTCATGTTGAAGCACATGAATGGACCGCATGGACTTCATCTAGGATTAGAAGCAACTGTTAGAGCTGTAAGTTTGGTTTTATATCACATAACCTTTTGACCGCCACACATAAATAAAAAAGGGCCCTCGTGTCAAAGTCTGTCATGTAGTTATGACCGTGGAGTGCTGGCACATTTTGGTTTGTCATTTAATATGACTGTGGCTTTCAAAAGGTTAAACCAAATGATTTAAATAAAATTCATATTAAATGCAATGAATTATAATAGAACACTGAGGCAAAGAACAGTACTATCCAGGTTGCTATGTACTGGTGGGACAAAATATAGTCATTGACATAAGAAGTAGAAGAAGACTACTTGCGTAACCTTAATTTTATCTGAGAGCCAATTTCAGCAAAATGCTATCAAGCATAGAACATTTTAATATTTTGATGAATGTAAAGAGTCCTCAAAAACTGATACAGGATGTTGAAATTTAGTCACTGCATCAAACAAAGAAAGAAAAAAATAACACGTACTAATATGTGCACAATATATTTGTCAAATAAAAAGTGCAAAGTGTGTTGTAAAACAAAAAGCAAGAATATGTGATTTGTAGCTGCACCAAATAGGCCCAGTGCACGCGTCAGACTTGCAGTTGCATTGCAATCTCCTATGAACATGAATGTTAACTTTCAGGTTGTAGAGTCATACACAATAGGCCGGGAGCAGTTTGGAATGGAGAAGGAGTTCATAATAGAGGTAGTGCAGAACTGCCCTAACCCTGCTTGCCGTTATTATAAGAATCAGCTGGAGATGACTCAGAAGTCAATACAACAGCATCTGTCACAGCAGCCCACATACATACCTGGTAATTGCTTGTAGATCTTCTTATTTTGATGTTGTAAATATTCAGTAATATACAAGTAAATCTGCATGGTCTTGCTTTAGCAGCTTTAGCTGCCTGTCATTTCTTGTCATGTTTTATGTGTTGGCAAGCTGTGTGCCTGAAGGGATTTCCTATTGCAAAGATTACACCTTCCATACAAAGTTCTAACCCCTTTAAGACCCACTTTTGGTATAAAAGGAAAACTCAGCAGTTTAGGCTGTGCATTGCCTGTCATTGAATTCATGATATTTATAAAGTAGTTGGATGGAAATCAAATACATGTGTACACTGACAAGTCTTTTTATGGACTATGCAAGACACCTCATAAATTGAAACATAACAAATCTAAAAATTTAAAAGTAATTAATGCTATTATTTAATGAAAACTAAAATAAAAACCATAAATCGTAATTATCCCTGGGTTAAGCTCAGAAAGGAAAGATTCCAAAAAGAATAATAATATGAAATATGAGGAAAAATATTACAATTAGAGAAATCATTACCACCAAAAAGAGGAAATCATTGTGTGCATTCACAGTCCAATTGGTTTCAATTAAGATTATGTACATACTTCTAACTGTATTATGTTCTTATGAGCTGTTATGACCTACTTGGGAAATTAATGGAATGATTCAATACTAAACATGTTCCGATTTATATCTAAATAAGCCTGAGACTTCGCCCGTGTGGAGTGCGGAAATTATCCCACGGGATTTCACTACCGGGTTAAAAGTAAATGATAAATGATTTTATTTTGTAAGTAGGTTTGTACAAACACTTTTACACGTCAATCATATTTTTTATAAAACTAGATGAGGTCGGTAGTACCAGAGTCCTATCCCAGGTAGTCTATCTATGAGCCAAATTTTATTGTGTGAAAAATTAACAGAGAGACCAACTAACAGAGTTGCTTTCGCATTTATTAAATGTTATTATTATTAGAATTTTCGAAGAATGCTGAATGAAAGATAATATTTTCACATTTTTCGAATTTTGCAATTTATGTTTAAGTATATGATGCACTTTTCATAATGGTATGTTTTTTTTTTTAAATGTTGTGGATGTGGATTCGTCTTCTTTGAGGTATTCTGTTATTACATGCCGTGCGCCCGCTGGGATTTCCCTTTGGCAAAAATGACGAACTTCCGTACAAACATTCCCTAGTTAACCCCTTTAGGGGATAAATCTTATAAATCCTATCTTAGTGCTCATCTGCGTTGTTTAAGGACCTCTTAAGATAAATTTCAAGCTTCTAGACCCAGCGGTTTAGGCTGTGCATTGTCTGTCAGTGAATGAATGTTAAAAGATTATAATTAAAGAATAATGTTTCAAATATTTCTCGATTGAACATCCATTATCCTGTGTACCAGATGCGGGTGCGTCAAACCTGCCCGACAGTCAGGCAGTGGAGCGTCTGTTACGCAGCACGGCTCTCGCACAAGACTACCAGCTTCCTCTTGCACCGCACCTCGCCGCTCTCAGTGAGTTGTTATGTAAAAATCACTTTTCTTTTTCTTCTATGAAGTTCTTACTAACTTCTAGGGAATGCGATCCCTAGGCGAGATTGGAAATTCGAGATCACGCTCGGCCATCTGGCAAATAACACAACATTAATAGAACCTCGAAAAAAAATCAACATGCAGATTTATTCTGTATAAATCTCATCGTGAAAACTTAGGTGAAGTGAGTTTTCAACTTTTCATGGTGAGATTTTTATAGTATAGTATAGATCGGATTCTATCTGCACAGATGCACAAGATCTGCACAGTTGCATCACGCACACTATAAATTTGAAAATAGCTTCTTAAAAAGCGTACTGTGCCAAGTCGCGTGCGCGCAGTCTCCAAATTCTGTATAAATTTCGCAAGAACAAGATTGTCTTGTCGCGAGACTGAAACACGAAAAATGACTCGAAATCTAGCGGGATCGAGATTGCATCCCCTACTATCTTCTATTGAAACTGCAGTTCTTGGCCACACTTTCAACTTAGTGTTTCCGTATTTGAATGTAATCACAAATTCGCAACTACACAATTTATGGTTTCCGTTTTTGATTACACTTATTTTAATTCCTCCTATCAAACAATTTATACGCATTTGTGTGGCCACATATAGTTGCCTAAATCCTTTATCAAATTGGGATACACTAACAGAATGATAACTTCGACATGCCTTCTATTCTCACTACGAATGAACAACTCAGAATGTGCATATTCTTACTTCACAATACTTATATAATATTAATACCAGCGTATTATTGTACTACTGCAGGGAAAAAGCCTCTCATTTAACAAAAGGTACGAGCATATAAAACCACGCTTGTTTAAGACGAGTCTGCGATTTTAGACATATGTATATTAACTGTAAGTCCAGGGGGCCTAAAAAGGCCACTTTGGGCAGAATTATAAAACAATCATATCACGCAATTCATCTGTTTGACAGTTTCACACTTATATATCCCTGAAGGGTTAGGCAGAGGTGTACCTATAGCATTTTACGAACCTCCATACAAAACTGTCATACAGATGAAATTGCGTGATATGAATTGTTTTATGGTTCTGCCAAAGTGGCCTTTTTAGGCCCCCAGGTTTCCACACGATGTTTTTCCTTCACTGATAATAATATCAGTTATGTCCAACATAAACTTTACATAATTCTATTTTAAATTTTAGCCAGCCTAACAGGTGAAAAGTCGGACCGTCGCAGCCAGGACAAGTTGTCACAGCACCAGCAGATGCTGCTACAGCACCAGAGCCGGTCTCTGGGGCACCAGTCTTCCATCGACAAGTACGCTCACTCGCAGCAGAGGTCTTCAAACTCCTCACAAGCCAGCCTGGAAACCAAGTCTAAGCATCATTACCCTGATGAGCACAAGCTCACTGACTTTTTGAGGTAAGTGACTTTGTTACTGCACAACCAGTTTTTTGTACAGTCATTGTCTGGCTTTTTGATCCCAGTCTCACGACCAAGTCGAACCGTCACTTTTTTTCACTGTCTGAAATTATCTGAAAATATTCCTACATTACTATCGTAAAAGAGAACAAGTGACATTAGTTTTTAGTTTACCTGGTTTGGGAAGTTCATTGTCTTTCAGCTGTACTTATTGATACAGCTCTGATTAAGTGTTCTTCCTTAGTGCTCACCTCTGTTATATTAGGAACATTTGTGCCTTATCATAATTCTAGACCCAGCAGCTTAGGCTGTGCGTTGTTTGCCAGTGAATGAATAAATTCAAGATATTTGTTAAGTACATTAGTAACGCCAATCTGAAATGTGAGCTCATGATAAATCCTCTATTTAGGGCAAACCTAGAGAGCCTGGAATCCCTATCAGGCGGGACGGGACCACCTGCGCACGCGGGCGCGGGCGCGGGCGGCGCGGGCGGCGGGCAGGAGCGCGTGGTGCGCGCCTTCGCCGAGCTGGCGCGCAACCTGCAGCGCATGCGCCCCTGCGTGCGCCCCGCCATGTGCAAGCCCTACGGCAAGCAGAGCGAGCAGCTGCAGAAGAGTTAGTGCTGCAATCATTGTCATTTTCATTATTTATGGCCGACTTTTCAATCGCCAGAAAACTTTTATCAGAAGAATAACTAGGGTGGTTTGACATATTTTCAATACAAAAGTTGTTAAACCGCACTTTTATTCCTCACATAAAAGTTCTCTGAAGATTGAAAAATCGCCTCTTTAATTGATTAAACTCTTTAATTGAATAAAAACTAACAGTCTCTAAGGCTCAAATTCACCAAGGTGACAAACAAGACTGGTTTTATGACGAAAAATATTAAATGTTATTATTATGAAAATTACTTTATCCTAAGATTTTTACACTAGGTTGATTTTAAAAACTAGACTTCAGGACGCATCTGCTGTACAAAACATGCCTTTCGGTTTCAATCACTATTGCTGAACTTAGATAAATAATAATTCCTTGTTTAAATAATTCCAGTTCTGTTGGACACCATCCAGTTGGTCCAGTCGCTTCGCAGCTATCTGCCGCCGCCACACATCCAGGTCACCTCTTGGAAGAACGATGATAAGCTCCGGTAAGAACATTTAAATTGAATAACAATATATTATTATCTTAATCCATGTATTGTCACGGATGTTCCAGTTAGTATCTAAGTCCATACTTGGCATAATTTTAGTTAGAATTCATGCAAAATTTAAATGGTGATGTGAATGAAGTTTTTTCTCAGCGTATTAGGGCGAATTGAAAATGAACGTGATGGGCACTTCTAAACTGCGTTCAAGAGCTGTCAGTGTCATCATTGTTGTAGGATATTAACACTGACAACTCTTAAACGCGATTTAGATGTGCTGATCGCGTTCAGTTTTATTAGTGAAATTCGCTCTTAGTCACTGGTTAATCAAAGGCTTAAATAACATCCACACAATTTGTCTGGTTGTAAATCGACGGCCTTAAAATATTTCCGTTTTAATTTTAAATGCCTTATTTAAATTCAGCTCCAACAACATGGAGGAGCTCGAGAGCCGTAAGATAGTGAGCGGCAACTAGCCACCGGACGCCAACGCCGCCGCGGACTAGCGCGCGGTGACGTCACACACGTGACACGCGCAGATACACGGTGCGACGACACGACAGGACCGGCCGCCTAGGTAAACTGCAAGGAGTTTACAGCGAACAGATTACTCAATAGGTATATAGATTCATATCTTCACAAAAAATAGTGAGGCATATCGACAGTTGCTTGTAGGAACTAAGCAGTATAATGCCATATTATCGATTGTCGATAAATGGTCTTAGAGCGCACCCCATAAATTGCAGGAGTTAATATGTTTTAGTGCTCCAATGTAGACGGGGTATAGCAAATCTCATTCAGTCTTAGGTCTTACATAAATATGATGATAATAGTTCGTGCTAAAATGGATCGCTGTAAACTTCAATACTTAGGTCAGGCCACACTTAATGCTATTTAAGTTCGTATTTAATCAAGATCTGCATATTTTATTCGTAAAAGTAATTCTCGATAAAACTTGTCATTAGTTAGTGAGTAAGATTGAGATAGTTTTTCCATTTAGTTTGGACTGTTGTACCTTGAGAGTGAAACCGTGTCGGACACTGAGCTGTCGGGTCTTTATGTATTAGGAATATTGTTGGCGCTGCGAATCTGTGCGTCTACGCTTACGCTGAAGTACTAGAATATCGGGTGTGTGTACAATATGTAACGTCGCCACTTCATGTTCAGCACAAACTGGGTTTATAATGTAGTTGATTATCATGCTGTCCTTGTTTTTGCGGTTTTTATTGCTTTACTTGTTGGTGTTTGCAGAAGTTTCTTTTTTATATTTTACTTACATATTTTTTCATACAATTTCTTATTGTCTGTTGTAAAAGTTCATACAAACATGTATGCTGTTGCTTTCGTTGTTACTGAACGTATTTAATGGTTAAGGTATTTTTTTCTACAGTAATTTCAAGATTCGTCCTAATTATATTAAGTTTATTCTCAGTTATTATCGTAAGTGCATTATTTACACTGTGATAGAGGTGTAATAAGAGTAGGTATGAGCAAAGTCTTGACATGTATGTTACCTAGGAACGTATATAGTTGTGAGCGTCACGAGTGCGGGGTGTTCGATCCAGGTTGGAGCTGCCGAGTGCATATCGAGGGTCAGTCGGTCACTCGATCACTTTGCAGCTGTATTTCCACGACGTTGTTGAGTCGCCGAGTATTATGCGCATATGTAATAAAGTTTTGATCGCCATGTCTTGTCTTGTGAGTTATAGGGAGGTTAGTATCTTATTGAAGACTGCAAATTTTTCATCTTAGCTGATGTTGCCTGTGGATGTTTAAGATTAGGATCAGTAAGTTATGATGAAGTGCATACTGTACATTGGGGTACTCGTCGCGTCGTACAAAACGGAATTTTTATTGATAAGTTTAATAGGTATAAATTATTATTCGTAGTTAGGCCACTTTTTTATCCTACCTATTATTATTGTGTTTATATTACCTCGGTGTACAGTAGAGTAAATAGAACGGTCGAAGGAGCTTAGCTGAAGTTGACTTTGATCGAAATGTATCACTGTTATGAGTCACTATTTACTTCCATAACGTCATCATGTGAAATAATGGACTACATAAGTTAATGATTAGTGCAATAATTAGGCAAAGCCTACTTTAAATTTAAAGTTTTGTATCTTAGTACTGTAATTCTAAATTATAAACATAACTTATGTTCGCATCACAACGGGGTGAGTGAGGTTGTATTGTATAGCGTAAGTACTTGATTCTGACATGGTCTCGGTTCATTGGATTCTTGTACGCATCACAATTTATTTGATTATTGTCAAATAACATTAATTGTAAGCAGCTTTTTGTAGGTAAGTGCGTTGTACACCTATGTTGTATTTCATATTCGTATAGCTGTTTATATGGGAAAACTATAATCGGCATACTAGTTGTACGTTACCTACAACTCGCTTTTCGGTACATTATCCAAATATTTAACGAGGCTAGTACGTTTTCATCGACAACTAACAATACCCCTAGTATTAATTAAGTTGATATAACCGTCAAAATCTTACTCTTGAAAAAGTATTATAAACTTCCAAAAGATTCTCTCTCTGTATTAGAATTATAAGCTTTCTAGTCAAAAATGGATTTCATATTGCATTTTTTATTGATATGATCGGAACTCTTTCTAGGTATTGGAAATTCATAAATTTAAATGTGAGTTTTTTCGTTTAAACGTTCGCTCTGTCAGTTCAGCGTGTAACTATGATACTTTGATGATCTCACACCGTATGAACATTACTTGCATCGTATCATATTCTGGCGGCTTGTCGAGCTCGCTGCGGTGACAGTCTGGATGTAACTGTAATATTTCTACATTATATACTTTCTTTTAGTGATGGTTAATTCATACGTAATAACATAGTTTTTGTATTGTATTGTAGTATTTACGGACACGATAAATAAAAAAAAAAAAAAAGCATTTATTATTATTTGGTAATACGTACCAGTAATCTTCAACAACGTTTGGCATCTGAATTCTGTGATAAATTTTTATTCAATCAAAATGTAATTTTGACATTATAATGCAATACCAATCGGAAAATTAGTTACTATTATAAATATAGATTATGTTTCGAAATTTCTTTTAGTTTTCACAGCTGATGGTTGCTTGTTTTTAGACTGATCCAATTTGAAAAACATGACATAATAAGGAGGTGTCTTTAACCTATTGACCGCCCCAGTCGGATTAATACGACAAATGTTTTAGTGGCCATGCCGCCTCAGTCGTATTTATACGACTGAGAACCTATGTTCGTTTTTTGTCTTTTATTGCATTGCACGACTCTATTCGTCGTAGGTATTTATTTGTCGATTTATTAGCTAGGTGCTGGTTGCGGTCAGTTGGTTATTAAACCACTAGTATTACTATTATTTCGCCGATGTAGAAGTCGATTCGGTAAAAGCGATCATCAGTTGTATTTATGTTATTTATATCAAAATTGGCCTTGCCATGTAATTTATTATTTGTATTTGAAGATTCTTTTAATGTAAAAGTGGTAATTTAGTAATGAAAAGCAGTGCTTAGAAATAAATAAATACCTAATGATTAAATTGAATAATGTTGTTTTTTATTTTCTCCCTTTCGTATACATGCTGAGTTTTTAAAAGGGATTTATGGCAGCGATAAATAACAAACAAAATCAATAATAAAGCCTGCTTCAAATTATCAAGCGCATCGAATCAAGTGCAATCCTCCCGTCACCCCACATCGGAATATTGGGGAAAAAATCACGGAAGATGTATCGTGACAATATTTAATTTTGATGTAGATACAAAATTGGGTTTTAACACAATTTTTGTGTGTGCCGGTTTCAAAGGTGGAAAACTAACGTTGCAGTAAGTGCGTTCAGGGCGTAGACAGAGAATAAAGATAGACAAGTCCTCAGCGTATGCAGTATGATATAGCGATAGTTCGACATAAGTACATTACTACAGGTTGGTGCAATTAATATTGCCATACTTAGACTTTTACCCCCATCGTGTGGGTAATCTGGTATTTATTGAGTATTTTGATTGTACTGTCTACTACTGCGAGTCATTCAATTAATTGTCATTAGATAGTAGGAATGTTTATTTTTGTTGTAGTAGTATATAGTTGGGAAAAGGCTAGGCAGATGATGATTTACGCGCTTTATCACAGGCCCGTGTAGAACAAATTGGTATGTATCATAAATTTACTTTACCTGGATAAAAAGTGTGGGTATCGAACGTGGATTTAAGTGAGTACTATTTAATTTCTGTCGAATGCAACTAGATTCAAAATGTCGTGAGCAGATTCGGGAGTGACGACTTGGATGCCAGTTAACTCGGCCCGTACACTCAGTCCACTCATTTCTTAAAAATGGTTCATTCGGAAAACTAAAAATAGCACCGTTTTCCCCCCAAGGGGTAGAAAACGGATATTTAGGTTCCAGCGTAGCTAGACCCACCTTGAGATTACCCCTTGGATTTTCGCATGTGACAACACTAAATACCTATCCTACCTATACCTTGCGCGCGCGCCGTCCCCCCCACAGCACGCACGCCGCCATGTTGCGCCGGGCGATCGCTTCGCTTTTTCTTCAGTACTCTCTCAAGCCGGCAAGTTCTAAAGTGGTGGGTCTAGCTACGCTGGAACCTAAATATCCGTTTTCTACCCCTTGGGGGGAAAACGGTGCTATTTAGGTGTCCGAGCTACGCTAGACCCACCTTGAGATGTGTTTATTTTCTGCCGGCGCTACATGACGTGCTGTGATCGGATAATACATTGAGAAGCATTTGAAGTATTGCTCAATGATTAAAAATTCAAATTTTGTAAAAACGTTTATTTTTTTGTGCTTAAAGCAAGTGAGATCATAACATAACCTTTCTTTCAAGTACTTATAACAAAATTATTACATGGACGTAACATATATCATTTCTTCTAGTATTTTATTGATTAACTACATTCATGAGGAGAAAAATCACACTGGTGAAAATAAATCAGTAAGATTTGCACCGCCTGATTCTCTATTCTGATTGATTACCTCTTTAAAGTAATATTTAAGGAATGTATCTCTACTTCTCCAGTTACCTCTTCTTAATACTTCGTCAATATTGACATTTCTGTTAACCCACATGTCGGAGTTCACTGCAGCTCTAAAACTGCCGGGGGAGTCTTGAATGTTGACCTCTCGGAAAAGGGTCCTGATCCATCCAGCGACAATTGTTCGAGAAGCCGCATTCACTTTACCTCTAGTTGTAATGAACAGGCTGTTTAAGTTTTGTCTAGCTCTCCTTCGCTCATGTGATATACTAATTAGTTTTTGAATCCATAGAACAGGGTTTAGTCTTTCCGGGCCGTCATTTGATAAGCGCCACCCAGATTGTCGGTGTGTTGCCGAGTCAGTTTTAGATCCAAATCTGGGCCAGAATATCACATGATCACCATTATTTACGAAAAATTCCGGGCTTATGTCCAATAAAGTAAGGTCATGTACCCTTCTTCCCGTGCACAGTAATAAAAGTGCCGTGACATGACGCGATATTTGAAATAAACTATCAACATCGATGCTATAATGTTGTAGATATTCAATTAAACTGCCAGCCTCCCAAGTGGAAGGTTTGCGAGGTGGAGGTTTTGTTATGGCTATGGCTTTCATTATTTGCTTAACTAATGGGTGTCTGGTTAGGGTTTCGGATTTTTCAGGGTTTGCAAAAGTGGCCACTACAGACTTGTGTACGGCTATAGTGCTAGGTGCCAATTTAACATCACTGTGTAAGTAGCAAATGAATTTTGAGAGGTCGTCAGGTTCGGGGTTATCAATTTGGCACTTTCCTCTGGACCATAAACGCCACCTTTCCCAGGCGGTCTTATATGTCTTCAGAGTTGATTTGCGCCATGCGGACTCTAGGAGTATTTTGTTTTCTTCTTGCCAGGTTTGAACTAAACCGGTCCAGCCTGAACCCTCCATACCTGCAAAAATAGCTTCTCTACGTCTGGTGGAGGTTTCCCCGTTTTCAGATCCGTAAGATGTTGACGCAAGTTGTGGATCACAAGTGGGGGACTTAGTGACCGCTGTTTCAATTCCGCTTTCCAAAAGGTCTTTTCCCAATTCGGGACCACGAATAAGTATATTCCCGTGCTCTTTTCCAGGTGTCGTAAAACTCGAGGTATCATTGAGGGTGGGGGAAAAAGCCAGCCGAGGTCGTAATGCCATGTCTTGCTGAAGGCATTCACAAATGCACATGCTTGATCTCGGGCATCTTCGCTCACATATCGTTTTACGACCGCTGAGTGGGAGCTCGCGAAGAGGTCTATTGATGGTGTGCCCCATTTGTTGAATATGATTTGTGTTAACTGCTTCGACAGTGTCCATTCTGGTGCTTGGCGGAATCTCGAGAGGCTGTCGGCTAGTAGGTTGTATCTTCCTGGCAAGTAGCGAACTACAAGGTATATTTGATGTTGATGTGCTATTTCCAGTATGTCTGTCGTCAACTGTAGTAGTTTTAAGGATTTTTTCCCCCCTTCTTTGGTAACGTATGCTGCTACAGATCTGTTGTCCGTTTGAGCTAAGACTGTTTGACATCTGTAAATATGTGCCACTTCTTGAAGAACCATCTTTAATGTCCATAGCTCCTTTCGGTTGCTGTGCCACGGTTGCTGATCGATGGTCCAGGTGCCGCTTAGGTTCATGTCGTTTACTGTGGCACCCCACCCTTGATCTGACGCATCGGTTGTAACAAATACCGTGGGATCTCTGTGGTGAATCGGTGATGTCTGATCGACATGATCTAACCACCACTGAAGCTCTTTCACGACACAATTTGGAAGGCTGAACTTCTTGTTTCTGTCGTCCTCTGGGAGTAAATTTGCATGTCTTTGGATTGGTCTGCAATGAAGTCTCCCCAAGGGAACAACAAATGACGCAAAGCTGAGGTTTCCTAGAATAATTTTGCTTTGTGCCACGTCCACCAGTTTTTCTTCAGTGTGTCTTCTAACAGAGTTATAATTTTTTGTGTTTTGGGCTTTGGGAGGCATTTGAGGTTTTGTTTTGTCTTCCATATAATTCCTAAATATTCTATTACTCTTGTTGGAGTTGTGATCGACTTTTTTACGTTGACACACCATCCCAGGTCTACTAGACATCGCAGTACCTGTTGGGTCTGTTGTAACAACACGTGCTGATTCGTGTGCATTATTAAAAAGTCGTCTAGATACACAATGATTCTGATGCCTCTTTTCCTGAAATAATTAGCCAACCAATTAGAAATATTCGCAAACGTGTATGGGGCGGTGGCCAGCCCAAATGGTAAGCATGTCATTTCATAAATATTGTTCTCAAAAGCAAAAGCCAGGAATCTGCGGTGTGTATTGGCAATAGGAATGTGAAAATATGCTTGTGACAAATCTAATTTTGTCATGAAATCTGATGTATTCAAACAAAACGGTATTTTGAAATGGTTGACCAGACGAAATTTTGGTGGTCGCAAGAAGTAGTTTAAATTTCTTAAATCAAATATAGGGCGGTTGGATCCATCAGATTTCTGACGCAGAAACAAAGGCGATAAAAAGCCTGATTTGTGGCGACACTTTTGGGCGGCGCCTGACTCCAACATTTTTGCTATTTCTTGTGACATCTCTTTGGAAGTTTTTATTTGATAACGTAGGCAGGTCTTTTTGCTAAATCTGTATGATGGTGGAACGCTCACAAATGGTATCCGGTAGCCTGATAATATTGATAAAATATTCTTCGGTGCCCCTAGTGTTTCCCAGACGTGAAGTTTTTTACTAACCTGCCCTGCACAAAATTTAGAACTTCTTGTTCCTATTTTGTTTAATGGGGACGCGTTTTGTTTGAAATCGAGGCCTTTCCGGCTTTCGATTAGCCGAGTTTTTACCATGATAGTTCTGTTGAGATCTGTCTCTGATTTCTGTCGTCGTCGGAGGTAGTGTTCGTCTTTCTCTAAACTTCGCTCGATTCGCGGACGTTGAAGCCGGTGTGGTTTTCCGAAACTTGCCGGGAAAAAACTTAAAAATGCCTCCTTGCTCTTTTACTAGTTCGGATAGTTGAGGTTCAGCAAATAAGTGGTTTTCTGACGGAGGTATTGAATGAAGTAATTCGCTTATAATTTTATTTTGCGGTTTGTATATCGCTCTTCTTTGTTGAACTACCTCCGAGCGTTTGCCACAGGTATATTGTAGGAGCGAGTCCGAAACTTTTCGAAACGATGAGTCTGATTCTAAGAATTTTTTGCTTATATATGCCTTAACTGAGGTAGGAGCATCTTGGTAAATATCTTGGAATGTTCTGTTGTAACAGGCCATGCGTTATCGCGCCAAGACATAGATCCATTTTTTCAAGTACTGAAACCAGCTGCCAAGGTGGAGTCACTGTAGCAAGGTTGCTGTTGACTTTCAGTGCTGTAAAAGCTGGAGATGCCTGAACCGTCTTCTGTACTTCGGCATAACGTATGTTTTGCCAGCTTTCTGAATTGAATCTTTGGCAGTCAATTCCTTGTTTCACAAACATTTCGTCAGCTTTTGTAATCTTGGCTTCTGTTTCTTTTGTTCCCGGGGTGAAATCCTGCAGCGGATCCTCAGTAATGTCCAGGTCGTCTGCATCAGCACTTTCGGAAATAATGGGTGGCGCATTCCAGTTATCTTCTGGCGCTGAGAGTTCTTCATCCTCGCTATAATTGGAGTGCAGACTTGGGGACAATGGGACCTTAGCTGAACCCAGGGAATGGGCCTGATTTTCTCGATTGATCATCAATCTGACATTTTCGTTCGTTGTCTGCGCTAATGTGCAAAGTTTTTCTAATATAAGGTTTTGTTGCGCCATGAAGTCACTCATCTTTGGTTCTTTAGCAGCAGTAGCAGGCTCATCCGGACTAAGGCTTCTTTTAGAGGCTCGCGAGCTGCTTGAGAGGGAGGCGATCTCTGTGTTGTACGTACCTTCTGTTTTAAGTATTTCAGAGGCCTCTTGTCTTGAAACGAGCTCAGCTTTAATCATGTTAATCGTCTCCGGAAACTGGTTATAAGCTTGAACCGGATGTATTTTTGCCATTATTGCCAAAGGAGTGTAAATTAATGCGCGACCCAATGGCCAGGTTAATAATATTCTTTTTATCTTTTTATAGCGTCTCTCACTAAGTGTATTTTCTGAGCTGTGAGCCTTTGCTAGTTTGACTGTTGGAATTGCAAAGCGTAGTCTGCATTCTGTATCCGAGGAGATTGCTTCCCCAAAAAGGTCTTTATAAGTGGTTGTATTGATGACCCAGGCCCTCCATTTGTCTGGATACACTTCATCCAAGAGGTTTACAATATTATTAAAAAATCTTTCTTCTTTTGCCGGAGGTCTCCACTCAGTAAGCGTGCCCAGTGTAGTTTGCTCCATCTGGAAGCGTTACAGTGTGTGAGCTTTCGTAATTATGTTTTGCTGGTGTAATGCACGCAGCTGACATTTTACAGTTGGTAGCTTGTTAAGCAGAACACAAGTCATCCGCCCGACAGAACGAATGACGACTGCCCGGCGGACGACACTTCCTAACTCACGCCGACGTGTCGTCTGCTGATGAACAGACGACGTCGTGTGCTCAGCCGACCGTCGGCTACGGAATAAGTACGATAAATGCAATAAGTACGATAAACTATGGGCTTTCCATAGTACCGAGTGTACATTTGCAAGCAATACACAGGGCTTTCCTGTTTATTAGGTTGTGTAGACGCATCCGAATTGTCGTCTGCACACTTAACCTACTGTCGGCTTTAGTATATATATGTGCAAAAAGTACGGTAAGTTAAGGGCTGTCCTTCGTAACGTACCTACATTTGCAAGCAATAACAGGGCTTTCCTGTTTAACACTTTACGAGACTTTAAACCTTTATAGGCATTCAGTGTCCCGCAACGTGTAAGTTTCTAAAATAAATAAAACTTAATTAGATAGGATAGGACTTACCTTTATTTAAATATAAAACAGAATTGAACTAATTTTCTATCACTAATACTGTTTTCTTCGATACAAAGTTATCACTTCGAAAATCCAAGACGTACTGAAGAACAAGCGAAGCGATCGCCCGGCGCAACATGGCGGCGTGCGTGCTGTGGGGGGGACGGCGCGCGCGCAAGGTATAGGTAGGATAGGTATTTAGTGTTGTCACATGCGAAAATCCAAGGGGTAATCTCAAGGTGGGTCTAGCGTAGCTCGGACACCTAAATAGAGTAAAAATTAAATACGTTCAGTGGTAAAAATAATTAAGTGCTGGTATCCCCGTCAAGTTATTATCCGACTATTGACAAATGACACGCAAGTAACATAGATGACAACCTAACATAAAATGCCTCACAATTTGGTCGGTTAGTACAAAAAACAAGTTAGTATTTTATCGTCTTTTAAGATGAAATTATCAATAAATTTTGCATAACATTGACACAAAATAGTCTTGAGTACAATCATTCTTAGATTTACTTGGTGTATTAGGTACAAAATGCTACTTACCGATGAAAGGTTATGTTTGGTTGATTTCGTTCACTACGACTTTTACAGCCATTTATACAGCAATTCACCATCACTAGGCACTAAATATTACCTTTTGGAATATCAATAAAGTCACAAATTACACAAAGTATGCGTTTCACAGTTTAAATCAACGAAAATATTTTGAAACCACAATTTGTTTGCCATCAATGACTGTGATGGCAAACAACAAAAAACCGATACGCAAATAGAGATAGAAAAATTATGCTGTGTCCTGTTCACACATAGACATTTTGACATATAAGTCATCTCACTTTCGCAATTATTATTATTTTAAGAGCATGTCTATCTTTATTCTCTGTCTACGGTTCAGGGTTACCATCTTTTATTCGCCGTCTAGCGTCCACCGCCGACGATTAGCGACTAGAAACGAGTTGGCGACAGTGTTGCCAGATGCCGACGGCGTTTCCTCGTACATACATGGTCTGAAATCTCGTATTTTGTCAACACAACCTCGTACAGACGCCAGCACATCAATCTACCCGACACTGTAAAATTTTCCCAATCTACTTTGAACCTTAGGCTTTAGCGATAAAGTTGAAAATCTATCAAAAAAAATTGACAGATGGTAGTAGCTTGATGTGCTGGCGTCTGTACATACCAATTATTGAATAAATTTCTTAAAAATCGATTGATTTTCTAGTCACCTACCTCATTTTGAGATTTGAAAAAAAAAAAAAATCAAGTACCTACTCCACAAAGCAGTTTCGTCAAAAAGTACTTCGGGGTCTACGGCAGTTTGTACAAGTTGTACAAACACTTTACACACGCTGGACAATCTAGTGTCCATGGTCGCAGGTGGCAGGTCGGGCAACCGGAATTTTGCTTTGGATACTGTAGTATCTAGGTATAACTATGAACTTTAAAATGAATAACGCGCATGCATTTTTATATAGGTTTTGAAAAATAAAAATTTGTTTAAATAGTTCAAGAGCAAAAACCTAGATCTGCGCCTGAACGCAGCGTAATAGAAGCATACAAGTGTGAGTGCCTACCTTTTCACTGACGAACGAACCATAGGAATGTAGGTACTTGGAATAAGGATCAAATGATAATAAAAAAACCGGCCAAGTACGTGTCGGACCACGCACAATGAAGGGTTCCGTAGTTGGAATGAATTTATCCCAAGAACAAACTTAACATTGTAGTTGAAAAACATGTTCTCCCATACATTCCAACTGAAAATGTAAGTTTGTACGCACAATATTGAGAGATTTACCATGTTGTTTCAAGATCATGGACTTCTTATTAATTTTCCTGTAATCTATAAGTATAGAACTAATTTCTGTATTTTTTTCAAAATTTTAGGCTCAGTAGTTTCGGAGGTAAGGGGGGGGGAATGGTAAATTTCCGTTTATTGTCTTATATAACTTTAATACAATTTACTTTAAAATTATGAAAAAAATATATTTGAGATCCTCACGGTAAGCCCTTTCATTTGATATGTCACATGGTACAGATTGCGAAACTTTTTTTTTAAATTGTCTATTTACCCCTCAAAAATGACTCCCATTTTCAAAACTCATTTATTTACGTTACACGTCTGTGCTTGGGTCACAGAGATTCATATGTGTACCAAATTTCAACTTAATCGGTTCATAAGATTCGGAGCAAATTGGCTGTGACAGACGGACAGACAGACAGACAGACAGACAGACACACGAGTGATCCTATAAGGGTTCCGTTTTTTCCTTTTGAGGTACGGAACCCTAAAAAATAAGATTTAAATTATTATTCTTTATTTTTATAAACATTCATTAAGTACACCAATTTTATAATAAAGGAGTAACAAAGTAATATCAAACTACTTATTAACTGAAACAGAACAGAATGATTGCCACGACCGTACCTACTTAAAGTAGTTATATTTTTAAAAGGTAATAAACAAATGATAAATAAAAATAAAGACAAAAAGATAGATAAGTACCTAGTAACATTACAAAATGAGTCACAAAACAACATTATTTTCGTGGAATGTTCTATAGACACTCGTTTGGCACAATCCTTATGTACCTACACAACACAATAAATACTTATTTTTGGTTTCTTAATATCGAAAATATCAATAATTACCCTAACGCCCGGATTCTAGAACGGAAATCAACGTGTTAAAATTATAGCTGTACTGTGTGTGCTGTTCTTTAACGCGGCTTGCGGTAGTAAACTGTTAGAAAACGTCACGTAACTAAAAAGTGTTATGCCCCCGTCCAGGCGACTTTTTCTCTTTGTCTCTTCTATAAGTAGTTTTCGTGGTTTTAGAGGATGCTAAAGTCCATAGTGAGGTCTAAATGAAAATACAAGATGGCGGTTGCGAAAATTTCTTAATTTATCGTCATGGGTGTCACTTTTATGGTTTTCTAAGTCACTGAAAAGTCTAAATATAAAAAATCTCAAATTCTCTACTCAAGGTTCTTCGCTCCCGACGGGGGTCCTCCGGCCGCACACGTTTTTTTTTCAGTACAAATGTTTACCAACAGCGCCCCTTATCAATGTCATTCAAACGGCAAAACATCCTTGTAGCTCTCTAAACGCATGTCAAGTGATCCAATTGGCGGTTGTTAATTTAGTCAAACACGCACACGCGCCATAGGTACAGACGCCAGCACATCAACCTACCCGAAACTGTCAAAATTTCCCAATCAACTTTGAACCTTATACTTTAGCGATAAAATTGAAAATCTATCAAAGAAATTTGACAGATTGTAGTAGGTTGATGTGCTGGCGTCTGTACATTTGTGTTGATTTGTGATGATGATTTTCGTAATTATTTTAGAATTGGTTGTGCCCGCGACTTCGTTCGCGTGGATGTCGGAAAATGCGGCGCTTTACAAATTCTTTTTTAAAAGTTACTGCTTATAAAATCAGCTATCTGTCAGAGAAAGTTTCGTCAAAATCGGTCCCATCGTTTCGGGGATTAGCCGGACCAAACAGACAGACAGACAAAAAATAAATGTTATTTTGTTATAAGTACCGTATATACTTTCATAAGCATTTAGTAAGGTGATGTTATTTTGAGATTACAAACAGACAGTTCAATTTTATTTATTTTTGTATAGATGAATATGTTGATTTTCGTTCCACAAACCGCGCGTTAGTGTCACCATCTACAGATTATTACAAGTAATAGAACATAGATTATACGAGTATTTAATTATTTATGCATTAAAGACAGTAGGACTATTATAAATATACCTTAGAAAAAGTATAAAACATCTAATTTCTTGTTAATAACATGGCGTACAGAATATACATAATTTGCTAACACTGTTATTGAAAAACATGTCGCATGCTTAATGGAACATTGACCCATTAGTAGATAGGTCAGAATTATTTCCGGATTTTTTTTACTCAGATCTCATCAATAGTTAATCATACGTTCAAAATTCAAGCATTCATGATTAATTAATCTAATCAAATCCAATCAGTTTTAATTTTATGCGTCAACAAGTAGGATAACTCCTCATAGCGAGATCTTCTTTGCGCTTTCCCAAAAATCGTCTGTTTTGAGTTAAGTCAGTATTCCATTAAGCATGCGATGTATCGATGTCAAAGTATGTGCGTACAATACCTACATAGTTATGAAAACAACAATATTATTATCTTATAAATACTGTTCGATGATTTCACTACCGTTCGTTATGTTTTTTCAGAAATAAATTATTCAATAAAAAATATTTACAGCAGGTATAACAAATAATAACTTAATCACTCAAATTAATGTGAAATGTAACGTAAATTTACTTAATTAACGTGATTATATATTAAAACTATTAGAAGGCCAATTCTCGTAATTAAAAACGTTCAAAATCTAGTCGCAATCTCATCTCAGCGACAATCAATGTCAAAAACATATAAAAAATGTAGGCAGATTGGAGGTGTTTTTGACAGATTGAGACAGATTAGAATGCGAACGTTCCTTAAAATACGGGAATTGCCCCTCAGGTGATTTTAAAAAGACGGATCTTAAAAAATACTTAAAGTACTCATATTGACATCACGAAATCGATAAATGCTGTTCGACCACAGATTTAAACACCTAGATAACGCAAGGGCATACTTCGCGTGCCAAAAATCGCACCAACTTACGTACAAAAATCATAAGCCGCCACTTTCGCGCTCAGTCCTGTGTACTGCTGGTTGGGTGAGCGTAGGGTTGCCAACTTTTTTTGAGAAAAATAACGTACTTATCAAATTCTTTGAATAGGAAAAAATCAAGTATTTGGAAGAAAAAAAAAGTATTTTTAAAATTTAAGTATCTAACTGTCCCTTAAAACATATTTTTGGGAGGTTTTAGCAAGTGCTAACATTTTTTTGTTGTCTTTGAAAATTTCAAAGCTCGTTTTACAATCGAAATTATTTCAGATATATTTTTATGTATAATTGCTATTTGTCCTCCCTCACAACTGGTTTGTCTTAAGCGTAACTATATTTTTCTCTGAAAATTCTTTACCTTAATTAATAGATTTTCTTTTTTGGCTTTTAAGTAAGTACATACTATCGATAAAAAGTTCAGTAATTACCTCACTAACCTCTACTTGTATAATACAGGTCAGTGAATTACTCATATGAGTCTTTCGTTTTACGCATCACAAAAGATTAGAAATAAAGTATTTTCGCATACTTTATTTTTATGCAAAAGTATAAAGTATATTTATCGAAAATAAAGTAGGATACGTTATTATAAAGTATGGTTGGCAACCCTAGGTGAGCGTGAGCGCTGGCGCTAGGCCCCGGGGGTGGCGCGAGACGGGTGCCGCACGCGGCGGCGTCTTTGAATCGACTTGATTTTAACATCACTAAATAGTGCTTGTGACGTCATAGTTGGTAGTCAAAACATAGCACGCTTCGTTTTCATACAGATCGTGATACTTGCGTTATCTAGGTCTATATAGAACTGTGCGTTCGACCGTTTGAAGAGCCTTAAATATGTTGAAATTGTTAAGTATGTCAATAGGATACGATCTACACTAGGAATGTAATTATGTAAGTAAACTTATGCACCCTACAGTGGAGGACCGAGAAGGCGAATGTTAGGGGGTTGAGATGAGACTCTCCCTATTTCCTTGATTAAGCCCATTTGAGTTTTGAAGGACATTATTCGTTACCCAAACAGCTGAATGAATCGAGTTTCGGTTTCCTAGCCGACTAAAACTTCTTTCTGGACCACCACTGGTATCTTTGACCGTTTGGGCAGCCTTTAGCAACTCTTTCGAGGCATTTGGGGACATTTTGAGCATCGTATGCCACCAGGTGCGATAGCTGAAAAATATTTATACCTATTTTAATGCAAAACACTTGTTTGTAAGACCATTGCTAATCAAATCATTTTCCATTCCAAGTTTGACTGGAAGAGATCGCAGAAAGCGATAAAGCCGCCCATTGTATATTTTGTAGTGTTCGATGTATTTTTAAGCTGTGTATTTTTGTGGTGTACAATAAAGGATATTATAAATAAATACATTGCTATTTCGCAGGCGGTGTATAATAAACGTATGGCTGACCAACTATGTAGTACCTACAGGCAAACTAAAGCTTCTTCAACTAATATTCATAAGAATTATAAATTCTTCGTATTGCGTAACTCCTTATAGTTAAACCCGTATGTGAAAGCGCATACCTACAGTATACGGAACTGATTATTTAATTATACATTTAATGTAAGTACAAAAATTCTAATACCGTGATCAAGTTCCCAAAAGTCTGTTATTCGATAAAAAACCTTATACATTTTAAATAGCACGTAGGTATGTTAAATTTCAGAAACGTATACTGCACTACAGCGGATGCTGCACTGACATTCAAAAGGTTTTAAATACTTTTCCTTAATGAAAAATGGTTACTTATTACGATGTCTATTGTAAGATAGGTGAGTATAACATTCGTTGATGTAAGACGTTCTTGTTTAGGGTGTGGGGTCCACAGCGGTTGGTTTGAACACATATACGGAATCATCCAGCCAGTAGTAAGCCTGTGCGAAGTCCCCTTCACAGAGGTAGGGCGCTCGCGTCCAGGACACAAGGTCGAAGCCAGCCTCCTCGCGCATGAACTTGATGAAGGCAGTGAGCTGGTCTTCAAAGTACAAGCCTTCGATCGGCAGACGCTCTTCTGGTTTGTGGTCTGGGGTCACTGGAAGAAGAGTAAACTTGCATTTTACATACATAAGCTCATGCCATTTTCCCCATAAGGGTAGACAGACTACAGAACGCCTTACATAGTTACTCCTTTTGCATCGTTTACGTTCATACAACTGGTCAACGGGCATTTTGTAGACTTATCTCCACCAGTGGCGTATTTTTACACACACAATGTCATCTGTTAATACGGTGTGTATCAGACTTGATACACCGCGCCCATTGCGTTCAAGGAGTCGTGGGTCGGTGTATTTAAGTTTTGAGTAAATATGCTTGACGGTGAACGTGTTAAATTAAATATTGTAATTGCGAAACAAAGACTTCAACGCGTTTAGGCAGCAAACCAGCAGGTATGATTTTAATAAAACAGATAATAAAAACAATTTACTGCGCATGTGTTTGAAAACAGTCCATTTCCAGCAGAATCACCTTATTGGCTAAGCAAGCTGTCTTGACTTTGAAATAGTTAGGATTGGTGATTGGAAATCCTGGACACCTCTCAATTGGTCCTTGTCTCTGCTGCTGGCTCTTATTACTTTGGCTAGTACATTTTCAGTCGATTAAAATGATTTCGTTTCACATAAACCTACATGGACACTTATGAAACGTCAGATGCGGCGCTCGGTTCCAAAGCCGTTTCTTATGGAGAAGAAACTCCACTGCTGCGACCGTTTTAAGTTATGGGTTTTTACAATGTTTTTTATATTACAGTATCACTAGTTATGAAAGGACAGTGTAGGCGCGTCAACATGCTGCAGGGAGTCTCGCTTTGTCTAGTGTTGAACGAAGTACTTAGATAATATAATAATTTAATTATCTAATTTTAAGCCCATTTAATAATTTTAAGATTTCCATTATCAAATGCTAGGCGATAAGGCGGCAGACCAAGACGAAGATGGGGAACTAACTTAACTCCTACTGAAGGGAGTGGCCCGCAATGTCAGAGACAGACGTAGGTATGTGGAAAAGAGAGAGGGAGGCGTTTCCCCAGCAGTGGGACATTAAGGGCTAGCCCCCTTACTAACAAACGTATTATATATCAGATGAATAGTTACACACCGATCTCTCTTTCAGTCGTCAGTAATATGACTTTCGAAAGAAGAAGACAAAGCGTTGTCAAACTATACAGACGCTACACTCGTACAACGTTTATTAGTAAGGGGGTAAATAGGTAGGGTAAAAATGGGGATTAGAAGTTTATTGTTCTTACCTTCCACGTAAGGTTTATACGGCAGCACGAGCGCCAACATAAGGACTCCGCCCGGCGCGAGAGCATCTCTAGCTTGTCTCAGCATTGTCTTCGGCTTGCTACACCGATCCAGCAGGTTCAGCATGCATATACAGTCGAACTGACGGTAGTGGTGCCACGTCTCTGTGTCAAGCAATCTGGAATTAAAAGATTTTACTTTCAGCATTGGACGTCTTGGTCGAAAGAGAGTAGGGACGCCTTTGCCAAGCAATGGGACACAACAGCAAAAAAAAAATTGACGTCTATGCTACGAAATACCACGTCAAAACTTTAGCTTTATAAAGACCAGTACCGGATTTAAGCGTCTTGATAAATGGTGGGCAGCCAGCTGATTTTTTGACCATGCTGAGATAACAACTGCAAAATCCGAATTTGCGTCTTGGCAGATGTTAAGTACAGACGCCAGGACATGAAGCTACCAGAATCTGTAAAATTTTCACAATCAACCTTGAACCTTATGCTTTAGCAATAAAGTTGAAAATGTATTAAATAAATTTGACAGATTGTAGTAGCTTGATGTGCTGGCGTCTGTACCAATTGACAAGAGGACCACCTGTCAGTGCTTTAATTTGGTCCTGTACAAAGAGTTCCAAAAACTAGAAACTACTATTAGACTAGAATCATCATAGAAATGTTCCGATTTTCCTTTAAGGTCGACTTTTTTTTCTGTGGGGAAATCCTCATGTGTTCTTCTGGGGAGAATGGAGGGTTTTTTCGGACTAGGAGTACGACAATCCCACGGTTCCTTCCACTAAAAAAAATGTTCACGACATGTCCTCCAAAAAAAAAAAAAACTGAATATTTTATGGTTGTAACGACTGTGTATGTTATTTATCATGTTATGTCTAATCGCAAGCTTTAGGTAAATATAGACGAATTACTTATTCCAAATAACATATTTTTTTAATGTATTTAAGTGTTGTCCCGAATTTCGCGACAGATGTCCCGGAAAAAATTTAGTTCTAAGGAAGTCTCCGTTTCTTGTCTCTGTTCTCCGAAGTTTAGGCAAATAGGCATCTACCTATTCCTATCACTGTTTATCCGGTCGACCTTGCCGTCGCCAGCGCCCAAAAACAAAACATCAGCGACTAACTTGTATCCCTTATCAGCCAGAGTCTTCCTCATGCTGGCAGATATCTCAGTGGCGTAGTTGTTCGGGTAGATGTGTGCGAAACGCCGGCTGACCTCGCCGTCGCCCGCGCCGACGTCAACCAAGGCGCCGGCGCCGACGCCATGCCCTGTAACACGGAGCATCGCGCGCGCCTGTGCTTCGGACAGCACGAACATCGAGCCGCGACCCAGCCATCTGTAACAACGAAACGCAGGTATGGATATTGAGTAACATAACATAAGATTTCACCTGTAATCCCCGAAGGGTTACAGTCACATTTTGCAAGTTATGCTCAAGTTCCATAATAGGAAAAGAGACTATTATACCGCCAATCATGCACAAATTCACACTCCGCACTGATACTGATTAAATTCCTGATGGATTGAGTTTTTAATCAATAACACCTTTGCCCGACTTAGGAATCGAACCGAACCTCTTGCTCAGCAGTATCGCTTGCTACCACTAGGCCAACGAGATACCTATTGGGTAATTTGGGAAAATTATCATATGAGCGATAGTAGTTCAATGTTGCTTTATGATATACCTAATAGCAGCGTACTTGCGTAGCATGTGCGTACTTGCGTAGCATGTGCGTACTTGCGTAGCATGTGCGAATTAATTAATTATGACTCGGGCCTACCGTTTTATAAACATTTCATAAGTGTAACATCTTTAGGTACTGCCTTTCCAAGATTTCGATAAGAGATTCCGTGGAGGCCTTGTAAGTTACAATTAAAGCCTAAAGAAGTGCTTGGCATGGTCTGCGCGAGTTTGTAGCACGTCCATTTTTGTTCTATTCTATTTTTGTGTGAGGTTTATGAGCAACCATAACCATCAACCTATGGCTTTCGTAAATATTCTTTTGTGAAACATTAGCAGGCAGGACTAACTCAACTAAGTATTGGATCATCATGAAATGAATACGGGGTATGAGAAAATTGCTTCAAAGAACAGGGTGTGGTAACGTTCCATCGCCTGGAGTGAACATGCGATGCTATATTACAGCCACGATTCAATGGAACTATTAATTTTCTTATCTAACTTAATTGTCCAAATAACAAAGTTCGCTCGATGTTTGAACCTTCTAATTTGAACGAGGATAGCTTCCTTGAAAGCGATTTGTGTTCTAGTCGCTGAACTAGGTAACAATAGCGCAATTATCTAGTACTGGCGTGGGTCGTGTGGTGGTGGCCGTCGGAAGGTGTATCGCGCGGTGCACGGTGCAGCGGAGTACCGGCCGCAATTACCGGGATCAAGTACAAAGCGCGCTGCGGGCTACGGCGCGGCCGAGCGGCGGTGCGGCGGCCGGCGCTGGCCGCAAATTGTGCGCCGGCGGCTCCGCGACCCCGCGACGTCTTCATCGCGCCGCCGGCACCAACACAAGTGGATAATGAGTAGTAAATCCCGCTCTCATTAGCTGAGACCGAGCGACGCTCCGATCGATACGAATTCGTCTGCGCCGGGTAAAGGGATAATCGGCGCTGGGCTCGAGCTCTGTTATTAGCCGTAGTACCATATATCACGTACGGCATTATCCGTGGCCTCCGGCGTCCGCGCCGCAATTACAGCGGCCCGAACAGCGCACACCGTTCAGTCACAATGCCCTATTAGGAAAGCCTTAGAGGTAGTGTTGCCTAAGTCTGAAACTGGAGTACCCTGCCGAGATGATCGTCTGCATCTTCGGATAGCAAACGACTAGAGAACATGTAGTTAAGTCGCGTTATACGACAGGTATACTTCGATACATATGTATCGCGTCAGACTCGGCAGAGCGTCGTCGCTGGTCGTGGCAGCTCGTTTGCGGAGGCGCGCGGTGCCGATTGATTGCTTTATTGTCTGGTCGGTGGCTGGTGCTGCGAGCGACGCGCAATACATGATACATGAAGCGGCCGCGCGCCCGCAACTAATGAGCACCGGCACCGCGTAATTGTCACTGGCCGCCGCGTAAACTCGCCAGATTCCACACTCGATGTGACAACACACGATTGAGTCAACACGCAAAAAGATCGCGGGAATATGACGGCGGTTGTTACTGTGTTGTCGGCGGAATCAAGTGATCGATTTATTAGGACCATAACAAGGATAAGCACCGTTTTCGAAGTGACACTTTACCCATCTCGTTGGGAATAAAAACTTTCAAAATGGGTACTTTTCAGAGGCTTCTGACAAAAAGAGCGCGACAGGTAGACACGTATTCGAGGTGATGAAGTAATAGGTAACAGAAACCACACGGAAGAACGCGGTCTATCGAGTGGAGTTGAAAATTGTGCGGCGCAGGGTGACGTGTAAATCGAGTAGAGCAGTAGGTAGGTGGATAGGCGGGCGCGGGGTATCTATTTCAATAGAATGCGGTGGCTTGCAACAAGGAATCCGATGCGGTTATCGACGACGGAGGTGAGAGATGTGTCGCCGGCGGGGGCCGGGCGCGGGAAGGGGGCTCGTATCGCGATTGCATCGGAGAGCAAACAAGCGGGCGCGACACCCCGCCGGGGGCGCTCAAATCATATTACCCCCGGCCTCACACCCGCGTCGCGCCACACACGTCATAAGAGTGTGCGTCGCTATGGCGACGGCCCGGGCCGTGCATGATATTAGTACGTGTGCGGCTCATCTCCGGTCGTTTAAACTTAACGCGCCGCCGCCTCGCGCGGGAAATTAAAACCGGCTCCGGACCGGAAGGAGCAATCGACCCTCGCGTTTCGTACGGGGACGGCTCACGGCCGGCCGCGCTCACACCGCCCGCCGATGTCACACCGCACACACACCTCGTATTGCATGCTTGATTACCAACGCGGTACATGTGGGGATAATGCTCTACAATAGGTACCCTCAGACACCTTTAAGTAGGTACCTACCTAGTCAGATATTTTCAAGAAAAATATGCCTTAGGTAAAGTTGTCTTAGCTATTAACTGAATTTACAAAATTGCAAGCCTTAAGGTGTTCTGTGTTATCGTGTCATGGTTTTTGTAATAAATCATACTTAGTAGGCATTGTTATACTGATTGATTACCCATGCATGGTTTCACGGATCTTGATTGCCAATATTCGAAAACCACGTGATTCTGCACTAGGTAGAGAGAGATACCTACATTAAGAAGTGCATTAGATATTCTACATAGAACGTTATAACTAAATTCATTTTCTAACAAACACTCTATCCTGAAACTTGCTTAAAACAACATAACGTTATATATATACATCGTAAACGTACACTAGATACACATTAAAATAGAGCGTAGCTGGGAGGCAGCCCTCCCTTATGTAGATACCTACACATTTGCTTTACTCAAAGACATTGTCGCTTTCAGGCACCTCATTAGAGCGCGTCCCATGTGAGCCTACCCCCTCACCCCCACCGGCTCACCCCCACACACACACATGCAAACATTCTCCAGCAATTCTTTCTCTCAGCTCGCAAACTTGGACGGATAATTACACTTAGATAAGACCCCGTCCTTGTTATGTGTTTTACGATAGCAACGTTTTATGTGAAACAAATTATATTATGTAACTAGCTGTGCCCGCGACTTCGTTCGCGTGGATGTCGGAAAACAACAGGTAATGTGTCGCTTAGGAAAGGTGTAATTGCCACTCCTTCATTGAAATGGAAGAATCATCAGATCTTGCCTGGTAACGCTTTCCTTACCTAGGGTTCGCTACCACGGCCCTTTCGACTGCGTCTTCATGGTTCATAATGACAATGCGACGAAGTGTCACTTTGATTTTTGAGAATAAATTAAAATAATAGCGCCTGCTCGAGGCTGATTATCTAACCAAATAGCCATAATTATGTCCATTAATTTTTATTTTGCGTCTGTCTTAGAATACCAACTTGTAAAATCATATCACCATTTTATCTAAAGTATATCTGAGATTAGTAGGTGAAGTCTTGGTTTCTTCTCTGTGGTAAATTTAGAATTTCTTAACTTGGTATTGAAGATATCATATATACCTACCAATATTATGCCTTATAAAGCATCGAGATATCTAGATGATAAAAGGAAGAATACATTAATGGTAAGAGCTTCTACATAAAGTTGCCCGTGTAAAAAGCAACCCATTAAACTTTGGTTATATTTGACACTGGCCGCCATTTAAACTACGAAGATGAAACCCATGAAAACTTTAGACATGATTTTGATTTAGACCTTATACTGCCGAAAACCAGAAAAAAAATTGTAAAGATAATTACAAAAAAATATAACCGACTTCCATAAAAAACCCTAGAAAGTGCAAAATAGTTTAGTTTGGGAAGACGTTGCGCGTTGGCAAGAAATTACAGACTTCTGAAACCAAAGGTCTATTGCACTCTGAAGTGTGTTTTTAAGTCGGTTGTATTTTATTTTATTTCACACAAAGTCGTGTAAGTTTATATTGAAAACCATGAAAACGACACACATGATAAAAAAGAAAAAAAAAATTGCAGCCGCCATCTTCGATTTTCATTTTGACGTCACAATCGGCTTCAGCACTCTCGAAAACCATGAAAACGACACACACTACCAATTTTTCGACTTTCATTTTAACCGGTATTGAGACGGTTTACCAACAGTCGATTGGTCCATGAACCGTTGGTCAACACCATTAACTTTTCATCCAAAGGACTTGTGACCCACGAACGTTGCCCCAACAGAACTCTACGTCAGTGAATGCTTAACCAACAGAATGTTTTGACCAATAACTTTTCACCCAAAGAACATTTGACCCATGTCAAATAGAACTAAGGATGCAAGGGCGAGCGAAGCGAGCTCGGGACTTGGGGCACCCCGACTCGGACAGGTAGGGTTCGAAGGGATGATGGCGGCTCAAGTGAGCGAGCAAAGCGAGCGAAGGGCACCTCGAGGTTAGGCTTGGTTAGGTTACTTTATACCCTTTTCACAGAAATAAAGGACTACCTACGTCTTATTATTATTTTACTTTCATCTTTCCCGGCGTCTGTTGGCCTTGTTCTTTGTGTGAAAAGTTATTGGTCAAAACATTCTGTGGGTAAAGCATTCACTGACGTAGAGTTATGTTGGCAAAACGTTCGTGGGTGAAAAGTCCTTTGGAAAAAAGTTAATGGTTTAAAGATAATGTTCACCAACGGTTCATGGGCCAATCGACGGTGGGTAAGCAGTTACAGTTTCATTTTAACCTCACTATTGGCACTCTCAAAAACCAATAAAACGAAACCCATAAAAAAAAATTGCAACCTCCGTCTTGGATTTTCGTTTTGACCTGCCTATCGGCTTCAGCACCTTTGAAATCTATGAAAACGACATCCATGACAAAAAATCAAAACAAAATTGCAGCCGCCATCTTGGATTTTCATTTTGACCTGACTATCGGCTTCAGCACCCTCGAAAACTATCAAAACGACACCCATGACAAAACATTTGAAAAAAATGGAGCCGCCATCTTGGGTTTTCATATTGACCTGACTATCGACTTCAGCACCCTCAAAAACCATGAAAACGACAAACATGATAAAAAAAATTGCAGCCTTCATCTTGGATTTTCATTTTGACCTGACTATCGACTTCAGCACCCTCGAAAACCATAAAAACGACACCCATGACGAAAAAGTTAAAAATTTAGGCAACTGCCATCTTTGATTTTCTTTTTGACCTCACTTACCGGGGTCAGGATCCTCGGAAACCATGAAAAATAGCTATCTCTCTCTCTCTGTGTGTGTGTGTCTCTATCTACCTATTACTTTGAAAAATGAGGCATAACGCTTTTTCGTTATTTGACGATTTCTCCCTTAGAACTCCTACCGCAAGCTCCATATAAGAACTTCGTTAAAAAACGCTCTGCGTTACTCAACTTTCTATATCAATAATTATCTAATTTCTTTTTCGCTCAGAACACCACATTCATTATTATTATCTTACATTATCCTCACTTTTTGTTTAAAATTATTTTAGCGCCACAGGCGCCACTAAATAAACCATCAATGGAAAGCGATTTTGTTTAATATTATAATCATTATCATTACTTTTTAAAATAACATAGACATAAGTAGGTATCTGTGTTATTTCGTCATTTAAGTAAGCATAAACTAATAGGACGTGATTATTCACATCACAATAACAATATGTTTTCGTTAGTAGGTACTATATCGCGCCAATAGATGTCGTTACGTGTTACTAAAAAACGTAAAAAGTTGTTCTAGAATACTTTAAATTGATTATATCTTTTGATAGAGTGAACCGATTGCGATGAAATAAAAACTAATCACTGCTCCGAGTTCTACACCATATTTGAGTATAAAAAGTAACCGTATTGGTTTGGTACTTTTTACGTTGACCCTGTTCAAATCAATAATCTGTCACATCCAAACAGACAAACAGACAAACCGACAAACCGACAAACAGACAAACAGATAAAAATTCCAAAAATTGATGAAATGGCATCTATTGGTTATCCTTTAACACCCCAACTATTTTTTTTGGAAATATTTTCAATGTACAGAAACGTCTCGTCTACAGATTTATTATATGTATAGATAGATAGAAGAAGATATAGAAGAAGATATAGAATAGAAGAAGAAGATGTGCGATAGAAATTAACCTGGAGAACCCTAGAACCTTGTCGTTTTAGTTTTTCTGCTGTTAGGGCTGTATAGACTGCGAAATTCGTACGAAATAGTAATGTCAGTGGAGTTTCATTGTCATTAAATGATCATACCGCAGTCTGTTGTACCTTTATTGGGCAGTTACTGGTGGATAGTTCGGGGCACGCCACCAGAACGGCCATACTTACTACCTGACGGGCCAGCCAAATATACACATGATAATTTCGAAAGTTTCCGCCTGACATCAGGGCGCAATAAAAATCAACTTCTATAGCATACAATCGAACGTCACCCGAACGTTAGGCGGTGTCATAACCCCGAACAGCACTCAAGCTGCAATAAACTATAAAAAGTGGATAGTAAAATGTATAAACAATGAGAGCACGGCTAAAACGTTTTAGTGTTAAGAGTGGGCCCATAAACCGTTGACACGCACCCGTAAAATATTAACGATACCTACAAGAAAAATGACGACTATCAATGTAGGTACCGATTTTCGGTCGCGAGGACGCGCTACAAATAATGGCGGTACCAAATTTATACGCGGACCCGAATTGCCCCGATTGAATATTTTACCAGGCCACGAATGCGTCCAACGATATTTTTCTATTTCGAAGCCCATTTTTACTATCAATTGCTTAGTTTCCCCCTAATATTATTCGTGGCTGTGTCGTGTCTGATGCTGCTTTGAATATCACACGGGCTGTTGACAATATTAACGATCTATTAGAAGCCGTAACCTTCGAATTTAAATGACACTGAAATTATGTAAAATGAGTGCTTCTACGTATGTAGGTAATATTATTTTACACATTGCTTATTGTATTTCAAAATGACTATTTGTATTTTGTTCTTGAAGATGTGAATGTTTGTGAGGCTGCTGAGTGCTGAATGTTTATATCTTTAGCGTTTCGGAAACACAATAACCTTTAAAAGGTGTAAAGGCGTGGGCTCAATTCGAGTCCCAGTCAGGGTTTAAAATAACTCCTCGGAGGCGAATGGTTTATTGCTTATTGAGTAGCTCTGACGAAACGCGCCTCCGACGATAAAACATGGCGAGAGTGGAATCTCAGTCAATATCACAATATACGCGACGACATTGAAATTATCGCTCGGTGGGAGGCGATGCCGGCCGGCGAGGTGGACCTAACTAAAACAAAATAAGAATAGTTTGAAACAATGAGCATTGTCGCGATGTCTGTGCGTGTGCGGCGTGGCGGCGCGGGCGCAGCGGGCGCGTGTCGAGCGGCGCGGTGCGGGCGCGACAGCACCTCGTTAGCGGGCCGCGCGCGATTGGCCGCCGCGCGGTGGGCGGGGCGCGCGACAAACTGCGCGCACGCAAATAGCGCACCCGCACACAAATTAAAACAATAAAATGAAAGTAATAAAACAAAGTGAACCCCGAAGAATATCCACTATCGCGAGCCTTAATGGCCGAGCGGAGGCGGCCGCGGCAGCCTCTCGATTTATTGAGCGAGGTGCTTCGCCCCAAGACCTCAGACACAAGCCAAATTCGGAAAACGACCGTTTTAACACGCTAATATACCTAATTACTTTTATTTTACAGGTGCGAATTTAAGATAATCTAATTAGTCTTCAAAAATCCAAATATCCCACTGAATAAAAAAGAGCGAGACTTCCAGCGAGGCAAAATGGGATAGGTATACCTACTTGATACTATTGTAATAATTACCTGCCTACTTACCTACTTATAAAGACTTTATTATAGTTTCATGCTAAAATGAAATCTAAATAAACTACATGAAAGTATTGTTTTAAAACTACGTAGGTATGGTCTACATTACCTAATTTAAAAAAATAAAGTCTTTCGCTCAGCTCTTTCATTTAAATACCACATTCCACTACCATTTTTACAATTATTTTCAGGTTTGGGTAGGTAGGTATCAACAGCTAACAACCAAGCAATCAGTTGTACACTAAACAGAGATCGCCAACATTTTATCAGAGATTGCATTTGCGTTGAACCATCAACTCCGCAGGCTTTCAATGAGGAAATTCCTACTGCGCTCCGCTCCGGTAACGAATGTCGTCTCATTTACTAATGTGTCACATGCAGCCGGCGTTGTTTCAGGCAGGCGTGCGGGGGGGTGAGGTGAGGTGGCCGGGCTCAAGGGGGGAGGCGGGGTGGCTGTTCGGGGTTGGGAGGGATGACCAATGGCGTCGCACCGAGCCGCACCGACGATGCACCGTTAATTACGCTATCATGATCAAGTGTGTCTGATAGTGCGCGTGTTCGTAGTGGGAAAAGTGTAGGTAATGTATTACTTAGGTAAGTCTAGGTAGGTACCTATTACCTACTGTGATATGTTGGGAATACGTAGGTACTAGGAATAAGTTATGGTTAGTTAAGCTTATGTAATGGAAATGGGGCTTAGAGAAAAGTTACGGAAGGATATAGGTAGGTAAGTATCTTCCTTGCATGATAAACAACTTTTTGTACCTACTAGGTACTCTAATTATAAACAAATCTGTACCTAATTAAGATCCCCTTGATCACTACGACCTACAAAACTGTAACTTCTCCTGTAGAATTAAGATTGAAACAAAGTAAACCGGTTAAAATAGTCTCTACATTTCAAGTTCTACCATAAAACTAATTGTCAACATTCCTATACTTCAACAACAAGACCCGGAATAACGTTCTTACACCATTTCACCTTTTCAGAAAACTCGTCCAAAAATAATATATCGGTCATCCACAAAAGGGCAACCCTGAAACCGTTCAACAACGTATAGGGGTCTCGCTTGAAGTGTAAACAAGAGCTTCGGACGAGAGGCTCCATAAAAGATACAGTGAAACATGTGACGCGCGAACGTGATTATGAAAAGGCTCGTGATTACACTAGACGTAGTTAGAGGCTCATTAGAAGATGCTGGGGTGCACGAGATGGGCGAAGGGGGCGCTCATCTCGGCGGGTGCATCCTGGCTGCGCGCGCAAACAAATTAAAACGTAAGACGCGCCCTAATCAATAGCCGACTCCGCCGCGAAGCCGAATTAACTCGCCCGAATGAAAAAAATGAACAAAATTATATTCGCGCGAGACCTCAACCCCCTGCGGCCGCCCGCCGCCCGGAGGAAATTGCTTTTCTTTCAGTGGGCGCGCACACACGCGGGCGCGACGTGAGCGCGAGAGGGTTAGCACCGACACACACAATATTATAATTTACGTTTCCTCGTATATCGAGGTGTAAGTAGGTACTTTACCTGGGCGTTTCGCGCCTGCTCAGCCCTCGGCTCACGCTAAATCTGAGCTTTATACGTTCACTTGACGCGACGAGAGCAATATTAGTTTCGAGTCAACTCCTTCCCTACTACAATATTTATTAACGCTTCAACAGTACCATGCGCGACTTTTTTCATTTCCTTTGCGATAAAACATGTTTGAATGATATAAATACAAACTTTGTCTTTGAAATCGTTAAGAGTTACGGGTTTTAGAGGACAATTGTTTAGAATTTCATGTAATATTTATACCTGCCCAAGAATGCGCAAGATTCGAGGTCTGGTGTTCCTGAATGTATAAGATTCACTCATTTCAAAAGCAGCTGTAACTAATTCGAGTTTAAGACACGTTTACCTACAAGTATGTAGGTAGGTTTTCATTAGCGCCTCCTAGCTACCTACATAGCCACATATAAGTAACATGGGTACCTACCTATATTTCAGTAGGTACGAGAGTCCGGTTTCATTAACGGGAACCGCTGCTGTAATCTGTGCGCCTTCCCGCCCAATTAACGCGTGGGCGATGAGACGTCCGCCCGCCCGCACGTCCCCGCTGGCCAATGGCGGCCACGCGGGGATTAATTAAGTAACTTCCCGTCTACCAGCAACCCCCCTCCTCCCCCTCCCGCCGCCACCTACCCCGTGCACCTCACCCCCCCGGAGTCTGCGGACACGCCCGGAAAACTAACCACCTAATGAGGGGAGATGACCTCATGTGACTGTGTGCTTTGTCTATTCAACGTATGTGCAAACTACGTTCATTTGTGTGCAGCAAGTGTTAGCCTTTTGTGTGTATGTTATGTAAGTGGTCATCTGCTGTGTTGTTACATTACCTACAGCTCGTCTCCGGCCGCGGAAACTTTGTCATGTGTCGTGCGACTGGCCACACAAACAACTGTAGGTACCTACCTACACATTGTGCGCGCTGCCAAAGTTAGAGTAATTGACATGCATTTCGCCACTTTCACGAAGTCCGTCCAATTTGAACAATATAACCTCTTTATATTTGTCGTGGGCAGCCATTGAAATAGTCTGTGTACATAAATAAATAAATGTCCAGTTAACGATTTTGAGTTTTCTTTTCAGGGCCAAAACTAAAAAGTAGGTACCTAGGTATCTACTGAAAACTTAGTCCATCGTAACAGTTATTTATCTCATGAGCATGGTCTCTGACTTCACTAAGAAGGTACCTACTGTATATGTACCGTGTATATTAATAGGTAGGTACATGCAGGGTGGACAGGGAGGTCAATTAAGCAGGAGGTCGTGCGTCGGAAGCGTGTATGACAGATGGGAGGGCGCGGTGGGACATGTTTGCGTATCTCGTCCACATAGGCCGGACTGTGATCGAATACGTTAAACATGTAGGGTAGAATACGAAAAGTAAGAGATTTTTTTGTTCAGGTTTTATTAATCATGAACCATATATATCTACCTATTGTTTTGTTTAGTCATTAATCATAAATAAGTAGGAAGGTAAAGAGACCTTTTAAAAGTTCAAAGAATCATAAGGAAAATAATTACACATTGGTATTTAATGTAAATGATGGAGCAAATTATCACCTATAGAAGTCCAAAATAGGTGTAGGTTTATTAGGTATATTCCAGTAAATCAAGGGTAAGGTATTTGATGTTTTCTCGTGAATATCGCTAGTAGGTACTTACCTACCTTATGAAGTTAAAAGGAAATAAATAAATTTGTTCCGCCCTATTTAACGTTGTAATGAAGGTCATAAAACTTTTAAGCGCAAAATCAGAATCATGGCATCATTGCTCACAAGGCTCTCTTTTATCTATTTACAGGGTCAGTTTCATGAAAAATCTGTTCAGATAGGTTCTCCATTAAAAATCTTTTTGCTGATTAAGTTAACTTTATGACTACGATTAATTTTTATTTACCGATTACGATTAATTCGAAGTTAGTATAAGTCAGTAGGTACTTGATTAATTTCTAATCTTGTAGGTAGTCAAGTAGTGTGTTATTTGTTTACTAGCAACCCCTAAGTAAACCAAACTTAAGTAAGAATAGCAATACCGTAACTACCTTCTGGTAAAGGATCCGACGTACTCCTTAAGGAAAATGGGCATGAAAACAAGGAAACGTAAGCATCTGAACACATATTTGATTTCACACTCACTTGTTTTTCTTTTACACTTTGAATGGCACATTATGAGGTGCTCATTTTTGTGTGATGCAAGATACATATTGAAAAAAAAAATGGCCCAGTTACATGTATCTTTAAGCTGCTTAATTATTTTCTGCCTTAGGTACTTTTCTTCACCTCTTTTTTGGTTGATAGTTAAGGCCAAACTTGTACCTATCGTTAAAAAAATCGGAACACGTGGTCTTTCTGCTCAATTGTGTAACACACTTTCTATAAAAAATCCGAATGATTTAGAAGGAAACTAAAAATCTATTGTATCATATGTTTAAAAAATTCGTCAGCTTGACAACGAAAATAACGCAATCAATTACCTATTGTTGTTGTATTACTTATTGTTGAATTATCAAAATTAATGGCATTGGGATTGTGTCTGCTGGTTTCTCAAAACTAAAACCCCTTTATTTAATAAAATACATTCGTAACACCGTTCCGGTCCAAGAATATTAGAAAAGACGCAAAACAAGGAAGAATGCCTCAATGCGCAATATACCAAACAATACCACATGCATAAATGCAAAGTTAGTGTGTATGTACAGTTGACGTAAGTACACATTTAAATATGTAGCCGACTTCATAAATAAGTTAACAGCAATAAAACTTTTATGGCCCATATTCTTTATCTTGTTTTGAATTTCATCATCTTGTCTGCAACGCGAGATTTAAGTGTTAAGCCGGCTTTTTGTAACCCTCCCAATGTTTTAGAGTCGGTTTTCCAATCTCCAGATTGGATCCAAATAACTTATCAGTTGGATTTTCTCCGTATGGTGATCCGAATCGATCGGTACTTATTAAATGTGACGCGCTCTGGTGACAGATACTTTGCCAATACTTAGGAACGTATGGCTATTGAGATTGATAAAGAATGTGGCATTGTTTTCTTTGAATATCTATTACTAGATTTCCGAGTACATTGCGATTACAGTGTCGCTTATGATGTTAGGTTACCTACGTGTAGTTACGATTTATGTTCAAGCCAATCATTAATGAAAATCTCGTTTGGCGTAGAAAATAGGGTTGAAACTTGATCGTGTTGCTCTATGTACGTTAGGTAGTGACAGGTTGCCAGCCCTTATTGCTAGCACAACCCCTTTTTCCCTTAGCAATATTTTATGACATACCTAGTCTATAGAATGCATACCACATGCATTCTATAGACTAGGTATGTTGCACTTTCTTTCTACGTTCATGTTAGAAATGTGACATGTGACTAGTAAATTGAAATTAATAAGCGTGTGACCTCTTAAAATACAATGTGTAGTGGTTCATAATCGAAGGAAGCGAGGGTTGTGGGGGTGCCAAAATAACTAATAGTTTTCGCGGGGGCGTGTTAGCATTTTTCTTCTGGCGGTGACGGGCGGGGGAGGCAAGGGGCGCGGAGTGCCGGCAACGGGAGGGGGGGGGGGCGAGGCTGGAATAACTCTCTTTCAGGAATGGCTACGCGGATCATTTATACTTCATCGGCTTTGTTAATAACAGTGTTGTAAGCCCCAACAATGAAACGAATGTTTGTTCTTTTCGAGAGAGCGAGACTTTGTATCTGCCACGGGCAGAATGCTGGAAACGAGTAATATTTTCTCCTAGGAAGCAAGATAATTAGGTAGTTTTGGTCGGAGGTATTGATTAATTGATGAGAGGTTTCAGATTGTTATCTACTTTCTAGACGTGTTCTGAAAAGCATGCTGGCACACCAAGTCATGACATAGATATCGAAAACATCTGCATCAATTCACCCACCAGAAACAAACCCTAACCAAAAATAATTTACAAGGAGTTAGAGTCAGCTAAAACATTTCTTATCACTTAAATCCTCAGTCAACACGGTCGTGTGCCTCCGGGCCGTTCGGAGCCACTAAAGCCTAAGCTCAATTCTTCCACCTACACCTGTTTTACGTCCCAATGAATCGCTGCATGCAAATAAACCTGCGTTATTGTTTCTTTGAAGGGTGCGTAAGACGGTTTAGATCTTTATTTACTCAGTAGCTATATTAAGTTCCTGCGAAGGTGAAATAAAGATGAAAATTTCGCTTCCACAAAAAACTAGAGGTGCGCGAAAACCAGAGCAACATTTTATGATATTTTAATGGTTTTCATTCAACAAAATAATTGTCGATTTGGTAACGATAAAACCGTAGGTATATTAAGGGGTTTATTTATAAACGACGATTCACTTTAAGCAACGTTTATAAATAAGAGGGCAAATGTTTAGTATGTATTGTGTGCTGTTACATTAACGGCTATTTAAAACAATGTGGACAGACAAGGGAGTGCCGCCGCCACTCCTTCACGTCGCCAGTGATTAATTGCACGCCCCCGAGAACGCCCGGAAAATCACAACCCTTTCGCCTCGTCTTAATTACCACGCCTCGCTTCAGCGACGCGCCCCCATTGGTCGGCTAAACGTGCCGCTCTGTCGCCCCGGCTTTTAATTGGTCGCTAGTAATTAACGCTGTGTAATCACCAACCGCGTTGCGCGAGGGGCGACGTTCCTAATTTGAATTTTTAATTACTCTCGCTCGCAAGCAGTGGAACGCCATCCGATTGGTCGGAACATTTCTTGTTTACACTCAGGAACAATGCCTATTGTCTTTGCGATGTTATCTCGCTTCACACTTTATTCTACTGGTTTGATTGTGGGTACCTACTACATTGTATTAAAGTAAATGTTTCATCTTTTGTTTTAAGTTAAAAGACTTTGCACTGTCTGAACCGGTCTGACATTATAACGAACTTCAAAGAACCTGCTGACCTGGTTGGTCCGACTGCAGCCCATGAAACAATCAAACCGCACACAAATATCTAACGTTCAACGATTATGATTCTCAGAATGACTAATCGCAAGCAAAGTAGATAATGCACCGTACCTACTGAGTTATGAAAACCATCGTGCGGAGTGCATTCCCAGCAGCATTAGATCCCACGTATGTGAGGAGAGAGGCGAGCGCATGCCGAATTAGCTCATTACTGAAACACCGCCTGCGCCGGGAGCCGAGATTTATCCCGTCTAGCGTCTGCTGTACCAATGAGACCATTAGCCGCCGGGTTTTCAGCTCCCACAATTCTAGACTATTTTTAGTCTTCGTCTATTTTTAATCTCCATTCTCATCATGTGCAAAAGTTTTTGTGGGTCTATTAAAAGAGCGTCTGAAAAATTCAGCTATACTTAAATGTCAACCGCAGAAAAAACTTAAAGAAGTTGAGGACCTTGATAAAATGCAAAATTTTACTTAGCAGCATGAATCATTACAGCGCAGACTACGCGGATAGTATCTGCATGGTGTCATGGTACTTTCGTAATTGATGAGTTACGATCTATTCATTAGACATTGCGAAGTGCTAAACAACATCGGCGAGTAGGTACGTGTGCGTGTGCGCGGCTCCGATTAGAGAGACGATAGATAGACGGTAGCTAAGGAGGTGTTTATGCGTCCGCGCACAGCGCGAGTGACGTTGAGTGACGCGGCCGGCCGCGAGCCTCCCGCTTAATAAGGTAAATGAGATGCGGAGCCTGCGCTAGCGCACAGCCCCGGCTTAAATTAGCGCTGACTCGCGACTCGCGCGCTTGCCTAACAAACGCCTTGTTACCTAAGGGATTTATCCTAAACGAGCGGATTTTCTGCCGAGATTTCGTGTTCAGGCATCGAATTTAGCGAATCCGTCGAGGAAAACGTTCCCGTAACGGTCGAGTGCTGTGTAGCCATTTGCACAAAAAATACAATCGGATACGGATCGTTTGCAATTGTGTAGAAATGCTTTAATGACGCTTATGTTTAAAATATAGGTAATGATTCGGGGGGCATCTGAGGAATTTTACATAAAAACGATGCGATGTAGCAATAACATCATTACGAGGACAGGTATCTTCATCTACATTAAAATAGTCTACGGCGTTTCAAGAATAATACATTAAGACGAACTAGACGAGTCGTTTTAATCGACAAAAACGTGGTCAAGTATATTTTTTCCCCAATTAAAAACAGCTCGATGGTAGTTTTTTTAGTGCTTTTTATTAGTTTTTGGTCAGGCACGGTTTTTACCCGGGGCACGGGTCAAGCGAGCTGAGACAAAGCGCGGCGTGGATGCGCGCGCGTCGTGCCAGGCGTTTGGTTCCGCGTGCCGGCCGACCATTCAGCGCTAATCGCTTCATTCACCGGCGAGCGAGCGCTTTTTCCCCGTGGCCGATCGGTCATGCATTCCGAACGTGGACACTGGCGACTGTACCCGATATCGGTTTGATGTGGCAAATTAGCGCGTGCGTAGCCTCTCGATGTCCCCTAAGAAAAAGAAGTCTTTCAAATTTAAAGCGACCGAAGCGCTATTTCAAACATTGCACGCAAATACCGCTCCCTGAAGAAATGGGCCATGATTTAATTTCCTTCGAATTTATAACAATATTATTTATCCGGGTTATTCAAAGAGGATCGTACATTTTATTATTCGTACCTATCTATGTACCTACTTAAAAAGGGAGGTGTCTATTAAGGAAAAGATCTTGTCTACCAGTTTTTAAGGTTTAAGAACAACTTTATTTCTCATAAAGAACTCATACCTACATAATTCACTTAGGTATAACTGAGGAACAATATCTAAAACTAAGATTAATAATTATAGAGCGCACAGATGTACCTAGGTACGTTTAAAAATAAAAATAAATCATAACAGGAGTTTGAAATACGTGCTTTCAAGTAAACCAACAATCATATCATAGTGCACCACTGTTGGACGTGGTCGGCAGTCGTGTCGTGGCTACAGAGGTGGTTGAGGTGAATTTCACGGATAGTTGACAGTGGCCTGCGCGTGAGCACGACTTTGCGACACCCAGTCTGCGGATGTGATGAACGTAGGCTGAAAATAAATGGCTAATTTTTTAATGCGGGGTGCTACTTACTGGCAATAATAATATTGCACCATAGAAGATTAATGTTCCTGTCGCGAGAGAGAGCAGAGAGTTTAGAGAGCAGTGGTGACCCAGTGGTACCTAACTGCCGCGACTTAAGAGTTGTAGGTCGTAGGTTCGAACCCAGACAGGCGCTTTACATTGTGTAGGTAAATTATTTCATCACCACTGTTCTCAAAACGGCGAAGGAAAGCATCGCGAGGAAACCGGCATGTCCTAAAACCAAAAATTCGAAAACATGTGAGATCTACCAACCCGCACTAGGCCTGCGTGGTGCATTCTCACTCCCTCTCACAGAGAGGAGGCCTGTGTCCCAGCAGTAGGAACATTAAAGGCGGATTATGTTCCTGTTGGATTCGGATGCAGACAGCTCATCATCATCATCAGCTCGTATTCTTATAATTACTTCCAGTTCCCACGACACGTCGTAGATATATTGTCGTCGAATTCCTTCATGATATCACCACTAGTCCTTCACTTATCAGAAGACGTTGAACCAGAAGATCGAGAACCAGTTCGAACCGTAATTTTTGTAGCCTTAGATTTTGCTTGTAAGTTCAGAATTTCTTCTTTATTTAATATGTCATATTTCTTTATGGGAGTCCAGAGATATTGCTTTGAAGTTGCCTTTCTCGTTAAATTTCTTCAGGATATCAACACCTTCACATGATATACCTAAAGAACAATATAATGTGCAGTACAAAGTCATTACAGCCACTACAGAAGACGTTTTGTTGAGATAGATCGAGGATCATTAATGTCTCTTCGATCGTATTTCAAAACATGTGCCCTAAAATGGTGCTTTAAGTACGCTGTACCGGTATAGTATCTTATTAATTGTATGCTGCACCGGGTGACGTCATTACGTCGGCGCCGGCTGTCGCTGAAAACCAGCGCTGGGGCTCTGTCTAGCATAGGGTCGCAGCATAATGCTGAGCGATGGCCGTTTTGCGTGAATGTGACGCATGTTTCCCCCCTACCTTTTATTATTTTGTTCTATTTTTTGCGTCATGTTCACCGCGAATAAACGTTTTTTCTTTCTTTCTTTCTTCTTCTAAGTTCCCAATTTCTTCAGGATATCAACACGGCTTCGTTTTCAGGAAGTGTATATTTGCAGTACAATGTCACAACAGGAGAGGTACTGTTGTGTTGGAATGGGACGCAGACCACTCTTGCTGTTTGTTTACCATTAGGAATGTAGCGGCGGGGTGTGCGCATGCGGACATTTATGGTGCGAGCTTTAATTTCAAGTAAAGGACTTTTGTGATGCACTTTGAAGAACAATATGAAATCTGTTCTCTTGTTCTTTCTTCTTCTTTTCTTTCTCTCCCTCTCGCTTCTTGAATGAGATAAGCAAGTGAATAATAAATCTATCTTCCGTCAAAGCTTGATTGCGTCTGGCTGTCATGGAAGAATTTAGCGAGTCTTCTATACATTTTTTTAATTTTTGTAAATCTATAGCAATGGATTGGTTAGACTGTTAGATTCAGGTCGCAAAGGCTATGAATCTGAAACTTCCATTTTCCGAGAACTTTTTTAGTATTTTAAAGATAACATACGACCTAAATACTGCGTTGACGTATGATGAGCTTTAGGCACTCTATTTTTAACCACACTTCTCTAAATGTCAAAGGGTTGATCTTTTTCACACTTCAATATGAAAATTCATAACTTTTTGTTACGATGGTCGTCAAATCAAAGCGCGCACCACATTATGGCGAACGTGGTTCGCTAGTAAGCCGCTAAGCTACCGTGAAATAAGAACCGGCCAACAATGAGTCACCGAGTTACGTATGACTCTTAAATAATCGCTTGTTTTTCACACAACACACACTAAAACACTGTGAAAGCTTTAAGCTCATTTTGGGACACAAAAGTGTAAAGTACTAATTTGGTGTTCTAAAAAAGGTTAGTCGAGACTGGACGAGGTATTCAGGACCTCACTGATCGGCAATTCTTTATAACTTATTGAGCTATAGATATAATCAATATCTTATCACCGATGAAGTACCTACTCATTACAACGAAGCGTGCATTGCTGTTTAATTGCACAGTTTAGCTCATGATAAAGGGGATGCCTGTTGCCTATGTTCGTCAACGATTTCGCAGACTATGATTGACCTTATAAAACTGTTCCAGCGTAACGACACCTTCGTTTGTAGTTAAGTATATCTCAACTTATAGGTAAGTACTTAAATGAAGAGCATCCTGCGCTTGCACATGAAGGTAATTAAATCCTTGCCTGGCGGTGATACATAAAGTTTTTCTATGATCATAATCCCTGTAGGTGCCCGCGAGAGTCTAGTGACGGGGTCACGCATCGGACGGACAGATACATGTGCGCAGCCGCGTGATTAGTGTGCGCGCGCAGCAGCCGCTGTAACCGAAGCCGAGCGCATACGCAGCGCGCCGCGCGCCCGCGCCATAACATAATTAAAAATGATTTAAGGCATTCGCTCCGGCTGCTTTGTTTCGCGCATTATGTTTCACTTGTTCGCGTCGCAGTCGCGCTCGCACCTCCATTTTTAACGCGCCCGCTCTTAATTCTGTCACACTTTTTATAACCCTTTTGTATTTATTAATTCCCTTTCGGCTCCGGTAGCTCTACGCTTCTCGGAAAACGATTTTGACGTGACATTTCTTTGGGTCGCGCCGTGTCCCTGTGTTAATGAAGCGTCCGATTTCGGCGCCGCCAAAAAACAATCATATTTTGTGTAATCAAAGCGAGGTCGCATTCTATTCCAAAAACCGTTAATTAGCACTTCTCGTAAGGTTTTTGTTGTTTATTTTGTTCACGTTTGAACAAAATGGTGTGGAACCCATCATAATTGATTGTTTTCAGATATCATTAATTGTTATATTTTCATCGCATCAAAGTGGTAAAGAATTCGCTTTGCCCGTTTGCCGTAATATATATCTACGTTTGGGAACGTTCACTAAAAAGGTATAAAACAGTGGTAAACGGGCAAACAATGGCGAGTCACGTCAGCGGCAATACAGTTGCAGGGTTAAAAGTACATATTTAAAATGATTAAGTTCGACTTGTTGACGCGTCGCGGCTGGTTATCGAATTTCGGAAATCGAGCAACCGTGTCCTGGCCGCTACCAAATAATTTTCCATGGTTCATTCATTGTTGACTTGAGTCGAGATTTCATGTAATTACCAGCGGAGTAAGCGCTTAACACATGCACTAACAGTAGAAATGGCTTTCTTTTTGACAGTTCACCTCAACTCAACAGTTAACAGTCGTTCAGTTCAACTATTATTGCGTTATTTATTTATTTGCTCTCATATACATCACACATTTTACAGAATAATTACTGTCGGCTTTTGTGCATGAACCCTGTCAGGGCGTTGCAAAATAATGTTGGTTTGCTGCTGAGTTTGTAGTCATAATAGGTAACATAAATTGAGTCAACAAATTACAATTCAAATAGAAATAGTTTCAGAAATATCTAGTAGTCAGATGTCGATAAGATGTCCAATTTAACAGTAATATACAAAATCTACCTAGTAGGTAACACAGATAGTCATAATTTACGTCAGGTGGTATTACTTTAGTTAGTGGGTAGGTAGTAAAAATTAAAATAATTATTATATTTAAGTTGTTGAGCATACAAATTTTTCGAATATGAAGCAATGGATTAGCAGTATCCGTATTGAAAGCGGCACAATCTTCAAAGAACGTCTTATAAGATCAGCGAAATCAATAGGATTTCTTTTATGCTATTAGCAGTTGAATGAGTCCAATCTGTTTTTCCAATGTTGTTAGGCTGGCGAGCAATAACAAGTAAGTAGCCAGTGTTGTGTCGTGTTTGCGGTCGGCCGGCTGGCGCGTCGGTGATCCATCATGACGACAATCTATCACCAAGTGTGCCCGGCAACAACCGACACGCTTGTTTTACACATCTACATTTACGCGCATGTGGATGTCCATATACCTACTAACTTTAAGTGCGCAGTAGATAGCCATAAAAACGTTCTGCGATATACGATCATAAACCAAAGCGACAGGTTTTCTATGGTAATTTGACACTGAGTATTTTCTATGCTAGGCTTAGGATCCGTCTAGTTTGGCTTCCCACTAGGTCTAAGAAGGAATGCAGTTTAAGACGCCTCAACTGGTTTCTAATTAAAGCTACGCGGCATGAGCAAATGAATCACAAAAATGATCTGTTTGAATGTCATCGTCATGGTTTCACTGTGTTTTATTTTGTTCTTGCGAATGCAACATAGTAGGTAGAGGTGGCTATCTCGTGGTCCATCTCTGTTAATTAGTTTTTTGTCGGCAGCGGCGGGGCGGGCCGGCCGACGCCATCAAATTACGATGAGTCGGCCTTTCGGCTACCGGCGCCGCGGCCAACAATAATTATACACTCGTTACTACCGTGCTGCGCTCGCGCACACATACACCTCACCAATGCTCTCAATAAATTAAATCGGAGAAATTGTTTTGACAACAAATTAATGAACAGAATTTATTCGAGTCGTATGTAAGTAGAGTTGTTTGCTCATCAGTAATGTTAAAACTTTCTTACTGTTTCCGCTGATGAGAATCTAACAAGATGAAGACTTTTTGTAGATATCAGAGGATCATATTGGAGATTTCTAAACCCCCATATATTGTACGCGCATTGATAGGGAAGGGCGCACGCGCGAGTCGACCAGTGTCGACGATAAATTCCATCGATAAAATCGGCGGCGGCGTCGACGGCGCGCCCGGTAATTTCTTAACGACAGCGTAACCCGGTGGCGACGCGTGCGCCTACATTTTATTTCTCTCGCATCAAGAAGCCGACTCCGAAATAATCGTTCACCACTCAACTTAGATGGTAATCAAGGCGACTATTAACGACCATCTTGATGTAACTTTTTGGGCAATGAGTTAGAAAGGTTCGGAGAGCAGTTAGACGTGTCTCGTGTGTTGAGACATTTTCTATGATCACGATTGGGATAATTTGTCGTTAAAACCAATAAAAGTTTGCGTTCAACAGCATATAATATGCTACGTGGTCCATATAGTGAGATGAATTAGTTTGCGCGGAGATGAGCGAGGTTGTTTTCTTCTTCGAAGTGGTCAGTTGTTGAGGTATTGTGTTTTTAATTGAATATAGGTAGAGGTGGCGAGGCGGCTACCGGCTACATTGTTGATGCTATTCACACTGCTCGAGAGCGCTTTCTACTAATTACCGCCGTACACTTCACGATGCAGGGATGCCACTCTGTCACTTTACTATAGGTATACAAGATTGAGGAGTGAGTAAAGTGATATCTTGAGATATCTTCAGAATGCAAGCTGCGATTGTGATTTTACGGCCAATCCAAAACTAACGAAGTAATTGAATGGTTTGTAATGTAGATTTTACCTATCAACTTATTATAAGTTGTATTAATTTCAGCTTGTTTATTAACAAGATTGAGGAGTGAAGTAGTAAAGTGATATCTTCAGAAAGCAAGTTGCGATGGTGCTTTCACTCCAAACCTTAAAAAGTAATTAAATGGTTTGAAATGTAGATTTTACTTATCAAGTTATTATAAGTTCATTAATTTCTACAATCAATCTTTGAAAAGCTCTGTAGACTGGATCTTGATTCAATCTGCCTAGGCTTTTCCAACTATGTTGGAGTCGGCTTTCAATCTAACCGGATGCAGCTGAATACTAGTATTCTACATGGAACGACTGTCTATCTGACGTCCACAAACCAGTTACTGGGTAACACTATACCCCTTGGTAAGACTGGTTGTCAGACGTCGATGGTCACCCATCGACGAACCGACCGCAGCAAACGTAGCTTAACCCTTAATCGACCTGTGCGGCTGTTATTATTTAGCCACGAGGTCCCCGTACTGGATCGTGATTAATTATCGTCAAATATTCCTCTGTTCCGATTGAACATTCCTGTCGGTCCCGGACGTTGGTACAGCCCTAAACGGCGTAGTTGCGCAGTAGGTACGTGCTGCTATGTTACATTATCTTTAATTAAAAACCTTCAGAGGCCATCTCTAGATTAGTCAAGAGTCACAAAAAGGGTTACGAGGGATCAGGCGAAACACCTTCGTGATTCGTCACGATTCAAATTTATTTTTATTTTCTTAGAATCCTTTGTTGAAGTTAACCGAATTTGTTGTTCCATAAAAGGTGGCTAATTAAGAAATGTTCGAGCTGCTGTTAGAGATTTGTGGTCCTTTTGTTCTGGATTCTAAGTTATACGATTTGTTTAGGTATACCGTTCGAGTTTGTGTCGGGTAAGGTTTATGTGGCAGCCTTTAGAACGATTGATAGCCGGATTTATGTTTCGATGCTGATTTGATAGCTGAATATGTATCGTAAGTTTAACATTCTTAAAGTTGGTTTCCCTTAAACTAACAGTGTATACTGCAGTGATTATTTAGGGCCCTTTTTTACTTAAATATTTTTTTCATAGATAGGTATCTACCGAATTTTGGTCATCTGTATTTGTTAACTATGCAATAAAATTAAACCTGTCTGCCTTGTAGATATAATTTCTACAATCATCCAAAAACCAATTAAACTATCTCCTTCATCTAGCCAACATTAGCACAACGTAGGTTAGATTGTGCATAAAGCTGTACACAGACTCGCGATCGGCTGCTTAGCGCAACGATAATGGCCGCCATTACACGTCATTCCCAGCATTCCTGCGTCGCGTACGTACACAATAACAACGTTGCGTATTGACGACAAAACGCCGCTGTCGTGAACCCGGCCTAAGGGTCAAACACTACAATGAATGCTGTGATATTTATAACAGTTACTTTCACCAAGAAGCCGTTGGAATTTGAGACTTTGTACATACCTACAGTTTACTGTGCTATTAGGTAAGGTATGATTTACGTCCGGAGGGGCTGATAGATAACGCAGGTGATAAGTGTATGTCTCTAAACTGGGTACGTATTTGCAAGTTCTATAGGTACCTACCTACTTTACGAAATTATGGCGATGTTTGGGGGAGCCTATATTGGCTAGGCTAGATTTTTGAGTCCTTCGCCTGGGGTGATGACGTTACTAAATTACCTGCTGTTATGAGGTGGGAAAACAGAGTCGATGTTTAGATAAAAAAAAATATGTATGCGAATAATTTATTTATTTATTTACTTATGGTCCACTAGTAAAATACATAACAAAATAAATAATAGGTACTTGTTAATCAAAATCCTCTTTATGATTAATTTGATTTTCATTTGAGAACAGGAAATATGGATCAGTTATGCCAGCGTTTAAGTAAGTAGTCGGTTGATCGTAGCGGTTACATCTTTATTCAACGAGGCACCTAGGGCCGCGAGACTCAGGGGCGCGCAATGAGAGTCACGCATAATTGCGCAGCCGCAGCCTAATGTGCGGTGTCGCGGAATGTAGCACTTTCCATGTTAACGAGCGTGTACACCGCCCCATCACGCATCCTACTGCTCCACACCTCGCCACAACGTCCGCCGTTTTATTCCTCACACAAGTAACACCTATTTGTGGTAATCCTCATCCTATTTTATTACTAAATTTATGATCACCAAGATTTATACTTCAGCTACTTAGTTTAATAATGATGCGCCCAACCAATAAGGCAATCTACAGAAATGAATAAAACACTGGATTCTGGTACATCAACACCGAGACGTACGCTTTCATTACGTACGGAAATAAATCAAAATAATACCAACGTAAAAGATAGCGAATGGAAAATCATCCCCTCCCTGCGCGCCCGCTGCCGCGTGATTTATGCCTGTAATTTTCCGGGCGGTTACGTAAGTAACTTGCGATTTTTCTCTCTGCACACACGTAATTAGATAATTTTCATGAATTTCTCGGACCGACGAACCCGGAAGGCTTTCTTTAATATATTATGTGAGCCTCCTAGTTTTTTTTTCCTGAAGTAACACGTAATAGCAAAATTAAGTACACAGGGCACGTTTGATGTTTACAACGTTTCTTTTCATAGTGCAGTCGAAAAAAGGTAAGTTACGCACAAAATTTCTGCTTACAACAAATTGGGTACCTACACTTTGAAAGGTCTTTATTTATAATAAGAGGATTAATAAAGTATACAAGCTGTGAATTAATAAGGTGGCGGCGACCTGTGCCCGCTACCCGGCCCGTTCCCGTATTAATTTCTGTCACAGATTTAATTGCTCACCTCTGGCTTAAGTTTTTTAATAAATTCGAGGACAGACAACGAAACGCGACGCGACCAAAAAATACACGACCGGGGCGCGGTCGACCAAAAAAAGGACGGATTTTAATTTATAAAAGACAGGACAAACGATTAATAATTTATTTGTATCCTCGGTTTCTTGCGCGAGAGGGTCGAGCGTTAAAAACAACCGTTAAAACCGGTGACTTTGTATAGCTCGCGCTTAGCCCGAAATGCCAATTGCGGGTAGACACAAGTATACAGCGAGCCGGAATGTCGCTTTAAAAAACCTCGCAAATAAATAAATCGCGTCGCACGCACCGGCCGAGCAAAAAAACATCCACCATATTCGATTCTTTAATGTGATCTTTAAAAAAATAGAAGTAAGCGGAGGCTGCCTCCGATTGAAAATGAATGAGGGCGAGCGCGATAGTGGAAATTAGCATTGAGGTAGGATTCAGGAGCGGCTTTTGTGCGATTATATCGAGGTGTATTCTTTGCGCTTTTTACGGCGGCGCGGCGGCGAGCCCGGCGCGTCTTTTCAGTCCCTATTACGATCCTGTCGCCTTTTTGTTGCAGATAATTATTGTCACCCTACGATACCACATCGATATCTAGCTATATGCTTTGGGATCGAGGCCCAAAAGAAAAGATTCAACATTCAATGCAGTAAGTCCCATTCTCTATCTTCATCTACTCCAACAGCTTTATGATTATTAGTGCAGAAGAAATCGCGTTCATTAATTAGATATGTCCTATGATATAAAGGATTGCACTTCACTGCAAATAGCATACAGTTCTTGCTTATTAAAATAACATGATATGGAAATGGTACGCACAAACGCAATCTACGTAAACAAGCCGAAAGCCGCAAACGTAGATTAGATCACTGGTGACGTTGGCGCGGTCAGTGCGATCCATAAATTAGCGATTATGCATATATCCAATAATAACGGCAACAATGGGATTGAATGCAGATGAGCGTAGCGAGCGAGGCGGGAACGGAGCCCGCCGATCGACATTTGTATGCGCTATCTAAGCGCACAATTGGATGCCGGCGCGACTCTTCGCGCTAATGGTACACTATCGAGCGATCGCACACCGCCGCTTGAAAAGTGAAGACCGCCGCGGAATACGGACCACACGCCCGTTTAGTGGCCACAATAAATAAATAAACATTCCCCATGATCTGCGAGTGGAAAAACAATTGTTCACTTGTTTACCGCACAATTTGTTATAAGACGGTACTGGGGGAAAATGGGTTAATGGGTAACGATCGTTATGGACTGCTTCCAAAAAGGTTATATTCATAGTAAAGATTTCGAAAGGGTGTCATTGCTAGCACCCTTATTTGGGCTCTGAAAACCCAGTGTACAAAATGACTGTCTCTTAAAATATAAAATACTTACGGTGCCTTCAACTAAATTGATTTCAATAAGACGGTGCCAATAAATATTCCACACTTATAACGTGTTTCATCGACACCTTATTAATATCGGTTGAATCTTATAATCCAAACTTAATATGTAATACAATCGAATCAATTTACCTGCTACGTAAAATATGAGATTGTATAAGGAATCTCATTATGGTTTTAAAAAAAACAGATAATTAAGAAGAAATGTCAAAAAACTTAATAACATTTAATGGTGTCCGAAAAATAATTACATGGCATTTTTGTATTATTAACTTGAACGATTTAAAAAGGTCGGGATAATTAACGTGTGCAATAACAATCATTTTAATGTTTAATATTAAGGCTTTATGGTAAAATTTGCATATAGTGGTGATTCTTTAAGTTTATCGCGTTAATTCACAAATAATTATTGTGTAAATATGTTTCGTGGAATTTCCTCGCATAATATGATCAGATACGTAGTGCTTTAGGAGCTTGTGTAAAACAAGGGTTAATTACAGTAAATAAAAATTATATATTGGAAAATTTTGTAAAACTTTAAGTATATTTTTAGTAACCTGGAGGCAAAAATTCGATGAGACCTCAATAGCCATGCATAATCAGGCTATAAAGTTCCCACTGCTGGGACACAGGCCTCCTTTCGGACCGAGGGAGTGGGCTATAATCCACCACGCGGGTCCAGTGCGGGTTGGTAGATGTTACATATTTTCGATTTTTTTGTTGTAGGACATGCCGGTTTCTTTACGATGTTTGCCTTCACCGTTTTGAGAGCAGTGGTGATGAGATAATGTACACAAAGTAAAGCGCCTGTCTGGGTTCGAACCTGCGACCTGTAACTCGTAAGGTAAGTCGCCGCCGCTACCAGTTGGCCACCACTGATGACCACTGCTCTCCAATTACCATAACAGAATGTGAAAATGTTATGAATATCGACATGACATGCACTGTTCTACTTGTGACCTCATTCCGAATTACCTACTCGACGTCCATTGACGTCTTCAGTTGACACAAATCTAATGCCACATCATTTATCAAAGTCGCTTAGGTTTGCAAGGAAATTACAGAAAGGCAACTGCCATATTTTTATATTCATAGAAGGGGATTTAATAACTTCTTTATCTTTAGTATGGCTTTAGTGGCACATTTTTATATATGTATGGATACTATTATTACGATCATTGAACTTGATTTGCTTTGGTGAAGAGACATCTAAAAACCATGATGGTCGTCAGACTACGATTTCAAAGACTACCTACTCTTATACGAATACTTCATCACTAACAACGGTTGTGCTAAGTGACCACTACTAACATATAAATCAAGACCTTTGAGTACCTAAGGACCAACCCTTCACGCAGTGACGTTTAGAATCATCGGACAGCGATCTAGTAAAAGTATTGTGGATAAGGTGTAATGTTAGACCTTACAGAACAGGGCCACATCCAGTAATGAATACTGATATCATAATTTAAAAATATGTGGAATAGAGTGTATGATATGAAATAGATTCTTCTGTAAATAGGATATTAGTATCACTTTTACAGGTCCTATTTATAAAAATAAAAACTAGATGGACTCGACATTTCCTATCTGGCTGCCCCTGAGAAGAAATGGCGAAACTCAGGGATCAAGGTTTCTTTTAAAGTCCAGATATTAAATATCAATAACATCGTGTAACAATGTACCTATTAGTGTTTTAGCCAGTTGATATCATATTAAACACACGGGAAAGTCATGACGTTTCAGGAGCGACATGATAAAGACGAACCTTGTGGTCTCAAACTAAGATGAAAAAGGAAACAACAAGCGGGACGGCTAGATAGAAGTCCATATTATAACAATAGAAAAGACCCTGATGACACGCAAATTCGTCTTAATAGACGCCAATGCGTTTAATTTATCCAAACATTAGCATAGACGTCTTCAATATATGGCCGAGTCCGATTATTACCATTTGCCAATTGATTTGCCGAATTTATTGTCCCGTGTCAATGAGCTTCGTCTGCTTGCTGATTGAAATGCGTTTGTATGACTTTTATGTTGTGTGCCGAATAATTATTGGGTACGAATGTGTTCTTCTTCGTCGTATCGATAGTTCCATTTATCTTACACTAATATTATACTTAAAGAAAAAAAAAAAAGTTTGTTTGTCGGTTAAATAAATAAATCGATTACTTAAAAGTATTTTTTTAGTTAATCCATATACCTAAACTAAAAAAATACTTAACCGATTTTAAAAATTCTTTCTCATATAGAAAGCTACATTTTCAGTTTTATTTTCCAGAAAAATTAATAAAGATCCCTACGAAAATTGCAATAATGTAAACCCAAGGTATCAAAAATTTGCCTATAAAAAAAAAAACACAACCTAATTGAGAACCTCCTCCTTTTTTTGAAGTCGGTTAAAAATTCATTAGTCGGATTTAAAAAATATTTTCGCATTTCATAGCCCATTTCTTAAGCAAGGTTATTAGGCTATATAACATCACGCTACGAAAATTAGGAGCTGAGCAAAAAGATCAAAAGTCAGGAAATACGCTAAAAAAAAATGAAGGAATAGCGCAGGCAGGAAATGTGTCTGTTATTTTAGTATGTTGTGGTGTCTTGCGACTTCCACGCGAACGAAGTCGCGGGCAGAAGCTACTCCTAAATAAGCTTCAACCAGAGTTCGGCCACTTGGACCGCGTTAGCGTTGGTCTCGCAAATATCTTCCATAGTGCAGATTTTATTGGGACAGCGAGCGAGACAAGAGGTAAGGCAGCGTTTGTGATATGGCTCCACAGACACACCGTGGCTCATTGGAGTACCCCACCTGACGAATATGTTAAACGAAATGCAGTAGATAAATATTATAATGAAACTACGTGTGTTTAACAATTTTTTTTTTAATGATTTAGTACTTGTCGAAATAGTTGTATCTGGGGAAAAGTCATCGTTTTGTTTCATTTTACCCAGTTGTAGATAGATTTGATGTCGGGAAAATATCATTATAACTAGTTCATTATGGTAGAGGTAAACCTATAAGGCATTGGTTACTTGTTCTATTTTATCATTTACCCGATTTTAATAAAAACTTCAATCACAGTCGTAGGTACAACTTTTTTGAATTTATGGAAAGCTTTCTTAGCCATCATACAACAATATTTTTAGTAAAATAAATAACACCTAAAGCCTGTCTCGTTGAATATTACCAAGCCTTTGAGTTCCCAAAAACTTCCAAATAAGTAGGGCTTTTTACTACATAATAAATTGTCATGCTAGATCATACAATTGGGTATCAGCATTGGTGTCACTATCATTAAGGTTACTATAGGTAAGTCAGATTTTGAAAACGATAGACATTGCTTTGAAAGCTGTGGAAAACATTTTGTTAAATAAATTCTACTGCATAAGATCGAGGCCAATTTCTTTAACAAGATTTTTTAAAATGCATTCAGTAGTTTCTAAGATTATCTAGGGATTTGAGAACTTCTTTTAAAACTGGTAATATGATAGCTGATAAGTGATAAGGCTTTGCTGCTCTTGTATTTCAGTTGTTTATAAAAACTTCCATGGATATAGGAAAAAACTACAAATCATAGCAAACTGCTAAGCATCTCTAGAAATAAGCTCATAAGATTTAAGCAGAAGATGATTGAAAGGATTCTTTTCAATCTTTACTTCATCAAATCGCAGTCATGATGAGGCTGACAAGCGACTGAAAGACACGGACACGGTAAGATTAGTCAGTAGCCCTAATCAAATTAAATGAGTATCTTCACAAAGAGGATACGTACAATGTAAAACAATTGAAATTCATTGAAAATAGATTCATTTAGGACGGAAAAGTGGATAGGGCGGCGCTCAGTGAGTCCTCTATCCTGACTAATAGCACTATGATTAATATCCCGGATATACTGAATAAGGGGGAGCCATCGCGACACGGAACTTTCACAAAAAATATTATCATTTTATAATGAAATATGGCTTAGCATTTGTAAATAGTAAGTAGGGACAACATTGATTTATGAGGAAATCAGTTTTTAATTGAAAATTCTCGTGGGAACTAAGGGATTAGATTGGATGACAGGTGGAAACATCTTTCTTGTGCTAATACTAAATATGTTTTTAGCTAGCGTGATTATGCTAATAATAAACAAATGAATAAAATCTCAAGGATTTTCCATTCCACTGGTGGGACTCTCATTGATGACGATTAATAGAGAAGTATGGAAGAAAAGGACATGTTGCGCTGCAAATAAATTGGGATAAGGGCAGGGGAAAGGAGACTGAGGATGAAGATGATGGTGGGACAAATGCAAGTTATAATAAATGGTAGGTGGTGGCTTAAGGATTTTCCAATCCATTGGTGGGTATCTCATAGCATGAATATTTGTATTCGATCAAAGGTCTTCCTTGTTAAAGACGTATGAAACAAAAAAAAAACCCAAATCTACTAGATTCTTTTAAAATTAAAAGAATTGCATAAGATCGGATTTTTCAAGATGAAATTAAGAAGTAAAAAGTTCCTTTAACTGCCACATTCACGTTTCCTTATGAATTCAAACACAAGCACATAATTATAACACACAACGAAAATTAACAAAAAAACATAAAAGCACCAAATGATGATGACTGGGATAAATGCAACAGGATAATGGAAGGCACCAAAAAGAGAGGGCACTAACTCATACGCAGGTACAAGTAATTATAAGAGAACTTAATTATTTCGCTTCTTTTTTATTATTTTTTAATCACGCGTTATTATAAGCATTTGTGCTGACAGAATCTGATTACTGATGAGTCTTGGAAATAAAACGGTTAACTGAAGGAAAGTACATTTACGAATTTTGAAGGATATCTCATTGGTTGTAGAAAGAAACAAGAAATTATATTTGGCTGCTGATTATTATGTACTTACAGTAATTTATCAATCAAGACCTGTTGTGATACAATTTAACAGAAATGCAACCTTCGAATCTACTGAATGCGACTCAAATGACCTCATTTTCCCTTTCCACCCATCTTCAGCCATAATAGTAGGTAATTATGCTACGATTTTCCCTTCCCGGACTATCAAAAATATTAGTTTCTCGATAGTTCAGTCTTTCGCCCAATACTCGCGGCGGTCGACGCATAGTAAGTGATAAATAAAACGTAATTGAGAGACGGAAGCAACCAATGAGTAAATCTCGTCCGTCAATTTATTTAAATTATTTATTAGTGGTCGCTATAGACACCCGACGATCAGCGGACGGACGCCCCTACTGATGCTATTATGGCGGATGGATACAGTTATCGATATCCACTGATGTACTTTTACTATTAAATATTGGTTAAATGTTGGTCTAGAATTAAGATGGTGACACTTAAAGAAGAGAAATTTGCGTGGATTCTGATAGAGCCAAGGCATCTTCGAATAGACACAACCATAGTCTGAATGAAAACTCTAAAATTTTTGATAGCTTTCACGATAACTGATGCTGTGACGTCATAGTTAACCTTGTACAAAATGAACGAAACACAGAACCATTAGCTGAAAAGCAACAAAAGACTAAATCACATCCCGGCTTAGTTAATTTGTGCAGGCGCAACACAATGGATGAGGAAATAACACATACACCCACATCTACATATGTATGTACCGGGAGATTGTAATTGGCGTAATTGGACGAATCTGGACGCACTTAATAATGCCCCATTGTCGTCATTCAACTGGCAATTCATCGTTTGTAAAAGATATGATTCATTACTTTTAAATTAAAAAGTTGGATGTATTAGATGTTCAGAGCAGAGTGTGTGAAGGTCTTGTTGGTAGGCTGAAAGTACCCGTTGTGGTATTGAAGCATAATGATGAAGATGGATTTTTTCTTAAGATTGCTTAAGAAGAATACCTTGGAAAGAATGTTATTACAATCAAGCTTGGTAGTGGTTTTAGGTACTCCCCAGATGAAAGCTGCCCAAGGCTAGCTTTTACAGGGAATCTTACAATACAATCTAAGGAAAGCGGTTAAGTTGTACGGTGATATAGTGGTATAATATTTAGTAGCTGAATTACTCGAAATCTTGATTTAATATTTTCTGTGTGAGTTTGAGAAATACGAGATATCCTTAACCTAAGCCTTCAAAACCTGTGGTGGTGGCTGCTAGCTAATCATAGCCTATATGGTTGATGAATGTGAAATTGAGGTCAAATACCCATAGAAGGCAAAACTCATATATCTAGCAGGTTAGTAGTAAAGAGATTCTTGTTACAGCGTTAAATCTAATCGCCTTAAAGCCAGCCAAAGATAACTTTACCAAATCACAATAATATGTAGACATGTATTTGATATCTTTATTTGTCACGGGATTCATATCGAAGTAATACCTATCTTTAGAACGAGTATGAATTTCAAGTATTTTCTTTTCAGCTACTGTGTAGTTTTCTTTACAATGTATTTTACCGAGGTACATTACTTGAGTTTTCTTAGAATAATTCTAAGGCTTTTGGAACGTGCTTCATATTTTCTTAAGCCTACCAAAGACAATGTGACAGCAACCAATTCCTTTAGTATAACCTTTTCTATCCATTATTCTACCTTCACTTAACCTCTTGTTTGTGGTTTACTAACTTCTGTCCAATGTACATTTCTCTTGACACAGTGTGTGCTGTGTGAGTCAAAATTATTATCCTTCTATGAGCTGAAGTTGTGATTGAAACAACTGTTGTAAAAACCAATTAAAGTAAGATATCTCTGACTATTTTTACAGCTCTTCGTTTAATAACTAAATTATATAATTAACATACCTTGAGGTTAAATTGGCGTGGCGCAGTAACAGTCTTCCAAGATTAACCAGTTTGGCGTGGTGCTAAGTTCTTACATATTTGATCGGAGTCTTAAAGATAGAATATTCATGGAATACACTTTGACAATGTTCGAACATTGTCAAAGTGTATTCCATGAATATTCTATCTATTGTCATCCAATACCATCATTCAATTAAAAGGTGTGCTGCTACACAAATTTCTAGCAAAATACTTGGTTCTAATTCTATAGAACAATTTTATAAAGCGTTCATAAGTCCAATGGCATATTTACAACAGTTTTAACAATAATTCTTCTAATAAAGGACTTATTTAGTCACAAAATACTTGATATACACTTACCCATTAATATCAGTGACGGACCAGAAGTGTCTGAGCACAGCCTTGGCCAACAGGTACCAGATCTGCGTCCACACCCACGAGGACTTGTCGATGGAAGCCGACAAGAACGCCTTGGTCTCCGCATCAGGGTACAGCTGAACGAACTTCTTGATCAGGTCTGGACACAGCCGTTCCTTGTTCACGCGGTACCACTGCAACAACATCTTGATTTAAGTATGCGGTGACATTTAGATATTGAATATCGAAAATTAACATTTTAGCCTTATAGCATCCATTTTTGATCATGACACCTTGGATCTTTTTCTTTTCAGGGAACGTTTAAGTATACCGTCTATTGCGGTTAGGAATCCTGTTTGACGTCTGAGTTAAATGAGTATCATATGGCATATCGACACTACGATAAAATATCAACGGTACGTCAGGTGCGGGTTATCTTGTACTGCAATAAAATATGCAGACAAATGTTGCGTAAACACGCATTGGTACTAATAAATCGTGATCTTTACTAATCTATCTTGTCGAACTTGTCTGCAACCGACAAATTATCCCCACGTCTAAAAAGTTGCATAATTTCCTTATAAAGCACATAACTTAGATCTAGATGAGACGTCTTAAGTGAGACATGCTGCGTCTACAGCGTTACATATTAGTAATGACATGATTAAAGGCAAATCGCAATCTCTTCTTCTCGACCATTATACAAATTGATGTTTAACAACCCATTGCAGAAGTTCTTAATGAAAGCATACAAAAAAGAGTAATCGAGTGCAAATAAGAGAGTGTAGTATGAAAGGAGCGTGCATCTCGTCACCCGTTGTGTGTTTAAGTCAGCCGCTGCGGTCCTACAAAGGGCAACGCGGCGGCTGTTAATTTCACGCTGCCTCGAATTAACATTTCTTTACGCCACAGAATAATGACGAATTAAAAAACTTCTCGCCTCTACATGTAGCCGTAATGATGGCGAGCGAGACGGACGATGCGAACTCATCAGCCCAACTTAATTAATGCCAGATCTGTCTTTGTATTAAAAGCGAACGGCGGACGAATAAAAAATTGGGAAGGTGGTACGGGCTGCATATCAAACAGGGTTCTCCGTAGTGTTTAATTAGTGTGTGTAATTAAGGTGTGTATAATTAATATACGATAGCAATTATCAAGGTTTTTTCCCCGTCTAATTGGAATTCATAATTACATGATGTTGTTGCAAATCGTAAAAAATAAAACTACCTACAAAGGAACATCTTTGTGAATACAACAATGTGACTGTTTTAAGTAGGTATCAAGATGCTGTAAATAATTGTCAAAAATACAAGAGTGAATGTCAGTTACGAGTGACAAATGAGAACATAAGTGACAGAATACAGCTTCAGAAGGCAACACACGGAACTCCAAATTGTCTAAAACCGGTAGTTGAAACAATCGTCACGGCAAATCGAAACGTCAGGCCGGGAGCTCGTATTCAATTTTATAGTGAGTTCGACTCGGAGCGGCGATAAATGATGGCCGCCTTTACTTTGTGTAATACAATCAATGTTTTATACTATTATTCATCCGATTAGACACCGTTTTTTCGTTCAGCTACTAGTATTTCTAGAGATGTTTTTTGTGCTTCAGGATCTTTTAAATATTTGAGCTCAGCAGGAGGAAATGAGGTATTTTGGTCAAGGCAGATAATAATAATAATAAATAATAATAAAAAGTATTTATTGCATAAAGGTATTTGTGGTACATACATATTAGAGTCAAATAATAACTTAAATAATAGGTAAGTAAGCGTAGAACTTATACTAACAAATATTAGTAGGGGTGAACTACTGTTCTCCTAGCTAGGTAGCTGTGCAACCTGTTTTAAGGAGAAACAGTTTGCCTCCCTAGACAAAAATCTTATTAAAAAATAAATAATTTGAGCATAGTGCCTACGTGTTGTCTCCCAAATCAAGTCGTTAACTAACTTATATACCTTATTAACAATGTTGTTCCGTTGAGTAAATCTATATAAAATTAATAAGTACTTTAGATGGTTACAGTTTCGGAACGAAAATATAAGAATAAAGTAAAGTAAAAAAAAAAAAAAATATGTATGAGGTTGTTTTGTGTGGGACGTGATTGAGTAATCATTTTGATTACAGAAATAAATCGATAGATTGCAATCAAACATACAATAAATCGTTAAAGGTGAGTAAATAAACGTAGCAACAGTATTAATCACTCATGAAATTGTCGCAGTTCTACAGATTTATTAAGTAGCCATGTGGTTTAGACAAGTCAAATCGTAGCACATCCGTGATATCTAAAAATTTTTACGAGGAACAGCAAAAAGTATCGTAAAAACCGAGGGAAATAAATATTTAGTACCGAATACTGATAGCGAATCACGTTGGTGATTATGCAATGCGCCGTCTTTACATTTAAAATAGCCTGCATCGGAACTACGGCATTCAATGAGGTAAATTCACCAGACGGAATACAAATCATGGAAAATTTTGAAACCTGAAGTCTGAAGAATCATCATTGATATACAAAAACTGTTCCATAATCTCTCGTGGATTTCAGTTCAAATTGTTAATAGATAACAGTTGGTCTGGTATCAAAATTACGCATAATTTCCGTGCTGTTTCGAAAATGATAGAAAATTTATAGGCCGGCTCGCGTCTCGTGAACGTTGGAACAATCGTTTGAGTGGAAATGTGTTTGATATTGGTTAAGGATCTGTTAGCAATGAAGCCGAGCAAAAGTATGAATCATGCATGTTTTGACTTCATGTCATAACACTTTTTTTACACGGATTTTCTGTACGTTTGAGCGAATTAATGATACGACGGTACGCTTTTTAAAAACCCGAGAAGAACTTCCTTGTTATTCCACCAGTGCCATACACAAGAGGCACCCGTCTGATTGTATTATTTATGAGTGTCTACGCTTAGGATTCATTTTCTGTTCGTGTAAGTTAGATTTGCATGAATAACAATTAGGTACCTACCTCATTTTAAAAATCTACCTGTTGAGGAAGATAAACCGTGAATGATTTATTCAATCCGATGTCTTATCAATAAATAAGTGATTTTATTTATTTTACTGTCTATTTGGGTTACCGATTTTCTCCGGAGTGGTCAGCAGGTCAGATGAAAATAAAATGATTAGTTTTATTTCCGTTTGTGTTTCACACTTGTCATTCAGCCAGTCATAGCCTTCAAAGCGATCATTATACTCGGCTGACTCGTTAGCGCGCAGGTCAGCGGAGGCGCATCCATGGAACGAATGGAGGGATCCAGGTCCTTTATTCGCAGGTCGTTCGCCTCCAGCTAATGAATCAAAGCCCTTAGTGTGAGCATATTGTCAATACGAAGCGAAATATTAACGCTGAGCGCGCTCAGCTCGCACAATGCCAGATTAATTCCCATTTAAATGTGCGAATAAATGGCGAAGCAGCGGCCATTTAAAAGCAGCCGCTCCGACCGGTGACGTTTTGTTTGACTTCTACACATCAATAATTCTCCGATAGAGGAATGGTGAATGGATGTCTTTGAAAAGCGCAATCATACAATTTGTCGCAACATGTGCAGTAGATAAAATTTCCATATTTACCGCTGCTTTGGTATATACCTAAGCAATAAGCTTGGATTTATAACCGTTATATAGGTTTATAAGGGCAGAATTTATGAGTGTGGGGAATCATTCAAGGTATTCTCAACAGCCTTAAAATAAACGATATGTTCGTGTGACGGGCGAAGAACCATGGTGTGTTGGAGCAAGTATAAAACATTGTAGGTACGTTTGCGAGCTAAGTGGCGCATGGGATCCCGGTGGATTTGCCAGTAAGCGGCTCGGAAGCTTGTTTGCCGGGCGCTCCATTAAAATGGGATCAGGCGGGATGCAGATCGCTTGGACGTACTGCAAGCGGGACGCATGAGCTGCCGCCTTCGGAATATACGGCGTACAATATTGATTATACTGAACGTAGCGTATGTGTTCACATGATGAACGTACTTGAGACGTAATGCAGGTAGACTTAGATTTATGTAAGTTGTCTTCCTGTTCTATATAATTCTGGTTTTAAATATCTAATGCATGTTTTGGGGGTAAAAATGATAGAATCTGAAATAGAGACTAGTAGTAAATAAGGCTGCATAGGGTTGAAGAGGTCCAACTCCTTACAAAATTGGATTCACTACTAAGTAGGTATATTAGGTGAAAACTAGTTGACCTGGTGTTATGACGAATCCAAGTGAAAAATTGGTCCAGTTATCAAAACTGACTATAGATAACCATGCGTACTGTAACGTTGCTCTACCGCAATGATTTTTATGAATGTATTATACAGGATTTATGTCTAAGACCTACAGCAAACAGACATTGGGTAGTAAATAAACTATAGTAATAGCCCAGGGCTCAGATGCATAAGAGCGATACTCTCAATTAAAACCCTATGCATGACTTATAGCGGCGAAACAATTGATTTCGATTAACACTCGACAAAGCTACTAAACAATAAAGCATTCTATCAGATACGCATATATTTTAGCAGATTTATATGTTCACGTGTTCAAAGACTAGCGCGCAGAATTGAAAGACAATATATGCATCTTATAGTATAATACATTCTTGGTATCAATTAATGGGTTAAGGTGTCATTTGAGCTTATAAGGATAAACATAAGGGTCTTTTTACCGAGCTCAGAATTTTCTGGATCGGATCGAGGATCAATTTTGGTTAGGTATGTTCATTAAAAACCACAAGGAGGCAGAACATCATAAAGCACCGAATCCAGATTTTTGGGAAGCTTCCGTTAAGTGCACTTGGGGCACTTTTATTTTAATGTCCCAGCTGCTTCATTGATCTTTGTTCAATGGTATCACGAGCAAGCCCGGGGGCCACCGTTGTGTAATTGTTTTAAACTCGTCTTTTAATTGTTCTATCGGGGGTTGGGATTTATGGGCCGACGTGATCTCCAGCCGTAATGCCATTCACATTCATTTGCGCTATTATTTCCGCGTAGCCGGACCATGGGAATGCACCGTCTACAAATTTAATCAACTACCAATTCATTGGAACGTTTTGTCAGGCTATAAAATAACCATAATTAATTTTGATGTAATTTTTTTTTCGTTGTGATTAGGTATTAATTATACCGAAAAATTTATATAAATAGATATATATTTTTTAAGTAAGTAGGTTTTAAGTTTTTCGTCTGTGAATCCTACCACATTAAAGGACTAAAAAAAATGGAGTTGCATGAGACACAACGTCATCTGCAGCGTGGGCACGCGTTCAAGAGATTTACGAGTGTATTTAAACTGGTTTTACATTAAGCACCAACTTGGCCGATTTGATCGTAAAATCAGCCGTTATGTTTCGAGACAATATCGTCGCTGGTTACCACCCAAGCGGTGGACTGTTAAATTAACTTCAGGTTAACTATGGGTCACTTCTTTGACGAAGCCCATTGATTGAATCGTGGCACGTCTGTTACTGAGACGTCCACGTAGGTACATACATACAAATTGTACATATGTTTTGATTTCACTGGGTTCGAGACGTCGAGTCGACCAAACAATTCTGTAGGTTACAATAAAGTTGTTTGACGCCGAAGGTTGTTAAAATAACTAGTGTTTATTTAAGGTGTTGGAATGGAAATTACTCGTCGGTAAAGAGAGCAATTAAGCGAGCTCACGCCCGGCCATTTGTTCGGACGCGATCGCCGATGGCCCCACCCATTGTCCGCTGAAATTAACAGTGGCCGTAAAAAACACGTTTAACGAAAGAGCCAAGTCAACTAAAGCGGTGTTACAAATAATTTAAATAACGATTTTTAGATGTACTCTTATTATTGTAGAAAGGTGTGTGAGACAGATTGAGGAAAAGTTCGAAACTGGATTTCACTTTTTAATTACATTCTATTTCTTGTTTCAGATAAAAACTATCACTTAACTAAATAACCTTTAGGTAAAAACTACATTTCCGTGCTAAGTTATCGTTTGAAATAAAATCGTAAAGTTTAGCTACTCCCGTTTTAAAGTGACTAGCTTTTATGTAGTCGACCTTGATGTCAGCTGCGATCCGACACCTACGGGCCCCACATACGTCATTTCTTATTCATTGATTTACTGAAGTTACATACGTCTGTATTTCATACAAAGACGTCATATTTTTCATGATAATATTTTCCATTGGGTATGTGTTGAGGAATGAAAATCTTCAGTACTTTCTTGTTTACCCATCATGTATTGTTCTGAAGTTCTATCTCTATGGGCTTGGTAGTGCTTGTTGAATCATTTATTGTTTTTTTTTTGTAGACCTTACATGTTTTAACAATTCCCTATTTTTCAAAAAATATCTTTCACCTGTCCATTTCCTGGACGTAAACCGTGCAACCTCTTCTTTTTCATAGGATGGTAAGTGCTCCAAAAAACATTAGACGAAACGGAGTTCAACTCCGTTAGTCCCTTTTTTAGAATTGCATTTTGCAGTGTAACAATTTTGATAGACTAGCAACTGAAATTAGGCATACTTCTCAATTCTAATGTCAGAAAACGCTCGAATGTCGTAGGATGACCCTTTTGAAGGATATTGTCAGGACCCACTAGATGAGATCCTCAAAGCAGAGTCATTTGTTTGGGATGTCACAATATCCTTCCGTCAGAAGCCAATCGAACTGCCGTTGATTGAATTGATTGAAAAAGAAACGTAGAGGGGGTGTCGAGGCCGGTGCCTGGTCCACCGGTATTTTTATAGCCTGTACACGTCCCACGACGCGAGGGCGACACATTCTCGACGAGGCGACGTTTTTGCTACGCCAACTTTCATTAGACACCGCGCGCCGCGGGACCGAGGCGTTTCCTTTTAATAAATGAGTTATGCGTTTATATCCAAGATGGCTGCCCGCTTTATACCACTAGGGTGTCAAGAATGTTACGATGGCCGCGAGCTTTTTGACTTATACAGTTGCATTGTTTAAAAATTATTGTTATGATTATTTTATTTTGATACGGGTGGTGGGTATTTAAGTCTACGCCTGTGGTTCTCCTCTGAAGACCGATACCAGTTTCATTTGGTCTGCAACAATTAAAGTTAAATCCGAAAGTTTAGATTGCAAAGAAAGCAATCCAACAAATCTTCCAGTCGGTAGCAAGTTGATGCGTAGCTGTCAGTGTAGAATTCATCAAAAATGTGCGCAGGTATTTCCACATTCGATTGGCACGTACAATCTTTTTATCTGTAAATGTCCTCAAACTCCGCAAGGCCCGCAGTTGTCAACTTTTCATGTATTTATTTACTCATTCATACATTTCTTGTAAGTCTGTCCTTTTGTTTATTGCTTTTCAGTGCGTCTGCAGACTCCGCTTGTAATTTTACTTCGGAAGTATCATAAAACAAAAAGCCATGAGTTAATTTAAATGAGGTAAGTAGGTACAACACTTATTCCTGAATTTTAAGCTCTAAGTATTTAAACACCTATCAACAGAGAGACGTTCCACAGACTGGTTTGTTTTTTAATCGAGATTTATATTCAGACTCTCTTAGGAAATAAAATAATCACGGCGGCGTTGATTTGCATACAATGGTAAAATAATTTTACGCGCGTTTCGCAGCGCTTAATTCTACTTTTTATTTGGCCTTCCGCGCCCTATCTACGTATCAAACGGCCTGCTCGCGCGCGCCCATTTAAGTGTTAACATTTTTGAGAAGTCTTTCGAATACTTTTATGAATTGTATAAACCTAACAGCGAGTCGTCTACATATACCAACGTGCATCATCATTATAAACTTTTTTATTTTCCGTTATTAATAAGCTAGGCAGTTAAGTTGTCATGGACGTGTTAAGAATTCAAAATATAGTACTTAATGTATTTTTTAAACTTTATAATAACTGGGAAATGAGTTGGCTTCACTAAAAGTGATGGTCCTATCGGCTATAAGCGCACCAGGCGAGCGAGATGAGTCCGCGGCAGACTGCGTGGCGAGGTCGCGACTCGAGCGTCCGTGGACACCGACAGTCGTCTTGGCGCCGCCGTCTACCACACAACACACCACGGCACACATATAAACAACTTACAACTTTTAAACAGTGAACTAAAATCGAGTAATTACGTGGACATAACACAATATTACTGCGAAAAAGGTTACAAAAAAAATTTTCTAGCAAATAAAATTTACATTCAGAGGAAACATCGGCCGTCATAAATTCAGCACAAAAGTGCGAGCGACGGTCGACTAGCAACAAAAGGGCATGACTTTTCCCGCAAAAAAAGATGATCCTTAATCTGATTAAATCTCCATCGCAGCGGACGTCGGACCGTGAAAGATTAATGAATATTTGTGCGAGGATTCCCGGAGCTGGGCTGGCACGTACTGCTGTCATAATCATATTAGCCGCGACCAGAGCCCGGCGACCGGAGGCTGGCTTGGCACGCACGCACGCACCGCGCACATATAGTCTGACTTACCTACTCTAAACTTTGGGGTCACTTCTGTCATTAGTGTGATTAATAATTAGTTGATCATATTTTTGGAAAACCTTGGAAAGCCCCATTGAAACAAAATATATCGTTGTTGCTGTATTATCCAGAAGCTATCTAAAGACAATTATTATTTTCGTCCCGAAGGACCTCAGAGGGGCAATTCTCGTAATTTTAAGAACGTTCACAGTCTGATCTCAGTCTCAATCTGTCAAAAATACCTCTAATTTCCCTACATTTGACCAGTTTTTGACATTTGTTTGTCCCTGAGATGAGACTCCGACTAGATTTTGAAAGAGAGACGAGAATTGGCCTTCAGATAACCAAGATCTTATGTTAAATGGTGTTTCATTCAACTCTTAAAAGACACATAGGTAACAATACGATCGATTGAATTTCAGAAATTGTCCTAAGCAATCTAAACTTCAAGATATTCAAAACAATCGCACCGTAATTGCCAATTACAACTGGCAAATGGAAACAGAGATACAAGTAAAATTTATGACAACATTATTTTCTAAGTAAAATAAATTCGCTCAATAAAATAACAAACAGGACTAGATATGGATATATTATATCTTGATAATTTAATATTTCGTGTTAGTGTAAGTTGATAAAGTATCTTATTAACAGCGCTGATGTAGAAGTAAAACTCATTATAATTTTTAATACGTCTCTCTACACATAAAGTAGCGATTACAAACATGGCGTAGCGAGCGATACGCAACGCGTTGATGTAAGTGTTTTCACAATATGAATTATACATTGAATTGTGTCCAGGCGGACTCTTTATCTCATACCCGGCGGGGCATCGAATGATTGAACACATTATGCCATCGACTGCACTAGATTTTTATTACATATGCCCTAGAAAAACTTTAAATCACTAATGCAGGCTTTCCATGACGTCACACGTATCTACCCACATACAAGTTGCGATATTGAAAATCACAATTGAAATTAACGCATTTCGAGTGAGCTCAATAAACACACTCGTAAAAGAATCAATTGTTAAGACCCGAAAGAAATTAAACGTGAGAATGTATTGTTTCATACAAGCGTGAACAAAACGAAAATCGTTGTTTGCGTTAACCAGCTCTCAGGTCGTTTTCGACCTGCTTTCGTGAACATAAATCGCATTAAATAAAAGCATTATTTATGACGTCCATACTTCGAATTGAAAAAGTTGAATTTGAGTTTGAATATTCAAATGGGCCTCCTTGGCTATAAACCTGAACTTATTACCTATTTTAGGGTGGAATCTTTGTCATTATCTTGAACCGCACTGACTGCGGTTGCAATAGTTGAGCCAATGTTTTTATTTAACTCGTATTTTTTTTTCAATTGCCCGTCGTTGTTGTATAGGGATCGTTTTGAGTAAATTGATTCATTATTAAAAGCATTACCTTCTCTTTTAAAGAAATAACTTTGACCAGTTTTTTGCTGTACGAAAAAAGTTACTTATATTGGGCGCGTTAATACTTTACGATATACGCTCAGTACAACCCAATTGAGTGAAACTGTCGAGAAAAAATTGCAGATGGGCACTATATTTAACACGATGCCGATTAAAATGTTGACATCAATGAGCTTCAAGTTTCACAATGGCCCTACACTCGGAACATATTTGGAGTTGAGCACGTTAAGGGCGGCAGAATGTTGGATTGGTAATTAATTATTAGTTATGGCTTGTGGCGGTTATAAAGGCGAGCTCATCAATGATTCAGGCTAGCAAACAAAGCGAGCGTGCACCGCGGGCATTATCCGCCATAAGACATCATAAACGGAGCACCATCATCTGGGCTTATAAAAAATTCATGCTCATCTCACATTTCGGCGCCCCTCTTAATTTCGCGTGAGCCTCTTCTTGGTTCGTGTAAAAACTTCGGGTGTCTTTTTATGACTTTTACTGCGGTATAATTGGGGTGGGGCGAGCGCTCGCGTCCCCGAGGTGACATAAATACTACCCCCTAACTCCTCGCTTCCAACTACCCCCGAGTTAATCTCATGTAAGGCTATACGCCACGGAAGCAGATCGCATTAAAACGTCTTGCAAACTACAGGTTAAATTACTTGAAACCTATACTGCTACGGTTCTGCAGGAAATCTTCTCTTTGGAACTTGCAGTACTTAATGAACTGGTTACTGGTACAAAAATAATAAACGTGAAATATAATAAGACATTCGTAAATTATCTTGTAAATACGCAGCTAAACTTTAATGTAATGGGGCATCCCGGATGTGTGCGTTGCTAATGCATTTTGCATGTCTTTCCTAACCTTTCGGGAGTTGTGTCGTATAGATCTCGGTGCTCTTAAAGCTCTATAACATAATCCTAAATAATGTTATGAACAAGAGGTAAACTTAAAACTCAATGTTTAAGACGGGATGCGGGCTCGTTTAATTTATTTATTATTTCTTTGAGCATCAAACAAAATGATAGTGTCTGCGAGGTAGTAAATGCGATTTCAATTTTATAGAGGCAGCAGAGTGGTGTGCAAGGTGGCGGGACCGCGGGACGCGACACGGCCTGTACTCGCGTGCATGTGTGTATATTTATTTGCAAATTCCGAATAGATTTCAATATGTAGAGACGCGGTGACTCCCGCCTGTCGATCCACTCCAATATCGCACTCCTTGTGAGACGTCACGAAGGCGACGCCATTATTCGATGCGACGATTGACTCACATGGGAGCACCGCCTTCTCAGGACGCCGCATGATAGATGAGACCCAAAAAACATATCCGTAATTGAGATTTCTATTACAGAAATTGAAAGCGATCAGTTTTTTTCATGTTTGTATACATAACGTGAGTGGCGTCGGCGACAGCGAGCTATCGCGTTTCGGAAGTGTTCGCGGACGTCAATTTGTATATTGTCATTATTAGACTTGGCGCGGAAAGTTTGGGTGCGTTCATCCATCATGGTGTGACGGCCGACCGGTCCGATATCGCGCCTAATACGTATTGATTTCCCACTTAGCGTTTTTCTTGGGAGTCGCGGCGCTCCACCCTTCCGCCGTCCGGAGGCCTAACGAGCTGTTTGTCCTCTACTCGCGGCAACTAGGGCGGTTGTCGCTCTACACTTTGGCGTCGTCGTCTAAATTACTTCACTGTAGGTAGTTCTGATTGAGGACAAGACAACGACAAAGTCCAATTATAGTCCGTGCCAAGAAAACTACCCATTATAGATAAATTAATAATCTCAGATCTTAGTCTACTTATGGGTTTGTAGGACGATGCTGTTGATGTTAGGTAGGTAGTTGTTGTTTAATGATATTTACTGAAGTTATTGTAATTAGGTTTATTTTAAATATTCATCTGAAAAAAAAATCTCTTTTTAATACCCAAAAATACAAAATTTTTGGACGTTTAGAAGTTTTGCATCACAAAATCAACATTTGCCAAAAAAGATACCCTAACATTATGTTGTATTTTGTGTGACATTGCACGCAAATAATGTTCTTTTCTGATACGATGTCGGTAACGAGGAAGCTCGTATGAGATATGATGTAAGCAAGTGAAATATTTGTGTAGGTATAACATTTGCCTAAATGCTGTAGAAAAAGATTTCGTCACCAAGGTCCCCGGTGGGGGTGGAGGGGGGAGGCGAGAACAATGGTTTCGGTTCTCACACGTGTGGAGGATTATTTGCATTCGGAAATAAAGAGAGGAATGATAAAAGAAAGGCGCGAGCGAGGTCCCACCGCCTCAGGGTGGGGTGTGGGAAATAGGAGAAGGGGGGAAAGGGTGCGGGGTGGCCCCGTAGAGGGGGTGGGGGCTCGTTACGCGAACAATGGAGAAATAATGTACAGATTGCAGTGAGCGATGCGCCCAGCGCGACTCAGGTGTCTTAGCTCTGTGTGTGGACATCACGCCTCCTGTGCTTCACGGAGTGAGCTTTATCTATGTTTGTAATACATAGGCACTGTGGCAGTAAATAAGTATTCGTATACTAGGGAAGCATCTTAGGTGGTGCTTCAAATAATACATGCATTTCTTTAAACTTTCCATTATTCGAACGCCCTACATTACCTTAAGAAACGTCCATGTCTTTACGCTAAGTTGTAAAACGAATGGGTAAGCGTGATAGGAGATAAAATACAATTACTGAAAATGAATAGACCCTGATTAAGAAAGTTGTTAACAGGTGATTTACACAGATTTAAATAAAGTTGATAGCAATCCTCTTTAGAAGTCATAAAGCACAATATAAACATAACAATGTCCAAGCGTAAACCGGCGTTTTAATGGCAGCAGCAATCCGGGCTACGGGGCAAGGCGGGCAGGCGGGCAAGGCGTGCAAGGCGAGGCCGTTTAATATAGGACGTGTTCATAGGAAGCGCAAGCAATCACAACACAATCACCCCATCCTCGCGTGACACCGAAAACGTCCTCGTTCATATAAGTATAAATTAATCCATTTAGAGCGAGCGACCGGCACCGACGTCGACCGACGATTAACGGAAGCTTCTACTTAACTAATTTATCCTCGGGTGGTTTTAACAGAATGGATAGCAGTGATTACGGCCGATGGCGACGATCTCGTGTGACGCTCGGCTTGGTGCGCCGGAGATGCGCGTACACACACATGGGTGGACCGCAATCAAATGTTATTCGTTACAATTGTTGGACGCATAACGCGATTTAACAATGATTAGGATCGATCACATGACACTGTTTGGTACTGGTGCTGCTTGACCGATCTTTTCCACTACCTACAGTTTTAAATGTCATAATCTTGTTTTCATTGAATGTCTCTAACATTTTCACCAAAGAACTACTATAGGTGATTTATTGGCGATGGTTTCATTTCAATAGAATAAGTCGTTAAACTATGCTGAAAAAAAAAGGGCGAATTTTATCTCATCCAGAAACCACATTTTAAGAAATTTTTCAAACAAATGGACTGTAATAATTCCATGAAATTCAGGGGACATTATTATTCTGAATCGGCTTTACTATAGTCAAATGTTTGTAATCCAGCAAGCCTGCGACATTTTAATAACATTGATCAAATAGAACAAAAGTATGTGGACCGAGCACTCGACAGAGATGAAAGTTAAAAGGGTCGCGAGGGGGTGTAGGGGGTGTGGTGTAAGGGGGGAGGAGCGGGTTGAATGTCTTATTCCCTCCACAATTCAGAGGTATTTCGTGTTCTTCATACGCAAATATATCCTCGTTACGGAGGTACACGTGAGCCTCCGATTGCGTGTGCGTCTAGTATGGAAACCCCTGGCGAGTAAGTGCGACGGTGAACCGTGGGAATTGTCCCTGCCAGAAAATTGGATTCAGTAATCAAACGGCGAATTGGACAAACGTTGCGTCGTTATCGTCCGACGCTCGGTGACACAACAGGAAAACTTGTTTAAAGAAACTAGGCTTCTAGATTTTACTAGAAAATCCTGCCCTATCTGAATATATTGTATATTCAGATAAGGCAGGATTTTAGGATCGAGAAGTAATAGTAAGTAGGCATAGTACCTACATCATATTAGAGCGGAAGTTGAAACAGATTTTTCGCTTAAAGTTACGATGTTCCTCAGAATATCCTGGTTTTATACACACATAATTCCGTAAATGTACCTACTCGGAAACGTGCCTTTTTCTCAGATCTTTAGATAGCACAGTGTCTAGGACCATTATGTCATATCAGCATTTGTGGGACTTTGTCTAATGTCACCAGAATTATGCTACCTTTAGTTACTTATGTTCTTTGCTTAAAGTCAATTAGTCAACCACGCTTCAATGACAGTTTTTCATATATCATCTATACTAATAAAAAAGCTGAAAAGTTAGATTGTTGTTTTGTTTGTTTGAACGCGCTAATCTCATGAACTATCAGTTGGATTTGAAAAAAATTTTTGCTCTGGGGCCGAAATTTCACGCGGACGAAGTTACGGGCAGAAGCTAGTATTGTATATATCAGGCACATAAGTTTATAGCACTATGTTTACCTTTCAATTCGTCAACGAATCATCTTAGGAATCAATTCTTAAACTATAAATCAGACAAATCTTGAACAAGGACCAGAAAAATTAAAACACAGGGTTACCTACTGATCATTGGCAGCGGGATTGTCCGAAAGGGTTACCGCTACCCCGGAACATTAAGGGCTAAGGAAGGAACACGGATGGGTTTTAGTCAGTAAGAGTCTGACACTCCATCCAGAGCGGGAGGGGTCATTTGATGATTTCCCACCCATAAAAAAAGGTGTAACTGATCATTTCGAAATAAAAAATACGCAATTAGCACTGTGTCTAATTTAGCAACTCTAACCCTATTTAGTGCCCCAGCACCCTAATTGCGTAACACTCAATCACAATCTGAATCATTTTGAAGGATATTGCTGATCCGTTATGTTCTTCTCAACAACGTAAATAACGCAATGAATGTTATTGAACTGTTAAAATTAAAGCCATTGCTACTGTTAATGTATTATGCAATTACCGCGCAGGTCAACGATGATGGTCATACAAATGTATGACCGTGAACGACAACTATCACCCCTCCCGCACCGCGCAGATATCTCAAGCAACGTCTCAGTTAAGCGGTCGGCCTATAAAAGCTAGCATTTTGAATTTTATCAACCTGTGGATTTTACTGAGAGTAGGTACCTACAGGTTTTATAGTGTCTGTTTGTCTATCGTCTCTGTCTAAGCTTCAAACGTTTACTATTTTACAAGTAAAGGGCATAAGTTACAAATTGAGTTACCATAACACCACGCCTGTGTTCCCCGAAAGGTTAGGCAGAAGTGTTTTTGGGATGCATGAAGAAGCCTCCTCAAGTAGCGCAGTTTGTTTCGCCAGTTACTCAACTGAACTGAGCGCTCGGCGCATCCTGGACAGTCACACTCAACACCTTATTTGACTGGCCAATTCTTTCCTTGCGGTGGTAGGGCTAACGCCCGCCTGGTTTGCGACCACCCTCCCACCGGAGTCCGGCGTCAAGCAGCTTGCTGTGTTTCGTCGATGCGTGGAACTTCCAGTGCCTTAGGCATCTTCTGGGCGCGCTCGTTCCATCATAGACTTCATCCATCGCTTTCCATCAGGCGTGATCGAGGTCAAGAGCGGGCCCATTCAGCAGTAAATAAATAAAAATATAATAAAATTGATTCTTTGGATAAAATTATCTAGCGTTGGAAAAATCAGCCCTTTCTCAAACGTTTGTGATGAGACGTCAGATTTTTTTTGACTTTTCGATCTACCAAAGAATCCTAATGAGAGGTGTATTGGAACACCCCTGAGAGAGAGAAATAAGAGACCCCAAATTAATATCTGCAGTACCAACATTAAAGGAAATGATATTGAAAATAAACACCAAAACTTAACTCTTTCCTAATAATGCATTTTAATCTAATTCCATAAAAATGTATTTCAGTTCAAGAAACATTTTCACAATAATGTGATCTTCATAAGGTGTGAATTTTTCATTTATTTATTGCAAAATGGGCCAGCTCGTGACCTCGACCTCGCCTTGTGGAATGCGATGGATGATGTCTATGATGGAACGAGCACACCCAGAAGATGCATATTCACTCTTGCTTTATAAATCGTCTGTACTCGATTTTGTTTGCCTTGAAATTTTAATTGTTTACTTTTGTTCTGAATAACTTTTATTTTCTTGAAGGTGAAACAGGTAAAACTTATCCTCTTAGCTTTTCCTCAACAAGTTAGTTTTGAGGATATTTTTAATCTTTTGGTACAACAATACCCAAAATAGAGGGTCAGATTAAATTAGAAATTGTATATAAGTACTAGCTGCGCCCCGCGCTATCACACGCGTAAGTTTCGATTCCAAAAAAAAATCTGGAGGGCCACTTAGGGGTATGAAAAATAGATAGAGTAGCCGATTCTCAGACCTACTGAATATGCTTAGAAAATTTTCATAAAAATCGGTCAAGCCGTTTCGGAGGAGTATGGTAACTAACATGATTTATTGTTAGTATAGTAAGTACCAAGGCCCTTGCCAAATTATTGTTCTGACTTAAAATTTACCTTGGTATGCATAAAAGTAGAATACCTGTAGGATAATGGCATTACATACTAACAGTAGCAATGGTTTTCATTTTGACAGTTCAACAACATTCATTGCGTTATTTACGTTGTTGAGCAGACAAATTCGTACATATGAAGCAATGGATTAGCAATATCTTTCAAAGTGATTCAGATTGTGTTTGGAAGTGTGTTAGGCAAATATAGAGTGCTGAATTGAATTGTGTTTAAAGGACATGGATTTTGTCTGGCCTAGTACGGACAAAAAGTTAATAATATTTCAAAAATAACTGATAATATTTGAAATCCCACCACAGCTTTCGTTACTTACTTGGCAAATCTTTGCAGAAAAAATTTAAATTCTAAATATTATTATTTTGTTTCAAGATAAATTGGGACATGAAAATTGTAAGAATTGATGATTTCACAAGTATATTTAGAATATAGAATATCAAAACTGTATTTAAAGCGTATTGAATAATAACTACACTGTTATGAACATTATCCATACTAATATTACAAATTCGAAAGTAACTCTGTCTGTCTGTCTGTATGTTACCTTTTCACGCCTAAGCCACTGAACAGATTTCGATAAAATTTAGATAAAAATCTCCCGGGGAAGGACATAGGATAGTTTTTATCGACATATCTCGCGGGTGAAGCCGCGGGCGGCAGCTAGTATTTAATAATTTTATTACATCATACATCATTATTGTTAATTTGTGTCCTAAATTTAGGTATTTTAATTTTAAGAATTAATTTTATACTTTTTGCTGTGTTAAACTGTATTTAATTTTATTATTACATCATATGTAATAAAAATTATCAAGTAATGACATAGTTTTAAACCAAGGTCAAATAATGAAACAATGCGCAATCAATCAATACTAAATGTATTGAGTTGTCAGCAAATTCATTAGAAGTTTAGATTTAATAGCATGAAAAGTATGTATTAACATTTTGTGTATGCATTCATGCATTTTAAATATTTATATTAAAATATTTCTTAAAAAATACATTTACGAATATAATTATAAAATAGTTGTGCACCGGTATTGGGTGGTGTTAACATTGTTCTTACCAAGTCCTATGTGATCAAAAATGAAAATGATATTATTTTTTATTTGTGCATATAAAACACCCTTATCTTAAACGGGATGAAAGATGTGTTTACTTATTTGTAATGAAGTAACAAAGTTTTGCTACTACAAATGATCATAGCAAATATATATTTTTTAAATTATGTAATTATTGATGAACCAATTGATAACACATGTCATACTCTTTGACATGTTTACATGGTTCTCTGTATGATTTAAACTGACATTAAACTTACCTCATTCTGATCTAGTTCCTGCAAGTATCTATCATTGTGCTGCTTCTCATACATAGCCCGGGCAAGAGCACTCCGGGGCCGATAGAACCCATTGACTCCTGATGAACCACTCGTCATTTTGTCTACGTCACTGCCACGAGCTTGTACAGCAGCTTGCAAGAACCTCGGGTCTAGTTTAATGTTCCCATCTCTTGGAGGGTCTTGTTGACAGTCCTTCATATAATAACAGAACAGGTGAGATCTATATTCGGCTTCAGCTGGCAATATCTGCCATATGAGGATTGTGTAACATAATAGTCTAAAAGTAAGGTACATTTATGGATATCTGCATTGTTTTCTTTTCATGTGTACTGGAGATCAATCAGTGACGCTGATTTTTCTGAAATAACCTCACTTATCTTTTGTTTCTATGGCATTTGTTATGGTAGAATCCATGGACTTATTTTAGTTAAACTTTTTAGATCATAATCCTAGCACTTTTTGTATATTTCATATAAAAAATCTTCTCTACAAAACAACATTAGTTTTTGCTTTTAAATGTCAGATTTAATTCTGTCATTCGGCACTAGGGGGCTGAATCTTGTTTACGAAGTTGGCTTACGTTCCTCTTATTGTGTTTCTTTTGGGCATAAACTTCCGTTTTAATTTAAAATATATGGTATTGGGGTCATAAATATAAGGATAGAGGTTAAAATTATGTTATAAGTTTATCTGAAATTAAATGCTGCTTAACATTTTTGGATGTTCTTTGTAGTCGTAAGGCTGTTTTCGTAAACGAACCCGTTAGTTACAAGATTGAAAAAAAAACCACTTTAATTAAAAACTTAAGTGAAGACCTACATGGATAATTTCTTAACAGTTAATACATGAAACTATTCTATCACTGTGTGCCAATACCTAAGGTAGGTACCTATGATACTTAGGTAGGTACTGTTTAATTTAGGAATCAAAGACTTGAAGACGTTAGGGACATACCTATTCTAAGACAAATAATTACCTATGGTGTTTGGTACATTTTTTAAAAAGAATAATAATACTAACCGAATCTTGTCTAGCTTCAACCGAAACTTTCGCAACAATTTCTCGAAGCACCAAATTCAGCATCTTGCTTGCACTGTGTTGACAGTTATCCAATTGTTCGATCCAATAATAACTTGACCACGTTAACTGTTCTGTAGGGCCACTGATGCTACCTTGTAAGTTACAATAGTTACGAATTTAATACCCAAGTATTTAAGTATAAAATACTTCCCGGTTCTTAGTGAAAGGCTAGTATTTTAATTATTATCTGAGTTTTGATTCAGAATCACAGAATTCAGAATCTCAGTTCGGCCTTGGCCGTGACCGACCGTTCACTGTCTCGGCTGCGCTTGACCACCTCCGATAGAGTTTGGGAAGCCGTTATATTGAAGAACTATTTTTATTGTAGAAAGGTTTACCTATTTTGATTGTATCGCTGGTACCTGTTTACTAACGCATTGTTAGCCAATAATTAGAAGTGTACTACCTATTGTATTATATAATACCTATTGTAAATGGCATAGGTAGGTAGGTAAGTACCTACACACAGCAATTATTAAAAGTACCTAATCTAGGTTTAGATTGAATAGTGAAACAACTTAGTAGGTACCTGTTTGGACTTCTGGAGACTGTTGATTAGGACGTATAAACTTTCAATCGGTCAAAGTCTGTACTCTGTGCTTTACAGTGCGGCCGACGAGAGAATGCATTCTTGGCACCTGTCAGTTTCATATATATACAAACGAATACGTGTTTGGCGAATTTGATCTTTATTAAGTTACTAGAATAGAAAAACTAGAATTGTCGCACTGACAGGGGTCAAGAACGCATTCTCTTGACGGCCGGACTGTATCAATACGAATGCTCAATTGTTTAGGTACAGTCAGCAAAGAAAGTCGCTTAACACAAAGTTTTTAATCCGTTGCTGACTCTACCAACCTTAGTTGCGAATGTTGCGATAGCTCGCAAAGCAGTAGATAATGTCATAAAATAACAAGTAGATTACCTAGGAGGTTTGATGGGATCCAGCAAATAATTAGGTACCTATCTTGTTTTTTTTTTTTTTTTCAACACATGAGTGTATTTCACACTGGCCACTACAGGATAAATAGCTATACTAAATAGCCACTCGGTCACACAATTTTACTATAAGAACAGTAACAGAGCAACTTCACGTTTATTATGATAAAATCATTCAACAAAATCTACTTATTATGAAAATTGAATAAAAAGAAAAATATATACTCACACTGTCCTGAATTTTAGGCACTTTAAGCTGATGAAAACCAGGCATTATGAAATAAATACTGTTCTAATTTCTTAATTCAAATACTGACGTGAATTCGATTATTACGATCGCCTTGAAGTGAGCGTATAGATAAAGGCTGTTGATAGTTATGCCTGTGCTAACCTGTGACTTTATCGACACAGAATTGTAAAATTCAGATAACATTAGCTAGCGGTGCACGATAAAAGTGTGATAAGTACTCAGAATTTTTCTTATTTAAAGTACATAATTAGGCACGTATAATCTGGTATATACAAAATATATGACAATTTACGGAATCTATTTATGGCCTGTAGAAAGGCTTGCATTCGTTTAGTAAAATCACATAGAAAAACTAAACTACTTCTCCAAGTCAGGGTGCTTTAATTTTAAAGGTCGCTGCGCTCGCTTTTGAGTTCTCTTAGCAAAATCATAATAACAGCTTAACTTAGTTTCCCTGGCAGGATTCTCTAATTTTCGAGTTCGCTTCGCTCACTCTTGTATTCTCTACTTCTGGAACTCCTTCGCAGTCGGGTGAAAAGGGCCCTTCAACAAATTATGATACCGGGCCTTTAAAGACTTTCGCTACGACATTAGTGCAGTGGTGGTCCAGAGATAATGGTCACGACTTACCAGTTGTAGTTGTAGGTTCGATCGGTCCTAGACAGGCATGCACTTTACTTTGTGCAATTTATTTTATCACCTTTCTTTATGAAGGTGATGGAAAACATCTTAATGAAAAGTCCTGAGACCAAAAATGTAAAGACATCCACTAATCTGCGCAGTGGGCCCGCGTGGTGGATTACCTGTCTATTGGCAACACTTTCTCACAGAGAGGAGGCCTGTATCCCAGCAGTGAGAACATTATCGGCTGAATATGTTATGCTAATTTTTTAGGTTTGGCATTGGTTTTTCGCATTGTTAATCGAATTTGGTTTATATAAAATAGTACCTATATTATAACTGATGTGGCCATTGTGGAACATGGGCCAGCCCACGGCCAGCCATTGACAATGGGTTGCTTTACTTAAGATCACCAGTCACAATCACTACGCTTGGTGAAGTATTAGGTGATCCCAGAATTTAGGTAGGTAGGTATCTAGGTATAATGTTGCAGTGGTTAGGAGAACGCGGCTGTTGCTCGTTCCATGGCATATTTTTCTCATTTAGACCTTTTATCTATTCTGGGCCCGTGGCTAAATAATAACAGCCGCACAGGTCGATCGATCAGGTTAAGCTACGCTTGCCGCGGTTGGTCTGTGGATGGTGGTGATCATCTTTACATATCGAGACCCCTCCGTGCCTCGGAAAGCACGTTTAGCCGTTGGTCCCGGCTGCCATTCGTGGATCTTTGACAGTCGTTACGGGTAGTCAGAAGCCCGAAAGCCTGACAACCAGTCTTACCAAGGGGTATCGTATTACCCAGTAACTGGGTTGTGGAGGTCAGATAGGCAGTCGCTCCATGTAAAATACTGGTATTCAGCTGCATCCGGTTAGATTGGAAGCCGACCCCAACATAGTTGGGAAAAGGCTAGGCAGATGATGATGCCAGCCTGTATAAGAAAGTTTAAAGTGGATAAGACAGATTAAAATTGAAGAAGATCAAGCAGGGGATCGATGGGGCGGAGGGGGGGTCCGGAATACTTTCGTTTTAGGAACTCATGTGCAGAATTTCATGCTTCTAGACCCAGTGGTTTAGGCCGTGTGTTGTTCGTCAGTAGATAAATTAATAAATTTAAGATTTTTATTAGTAGACAGGACTAACCATGAAACATAAAAAAAATCTTCCATTTTCTACAAAGTGATTGCACTTTGTAGAAATGTAGGGCTAAACAGCTAAGTCAACCTAATGTCCTGTATTGATTCGGGTATGATCAGGGGGCCTAAAAAGGCCACTTTGGCAGAATCATAAAACAATTCATATCACGCAATTTCATCTGTATGACAGTTTTGTATGGAGATTCGTAAAATGCTAACGGTACACCTCTGCCTAACCTTTCAGGGATTTATAGGTGTGAACCTGTCAAACAGATGAATTGCGTGATATGAATTATTTTATGATTCTGCCAAAGTGGCCTTTTTAGGCCCCCAGTTTTCAAGCTCATTAAACGGACAAAAGTACCACCAATTAGTGAACAAATCCGTGTTCTAGAGCAAGTCGTGCCTTATTATGATAAGGATTTCGTTAGCTCAAGATTAATCTGTTATCCTTACCTATCTAAGATCTATCGTAGTAATTAGAAAATATTAAAGGTCTCTACGTTTAATTAGCTAATTATAAAAATCCATAAAAAGTGAAGCAGGTAACGTAATCCATAGGTAACTGTTTACATTAATAAATCTTGCTTGTAATAAGGTAAATTAAAGTTTGCCAATAACCTATGGCCAATAACTTATACCTAAGCGATATCGGCAATAGTTGCACGTTAACTTGGTTTGATATTAACAATCTACGATATTTTTTAATTGGTTTACTTACGTACAGTGGCCTCCAAAAGTTAGTTGACATTTTTCCACTTCAGTTGTGATGCTGTAGCGGTATCTACAAACGCCACATGCGAACTACGCGTCATACTAACCCCACATAAAATCCTGCATCACGCAAGCAGAGTTTACCGCGGAACTAGCATATATATACTTGCGAATCATGGGGCAGTTGCCCGCCAGACACATCACCCGTCTGGTCGGAGGATCCTCCCTTTTCTATAGAGTATGAGTGAACTTTACACCCTGTTCTTCATACCTCTATAACGCCACATTATGATTAAAAAAATAATCAGATACTTAATAATTTCCTAAGGAATTACTTGATCATTTTTATGATAAGTCAAAGGTTGTTGAATTAGTAAAAATAACGTTATAGCAGTTCAAACATTTGATACACTAGTAAATGTCAACTAATTTAGGCCTCTTTTCACGGAAAGAATGAATTCTTTTGACAATGTGTCTGGCCACATTCAGGTATTATTTTAATTAAAAAAGTAACAAAGTGTCTGTAAACTTTTGTTCAATATGGATTCTCAATCAAGCGAGGATTGCCCGAAGCAAACGCACGGTGTTGTAAGCGGGCGCATCGACTCAGACGCACGCGGGACATTTAAAATAATTACAAGCCATCGGAGAAACGTAACAGCCAGTGTTTTGAGACCATTACTTATTTTTTAATTCAAAAAAATATTTTTAAAAACACACACTTAGTGCTGTTTGGTGCAATGCGGCCAATAAATGAGACTATTACAAGTTTTTGGTGTAATTTTGTTGCACCAAATTTATATTATTATTGGAGCATTTTCGGTGAAATAATTGCACGGCGGGGATGTGCAGTATGGGTGTCTTGAAGGTCGGAACCTTCTATTCGAAAGGCTTGGGAAATTAGCCGGGTTTGAAGTTTTACTTATCGGTAAGCAGAAAGAGGTTGGGAACATTGAATATTGGACCTGCACAAAAAAATAGTCTTGTGGTAAAAGTTTGCTATACTGGAGGCTATAATCGTCTAATACATCAATCGATTATTGGCTAGATAATGAATCCCAAAAAATGGAGGTGCAAATTGTCAAATCATTCAGCATGACTTAGACCTCACTTTAACTTATAGGTATCTAGTTAATCTAAAGAAAACGAGGCATGAACATGACATATTCGGAGTAGATATTGCAGTTTATTCGTTTATTTTATTTTAACCAATCATTTGTTCGTTTAAAAAGCAAGGTGATCTGAAACAAAACCAAATGGTCGGTTTAATTTAAATCTGTGCACGTAGTTTTTGCACCCCCAACCGCATTCTCACAGAGCGGCCGAGACTTGATGCACTTCACTTCTGATTGGATCATTACCGAGTTCATCATACCCCGTGCGATCCTCGGGCCAAGACAGAGACAGATGTAGCCCCACCACGAACCACAGACAGAGACAGACACAACCCACCGAGAACATCGCTCAGAAATTATTTCATATCATGATTATTGGAACTTTATTGCACTTCGTAACTAACAATTGACATTAGGAAATGCAATTTCATATTGATTTCGTAATATCGTCTCGTTTATTTTTATCAATGCGGCAAATCTTTCTATGATTTGCGGCTAACCATCCTTGGGCATGTTGGTTGTTTTCTTGTGGCTTCACGTTCAGAGAAAATGTCATTAAAAGCTCTATAGGGTATTAAGTCGGTTTAAATTTTCACGTAGCCCCGGCAGGAAATCGGTTTAGCCGTAACAAAGGGTGGGAAGATACCGAGAAATTATCTTTCGTCGGAATACAAACCGCTAAACGTGCAATTACAGCGTTACAGATGGAGCATTAAGTTATCAAAAAATAATAATGTTTCACACCGGCCGGAAGGTGTCGCTGGCATCACGTCCGCTGGCCACAATCACTCGCTCGTCACTGATTTTGATTTCTGAACGAACGAATATACTTACTCATCATTCATCAGTTCATCACGTTTCTAATAAAATTCGTCAGTGGAGGCATCTGTTGTCTTGCGTAACCGCATTTATTGCCGTTAATGGACCCTTTCTTAATGTTAATTTGTGTCGGAGCAGCCGTCACTACAGTAACTCGATTCGTTTACTCGTGCGTATCTACGGCGAATAGATATCGTGCAAATATTCGTGTCACTTGACAAAACAATTTTCTCCGAAGCTGAAAGTGGAAGGTGATTAAGTAATTAGTTTCCGCAATGTAGTACCTACCTTCCTATAAATTTTATTGCAATAGGTACTATGCTATTACAAGTCTTACTAAATCGATAGAACGGTATGTAGATCACAACACAGGTCTCTCTCTACTTACTAAATCTTCAAAAGTCCGTAATTATTTCCAGCAACAACGTGGCTTATCGATTAACAGAATTTATTACAATGTACCTAATCGATAGTGAATCGATTACCCCTAGTATCTCACCAAAGAATTAGTTGCATAGACCGCGGGCATTACCATCGAGATGGAAATGAATTAAACATAATTCGAATAATCGAGCCTCGGCCAATACAATAAAACAAAGGGAAAAAGTACGTCTGCGGCCTGCCTTAGCGAGGGAACGAAGGATTTCAATTTGGAACGTGATGAGGCGAGTTTTCATTTACGTACAGTGATTCGATGATGTCGGTAATGACGTGGACGCACTCATGCGATGCTGGACTGAGCCCCTACTGAACATAGTTGCGTTCATCGAATATTTACGCAGATTATTTTATCATCATTATTCATTCAGCGACGACGACACCGATCAACTCAGCAGAAGCATAGAAAAAGTGTAAAACAGTACATCTAGATATCTAGTTTCACATTCATAGTAAGTACTTAAGTGGTTGATTAACGAAGTCGACCAAGCAAAAAGCTCACGTCCTATAACTTGCGCAAGCGCGCAGTAAATCTCTCACGTTATAAATTTACAACACATTTATTTATTTCACAGTACAAATTACAAGGAAAATAATAATGAGCTGAAGTCATATCTCATTACTTAAGTTGAAGCTCAACGGCTGTGGACAGGCTGAGGAGCTTTGGATGCCATCTATGACTTATTTAAAAAGGCTTTCATTAACGTGCATTTACAGGAACTGCAACTTTATCTTTTAAGAAATAAAGTTTAAACTATGAAGTTTGCAGAATCGTTTATAACGTTCTTTAGTTAAACCATATGAACACGGAGGCGTTCGTTAGGCAGTTCCATAATTAAAAAATAAAATTGACGCTCGCCCGACGATGCGCTGAAAAGTTGCAAAAGAAATGCTGTTGAGCTGCGCGAACGCATGTTTTGTCTTACACATAGTTTATTATGAAGAAGCGGCAAAGAGCAATGTTTTAATAATTCATATATTCTCACATTCCGCGGCATGAGTAATCTTTTTCTAGTACTGGCAACATAATAAATTAGGTAAAGACAACTTGCTATCTATAGAGATACATTGCTGCGTACCTTACTTACCCTGCGTCCTAACCGAAAGCGACTGTCGCACGAATATGCGATTACGCTTTCGATTAACTGAATAATAACGCACCTATGCGACTTGATTGATCGCGCGAGTATGTCATATTCATGTAAACAAACGCATACTAGCTCGACAGTTGCTTTTGGTTAGGACGCAAACTTAAAGGCTCCCGTAGGAAGGCGCGACGCGAAAGCGCGATGCGCCTGTTTGATGGAACCTTAAACAAAGCATCTGAAATGTGCAAGCGCGCTTTCGACACGTTTAAATCACAAAAACAAATTGCAGCGCGCTCCAGCCGACGTCACGTGTTGTTGACCCGTGAATAATTAAAGCTCCCACTTGTAATTACTCGTGTGTGTGGTTGAAATGCAAATGTTGTCGCCCCAAGTATCTTCAACGTGTAAAGTATGCGAATCGGGAACAGATAAGCGCATGAGATTTACACCTCGCCGTGTCATGACTTGAAACTTTACCGTTCGTTGACCGACATTGTTTTAGGGGTTATTTATCGTTGTTTTATTTTAAGGAACTCTGTGTGTGATTAAGATGTTCTCGGAAACAAATAAGGTAAAAAATATTGCACTGATATGCTAACTTGTGAATTTTGTTGTAATTAGGTACATGCTTACCAAATAAATATTGACTCTCGAACAAATCGTTAAAAATTAATAAACATTCACCTGCCTGTCTGTCTTCAGACAGTTAGACCAATCACCATGCTTGGCAAAACAAATTTGTGTATAAGAAAAAAAAAAATTGCTGATAGTGCTTAATTGCTTTGCGATCCCTGTACCGTCTGAGAAACTTTTTGCCCGCTAAGACGAAAACCATGCTTGTGCAGACTTTGATTTTCCCCATAATCGACTATGGTGACGTGTGCTACTTTGACTTGAATGCGGTTTTGCTGGATAAGCTCGACAGATTGCTCAACAATGGGATCCGGTTCATTTTCAACCTTAGAAAATATGACCATGTGTCAAGCTATAGGTCTGAGCTCAAATGGATGACAATTCGCCAAAAAAGAAGTTTGCGCGCTTTGACCACGCTTTTTTCTCTTCTCAACTCTCCCACTCCTCCTTCTTATCTCGTGTCTCACTTCCAATATCTATGTTCTTCTCACGCTAAGAATTTGCGTTCTTCTAACAATCTTCTCCTACTTTGTCCTTCTCATACTTCTGACTTTGTTCATTCCTCCTTTCATATTCAGTCCATTCTTCTTTGGAATGCGCTTCCTCTTGATATCAGGACGGCTACCAGTCGGTATGCTTTTAAGCGGAAATTGCAGAGTTATTTTCATAACAAATAGCGTAGAGTCATCTCAACATCTCTTTCTCTTGAATTTGTATGTAAATATATTATAGGTATATGTATATTATATATGTGTATATAAACTATTTATGTATTTGTGTACCTAGTCTTAATATTTTTTTTAATCATTGTTCCTCAACCAAAGCACCCTGCCATCTAATCTCTTCACCACCCTTGGTTGACTGGTAGAGAATGCCTAAGGCATTAAGTCCGCCTTTGTACCTTTTTGTGCGAAAAGTTTAAATAAATAAATAAATAAATAAATAAATAAATAAATAAATAAATAAATAAATAAATAAATAAATAAATAAATAAATAAATAAATAAATAAATAAATAAATAAATAAATAAATAAATAAATAAATAAATAAATAAATAAATAAATAAATAAATAAATAAATAAATAGTCATCGCTAAGATAAGCTTAACTTGATTTTAACGCCAATCGTGAAAATCGAAAGACATATTACCCTATCCTTTTTCTGGGAACAGAAAGTCGAAATGTCTGTCTATCTGTTTAAAAAATTTGGTGTTTATTTGTGATTTTTTTACAGATCAGGGCCAGACAAATTCCTATAGCGTGCTAAAATAAATGTGACTGTCCACGCAAATTCATATTCTTTGCCACCCGCAGGCGTGCTGCGGTCATATCATGTCTTAAAAAATCAACGCTAAGATTGAAAAAAAAAAAACCTACTTCGCAAATTCGCCAACAATCCAAATTTTTGTGAGTGACAGTTGAATTTCGTTGATTCGAAATTAACACCAAAAATGGCAAAATTGTTTGCTTTTATGGAAAAATTGTAGAAAAGCCGCTTTCGTGTACGAAAAAATGGTTTTGGTTGGTTGGTTTTGGTTTTGGTTTTGGTTGGGTTTGGTTTGGTTGGTTTTGGTTTTGGTTTTGGTTGGTTGGTGGTTATTTTCTTTCTTGTAAATATTATGGGTGTAGTCGGTTGTCATTGTCTAGATAAGTTATATTTTAGATTGGAATACCCGTAGACAGAGAGATTATGTACGTACCTATCATAAATAGATCTCTACCAAAATAAATTAAACCCAAAACACACATAGGAAGGAAAACTCCAAGAAGATCGCCTTATTAGTGACAATCCGAGCAAACAAATAAAACACGATTAAAAATGTCTTTTTTCCATAACACAAACAAACAATATCTTTTCGTTCCGCGAAGAAAGCACATCCCCGTCAACAACAAAAGCCAACAAATCCTGTTTGTCCTGTGGGAAGCGTTCGTGATTTAATACAAATTATTATTAGACGACATAAATAACATGGTACAGGGGGTGAGGCGGCCAGAAGCTCCTTAATAAGTAATAAAGGGGTCATCGTTCATAGCGAGAGAGCGGAATTAACCTGGCCGACATATGGCGTAGTAACGGCCACCACGGCTTACGGCAGCTTAATAAAGGGTGTTTTTCGACACTTAATAAGTGTTAATTATAGGGTTTAATTATTTAAAGGCTGTTTGATAAACTGTCTCTACTTTAGGGCGGTTAAATGTAGTTCATTTATTTCGATGGCACTTCCAATTAAGCAACCTACTTCTGTAAAGATTTTTCTGGATTCTGATTCCCGTTTTCAGGAAACCAATTCCATTTTTGTCAAGTTAACATCAGCAACACTTACATCATGGTTATTGCATACATGATTAGTGATAAGATAAGAGAACTAATGAATCGATGATTTAGGATTCCACTAAATATTTGCTGTTTTGTATGAATCAGAATGTTGGGCAACAATAGGGATGAATGAAAGGAAATTGCATGCAGCCGAGTTGAGAATGCTAAGAGGGATGTGTGGTGTTACACGAATGGATAGAATAAAAATTGATTAGGTACCTATGTATAAGTATATAAGAGGAAGTATGAAACTGGCACCGGTAACTGAACAGTTGAGTGGAAATCGGTTATCATGGTATGGGTATGTGATGTGGAGGAGTGCAGAAAAGGTCGTGAGGCAAGTTTTGAGAATGAATGTGGATAGCTATGAGTAGTGGAGGACCTAAGAAACGATGGATGGAATGTGTGAAAGATGATATGGTTAGTGAGTGGGTGATTACTGAGATGACGCCTAATAGGGAAGTATGGAAGAAAAAATACATGTTTCGCCAACCCCAAATAAAGGCCTATTCAAACCTAAGCGGTATTGGCTGCCGCTGTGGGTAGAAGTCCACCTTCCTGAGCGAAACTCGAACTCGGTATTCTACCCACAAGGTTAGCGAAATCCGCTTTGGTGTGAACAGTAATATTACCGCATACTCACTCGGTTTTTCTACCGCAGACGGTAGCGAATACCGCTTAGGTTTGAACAGGCCATAAATTGGGATAAGAGTAGGTGAATGATGATGACCTGCACCCTAATTGCGTACCACACTATTACTTTCAATTTGAATCATTTTGAAGCATATTGCTAATCTATTGCTCCATATGTTAGAAAAATGTGTTTGCTCAACAACGTAAATAACGCAATGGATGTAGTTCAACTGTCAAAATGAAACCCTCAAATGGGAAACCCTCGATGGGAAATCATCAAATGACCCCTCCCGCTCTGGGTGGAGCGGAAGGGAGTGTCAGACTCTTACTGACTAAAACCCATCCGTGTTCCTTCCTTAGCCCTTTATGTTCCGGGGTAGCGATAACCCTTTCGGACAATCCCGCTGCCCCAGCAGGCTTCGGCCCTGACTGGCCCCTCCTTCGATGCTGACATCTCACGTGGAACACATACGCGCCGTCCGGCACGGGCCCGGTCCTGATCGGACGGCGAGCTACCCATTTCTCGCCGTCCGCAGGCCCGCGCCTACGGTGGCCGGGAGTCGTCAGCTCCCGATGCCCGTGGCGTCTCCCGCGGCGGCTGGGATGGGCGGCTCTTGAGGCTCTCTCCCTCGCCCATCCCGCTACCTCCTTCGCTAGCATGACTGCTTCGCAGAAGGAGGTGACTGCCTCCCACTCCCTCTCGCCCCGTTGCTACTGATAGTGTGTTACGCAATTACCGTGCTGTTTATTTACCTACACACTCGCGTTTTTTTACATTCTTGTGCTTCTCTTGGACTTCTTGGCTTTACTATACAGGGTGGCAGGGTCATCAAGGAACAACCTGTTACAATGTATTCGGTACACGATTCTGAAAGATACGTCAATTATAAAAAAAAGAGCTTTGCCTTAAGACCCCGTAGGTAACTAGGTATTGCACACTTTTCTATGATACAGCAGATTTTGTTTTCAGTTTGTGCGTCGATGTCCCTGCCATCCTGTATACAGGGTGGGTAAAATATTGTGGATCAAACGAAACAGGGCGACAGTTGGGGTTATTTACAATAAAAAATATCTTTGTGGCAGAACTCTAACTTGATCTCCTTAAAAGTTATGACTTCTTTAGTGTTTTTTGAAGAAAATTTAGAGCTCGTTTTAATCGTCATTAAATAGTTTTTTTTAATACAGGCAAATTTATTAATTTACTGTAAAAAAATGTAAGTTATAACATTTTTTTACAGTAAGGTTCTAAAGTTACAATTTTTTTTTTTTCGTGAGACCTAAAAATATTGAAATAAGTGCCAATGCTCATAAATACCCACCGTCATAAAAGACCTTTAATTTTATTTTATTTGGGAAACAAATAGATGCAATAACAAACATGTAACTTTTGTAGTGAGCCACAAACAAAAGATTTTTTATCCACCCTATATAAACAGCCAGATCATTATTTTCATTGGATTGTAAATATTTTAAAATCTTAAAGATTATTTTATGAAAACAAACAAATGTTTTATCAAAACCTTTAGGTACACAGGTACGGAAAGGTTTTGATAAAACATTTGTTTGTTTGTACAGACATACATAGAGAAACAGTAGACCGTATCACTTCCTTCATTTTCCACACTAGCTTCAAAGAATAAAAGCCAGCAAATACCTTGCAGCATCCTTGTAAACTTGATAGGATTATAAGAGCTTCGCGAGATGTATGTCGTTATTGTGATAAGGTTTGTTCTCACATACGTAGCTGTTAGCGTCTGTACCGAGAACTCGAGTATGAAATGATATGAGCATTGTTATCATTGTAAGATGTTTTGTTTTTACTGAAAATTACGGAAGACGCGATTTTATTTTACATTTACTAGAGAGCGATACAAGGGTAATTACTGTATTTTTGAGAACGTTCGCATTCTTATATCTCACTCTCACTCTGTCAAAAACAATGGACAAGTTTTGTGACATTCTTGACAAGTTTTTGACATTGATTGTCGCTGGGTTGAGAGTTGAGAGAAAAATGTTCAAAAATTTTTTATTACGAGAATTGGCATTTTGATTTCTACGAGTAGCATAGCTACCTAATGGATACGAAAATTGATTCGTAGTCTATTAGATTCACAAACTGCTAAGGAAGATTTCATAAGATATCTTTAAATACCCACATAGACACACTGCCCACCGACACATTCACACTCATGCCTTCTTCCCATGGACGTAAGCAGAATCTAAAAAAAAAAATAGAAAATATAAAAATAAAATAAAGACAAAATAGAATCGATTTCTAGTAGATTATTTGCCAGACAAGTTATCCAAAACTTGGAAGGAGGTGGTCGGCCATTACTTAGTTATATTGCAATTTATTTTAGTAAAGGAAATGATTAACTATATCTTAATTAAGAGTCCATACAGAATTTTTGGTAAGCCAAAAATTGGTCTCCTACATGAAAATAGAACAAAATGACATTCATGTTTTTATTATCCAATTAAAGTAATTCACACATTATCGATAATAAAACCTACCTAGTCTTTACCACATTGTAGGAAAGTCCAGTTCATTTGACCTTGATATAATTTCCCTTATTCCGAGAAATGAGGTAATATTGTTTTGTGTAAGCACTTCATACATCGCTTTATTAGCAAGGTGCGTGACGAGAATATCCACGCGCGATCACATGTATGTGGGGTCGGTAGTACACTCGGCGACAGAAATATCGGAAAGAACTGCCATGTTTGTTCAAAATGATATGGACAACTTCCAAGGTATACTGAAACAAACCAATCCGTAATATCGCAATTGTTCTGTTAGTTAATTCGAACTAATTCAATATTCGAATTCTATACAACCAGGTAAAAAAAAAAATGAGATGCAAAACTACATGCTTACAATAGATTTATAATGGATTAAAAGGAAAGAAATGGATTTAAAGGTTCTGGAGTGGCGGAAGTCCTGCCATCTGATGAAGGCCGCAGGAATCCGCTGGATACGAGAAGCACAAAAACGATCGGGGTATGGAGGCCTATCTCCAAGTGGACGTCTTTCGGCTGAAATGATGATGATGATATTTAAAATTAAACTATTCAAAATCATTAGTAGGCAGGTACCTATCTATAATATTAAATCGGAAAAAGAGACTGATGTGGGTTGGTTTGTTTCGGAATTTTTGAGTCAACCAAGAAAAATAAACGTCTCCTTTTCTCAGTAATAGAATAGGTGTTTCTACCATTCTGACAATAACGTTATCCAATTAAGGTAAAGTTAAATTTTCTGAGCTGTTCTAATTATTTTGGACACCCTGTTCGTCTCTATATTTTTGACGCAGACTGTACCAGAAATGATTATTTATTAGATTCAATTAACCCTTCATTGAATGATAAATGTTATTTATTTTATTTAGTTTCTTTCTATGTTGGAGTCACCTTTTCTTGGGAAATGTTAACAATAGTCGGAAATAGAATATTTTCCTTTGTAATGGAATTGAGAGGTTGTTAAAGAAACAAAAGTTTTTACTGCAAAATGGTGTTTTATTGGCGTGTTGTTGTTTACAATTTTAGTTTGTTATAAAATACCTAAAAATATAAGCAAGCTTTGGTGTTACATAGTTATGCCTATAATATTCTCACTGCTGGGACACAGGCCTGCTCTAGCCCACTCCCTCTCGAAGGAGTGGGTTTTAGTCAGTAAGAGTCTGACACTCCCTTCCGCTCCAAGAGCGGGAGGGGTTATTGGATGATTTCCCATCCTTAAAAAAAAAAAAAGGCTAGTATAGGTATTTCAGTTACATTATAAAATAAATGATATGTCTTAATATAAAATAAAGGATTACTGAAACGATAAAGAGACCTTTGTCTTTAATTTATGGTCCTCCAGCTTTCCATATTGTAATGTTATGGATTTCATTTTGCAATAAAAATACCATAACTATGACTCGATTGTCGTGATGGGTGAACTTTTACTTATATACCTACAGGTTTGTACGGTTCGCGAGTCCCGAGTCGGACTCACTTGGCCGGTTTTTTTTGTATTGATCTATGTTGTCCCACTGCTGGAAAAAGTTCTCCACCTAAGACACCAGTATCTCTTAGTAGTCTGCTTAAATTAATTAAACTCAGAGTTTAAGGTCTTCAGTAATCACTTTACATTCCAAAAGGGTTTATGATCTCAGTATAAACCTATTATTATACAAGGGATGATGCTGTTGCCCGTAATTAGTTTGTCGTCGTCGCCACACGCATGAATTTCATGCATGGTTTTATTTTCTCTTGACTGTACTTACTGTCAAAAAGAGTAACCTAGATAAACTGGATAAGACAGAGATTAAAACAGAAGAACTAGCAGGGGATCGAGGCGGGAGGGGGGGGGGGACGGGACGGTGTAGAAGTGGTTCAGAGGATCAGACCGGAATAAATCGTTAATATCATTTAGTTTAGCATAAATAGCCTATAATGTTCCCACTGCTGGGAAACAGGCCTCAGGGAGTGGGCTGTAATCTACCACACGCGCCCAATGCGATTTGTTAGATGTCATATGTCTTCGAATTTTTGTTTCTAGTACATGCCATTTTTGTCACGATGTTTTCCTTCACCGTTTTGAGAAATGACGACCTACAACTCGTAAGTCTTGTCCATTGCCACTGGGCCAGCACTGTTCCCATCATTTCGTTTATTGAGAAGTATTCCCCACAGAAGTAATTTCAGTATGTTAATATATTACTACGTACTTTATAATAGCAATACAAGTTACGGTTAACATTTAAAGTGTTCTCAGAAAAATAAACAGAAACATTTTCTACTAGCAGCGTCCCGCGGATTTTCCCGTGGGAATATCGGAATAAAAACTATCCTATATCCTTTCCCGGGACTCAAACTATCTCTATACAATGAACAATGGCAGAATTTGGTCTGGACTTTTTTTTAGCGTCCATAGATTTCATAAATATGAATCAAATTTAAGTAATTTTCCACGATTTTTCAATTATTTACTCCTTCTCGTAAAAGCCGGAGTTATTATGTTTTTAAAAGTTTATCAAATGGTTTTCGAGTTATGTACGTTCGAAATGTTGCCATTAAAATAGTGGTGTGAGTAAAATAGTATGAATGCAATTTATCTGTATCAATAATTAAACGAATGATCGATATCATCGACCGATCGATCGACCCATGTAGAGTTGGTTTTGTTTTTAACATAATTATTAAAAATGTTCTATTCTTTCGTCTTTAATCAATAAGAAGAAATGTTTCTATTTTTAAATCCAATTAATATTGGATCAAAATATCACAGGATTGTTTCAGTGTTGTATCGATTCATAAGAAAACCGAATCGAAACGTGCAGCACTACTTTTGTCATTGACATATTTATTTATTTATTTATTTATTTATTTATTTATTATGGCACTCCAACAATTAGTTCACAAATACATTTACTGATAGCTTAGCCTTATTGTATAAAATATTACAGTGAACCAATCACTTAAAGGTGTGCACAGCACTTACAAGGTTTTCCTATGTTATTAATAATAAAATCAAATTAATCAGATTAAGTAAAATAAAATAATTACATTAATTAAAAAGATAGAATTGTAAAAAAAAATGAATAAGTACGGAACAAAACATGAGCGACGGAATTCAAACAAAAGTTGAAATTATAAAAAAAATGAATACAGGACAAAAACAAAAACATGAGCGACGGAATTCAAACTAGAGCCAGTTGTCAGCAATCTGTAAGTTGTCGTAAAAGTTGAATGCGAAATTGTGCCAGGGTGTTGGAGAAGATGTCAATGGTATCGGTGCAAGAGTGGCTTTCATTATACGTCCTCATCAAACGGTTCATTGGCGCTGACCGACCGAGGTTTGTTCGAACTGTAGATGGTGTAAACACATCTAATTTACGGTTAGTCCTGGGTTGACTACTACGGGGAACAGACACATTTATGTCTACTAGGAGTTTTGGGACATGTATCAGACCATTAATAATTTTGAAGAGCATAATTTGATCCATCAGTTTCCTGCAGTAATTAGATGTGTTGGGGCAGCTGACAGATTTGTATCGCAGGTATCTAGTGAAGCCTTTTTGGACGCGTTCGAGTCGATCGATATGAACCTGGTAGATAGGATTCCACACTTGCGATGCATAATCGAGTATACTTCTGATGAGGGTGAAGTAGAGGAGACATATTCTCTGTGGTTGTCTGTCAAGACGCTACAGAATCTAATTGGCTTTCTATTTATTTTTACCCGACCTGGACTGCTTACGGACTGATTGATACGCCCTGTGTGACTAGTGCGTACCCTTAGGACTCCGATATTGCTTTTGCATGACCTTTAAGCTAATCTTACTGTACTCCGATTGTGCCTAGTGAATTGGATTTTTGTTATAAACCCGGAACAATTATGATGGCAGATCCTTACGAACCCCTTGATGGAACCTTAGAGGAGGTAGTGAACAAAAGACCCTTATAAGAGGGAAAATAAAGTCCCAACACATATCACGGCAACAATATTACGTGTACATTTTAATTGAAAATAATATTCCTGGCAGAACCGGTATAGTTGAATATTGCTGTAGTTGTTTAGTTGGCCGGCGCACTGTAGGCTGCTGCGCACACACTATGACCTTAGTGTGGTATCTAGGATGGGCCAGACAACAAGAACATAAATCTCAGCACCAGCAGGTTTTCTTGATGAGATTTTACGAGATGAGGATGAGGAATAAAATAAATATGTTTAACAAAATGTGTTTTTTATTTGCCCTAACATTACATATTATAATAACCCTCAGTTTTAGTGTTTACGGGGCAAGTGCATTTTTTTTAAATACGCGCCCATCTTTCGTAAACATACAATTGAGTAGGTACTACTCTACACCGAGCGTTGAATTTATTTGGGTTTTTCTCGTTTTATCCGTAAATACTCTTATCCTCACTTAGACCACAGATTTAATTTCAATCTACGATGTTCTTGTAATTGTTGTTTGACGTGCATTCATAACCTAAAAATTCAAACACCGATATCTTTTTTTTCCGGCTTTTCCAATTGAAAATAGTCTCATTTATAGATTCTGGAGCTGACGCCAAATCTTTTAACATATTTTTCTTTACGGGACGCTCAATTTGATCCCAGACAATTCTTAGTATGGAGACCTGCCCTTGTTCTTTGATCAAAATCGGTTCAGTGGTTTAAGCGTGAAGAGGTAACAGACAGACACACTTTCGCATTTATAATAGGTACTAGCTTCCGGCCGCGGCTTCGCCCGCGAGGTATGTCGATAAAAACTATCCTATGTCCTTCCCCGGGATGCAATCTATCTCTCTGCCAAATTTTGTCGAAATCCGTTCAGTGGTTTAGGTGTGAAAAGGTAACATACAGACAGACAGACAGAGTTACTTTCGAATTTATAATATTAGTATGGATACACGTATGGATTATACGTATGGATTTTCATGAATACGATTTCAGTAAGTTTTTAATAAGAAAATACTATATAACATTTTCGTAGAAGGCCGCAGTCATCAGTGCGTAATATCCCACGTGAAATTTGTGATATTAAAATCCACTAGGACGATATGAAATTCAACTTGTATTAAGCCCTCTCCGAAATAATTTTGATAGCTTCAAAGCTGAAAGGGTTAGCGGCCACTGCTCGCAAAGCGCTATAATTCCGTAAAGCTCGGCGCACACAAGCCCCACTAATCGGCAGAGTGCTGCCCTCTAAATATCGCTTTTACACGTTCATCGAACCATAAATAATAACTCTATGAAAACATAAATGTTCTCTTTTTTCTAACGTTTTCCGAGTTTCGTATTTTTTTTTTCATAGAGTCAAAAGCTTGAACAGACCACTTTCGCATTATGGAATTGCCAAAACTCCATTTGCGTTCTATATCCAAACATTGTACCTTAGAAGTGGGTCAGAGGAATTTGAATTCAACTCCATGAACAGTTAGAGCTATTTTTCTGCAAAGGTTCTGTAAAGTTAGGTCGTCTGGCCGTAGTATATCGGTAGCGAGCGTAGAAATGAGATATTTTGGCAGTATTACGCAAATTGGATAGCTTTCAACACTCAACGGAGTAGGTTCCGAACTTTCGCCGGGAAAATTAAATTAAAAATATCATAAGACGTAAATATGTATGGGAATCGTAATGATGTTGCTCCTGCACTCAGCCCGCAGACGTTTCGGATTTAGATTAAATAAGTTTTATTTGAATAACTTTCTGCAAATATTCGAGGTAGGCATTTTATTATATCTAATCCTAGTAAAAAGTTCTGCGAAGAGTTTTCATTATGAAATCGAAAATAGTTCGCGTGTATTTATTACCTTTTTCTGTAAAAATTGGCTCGTTGTTTAATCGAGTGTCAAGAAATAAATTATAATCAATTCTTGATGAAATCAATAGTGACGTCTTTGAGTGTTTTCTATTAAATATTGCTAATGTTATTTTGCAAATAATGCCTGCTAAGCTTTAAATATCAAATAAAAAGAATTGTGGTTGTCCGTTTGTCGTAAATGGAAACGCGACAAGTATCTAACAGCAAATGTATCTAACAGCAAATGTATCTAACAGCAAATGTATCTAACAGCAAATGGATTCTACGACTACTGTTAATTGAACTGTGTGCTGTAAATAAAACTTCCTTAATTCCTTTACAATGTAATATGAAATAAATTTAATGACTGAAATTCAATTAAGTAGGTACGTTTATTATTATTACGTACGTAATTGTCATTAAAAAATGCTTCGTGATACCATTATACTTATTGAAGTCAACATACGCATAGCAATTATTAATTAATATAATTTATAGCTACGTAAATATATAATGTAGGTACATATATGATGGGTCCCTCCTTAATCCTGTCGATGATCGTCGATGGGCCACTTTAGGAGATTAATTATAATTAAGATAACGATCCCATTTCCATAGCTAATATTAAGGTTTGGGTACCGCCTTCCAAATAGAGGTATCAACGACTATTCACATTATGTCGAATTAACTTCTTTATGGCGAACTTTGTGGTTTCTTTGCTATTAATTTTACGTAAATTGCAAAACTGTTTAACTAACTGCTCTTGTGGAAAATGCGAAAATATTAGCAGTTTTTAAAAGGTATTTTCTTTTTTCTCTTCGGTAAATAAATACGTGGGTATCTATGCAGTTTTGAATTCATAAAATAAATTATTGATAATAATTAATAGGACGGAGCAGGCACAGCACAAATTGGAAAAAAAACTTTGCCCAGCAGTGGAACAATATAGGTTAACTGAAAAAAATAATAACAAAGCTTTTGCAGTTTATCACGAGAAAAAAGAAAAACCTTTTTTTCTTCATAAAAAAATATTGACAAAGAAAACTCGGTATAGAGTTAATGTAAGGTGGATAGCAAACATTTCCCTGTGGTTTTGGGTGCCGAAGCCACAATTATGTTGATTGTAGAACAGCTCAGTACAGCTTGAGCCCCAATTATACAGTCTGAATACATTATACAGGATGCCTTAGATAATTGCAGCGTTGGTTTCAGCTGAAGCCTGAAGTGGTAGTTGAATAAATTGGTGAGCTAACCTTAATTATTATAACACTGGCAACTCTGAAACCGGTTAGTTTCTTTGGTAGTTGAGTTGTATAATCGGTTTATAATGTTCCCACTGCTGGGACACCGCCCTCCTCTCTTTGACTTTGTCCAGTGCGGGTTGGTAGATGTCACACGGTTTCGAATTTTTGGTTCTGGGACATGTCGGTTTCCTTAGGTACGCAGTTTTTCCTCAATGTTGGTAGTTGAATAAATGAAAATAACGCTTTTTTAGGTCAGAAAATGATGAATCAGACAATGAAATAATTATGTGAATGACTCATGTATCAAAGGTACGTTTCTAATCCCCTGCTCGTGGTTGCCAGTAAACAAAAAGGCTGAAATTATACCAAAAAAAACGCCATCGGTAATTTTTGATAATTATGTATAACCGGTCCAAAACGCGATCAAACTACTTGAGCGTGGGATGTAGACACATACCTACGTATATAATTGTTTCTTATTAAAATCAACGTTAATCTTTTTTCGGAGCAGATTCCGGCAAGGTACCGTCGTAGTATTATTTTTTAAGAATCGACAGCTATAATTTCTGTTCAATCAAGATTTAATTGTTTTAATGAGGCTACATGCGTGAATGGCCGGCCCAATTATTGTTTATTTTTAATCGCCTCGAGTGGTTTTTATGTTCGCAAGGAGGCACGCATGGCGGCCGTCGGCGATCATTTTCATTATTTTAATAATTTAAACTTCCAATAATAATTTACAGTGATTTGGGGTTAAACACGTTAAGAGATATTTATGATTTACCAGAGTTTTGAAACATAGTTAGCTGTGTAATTTGATCCTCGACTTATGATGTCTTTTTTAACCGACTTCCAAAAAGGAGGAGGAGGTTATACTTATGTTGGACAATACTATGTTTTTTTTTGTTACATTTGTTTCTATTTGATTGGAGGTGTACAAAAAATGGGCCGCATATTCTGACGGTGCTAAGTAATTAAAATAATCGTTTGAACGAGAATGGTAAGCAGTAATTATTTCTGAAATTAGATAAACTGTTGTTCAGATTTAGGTGGTTGAACTACACGTACAAGTACACATTTGGCAATGAACTCGTTATGTAACAAAGGGGCAAGTTTTCCTTCCATAAATCGACAGCATCCTACTGTAGGTGACTGGGTGAGTCACCTTAGATGCAGTACACAGACACATGATACACTACATACAGTGAATACAGTATGAAACGTTTGTTGAGTCATAAGATGAGCCATTAGTGAACCAGTTTCTACAATATCTATAACACTCCTCTATGCTGAAAGTAAGCTTTCAGATTCCATAAATCATGCACTAAGTTAACAGATAATTATGAGTTTCGGAAGTGCGATACACGTTAGTTGCTCTGCTACTTACAAATAGGCTGTTTCAATAACCCTGGGGCTAAGTGAAGGGCAGGCGGTCGAAAGAAGTAACCACAAATTGGTTTAAATGTATCTGAAATAAACAAATGAATGCCTACTGTAAAGAACAGAACAGAAGAAGAATTGATAAGTGATGACTCCTTTTTTATTGAGATGTGACGTGAGAGAGAGAGAGAGAGAGAGAGAGAGAGAAACAGTTGAACATTGATGACTACTGATTGTCGACTAGTTTTTTACACAGCGAAGAACAAGAAACTGATTAGCACCGTTGATTACCATTTCTACCTTCAACTGTTTTTTATTCCAAAATTTTAAAGAAATGTCACTTTTGAACTAGGAATTCCTCGATTACTTACAACGGGAAGTGAATTAGGTACGTGTAAGATCTAAGTCCTACAGTTCCTTTCTGGATCTAATCTGAAACCTGACATGGTGTGGACGTTAGGTGTGGGGAGAACTGACTCTCTAACTAACAAGTTAATCCAGCCGCGGGCGCATATGAAGTTTATATCACGCTTTGCATTATGCTTCATTATCTCAACCATTTTTGCTTTGTTATGCTGTTGTAGGGGTGTGCTTTGTTGCAACTTGGAAGGTGGATGAGTGAATTTAGCAAGTCGAAATGGAGTCCTCTGGATGTAGACCTCTCGTTGTAGTCCTTACTTCTTTATAATATTTTGACTGTAACAAGAATTATGCTTATTACTTTTAAAATAATGCTAATGAGATCGCACAAAATATAAAGGTTTGGAAGGAAAAATAGAACGCCGTTTCCAGCAGAGGGTCAAAATGTAGACTAACGAAAAAGAAGCTAAGTTGTTTTTGTTTATAATAAAATTTCCATTTCGCTTTTTTTATTTTTTTTTTCAATTATTCTCCTTGCTCCATCATTTGTCAAGGTTCTTAGAGATATTCTTCAAGAGGTTCTTAGAGTTAACTACAAAAATTTGGTACCTAACTAAGCTTATTAGTTGATGAGTTTATTTTTAATATTAAGAAAACAACAGGCATTGTAGATTGGCACTTAGTATCTGTTTGCTAGATGCAAACCTACCAATACTTTCATCCATTGTCTTTAAGTTAGAAAGCTTCAATTGTTTTAACTGTTTATAATTCCGATCAAGTTTGAGGTTCAGCGAGGAAGTGGGTTATTAAGGAGTCGTGGGCATTTGTGATGGGGCACCATTACTTAGGAGCCTGTCATTTACGTGCGATCGTGATCTTTAAACAACTCGTTACCCACACGTGGCTGCGATTGGTGCTGACGTGGTGCAAGCGAGCGAATTTATAGCTTGACGGACCAACCACGCATGTTGTACCTATATGAAAACAGGCTAGAAAGTGTGAGAGGAGAATTTGTTTTATGTTTCAAGAAATGTGGTTATTGTGGGTGATTTGAACAAAACTGTGAGTAAAGCCCGAAATTTCTAATGTGTCCTTGAGACTGCTGCATATCTCCTATCCGCGTGCCAATAACTCGCGGCAGTCCCAACGTTAAAGTGGAAAAGATGTCAAAAATTGGATAAAAATTGAATACTAAGTAATTTCGTGTGAATTACATGGGATTACAGACCACACAAAGTAAGTTACATTGTTTTTAGAGCCTCGTGCATTTAAATCATCAATAGCATGGTAAAAACGACGTCGTAGGAGGTCGCTACAATTAACTGTAACTAACTCTACTAAAACACTACTTTGAAGATTCGCCAGCCCTACACTGTTGTTGCAGGTGAGACAGTGCGTCGCCTGCGGCGGTCCACCGCGTCGCTGCGCCGGCGCACCCCCTTCCCCGGCCGCCCGCATCCCGCTCCCGCACCCCGCGCCTCCCGCCATAGATCGATCACTCAACCAAACCGTCAATTAACTTATTGCCGGACAATCTGCTCACTAATCACCGTTTTTAGCTGTTGTTGCGATTTTTGTGATATTAGAAAATTATGTTCGAAAGGAATAGCTTTATTTTGTTTTTTATGCGATGAGGCTCTTCGATTTAAGTGTGGTCTACGCAACTATGATATTAGACCTACTATTTCAAGAGATTTTGTGTGTAAAATAGATAAAGTAACGATGTAGAAATTTTTGAAGTATTTGTGATTGCATAAAGCTTTTTTCTTTCACTCCATTACGCCATAACAGAATCGTGTGCTAGGTCAATTACCCAAAAATCGTAAACCTACTTATTCCAAATACTTAAAATTATGACAACAAAAAAAAGGAAAGTAACAACAGCCTACAACGAGACAATTCTAAGTCATTTAACAAAACAACAACATTAAGAACGAAATTGGCCATTTTACTAAAAGCGGACAAACCTCAATTATGTGCAATTGTAATAGTGACGTTGTAGGAATGTATAAGAAGTGGCGCCATTACGAAGAGTTAATCTCGATGACGGAACACATTACTGTCGTAATGAGAGGAGCGTGAACCTCGCAGTCTACAATTTACTGACTCCTAAAGGCGTTTGGGAGTGGGCACTAAACCCTATGACCACCGCAGAATGTTGCATGGGATATCGCGAATTGCGGAGCTTTTGAGAGAATCTTGGAAAACTCGTTGGCTGGTGTGACGTTTCAGTACCTAGGTAGGTAGGTACCTACATTATTTCTGGTTAATTGAATGACGTCAACTTGACAAATCCTAATGGCGTTTGGGAATGTTCCATAGGATATCGCGAATTGTGAAGCTTTTGAGAGAATCTTGGGAATACAGGTTTGTGGAAATTAGCTCGCTTGTGTGACATTTGTGGTTAATTAAGATAGGTATAGTAATTTACTGATTCGTGAATGAGTTTTGGAGTGAGCACTTTAGTGCACTTTAGTGCCCACTCCAAAACTCATTCACGAGTCAGTCATAGGGTTTACCCTGTGACCACCGTAGAACGTTGCGTGTGATATCGCGAATCGTGAAGCTTTTGAGGCAATCTTGGGAGTACAGGTTTTTTAAGAAACTGGCTGGCATTTGTGACATTTCAGTAGGTATTTTTATTTTTCAATTTACTGACTCCTGATGGCATTTGGGAGTGGGCACTAAATTGCAGAATCACAAAAAAATTCATGAAAGAAAAAAAGCAACTTAGTGCTTTTTTTCTTTCATGAATTTTCTTTTTCTTCTGAATGGGGATGTTTTTAGACTTAAGCAAAGTAATTAACATTGTAATGGTGATTAAAAGTGTTCAAATTCAGTGCGATAATTAAAATTAACAAATTTTTTTTATGACTAGGTATCTACTATTGTATCCAACTCGATTTCTTGAAAATGTGATATGGATTATTTTATTACAAATAATTTAAGGGACACGACTCAAAATTGTTTGCATACAATGTATGGAAAATACATAAAGTATTATCGTTGGAAACACAGGGCTATTGTTCTTACATTGTTGGAAATTACCTACTTTGCATCAGCAATAAATACTGCACTGACACCTAAATTTCAGAATCTACAGGTCTATAAACTTCGTTGTGATCGCAATGATAGAAAATTAGCAACATCCTGGTAAGAGTTGGGGTGAGGTATGAATCGCCGCCGGCGGCGACTGCGGCGAACAATACTGGCTACAAGCAGCGGCGTCGCAGCGCGGGCGCAGCCCAGCCGCAAGCGCTCGACACGACGCGACACAGCGCCCGCGACAGAGAGGGACAAACTTACTACACTCGCGAGATTTTGATTTATTTCGTATAATTATCGAATAATCTGCTTTGCATCTCTCGTTATAACGTTACGATAATTTTGCTCCATTACATCGGGTTCTAAGCGGTGACCGTTCGCTAGCACAACGATTGATAATAATCGCTCGCGAAGTATAATGGCGTACACCCACGGGTAATTATTGTTGTGCAGTCGTGAGTTCGTGAGCCGGTGGAATGGCGGAATGCATCTCCTTCGGGGGTTGCCCGCCGTAAACCAACACGGCTCGCTGTTCGGCCGCGTAAATAACTGATCGCTTTCCTCGCGCTAATGATAGTGCGGCCGCCTGCGCTCGCGTCCTCTTTAGTCGATCCCGATAAAATAATTACCAGTATTTATAAGTGCTCGCACTTAATCGCAGCTTTATACTAGTTATTAAGCATACGTGCGCACTTAAAATTTCCTGGAGAAATCTGTGGGAACGCTTATGTCAATAATTAAACGAATAATAAGTAATTGGGGTGAAGTGACTGTTGTTACTCATGGAGGTATATAAGTCAGATTCTGCGAAGAATCGTAAAAATATCTGTAGACTATTAGAGGCTACAATGAAGTCATTCTTTTGTCCGCCGATGCCTGAGGGATGAGTCCGGCGTAACAAACACACGATGCAGTGGATGTTGCATTGACGTTTGGTCACGGGGCATCGCGAGCGCAGTTCTGTTGCGAAGTTAATGGGCCGCTGGCCGTCGGCTCCGTTATCCCTCGTAGCTAATGATTGGCCGGCATTAAGTCCCGGCTGTTCCGTGCGATTATTGGATCTAACAGATAATTTTATATCGCATTGTCCCGGAGCGTAAAATTTTCTGTTGTTATTACGGGCCGGGCGGCACGCGCGGGGCGCAGGGCCGTATCGCCTCATCGCTGGGATCGTATACAACGACCGGGCAAATCACGATCCGTTTAGCACAACTGTAAAACTACTCTTTAATAAATTATTGTTAATGAGATAATAAAATGCATTGACTAACTTTATTGCTCTACATACTTTTATATGCAGATAGTGAACGAAGAAAATTCCAAATGCGTGCTCGCCTGCTGCTATGGACCGAAATTAAAGTGAACCATGACCGGTGGAGCAGACGAGTCCTGGAGTGGAAACCGCGTCGGCAAGCGTAGTGTGGGACGCCCTCAGCTAGATGGACGGACGACCTAAAGAAAGTGGCTGGGACAGACTGGATGCGGAAGGCGGAGGACTGGGTGTTGTGGCGTAGCCTGGGAGAGGCCTATGTCCAGCAGTGGACTGCAATAGGCTAAGTGGATTGATTTGATTGATGAATTGAACTATAGCCATAGATTGCTCTATAGCCCAGGTTTCTTAATAAAGAGATGACCGTCAAATAGGTAACGACCGTCAAAAAAATTATGGCAATGGTGTTTGACTTTACTGTGTCAAAAATTTACCCTTATGTGGCAGAACCGCTGTCTCAAGAAAGCCAAGCTTATAATTGAATAGAATATATTCATTTGCTTGACCGATAAGTCATTCCAAGCAAATTAAACTATTGACTATTGACTGTGAACAACAACCAATATTAATTCATTCCCTAACGCACCGTTCATAATAACACCACTGACCATCGCCTTATAAAGACACTCACCATCGACCATCGACTATCGTCAATTAGTTCCGCTATCATATCAGCCACAACTGAACAACACCAACATAAATTGTTGGCAATAAACGCTACAAATGTTGGCGCGACACTAAAGGATTTCTGTAAAGAAATTATGAATACTGGATTGTATGATTGTATAGCACAGGTTCGCACCTTTGGTTCACGATCGCCATTCTTCCCGCGCTAGTAATGAGCCCTCTAAATCAAACAATAGCATTAAAGTGTCAATACGGCCTCGATAACACCTCGGCGTTTTCTTTTGCACACGGAATTATGGCTATAAATCTATGGGAGGATCGTTTACACCCCACGACTGGTCTTCGATCGCGCTGGCATTGTTTATCAAGTGCTTTGATTAGGTGGGTATGAATTAAGAGGTGTTTTATGTTTAATTTTCTATAGATCTTCCTTCCCTCTCCTTCTTTACTTGTAATACGTTAAGTTTCTCAGCTATGGGCTCCTGTACTACAAAAATCACTAAAATGTTTTTACGAGTCGGAAAAGTGACATTTGTGAAACCTCTTTTCCAAACATCATTATTATATTCAAACACTGGTGGTTATTCTTTAATTAAATCACATATTAACTGATCCCATCGGATGATAGTTAAATTAATTCATAACAGCTAACATGAGATATGTGGATATCTCATGTTACCTCACAGATAAAGATCAGTGTTAATTATTACGAATCTTTCTAAAATGTGGAAGGTAACTTAATGAATGTTACAAACTAACACCTATTCGTATATTGAAGATATTATCGTTTGTGATGTGAGAACTGAGTATCGAGTTCCGTATTTATGGTGCAGTACTACGGGCTATTGTCACCCTCGCTGCGATCATACACTCATTCTATATAGTAGCCTGAAGCGCTTGGTTTCGCGACGATAAACCACAATCAGGTATATAATGATTGCGTGTTTCTAATTTTGCTTTGATTGCATGGGACTATATCTGTGTGTCTTCAGTATAATCAACCTATAATTTTCCCACTGCTGGGACACAAGCCGTTGCTTTTCGAGAGGGACTGGGCTGTTAAATCTACCACGCGGGTCCAGTGCGGGTTGTTACTCGTAGACATCACGTCTTCGAATTTTTGGAACTAGGACATGTAGGTATGTCTTAAAATTAATTAGGTATTTTAACAACTCAACTATTTTGTGAAGTCATATTTATTGGGGAACATACACAATTAGGCAGAAATACTAATTGTCGACTGAAAAATGTGATTTACAAGATCAAGTAGGTAATTCTATTTGCCTCTAACACAGTTTGTATTTGGTACTTAACATATAGTACCTAACATATATTGCCTTACAATGCATAACTAATACCCACAGTTAAACATATGTACAATGTACCTACGCGCGAAAATGTTTAGGTATGCATATTACCTAAAATTACAAACATTAAACTATATTTACATACAAAATTATATTAAATTTACAAATCGTGTAAAATTGAAATTCACCGTGATTAAACATGTTGTGTAAAACACTGTTCGTGGTTATATTTCGGTCGTAAGGGCACAAAATCCGTCTGACATTTGGCGCCAGGCGTAAATGACTGTCTAAATTATGCAGTTAACTTCTTATGCTAGGGTTCTGCCTACTAGATACATAACTTGGTACACTACCGACCTTTTAGCTTTCATGGGCCTTGAATCGTATGCTCATTATTTTATCAACAATTCTGTGTGTTAATGTAGTGGTTCAACAAATACCAAAGTTAAGAAACAAAAAGGTCTTGCAGACTTAACAAGGAAAGGATCATTTAATTTCATCATCGTACTTTGTGAGTGATTATTTATTTATGTACACTTTATTGTACACCTCAAAAATACATAACAAAAAATAGATCGAACACTACAAAATATAGGTACAATGGGCACCTTTATAATTTTTAATAATTGTTAATGAACTAGTAAGACTTTCACGAGACGATTATCAGGAGAACCCTTCAGCAAAGGATGTTTACGTGCTGAAATACCTACTTAGAGAAGTCATGCTTGACATTTTAGTTTATATTGAAATTCCTACGTGGTTAATTTGAAAAAAAAAAATTGGTATTTAAGCTAACAAGAGCTTCAGTTTCATCGATTATACAACAAACAGACACGTAACCAAAAACTCTCCAACGGTATCGTACAGATCGAACAAAACGCTACAAAGTCAATGCAATGTCGTCGCAGCCGAAGGGTTGAAGATAAATACGTACAAGGGGCCGGGAGGTCGGCTATCGCAGATAAACAGGGGGTTAGCAATTTGTACGGCTATACAAATGTGCAACTGTAGGAACTGTGGAGCGATGGACGGGTGCGGCTTCGACTCCGTACGCGCAGGAATTTGACCGATTGCTATGTATTTGTACTTGTTCCGTTTGGTACTTCATCGGTTCTCTTTTAGGATAAGTAGAAGTCTTAACGTTGTGAAATTAGAATTTAGATGTCTATTCTACTACTGCCATTTTCCAGGGAGCTAAACATAATTATTTTTCTATATATTCGAAGGAAATACAGGTATCTAACGATATAATTCGATCCATTGTTATAATTACAGAAATAACTAATTTGGTGAGTAAATATATCTCTTAAACGTATGGAATTTTCCCATGATAGCTACTAGTTTCTCAGTGACCAACTTAAATCCACTTTTTGTCGATAATTAGGTTTCACTAGGAATTAAGTTCTGTTTTTTTATATTATTTATTGCTGCATGAGTATATATGCCTATATATTTCTGCTGATTCTCAACCTAGTTTGGTAGGTAGGTTAGGTAGGTACTATTATATAGATTTTGATTAATGAGCTAGTTTAATTATAACACGCCAAAGGCAGAAGAAAATGATCTATTCCAAGTCGTAAATCATTGCATCCGACAGGAAAATCGCTACCCCTCTCTGTCTTGCGCCATGTCCTGCCAATCGACTCTTCGAAAAGCGCTCTAGGCTTTCTGAACTTCATTACTAAAAGCGGTATCTACCTGGGACATCCAATGGGACGCTTACACTGTCTACCTCACAGATATAGATACACCTAGATAACGCAAGAGCAACTACTTCGCGTGCCAAAAATCGCACCAGCTTACGTACAAAAATCGTAAGCCGCCACTTTCGCGCTTACTCCTGTGTATTGCGATTTTCAAAAAAAATGGCATGCTTAGTTTTCATACAGATCGTGATACTTGCGTTATCTAGGTCTATCTATATCTGTGGCCTACCCACTGAAAGATCTTTTTAACCGACTTCTAAAAAAGGAGGAGGTTCTCAATTCGGATGTTTGTATTATTTTTTTTTATATGTTTGTTCGCGCATAACTCCGTCGCTTGCCAACCGATTTGAAAAATTCTTTTTTTGTTGGAAAGGGTGTACTTCCCAAATGGTCCCATGAATAATTTTTTTTCGAAATCTGACAAGCGGTTTTTAAAAAATCAACAAAAATCTAAAAATTCAAAAGCAATATTTTGTAAAAGGTGATCAGCAGTTGACATTAGGCTATTGTAACTTAGATAAATTACAAACTCTCCCACTAAAAGGTACAAAATAAAAACTTTTTTACAAAAAAAACAACCGACTTCCAAAAAAAAACGCTACAAAGTGTTAAATAACTTTAATTTCGGAAGTCGGTGTCAATAAACGAAAATGCAGAACCAACGACACCGACTTCCGAAATTAAAGTTATTTAGCACTTTGTAGCGTTTTTTTTTGGAAGTCGGTTGTTTTTTTTGTAAAAAAGTTTTTTCATTTCATGTATTGGCGGCATTGCAATGACGACTGTCGCACCTATAGCTATAATACTACAGCCTCCCGACCGATTTCGGTCATGGTGGCCAATCTCAATGGAGATTAGCCAGGTACGCAGGAGATATTATAGTGCACAAGTGTGTGCGTAAACACAGGTGCACTCTCTGTTCCTTTCCTCTCATAGTCCGATGGGAGGGCAATCCGACACGACCGGAGAGAGATCAGGCGTAGGACCAACGGCTTTACGTGCACCTAAAGGTTAATGTTGAACACCAAAGTAATTGTTTTTTTCTTCTTCTTTTTTAACTACAGTCACACTTAGGCTGCGTTTCCACCAGAGATGTGCGAGGATGCGTAGCGAGGGATGTGTGTTAGTCGCTGCTAGTATATATTTTGTACAGCTTAATTTTACTGTTCCTAAGGAATAAATATCTAATTGAGAAAAAGTAGCACGTGTCTAGCACCCTATTCCGTAACTCTTCAATCAAAGTTCGAAAGATTTTGAAGAAAATTGCATTTAATTATCTATCTAAACGTAATATTATAAAGAGAAAATATTAGATTTTTGTATGTTTGTTTTTTACGCTTTCAAGCTAAAACGGCTGAACGGATTTGAATGAAATTTGGCACACAGATAAACCATGACCTAGGTAAGGACATAGGAAACTTTTCATACTGGATCGCAGACGAAAAATTCGTTTACTCAACAATGTAAATAACACAATTATGTCGAACTATCTGAGTGTGATTTACGCAATTACCTTCCTATTACCTGTCTAATCAGCCACTCTATGGATAGTCTCAATGCAATTCAATTTAAATAAAAGTAAAACAAGCCGTTGTCGTTCAAGGGAAAGGAAATTCTTGGTATCGATACACGTGGTTTCTACACGAGTTTCACAAGTTAACATATACATATGTACTCTTAATCCTTTGCAATAATGTTTCGAGGGTTCAATAAAAATATAAAAAAATATCGGATTGCATAAAAACATCTCTAAATACTTCTCAGAAATACTTAAAATTAAGAAGGTGATTAGGTAACTTGATATTTTTCCTTGATTACTAAGTAGGTACGTGCATATTTTGGTGATTTTTTAACACAATGGCAAAACAAAAATTAATCATCATCAATATCAGAATATTTTATTGATTTCGATTATAATAAAATGTGTGAGACTGGGTCTAAAAGAGTCCTCATGTTGAGCCAAACATAAACAGCCTAAAAAACCTATAATGCACACGTGTATAATTATTTGCAACCAATCCGCTATTTATTTTTAATAATTTTATTAATAGGATTTAAAAAACACCAAGCTGCTAAAGAAAATTTTTTGTACAGTTGTACAGTTACCTTCTTCAGCTTATTTCTGAAAATATTTTACTCTATCAATGGTAAAATTTTCACTTAGCAACTTTCTCAGCACTGAAATCGCGAAGACACACACCATTTTGCAAAAAAGTCTTTAATGACAGGTTGCTACCCATCTACAGGGAAAATCCTCCAATAACTCTCTATTTTTACACTGAAAGAAAACACCCGTCCCCAATACCTAAATAGCAGCTCAAGAGGCGTCTACCGTCTAATCCTCATTGGAAATGCTCAGAATAAACACAGGCTGTTCATTAATCACGCTGAGCCACGAAACTTTCCCTATTCAACTGAGACTTCACCTGACTCGGGTATTTTCTTTTAACTTTTAAGCTTTGTTCAAAACTTTTGATGGACTCAGAGTTTTAAGTAAGTTGAATAGTAATATATCTTGTGCTGCTGCGAGCGCTCCTTTATTGCGTTATCAAGTGATGTTGCCAGCGTTTTGTGATGCTATTTGTTTACATTAAGCGTGTTTTTGAATATGGTGACGTAATTTCTTGGGAGCTTGCGAGTTTTAAAAACAATTAAACTTCGTCAGCCTGAAAAATATGCTGCTTGACTTTAAGCATCCCTCATGTATGTTCAGCGTTTACTGTCGTCTCCAGGTTTTATTTATAACCTGACAACCACTTGTGATAAGAGCTGCTTGTCGTCAGCGGGATGATGAAGGGAATATTCCTGCTTATTCATGATAAGAGAAGTATGGAAGAAAAAGACATGTAGCGCCGACCCCAAATAAATTGGAATAAGAGCAGGAGAATGAGGATGATTCATGATAAAAGATGATAATGACGCAAGATTTATTTTAACGTAAACAATAGAAGTACCAATAAAATAAATGGTCTTTTCTACACTGTATTTATATTGAAATCTTAGGTAACCACAAAACACAGGTTTATAATAAAGATTCGCTTACAGCCGTGTAATCAATTTTTTAATTCAGTTGTAAAACAAAAGACTCTTAGATACACGGCTCGGCTATTGGCATAACAGATAATTGAATAATTCAATTTAAATTTCCAACGAGTAATGGAAATTGTTTCAATTTAATAAACAATACTATTACAGATTCATATTTTAATGAGATAATATTTTATCGGAGCGCTCCACGGAGAGCGGGTCACCGCAGCATTAACTACCTAATTCCATTAGGTAAGCGCCATTTCAATGTAACTCGGAATTAGTTCCACCTTATTGCCGACTTGAGAATTTTTATCACAGCGAAAGCAATCAGAGCGCCAATAATTTCCCTCATAATGACTCGGCGGTCGTAAAATTTGAGCATTGCGCCAAAATGGTGGCACATTAAAATTCTCTCCCCATCGTTATAACTGGAGTTAGCGGGCACCGATCCGCCGACGATCGGGACAATCGGCATTTCCATCTCAATCGCCCCCGCCCGCCGCCCTCAGGCGTTAGTTTTCTTTTTTAAATCGCGCGTTAAGGATTTGGCGTGAACGCGTGAAGGGTTGGTTGCCACCCGCGCCTTTCCTGATCGCCGCCTCCTCATATGTCCTCGTCGATATTGCAATACGATTTAGTAGCGCCCGACTTGCTTTCTCCTTGGATCTCCGCATTTACATACGATATTATTCCAATCATCAGCTACTGTTTGTTTTTTGGGGGTAATTTTCCTTTCACATTACAGCTAACAAAGCAAACTCTTCTATAACATTTTCTTATTAGAAAATTAGAAAGACAAACTATTCTATAACTCATCAAGCAAACTAAACCAAGTTCATAAAGCGTCTGAATACTTGCTAAACACTAATTTTTCAATTGTATATTTTAGCTAAACTTGCAAAAAGAATCCAGATTTAGTCACAAAAGTATAAATGTTTCAGTTCACCTGTCGTGACCTTGCCACCTTATGGATTTACTAACTTTAACTTTGTTGTTACAAACTTTCTAAGTACAAGTTAGACATGACACTCGAGTAATACAGGCAATAAGGGCCCGGGAATTACGTCATCAATTTCTTTATAGTCGCAGAACAGTATAAATAGTAGCTCTCGAAGTTTTTATGCCCTTTAGGTAAGATTGTTCCTATGATATGTGCTGTAATCATAATCGTGAGGTATTCATAAAAGTTCTTCAAGAGCTATATAAGTTAAAGGCTTTATAGTACTCTTATCTACCCTCTGTCGGTTCAAGACTTATCGCGAATAAGAAGGGTTATGTTTGCATAAGAAAACGTTACGTGAAAGGTGCTTTTACCTTCTTGTCTTAGGAGGAACCTTTATTAATATCTTGTGAAACTATGTAAAAGTTGTTGTGTTAGTAATACATAAAGCCTACCCCATACAATGGAGGCTTGTTATAACTTAACAAAAGTCGGGAGGCACACCTTTTTAAAATCAACTACTTTATTATGTAAACGAAATCACCATCGAATCCCCAAAAGTAAAATCCAATTTAAGATTATCTTCCCGATACAATAACAGCGAAAATTACTAGCTGCAACTATGTCTCATATATGTAAAATAATGCGGCCGATATATCCTAACCTCCCCACGGCGGGCGGTGGGGTGCGCCCGAGGAGATGGAGCCCCGCGAGCGACTTATTCCGATATAATCAATAACTTAGTGAGATCCCCTTTGCATCCAGCCGTGTGACAGTTTCTCCAATCGAAGAGGCTAAGGGTTGTTTTTTACATTTTTGTTCAAACAGCGTGATTAGAGAAGCGACGTGCGGCTTTTTGAACTTGACGTCGCTTCAGATAGTTTGCGTTCGTTATTTCGTGCTTTTCGGTAATAAATGTTTGCCTCTCGATTTTTTCTTTTTTGCATAAACGTGTGTCAATGTTTGTTTGATTCGTGTGTGTCTTTTTGGTTATGTTGCGTGATTTTTCGCGTGAGAGTTCGTGTTTTGATTTGAATATCTTTGGAAATTATTACGTAAATGTTACGCTCATTTATTTATCTGCCTTTTTCTTTCTGTTGCTGTGGAGCTTTTGACTTCCGCGTTTCGCCAATCAAAAGGCAAACCGTTGAGTTTACTAGATTTTAAATTGCCTTAACCATATTTGACTTGAGCACAAAGTCTTGAAGGACTTACCTATATTAAATACACAGACTTACCAAGTCTTGCAACGAGCTGTATTAAGTTGGAATTAAACTTTTAGATTACTTCAACTCACAAAGATTATAAAACGATATAAAATTCAATTTTCTATAGTTCATTTTATGCTCAGTATTTATAACGCGGTGAAATAACTAAATGCCATTCCATGTTATTGTGTGGGGATATCAGAAATTAGAAATACATCAGATTATTGAAGTGGACCATGAATGCCAATCGAAGATTTATACAAACAATGATATTTAATAAAGAAGGTTATAAAAATATACTTGGAAGAGTACGGGACATTAATAGTGTATTTTATTAAAGTTAGCCGCTTGAATACGTAACATATGATTATAATTCTTAGCAGGTTTAGCAGCCTTTGACATCTATCTTAATCAAAGTTGGTTGGAAAACAATTTTTTATCTAAAATATGGTACCTATTTATTTTTTAAAACACAAGAAAGTAACACTTTACAAGACATGTAACTTATTTGGATGAGTATATCAACTCTGCGTAACTTTAGTAATCCACAGGGTGTTTTGCTAATTCCTATGCTTTTATTGACAGGTCATCGCTTAGTTCGAAGGAGTGTTAGACTAGGATCTAAAAAATCTAGTTTTAATAGATACAAAAAAATGCAGTTAGACATACAAAGATTTGTCGAAGTGTCTACTGTTTTTGTGCAAGCTTATTCTCAGATCAGCAGATCTAAAACTTTTAAGTTTTCTAATTTCTGTATTTTAGAGTAATGAGCTGAGATATTTCATCAAGTGTTATACCTTTAGTTTATACTCATATATTTTATGAAATCTATGTTGCTTACAAAATTAATATGCCCTGCAAGTCTCAGGCTTTGTAGGCAGATCTGCAGTGTAGACGTATTTCCATTTTGAATATCGACATATCTACTCACTTAATCACTTATATAGAGTTGTTCTGTTTTTTGGATGAATTTCTAACATCTACGAGTCTAAAAGTACTCAAAAACTTCTCAAAAAGTCTAATATTTGTAAAAATACACATGAGAGTATACCGGGGGTTTTGACACCGATCCAGAAGCAATAACATTGAATTTGCCCGGGAATTGCACGCGATATCTGCATGTCACTGGTAAAAAATCATTAAATAGCACACATATTCACTTTTTTAGTCTGTGGATCACCACAAAACTATTTAACTTACAATATGTTCATCAATAATATCGAAAATCTGGGACGACTTTTGATTCTAGGAATATCTGGGTCGCTTGACCGACATCCTTTTTGTCTCGTCTACTTTTGTCATTGAAATATGTGATGAATTGTGATGTGACATAAAAATTATCGTAATGAAAAACTTGGAATTTTAGTCTGGAAAAATTTGGTAGGTAAGTATCTAGTGACGGGCTTTTGGCGTAGAAATTGGCATTAAAAATAAACAATACAGTTTAAATAAAAAAAAAAAATATCTACCAATAAAACTACTTACTAATTTTTAGTTTTTTCAAATGATGTATGCGCGTAAATTATTTGTAACGTCGATAGCACGTACCAGAATTTAAAATTCGATTTATTCCGGTCTGACTCCCTGAACGGGGGTTCACCCCCCCTGGATACCCTGCTAGTTATTCTTCTGTTTTAATCTCTGTCTTATCCACTTTATCTAGGTCTGATCCCCTTGCAAAAACCATAGACAATTCCGAGCGGCCATTGTTGTTTACATCTTCAGCAAATTTTAAAACAAGGTAGTCAAGGCAAGGCAAGGTAAGGCAAGGTATGTTGAAATGTGATTTCAGCTTTTATTTTAGTGAGTTTATACCGTTTGGTAGAAAATATCGTCTTTTGACATAATATAGCGTCTTTTATAGGCGCTTGTGGTTTAAGACTCTCGAAAGCATTTTGATGTAGTTTCATATTATGTAACTGTCATGTACGTAGTGAAAATAAAAGTAGGTAAGTACCTATAGGTACGGAAGCTTTCCTTAAGATTTTACTATGCTTCCCAGTTCTAAAAAGTATAATACCAGCCTATTAACGTTCCACTGTAGAGCCTCTTCGCATACCTACTGAGAAGGCACGAGCATTGATCACCTCGTTTGCGATTTCAGACTTATATTAACTATAATATAAACTGTACTTGAGGGGCTTGTGGGTAAATAATAACTAACAGCCGCACAAAACAAAACTACTACACTAGCGGAATGTTGTACACTTGTACTGTAAGCGATTAGGAAATAGAGTGGGGCGCGTCTTCATGGATGAAGCTATCTGTAGTTGTTAAAATATTATTTACGTGTAAAAATGTTTGTATAAACCTACTTACAGAAACGATGCATTATCATCATTCTCCTGCCCTTATTAACAAGTTATTTGGGGTCAAAGCAACATTTCCAATTTTTCCATACTTCTCTATTAGTTATTCCCTAGATGACGATTTATAGAGACTGACTACTTTCTACAGACATAAATATCATTTATAATTTACTAGCGGCCCGCCCCAGCTTCGCACGGGTGCAATAAACTTTTTGAATTTCCGGATTTTTTTACCTAAAAACCTTGTCCTAGCAATACTGAACACAATAAAAAAAGAATTATCCAAGTTGGTGCAGTCGTTCGGAAGTTATGCGCGTACAGACATTTTGGCGACTTTGTTTTATACTATGTAAGGATCAAAACCCAAGTTAAAATGATGACCAGTCTAATTTCTTGCATTTTACTAATTTTTAACTGAACAATGAAGACCTGTGACAAGTGGACCTCAACCCACCAATTGTTTTGACTCATAATACGTTTATTTACCTTACTTGTCGACAGTTAACTCAATAGTTTAATACATAAAGGCTCAATATAACTCGCACGGCCGACTCAATTGAGCAGTCGGTTTGTCCACAAATGACAACCGTTATTGACATAACTAACCAGTTTATACGATCGTCAGCTTTAACCGGGAATTATATTTAGCTAATATTATTTATTGAGTATTATTTGACACTCATAATAATTTGTATTAGTGAATTCTTTAGATAATTTGCGTCCATCTACAACCTACTTTTCAGATTTCATGTATCATGTATGTGTGTGTTTATCTTCAGCGGTTGATAGTCAGTAAAATAGCCAATATCTATAAATTTTGTGTTACATTATGAGGTAGGTACCTATGCAAATCAGAATATGATTTTTATTTAAACATTGTATACTTACGAGTCTCTTGCTTCTTCGATTTAAAAGTCGTTTGTATCAGTTAATTCTTTACAAAAGTATCCTTTCAAAATTTTTATTTACTTACGTTGTACTATACTTACATAGTGTTCTCTGGGCGCAGAGGTGTCAGGGCAGGTCTGTGACTTGCTTGGTGGATGAAGATATAGAATGCATCCCTTCTACCTTCCGATAAACCCCTCTCTATAGATACGTCATCGAGCAAATTTTTAATTATTACTTAAATCACTAACTTTTATAAAATAAATGATTTTTTTTATTTTCATTTATTTTATTCTCTTTTGTTCGTAGGCATCTTTATTCAAAGCAATAATTTATTACCTTTAGAGGTATTTTACGTAAAATCGCAAACAAGAATTCTCATGATTAAAATTTTGTAACCACCTAATATTTATGAGTAGGTATAATTTGCAGGTAGGTACTGTTAAAATGTTGTTATTAATTTAAACTTGTATATTATATGGGCGTGCAATGTGATTATAGTACACACCATGTTTTTGGCTTTTATGACACTCCTACTACCAAGGCCTGTACATATTTTTTCTTAAAACAGGTAGAAATAACGATTATTGCATGAGTTTCTGTAAATTTTCGGAATTAAATTTAATTTTTCGCTTGTATTATTTCATAATTTTTTTCGTAGCACTCTATCACGCTACGAGAGGTGCTACGAGTCAATGACATATGATATAATTCTGTAATACCTACTTAGAGTTGTTTATAATTAGGAAATAAATAAAACTCGAGTGTCTGATAAACTAACTTTGAGTTTATTTTTACCATTTACACTTGACAATGTATTCGTAATCTGTTGTCGCTACGGATGGCATGCGTCGTAGGCGCGTAGCTCGCGTAGAGTGTTGCGTAGCACACGTCTCATGCGGACAAACTTAAACTAACGCTACGAAATCAGCTAGTCAGTTGACAGTTTCACATTCAACTATGTATTAAATTATCATAAATTATACTTTAACATTAATACAGGTACAATTAGAGAAAATTCCAACCATTTAGTCAAGTGATATATAAGTTCTGCGTATAATCGTATAACAGACTTTAGTTTTATAATTAGTTAAAAAAGGACTTTTTCTCGATTGTACCAAAAATAAATTACAGAGAACACCTCATTTAACATGCCAACAAAATTGATAGTGAATCTTGATTTTTACTTCGTGTATACATTTAACATCTTGTCACAGATTTAAAATAGTAGGAACGGTATATTTTACTAGTAAAGAATTTTAAAATAATTTTAGTATTACAATACAGTATTAGGAACTATGATAGACATGAATGCTACCTTTTTACGATCATAAACTAATATTCGTAACCAACATTATGTAATATCTAGAGGGCTTCAAATTTCTACACAAAATGTTTGACTATAACAAAAGTAAATTAAATATACATGAGAGTTACAGAATGAAGAAAACGATAGTATACAAAGAAACAAACAACATGGCCGTGGCGGCACCTCTAGCAGCACACACAACAGACTAGTCCGAATTAATCTTAAATATTAAAATTTGTATTCGGAAAGTATAGTGAAACTCTAGATGCGATAATATTGAAATATACATAGGAACCATGATTCATTCCGCGGGCTCTCGCCACGCGGAGACACAACATCGCACTACCCACACGTCCGCCTACACTAACTCAAACTTACACGTACATATACTCCCGAGTACAAACCAATCAAAATAAATATCTCTGCGAACGAGTAACCGTCGTCACGTCGCGGTGGAGCTCTGAACGTAACCGAGCGCAACAATGCAGGCGCAATAATATTAAATACTAATCAAACAAAATAATTGTGTTGTAGACGCGCGCCTTCGCGAACCAACAATGTTCGAGCGAGCCGCCTCCGACCACACGCCATCTCCTCTCATCATAATCTGTGCCTTCGAGATCAAGCCCCTTCGTGTATTGACAGATAAATATTACACTTTAATCTATGCTGGTATTGACTCCAATATCATATATAAAAATCTATTTCAATTTCAAATGTAATTTTTGCAATAATAACGTTGACGTGTAACCCCAGACGCCGCTGGGAGCAGTAAACCGATAGGAGAGGCGGCCCGCGCGAACATCGGCACATTGCACACACACCAGCATGTATACACATAACAAGGACCGGTAACCGGTGGAATAAAACATTGCACTTTATAAATAAACAAATTCAATGTTGTAGTAGGATCCACTCGTAGATAAAATATTGTAGTACACTCCGCTAGATAAAATGTAAATATGTAAAATATTTTTAATAACGTGATCTGTGCCATCGAAAATATTAGGGACTCCACGCACTCGGTAAAGCGGTCGAAGATGGAGGCGGCGGGCGACGCACCGCGCTCGCCCGCCGCCCCCAGCCCCCCACGCCTTCGGACACTGGACTCACTTACGCCACTACTAATAATCATTACAATATCAATAAAAATTCAAGAATCACACTTAGTTCCAAAATAAACTCACTTGTTTGCGAGGTAGGCTGAGCGCTAGCGCGCAGCCCGAGTTTCGAGTTCGTTCGTTTTGGAAAAGTTTGCTACGATAATAATTATTATAATTAAGTGTTACCAATAAGCCTACGCGGTGTCGTCGCGTCTCCGCGGGCGGCTCTGCGCGCTAGGGGTGCAGACGCGCGGTACCGGCGGTAGCCGCGAGTCGCGCGGGCGAGCGGCGCCATCGGTGCACATCAGCATGTCCACGTGATGTGAGCACCGTGCGAACGACAAGCCGCACTACATATACTCTTCGTATTCCCATTTAGTTTCAGTTGCGTTTGCGTGAGTTCACGCCGTTTCCTGAGCGTGGAACCCGCGAGAGAGGACGACCGCTCTACTGCCTAACATACGTACCTAACTTCGCTTCATGTTTAAAAAAATCATATACGTATATCACTATATATATCTCCATACATTTACGATGCGTCAGGAACTTCTTACGAGAACATATCTATGCCTAAAATTAGAACGATTATATGTATGTATTACATAGCTTTAAACAATAATTAAATCGTAATTATCAATATCGATAATATTATATGCCATAAAGATAGGAACTTGCTTTCCTGGGAATTGATGTTGAGAGTGTGGGGCGCGTCCACAGCCGCGGCGCGCGCGCTGCCGCAACGATAAACGTATATAATAAAACCTGTCTAACGTATGATATGAAGTGCGGACGCGCGGCGCGGCCGGGCGCGCTCGCCGGCGCCGCCTCCCAGTGCGCGGCGCCAGCGCGGGGCCGGCTGCCCAGCAGAGCTGCCGGTAGCCGGCTCCCAATTAACCTATACTTAAACGACTACAAGCTTTAAATATAACTAGGAAAGTGCCGCTTCTGCGGCGACATTCATCAACGAAAAGAAGCGTTAAGAGCTAATAGTGAACTGCTGCGTTGTCGGACAACGGAGAGAGCGAGGGGCTCTAATAGATAGTAACTATACATTTCTTCAGAGTAGGATTAGTGTCCGGCGCTCGCCAGGGAGAGCTCGCCGGGGGGCTGGAAGCGTGGCCCGGGCGCGCAGAAGTTAGCGTTCGGGTCCTTAGGTGGAGCGGTTTCCTGCGCGGCGCGGGCGGCCAGCAGCGTGATCTGGTTCACTACATCCTCCATCTCGTGCGTGAGGGTCTCCGGCTGCTGCAGCAACTGCGGCTGCGGCAAGGTGTTGCGGAGGTGCTGTTCGGTGTCAGCGTGGCGGCGGAACTCTAACGCCGTGCGGAAGCGCTCACCGGCGCACGAGCGGCACTCGAGCGCCGGCTGCACCACGCGGATGACACCGCGCACCGCCTCGCGCCCTGCATAGCACGCGCGCGCCTGATGCGCCTGCAGCGGCGCCGGCGACGGGAACGCTACTTTGCAGTGCTTGCAAACGTAGCACAGGTCGAAGTCCAGTTCACGCGCGCCCACCGGCGCCTCAGTAGCCGGCGGCGGCAGGCGCAGCGTGGACGCGCCCGGGTCGGCCGCGATGTGCCGGATCTGCTCCAGGGTGGTCGCAGGCAGCTGAAGCACGCTGGCGCCGTTCCCCGTCTCCACTATTAAGCCTTGTGGTTGTGGTTGAAGGGCAGCGGGGTTGACACTAGGTCCTGTAACAAGAGAAAATAATAAATTAATAAACGTGAAGTAATTAGTATAACGAGATAATTAAGGATTAGAGCCATTAACGCCACGTGTTAGTATCCTGCATCTGTCTACGTATCATATGGCTAAGGGGATTGGTAAATCGCATCGCGGAGCATCAAATATCGGCATTATCGACACACGCTCGTGTGACACTCGGGTGCGTTGTAAAGGGGTTAATCCACTTACATCGAGGGCCGAGGGTCGGCCCGCAACCGTGAACTGACCTTTCGACCGAGCTACAATTTTTACACGTTTTTTCAACTTTGTCCTTGTAATTGTGCAAATACGTAGCATCTCTCGTTATTCATCGATAAATTGTTTACATTACGCAAAGATAAAGTCAACGTTTCAAATACATTGGAGAGACGAAAAGTAAAACATGATCGGTCGATCTCGTCGTCTTGCAGACCCAAATTGGGAGTCCCATTGTTCGCATTAGGTTAGCACCAGATAAACAGTGTTTACCTTACTGCGAGGCGATTGTACATGCGTGATGCGTTTCTAACGAGCCCGGCCCGGCTCTGTAATTGATTCGGACGCTGCTTTATGCGGCTTATATTCACGAATGCATAATACATAGCTTTTGAGTCGCCATCGAGTTTTATATCGGGGAACGAGCAGCGAAGCTTAAAGTGGTGCTTGACGATGAACTCGAGAACAAAGAACTTAAAGATAGTTATGTACTGTCTACGTAATTTCGACGGATTTTATTCATACTTTGCAAGCGTATTTTACGTATCAAAAACATAATAGTAAATGAAAATGTTTTTAAGCTAAGCTGACGAAGCGCTGAACGGAAGTTTCAACACTTAGCAAAAATGCATGTCGCCACTCAAAGTTAGGCAATACGACTACAGAATTAACCTAATCAGAAATTATTAGAAAATGCTATAAACCAAAGCATTTCTAACATTAAGATCCATTCGATAGTCGATATAACTTCGTAACCATTCCGGTGATGCGATACCGGCCTTAATCGCGGCCGGTATCGCGAACAATTCCGTGCGAAACCGTGCGGCTTTCAATCAGCCTCTTAACAATCGCTCGGGCTGATTGGCCAGTCGTGTTTCGTGTAATGAGGCCTTAGGGACTGCTCATACGTATGTCATGTTCTCTCTAATGGTAATGAACACCGTACATGGCTCAAGTGGAATTCAAAAGCTAATTGAGCGAGCTTAGCATTTGCTCTAATGTAGGACAAAGTAAAAGGTCGCATTTGGTATTGACAGACTTGTATGACGGATACATTGTTATTTTTATTAGCAAGGCAAACCATTTTGTTGTAATTTATTCCACTGCGGCTTAAGCGTTTTATATATCCGCTTTAGTTTCTATAATCCCTGTAAAATAATCTGTCTTAATATTATTATAATTCCTATTCTTATTTATCAAGCTTCGGTGGCACAAAGCCGGCTGCCACGACACGTTGGCCCTGACGTTAATTCGCAACCCTTTCTGCCAATTAGTTTCAAAATAGCCACACTATTGTGCTGCTGACACGACCACACATCGCACCTAACGATTCAAATTCCACGACCGGTTCTGGACCTTTACAGTGTGTAATAAAGTTGATTATCCGTTGGCTTTCTCCGGGTTAGGTCGTCCACTTGGTCCGGTGGGCAAGTTTAAGTCAAAGGGCTTCTTAATCCGGACTTGTAGGTCGTTACGTGTTATTATAACGGCCTGAGTCGGGTATTTCTTCGCTCATTTACATCTCATTAAGGATGCTATTATTGGACTATACAACGCATTATGCAGACTTTCGCTGGCTGCTCGAGTTTTGAGCATTGCGTCAACTCCTTTTGGGATTAAGTGTCTCTTTTTTTTTGGTTTGAAGATGTTTAAGGCGTATTGTATTTCCTTTTTTTATTGTTAAGTTTATGGCTTATGTTTTTCATTTGCTTTAATTAGGTAAGTATACTTTATACTAATGAAGAGGCATGCTAAATTTTGCCATCATCAACTTTAGGCGAATATTGAAAACCAACAACACGTAATTTTTGTTTATTTCAGTCTCTTCAAAAGTGGCGATATTGGATATTTTAATACGATGTGCGTAAACAATCCTATCTATTGTAGTCTTTCAAAGCCCAATTTCAAATACCCAAACTCCATACCATAGACTAACAAATTTTTCGCCAGACAGTCGCGACTTGACATGTCTCCGAAACGCGACGTATTAACAACATCAATTATCGAGACCCGTATTGGGCGGGTCTAGGGTCTGATTCCGCGATACTGAGGTCCGGCTGCAATGCTTGATGGATGGTAATTAAACCAGGACGTTGGACGTGAAAACTGGTGATATCTGACGTATCTGTTGGTGGTGATTGGCAGTATAGGATTAGGGTCTGAAATGTGTTTTTAGGTGTTGTTTCTGAGGCTGCTCCACCTTAGATGTAGATTTATTATTGACTGTAGAAAAACATACCTATTGTAAGATGCTGGATATCTAGTAGTTGATTGGAAAAAAATCCCCAATTCTTTATTGACCTTTGCAAAACCTAAGATAATTTCTCTAAGAGCTCATTTTGTCTTAACCTGTTTCCCAAAATGATTAATTTCATTAATTAATTGCCAAATTAAATACCCATAGCTACATTATACAGCCGTATCTTCCTAACCTTTGCTCCAAGAACGTTAGTGCTCAAAATTTACATACAGCCATATCACCAAATCAATCTTCCCACAAAGCCAACATTATCGGAGCAGTGTATTCAGAGAGCGTTTCTCCCGGACATCTCGGGACAGCTTGGACAGGCATCCGTCCCATCACTGTCCGGGATGTCCGAGCAATTAGACTAACGGACCATAGACTTGAACTTGGCTCCTTGTTTATAGAATGAGGCTCAGGGAAACATATGAGATCGATCTTGTGCATGGCAATTATTTAGTGAGGAATGTTTTCTGTGTCGCGGCGGAGTGAAACGACGTGGTTGTGATGAGAGATGCATGTCTGATGGACTGTTGGAGTATCGGGATTTCTGTTTAAGAGAAGTTATAATCTTTTGTGTTTATTTTGATGAAATGCTTATGGATTAGAAAAATTTTGAGTGCCTCGTCTAATTAATCGTTTGTAGTTTGTAAAGCGGATCTTCGGCACTAAAATACCATAAATAGACACTGGTGGACTGTGAATATAACTTTACCAACTCGTATAAGATACTTATATAAGAAACGGCACGGATTTGGAAGAAAATAACACTGATGGACCCTGAGTCTCTGACTACATAAGACATCCTTAATCCGATTGTAGACTACTTCATAAGCAGTGACCATAGGATACAAGTGCAACCACAGGTAACAGCTATAGTACAAAATAACTTGTAAATACAATAAACGAGGAACGTGTTAATATAACCCAGTGAGCATTATAACCCACTTACACAACAAATGGGCACGCTAACACCTGTAAGTCGCTAGTCCAGTCGGCATGAAACCCTAGGTGTCAGTCGTTTTCTTCCGTCGCCTATGTAGCGGTGTGTAAATACGTGAATCCGCTTTGTACTGTGTTCACTTGCTGCTAATCGAATTAGTATAGTGTACGAGTAGAAAGACACGTTTGCTCATCATGTGTCTTAAGAATTGCTGGTGAGGATTAGCTTTAGAAGAACGAGGAGCTTAGTTAGTTTAGGAAGGTTCAGAATTTGGGTTTGTTCGAGATCAAAATGGAAAAAAGATCTTGCTGATGTTAATGCAACAACCAAAATACCGATGTAGAGACTTAGGTGATTGAGGACCATTCTGAATGTTATGTTATGAATGATAAGTGCGACGTGCATGGAAAAATTGCTCATGTACTGATCCCAGTTAAAAAGAACGAACAAAGCTGATGGTATCACAAAAGGAGCCAATTGAAAAACCTTATTTTTTGCTGAACAAATAAAGTGTCTCGCAATCTAAAGCGATAATCGCTGGACGGAGGGAAGCAGGGAGCGGTTGCCTCGACTGACTACAGTCATCAATCAGCGACCGGCCTATCTCAACTAACAGGATACAGAAAACATTTATAAGTAGGAACTACTCGAATCTAAACAAGAATTAATTATTCCGTCCCACGAAAGGCACCATCAAACAAATGTAATTTCTACGTGAAAACGCTGAAACATCATTTCATCCCCAAAGCAATTCTAAAGGCCATTAACCAATAATTTCATCGAATTTTATATCCATCATATTAACGCGCTCACGGACGCCGCCGCGTCCATTATCCCAGCTTCCTCCAACTCCCCGCGGAAATCTCGCCGCATTCAAATATTTAATTACTTTAGCTCTCGATCGTTTATAAATTCGAACGCGAGTGGTATCATAAAACGCGCTAATGCTTTATAATTAAAATATTCTCAACAAGCCGTGGCGTAATGGCACCTCCGGCGACGGTCTCCTCCTTCGAAAAAAACGCATAAAAAATTACATTCACCCCAGAGGACTCACCCCTTGTGTCGGGAAAATCGATTAAAAAGAGGAGTCGCGGGGCGAAGTGACGCGGGCAGCGGGCGGCGGGGAGTTTAATATGTACGAAAAAATGCACGGCGCTGCGGGAGCGAGGGAGAGACCCAAGGAGCGGGTCTTGAGTTGCCTTCAATTTTTATAATTACGTTCATACGTGAGCGCCGCCGCTGCCCGCGCCACCGCCGTCGCTTTCCACCACCGCCGACACCGCCACCACCGCGCCGCTCCGAGCTCCCTCCGATTACTTATTTAGAATAGTTCTCCGCTTCATACTCTCGCTCACGATTACTTTTTAATTATTGAAAGCTAAGGCTTTCAATAAAACAACTTGCCAGTTTTAAACATTTAAACACCGCCTCCATTATTTTTCTGCTCAACGTTGAATCTTGAAAAACTTAACAACAACAGCGCGTCTCGAAATAAGACGTATTGTAACTTTTTCGTTTTCAGCGACAAAATCAATTTCCATCAGTGAGAGAGCTCCAAAGTTTTCCACACACACAGCAATCAAGGAAAGATGGAGGCAATAAGAACGGGATAACCGACTAGAGGACGTTATCTCAGGAGACGGTTTGCAAATGAGCGGGCACGCACACACGCGCCCGACCACTCACACATGCGCTAATGCCGCGTCCACACACGCCACGTATATGCGTGCGTACATTTTATAAATAGATATCGCTTTTTTTATCCGGGTACAAGAATAGGGGGTCGCCACCCGAGGAGGAAGGAGACCCCTGCGGGGGACGTGTTGGATTTCAGATTGCTACGAACTGCAAAAATGAGGGATGAAAGAAATATAGCTTAAAACGCAGATATTTCCCGGCGTCTTAAGGCGCAGGGGTGAGCGGGGGCCGGGGAGTGTGTGGAACAAAGTAGAGTGGCGATATTGAACCAAAATGAAATGGTAAACGAACCGTGTGCGTCCGATCTAATGCGAATTTATAATTTGGACATTGCCCCGGACGGCGCACTCTTTGAACTCGGAGGGTGGGCCGCTAAGGTGAATTTACAAAGAGTGCGGATGTGATTTATAAATAGGGGAGAGCGGCTGTGTATGCTGACCATTCATTTCTGCTGGAGGTTATTTTTTCCATTAGCTTTGAGGTCGTTAATAAGCGCATGTCGGTCGTTTTGGCACAACGAGCGGGTGTTTAGGCGTATCCTCATTGCGCAGGTTAACGCGAGTGTCCGCCGACCTAATTGTCGTCGCGTCGCGTCTAATCGGGATATGCGCCGCGCGATAATTGCGACAGATTACAGACACAATGTGCGCTCTTCCGATTACTGAGCAATCTTACAGACGCGACAACCGTGCGTATTCTACATACTTCACAGACATTAATTCATCAAAAGAGTATAGTAAGATTGACAGTAATCATTGTAGAAATTAAATCCAGCCTTAAGTGCCGCTTAATTTTTAAGTCTCATCAATGTTAATAGGGACAAAAATCTGTTGTGCGAGCGTCGCGTCTCCGAGTTTAATCTTTATTGAGTTTATTACCGGCGTTAAGTGCGACAATTGCAAGTCTTGCTAATTCGTTAATGAGGTATGTAGGTGTAGCGCGGGCGAAATAAACGTTTAACACTAACAACTGACGCGCATTAACGCTAACTAGGCTAAAGAATGTTAGTCTGCATATGATGCAACTATAATACGTACGGAGGGTAAGTAGAGCACACTTAATAGATTTACTGAGAGTGCGTGACGTTACTATTTCAAACAGAGACGATCGAACTGTGCTGTCTAAGCGGAAAAGTGAAAATTGCGTACGTGAACTGGATGAAAAAATATTAAAAATTAATCAAGAGCCCGAACCGGTGAGGGGAGGGAAGGGAGCACATGTGTCGACAAAAAAGCGTCTCCCTCTCCGGGCACGTGCGGAGAGCCGTTCCGGCCCCGTTCCGCCGCCGAGTTAAAAGTTTCTTCGGACAAACAGAGGATTTGTCACAATTACGGCAGGGGCGGTGCGTCCCTACTTGATTAAAACCTAAATCACGTGACGTGTTTACAGCCGCGCCGGAGGTGTTTTCAATTTGCCGACTCCTGGACTCGCCATTGGCGTTCCGGACACGTCTCGACGCACCTATCTGGGGGCGGACCGGCGTTTTGAATTTGTTGCGAATTAAATTATTGACGATCTAATCGGCGAGCCGATCTCTCTCGGACACCCGCTGGTAGGTACCACGGTGCCACCTACCTCCGTGCCACCCGACCGGCCGGAAGAGCGTCACGTTTCTTAATTATTTCTAAATGTCGCGCCCGAAATCCGAAGTTGATTGCGACGCCTCTGTATTTCGCCACGGTAACGTTTAATCCATAAAAAGCTACGTGGAAAAAGAAGATTAACATTTGAATTAATCGGGAGATTAAACATAATGAAAGAAAATCTCATTACGGCGGGTATAATGGCGGTGAGAAATATCGCCGGGCGAGCGGAAAAGAAAAACGCCGCATAAAAGAAAAGGCGCGCGCGAAGAAAATTAAAAGCTCGAACGAAATTAAAAAATGTTAAAAAAATGTAATCGACGCCGGAGCGCGATTAGGGGGGAAATGTGATTACGCGTTCATCGCGCGTCCTGTTCGCACGCACGCGTAGTTACCTTAACCCCGCCACGTTAATTGCTCACCATCGCTAGTGATGCCACGGCACCGTATCGAAACACTATCGATTTTCGATATTGTGGTATCACCAGAATGGAAAGATTCCTAGTGAGGTCGGAATCCACCGGCAATCTCAACTCCAAAAGACCTGGTGAAGATATATCTGGTCCATGGCAGCCTGCCAAACGTCCTGCGGTCTCGAGAAACTCTGAAAAGTTTGATGAAGCGCGAAGATTACCCTTGCACAATCAGTTTAGGGATCTCACTGTGGACGACAAGTGCGAGTCATCAAGGAATAACCAATACAGAGATGCATCAACTGGAGTGAAGAAAAATGGACATATTCCACCCCTAATATTGGAGATACAGAAAGATTGGACACATGAAACAATTAAAAACCTCATCTCCCGTTACACCAACAAGTTTCATCTTCAGTATAGAGCCAACAACAAAGTTTCAGTAAATTGCCACTCAACAGAATCTCACCAACTTGTGAAGGAAGGTCTCCGCAAAGAAAATGCAGCTTTCCTAACCTACACACGCAAAGACGAAAAAGTCCCCAAAATGGTGATAAAAGGTTTACCATCCTACGTTCAAGAGGAGTTATCTGCCGAGCTCGAAAAACTTGGATTTCCAGGAGCAACAGTCTCTCAAATGAAGACTCAATCAGTGAGTACACTGTCTTGCCCACCATTTTTAGTAGTGCTTCCTCCTGGAGCAGACATAGCCAAGTTTCGCAATATTAAATATTTATTTAAGTGCGTGGTTACGATTCAAAAATTCATGCCCAAAAAGACTGCTGGGACTCAATGCTACAGATGTCAAAGCTTCGGACACGCTTCGAGGAATTGCAATATGCCCGCTAGGTGTGTTAAATGTACAGAACCTCATGCAACGAGTGAATGTCCTAAAAAAGACCGCATTGAACCTGCGCGCTGCTGTAATTGTGACGAGAACCACCCTGCTAATTTTCACAAATGCGAGACTCGTCTTGCCTACCTGAAACGAGCCCAAGCCAGGCGTGAGAAGTCTAGGCCGATTCATGCCACGGTGCAATACGCGGCTGCACCTTCTACTATTTTACCACCCTCATCTATGAAACTTTCGTATGCTGCTACTGTCAAAACCCACACCAATAATAATTCTGCTCCTAACGAGCACTTGGGTTTACCACCGGATGACCCTGTAACAAAAGAGATGCTGGAAATACTTATCTGTGTTAAAAACCTTAAACCACAATTTTCTGCATGTGAATCTATGTTAGATAAGGTTATGTTAGTTCTAACTCATCTTGGTCACTATGTATAACAGAAATGAGTTAAGACTTTTATCTTGGAACTCCGATGGAGTTCGCTCAAAAATACATGAATTACTTGAGCTAGCTGTATGTACCCTATCAATTGATATAATAGCTGTCTGTGAAACCAAACTTACTTTTAATACTCCCTTAACGACACCAGGATTTAAATGCTATCGACAAGACAAACACCACAATGGGCGGGGACAAGGTGTAGCTATTCTGGTCAATGAGAGATTTGAGGTCGGACCGATCACTGTTCCCAAAACTAAGCACATTGAAGCTGTTGCTATAGGTTTAAAAGTTAGCGGGACCAACTACGTCTTTGTGTCAGCTTACCAATCGCCGAACTTGCAGCTTGAATGGAATGACTTGGATATTTTATTTTCCCTGGGGCCTCATGTTGTAATAATGGGAGACTTTAACGCCAATCACGGGTGTTGGAATAGTAGTTACGTCAACACCCGTGGTAATATATTGTTTCGTCACATGCTTAACCATGATTATGTGATACATTACCCTGACTCACCTACACAGGTCAACTATAGACCCGATCTCACTCCTACAAATCCCGATTTGATTCTGGCACTTAATGTAAACAGCATACACGAGGTTCGTGCAATACCTGCCCTTTCATCAAACCACTTTCCTATACTTTTTACAATGAATGGTCAATGCTATCGCAAACCTAAATCCAAACACTATCGTTTTTGTGACGCTGATTGGGATAAATACCGGTCCTTTCTTGACCAAAAGATTTCGTTAAACTCGAAGGTGTTTGAATCTGAGCCGGAAATCGACTACGCCGTGAACCACCTACAACAGTGTCTTACTGCTGCCAGAGACAAATTTATTCCCAGTAAAGTACACGAAAATAATTGCATAAAACTACCTAAATACATCGCAAAAATGATTAAGTATAAAAATCAACTTCGCAGAAAGGAACAAAAAGTGCCCCTTCCGGAAAAAAGACTATTGCGATCAGTTATCAATAAATTACAGCATTCCATTAATTTGGCTCTAACAAAACATCAAGATAAAATATGGAACACTAAACTTTCGAAAGCTGACAATCCTAGCAACGATATTTGGCGACTGGCTAAGTCATTAAAATCCGGATCAGACTCAATACCTCCACTTAAAACATCTGAGGGCACTGTTACAACCAACATCCGTGATCAATGTGATGCTCTAGCAGATGCTTTCGAGATGAACATAAATCTTACTCGTGACTGGATAAGCCATAGTGTCGAGAAGGACGTCCAGTCAGCCACTATGTACTTAAATGATGTAGTCACAGATGAATTACACCTATCTGTGAGGCCAACTGAAGTCTGGAAAGTTTTACGTAAACTCAAGATCAGAAAGGCTCCAGGTGATGATGGTATACACAACATTATGCTTAAAAATCTGTCACAAAAATCTGTTGTGTTTATCACAAAAATTTTCAATGATTGTTTTAAATTGGGATATTTCCCCAATACGTGGAAAACTGCAAAAGTTATCGCACTTAAAAAGCCTGGAAAAGACACCTCTTTACCAGTTAGTTACAGACCTATCAGCCTACTTCCGGCTCTAGGTAAGCTGTTTGAGGTCATGATTTATAATCGCATGCTACGTTGCTCTGACCAACTTCTTATGAACGAGCAATTTGGCTTTCGTTCCTCTCACTCCACGGTACAACAATTGGCTCGAGTATCTGAACACATTTCTTATCATCTTAATCTGAAGCAGTCTACCGGTATGTTCCTTCTGGACATCGAAAAAGCCTTCGATACCGTCTGGCACGAGGGCCTTTTATACAAACTCCTCACTTACGGCATTCCAATTAAGCTTGTAAAACTTATTCAATCCTATCTTAAAAACCGGCAATTTGTGGTCCACATTGGTACTGACAGGTCTTCTCCCCGTACGGTATCGGCAGGTGTTCCTCAAGGTTCGGTGCTCGGTCCCTACCTCTTCATATTATTCGTGAGTGATGTTCCGGTGCAGATCCGTACTCACCTGGCCTGTTTTGCCGACGATACAGCATCGTACACAAGCGATGATGACATCGACATTATCATCAGTAGACTTCAGTTGTCGCTTGAACTACTTCAATCTTATTTTAATAAGTGGAAGCTGAAGTTGAACGAATCCAAGACTGAGGCGATACTCTTCACACGCCAACGTGCCACCCCAAAAAGAACATTAAAAATTGCTGGGCAATCGATTCCATGGAGCACTGAAGTTCGCTATCTTGGCGTCACATTAGATAAAAAACTTAACTGGACTAAACATGTAAATAAATTACGTGTTAAAGGTGCGCAAGCACTCGGTTCTCTCAGTCCTATACTTAATCGAAAATCTAAGCTCAGCGCTAATACCAAACTCAGGTTATACACCACTCTAATAAGACCTTGCATCACCTATTCGTGTCCGGTGTGGAGTAGCACTTGTCAGTCTAACTATAACATGTTACAAATAATTCAAAATAAAGCAGTTAAAATTGCCTATAATACTCCGTTTAAAACTAACCTTAAAGCACTACACAATAATATAAAATTAACTAGCATAACAAAATTCATCCTAAAATTAACTCGTAAATTTTACAACAAAAATAAATGTCATCAAAATACATTAATTGCTAACATTGCTCAAATTGAGTTAAAAGACTTGCGGCATATCGATAGATACGGTACATACAAGCTTCCCCATCACTACGTGTTGTTTGCGCACAATACTGATAACGCGTCGTAGCTGGAGCTGTACGTTGCGCCAGCGCTTCCCCCGCACTCACCGTGTTTAGGTGAGAGCGCGGGGGGCGCGGTGGCTCGTGAGTCGCTGGTGGCCACGCGCGATCACCTAAGTTACCGCTTGCACCGGTCGCACTTACGCTGAGCGCGTAGTTAAGTATTTTGCTGCTACCCCCTATTTTTTATTTTTTATTTTTTATTTTTATTAGTTTTATTTTCTATAAGTAAATGAAATTAGTCACAATAATTTCATCAGTTAATATGTAAGACTAAATTTATTGAATGCCTCATGTTGTAATAAGTTTGAAACCATCACTATTATATACTTATAAAGGTGATCTTAGCCTGTAGAAGTGTTGTTCATAATTTTTAGTGTAACTGTTACTTTATTATTAAGTATTACAGTTTTGTATTTGTTTTATGTCAATAAAGAATTTTCTAACAACAACAAGGGGGGAAATGCAAACAGAACGGAACACTCTTACTTCGGAGGTGCGGGGTGCGGTAGGGGGTAGAAAGTTCTCAATTAAAGACCGGCTACGGAGTCTCGTTGTAATTAGATTCTTTTTCATCTCCTTAAATCAGCGGCATCGCGCTGACACCCACTCTGTTTAATTTGTAATCGAGACTTGTTAGCATCCGTGTTCTTTTAATTCCATTTTCTCGTTGCGAGTAATTTTCTCGGACCGCTTGATTGATATTAAATTACGTGTTTGCTGTGATCACTTTCAGATTTCTTTAATTTTCCCGCTGGCTTCCATCTTCTGAGATATCTCATTGGTTTTATAGATTGTTATTACGGTAAGTAATTCATTTAGAATCAGGCTTTTACTGTGAGATGCATTACTATGTCATTTGTTTCATGTGAAATGGAACAACATGACTAATCTAATTTATAAAACTGTTTCTTTATACCTAACGTGTCTCAGCTGATATAACATGGAAAATACTAGGCTACGTTAGAATCCCTACATTACTCGTAACTATTACACAACACAAGACAATCCTACATTCCATTAATACCGCCACTATTTAGGAAGCGTACCTCATCCGATAGCCCAAAGCGGGTGACCTAGTATCTGGCATTAAACAATGAGCCGGTGTCCGGTGTACGTCATTGTAGTAAGTGCCGCCTCCACGAGACGTATCCTCAGTCTTAAATGGTAATTATAATTAGCACACTCGTGTCTATTATGGTCTTGAGAAGGGTCAAGGTATAGAGTCGTTTGACTAGGAAAGTTTAGCGTGTCCTGTCATGTTCACTTTGACATGATCTGTATCTTGGGGATCAAATCTAATAAAAACATGATCAGAACCATAGTTCATTTCAAAAGTTATGATTCGAATTGATACGATGGATATTCCACATTTAAATTCATAAAATAACATACGTTAAAAACGACAAAGAAAAACGGACAAGTTAAAACCAAAGCTCAAAACTTGATTACAGCAATCTTGAGTTTTCAGCAAAAAAAGCACCTCAGTAAAATTTTCAAAGCAGCAATATCATTAAACATTTCCCCTTGTTAATTATTCATAAAAATAAAACAACCGCTTTGCAGCAATTCAAAAACCTCAAACTTAAGGAAAGCCGTTTGTAAGCAACACGAACCCTCAAGCCGGGAGTTCGAAGTAATTAATTCCTGGTGTCCGAACGCGCGACCGAGTGTAATTAAACATCGCGCCTTGTAATTACCGACTCAAAGTTGTCGGAAGTTTTCGGACGCTGTCGGAAATTGTCGGCAGTTGTCGGCCCCTGGCCGGGCTTAAGTGGTCAGACTGGCCAATTAAATCCGCCCCCGACGACGCGATTAAGCAATTAACGCGGATGGGCGGGCGGACACTCGCTCATTTGAACAATCCTGGCTTTTCCTGTTGGGAAACTTTTGATTTTCAGGACCTGCCTTCACCACAGAGGGGAGGATTTTGTTTTCAGGGAGTTGCTTATGGTAATTGTGTCTTAAATCTGCTTGAGTTTATTACAGTTTCCTTTTCAGAGATTTTCATTTTAATCTCCTTGTAATGAATTTTTTCTTTCGAGTCAGTGGTTTTATTTTATGTTTAAAATATTAAGTGATCCATTTAGATGGCTTTAACATATATAGAAAACTGTTAACAGGTTTACATCAATCACCATGACTCATAGAACAGGGAAAGGATTGAGAATTCAATGTTTACATCCAGTAAAACAAAAACACATCACGCCAAACAAAAACAGAACAATAGAAACATCAATAAGACCACAGCCTAAACAAACAAACAGGTGTTACCACAAGACAAAGACGAAACGATTAACCTACATTAGCACCGAAGCCAACCCTTTACCATAATAATTAAACAACTTTACCTAATCACAGAGCCCTTGGGGCGAACTCATTAAGAGAATCTCCTTACACCGTATCATCCCTCAACCCTTTTATTAAGCCAGGCAGTTCGTTTTAATTCAATAAAGCGGTGTAAACTGCACAAACAGCCGGCGGAGAAAGGGTTAATTTGCATGTCGGTGTTTGCAGGGTTAACCGATGGTTCGTTAGGGTTGGAAATTAGTGGAGGGGAGGAAAACTCATGGGAAAGTTGTAGTAGGTCAGTGTATTGGGCTATTAATTAGGCTGCAGTTAGGAGGGGGCGAAGTGTGCCAATGCCATTGTGTTCATAGCTTTACACAATGCAGTACGAGTGTACGAGTATTGTTGCAAGCTCTTTGGGAAAATTCGGAAAATGTTTTGCTGTTGTAAGGTGTAAATTAGAAAAATGGAGGAAATATTCATAAATGAAAAGCTGATTAACCGGCTGAATGCCGTAGTTACAGAAACAATTAAAAAGCCATTGTGTCTCGCGTGGATCCACGTTCCAGCACACGAAGGGTTAAGTATTATTTCAATTTTAGAATTTTTTGTGAGCTACCTGACCAAAAGATGTGACGTAGGTATTACGTAAACAACTTTATTATTCATCAGCAACAAATTTTATAAAATTGTAACGAATTTAACAATATGGAATCCCACTCACTTTACACGAGTCAAAACAATTTTCATTTTCCCGACTAAAACATAAAAACCCAGACTGATAAATAAATACTGATTCCAAACAACTACTTATCAAGTTATAGCAGCTATTTAAACGGACGTAAACTATAATTACAGTACACAACTTTGTAAAAAAGAAAGGGAAAAAAAACGTAAAAAATTAATTTATACAAAACGCTTCGAAAGACAAATGAAGAAAGGTTGGGAACACGCTTCGTGGGCGGCACTCATGCATTCATTATTCACTAATTTGTTGTTAGAAACGGGTAAAATAACAGCCCACCAATTATTATTAGTATTAATGATAACCTACCGTTTCCCAGACACTTTTTTTTCTTGATTAATTATTTAAAGGGTGATACATCGCGGGTTTTATTAATGTTTAATATCGAGTCATTTGTTTTATGAATTTGAATTTAGTATCTCAATTAGAAATGGAATGAAATTTTGTAGATTTTTAACATTGTGTTTTAGGTATCTACTTCAGTGAGAGACAGTGTTTTCTAGTATCTTTCAAATGTGCTTCAATGGTCCCTATTTCCCTAATGGCAACTTTTACCGTGACTTCGTCACCAACTTAGTGCACTTAGGCATAGATTTAAACATTTTGATTTTAACTATACAACAGCAAAAATAATATGCAATATTATGTGCCTTTTATCTAGACTAATAATTATTATAATAAAGAGAAAAGATTTGATTTTTTGTATGTTTGTTACGTTTTCACGATAAAACGGCTGACGGATTTAGATGAAATTTGGCACATGGGTAGACCATGACCTGGACACAGACATATTTATCTCGATATTCTCACGGGATCGAGACTTATGCGGGTGAAACCGCGGGGTGCAACTAGTCATAAATAAAACAGCAATTTTGCATTTGCAAAATCAATTTCTGCAGCCTAATTTATGACAATTTCCACGGTGTAAACATATTTGTTACGTTGTTCCAGCGCTAAAACCATGTGTTTACACGACCAAGAAAATGCCTTACAAGGTATGTCCATAACGTGCCGTGTAAGTGTAACATCAATTAAAATAAAAACAACAGAATAACGACTATTAAAACCGATAATTACGAAGCGCTGTCAGCGAGGTGTTAAAGTGTACTAGTGCTGTCATTAAAACTAAGTGATGAGAGATATATCGAGTAATTGTCGGGTTTTTGTTAGAATTTCATGCACCGTTTGACACCGACGCGGCTTAGTTAAACGGGTATAGACAGTGTTTTCATTTAATTACGTACACATACGTTAATAATTACATAGGTTTCCACGCTCGATGCTCACTGGGTTTTGTAATTCAACTGTCTATAAAAAAATGTTTGAATGATTTATTATTAGTCGTACGTTATTACATGAATGTGCCATGTAAGCTAGATTCGATTTGTGTGGATGTTTTTCATACAGATATTCTAGAAAATAATTAAGATTCCACGAGATGAAAATACATTTCGCGAAATTGTGAAATTTCAAATTTTATTTCTGCGAATAAAAGAACCTAGACTTATCTCAGCCAATATGTAAATCTTAACATAGGTACTCTATAGAGTTCCATATAAGTAGGTAACTACCTTTTTATTCAATTTTGAAATATGAACATTCGAAAATTAAAATAACGAATAGCCACATAAAACTCAAGCGCAAACGATCATGGGTAGGTTGGGGCGAGCGTGCGTCGGAGTCTATCAACCGATGCAATTTTGATTGATTGCATTGCTTAGTGTAGTGTAACCAATCTTATTGAAAACTGGCATTGTATGGCATCGGAAAGGCCATAGCTGTGTTCGACGCGCGGCTTCTCAAACGGTTTAAATTGAAAAAAGAACGGGGGACAACCCTAAACCGGGGCTAGTAATGCGTTTGTGACATTTTATATTTTGGGGAGTTATTATACTTGGTTTTGGACAAAAAATACCTCAACTAATTGCACTTTACCGTACTTGCGGATTTATTTTGTATCCCTACGCAAATTCGAAAATGGTCTACAATCGTATACATACTAGTGTGTGTATCTACATGTGTGCTTAAATTAGCATTTGCTTCATTACTGACTGGATATGATAATAATGATGCATACATTATCTGGTCAAATATGGCAGAGTTAATACCAGTCATACATGTATCTGGTTCCAGACTACTCGTATGAGGAATGACTGCATATGTTTAACTAGGAAATTCAAAGGGTAAGCAATCATTGCATTCACTGCTTACTTATCGAGAATTGTAGCATTTGTCAGGTTGTGCAAACAGTGTTCAATGAGTAAAATAAATGAAAACGAATCAATACAAATAGGCGATGTCAACGACATAAAGCCGCCGAACTTTAACGACATGTCAAACTCAACTGTCGATGTTTTTTCAATTTAAATCGATAGAAAGAGGGGCGGCTTTATGTGCTAACTCCAAAGAGGGCTGGGGCATCGATTTTTAAAGTTCAAACGCGATTAATTAGACCCAACTTTCCATTCGTAGTCAACAAATATTTTTGTTAAGAAAAACCCAGCGACTTAACGAAGTGGTATACTTTTTTGAATTACAAAGGAATGTAAACATCGGCAGAGGAACAACAATTAGAATAGCCGATATCGGCGTATCGCCGCGAGGCTCGCCACCCCACGCCACCCTATTATTTTATCTAATCAAAAAGTTTTAAAAGGAAAAATTATGCCGTCCTTTATTATGAGTCAACTTTCCTTGAGAGGGGAGCAGGGGATATATTTTTAATAACGATTCGACTAAAGAAAGTCATCGTAAGAAAGAATTCTTTTTGCAAGAAATGAGAATTTTGCCGTAATCTAAGTGTGAAGTTTTTGTGAATCTTTATTATTATTTTTCGTAGTAAAAAGTTTAATGACAAATATATTGCGGTGTTGCGAACTGAGTCAAAGTATTTGACAATGTAGGAATATGACTACTTTGGGGTACTCAAAGTACACTCAACATTATATTAGGCTACATTGTGGGTAAGTTCCTCTGAAACAGAAAAATAACTAACGCTTAACATGTTTATAAAAGTTTGAAGAGAATGAGTGGAAGACAAATTATTGATCATAACATTGTCTTGAGTTTACAGGTACTTTTTTACCCACTGAAATAATTAATTACCTCATTGATTATCGTGACTACCGAGATGACGACTAAGGGCGGCCGTACACGGACTGCTTCAAGCAGTTGAGACCGACTGCTTGAAGCCGCGACCGCGCGGTGAACTCTAGTCATCCATTCGCTGCCGTACACACGACTGCTCGAGCAGTCGCGACCGCTTCATAGTTCACCGCGCGGTAGTGGCTTCAAGCAGTCGGTCTCAACTTCTTGAAGCAGTCCGTGTACGGCCGCCCTAAAAGAGAAGTATGGAAGAAAAATACATGTTGCGCCGTCACCCACCCAATACATCGTGATACTTAAGGGCCGGAGAATGATGATGACGATGATTGCTTTTAAAATATATTTTGACTAAAAATTCTCATTGTTTAATTATGTTAATTCGATGCACTTGCCGCATAATAATTTTTTTCACTATAGTTACCTCACAAGATTGTCGCTAATGGAAAAATGCAAATTGAAATCGAAAATTTCACTTGCGTAGTAGAGCTTGTTACGTTCAAAGGCGTCAGATGAGACCAAACATTTCTATATAAATTAAGGAAAAGATGCTCGAAAAAACCGAGGGTGCGACTCACCCCAAGCTTCTTTACTCAACGTGTTCAGTAAATACGCTCTGTTTATCGTGAACCCACACGAAAACGTGTCTTATTTACAATCGTTAAGGTACACATTCTTATAAACTTGATTGTATGTTTGAATAATATTTTTCTGAGGCGGCGTTATTATTGCACACCTTGTATGCGTAAATCAGTGCTCGGGGCAAGCATTTTTCAGACAAAAAGATGCAATTATATGCAAAGGGAGGGTAGCACTCCCGTAATGAGGCGCATTTGGAATTTTGTTTTTGGCTGTCTTTATAGAGGAATAAATTGTGTTGGAATATGAAATATCTTCAAATTATTAAGGGGGTACCGTAATGGATATCTTGTTAACAATTTTTTTCTTTGATGTTTACGTTATTATCTACTTATTCATGGCACGAAAACTTCAAAGTGTAAATACAAAAAAACTTGAAAAAAAAAAAAGAACGTAATTTATACACACAAGTAACACAAATCTTCAAATTTTACAACTTTTACCAAGGTATTTAAATCATACGGGAATATATTTTACCTATATAATACTTGTGGGATGTCCTTTAAAAATATCTAGGCAGGTATAATGCAAGTAAATATCACATTACACACAACTTTTCAGCGAGCATATATCCTTTCAGCAAAAAGCGATAACTTTCCAACTAGCGCAATAGATGGCGTTAGTATTCAGATAACGAGAAATATCAAGAAACACGGATCAGAATTCCATGAAAAATAAACCTGAAACTTTGCACAAAGAAGACTTTTATATAAAGTATTCTGAGGTTTACTATTCATTATGCAAGGTATACCCTATTGAATTTCTTCTATATCTGAAACTCCAGGAAGAAGACTCGAATATAAGTCTTTCTAAGTAAAGGATTAATCAGTCGGATATATCGCAGGTACCTATACACAATTTCTTCGATGCAAATTTGACTTATCATCCATCTATTGTGTCTCGTTTAATACGAACGTCAGTAAATACTGAATATACATCAACTAGCTGCAAATACTGGGTCAAGGTTTGTCAACCCTGTCCAACGGGACTCGCTGAGCCGGAAATAAAAGGAAGACATACCTGTTTGTCAAAACTTTGACGTTTTGAGTTCAATGACAGTGATCAGTGTTAGAATTTTGTATGGAGATCAGACTTTGAAAACATTTCCGATTTTTTGTATAAAGAAAGCATTAAGATAATTTTCTAAGATGAATGATTAGTACGTAGGTAGGTATATCTTTGAATTTCCTATTAGACTTTGTTCAGAGGTATATTTTTAGCGCATCGTTCATCTTATTGATATTAAGTACCGACGCCTGATGATTGTATAGGTGTTATAACTAACCCGACTTTGTTTTATTTAGTATGTAGATTTAAAATATAGCTTTACTAATTTAAAAGCTGACGAATTATTAGTCAGCAGCGACCTTGCAATTTAAAATTCAACAAAAGGGATAAAGTTTCATAAGGACCTGCATATTTTGACCGCCTCTTGTACATACCTATGAATGGGCTAAACCGTAATAATAGTTCTATGGCTAAACCAAGGACATGTTTGTAGGCTAGGACTCCAGTGCTTCACAACACAAGTCTTGCATTAAAAAAACAGTTTCAAAACGTGTTCGAATAAATTTTCCTAATTTAATATTCTGAAATATGTATTAATAAAATTTGAAGAACGCCTGAAAGCATGTAAAGGTTGTTTCAAAATCTATTAATATGACTACCTACCTACTGGTGATTTGAAATGTAAGTTAACATATTATGAAAGATTCAATTTCATGTGAAAATATTCCATTACTTTGCAATGGAATAGGTACTTTTGATTATATAATAGGTAAAACTTTCCTAAAGCGATCGTGTGATGTTTTAGCTGAAATGTCGATGACGTGTTGAAAATAAATAAAACATGATCTATTTTAATAAAAGTTCTAGAAGATCGGTTGAGGGTAAACGTATGACTCACTAGTGTGTGGTCAAGTCATTGAATGGGACATGGGACAGTGGGACAAGTGTAGATGTTGGTTGACAAGTGTCTCCCAAGTCCCGCCACACCTAAGCCCCGTAAGTACGGAGAGCGTGCAAGCCCCCACGCTGCGCTCTTTTACGTCCACAAAAACACATTTCCGTAATCACCTTATAAAGGGATTACTATAAATAAAGAGGAAAAAAGGAAATTAACCGCATTAGAACGAGGAAAAAATGGCGTCCCCTTCGCAATATGTGGGCTCCCACTGATAAAACACTTTATGTACGTCTCTCGCGTAAATGAAACAATGTGTTATTATGTATTCCTGTCAGTTACGGTTTGGGATCTTGCTCGCCAAGGAGAACTCAACCTTAACAAACGTAGCACACAACTTAGATTACAATGATTGGATCATCATAAATAATATTTTTCATAAGATACAATAATCTTGATTTATAAAGTTTTCGAGGTAGCAAACGAGATAGTTTCTAACAGATATGATTAAAATTACAAGAGGGCAGTCTATATGAGGAAAATCCGCCTAAAACCTATAAAATATATGCAGTTATACCCCCGTAGGTTTATGCCCCGTCGGGGTGGCGTGGATAGGGGATAAAAAACAAAATGAGGAGTTATGTTTTCGGTAATAAAGGACGGACGAGAGAAATCGTTTAAGACGCCGCCAAATGAGATGGAACGAATATATTTGATTATTTTTATGGCGTGGAATGGCGATACGGTGCACGCCACCGTCTCGGACCTAATGTATATTTGTTTTACTACACTTTAATGTTATATATTTTGTGTTTTAGTGGCGATCGTTTATAGGAAATCATATGGCACGTTATTCTGGATTACAAGTTGGCTTACGATTAGGATATTACCTTCATTTCACTTCATACTCTATTGTGTGGTGAAAACAGCGGTGGCCCAGTGGTAACGGCCGGCCGCGACTTACGAGTTGTAGGTCGTAAGTTCGAACCCAGACAGGCGCTTTTAATCACCACTGCTCTCAAAACGGTGAAGGAAAACATCGTGAGGAAACCGGCATGTCCTCAATATTCAAAGACATGTGACATCTATCAACCCGCACTGGGCCCGCATGTTGGATTACGGTCCACTCCCTCTCACCGAGAGGATGTGTCCCAGCAGTGGGAACATTATAGGCTGATTAAGTATACTGTTTGCTGGATCGCTCAGAATTGTAGAAAAAGGTATTCTGATGAGTGTTTAGAAAATATAGCGCGATAATAATACCTAATTGGTCACCGGCACTGATTGTTACATAGAGTCTCATTATAATGCATTCGTTACTGCGTGTGTGTACAAATGTGCAAAATGTTGTCTCAACCTCCAATAATAATTGTTGAATGTTAATAAAATTTTTCACGCGTTTCTCTAATGTCGACAGGTAAACAGCTTTGCTGCGTCTTCAGGATTTAGGTACAATAGCTATTAATGCAATCTGTCTAGCTTTCTCCCAACTATGTATTTTGGGGTTGGTTTCCAGTCTAACCGGATGCAGCTGAATACCAGTATTTTACATGAAGCGACTGCCTATCTGACCTGCACAACCCAGTTATTGGATAACACGATACCCCTTAGTAAGACTGGTTGTCAGACTTTCGAGCTTCTGAAGACCCGTAACGACAAAAACGTGTCATAGATCCAAGAATGACAGCCGGACCAATGGCTTAAAACGTCCTTTCCGAGGCACGGAGGGGTCACTCATCAACGGACCGACCGAGGTAAGCGCAGCTTAACCTGATCATCGAACCGTGCGGCTGTTGTTACTTAGCCACGAGCCCCTAATATCTATTAACTTCTTTGGGAAAGAATTTTCTGGTTTATCATTTGTGAATTGATGATTGGAAAATTCATGAAAAGTTTTTAACAAGAAAAAAATCCTTTTTGAAATCCCTGTGTCAATTTTTTAAACAAGTTAGTTTAAGTTTATCACATTTTGTTCACATTTCCGATTACAAAATATCCACTCCAAACTAAGGGCTCACCCGCTCATTACATAAAACTTTATAGTCAAACTCGATACATAAAATCGTATCGACTATATTAATCAAACACTAGGATACAATATCGATTTATGATCGTTACAATTGGGAGACAGTCGTTATTTTTATGGCTTAAAAAAAACTATCAATGCGAGAAATGCAATGTGTTTTATACAGGGTGTTGAAAAGTTCATTTAGATATGTTTTTGAAGGCGACTTGGTTTTTTATTTTTTACTGTGTTTAGTTTAGTTTGTGATCTTCCAGTACGAGTCGCAATAAATACTTTTTCTTTTTTTCTTTATTTAGGAATATCTTGCCTCGGATGCAAAATGAATTTAGGACTCTATTAAGGATTCCTTTTTTATTTATAACTAGCAGCGCCCCGCGGTTTCACCCGCATAAGTTTCGATCCCGTGGGAATATCGGGATAAAAAATATCCTATGTCCTTTCCCGGGACTCAAACTATCTCTATACCAAATTCCATCTAAATCGGTTTAGCGGCTTAAGCGTGAAGAGGTAACAGACAGACAGACAGACACACTTTTCTCTTACTTCCTTTTTCAGTTTTATGTATTTTCGATACTGAGTCCTTTCCACCCTGTATACAGTACTTTTAATTGCGTACGAAAAAAACTGGCACCCATGTTTTATCCCTGTTAATTTCGTTATAGATTCGATTCGGAAGGGTGCTATTGACGTCCCTTGTTTTGCTTTATGAGTCCAGGTCGGGATTACTGGGAATTTTATTACTTTTCTTTGTTTGGATACATCAATAGAACTGGATAAAAAACGATTTTTCTGAATAAAAAAAAAACAAGAGTTGAAGATGAGATTTAAAAAAAAAATTAATACTAGACACAACTATGTGTAAATCCAATCAGTTTTATTATATTCAATAAAAACTTACTCATCAAACAAGGTAATCCAATAAGAACCTAAAAACTGTGTGGGTAAAGGACTCTATAATCAACTTGTTACATCAAATCTTATTTGAAAAAACTTCTTACAAGAAATTGCCACGTAAAATGTGTAATATTTTATAAAGAACATTGTTTAAAAGTGTCGACAAGCACACACATGCGTGCACGAGAAAATACGCACACTTTCGCAACGACCCTCGCGACACATAATGAAGGGAGGGCACCGTGATATAATGCAGTTTTTTATTGCTTACTCCTTATACCCACAAGTAAAAAAAACTCCACCATACACGCGTATTATACATTTTAACTATTAGTGTTTTTTTCTGTATGGTATGGGGAAGGGTTCGGACGAGGGCTAGAGGGTTAAGCTTGATAAAAAATTTACGTCGATTCGAGTTTCGCGAAGATGTTCGTTTAGATGAGACTTTTAAGGGTCACTGGAGTGCTTTTGTTGCGTTTCGTTCTATCTTTGAATTACTTTGCAGAACTCTGAGCATTAGGTGTGACGTGCCCGTCGATGCTAATGCACGCCATCAAGGCAGACGCTCGGACGTCCAGTAGCTGTTGAATCCACAATCGAAGCATTAATTTCATATCAAAATCTAAAGTTTAAGGCCAGAACAAAGAGGCTCTTCGATTATTATTCTAATTTAATTCGGCTCGGGATTCGTCTGTCGCCTGTGTTTTATCGTCAGGTAGCCTCCCGTTTCTTAGAAAAAAATATTTATATCTTTTTCTATTAGATATCCCATTGTTCGCGCGAGGGCATGTCAGCACGCGACAAAAGGAACATTAATTATAATATCCGATTAAAAAACGCCATTTAGCTACGAGAGAGACGTCCTTTGTTTGAGATGATTGAATTCAGAATTACTAACATTAGCCACCATCCCGGGGGAAGTAAGCTGCATAAAAAGCAGTCGGTACCCACTGTTTGTGTAGGCAGTCGAGCAGCGGCGGGTGGCTCGCGGTTTTTATCTTTATACGTTCGGCACTTGATTTCCAAATGCTGGGACTATAAAGATATCAGATTACACGGGAAAAGTGCTACTTCCAAGACACGGACAAAAACTATGGCCACCGAGAGACTGCCGAAATATGAGCATCCAATTCCATAAACCACATTGGTGGGAGGAAGCACACGAGTTATGTTCGTACGTGCTCGCACATAGTAATTAGATATTAGGTACGTTACCCAACTAATCGTAACTCGCACGGGTGTTGTTTTACCCAAAAGGGGGAATAAATCACGCGCGCGCTGCGATGGCAACACCACGACACAATGAAAAAAAAAAACAAAAAAAAAGAAACAATATCAGAGCGCGGAACAAAAGAAATTATACCAACGAGCGGATCCATAGCGAAAAAATAGTTATGATAATAAAATAAAATGGTTAAATAAAAAGCAGTAGGTAATAATAGCTGTGCAGAACAATATGCTGCGTTTACGCGTTAGAAATGAATCAACTTTTATTAAACTAGTCCCATCATAGATACGCTTTTTGACGTTTCTCGGTGAGCAGCTGTCGAGAATTTTCGGATTAAATTCACTCAGATGAAGTACTGCATTATAATGAGACATTTTTGTTTCGCCTGTCCGCTTTTGTATTAACTAGTGTTATATTTATTTTTAAAACTTAGGGGTTGTATTTTACCAAATAATCGAAAGCAGCGATGTATGTGAGCCATGGGCCCTGAGAGTGTGCAGCGGGCCCGTGCCGAACCATATTTTTATAATAACGCCGGCCACAGATGCACTATTAATCTCGTACAAGATGCGTGGTTATTAAATCTCTGTGGAGCAGGACGATGTCGTCCGACGTATTATTAATGGAAGTGTATCACGGGAGCCATTAGATACATAATTAACATCGATCGTCGACTAAAAAAAACAACATCTCCAACGATCCCAAGGAAAACCGAGAGTAGCGTCACTCTCGCGACGAATAAAAACGTCATTAAAGATTGATTGCTGCGAGGAAGTATCATTAATATTATTCAATTAATAAAACGTAATTTTGCGAGGTGAAATGCGCACCCCGACGAGGAAAAAGCAATTAGTGGCTAGATTGCGATCCGTCAAAACAACTGCGTCGAGTGATGTTAAAAAAACGTCGAGGAGCATTCATTAAAGTAAAATTCGCGAGGGGTGAATATGTAAGGACTTTTTTGCATAAGACGGTGGCGCCCTCGATTTTGAGTTTTTTTTTACATTGAAAACAAACTATGTGGGCGCTCCGTAAGCGGTTTTCGTCACACTTGCACACTGTTAGTGTTGACGAAGTTTTTTTTTAATTGTGCTCGTAATGACTGTTGTTATGGTTTTATGGCGCAGTAATGAGCGGAGTCGCCGCGACATTTGCATGTGATCGCGGGGAACTTTTTTGTCACTTTTGTTGATGAAGTTTTTTCGACGGTTTTTTTTTTGCTAGATTGTTTATAGCGTGTGATACGGCTTTATTTAGAGTTTGTGGTTAAACATTTCAGTAGCTCCTTGTTTATGACTGAGGGGTGTTTTATTACTTATTTTTTTGAGGGTTACTTTTAGTCGGATCATGTGATATTAACACGATAGAGGAGGAAAATTGCCATACAATCGTGAACTTTCACAAGTTACGAAAAGTTTCTGAAATAAATGAACTTTTTTGTCCATAAAGGGTGAACTGGTGAAGACGTAGATATTAAAATAGAATTATAGGTTAGGTAAGCTATCGAGCAGACATTTCGGCTACGAACCGATAATAAACGTCGACCGGCTGACGTGCCGGCAGCCCCGATTTGGTATTAGCAATCATTAAATTGGAAATTACGCTATATCGGCGATACACGGCTTTTCTTTTATAAATATCTCTCACGTGATGCCGGTGCCGCGTCGTGTCACGACCTCACTGAAACGATGGTAATATTCAAATAGCGATATAAAAAAGACAAGTTAGGTAGCATTTAAAAAGCTTGTTTGTTTAGCGACGAATCGCTTTTAGTCATGACACGGTGCACGGCGCATCCAAGCCTCTGGATACGTGACAACTTTACGATGCTGTCGTCATAAACCCTCTACACAATGACATAAGGTACACATCGCGGGCGCACACCGACATAAATGTGCAGTTGTTGGTGGGATGAAAAATGAATGTGAATTATGAAAGGTCTCGAGGAAATGGGGAATGAAATGAGCTAACAGTTCGTTCGTGCTGTGTCGCTTTCTAACAAGATGGACTCTGATAAGAAAATTAAGCAAGTAATGTTGACCTTCGCTACAAATCGGTTACCGAGATTCCAGATGGACTGAATAAAACATAAATTGTTGGGTTTAACGTTTAATACCAAAACCTCAGTGTTTATTTCTTTTATTACGTTATTTTTGACGTTGTTTGATAAGCCTAGTTACTGTTTCACAGCAAATCTTTTACTTCAATGAGGCTTTTTTATTACTTTTATTCTCAGTAGAACTATTTTATAATATAATATTAAATTCCGCATTTTTATGAGCTGTATAATATATAAAAGTTACATGTATTGCATTAAATCAAAATTAGTATTTTCAATAACAAGGCACACGTGTACTGCACACAATAAAGTCACGCTGTTCAATGCCGTTTTAATATATAAAATTAATGTTTTTTCCAATAAATAACGAACGCCACATATTATAACTAAATACAGTACATGAATATTCATATAAATCAATATTAAACTTTAACAATGAACATTTATCGAATAGCAATTTATTTGCTTATTTATTGAAATTTGTTACGCATGTTAATATTTTTTAGTTAGCGAATGCGTCAGGCTAATTCTGTTTCTGTTCTGTTTAAGTTTTGATTGCAAGTGTGAGAGAGACGGCCGTATGTCCGGGGGCAGCTTCTAATGCAACTGAGTTTGTCATTCGAATGGAAGTCATTGATAGGATTTTTAATGGCCTTAAAAAATGGCGACAATGGCTCGCGGAGTTGATGCGACAGAATAATTTATTGCTGCTCGTAAATTGTAGTTTAAATTATATCGATTCTAAATCCCAGTTTCTTTTATCGATACTGTAACTATAATATTTCTCATAATTACTATAAATCAATTTTCCTAATGTGCTTGTAGCCTGTCAATTATTTTTATTACTTTGCATTTACAACGTTAACCACCAAGATTTGCTTATTCCATGCAGCGTTATGTTATATACATATTCTAAATGCTTTGTACAATTCGAATTTCGTGTTCGAACAATGGCCTCTTTAAGGAAACAAAGAGGGCATCTATAAAAATCTCGGAAACACAAAAGAGTCCGAACTAAGCAACCACACTGCTCTGAGGTGCCAAAGACAATGATAATTGTTCCACGTGAAATATAGTGTTGCCACCGACAAAAGGAGCGTAAAAAAAAAATACATTTTTCATTGTAACGCTTCGACCATTCACTACAGGTGGGGCGATGTGGGGTGGGCACGGACAAAGCTCTGTATCAATGGACGATACCAATATTTTTTTTGCATTTAAAAAGTTGTAGGTATAGAGTAAAGTTTCTCCATTAATTATTTCTAAAACGACGGTTTTGTAGGAGTGACAGACGAAGCCGGTAAGATTAATGTTATAGGTTTACAAAACTCAGTTATTTCATGTAATGTGTAGGCTACCATATTTCCAAAACTCTACCTGTTATCATTTTAATCAAAGATTGCAACAAGTAACTCCATTGGAATAGAGAAAAACGAAATTCATTGTACAAGAGTTAATAAAACGTGGTTTTATGACGTTTGTTCTGTACTTACCTACATGAAGAAATCAAGATAAGTGTTATGCGAAATGTGTGTGTGTTCAAACAGAGGGTTATCAGTTGGCGTTATTTGTTAAAATCGGCAGCTGCAATGCGCAAGCGCACCGATGTGTAAATTTGATGCCAGTGACAAAAGCCGCCCTTGATGAGTGGGTAAATTAATAGCGATCGCAAAAAATATTGCAAAAAAAATACAGGTAATGTTGAACGTAGTAAAGACACAGGAAGGCTTTACAAATCTGTAGGAATTCAAAAAGAGTTAAAACAAATCTGATAATAATTAAGGAAACAGTAAGAATTGTCAATCGCGACAGATGATTTTTATTCGTGGAATAAAATTGACGTCTGACAGATTTTGTATGGAACAACTGTCAAAAATTCAAAATTATTCCTCGAATAAAATTATCTAGTGTTGGAAAAATCAGCCCTAAGTAAAAGTATGCTTCAGGTAAGATAAATAAATTAAAAAAAAGCAGAGTTTCTGCTCTTAACATTTAAGACGCTGAAAAAATGTCAGCCTTATTGGATTTACTAAAAGGTCAAGAGTGGCTCGTGCCACCCAACAAAATTTTTTATACCTAAAAGAATAGCCATAGAAATTATGGCTTTTAGTCCACAAATATTTAATTTACAGCAGCCATAAACTTGAGAAAGAACACTCCAGGTCATATGGAAAGCGCACAAAGGCTACAAAAGCTGTTTTGTTTACCGATTTAGATGAAAAAAACCTTAAAATTATCTAAAAAAAAACAAAGAATTTACGTCACGGTTTTAAAATAAAAGGTACCGTTTGTTAAGGGATTACGTCCCTCGAGATACGGGACCAGAGCAACAATTGTACGTAGACAATGCGTACGAGTTCAGGTAGCACACAATTTGCCAAATACGTCAACCTTTAAAAATTGAGGGCTGTTCCAATTTAACCCATATTTCAACAATGTAAAGACCCTTACAGCATTCCATTAGATGAAGATGACATGATTATACTCTATGGTTTCCGCGAAAAAGTCGTCTTAGCTAGAACTTAAGAACTTCGCCGTTTTAATCTATCGCGAACGATATTGTGTTTAAACAAAGTTTGCTTTGTTAAATGTGATAATCCTGATTGTGAGGATATGAGGTAAGTAGTAGGACGACGAATGACAATATTTTAGTACACGATAGAACTGTGGGAGATTATTTTAAGCAATATTGTCACGTATCACAATAAGTGGTATTTCCGTAACACTGTCTATATTTCTATAAGATGTATGTAGAGGACGCCCCATCATTGGTTTAAGACAAAGCAAACAGGATGTTAGAATTAGTTCATAGATTCAAAAATCAATACTTCCTCCAGGATGACCAAATTCCGCGAAGGTATTTGAGTTAGATAACGTTTGCTCAGAAGATGTTAGTTTTACATATCTCCTCCAATGGACGTGTAAACAACGGGCAATAAGCGGCCATATAAATTATAACCGAATATCGATCCTATCTCTTAAACCGGGGTAAAAATGGGAACAAACTATTGACGCGACTTCGGCAAACCGAGATAAAATAAATATTTTAGGGTGGGCTCGCCCTAAACAAACACATTCAGGATTTGCTGACCGTCGATATAGTTTCAATTTAATACGCCGAAATTTCATCACGTCGATGTTTATTCAAAAACAAGCTTTATTTTAGGGGTACAAGATTGAATATATTCTTGAGATTTTTCTTTTGCTTTAATCTTAAAGTTGGGATTGAAGAATAGAACGTAACGCTATCTAAGACGTTGTTTGCTAATCATTTTTTCACGGGTCTGCGAAGTTAGGTTCTTTTCTTTCGTAGTCTTAGGTGTTTTAATTTCGGAAATTGCCGGTGCTTTACTCAGCATCAGATAGTGGTCTGCTTAATGTTCACTAGAGCAAGGTTTAACAGCAGGGCGTGTAATTAATATTGAGAATCGATTGTGCGCTCGGGGCGGTGCGCAGTTATCGCGCGACTTATCAAAAGCCAGCAATATTTCTTCATTAACGACGTACCACGAGGTGCGAGCCGTCGTCTTAACATCTGCTATAGATTTAAGATGCTGTTCTGACTTGAATATAGCAGTTTCACGACGTGCTTGTGCTTTATTTTATTTGTAATATTCTGTCGTTATTTCCATGATGGTCGCGGAATGAAAGAAAACAGAGGATGTATCGTTGTTTATTATCCCGTCCAAGTTATAAATGTCAAGTGGGAGACGGCTTTGTGGCTCTGCTTCGTGATAGGTTCGAAGATTGTCATTGCTTGTGTGATTATCCTCTTAAAGATCTGAACACTTATTATTTCCGTCAATAGTTTCAGCCAGCAGTGTCTCTAGTTTAAAAACATTTACAGTTTTCTCCATTTAAAACGTGACGATAGTTCTTTTCTTAACTTAAATCATTAAGTTACTATGGGTTTTTTACCTTCTTCGTTTCCATACTTTTGTTGTGTTCGATTGAAAGTATGATTTCAAAAATTCTTTCAATTAAATTTTTTTTATGAACCTACTATTTAGGCCGCTTAATGTTACCGTTGCTCACTCATCTGTGACTTGATTTAAATTTTGGTGTGTTCTTTATAAATAAATACGTTTCTACACTAAATGGAAAGTAATTTAGTGGCAATAAATTAATATTTCACGATACAATCTCGGAACGATAAAACGTTTTGGCTAGCCTAGTTATCAATGTCCAAAACAAGCATACAAATAAATTCCGGGTAGTGTTTTTTTTATTAAACAGAAGGCCAAGTCGAAAGGCGATTTATCAAATAATATGACAGCATTCAACGAACATAATTTTAACAAAAATTGAAAAGAGTATTGTGTTTCATAATTAATGAAGCAAAAGGCTTTCTCGGTAACAAAATATTCCCGATCTAAGTTTCGGATCGTCATTACTCGTCTCTTTGTGCGACATTCTTTTGCGCCCAGGTGTTCATATAATTACATTGGATGGCGATAGACAAGGATAGACAGATGACGAAGATGATAAAAAAGAGAGAGACGAAAAACCGGCCCTTGCGTTGATTGATAACTGTGACAAAAACGTAGCAGATGAAAAATAATAATTATTAGATCTATTGTTAAAGGTGTATGAACTTCAACAGGGGTGACGAGACGAAGGATATTTTAAGTTGGAAACAAATAGAACGATTTGAAAACTTTCACCGCAGTTTATAGGAGTAAAGTTGCTTAGAAGTTTATAAATTTGTTAGTTGTATTTTCTTAGGCTGTGCTATATAGATTCAAAACTACAACAAAATCTATTATTATGTCCAGATTCCATACATAGAAATGATTCATGATTTTTGTGAAAACATTTTTCTCCTGAATTAATATAAATTAACAAATGTAGATCAAAGCACGATGATCAAGCTAATCGACAACCCTGTATCGATGCATTTGCCGGCTGTGCAGTTTGCATTCAGTCAAACTAGACAATAAGCTGAGAAGCGCGCGCGCAGGTAGATATAAAAACCAACATTCATTTACATTCCCCAAAGTTAAACATTTGGATACACAACTTTACAGTTTATACCATAAGGTTGGTAATATACAGAATGTTAAATTTTGGATCTAAAATTATGTTGGTACAGGTGTACTTATATATTTTTTTTATCTTTCATTAGCTAAGTTCGCGCTTTATGGATCACGATCGAGGGTAGACGGACGTGTCTTATTGTTTTGTCAAATACATGAGAAATTTTGTCAATAAAAGCTGGGTGGTTTGGGGGCTTTTGTTGCGTTTTACTTTACTTCAGTTTACAATACTAGAGCCCTTTGGTGTTTTAATGAGATTCTTAAATTGCCAATGTGTGTACAGCCTGATATATATTTTTTTATAACTTCACCTAGTTTTTTGCGTAGCAATTTAAATTGTAACACAGCAAACATGCTTTCAGTATTTAAGCTATTCTTCAAAATCAGATCTTAAAATGCTTTTCTAGCTTAAGGTCCTGGTCTTTGACATTACAGTTAGCTTTCAAAGTCGCTTTAAATAAACCCAACGGTATTTTTATATCATTTAAAAAAATAAATTTAAAAAAATACCCGAACAAAAGAAACATCGGTTTCCCGGAAATCATTTCGCGGTGGCTCTAAAAGCCTCCAAACGTAATTAATGCGGAGCTCATTAAAAACTTTCCTGACAGCTTAAGTATGCGTCCTAATTAGCAAAAACACAAATATTCTGCAGTCACACGGTCTGCCTTAGACCTTTCATTATACTCCACTTTGGCCATTTTCATAATTATAGTACATTTTAATTTAATTAATTGTTTTGTTTCAGTTTCAAAAGTAATAAAGGTTGAGTCGTTGAAGAATTTACAATACTTATTATAATTGTAGACTCGAACATTCTTTGTGAACAAGCTTTAGAAGTAGGTCGAAATTGTTAAATTCGCAATTTAGGACTTCAAACCTCGTCATAATTAACGAAATTCAAATATTTTTTATTACAAATCGGAAGTAATTTATACAGCATTAAGGTAGTAAATCGAATGTCCAAATGGAACAGAATATCACAAGCTCTGTCGGCATCCACAAAGCTACCAACAGCTAGTTACGGTTTGTTTAACAAATTATTGTTAATTATAGTTTGGGTAAGGCGAATTTTAATCTATGAGTTTTTGCTGTCCCGTACTCAACAAAAGATGTATTAAGTGTACAATGTATGAAACTGACAACCATTCTTTTGATATTTAGTTTCGAACACCGTTTACTAAATGAATTCTGTATATGAAGAGATCAATTCAAAGAACTGAGATAACAGTAATTCAAACCAATTAATTAGGCACGTCTAATAAGCAATCTTCGGTTTGAACTTTCATTAATTACGTAGGTACTTTGACATTTAGCATTTGTTGAAATATTTTCCTGGTGGCCTACATCTATAGCTGTTCATTTAAATCAATCTCAAACAACACTATCTGCATCGAATTCCTTTTCCTCAACTACAGTTTCATACCTACTTATATTTAAAATATGTATTACAGCAACAAACGATCGATTCTCAACGTTCATTTATTATTTACCGAGTTTAATTACCTTCACTATTCGCGTTTATCTCACAAACCGATCTATATAAAATAAATCAATTTAATCTAATTAAAAGCATTACATGTTTTTTGTTCGATAACGAAACAACACGAGGTATTAGGAGATGGATCGTGAAGATTAGGAGGTGAGGTTGTATCAGCGGGTCACCGATCATATCTCCCGGCCGTACGTCAAACCGTCCATCCACTGTCGTGTTCTATCAATTATTTATATAATCTAATTTAATTTAAGTCCTCTGACCTTTCTTTGCACTTGGTTTAGAACTTTAGAAAATATCTCTGAACGTCTCATGCAACTTTCATACGTCTTACTGTGTCACTATAGGGATCAAATTAGGTTGCATTAGTCAATGCTATGCGCACGTTTCTAGTTCGGTATTGCAAATCATCGTCGACTGTAAGTAATGAATTACAAATATTATTTCTGGTTGATTCCGATTTCAATTTCAATATGGTTTTGATGAACGGCACGAGGTACGACTGACGTATGGATATGTTGAGTTGGGTGATTTGTCTGTTTGGTACAGTTTTAATGTAAAGCGTGAATTCGGTAGTTAAATAGGTTGTGTACGTGGTGCTAAGTGGTCGGTGGGCTGGGTGGCGGGCCGCTCGGCCTTGCACCGCGTCTCGCCACGCAGTCTACGACGGAAGTTTACGACCGAACGCCAGCCACTTTTATTGGCTACCTCACATCGAAGCCTCCTCGCAGCCTCCCATTCACTCCACAAGAAATATACTTTTTTATTGCTCTGTCACTCGGGTAATTTATTGACAATGAACACACGTGCATTTCTATTAATATTTTATGTCGTAAGAGTTTTTATGCGGCTGCGTCCGTCCGGGCCATTGTTGGGCCCCATCGGACAGTTTGTTTTATGTCCACTCTAGAGGTTCACTTAATTGTTGTACGAATTGGTCGTGATAGGTCGCTTCGACTGTGGCGCTGACATTTTGGTTCTATCCAGTCGGATGATATTGAAAGTAATCGTCAATTTATGCAAAAGTGTTTGCGGGGTAATATGTAATAAAAAATTTAAAGGGCACATAATTATGCAAGTAAATAAGAAACCGATGAATTTAGAATGCCTTGCGCGATGGAGATACTGAGGTTATTAATACATTTATAGCGTTTTAATTGTTGGGAATATTTAAAAGTTATTTATAGCTGGTCGCAGTGGTGTTTTAGTGCGTTAAATACGGACAAAGAGAGCGTTCGAGCTAATTACAGGTTTTGAATGTTAATCGAACGATCGGCTGACTGACAGTGGGACCATAAACAATCCTGCCTGTCGCCGTAAAAGTCGTGTGCGGTTTTTCATCGTCTGACGCGCAGCCTTTTGGAATTATACCCCAAATAATGACAATTCTTATGCTGCAGGGCGCTGTTCCATTGGTAATACCTGGTGTCGAAAAACGATATGTGAAAAATTCTTGGTGGTGTTGTTTTTTCAGGAAAGTACCTATATAATTTATTAACCCATGTATAAAACGTGTATTACCGTTCGTCCCACCGACTTCGTCCCCGTCGTGGGACGAACGGGAATTTACAAAAATAATATTAAATTTGTTCCCGATCGTCCCATTCAGGATTTTAGAGGGACAAATGGGAATATGTTCGAGTCAACCAAAATAAAGGATTTCTCAGACACAGATCTTATCTTAGATATAATACTCGTATCTAAACCTTAACTGGATCTCAAAAGAGGAATCCATTGATATCTTCTTAATTATTTTACTTTTACTGGTCTCGTTTTTATATTTAGAACTCCTAAGTTTCATTCTTTTCCTTTACCAAAATATACACAGCTCGACGTATCCCATCATATCCATATACTCCATACAATGGACAACAGCACCGCTTCCTCATAAATAATCCCGGACAAAGTACTCTTGGACGACCGCAGAATATGCGCTATATAATTAACAGTTATACCTCGAAGAGGCCCTAAATCTCGCGCATGCGCGGCAGAACAATGCGCGCGATGTTCGGCACCTAATGGACGCGTTGATTGAGCCCCCGCAATAATGTTGCTGGATGCGCAAGCGCATGTGTGCGTTGTACGTGCGATACCGATGTGGGTGTGGTTTTGTAGCTGATAGATGTTTAGGTGTAAAGTAGTTTGGGTAATGGAAGGTAATAGCTTTATTTGTTTTGTTGTAGTGATAGATAGGTTTATAAAAAAATATATGGGATAAATTGGCCAAAAGTTTAATTTAAATCATAACGACTCAGTCTGTCGTAAAACTGATCGATGCAATTGCAGCTATGTTCAAAGGACCCAAAAAAATTTGGAGTGTACCCTTATAACAACAATATTGGTGCATATGATACTAAAGCATCTCTACCCACCGTAAACGTAGTCAGATGCAAGATACACTTCGTGAAGCAAACTTACTTAGTGTGGAAGTAGCTCGTACTTACCTGCAACAGAAATGTAAGATTAGAATCACATAAAATAAATAACAGCCAACTATTAAATACCAAACAAATAGATAGAGGCCCATTTAAAGTAATTGTTGAATTCCCACTTTATTAAGCAATAAACTTCGGAGTGGACTTGGAAATTCCTGCAGCATACCAGATTGGATTGAGTCTTACTTTAAGAGGGAAAGAAAAGTGAAAATGAGCTATCGACGGAATACAAACGCGGTGCAGGGAGGGTGGTGGAGTGGGGAGCGAGGATGCGCAGGAGTCGCTGCGTTCCTATCCACACGTCGCGGGCGTCGCGAGAGCATTCCGACGTTTTTCAACAAATTCCCGCACGCCGTCTCGCTCGTCTAATTGCACTTAATTTCTGCTTCGTGCCTGTTTAAATACGGCTCAGCAACGTTTAAAATTGCTATGGAGAGCGCCGAAGACACGGGTAAAGCTCTGTTTCAATGGGCTGTGAAGTTCGATCGCCGATTAAATGTTGCCTTTTTGCGAAATGGCGAGGAATTAGCAATTACACTTTCTTTTAAGAGGTAAGGGTTAAAATTCTGATAATGATGCGATTGAGATGAAAATTGCATTAGTTAAGTAAAAGCTTAGAGAAAATGGTCACATTCCTTACCTTGCTAAAAGTCAACACGAACAGTCGTATAATGTTTAATATTGTTATTGTCTTTGCAGTTTTCAAACAGCCTACCCTGAAGTGATATGTTCTAGACGTACAAAACATATCTGACACTCTCAAAATCTAAAACGTACTTAACATATTTGGAATTTCCAGATAATCAAAATAGAATTATAGAACAAAAAACTGTCGAGTCTGTTTATTTTTTTATGATTTACAGGAAAAGAGTCGAGATCTCCTCAAGAGACACAGATAGCACTGATTGGGAGCTAATTATGGACCTTAAAATACAGTCTACCAACCATATACACGTGAAATACGTATATCACCCTTACTGCTTGGAAATAAAGGCACTGCCTAAGTCAAATTATTACCTACTAATGGACCTACGCTCTAATACTTACCAGCCACGCTGGCCAAATGGAAATACCGCGAATCGCAATGATTGGCGTAAAGGCGCTATTCAATTGTATGATTGGATTTTTTATTTCATCAACCTCCTTGATCATAGATAGTACTATAAATGACTACTGGTTTCTTACATCTATACCTAGTGAATGATTGTCTGTAAGAGCTATTCAATCAATAATAACGGATACTGATCACCCAACACCACCCCCGAAAATCTGAATACCGTTTGCATTGTAAAAGTTATACGTTTTTAAGATGGAATGTCAAGAGTCTGTCAACTTTTTCCTTTTGCAAATTTCAATGCAGTAAAAGTAATAACGTCGTGTAGACCAAGCAGTCTTTATTACATTTGACATTGGAGCTGATAGCTTGTGTCATTTAGCTTGTTAGCGCACGCATATCACTGATACTTAACTGCGGACCGCTATTACATAGTAGCAATGTTACTTAAATCACACCCAATTTAAAAGCAGCAAGAAAAACAAGTGATACGAGCAAAGAAAGCATGGGAAACATGTAACGAGGCAAACTTATTAAAGGGGCGAAGCGTAGAGAAATATCTCACGATCCTAACTCATTACAAATTATGAGCGCATTCCTATCGGATTCTATCAAACATGATAAAGGAAATGACTTTTTGAAGCATGGTATGACGCAATTAATAATTATGATATAATTTCAACAAAAACTTGACCGGAATAAATGACAAATTGCACGCTGGTAAAAAGTCCCCGTACGCGCCGTAATGACCACTCATTTCAGCCTTATGATCGTTATTGGAATATCAACATTAATTAAATAAGTAGCCCAGATAACAATCTAAATAATGTAAGTTATTATCGTTTGACGATGTTAAATTTCTGAAGTTTTTATTAAAAATAGCTTCATTACATATGTCATTAGGTTCAGGTGATCAATTTGATTAAGATCTCCGTTTTTTCTTGTCTCATTTAAATTGAGCATGTTAAATGACGACCGTGTGACTGTGTAAATTTTGTAAGGAACACGCAACAGGTATGCCTATCGGATGAGATCAGAGATCAAGCGAATGATAACATTACAATCGCTAAGAGCGTCACTCGATACCGATAACAACTCGAGATGAGAAACAATCACGCCGAAAGTTAAGCCTGCGGCCTGTTGGGTCTCATCTGACACGACGTGGCACCTCAAAACAACCTTTGTGCTCTCGTTACCTCCGTAACGACCACCCGAAGAATAGGAACAGGAATTCCACAAGCGCGCGCCGATTAAACTCCTAGGTGAAAATAAAAGAGATTGTTTATAAAGCAAGAGCAGACGACATGACAATAGACGACGGTGATGGACCGAAACTCCTCGACGTTCGGCACACGACGATACGCATCGATCCAAAATCGTATTTACTACAAAAGATTTAGAGTTCATTAATTTTAAGACGTGACCAAAACATGTGACTTTAAGAAGATGATTAGGAAAAGTGGGGGCGTGATGTGCAAGAGAGAGAGTGGACCGCGCGCGAGCGAGAGGTCCGACCGCCGAGGGTCACAGGCGTGATGTCAGGTCAGCCACTTTTGCACCTCGCCATAACAACGCGTCTCAAATTATTATGGACGTTTGATAAGTGTTGGGAGATTGCACAGTCTTGGTACTTTATGATGCTAATTAAGTGTTTACGTTACTAGCCGTAGTACATTGTTGACACTCGACGACGGGCGGCCGTGGAGGTTTGTTTGAGGAAACGTCACTCACACTCGATTGCAGTGCTTTCACCGGTCAAACGTTTACAAAGAGAGCAATGACATCTAAGTAAAGCATCGTGAAGAAAAACAAGCACCTATCGTCTGGACGATATCTGTAGATACCACTCCGGTGATACGTTATCAATCGCTGAAGAATTTCATCTGAACCCCTGATAAGATAGCAACATCTCACGATTATTTAGGCTAAGAAGCAACTTTAAAATAGCCATAATATAATAATATTAGCGTAATAACGATTTATAGCAATAAAGGCAGTTATGACTTTGGCCAATAAAATTGGTAGATCTCTCTCGGCGTTTTAAAATAACTGAAGATTAAGGGGTGGAAGACTTTAGCTGTCAGAATCTATATCGCCGGCCTCTTAATGCGTCTTAATGTGTATTTTACGATTGTTACACAAGACGCGAGCAGTTTTACATCGGTTTAAGCGATGTCTATCTGGCGTTATTAAATCCTCTGATGTTCCGAAACATCAAATTATGAATGAGAAATAAATCAACAGGGGCGATCGTAAAATGCTTTATGTTTTTGTTCTGGTCTGTCGGTTCGATTACTCTCCCAAATTGCCCCAGATGTGGGCACGCGCAAAATCATAATGTTTTCATTCTGTCTGTATCGAAATTAAAAATAAAGTAATAGTCCATTTTGATGTTCCTTTCAGCAAGCGCTTGTGATTTAGCTTAAGATGCTAGTGATCATAAAATTGAACGAACCAGATTGATTCTAATCTATCGATTGATGTTCTGGTCCGCGCGTAAAACTGGTGACGCAGAATGCTTACCTCAAATATTTACAAGTGTTGATGTTTTAAATGTAAAATTATATAAGAATAGCATAATCTGCCTGTAATGTTCCTACTGCTGGGACACGGACCTCCTTAACAGTTTTGAGTTTATATAATGTTGAATTTGTGTAATTCATAAGTGAGTTATTTGTTGAAAATATTTATCTACGCTATAAGGGGCAAAACTGGGATGAAATTCAGGGCCCAAAGATTATAATAAATTGGCTAGAAAATGGCATAACTTATGACAATTTTTGAATGACCATCAAAAATTTTGCCTTGCAAATTGGGACCTGATTTGAATGTGCGCAAAAGCATAACAAAGTTAATATATTTTAAAGATAATGGCAGAAACCTTTTGATCGGGTATCATAGACGCATTACCACTTAATGAAACATTATGAATAGCTCACACATTAGGGTGCAGCCTTTGATAAATGCTTCGCGGATGACTGGCGGTAAGTCCCTTCGATTCCCGATTGGCATGACATTATAGAAAGTATCTGCAGCAGTGTACGTTCAGGGACATGCTATCAATCAATATTATGGAATATAAGTCAGGTGTGAAGGCGTTAGTGGCTTGTAATAGTGCTGTGGATCAATTTGATATCAACTCTGATTTGATTACCTATGTCTTTATGAATGTTATTGGTAAAAGTCAAATAGTCAGTTAATCTGGGATCGTCCTTAACTAACCAATCGTTTTTCTTATAAATCGCATCGTTCTTAGCAGTGGGGCGCAACGGCTGCGTCTTAGAATTTGAAGGTCGTAAGTTCGAACCCAGACAGGCGCTTCACTTTGTGTAAATTATTTCAACACCAAACTTGGGTGAAGTGAGCTGTAAATTCCTACCATCAAGTGGTATGACAGCTCACTTCACATAAGTTTTCACGGTGTGATTTTTATAGGATAGCCGGGCAAGCATGAAACATGAAGGTTGTAATGTACAACATATGTACAATGGTAAACACCAGGTATGTACAAATAACAAAAATCTTGTGTCTACAAATACTTAAGTGCAAATCATTAATAAGTAAAAATGAATACCTACTGAGTAATTCAAACAATATTTTATTCATTATTTCACCCGCCTGCCAGTAAGCTTATTTTTCTTTTCTGAGAATAATTTTATTTACGAATATAATACAGAGAGCCTTCTTTAAACTTTATAACAATTTTAATATACACAGTAACGTCTGATTTGAAATTCATCAGATTGATTAAGAGCCTCACATTACCATACCGAAGAAAAAAAACTACCCCGACTCGGTTCTTTAAAACACACAAAACAATTGAACGAACTCAGAAAAAAACCCGTGATCAAAACCTGAGCTTATACAATGACAGCAGCATGTTGATTCAATCACAAAAAAACGAGAATTCGAACAAAAAACAACAATTAAATATCCAAGCCTCTCGGCCGCCCCAAGAAATATTTAGAATACGTTACCGAAGACACAATTTCTTTTTTTATTACTAAAAAGTGCCTACACGTGTCCAGGGATGTCGTCTTTATTGGTTTAGTCCAATTAATGGCGTCTAATGTTCCCAGAAACTGGCTCTATGACAATAAATTACTAATTTTCGTTTATTTATGTTTTGAATTTCGAATCTGTTATTCAAATTTCTTCCAAAAAAATCCCATTACTCATCATAAAAAGAAAAATGAGTTTCGAATTTTAAAACTCGACCACAAAGATGTATAATTGCTAGCTTAATGATAACGAAAACAGTTTAACAAAAGTTATTACATTTGAAAGAGTTTTTCAATAAAATGTAAATAGAGAATCATTGAGATTTACGAATATGACTTTTCTATGGCTATTAGGGATCTTACACAATGGCAGCGATATTATCGTGGGTTTAATTTGCAAATGCTCGATCGATATAGCTGGCTGAGTGATTGAGACTGAGCGTACGGACGCATTGACAGTGCACCGCATTCTATGTAAAATATGAAAGAGTCTCGCTCCCGGTCGCCGATGCCGGACAAATGACCCTCCAGATGGATGTGGTACTCGTGTTGAGAGCTTAACTAGGAATAGGAATGTACATAAACTATGTTCAGCGAGCGGGTATGCTGGACGCTTCCAATGGATTTGAGCCGGAGATTTTCTTGAGCGTAGATAGGTTTAGCGACGCAGAGCAATTGATAAGTAGCAAGTTAGAAAATATCTGAAATATTTATTTGAGGCGTTTATTACAAGGATATCTTTCAATAGGTACCAATATAATATGACGGGCAATTTACATTAATCGGGTCTAACTTCCTTTAAGATCTGATCTAGTTGAATGTTCACTTCTATCTGCCTGTAGCCATGACATAAGTCTACTCGATGTCCGGCTCATCCAAGCATTCTCACATCTGACACATTGGTCATTCCACACATGCATAAAACAAGCGGTGACCGCGGCCGGTGCCTACCACTGATTGAATTATGGTTGGGCTACAACTGATTAATGCGACATCCACCACTGACGTACTATTGTCTGTTCCAATCTGCATCCACCAATAAGAGAGTAAAACGATCCCCGACCGGATCCGGAATGTGTAAGTATCAGCATTTTGTCTCTGTGTGTTCCATTTAGTACTTTGTTACGTTGGTAGTGTAAGGGTTTGGACGCACACATTTGCAATTTTATATTTAGAATCGTTTTTTGAAAATTATTGTATGCTGTTGTTTTTATTTGTTTTAATTTAAATGTAACGGTTATATTCTAAATGGTTAGTTTGGTTACTTTTTTAAGTATACAAGTGTAGATAAAACAGTAATGTAATAATGAATGGTTTCCTACAAAATACCGTACACCTAATCATACGAATCAATAAAATGTCTCAAGACAAAACAAGACGCGGCGGACCTTTTCCATAAACAAACAAAAATAAATGAAAATTCAAAGGCCAGAATATAAAACGATAAGAGGATTAGGTGGAACGGAGATGACATTGGAAATTAAGGCTGTTTTCTTTTGTAATTTTCCCCCGCCTCACCCTCGGGTAGCGGGGAGATTGGGGTACGTTAAAAATGTATGTTTTCTCAAGACCCCGGTCAGCGGGGAGGCTTCGCTCGGATAATTTTCAGGACATGTCGGTGTCCACACGCTTTATGACCTGAGACAAGCGGCGAAATCTAATTTTACGATATATGCCCCGCTAGATTGTTTGGTTTTCTTTTCTTTGTAGAGATTAACTTTATGAAAAGACTAAAAGACTCAAGAATTTATGATAGATATATAAACAGAGGTAACTACGACATCTTGATGTTGATTTTGATAATGAGCGCAGTGCCTTCTTAGTTCTCACTCATCTGGGTAATTTGCAAAACGTAGCATTTACATAAGCCTAACTACCATAAACTATAATCAACGGCTGTATCTGAAATGGAACGCAAAGAAGCACGACAATGGCCGGTCTACACAGCGCGTTCCGAACGCCGTAATTAAAGCGATACGCGGACAAAAACGCGCGAGCTGAACGCGCGGTGCTCGCTCGACGCGCGCGTTTTTACCGCGCCAAAAACACGTCGCGCGAACGCTCCGACCTGCAATAAATTAGGCCGAGTGACGAAAGCCGACACCGACTCAATACCCGAAGGCGTTAAATAAAAACATTAAAGGCTGGTTGAAATAATCGACGGGAAAAAGCTATATTGGACCGATTTGGTGGCGACAAGGGCTCGGGAACGTGAGTGGATGCGCCTCGTTTCAATCTGGCGCTCGAAGAGTATTTTACGAGTATTTGTATTGGCTTTTACTTCTTTCAGAGCTCGAGAAATGATAGTGTAAATATACGATTTCAGTTTGAGTAGATTGCGGGTATTAAGACATGTTCGTATTTACGAGGAGACGCTTAATCTGCTGTAACGTGTATGTGTGTGCTATCGTAAACAAAGATGCAAACTTTCCGAATCTAAGCTTTCCCTTTTCTATAACTAGATCCACCTTTATCGTTAAATGAGATCTTGAAAAACGATACAGTGAACAAAACTGAGCATTTACGTAGCGAGGTCTAAAACATAACAATAAGACAATTTGTGACGCAGCAGCATCTGATAATATCCGTGCTCTTGACAACTTACCTATGTAGGTATTGAACTACGCAAACAGAATCATTTGAAGCACCTACTGTTTATGAAGGGAGGGCGATGTACCTTTGACGTCAGAAAAACAGCGACTTGGTTAAGCGAAGCGACTTAATTGCAAAATATTTATTCAAAATTAGTTTGTTAATACAGTCTGCGTTAGCAATTGTTTTTATGCGCACGATGTGACTTTTTTCTCGGTCCATGTATAATACTGGCGTCACTGGTATTCAGACTGGAAGCCGACTCCAACATAGTTGGGAAAAGGCTAGGCAGATTGATTGAGTGCTGTCTGACCTCCTTTAGATAATTACTGAGTTTGAAAACGAACGATGTTCTAAAATTATTAGGAAGCAGGTTTACGTTACTTGCAAGACGATTTTATCATAGAACCCTGTGGTTAATTTATAATACCTGGGTATATAAAACTACCTTCTACATTTAGGTACACATACTATACATAATATGGTCGTGTTAACTTGGTAGACACGATAATGGGTATTTAACAGATCAATAAATAAGTGAGTTATTGAATTTCCTTGAATTTATTGTATTAAATAATAAACGCAAGTAAATACGCTTAAAGTACTAGATAAGTTGTTTGTGATCTAGAATAATATATACCTACCACAACTACTTACATTAATATGTACCTACACTTATTTAAATTTTTTGTAGGTGTTTCACTTGTCAATGAAACAGCTGATTCTTTTATTGATAAACGATTAAATATTTCTACGCAAGGAGCTACGTCTAGAATCATGTACTAAATTCATGGTTACCTACAGTTTGCGAGTCGATGTTTCTGCCGCCCTGTATTATTCATTATATTTATTCACTAGCTGTTCCCCGCGACTTCGTTTGCGATCTAGGATGATAAGTAGAATATGTTCTTCTCCAGGTCATGGTCTACTCATGTGCCAAATTTAATCCAAATCCGTTCAGTCGTTTGAGCGTGAAAGTGTAACAAACAAAATTAGAATAGTTAGGAGGATGCAAGACCGGTCTATCGACACTTTAGAATTGATTCAATCGTGATTCGAAAGACACGTGGCGCCATCTTTTATCATAATAACGTTATTGTTGTTTTCCTCAAGAACAGCACTTTTTTTCGGGATGAAAGGTCATGTCATTATGTCCGTTTCTGTACACCTGACAACGTATTTGCAAAATTTCAGGATGATCAGTTCAGTGGTTTAGGCGTGAGAAGGTAACAAACAAACTTACTTTTGCATTTATAATATTAGTTAGGATTAGGTATAAGTTTTTATTAATATAGGTACATACTAACAAAATATTTAAATTCGACTAATATTGTAAACGCGAAAATTTGTGAGGATGGATGGATGTTTGTTACTCTTTCACGCAAAAACTACTGAACGGATATTGATGAAACTTTACAGTAATAAAGCTTATACATCAGATAACATAGGATACTTTTTATCCCGATATTCCCATGGATTCGGCAGTTATGCGGGTGAAACCGCGGGGCGCTGCTAGTAAAGAATAAACAAAAAAAAAACTGTACCTACATAGTTGTGCCAGTATACTGACAAAGAGATTTTGGAGTTTATTTATAAACGTTGATTAATGATTAGCGACTGTTTAACGACACATTTTTGACGTTTAAACATCTCTTAAATTTATGCAACGTTTATAAATAAACCTCTCTCGCGACCCAACGCAGAGAGACCTAACAATATCAGGGGGCCTAAAAAGGCCATTTTGGCAGAATCATAAAACAATTCATATCACGCAATTCACCTATTTGACAGTTTCACACCTATATATCCCTGAAGGGTTAGGCAGAGGTGTACCTGTAGCATTTTACGAATCTCCATACAAAACTGTCATACAGATGAAATTGCGTGAATTGTTTTATGATTCTGCCAAAGTGGCCTTTTTAGGCCCCCTGTAGTTTCCTGCCCGTTCTCCTACGCTTTTGGAATGGGCAACTAGCTTCATATTTCCTGACTTACCGACTTCTTGACTATTCAAAAGTGCCTGTAAATGATTTAATTGAAATAAATGCTTTGAGTCATATAAATGATACAAAAAAAGGAACGAATATGATAAAGCGACAGGGCGGTTTATTTTTAGATTTTCATGTAAATATGTTACTGGCACAGGCCAATATTATGTGGAAAGTCATTGACAGTACTGATTGGGCTGAGGAAAAACTCTGATGATCTCCTCCGTAAATTTGCATGTATATGAAATAGGGTCCATGATTGACTGACAGACAATGCAAAAGGGGATAGAGACAACATCTGGTGGTTGCAATGTAGCATAATCAGCCTTCAAAGTTCCCACTGCTGGGACTGGGACACAAGAGTCCTCTCGGTGAGAACGAATGGGCCGTAATCCACCACGCCGGCCCGGTGCGGGTTGTTAGATACCACAATCATGTATTCGACTTTTTGTTCTAGAACATTTCGGTTTTAAGAGCAGTGGTGATGAAATTAAATACACAAAGTAAAATGCCTGCCTGGGTTCGAACTCACAACCAACTCATAAGCCGCGGCCGTTAGCAATGGGCCACGACTGCTCTACTCTAGTAACAATGTCAAATTCCATTATTGAATTTGGATTTGAAAGGTAGAGGTGGTCTATGGCGGGATTTTTCAAAATTGGATCCCTGGAACGAGGTATTGAAGGTTGTATGCAAAAGTGTCGCGGGAAATAGCTACCAAAAACGTAAACAAATATTTGAGGTTAATATTTATGTCCGCTTATTTCATGGGTGCGCTGGCATCGACCTTCTAAGCACGTTCACAGTGACGTAGCCAGGAAAACGTAACGGGCAGCCATGTTGACGTGGAAATGTAAATAACTCGCTCTTTCCAACGTATCCGACAAATTTGCGTTTTAAATCTAGAGCTTTCAATTCCAACGGTAATGGGAAAGGTTCTAGAAAGTTCGGCAATGTTAATCACTGTTAAGGTATACTAAAAACTTATGGGGAGGTAAACTGAAAAGGACTGGTGTGCTAGATTTCTTTTTTTATTTCGCAGCATCATGCTGAGATAGGAGCCTTTTGGCCTCGAACAGGACTTTTTAGTGACTTTCTGTTTTTTTACTTTCTTTTTATAAAATTTAGCTTTTTATATTTTTGTGATTGTGTTTAGTTTAGTTTGTGGTCTTCCTGTGACAGTCACAATAAATACTTTTTCTTTCTTTCTAGATAATAAGTTGAAGCAATAAGTTGAGGTATAAACTTTCAAAAACTGAAAATATTAAAAAATATTGCAGGGAGAGTAGGGGAAACTGTTAAGAAAGCCCAACGATTTTATATTAGAACCGAATAATAAATAGTTTATTTAATTAAAAGACAGTATATAAGGCAAAAATTCTTTAAAAAATCCTGAAGTATTGATCATTGCATTGCAAGACGTGTCGACAGCTCAAGCCAACATCACAGGTGGCCCAACCAGCCTCCATTCTCAGATTATTGTACTTCCTCTCTCAAAGAGGGGGAAGCGTTATGCATGACATATCTCAGCTCCCTTATTGATATATGTATGTTACGTACTGTACTTCACTTGGAATTATATATTTTAATATTATGTTGAAGGGGACATTTTAGACGTGCAAGCTCTGAATACATCATGCGAAGTACTGAAAATTGTTCATTGAATCAAGTTGTTTTTCAACAATAAAACGTTTATGAATGTATTTTTTTCGTTGTTCACATGACGTGACAAAATTTAAGCGCTCTATATACCTATAACTCGTTCGATTTGACAAGAACTGTGATACATATTTTTATAAGAAGAGTTTTAAAAATAGAACACTACCGTATTCTAGAAAGATGAAATAGTATCTCGATTTGGGACTAGATTCGAGTTGGGGTTTGCATGAAATCTGAAGGTTTTGAGTATCATACTGATCATTGATCTAGTATAGGATCTTAATCTTTCAGCAATTTTTTTTGGGTTTGATTTTTCTTATCGATTACGTATACTACGTACAGTTTATTAGAGAAGTCAATACTTCGCCAGTAGGTATGAGTCAGATCGGTACAATCGTATACTGAAGTGATTCTGCTTTTAGCTAGAACATTCGGTGGTTTATGATTGAAGTAATGTAGCAGATAGTGATTTAATAATAATGAATATGAGATGTACTGGTATCGCTTGAGACTGCTGTAAATGTTCCGTGTATAAATAAACGATTTCTATTCATTGGCCCACTTTAAGCTGCCTTGTTTTGATAGACACTTTTTGGCGAAGTACTTTTTGGCTTGAGTTCACCAAAATGTTTCAATCTAAAAATCAATCACATAGCCTTTCGTGTAGATATATAGTATTATTAGCAACATTATGTCCAAATAAAATTTAGGAGTAACTTAATAGCTCTCTAAGAAAACCTCTGTCTGTGTTCCCATTCAATATTTAACCCATCTGCCTTCAAAGTAAGAGTGAATAGGCACCTTCTGGGCACACTCGTACCATCATAGACCTCATCCTTTTCATCAGGCGTGATCTAGGTCAAGAGCAGGCCAATACAGCAATAAAAATAAACAATAATACCATATTTTAATAGTACCCCTATTTCATATGAGGACCATGAATTTCAAACACACGCTACAGAAAATGCAATCCAAAATAAACAGCTTAAACTCCGCCATTTCAACATCCACTTAAAGAAGTACTATTCCTAAAAGGTTGGAAACGAAAAGGAATTAGTATTCGAAAATGCAATTTCGGTGCAGCGCGAGAGCTGTCGTATCTACATAGGGGGCGGTCCGAAAGGGGTAGGGTGGGCCCGAGTACATATCCATCTTGTTAGGTATGCGCCCGGATGCGCCAGCTTCTACAAACACAATAAGAGCCTTCGTACCCCACTCTCCCCCTACCTCCTCTCTTATGGAAAACTTATTAGAGCGCGGGCCGCCGGGGAATCCTTTTTCCTTCGGTAAATATTTGAGGGAGAAATTAAAATTTGACAGCGGACGTTCTTACGAGTTACGAAGGACGATGGAGTCTATTCTATATGCCCGTACGTGATACTTGAGGCGTAAAATGAAATTTAGATTGAGTTTGGACAGTATTGCTTCGTAGCTCTTTGTGGATCGTAATACGTTTCGAGATCGGTGTTTATGTTTACATTATTATTTATGCATGGTTTTGTAATGTTTGTTTGTTTACTGCGATTACTTAGTTTATAAAATATTTAGTTCCATAAATTGTTAAAAGCGACTACGTATACACCCACATGCTCTCGGAATCCTTGAGTAGGTACATAGAATTTATCTATGTAATATACTATTATTAAAAAGTATTTACGTTTTTTAGAAGTTATGTCATTACTATTACTAAATGGTTGAAAAAAAGTATTTTTTTTAAATGCGCCACGCCCGTCCGAAAATTTTCTTGTTGACAAACTTGTGTTTACAGAATTAGGCACTTTCGGATCGATACTTCAATGTTTATCATTAAAACATAACTACTTACAGACCTACTGAAAATTATCGATTTTTCAGGAAAAGTAATCCTGCCGGTCGATTCTGTTAGAATCTCACCGTGAGAAGTTAGGTGAAGTGAGCTGTCATTCCATCTGATGCTATAGGGATTTACACTAATGACAGCTCACTCCACGCTCACTTCACCTAAGTTTTCACGGTGAGATGGTTACAGAGTCGCACTGCAGGTCATAATTTTCTATAGGAATCGAGTCATAATCGAGGTTTACTGACTTACATTTCCTTTCATCTTCGCAAAATTCTATATTCATTCTAAGATTTTCCTCTAATTTTCCCAAAAACAGGAGCGCAATAAACAAACAGGGTGCGATAAAAAACAATAATTCACACGTGAAACCAATGTAGTGAAAAATGAGAGAGGCGTTGAACGTGAGTCGAATAGGAAAATCCTGTGTTACAAATGAGAACATTTGCGTTCCGTATACCGCCGCCATCTTGGAATTTGTCATTTTTTTATGGATTAGAAATGGTATTTTTTACTGCAAGGAATGTCGACTGATGACTGAGACTACGTCAACAATATAATGAAGATCTATAACCACGCTTGGCCTGTAAGATCACTGGGGTTATAGGAACTCCCAGTCACATTCCATTATTAGTATGGTCTGTCATCTTGTAGTTGCCATAGTAACAAAATAGCGATCCACCAGTATGACATGAACTGTCAAGAACGCCACGTGGGGTGAAAAGAAGAAAACACGTGAACTATGTGACATTTTTCTCTATTTTCTATGGTTTGAGCGATGCTTGTAGCATCGCTCAAACCGTGGTTAAAAAAACTTGCTACATACAATTGGACTACATTTCGGACATACTCGTAAATCTGTTGTAGCCAAAAGGATTACTTAGTAATTTCTTTGCCAATCTTCAAGTTACCTTTGAGCCTCTCCTATTATAAAATTACCCAAATCACAAAAAAAAAAACGAATTAGCTAAATAAACTGTACCACAAATCCAGCGAGATAAAACCTCATCATTGTACCCCCACAGAATCAACTTAGATGTTATATAAAAGCATTAAGGGGTAATGTCTTGGCAGTAATTAAAGACCGGGGGTAAGAGAGGGGGTGGCGGGGAGCTCGGAGGCTGCGCGGCTGGGCGTGGTTAACGCATGCGTAGAACTGTTTAATTACAGAGGAAACAACAGCTCATCGACGCCTCGCGTTCATTAGGCGGCTAACACATAGGAAGGGAAGGGCGTGAAAGTAAATACACCCTTAATTAGATAGCCTTAAGATCGGGAATGAGGAAACAGTAGGTTGTACTGTTAAGATCTCTTGGAATTTGAGGGTCAGAATTAGGAGGTTCCTTGGGGAATGGTACATAAAACTTTTGTTAGAATTGCTTTCCTCCTTAGTTAGGTACTGTCGTATAAGTGTATCTAATTTGGTAAAGCAACTATTATAAATGGTAGGTATGTTTACGAACTTAGGAGCCCGTGGCTAAATAATAACAGCCGCACAGGTCGAACGATAAGGTAAAGCTACGCTTACCGCGGTTGGTCTGTGGATGGGTGTCCATCTTTACATACCGAGACCCCTCCGTGCCTCGGAAAGAACGTTAAGCCGTTGGTCCCGGCTGTCATTCGTGGATCTTTGACAGTCGTTACGGGTAGTCAGAAGCCCAAAAGTCTGACAACCAGTCTTACCAAGGGGTATCGTATTACCCAGTTACTCGGTTGTGGAGGTCAGATAGGCAGTTGCTCCATGTGATATACTGGTATTCAGCTGCATCCGGTTAGACTGGAAGCCGACCCCAAACATAGTTGCGATTGGGAAAAGGCTATGCAGATGATGATGATTTACGAATTAAGAAAGTACAGAATCACTGGGTATTTCAGTAAACCCCTTATCATTTCCATGGTGTTCTTAAAAACATTTCCCTAACGATATATGCATTCGAACATTAGAAGATACAGACGTAACATTCAAATGAAATGGGCTCGAAATTGTAGATAAGGGGGCTTTATGAACGAAATAAGAGTATGGGGGAATGGGGGAATGGGGGGGAAAGGGGGAGCGAGCCTTTCATATATGTGGAGGGATACGCGGCTTAATATGTTGGGAAACGGAGTGTTTTGATAATGTTGGCTTAATAAGCCTGCTATTGTACTGATCTGTACCTACTGTTATTATGTAAGTAGGTATCTTATCTAAAAGGTACCCTAAAGATATTACCTACTTACTTTTTAGATAAGGTTTTTCTACATAAACTTATAACTTTCTAAGTATCAGCATGTATTTAATAATGGAAATTACTTTCTAAATTTACTGGGTAAAATTATAGGTATATGGGACATATTGGAAAACGTTTAGTGTAATTGAAATATTAAAATTGAAGCGTGTTTTTTTAACCTTTTAATGAGTGCAAACATTCATGGACACTAAAAGGACTTACGAGTCGTAGGTTCGAAACCAGACAGACGCTTTACTTTGTGTAAATGATTTCATCACCGCTAGACTCAAAACGGTGAAGGAAAACATCGTGAGAAAACCTGTCCTAGAACCAAAAATTCGAATACTATGATATCTGGCAAGCCGCACTGAAGACTGGTTGTCAGACTTTTAGGCTTCTGAGCACCTGTAACGACGATCAAAGATCCACGAATGACAGCCGGGAACAACGCCTTAAAGTGCTCTCCGAGGCACTGAGAATTAGTCTTGTTATGTAAAGATGGTCACCCATCCACGGCCCAATTACGACAAGCGTAGCTTAACCTGACCGATCGACACTTTGTATTAAACGAAAATGGACGATATAAATGTGCGTGTGCCTTTTTCATTATAATTTCAAGAATAACTTTGACAGGATAAGACAAATAAGTCGTAACCCTTACGACTCCTTTGACCCTGCTTATGTTTCATTTGCAAATATCGAATGTGACACAATCATGTAAAATTCTGAGAGAATAACTGGATTAATATTCGCTGGCATGTAATGTTTGTATATGTCAAATGACACGTTTAAAAAGACCTAACGCCTTTTAGACATAAGACCTGTTTTAGCCCCTCTAAAAGACATAAGACTTTCTTTAAAACTGGTGTTCATCGGCCGGTAAAGAAAAGAAAGAAGAGACATAACAGTTATGAGATAGTAAAACAGATTAAATCAGAAAAAGATGACAAAATATTGAGTCTCCTTAAGGCTTAAAGGAGACTTGGAAAACTGAGGCTCTCAAAATTCTAAATACCTATCTACAAAGGACAGGAAATCACAAGGCAATGATCTCAACGATAGAATTAAGTCAGAATAATTAATTAACAACCTAATTTCATTGAATTACGATACAATTATAATGACTTGGCATGGTAATCGTGATTGGCATCTTAATGGGAACAGCAAATTGTCCTGATTTGCGAATCTAGTCTTCAATATTAATTAAATAACTGTAGGTACTATGTTTGCCAAATGATACCGCTACACAATTAGTTTTAAGTAAATACTTGAATGTGAAAGTAAATAGGAATTATTTTGGTTTTATAGTTATTAGTACAGTCAAATAATATTTTAACTTTGGGATAATAAAAAGAAAATAGATATACCCAGTAGGTACACACAGCGTCGGCGACATATTGTTCAGCTAAACTCGCATTGTACAGGCATTTTGTACTATGAGAAGTCACTTTATTCTAGAAATGTATAGCTTGATATGTCGCCGTGCGAACGTATACCTTTTATGCCAAACAGCCGGTAGCGAAAACTTTGGAAAAATATAAAACAAAAACTGCCCACGCACAAACGTTCTTTATTCAAAAGGTGTGCTTGTCTGTACAATAAATCCGATACATGAATTAGATTCATTTTATTCAAACACAAGAACTTTTGTGTTAACTTTACGAGTCAATGTCTCTTTTAACAATGCACAAAATCACGTGAACCACCATTCAATATCCAATGAAATACGTTTACAGTCAAAGAATACACCTTAACATATACAGGTCGCTCGAAAAGTTTTAAAACGTTATTTTTATTGTTCGTGGGTAGTTGGGTACTGTGAAGGAGAAATGTCTTGGCATACCTAAATAGTATGATTTAAATAAAAAATGCGGGCACGCGACAAGGTGGTGGTGCCCAAGTAAATCGCATCAGGAGCATGGCACGTACGTGAAGGGTGCATATATTTTTGATTTAGTTCTATGTTAGGCAAATTTTTTTGTACCTACTCTTTTTTGTGTTGTATGGGGGAGTAATCCGGGGGGTAATTGAAATGGCGTTGTCAACTTTTGTGTTGTTATGGCTTTTATTTGTGATATCCTATTTCGATGTGCAATAGACAATGGTAAGGTATGTTTCGCTTGACGACCGAATGATTTAAGTAAGTGAATGGGAATTCTGAAGAACGAAAATTTTATATGTCCATTGAAATTGACGAACGATGATCATGTTTCAAGTAAATTAGACGGGCAATAAGCCGAAAAAGTGTGGGTGTAGTTACCATATTATAATGTAAATAAAGCAACATTACATAATATTTATAATATACTCCATTTTATATCGAAGTTTATCTTTAAAAGCTGGAAGATTGTTTATTTTTCTAAAAGAGGGTAAACATGAGGTATATTACGAGACTATCAGGTCTTGGTGGTGTGCCAAGTATAGAAATAACGTAATGAGTTTTAAAATTGGCAACTATCGTTAACTTCACTTTATGACATTAACAACATTTTGTGGACAATTTATTTAGAGTGTATTAGCAATATCGTTATAAGTTAAAATGATGACTTGAACTATTATAACTTTTAGCACTTCAATTCACCTCTATTAGCCCTCAATATTTTCTGCATTATGAAGCCATATCTTTCCTGAAAACAGCAGAATGAAGGTCCTCAATATTTCAGCCGTCGTTAAGAAATAAATCTAAACAACAATTTTGAACAAAAAAAAAAAACATCTGGTATGATAGGTAGGTTAAAACCACAATAGATTTACTGAAGCCAAAAGACTGCGACCAAATTACATTGTATCACCGAAATAAAAAACAAACTAAAAAAAACCCACTAAATACCGACTTTTTCTTTCCTTTCTAATAACTAAATACCCATAAATCAGAAACCAATATTCCCATCAGTCACTGCAACATACAAACAAACACAAGAAATCCGTCCTCAATCCATGTTAAAACAACAACGACACATTTCCAAGGCCCGATAGGGGTAGGGGTGAAAGGGGGTGAAACTACCCTGCATATATCCCTCCGTTCCTTCATTTATCTATGTATCGCACCCGAATTAGGTACCTACACCTAGAGATGTTCGATCCCAAGATATGTAACTGGGTTGTAATTTTTCTTAACCATTTTAGTATTCAAGACACAAAATGTGGCCACGCGATATGCCTAATGCGATTTATATTTCACTGTTCGTATGTTACACACGGGTAGGTTGGGTAGTGTGGAATGTTGTGCTGAGCGAATTTTTGTGGTTGTATGAAGGGACCAGTATGCAGTTTTGGTGATTTTCGGAAAAGTATTTGTGATTTTAGGAAAATGTAATATGATTGGGTTGTTAACTGAATGCCTACTGTTGCCTAAATGTGGGTGTAAACCTTTTTTCACTTTAAGAAACAATGGGTTCTTTATAAATAGTTTGGTAAAAAAAAAAACTTATTTTGATTAGACCATTTACAGAAGCTTTCGAAAGGCACTGAAAGATTAGGAAAAGCTGCAATTTTGCTGATAGTACTCACCAAAAAGACGTTTCTGAAGACAAAAGATATGGAAGGAACTAGGTTTGTGCTAAATCTACACCTGATTGAAGCAATAAGCTAGCCGGGGAAGGTATTATAGGTTTTCAGTGCAGAAGCCTTCGTCATTCAGCTTAGCCGTGCGCTGGACCGAAGTAGCAATTTTGTAATAGATGAGCTTTTCATAATGGGTATTTGGAATTACGCTCCACATTTTAAAACGACAATTAAGGATACAAATGTGAGGATATATAAAGATCAGTATTTGCTGAAGATAATTAATTTGATCCTGTACTCAATTCTATCTATGCTTCTTAACTCTTAATATTTAAGTCTCCCAAAGCAATCAAAACACCAATATCAGCCGTATGTAGGTAAGGAAAAATCTTGTGAACGAAAATGAAAAATACTCAATGATTGAACGTCATACCTATGGGAATAAATTTAGTGAGGGTGGTAGAGGGGGCGCCACGTGTCACCCAGTTGAATTGTCAATTTGATTCCACGAAAAAGCACCTCCATTATTAAATATATATATTAATCTTAGAGCTACCTTTAAATAAATATATTTCTAACGAAAAATATGCAGGTACTGGCTTCATATTAAAGATTAAAGCAAATGTGGAATAGGAACTCTTTAGTTTTCCTTGGACAATGGTTTTTCTTGTCTCTGAAATAATTACGCTGTACAAACTGTCCCTTTTATCTCTTCCCGGCCGTTTCCTATCCTCGTATGTCCCATTTATTCTGCCCGTTCAGATCTTGCACGTTCGTTTACTGTGTATGTGCTAGGTATAGTTGTGTATACTTGTGTGTTTGTACCTCTTTCAATATTGCATGTAGGTATAATTGCGTAGGTATAGTTTGAAAATTTTAAGAAAATGCGCTAGATTGGAAATGTTTAGTTGATAACTTCATTGTTTGTTTTCACTGTAAATTAAGTATTTAGGGCCAATTTCACCAATGGAACTTAACGCGATCACCACACTAATTGCGTAAACACTTTCAGTGACAAACGAAATCATATAAAAGGATATTGCTAATCCATTGCTTCATAATGTTTGATAAATTTGTCTGTGCAATAACGTAAATAACGCAATTAATGTTGCTGAACTGTCAACATTAAAGCCATTGCTACTGATAGTGTATTTACCCCGCTCTAGGTACATCTAAACCGCGTTCAAGAGCTGTCAATGTCATCATTGTTGTGAATATTGATACTGACAGCTCTTGAACGCTGTTTAGATATTTTGATCGCGTTCAGTTTCATTGGTGAAATTAGCCCTTAGTCTTAGCGATTTGTAAATGAAAATCATGATGATTTAAAGGCCTTTAAGTGAAAGGTACTTATTCAGCTAAACGATTACTTTTACCTGTACAATGATAAATAAAATGGCGTATTCATGACATATGCAAAGTGCTTAACTACAGTATGATTATATTGCTAACTTTTACGACGTCGAGACACTTTTATATGGCTATTTTGACTGGTATTTCGCTCGTGGTTTTTTCGAATTACCAGAAGTACCTAACTTTATGGAGGTTGATGTGAGATTGTTGAAGATACCCCCTTTATTCATAAACGTTGCTTATAGTTAACTAGTGATTAGCGACTGTTGAACCATACATTTTTGAAGTTTAAACGTCACTTAAATCATCGTTTATAAATAAACCCCAAATGTAAAGGAAATATTCGTGAGGGTTATTTGAAGATTTTTATGATTCTCATTACAAGGAATTTATACAAGATAGAGTCTATAATAAAACAATATCTTTGGATTCCAATATGTTTTTCCAACAATATCTAGGTACTTATTCATTTCAATGTAATAACAAAACGTAAGAGGAGCCTGCTCCTCTTACGTTAGCCTGCTTACATATAAAATGAAAATCTAATACAGATCAACAGAAAATTACTTGAGCATTATTCCCCTCATTTTATAGGTATGTTATAAATAATTGGACTCCACGTCGTACGAGTAACAAGCACTCGTAAGTTCACCTAACTATTTTATCTTAACATATTTACCTTCTTTCTCATAACTAAATTAATTTCGTGTTTCCATCGGCATTATTTATGAGTTCGAATAAGCAATAAACGTATACCGATAACATGTATTTGCTTACGGTCGTTAAGACCGTGGATTTATCTAAAAAGGAGAACAAAAATGTCCCGGGTTAACCCTGCGCCCGACGTCGTAAAATACCCAAGAAGTACTGCGGCCGGAGACGCAACAAAAATACTTTATTTATATGCTAATGTAATTTATATGACGCTTAATGTCTCGTGGCTGGTAACGCACGATTCTGTTCCATTATTTCAGTACGTATCGGTTTCATGATAGCGACTGTATTACAAAGCCAGTAAGGTGGTGTTTAGCGTGCGCCAAGTGTCGTGTGTGTCGATGCGATTATGAATGCGCGGTAGGAGGCAGCTTCCAACCCAGCTTCCTCCAGGGGAGGGGGGAGGGAGCGCTCAGGGTGAATCAATAAAAATACGCGAGAAAAGCGTTGATTATACAACGGGAATTCGGTAGGAAACTGCTCTTTCAATAATGCCCGCCTACTAAGAGACGTAAATTGAAATAAAGAAACGTTTATAGGCTTACCGCAGTCACATATTGAAAAGTAGGTAGAATTCTGTTTATATTACATGTCGTGGCGCTGAACGACAGTTCTGATTCTTTATCTAAGCTCTTATGTTTTCACTACATGTCTTTGTTTATATATCGAGAAAACATTAACTAGAAAAGTAGGCTTTGTCCACGTGTACAGTCAACAACAAAAAACTGTTCGAAAACTCCTGCAACAACTTCAGCCACTGTCCGTATCTGTACGCATATCATTTGGCCATATTTGTAAATAATAAGGAGTTACGTGCATTAGACATTCAAATTAGACTAAAACAAACGATACGGACGAGTGATGGACATTCCATCTGCGTATTGTATGGTATTTGCATAAAAATCCTTCGGTTCCGAGTTTCCGACCGGTGGACCTTCCCGCTTGAAATGCAGATTTTGTATCGCAATGAGATAAATACGGTCGAACAAATATAAAGTTAAAAACAAAGTATTGGTGGAGTGAATAACTTGACATTGTGTGTTGGCTGTAGATTGTGACTTCGGAAAATTACTGGATTTTGGTCGTGTTGGTTTTGTTTAGACCTAAAAATTAATGCAATGATATTGTATTGGTTTAAGCTGACCATGGAGGATCAATAAGATTGAAGTATTCCTAGCAATTAGCATTATAAAACCTAGACTACCGAATCTCCCAGAAAATATATCTAATTGAAGATGCATGTTTTAACAGCTTGTTATCTCAAAGATTCAGAAAAATAATTTGTTATTTTCCTTTTAAACTAACGCTTTATTTTCTATCAGTTTTTTAAAAAAAAGAGCCTGTACATAATATCGATATAAAAACGTGAATGAATTCAAATCCGAGTGAATCAAAAGATGGCGTCTTTTCGAGCGGTGACCGTAACCCGCCCACTGCGCGCGCGCCGTATTCCAACATACCTAACGCGATAACTACCTCATTGTAACATAAACACACTAAATAAAGACCTCACAACAGTGTAACAGTCCAAAAACCTTTTATGTAAACCTGTGAATCAACTTATAAATAAGGTTGAGTTTTTAAAACAAAAATTGAATTCCGCGACATTGTTTTAGGGATACTTAATCAGCATAATCAGCCTACAATGTTCCCACAGCTGGGACACAGGCCTCCACTCGATGAGAGGGACTGGGCCGTAATCCACCACGCGGGCCCAGTGCAGGTCGGTAATGTTACACGTCTTCAAATTTTTGGTTCTAGGACATGCCGGTTTTCTCATTATGTTTTTATTCATCGTCTTGAGAGTAGGGGTGATGAAATAATTTACACATCGTAAAGCACCTGTCTAGGTTCGAACCTACGACCACCAACTCGTAAGCCAGGGCTGTTGCCACTGGACCACCACTGCTCCTTTAGGGATACCTAATTACCCCAAAATTGTATGCATTTATTCAGGGACGTAAATATAGGCAAATATGAAAATGGAAGTAAAAAGCTATTGAAAAACTGTTAAGAGTCTATAGAAATGTCTCGTTTTAATTCACCTGCGGTAATTTATCGCGCACATTAATTTGTGGTATTACTCGCCCATGGTCTGACAAAGCGGTGAAGTGTTAATTTATACGTAGGTAAGAAGTCACTCGTCGATAGCCTTTTTTTTTCAAAGAATTTATTGTAATTTAGTAAAAGATCTTTATGATACGACTTGTTTTAAATGCTAAGGAATTTGACCAAACAGGCCAAGACGCCTAATAATTTATTGTTACAGGATAATATTCTTAACATAATATAAATTAAATAATTGAAGTAAAAGTGTCCTAGAACAATTTATTCTCATTCCAACTGATATTATTATGCCCACACAATGTAGTCTAACACATGGTTTAATTTTTCCATAGAAGCTCGACTTTATACATTTATTCAAGTTACCTCAGAAACCGGAAACATTCCAATTCCTTTAGCATAAAAGCACACGTGTGCTAAAAATAAACAAATTGATGATACATTTTTTATAACAGTTCAATTACATCGCGGCCGCAACATTTTACAACCGAACTGAATGAACAAAAGCCGTACCCACAGATATTTAATGTGGTATCATAACATACCTCCCAATACGACTCCAAAACCGAGCGAACCTTATCATTTCCCTTCGTAAAAAAAAGAACTTTAATATTTGCAGCACGGTGAATTTAAGGAGCTATAAATTTTTGTCATTAGGCTAATAATAAGAGTTGAAGTGGTGTCGCGGGAACAGGATGTTATAATGTCTTTTGTTCGGCTCTTCGTAATTCGCATACCAATGATCTCAGAGTCGTATACCTACCTACATTTTTTCCGATTGCAGTATCATCCAGAGGTTTAATAAGGCCTTTTTTCATTACGCTATAAAACAAGATACTTAGCAGCACCTGCGACACTTTTGAATGTTAAATTGTATCGTTAAATATCGCGTGTGCAAACAACATATTTACCCAGTTCATATATACCTTGTTTTATGGAGTGAGATATAAAAATTTGTTGGGAATTTAAATTAAGGATTTCGTCTTAATGACGGTTTGATGGACAAACAAGTGTGATGTGCCAAGGCGGGGTGACACTAACGGAGAGTTCAATCACACTGCTATTTGGTTCGATATTAGACGAAAGATCCGCGAAGGTCGACTGCGGAAGATTGAGTTGTTTGCTATAAAGTGGAACGTGCAGCACAATAATGGAGGTACACGGTTGTAGGGCTCAATGATGGCTAGTATTACGATGTGAGTCCACACGTTAATGCCTCACCGGGAACTTGAAACCCATCATTACATATTAGCATAACCGCGCCAAACAAAAAGCTGGCAAAACGTCAGAAACACTCCGCGTAAGACGGCGTAGAGAATCGTAACGACACTCGAGGGAAAGTCCCACAGCCACTGATTTATAGTCGCGTCTGATAACTTATTTGATCACTTTATGATGGCGAAAACTGCCAGGAAAGCTCATAAGGCACGTCGATGCAAATCGCGTGGATTAAGGCGGTTATATCGTGGACAGAGTTACATGCGAGACGAAATGATGCACTCCCGCATTTTCATAACGGAATAGAAATCACATAACAACCGTGCATACGACACAACAGCAAATGAACGTGTTCAAAGGTAAACGACTTTTTAACGTGTCACTTATGTTTATATGACAAATCAGGCGATCAGTAATGAATCGATGCCAAGTGTAAAGAACCCATTCAAGATCCCACATGACTCATTTAAACGTAAAAATAGCATTATAAATTTTAACAGCAGTTGGACATAGGACACGTTTATAATAAGAATAAGTTTATTTAAATAAAATGTAGGAATTAGCATGCCAGTGTGCGCGCGGATCTTTCCATTGTTTTCGCTAAATGACATCAAAGTTGTGGCGGCGATGTGTATTTAGCATGTGAAATAAATATTGTTTGCCGTTCTTAGAAAAATGTAGGAGTTAACAGGTGTACCCGGCGCGCCTTCCATAGGATGACGCGCCTTAAATATACTTATTGAACTAACTTTTCCTTTTAGGATTCAATTTGTCCCCAGCGACACGGACCCTTTATAAAAATGGCATTCAATCGAGTTATTGAATTGCGAATAAAGGTAATATCCTCTCGAGCAGCATCGTGATGCAAATCAACAAAAATCTAGTTTTATCTACAGGCATTCCCTTAAAGATAAGGTTTTAGTCAATTAAAGACTTGATTTCAAAGTGTTACCATATTTAGGATGCAACAAATGACTCCATCTTCAGAATTGAGTGTGTCAAATTATTTAAAGCAAGCATTTAAAAAAATCTTTCGTAGCATGGTGTGTGTGTGTGTGTATGCGTAATAAATAAATAATTATACCTACTCATACTATTAGGTAATGGCATCATGGAACAGTACATGAAACAAAAACATTAAAAATTAAGATATCATTCAGTTAACACCTAAATATCTAAACATATAGATAAAAATTATAATAATAATTCATGAAGCTCATAGAGACTTATCAAAGAAATAAACATATTATATAGATGATGTGTGAGTCCCGGCCACATTAGAATATCAAATAAGCGAAGCTTAACATGACATGGATCCCATCCATCAAAAGATTTCTTCAAACATTTCTAATTTTCTTAACAAAAACTCAATTACGAACACACGAGAAAAGCTTTTCTATTAAGGGTTACACGTGGACGATTATAAAAGTTTCATCAGCTCTGTCTTCTGTGTTTACGTGGTATTTCGCAAGCTCACAATGCTATGTAGATCACAAGGACTTATGGTAATCCACCTCATGCACTTGAGCATTCCTATAAACTGCGCCTGAATACTTTATTTATCGGAGTACCTATACGTGAAAAATCCGCGAAAGGTGTCACGTTATCAGAACAAAAAGGTCGTCATGAAAAAAACACAAAATTGACGGAAAAGAGTAAAAAATCAGGGTGATATTAAAATAAACGAGACATGCGTGGCCGGTGCGCGGACTGCGCGGGCGCGCTGTTTGGGTTACAGTCACGTTCGACGGTAATGACAAATTCGCGACCATTGTTGCTGTTGACTGAGGATTTTTTCAACGTTCAAGGTTTTCATTTTGAGTAACAATACGAACGTGCCAATAGCACATTTTATAGGAATTAATTATGCAAAAAAATGTTTTATAAAGAGTTTATCGGCGTCGAGATTGTGGCGAGGTCGTGGCTCAGACAATGAATTAATTTCCAATTACATTTCTAGCTTGGGTCAGAAGTGAAATCTGTTATCACGGTACACACTCGCCCTCAAATCATGATGCGTGTAATTGCGATAAATACGCCAATTAAACGTTCGCTCGATCCTACGGCTATTAGCGGAGAGACGTTCAGAGCCACTGTTATTAAAGCGCCACTGTTGTCCCACTTTGTAAGCGAACACAGTCGAACACAAAGCCGCTAAGGAAATTGCTTTTCTAGACAAAAGTTTGTCGAAGCTGTTCTACGCTCAAGAATTTTACCGTGTTATCTCTTATTAGTGAGTGCCAAACGACAATGAACCTTATGTATGTTTTCAGTAAGTTTTCTGTTATTTTTAATCCAAGCAGTTTTTCCAATTAAACTAGTTTAAAAATAATTATATAAAAATTAAACTAGTTTCGTAAAACATTAATTCCGAATTTATTGCGTGTCAACTCAGTTTCAATGAGAACAAAAAGCGCGTAATGAATCCTGAACGTTTTGAATAACTCCGTCAGCAAGTGACATGAGGTCGCGAGCATTAATTACGGCGCGCGGCGTTACGCAGGCACATTAGTGTGCTCATTAAGTGAGTAAGGCTGCGTACACACAAATCACCACCGACCACCGTATAGTCAGTCAGCCTAAGTCAGCCACAAATGTGAGCGTCTAACAAGAAAAACAATTTCAGTCACCGTTTGTCAGTTGTTTTTGATACATTTTCAAATTCGGTGACCGAGTTTACGTGTGGTGTGTACGCGGCCTAATGGTTGTGCAAACAATGTAGTGATAGGGGAATCACGCGACGGTGACTTGCACGGACGACCGTGTTCTTGAACGCTTATGTGAGTACCACATCCGCTTTTGAAAGTGAAAAATTAACATGCGCAATTATTTTGTAATTAACAAAACATCTGATGATTTAGTTTGACGGCCAAGCGTGAAAAATTGTGTTTGCGAGCGAATGTTTTTAGAATGCAGCTGCTGTTGGAGCAGAGCTTATTAAGAATTTTAATAAAAAAATGATACCGCTCAAAAATAATTGTGCTCTCAAATATTAATTATTTAATAATTATATCAAATAGATTGCCCAATTTATTTCAATATTAGTTTAGGAAATTAAAATTAGAATTATTGTGTCAATTTATTGCAGAATAACTCAGCGGCTCCATTAATTACAGCTTGCAAATGATTGCTAATTTGACCTCCTAACCAATAATTACACCATCAACGGTTTATATGACAGTTACTGTATGCATGGTTTGTTTACATTGTAACATCGTTTCATTAGCGAAAACATCGAGAAAATTCCATGCACAATTTTTTTTGTTTATTTTTTTCCACTATAGATCACATTCCCGCGCAGTATGCATGCAATGAAATGAAATGTTTATTTATGTAAGTATATTTTGAGACACTTTTACACGTCAATATTTAAAAAACTAGATGACGCCGGCATTACCTAACTGACATGATCCCTGAGAAGAAACAAACTCGGAGGTCAATGGTCTCTCAAAGTCCAAACATAATATTATTAGGATTTTATGTGAGTCTAACAATACAGGGCTATGTCTGTCTTTTTGAAGAAAGAGCCATTGCAGCTTTGAATTGACCTGTCCAACAGACGGCATGCAATCAAGCATGCATCAGCCATCGTGTAGCTCAACAGTTTTAGAGAGAGCTCAACGAAAACAAAAGTCAAATAACGCTTAACCGAAGCATATTCATAGATTAGCAACATAAAACTTATAAATTAATGTTATTATTATATTATGTTTATCAGTTACTGACAATAAACACGTAGGCGAGCTTGATTTCATGAAAATGTTTATGTTCTATTGTATTTTTAATTTATTTATTATGTAAATGTAAATTAAATCATTGGGCGTGTTGGTTTTTTAATAAAAAAATGTACAATGTTCTATATTGTTATTTGATTTACCTATAATTTTCATGTGTTCATGAGATTGTAGCCAACAAGTATCAAGAGCGTGGAAATTCATAATCTAGGTGCAAAGTATAGTTGTCGTGGAAATCGTATTTAAGTTTTATGAATGCTGTTTTTATTTTCTTTCTCAGATTTCTTATTGCTTTTTAAATGTTTTTTTTTTGGTAGGACCCTTCTCCGGCGCTCACACAAGTTACCAAAGTTTCATCACAGTCGCTCGAGCCATTTTGGAGTTTTAGCGAGATTGACGCAAGACATTTTTTTTTTTTATAGAAGATATGTTGACTTAAAGTACTTTACAAGACCATGCAACAGTGTTTAATTAAATCGATTGAAACGTTCGTTTTTAATCGCTAACAAATTGAACCTTCAGACAATTTGCTAAAAATTCAATAAGTACAATCAATTTCCCTAATCGATCCGATTTAAAACCCACTCCATCATTTCAATTCCGACTCCAGACAAAATATTTTTAAACAACAGTTAAGTTGTCCGTAATCGCTAGTTAAAGTAATGAAAGGGTGGTGTAACCCGGCTGTCGTGGGCACGGATCGTGCTCGTCGGGAAACACCTGATAATTAGTTAGCTTCGCAGGTGCTTACAGTCTGGCTAGATTCTAGCTGCTGAGCTGGGAAACTCGGAGTGTGTGATTATCAGGTCGTGTGGGAAGCGTAGATCGAATACTAGGAAGTGGTTTTGCGTGTGTTTTTTTGCTTTTACGTTTGGATATTGTGTGTTGGGTTAATTTTTAGAAGTATTTTAATCCGTCGCGCGTCAAATTAGCGGACACAATAGAAATTTTATTGTTATCGGTACACATGGTGTACACTCGACGTGCGAAGAGAATCATTGTAAAGACAAAAGTGCAGAGAAAAACACATTAGACACCAGTGCTAAGGAAATATTTCACATATACTGAAAAAACTAATAATGCTTTTTAATAGGAGCCCGCTTGTTAGTTTATTGATATAATCTCATAAAAAACTGCATATTTAACCGTTTATGGATGGGTGACCAAAAAAGTAACCAAATTGGCCTTGATTTTTTTACTTCTGCAATTGGTCTAATTTCTCCAATGCTTTATTCATTTCTAAAGTAAGCTGATATTCTCTGATAACAAAATAGCACTAATAATATTATTGTCCACTAATTCACACGGTAACCAAGGACAAAAAGCGTTAACAAAGACAATTCCCTTTAATTAAAAACTAAAGTTAAGTCTTACACATGAAGTGGTCATGAATAAAGAGACTTATGAGGGGCACTTTGATTTGATACACTTATTGTGAGGCCCATTGCTTTGCAAAGAACTGGTTCTAAGGACAAAAGGGCCCTTATAATGAGGCCAGCATATTGTATGAAGAGCCCTCGGAATCAAGTCCGATATTCTACAATATGCTTTTTTATAATGGGAGAGAAATTTTCGAGACTCGGTACACTTCGATGCTCGCTCAAGATCGTATTTAACTGTTGGATTTGTTTCTTTGTGTGTGACTGTTTCATTTGAGGAATGTGTAAAGTAGTTTGCTTATGTTGCTCGTGGAATAAAATTTTTCATGAATTTGATTCCACGAGCGGTGATAATGAAATGGTATCTGTAATGTCAGGTTCGATTTGATTTAACAGCCAATCTATTCTGTAAAAATCTCCCAGTGAAAACTTACGTGAAGTGAGCTTGAAGTGGGCTGTCAATAGTGTGTGTGTGTGTGTGACAGTTTTGTATGGAGATTCGTTAAATGCTATAGGTACACCTCAGCCTAACCCTTCCGGGATATATAGGTGTGAAACTGTCAAACAGATGAATTGCGTGATATGAGAATTGTTTTATGATTCTGCCAAAGTGGCCTTTTTAGGCCCCCTGGTGGAATGACAGCTCACTTCACCTAAGTTTTTATAGAATAGACGCCGCACATGTTTGCAATTAAACAGTGCTCTTCAGAAAAAGCGACAAATCATTAACAATTTGGTGTTACAGTAGTGGTGACGAATCAGGAGTTTAACGACTTCAACGAAAACTATAATTTAAAATAGAAGATATCCATTATTCTTTAATACCCAAAATCGTAACAAAAACTTAGACAAAGCCAAAGCTTTTTTTTTGTACGAACTCCTCAAACAACAACGAATTAGAAAAAAAAAAGGAAATTGAATCTAAATCACGGCGACCGTCCACTTAAATCCTGAACGAGAACCGGCGTGAATGACACTTCGTCATTAAATAATAGACAATAATACGATTCTAATACCCAATATCCCGTGTTACAGAACAAATGTAGACGTGTACATCCTTATTGCATTAACGTTCGCAGTGGAATCGTTGAATCAGATAACAATCCCTGTGGGGACCCAATCTGGACTATTTAGCGCGACGGAATGGGCTCAATTAGGATATGGCGGATATGCGGGCCCCTTACTAGCGGGACCAGAGAGCGCTAAAATGCTGCTTTAGTTGAGTTTGGTCACGAGTTTGTAGATTGATACCATATTTGAAGAAATTCATAATTCGTTTCTTAAAATTCATAATTCAGGTGGCGTTCTGTAGTTTCCTGTGTCCGTAACGCGTGTGTAGCAGTGTTTCAACTAATTGCATGAGTTTAGATTTTATAGGCTTTAAATAACACGAGAAGTGTCTGAAGATGGGTAGAGCTTAATATGTGAGTCTGTTAAATTTTTATTAATTCTGAAAGCTATTATTTTTTTCTAGAGGATATTTTATTGAATTGAATGTGTAGGTACAGAACGTACTGAAAGTAAATTTTGGGCCAAATAAGTTTGAACTTTTTGCCATCGACACGCTAAAAAGAAGAAGAAATTTAAGACAACTAAATATTTAAATGGGGATAAAATACAATTTGATCTTCTAATGTTTCCCATAACTATGTTGATAATAAAAATATTATTATTATTATTATGTTAGAGTAGAATCCCCTGATCATAAAATTCCCATCGATTCGCACCAAGCGACTATACATAATTGAAATCCTAATTGAAACATTTTAGGCGTTCGGACACCGAACTAACAGATTCCCGCTCCGATTAGCGTAGGAACGATTTCGACGACAATCAACTGCGTCCAACCGTTAAAACATCACTCGAGATTTGGCTCGGATTTATTAAGATTAACTTTAATACTACTGCTTAGGAGAGTTTATTGTTTAAACACCTAGTTTTGGGTTTAGGAACAGTAACGGACAGAAGAGGGCAATGCATGGTGCGAATGTGAACAGTCAGTTGTCGAAGGACCGATGGCCGGTAGAGCAAACGAGTCCTGGAGTGGAGACCGTGTATCGATAAGTGTAGTGTGGAATGCCCCCCAGCTAGATGGAACGATGAACTTAAAAGCTGGCTAGGACAGATTGGGTGCGGACGGCGGAGGACAAGGTGTTCTGGCGCAGCCTGGGAGAGGCCTATGTCCAGTATTGGACTGCATTGATTTGATAGAATATAAAAAATCAGTATATCATGACAGGTTGACGAATTCGCAGAAGTGATTTTTGACAGACATGAACTCAAAATGGCTACTGAAATGTTTTAACGTTTCAAACATCAGAAAATCCTATTTATAGCCAACTTATTACCAAGTTAATCCTCACGTTCCCGTTTATTAAGGGCACAGCAAATAACATGTATTTGTGTAAAACTATTCGATTAGTTAATAGATGGATGTTCTAGTAGTACATGTCCTAATATTTATACGGACCCATAGTGATGATATGCAAAGTGAACGTTGGAACAATGTGGGTACTTGGGCTGAAAATTTTCCACGACGAATTAAGTAAATCTTGGCTCTGTTGACCCGTCATAAATTCATCTCACAGTCAAATCTGTAAGGTAATTTGTGACGATTTTGTAACTCATTTAATGTGCAAGGAATATAAAGTATCAGACCATTACGCAATTGTAGAATCCTAAGTGAAGCCGAAATTCACATCCATTTTTCGGCTTTTGTTTTTCCGACTAGACCTCATTCTCTCTCTTTCTTTTATCTTTTTTTTTTTCTTTTTTCTTTGCTTGTATTTCTTCATTAAATATAAGTTTGATATGAATGTACTATAAGTACACATCGAACCTTCCGAAATAAATTGTCTGATTTAAACGGTGAAAATCACATCAAAATCCGTTAAGGAGAACAACGCATACATAAGTAGACACGAAAAGCGACCTTAATTTATAATATGTATAGATAACAAATTTAATACATTTTGTTTCGTTATATTATGGTTGCGTATGGTTATGGCTTTATCCTTCACAAAAGCAACATCTCAATTGGTACCATTGTGTAGGATAGAAATTGCTTGATACGACTTTCTGTAATAACGTGTCGATTTCAATATTCTAATAAAATTTAAAACAAGTGAAACGGCAGTTTTGTGGCTATAATGCCTTGTGTTCATGGATTAAAATTGTGTTACATACCTACTGACAATACCAATGCTATTCATATTGACAGTTCAACAATATTCATTGCGTTGTTTACGTTGTCGAGCAGACTAATTTTTCAAACATGTGAATGAAGAATTAGGAATTTTCTTCAAAATCCTTTGGATTGTAATAAAAAGTGTGCAATTGGGATGCAAGTTTTAGGTTGGGTTGAACATTTAAAGATGACTTTTATTTGATGTTTTCGGAAAATTTTTGGCTGATACCGAGACCGGTATTGCTAAGGCTGGTACCGAATTATTTTGCCTATGATGAAAGCTGCAAAACAAGATCATCTGACTATCAAAGTGCGCCGGAGTACTAGCGTCGCGCCGGCCAGAGCATATTCATTATTATAATATGAGTTAGGTATGGACGTCGACTCTCGTTCGATTTCTCTTAAAATGCACGTAACTTTGCGTTATCTATAAAATTAGCATCGTCAAGTGTGTTGTTTACATAACAGATGTGGTAGTCAGTAGTCACCGTACCTATGTTTTAATAAATAGGAAGGAATTGATTCACTTATTGTATGTGCGGCAAGGGTCTATTCATTTATTACGTAAGACGATTCGAAGGGGGAGGGGGTCCAAACAAGTCTTATTATTTCTTACATGGAGGTGCTGGGAGAGGTCTAGATTATTCTTACTTATGATCAAAAAAGTTAACTATAATTATTATTTTTGTTTACTTTTGTGTTAAACATTTGTGTTTTAAGTTAAACTTATTAGTTAAAAAAATTGCTACTTTATCTTTGCAATTTTGGTAGATTATACTGATCTTACGTAAGATTCACAGGGAAGGGGAGGGGGTTCATTCCCGTCTTATTTTTTCTTACGTAGGGGGAGCGGGGGTCAGATATTGGATAAAATTGTCTTCTTTATAAATGAACAGCTCCCAATCAGACTCACCAAGTCTAACCAATTAGTGAGACTAGCCTTCCAATGCCTTCTGTCAGGCATTTTCTTCTGACATTATAACTCACTTGCATACCTACGGTGTGCCATCCCATGGTCGTTGGCCATCCCTAATAATTATTTGGGTAGTTTGCGATAAATAATTAATTAATCAATAAGAGGTCAGAAATATTATGACGGAACTAGTAGACAAGATTAGGAACTTAGTCTTGCCTACTGGTCCTCCACGTGTCTATAAGTTACTCATTTGCGTCTTGATTGGTTAAAAAACAGCAACCTTATTGCGTAAAACACTAACTATAACTGTCAAATTGACAGCCATTCCTACTGTTGGTGTATTACGCAATGAGCTCGCTGGTGTTCGTTTAAACTACTTCAGGTAATACATAATCCTTCACAATTTTTCACTGATCACCATCAAACACGATGTGTGTGTATCTTCTGTCAGGCCTTTCGCTGCCGAAATTTCTACTTCTATCATTTGAGAACTCACTTGACATTGTACAGACAATTCTTATTTTTCACCTCTTTATTAGTGGTTGTTATGGCAATCATATCACTTGGTTTGAGTAGGTTTCTTTAAATTTAATTTTTTACTTTATCCTTTTGATGGATTCTAATTTTGTAAATTTAAGGACTATAGGCCTTTAAGACTCTAGATCTGTAGATGATTTTTTATATTATCAAGTACCTGGTACTTGTTGACAGGCCTACGCTGTCCTCCAATACCTATTGTAACTTGAAAACATTGTAAAAACCAACTATTTTTAAAAGAGTAACCGTGGAGTTTTTTTGCCGGTTCTTCTCCATAGGAAACGACCAATTGGAACCGTGCACCTAGCTTCTGACGTTTCATAAGTGCCCGTGTAGGTTTATGTGAAATAAAATATTTTGATTTTGACTAGCAAAGCACCCGTTAAATGACGATTGACGAAATTTTAGGAAAGCGTGACCAAGATGGTGATGACGTTATGGCTTTACTGATTGTTATTTGGGTGAAAGTACCAGTAGGAGTAGGTAGGTAATTAGGTACTGAATTACAATGACAGTAGACAAGACGTTTTGTAGACTAAGTTTTTTCTGTGTTTGTGTGAATATTGTGTGCCTTAAAACATGGGTCAAAAATTATTTTTTTCTTTTTCTTTAAGTCTAGCTTGTCTACTGTTCTCTTTATGATACCTACTCGTTTCAGTCCTGATTTGCCGTGATGATTGGCTAAATGGCTGTACTGGTTTAAACTTATTGGTAATTCATTATCTTTCACAAGTTTTCACTGATAATCAACGAGGCATCAAAATGTAAGGTGGTCCGATTAAACAGGACATACAGTTACCGAATTTTGTTGGTATGTAAATATTATGTAGGTATTACCGAATAACTTACATAGTAAACGGTTGTAATCGTATTAAGTTCAATTCATTTATTCACAGTTGTAGTAGAACTTTCTATAAGGTTGTCCATGAGACGTTTTGATACTTTATAATTAGGTATTTGAAAATGAAAATTGTATTGATATTTAAATATTTTACAATTTTGTCGATAAATTCTTCTTAACAAAAAAATTATTATTTACAATTAACCATGAATGGCGACCAATAAACTGTTCTATTCAATATCACCGTATATATATAAAAAAAAAACAACTAAACATTTACCCCGGACTATACATCAGAGCCGTGTTTCATGTTTGGAAAAGGTCCATCTATTTCAAGAAATCGAAAAATTGTTGCTGTATAACTACAACTTTTTTTTGTGAAACACAAAGTATTTACCTAGATAAAGGAGGGTTGACCAACTAAACACAATATTTTCTCACAAGTCTACGTCGCGTAGGTGTCTTAATATTACACAGATATAAATATTATGACAGTCGCGTCAAAATCAAAAGTCATTCATGCAATAAGTATATGCTGAGAATCAGCACTTCTTGAACGTCAAAATTACATAAGACAGTCCCCTAAAACGCCCGACCTTCACCATCTCCTAGTGCTTTTAGCTGGGAAGAAGAAGTGGCACAGCAAACTCCCTAGCAGCACAGCTGTCTGTTCAGTCACTACTATCAAGATTGTTGGGACGACGCCTATTGTATGAACGTGACACCAATCATTAGCATCAGATCACAGTTTTTCGATCACGTGTCGATTATTTTTGCATCACGCGTGAATATCGTGGTCTTATATCATGTTATTGTCACAGATTCTGTGCGTACTACCTTTATACCTACTTGACTGTCATATTCATGTACTTATTTAGGTCATTTTCTGTGTTCGTGATTTTCAAGACAGTTGGATAGAAGCTTTGGTGTTTATAAAGTTATCTTTGGATGGGTATACTAATACTATGTAAAATGTTTTTGGAGCAGTGTCGTTACACTGCTCCAAAAACATTTTTTCCGTTGAAAATAAATGTTATTTGATGGGTAGGTTACCTAAATCAATTTTAAGAAACGATGGATGGACTGTGTGAATGATGATATGGTTAGAAAGGGGTGACTACCGAGATGACGACTAATAGAGAAGTATGGAAGAAAAATATATGTTGCGCCGACCACAAATAAATCGGGTTAAGGACAGGAGAATGATGATGAGGTAGGTCACCTAAATCAACTGAATTTTGTGTTTTAATTAATAAAAAACAATCGGTGAAAATTACGTCAAGTCAAATAGCAATAAAGTTTTGCACTTGCTAATTCTAATTCAAATCCTCATTTCCCTTGTTGTAAATTGCAATCAGCGAAAAAACAAAACAACTTCATAAAACTAAATAAATGTTCGCCATTAAAGTTTCCTTATTTAACCCGCTGAGCGCGGTTATCGCGAAATATAATTAAGGTGCAACCTCAATAAGCAGCAATGCGAAGACTTCATTCCTAGGTATTTATAGTGGTAATGAAAATATCGGGGCGGGCCAGCACGAGCGCGGTAACCACCGCCGCCGTGCTAGAATGTACCACTTGTTACCTGTTCCTGTTTATACCACGTTTTTCTTTTTAATAATTTTTGTCTATGATATTTTGAATTATTAGGGAATGTGTGGCTAATTGGCTATGAAAAACTAATAACAGCCGCACGGATCGTATCGATCGGATTCGTGGATGGGTGACCCTCTTTACATACCACGACACCTCCGTGCTTCGGTAAGCAAATTAAGCCGTTGGTCCTGACTGTCATTCCTGGTCCTGGCTGTATGGTTTTCAGTTTTTGTCTAAACGGGAAGGGGGTTTAGTGTGCATTATACAAAGAAAATGAAGAGCTGTTTCTTATGGATATCGGTTATACTTCAATCTATAGCGATAACTTAGTGTTCATTCATTTGCTTACCGCTTAAATAATAATGTGAACACTACAGTTTGCTAATTTGCTATTGTACATTCATTCTAGAAATACTTAGGTGGTTACCTGTGCCTATGTTTGAAGTTTTTCCAAATGGTAGTTTGAAGGTGAATCGCGGATTTCTACCTATCTAATTAAAGTAGATCATCATCATCTGCCTAGCCTTTTCCCAACTATGTTGGGGTACTCGGTTTCCATTCTAACCGGGTGCAGTTGAATACCAGTATTCATTAGTAGTCTAATTAAAGTAGATACTTAATTAATTTCTTTATTATACTTAAAACTCTATTCAGTCTATTGAGATTTTCTTGCCATAAACGTCTGGAAAAACAGGCTTTTTTCAGAAATAACGATCGTATTAAGCTAATACCGTTCCTTTGGTAATTATGTTGACTTGGCAGCGTATTTTAATTAAATTAGTCATAACAATGGAACTCCTTAAGCTCCATAGCATTATCGACCTTCAATGTTCTGTTGGGACACAGGCTTCCTCTCGGTAAGAGGGAGTGGGCCATAATCCACCACGGGGTCCAGTGCGGGTTGGTAGATGTCACGTGTCTTCGAATTTTGGGTTCTATGACAAGCCGTTTTCCATAAGATGTTTTCCTTCAGCGTGCGCCTGGCTGGGTTCGAACGTACGACCTACAATTCGTACGCCGCGGCCGTTGCTACTGGGCTACCACTGCTCTTTATCTCTCTCAATGATCTCTGTCTGCTACATATTTGGCATAGGTAACATTTACGTAAATATTATCAAATAAGTGTCCTAATCTTGAATAACATATGTACCTATTATGTAATTGGAAGTCTATACAATCTCAGTATATAGGTTAAGTGGCAGTTGTTTATGGCAGCATTTATGATACTGACAGTATTTACGATAGTACAGGAGTTATAAGACAGCTGCTTAGCTGCCTGTCTTATGCCTAACGTTTTGTAGATATCTTTATTTAACTAATCAAAGTAACCGACTGCTGGATGTCTTATTTTAGTTGCTGTTTGGATTTCTGGACTATTCTGAAGTGAGAAATTGGAGAGAAAAGGACGGAAATAGGCCACGTCAGAGAAATATACTTTATCGGGCTAAGGCCCACCAATGGCCGTAAAGCCTTAGATGACGATGATGATGATGATACGGGAGTAAACAAGAGATGCAAGGGTTTCAATAAAGTAGAAATCTGGAAGTTTTCAGGGCAGAAATGTTCATTGTTTTTTTTTTCAAACATTTATAATTACCTAATTAGTATAAGTGACATCAACGTCAAGCCGGAAACGGGTGATAGGCCAAGTCGTGACACATGTCAGAAAAATATTTAAAAAAATCTTGCTCATACATTTTTCATTTGGCGGTTAACCACTCGATCCCGGCGTGGTACGATATCAGCCCATTACAATAGACAGTCAATTGTGTCTCATTAACGGTGATTAAGCGGTTAACTAAACTAAATCAAAAAATAAATCGGAAAATCTAACACTCTGTGATGATCTTTCAAGTCCTGTGACTACAAATAAGTACCTATTATCATTTCTTCGACTTTTTTTTCTGTAATAAATAAATAACCCTTCCGTTAATTACAGTTTAAAACTAAAACATAACTGCCTTAATTTTAATAAAATGTTAGATTTTTGCCCAACATTAAATTCAAAATAATTACATCACCCAAATTTAACCGACTGTACTGTAAAAAAAAAATTTGTACGCTATTTTGGCAAGTGACTTAAAAGATGGCGCGTTTAGTTTGGATTCCAAAATGATATGACACTAGATAAATTACATTTTAATTAAGTTTATTTGAATTTTTCATTTAGGTAACTGGATTACATGCCAATTCTGTTTAATTCGCTTGTCTACAACTTACAAATCCACGCCATTTCGACAATGTCAGTTAAACACTATAGAGACGCTACCTGTACCACAGGTTATTAAGTATTTTCGTCCTTTTATGATGAATTGGGCCGGATACGTCGCGCGAATGCACCCGGAGAGATGGGCAAAGATCGTCACTCATTGGACGCCTGAAGAAGGACTTCGCCGTCGAGGTAGACCACGGCGAAGGTGTTGTGATGATCTAACGAGGTTTGCAGGGCCAACGTGGCCAGAGATTGCTCAAGACAGGGAGGTTTGGACGGAAAAAGGGGAGGCCTTTGCCCAGCAATGCGACACAAAAAATGCTAACAAAAAAAAAGAAGTTAATAAGTTTTTTTCATATTATTTTTGGGACGATTTTACTAAGGCAGGTTGGTACTTAAACTTATGATGCCCGGCAGCTAAGACAGCTGCTTTCTTCAGCTATATTGAAGACTATAAACTTTATAAAGGTCTGATCAAGCTTAACAAGTTTAATGATTAGAACTTTATGACCTTTGTAAGAAATTTATCGGGTATAAGTAGATACCTATAAAGATTAATGTATTTAACACCTATCAATTTAATATCAGCCCTTCAATGGCTTCTGCTGATTATGGGACTTTAGCCCCTATTTCGTAACGTTTAAAGATGATATTTAATATTTACTATAGGTAAAATATTCCCCCTGCTGGGACACAGGCCTCCTCTCTGTGAGAGGGAGTGGGCCGTTATCCACCACTAGGGCTCAATGCGGGATGGGAGATGTCACATGTCATCGAATGTTTGGTTCTAGGACATGCCGGTTTCCGCATGATTTCCTGTACCATTTTGAGAGCAGTGGTGATGAAATAATTTGCACAAAATAAGGAGCCTGTCTGGGTTCAAACCAACGACCTACAAGTCGTAAGTCACCGCCGTTACCACTGGGCCATCAACGGCTAAGTCAACGAGTGAAAATTATATGCAGTCATTTGTTACTAGCAAAATTTACCAAGTCACCTCTTTTGCCAACAACCTTTCGACATTACCGAACAAAATGAAACCTACTTTTCTACTTTTTAATAAAAACACATTACCCACTCAAAAAACTCGACAATATTCTCTGAAATGACAAGGGAATTATCTAAGGAGCATAGCGGAACAAACCACCGTCACGACGTCGGCTTAGCACAGATAATTACCGCTAATCCGCTGTTTTTCTTTGTTAGCCAAACGATTAAAATAATCATCACGACTTTAATTCACTGAAATGAGACGTTTTCTTCCCTATTCTGTTATAAGCAGGTACAGTTAGCGAAGGTGTTAAGTAGATGGTATACAGGGAAGGCTACATTCTCTTTTCAAAGAATCTGATATTTGAATTCATAGGAGTTTATTTATAAACGTGGATTTAAGTTAAGTAATGGTTGACGTCTTCTTAACCATACACGTTAAAACTACTCCTAACTCTAGGTACCGCTTTTAAATAAAGGCGTTCATTTTTGGAACGGTTTCTAAGTAGTGTCTTGTGCCAACACATATTATGTAGGTTTGTACAAAACAAAAGATTGTTCCTCGATGTGTAGATTCAATGAGATATACTCAATCATTCAGATATTCATAAAAACCCATCTACGTATTCTGTAAAAATCTCACCGTGAAAACTAAGGTGAAGTAAGCTTGAACTGACAATAGTCAATAGTGTCAATCCCTAGCATCAGGTTTAATGACAGCTCACTTCATCTAGGATTTTAAGAAGAGATTTTAACAGAACTGACCCCGATCTATTCTCCGGTCTAGCTAATACATTTTCACCACACAGAAAAAGAGTCTATTGGCTGTTAGACAAAAGAGATTCGTCAAAATCACCACGATTTGGAACAAGCAGAGTCGATCCTTTACCTGCACACCAAACAATTCAGCCGCTTGTACGATAATAACTGAGCAACGTAGGTACCTACCTACTTACATTGTCGCAAATAATCAGTTTGCAACATCACTAATAAAGCCGCACCGGGCGCTTATTAGCAAATAACTCATTACGTTGTTGGCTTAAATATCAGTTAGATTAATTGGACATTGAGTGCTGTTCACTGGTTCATTAGTAAAGTATCCTCTGGTAAATAGTTGTTTCCTTCAGACTTTGTATGTGCTCGTTATTTTTGTTGTAACTTGGAAAGTAAAGACTGGGGCAGTGTTCTATAAAGTGGAGATTAATTAAATTAATCATTTTAAAGTAGATTTAGGCGGGTTTTTGGTAGCCATTGATTACCAGGATAAGGTGGCAGATGAATTTGTGAAATCTATAGTTTGTGTAGAATTTTTTTCTTAAATTTTCTCATTGAAGCTACTGACAGAGATACCTGTAGGTATATTTCTCATTTTCATTAAAGAAATTGTATTTTTTTCAGCGCTATCCATTTCCTGAAGAGACAGTACCTCTATTGCAAGCGTTTTAAGCGGCAAATACACTTTGTTTCTAATCCATATAACTAGGAGATACATTAACTTGTTCGGTGGTCAGTAAACGTGGCAATGGTCATTAACTTAACTATGTAATGGCGATTTGCGGCAAGAAACAAGAATTGTATAGTATGTTACTTGGTTTTATACTTTTAAACTGTCGAGAACATACATCTTTATTAAGTTAAAATGTTCTTTTGTGAGAAGTGATTGGATTCAGATTTTGTTTCGGTACCTTTACATATTAAAATTTTATTAGTTTGACATTATTATTAATCAGTGAATTATCTAAAATAAACCTTATTTTTGTATTGACTAAAACTGGTATGTTCGGAGAACTAGGTATAACTATGAGCGGACAAGGATTTGAAATTAGGCACCATAGTAACTTCTATTCAGTTCAAATAGAGCTCTCCATCGGTGTATTACACATGGCTATTAGAGAAGGATATCAACATAAGTATCATCCTTTGGCAAATGCATGTAAAACTAGTGATTAAGTTGTGTAGGTGTGTAATTACTAACAAATTGATTTTATGATCTACAAATTACATGACTATAAAATTGATTCGGTTCTTTTTTAACAAATAATATGTTCGTCACGTACCCACTGCCTAGTTAGCAATGCCGAAATTTTTAGTTATTTAACCTGTTTCTACCATGTGAAATATCACTGCCGGTAAGAGACGAGACAAGAATATAAATATCTTATTTGGCGCATCGCTATCATAATATACTTAATATTACAGATGGCTTGCGATTGACCTGTCTGTCCGAATGATTTAAACATGATATAACTTTTCATATTATATCATGTAAGTAATTCTACAATTTGGGCGCCAATTATGCTTAAGGGATAAACTGGTGCAGCGGGATTGTCCGAAAGGGTTACCGCTACCTCGGAATATAAAGGGCTAAGGAAGGAACACGGATGGGTTTTAGTCAGTAAGAGTCTGACACTCCCTTCCGCTCCACCCAGAGCGGGGGGGTCATTTGATGATTTCCCATCCTTAAAAAAAAAAGGGATAACCTGGTCCAGAACAAGCGTGTTTAGTGAATTCTCTATGAATTAACAGATGGGTATATTATAAAAAAAAAAACGCTACCAACTTACATCAATCATTTCGCGTAAGATTATTACTCAGAAAAATAAAACGTCATTACATATGTGTTGTTTATATACAAGCGAATAAATGAGCTCCAAATGACGTTTGATGATGAAATGACTTGACAAGATCCGTTCATTGTTATCGATGCGTCGTGATGTCGCTCTGATTAGAAAACTAACTACAGGTAGGTATATAAGTTACGAATGTGGTGTTGGTCGCATCACAAATCAATTTCTCAAATTGAAACATGACTGTAGATACAATGCTTGTTTTTTCGGTTCTGCCTGGTCCCCATTGACGTCGGTGATTGAACTTCTAATTGGCAATGAGAACTGTCGTCGGTCACGGTAGTTGCAGTGGTCACGACTCTGGCAGGCACTGACAGGCAATGGCCAGCTGGCCCAGCTTGTTTTTACGCAGACAGACGTACCTGTCCGATATCAGACAATCCATTACGAAACAAATTCTTCCTCATTATTAGGGGTATTTTGTTTTATTTTCTATTATCGAGACTAACTGTATCTTTATAAAAGAGGTTTAAATGAATAGGTACTTCTAGTACCTAATTTCCATCTAGATTCATAAGTCGATAGTCAGAGTCGATGTGAAAATTATTACCGACACGCTAATAACCAAATTAGTTTTACCTATTATGATTAGGAATTTCCCGACAACCACGTCACATTTATAAAATTGAATGTTATGTAACGTAATAGAAAAATATAACCACTTCCATCGAAACAAAGTGATTGTTATAATTACATATTTGGCTGTTCGTTAGTTTGCGAATGCCTAAGTGATGATGGCGGGCTATCACACGTGTGTTTATAAAATGATACTTGGTTAGTGTTTAGCGTCAGTATTCAGCAGATCGTGTCGCCGCTGCGCATACATTTCCTACATCGCTCTTAACGGTGTTAACTCATTAGGTACCGGCTGATGTTGCCTCAACTGTATGAAGTACACAAAATGGCGTCCGCTGTTGTAAATTACCATATTTTTAGTAAAATTGACACTTGCCATTATCTACCGGTCGGGCACCGCAGTGGAGTCAACGCCCTCAAACCATCCGGATCTAATTACGTAGTGTCATTAACATTGCGGAGGCGGCACGTCGGCCTAGGAAATGGAATCGAATCATTAGTAGTTTGATTACAAAAAAGGCTTAATAGAAATATAATAACGTCCGTCGGAGAAGAAATTGTAAAAAGATTGTAGACCGATCCAATAATTGGCGGTTATTTGTCGATACGGTTTGGAGCGGGTAATGGGTTGGGACGCCTCGACGTGACTCCAGGGCGTACTGGATGACCCCTCCCCCTGTCCCCGCGCCTTCAATCCTCAGTCATTATTGTTTAGAGAGATTTGCAGATCGATCGCTATGATAGCCATCGGCCGATATGTGTATACTTAACAGGTACTTTTAAACTATGCTACTGAACTACTTTATCATGATTAAATCTATGTTACGAGTAGATCATGCCTCCATTATTTGATTTGACTATTCCAATGTTACGAAGCATTTCTGATGTCAATTTTTTTTTCTCTACTTTTCTGTCATTTTTGACGTCGCACGTGAAATCTCCACGCGTATTATCATTCATGTTTCATCCTTTTATCAAGGCGACACAGAGAACAATGTTATACCATATTCTATTCAGTAAATCTTTACACCAAGTGAAAACACGATTTGGCGTGAAGATTTGGTGTTAACAAAGCGTTTTGTGATCATTTATCGGCGGTTGCAACGGTTCTTACGAAATTCGCGTAAAACCGACGCCATTGAACGTTTATGGGTGATGTTTGGCCACGAATTCAGAGTGGCGGAGGTGGAGGGTAGAATTTAATATGACATCAACGTACAAACGAGTAGTTCCCTGTGTTGTTTTGACAGTTAGGTATATGTAGCAAAAGGAGGCCTGATGATGGAGAACGCCGAACTATTTTCATTTGTTCGCAGTTTTAAACTTAAGTCAATATCAACTGTACCTATAACTAGTTAGGAAAGTAAGTACAAGAGTACCTCCTTACTTTGTGTTAATTAGTTAACTGTACCTAGGACGGTATCTAATTACCACAGTGGTTTGTAGTTTCTGAATCCAATAAGGAGTCTCTGAAAAGAAAAGAAATCTTGGAAAACCTATACGGATGTAGATTTTATTAAATCGATCTATATTAGTTTTGTTAGGTATTAATATTTAGAATTTATGCCACTTATTATGTAACATCCTAACTATACTATAATATTATAAATGCGAAAGTAAGTTTGTTAACTTTTTACGCTCAAACCACTGAACCGATCATCCTGAAAAATTTGCTTATACGTTGTCAAGTAAGAAACGTATGTACAGAAACGGATATAGGGTACCTTTCATCCCGAAAAAAAGTGCTGTTTCCAAGGAAAACAACAATAACGTTATTATGGTAATAGATGGCGCCACGTGTCTTTTGTGTTGCTCGCAGACGAAGTCGCGGGCAACAGCTAGTTCTTTTATAAGTATGATATTTATGTGTCATCTGTATTTGGCATTTGTTTTAATGTTAGCCTTAAATCATACCTACCTATTATGAATAGGTATCTTATCAAATCTAACCTATTCTTCTCCGCCCACCTAATTTTAATATTTTATTCTACACCTATTTTATAATGTCAAATTCACAGATTGTTTGCATTAATTAAATACATAGACGGAGCAGCCTAAACGTGTGTCCTTAAAGACAGCGATCTGTTCCCTTCACCAAAACCTCGATTATGAATCGCTGGTTTCAAGGCCCAACCTTACGTTAACAACACATTTTCTATATAAAATTATAAATCGAGAACTAAGCGTACGAGCGTGAAGTATCTAAACTAATACGTGATAACCTGGTTTTGTACTTTTTTATACATAAATATTGTTTTTTTATAAAAATATTACGATCAACAAGTCACGTCAAAGGTCGTAGGATACTTGTTGTAGCAACTTTCTGTCAGTTAATACGGGGGCTTAAAAAATGGCTACGTGCGACTTTATTTTGACGATTGATTCGACCTTGCTCTATTTATCATTGTTATAGGAATTGCTGTGATATGGACGGTAGTCTGTATTGGTTTAGTAAGATAGATGAATCTAGACAAAGGTGCAAAAAGAGTTAGAAAACACACTTTAATTAGGCAGTGCATGTTTTCATAGATTCGCTTTCTTCGTTATTGCTTCAGGAGGTATAGCAGAGCAGCACCCTGATTGCGTAAACGATCAATGACAATCTGAATGATTTTGAAGGATTTCATAAGCCATTGCTTCAATGTTGAAATAAATTGTCGGCTCAACAATGTACGAGTAAATCACGCAATTAATGTTGTTAAAGTGTCAGAATGAAAGCCATTGTTACTATTAAGTATGTTAGGTAAATAATCCACAGCATTAATTTAATTGGTAAGTAAGTACCTAGTAGGTAAGAGGTAATTTAATCTTCTAGTCTCTCATTGTGGAATAGGAGGGTTGGAAAATTAAAAAAAAAAAAAGTTTTTTTGTAAGTTATCTAAGTAACAACTTCGTAAATAGATATGATACAGGGTAAATTCTAAGTTTAGCAGAATCTTATTTCCTGTCTTAAAACTTCCTTCACTTGAAAGCATTATACCTAAATTCCGACTCAATAATAAAAACATAGATCGATCGTTCATCATTTGGTATTTTATCATTAAGTAGGAACTAAGTACCAACTTACTATCTACTAACAAATCTTTGAGGATCCGTCAGGAATAAAAACAAAAGAAAAAGGGATTCAGACCGGAACAACTAATAATTTTAAAGAAATTTTTCATCTCAACGTTTCATTGACGGTGCTGGACGTAGCTTTAATGACAATTCAGATATGGTCTCTTACTTATTTTCAGAATAACAATGAACTGAGATGCTTTTTTTTATCTCAAGCTTTCATTTTCTCACTATTACCGTCAACAGGCGCGAGTTTTGAAGGATATTGCTAACACATTGCTTCTTATGTTTGCTGCCAACAACGTAAATAACGCAATGAACGTGGGTGAAGTTTATGAAACCGATTGCGATCAATTGTCATTTTATCTGTTTCGGAATAACCCCGCTGGTTTCAAATTCTAAGTATTGGCACCCCCATTATTTTCATGGTTTCAAACATGTTCAACGACTTCTTAAAGCAAAAGCCTAAACATTAATGAATACTTTAAAACTGTTATTAAATCATTTTACAGGTTATAAGTATATTATTAAACATTTGCATGCCATCATTACATGGCGGAATGTGTCTTTGCACTGAAATTTTATGTATACTTATCATCTTTTGCACCTAGCGCATTTTATGCATATAAACGATTTTGATTTGATTTAATGTTCAAATTTATAATGCATTGCTGTTGTACATACCTAGCTAGGGTCATAAATTAAGCCTACTGAGCATGGACATCCTATAAGACATCTGCAATGAATGGCATACCTTTGGTAAATTGATATTATCACCATTCGGATCAGTTGGACACCTACAGACTCCTACCATGAAGTTCCTGTCCCATATTTTAAGATTATTTTAATATACCCAATGCATTTTGGAATAGTTTTTTAATCAAAGAGAAGTATTCATATTGTTTTGTATCCATTTGATATAAAGCTTACTTTAGTAAGACTAAGAGTGAGTGTACCTAAAGTTCAGGAGTTCTATGTTGTTAACTTTTACCACATTCCTAATGCCTTATCGTCAATATCAAAGAATAGCAGGTAATATCAATGCATACCTAATCAGCTTATAATGTTCCCATTGCTGGAACACACTCCTCTGTGAGAGAAAGTGGGCCGTTATCTACCCCGCGGGCTCAGTGCGGGTTGGTATATGTTTATGTCACATGTCTTCGAATTTTTAAATTCGAGGACATTTTCCGGTTTCCTCACGATGTTTTCCTTCACTGTTTTGAGAGCAGTGGTGATAAAATAATTTACACAAAGTAAAGCGCCTGTCATCCTGTTGGATGCGAGAAGCACAGAACCGGTCGAAGTGAAGGTGCGTGGGGGAGGCCTATGTCCAGCAGTGGACGTCTTTCGGCTGAAATGATGATGATGAAAGCGCCTGTCAAAGTTCGAACCTACGATGTAAAACTCGTAACTTAGGGCCGTTACCATTGGGCCACCACTGCTCTAGGAGTATAAATATCTCACTAGCTTCTGCCCGCGACTTCGTCCGCATAAAATTTATTGTTTTAACAAATTTTCAAAATGGGTTTAGTAGATCCAGAGATTACCCCCAACAACCTCACAAACTTTACCTCTTTATAATATTAGTAGGTACCTATACTTAGATAGATATACCTATTTCATGAACATCAACAATACGATGTGATGAAGGGTGGGCGTTTTGAGAGCTGTCCACGCAGTTATTGTGACCTTAAAAAAATGTTAATTCTCCAATTTAATGAATAGAGAGATCCTTCGTTTTTATTGGGTTTAGACAAATCTTTATGAAGCCATTAGATAAATCTTACTACTCACCTAAGTTCCTCTTTTGGGTCGTAAGGTTAATTTTGAATTACACTTTGACGTTGAGTCAACGCCCTTTCGTATAATTATATTCCTGCTCATATCATTGACAGACATCTGCTTAGATTTTCCTTTATTCAAAAGCTTAACTAACGGGTAAAACATTTTTTTCTATCATCACTATAAATTACCCACCTACTATCATCGCATCAATGATCTGCCTACTTACCGTCTTGATATCGATTTCATAAAAAAAACCTATTGTATTTTAACAAAAAAGGCTTATTTTATAGTAAGCACGTCCAATATCATTGCCTTTTACAATGAAATAATTAGCCAGGTCGGTAACGGGAACACTTTTTATGAAGCTGCAGTTTTTCCTTTGTACGTTTGTAATTTAATATTTTTTTGAACGAACCCCACGAGTGGGTGCGAGAAAAAATATGTGTGTTGTAAATAAATCAAGGTTTAGTTATTTCGTTTTCTTAAACGAAAGTGGGTGGTGATTTAAAATAAAGTAAAGTGGGATTTAAAAATCTTTTGAGGCATTAATTTATGTATTTTCGGATTTGAGTGAACCTGTGCTTAATTCAGTTTTCGGAGAACAGTGACTTATGTAGAATCCATTAGGTAGAGGTGAACAGGTCGCACAGCACGCACTTTGTGAAAAATACCTCCAGATATTTTTCAGTCGCCTTTTTACGTAGACTGGATAACCTATTTGGAAATAAAATTGACGATGCTCATCCCTACCTAATAATATAATATAATATATATATATATATTAAAAAAAAAAAACATTTTTAGAGGCAATGTGTGTACCTAATTAACACTAACGCTGATTCGAAACTTTACTTAGTCTTCTTTCAGGCTTTGTTTTGGTCGAATAAGAGAAGCAGTGTTGATCTTCAGGTATACTTTCAGGAAACTAGGTATACCTTCTTGGAGGTTTCAATTCAAAGGAAATTTTCTTCTCCAGGTAGGTATATTGTGTATGTTTGTAGTAGAGATTCATTAGCTGAATTGTAGAAGATACATTAAATAAAGAAATAAGATTGTTAGGTATATTGCGATGTGCCGTCACGATCGTTTTCATATTATTCAAGAAAGCACCTATTACTTCTAAACTGTGTAAACTAGCAATCTGTTTTTTACTGATGAAAAACTTCATAATTCAAACATTACCTCCCACGTAGGCATGAAATATATCCCTAAAAATATTCATTTCACATCTTTTGTGGCAATCTATCTTGTAGACGAACAAAAACAAAGCCTTCTCTGTTTTATGTCTCAGGTACCTACAGCCCTATTGTAACTATCTGCGTGAGGTATAAATTTCCAATATCTCCAATGTTCACCTGTCCCTAAATAATTCGTTAATTCTCCAAAACTTAGCAAGAGACTGTCTACCAATAAATATCAGCTTTGTTTAAATAAGTACTCTTTGTTACCTCACATTGCATTCCACATAAATGTTCTCCAACAAAAGCAAACAAAAAACAAACTCAGGATAAAAGGAACCAAGGAAACAAAAAACAAAAAAAAAAAACATAATTCAATAATATAAATATTGCATTTATTTCAACGAATTCTGCAAATATAATAACTGTAGATAATAATTATAATAATACTATTCAAGTTTACAAGACTTTCAATCTTTCCCTAGGCGGTCGAATCTACGCCGCTAAATACCAAAGAATTCTTTCACTGGCTGGCACAGGACTTTGTTTCAAATAACTATTTAGAATAACGTCATCTGTATAACAGTAAATGCAGATCGCATAAAATTAGGTTAAAAATTAAATTATACAAATTAAAATAAAATTATTGGAAGTCGTATTGGAGGCAAATTCAATATCAAGGGGTACGTCAGTCGCCTTGACGTAAATACGTTTAGGTATCTACATGATAAACAAAATTATAGTAAAACTAAAGAACAAAAATAAATACAAACATAACAAAAATAAAAAAATAAATATCAAAAAGCGATATGCAAATAAACATGCTCGGAATCTAAAGTAAAACCATAATGCTGTGGTATGTATTGAAGTAGTAAATAATACTTATTATGTTCTTTACGACAGACTGGGACATTTGCATTTGAAAGATCAATAGAGACGTATCAAGGTGTTTAGAGTCGGTAGCGAAAATTTCCACGTAATAAATAAGGGCAAAGCGTTCGCTCCCGCGGCGCGTGCACAGGGGCGCGGGCGCATGCGGGCCGCGCTCGTGCCCCACGTACATTCAAATTTGAAGAAAATATTTGCATATCGCCTAACGCCCCAATCGAGGCCCACTTTTATGTAAATCTCTCGAAAGAATAGCAAAAACTGCAACCGGGACCCCACACGACAAAACAAGGTATTATCATGTAAAAACCGACAAACTTCTAATGTTATGTCTGTATATATTTTTGTACGTTTAGGCTCGCGCCCATAGCCGAGACCCTTGCGAAAGATATGCGAAGTAAACTAATTAGATACATTTATATCACAAGTTCTTAAGATGCCTCTACGAAACAAATAATATATTTATATCTACCTATAGATAAGAACTATCGAAATACACAATACGAACAGCGGTCGGAGATAATTTTACAATGCACATCGTTACATCTAGTAGTATACTTTTAACTATTTACAGTGGAGCTCAAGATAAAAATAATTTACAAAACACTTGGATCCTACAAGGCACCTTATTTTAAATAATTATAGACTTCAGGCTTCGCTATGACTTTACATAATAATAACTAAAACATTTAAATTCTCTAAAATATATAATTTGGTTTTCATTACAATCCTACAACAATCGACATGTCGCTAATACCTAATAGGAGTTTTAAATACGAACAACTAGGAAGAATAATATTATGCAACAGATTACTAGTCTATATCTCTCTATGGTGTTGGTGCTCAATATGTAGAGCAAACTCAATATAATAAGGTAATAAAAACAAAGGAAACAATGGACACTGATGTGCCGTTTCCGAGAAAGTCTTTTGATTGGCGTCATTTAAATAATTGATTATTCATGTGGAGCGAAATGCATGTGCGCCAGATCGTTCCCATTAGATATACGACGTCCTTCACGCGTCCTAACTCCTACCATTGTTGTGCATCGTTTGCATTTGTATAGTGACTTAGAGCGGCCGCCCACAACCGCACCGCGGCCGGCCCGGGCCGTCCCGCCTCTCGCGCGTGATGACAACGCGCCAAGCAACACGTGCCGCGGCAAACAGTTACACCAACAAACACAAATAATGCTCATACAACTCCAAAACACTGTCCAACAGCCGAACCACAGAAAAAAAAAATCTATTTCACACTAATTTCAGATTTATATTAAAATTTTAAGATTGAGTAATGTTTTTTACTGTTGCCACGCTCCCAGCTATAGGTGCTCAGTAATTATTTGAATTACGAAATAATTTCTGAGATTGAATCGGCTGCGTACGTGCCGCCATTACCTTTCGCATCGGCCGACCGACTTGGCGCATATTTATCTCAGTACAGTTTTGAATGTACTTTATTCATTGGTAATGACAGTTAAGCTCAATCCGTAGAGATTTTCTTAATATTGAAACACCAACACTACGGAGAGACAACGTTAAACTATTTCAGTTACACCTAAATTTTATTTACAAAAAGACTCACTAGTAGGAAAATAGCAACGACCGTCACGGCACGAAATGAGCTTCGCTCGAACCGCATTAGCAACATCTTCATCTAGAAGTGAACACAGTCAGAGTGACAATGACGCGATTGAGCGGAACTCGCCGCTGCGAGGTTCTACGTAAGAGGGTGCAGGATCGCTTAGTGCTGGGAAGCGCTAAGCGACTCGACCCGCGGTCAAGTTGTACACTCACCGTTTCCGGCGAGCTGTGGCCGCAGGAACGCGTTGTGCAGATCGCCGCCCATGCCGCTCTCGAGCCGCGCCGCCATCTGCATGAGCGCGAGCGTGCTGTCCTCGCCGCCGCTCGCGCCGCTCTCGAGCCGCGCGCGCACGGCCGCGATGTGGCCTCGCGTGAACACGTGGTCCTGCACCGAGTACTTGTGGCTGTACTTGAATTCACACACTCGACACTCCTCCGGCGGCGGCGCGTCGGACACCTCCATGAGTCCGGCGGCCAGGCGCGCCTTCTTCTCTTTGGCACGTGCGTTTTGGAACCAAACTTGCACCACGCGTTTAGGCAGCCCGATTTCCCGCCCGAGCGCCTCGCACTCGGCCATCGTAGGAGTTTTATAGTCGCCGAATAACGATTTCATTATCTTTACTTGTAAGGATGACATTTGCGTGCGGTATCGCTTGCCCGGGGGCCGCGCCGTCTGCTGGCCCGGTAGTGGCGAGGTGGGCTCGTCTTCTTCGTAGAACTCCATAGTCTCGGAAGCGGTGTCAGAGCGCTCGTCGGCGTCCGATCCGGGCCGTGACAGATCAACGGGTTTGCTGAGATCTAAGGGTATCTCTGATTTTCCATGTTCTGGGCGTCGCTCAGGAGCTTCATTGTTTCCACCACCGTTTTGTTGGGCGGCGGCATGCGCTTGTAATTCACTTACGTAGCGTTTCATTGACTCCTCACTGTACTGCTTGATAAATTTCTCCATGTCTGAGTGAAAAGGTGGAAAAATAGGGGGCAACATGGGAGCCCCCGCTTGGGAAAAATTTTGCTGCCGGTCACTTTGTTGGGAGCCGAAGCTTGGTGTTGATTCTGTACTTAATTCCTCGTCAGGCAGCGCGTCTACATTGATTTCGCCTCTCGCACACTGATCTGCGTGTTTAGTGCTCAAATGACTTTCTAATGCGCTCTTCACCTTGAACAATGCTGGACAAAACGGACATCGCTTGTTAATCACTTGTGCATGCGCACGAAACTGTCCTTTCCTCTCACGTGCTCGTGTATTTTGAAACCAAACTTGTACCACTCTTTTTTTTAGTCCAACTTCGCGTGCTATATTTTCAAGCATTTTTCGCGATGGGTTAGATTCGATTTGGTATTTTTGGTAGAGGTAATCCAGTTGTTCCGGTAGAATAGTAGTTCTTAGGCGTTTGTCTTTTGGCTGTTCACCAGTTTCCACTTCTTCGTATTCATCGAATTTCCTCTTTGCTACTTGTTGATTAAGAGCCGCCACTAAAGGATGGCGGGCCTCATCACTCCCAAGGGACGCATTTAGCTGTTGCAGCTGCGCGTGCTGCTGAAGTATCCCAAAAGGGGAATCCGGCGGGTAGGTGGGGAATAAATTTGGGTTCATTATGTGAACAAGTTGATGTTCCCGCCATAAGTCAAACCGAGGGAAGACTAGGTTGCATTTATCACATTGAAAATTTCCATCTTTTTCTTCACGGGGCGCGTGTGACAGTGGAGTAACTGGCGTTAGAGGCGCTGGTGGTGCTGGAGAGACGGGGTAGTTTGGCGCCGCGGGGGTCGGCGTGCGGGGCGGGGCGGGCGAGACCGGCACGTGCGGAGGGTGGTGTTCAACATTACTCGAATTAGAATCCTCACTGCTCAATGTGGCAGCCACTTGAGCTGCTGCCGCCTGTGCCTGTGCTGATCTTTTAGCATCTTCTTCCTTAAAACAATGAGTCTTCTGATGTCTTATGAGCTCATAGTACCTTTGGAATACTAATTGGCACTTTTTGCATTGATAGTTAAGACCTGGAGTGCGCTGAAATCTATTGGCATCGTCGGTGGCGCTCGCAGGTGGATCTGCAGCTGGTTGGTTTTCATAAACTTTTCTTGCTTTTTGGCGTGCGTTTTGAAACCATACCACTATTACTCTCGGACTCAATCCCAGTAACTTCGATAAATATTCGAGATCATCATCTTTGGGATAGGCGTTGTTTTCAAAAAACTCTTGTAATACTTTGATTTGATAGTCAGTGAACCTAGTTCTGTTGGCGCGTTTGCCAGAAGACCCCGTTGAGCTGTTGGATCCGTTCGAATTGCCCCCGGAAAGTCCGAAATCGGCCGGTCCCCTGCCAGGACTGAGGCTGCGATTCGGGGTCAAAGGTAGGACGTTCGGGGGCGCGGAGTTTGGGGACGTGAAGTTAGGATTCATTTTTGGTGGTAGCATCGACGGATGAGGCGGCTGCGGTATACTCGTAGCCGGGATTGAATCTAACTGAGACTGAATCAGTGAGTTCAGCGATATATGCGTGGGAGTTTGCGGTCGCGATTTGTTTTGGTGATGATGGTCATTTGTATGTATTATTGGCGCCGGACTCTGTGGCGGCGCTTGGGGAAAAATAAAGCTTTTATCTTCCTGGTGCCGATCATCGTATGTGTGGTATTTCTCCTCCATCGATGGCTCGTCATTAGGCTCTGACTTTACCTCCGGGGGTATTATCATACTGGTGTCCTCAATTTTTGCTTTTTTTTCAGGCGGTGCTTCATCCGAGCTTGCTGATGAATCCAAAGTCGTTACTTTAGCCTCACCGGTCTTCTCATACTCTTCGAGGTTGAGTGTCGTGGAAGGAGGATTGTTGAAGTTGTAAGGTGAATCCTTGTTCCGCTGACGCTCCTTGAAAAGAGTGTTCCTGAACCAATGTTTGATTACCTTTGTTGCGAGTCCAGACTGTTGGGCCATTTTCGCGATAGCCTCGTCGCTGGGCGAGTTGTTAATGTCAAAGTGCGCTCGCAAAATCTTCAATTGTTCGTCAGTGATGCGAGTGCGAGCTCTCTTTTGACCAGCTGCAGCGTTAGCCTGCAAACAAAAGAAATCTTTGTTAAATACGAGCTTCGAGACCAAAGAAACGAAACGAGTTTCCAGTTGTCAAAGGGTTCATTTATCTATAACGATATTAAGCAGGTAAGTCCGAACTCCGAATACTAAGGGAAGTCGTTACTAATAATAATGGTCGGACCCTCTATACAACAATAGATTCTCTGTCGCCTTGTGCAAACAGATAGCTAACGTAAATCGTCGAGCTTATCTCACAATACGTCGTAGATATCCTTATTGCCCACGATAGAATTTACACAGTAACTGACGAAAATAATCAATGCGAAGCCTTGTGTTTGTATAAGTAAATACATGATATTTGTACGTCTCGACTGAATTTAACAGCTGAGGTAATTGAGTGTTGCTTAATGATTGCGCAGTAATATTCGACTTGAAATTGATTTTTAATTATTATTTAAGTTTAAATCCGTTTTGGTTGGTCATCGATTCAATTGCGAATATGATGAATGATGGATGTAATATCATTGTGCAATTCGAAAGAAGACATTTAATGTGCTAACCATAATACTGACACTTCGAATTTTAATTGGTAAAGAGAAATGTTGATCATTACATTACAGGAGCTATAGAACTTATAATGGGTATAAACAACACATTTGATATTAAAATTCGGGCCATGATTAGTTGTTCTAATCACACTAATATATTGTAAAGGCGAAAGTTTGTGAGTGTGTGTTTTTTACTTCTTTACGCACAAACGGCTGAACTGATTTGGATGACATTTGGCACACAGATAGTTTATAACCAGGATTAGATAAAAAGTATCCTATGTGATACTTTTTATCCCGATATTCCTACGGGATAGACACTTAAACGGGTGCAACCGCGGGGCGAAGCTAGTTGATTCTAAATCTATCAGTGTTTACATAACATAGGTAATTATTATGATAATATTGATTCTGTACTGAATACGATAAAACCCTTATTCACTTTAATTTTATAAGTCATAGCTATTATACTAATTTTATTCCACACTGGCGTTAATGTGACATCACAAACCATTTAATACTAATTTGTATAATTTCCTTTATTTTATGTTTAACTGTTGTATAATGTAATTTATCTAATGCTTTGTTTACTGTTATTTAGAACTTAAGTGTCGGTTAAAGTAATTAGAAGTAATAACAACGTGTTGTTTATCAAGAAGTTGAGATATCTATATTAATAAAAATTAAATTCTGTTTGTTGTTAAGCACATCACTTGAGAACGGCTGGACCGATTTGGCTATTTATTGTTTTAAAATGTTCGTTACAGTCCGAATTAAGTTTTTATGGAAAGGACAATTGGAAAAGATTCATGAAAAATTTAAAAATTCGCGAAAATTAACTTTTTCAATGGAATTTTGGTATAAAATCTAGACCATACTGCAATTTTGACAGGAAAACGTCTGTCGGCTCAGCTAGTTATAAATAAATTAGGACTCACCTGCTGTTGCTGCTGCAATAGTTGCTGTTGTTTCATTTGCGCATCGTGAGTGTACGGCATCGTGTCGAAAGGAGGAGGCGGCAGCATCAGCGGAACCAGAGGCGGTTGGAGGTTCATCGCTGCGAGCGCACCCACGTTCAAGCCGAGGGGAAGGCCCAGCGATAGCATTTGAGCCACCATGGGGTGCAACTGCCCCAACTGCTGCTGCAGTTGGATCATGTTCAAGGCTGCCTGCATCTCTTGCACTTGCGCAGCTAGTAACGCACCAGCTTGCGCATCTCCCTGAGCGTTGCCGTTCTCATTGAAGTTTCCACTGTTATCACCACGAGGAGATGGCGACCTCTCACCCTGCGGCGCGGGAGACGCTGCGCGCGGGGAGTTTGGCGCACCAGACTTCCTCTCATACTCTGATTTAAACTGTTCAGCAAACTGCTCCAGAAATTCCAGCGGTACTTTGTCTTTATGCACTTCCTCACAATGAGTTTTAAGAACGAACACACTAGAGAACTCCTTGTTGCAATGTTGACACGTCGATTTAGTTTCTCCATCCGGGGGCTTCTCCTCGGGAGGCGGTGGCGGCGGACTTGGTACGCGCGCCATCTCTCGTTCTTCTTGCATTTTTCTTCGCTGATTTTCATTATATTGCATGACGAGATCGAAGCCGAAAGTCTCTAACAGTTGTTTATACATTTGTGAATTGCGTTTGGGCGGGTTGCCCTTGGCGACCATCTCGTCAAGTGCAGCTGTTTCAGCTTCACCTAATGGCGAGTGCGCCCGCGCATCGCCAAACGGACATGAGGTTGCTCGATGTGCGTCGAGTAGCTCCCCGTTCGGGAATGACGCGTGACAGCGATCGCACGAAGCGCTACCTGCGCGCGGGGATCGCGGACTACCTGGGCGCGCAGGGGGCGAGGAACGCGGGCCCCCACTGCTTGTAGACGAAGGGGATGTATTTTTCGGCGACAAAACGTCTTGTAAAATTTTGGCGGGGTCGGTCCGGTCCGGCTGCTCTACCAAAGGCCTTGACAAGTCCACGTGTCCGGCAGCAGCGAGCTCTTGTAACTTGCCTGCACGTGTTTGATGCAGCACTGATCTCATGTGAATGTCGAGCGTGCTTCCTTGTGTGTACGCAACTTTGCAAATGTTGCATTTATACCGTTTGCGGTCATCCTCCTCACTCGATGTACTCTTGGGAGTGAGCGTCAAATTAGAGGGCGCAGAGCCCGCCCCAGGCGACACGGGTGGGTTATTATTATTCTGTTGTTCTTGCATAGCTCGCTTCAATTTGTGCAAATGGCTCACGCTGTTGTAGTGTACTAGCAAAATGTTCTTTTGCGTAAACGACTCTTTGCATACGTCACATTTGAATGGCCTGTTTGGGTCAAGGTACTTTTCCATGGGGTAGGTTAGTTTTTCACCTTTTCTGTGGAGAAGTGTTTTGTTATGTGCAGTCAAGTATGATTGGCGTGTAAATGCTACCTTGCATCGATGACATTTGTACTTTCTGTTGGGGTCATTATATGAATCTTCCGCCATTGCTTGGGAATTTAGGTAATCTTCCAAGAATTGTTGATCTTTGTAAATAATTGAGTCATCTGAGTTTTCGGCGTCATTATGACCGGACTCATCAGCGACGGTTGCGCTTGAATCTCTGTCTTCCATATCTGCTAGGTCATCATCGGGAGTTCTTAAAGCTTCCTTGCGTAGCAACTCTGCAGTTGCAGCATCTAAAGCTGTGCCTTGTGCAGCTTGTAGTAAAGGGTTCGATGCTAAGCTTCGTTTGAACGCACTTAGCTCTTCTTCAGATAATTCTGGGTGGGACGTCTCAACGTGCTTTTGAAGTGCCAATACAGATCTAAAGCTCCTTCCGCATAACACGCACTTGGTAGCATCTCTGATAACGTGATATTGTGAATGCAGCTGTAGTTTTTCAATCGTCTTGAATGCTAAACTGCATTGATTGCAACGATATTTGTAAACATGTTTCTCAGACACTGACATGTTCGCGATGGAGTTACGCGCGTGCGCTTCTCTAAAATGATTTTGTAGCGCATGAGCCGCGTCAAAGTATCGATTGCATCCTTTCTTCCAGCACACATACCCCGGCCCTTGAGGTGTTTGTTTCAGTTCTAGATGGCCGGATTCGTTCTGATGTTGGCACAATTCGTCAACGTTTCGGAAAGTACGGTTACATGTTGAGCATCTTTCTGTTTCGCCATCAGCACTTCCCTCCGATCTAGGCGAGGAAATCTCGCGTTCATCATCACCTTGTCGAGATTCATCTCTCTGAGATTGGGGTCCACCGTTCAACCAATGGCTTTGGTCAACAAGTAATAATAATCTCTGTAGTCCTTCAGAGTTAACGGAATGGATTTGCATGACGTGTCGTTCGAGGGCTGGTCGCTCCTTGAAGCCATCTTGGCAAAGAGGGCAAATGAAATGTCGCGAGGGATCGCCATGTACGGAGGAGACATGCGAGTGTAGGCGAGACTCGTTCGAGCAACTAAAGTTACAATAAGGACACGTGTGTGGTCCCGGAGTCTCTCGCTCTTCCTCTCTCTCACTGGGACCTTGCTGTGATTGTTGTTGCACATGCTGCTGCTGTTGTTGTTGCTGTTGTTGCTGCTGGTGTTGTTCCAGAAATCTCATCATCTTTTGCTCTTGAGTTAGCTCGGGCTTCTGGTCGATCGGCTCCTTAGAGTCTGTTAACAAGAACAAGCAATGAAATGTTTGTTTATGTAACGAGGATTGATTAAACACAAATAGAACACGACGAACCTCCCGCTATGGAATCTGCGAGCCGAATGGATACAGATCTGTATGTCGTAAATCCACAATGTCTACCTACGTCTACGTGAGATTTATCTACAAAAAAGATTATTTCTATAAATGAAGCTGACTATTGTTCGGTGCCAGCGTTTGTTACTTTTCTGAATTGAAGTTAAAATAAAATTCTTCTCTTTTATATTATTAGTAGGACTCGTTTTGTTTGCGACGTCCCGGCAAGACAAAGGTATCGCTCTATCCATCCCGTACGCACACATCCACAGCTGTATTAAAGCTAACGTAACAAGTATATTGTAATTTCGCACACAAAGAAGATACAGGACGAGCAAACAATCATTGTTCATTATTACAAAAGGTTTCGAATATTTCGCTTCGCATCGGATCAAATGCATTGGGATAGTTGACGTATGTGACTACGGGTGTGAGCGAGACGACTGTATGTGAGTGTGCAATTATTATTTTGACCAAGGATAAGTCCGCGGCAGCGTGTGAAAGACGCTGGGCCGCATTGTTTACGCTCAAATAAGGAAGCTGAAAGAAACGGCCGAGGGAGAACTGATTCGTTAATGTAACGTTACAATTATAGTTTATTAGATGAGCAACAGGCCGGCCGGCTTTTGTGTTCGTCACACACAAAATGTAAAGATTTTGCAAAGATTTCATATTAGTGAAGTACGACTCCCTAATTTTGTCAATCCATAATGGAGCAAAAAATACTCGAAGCAATGCATTGAATTTTCACTTAATTAAAACTGGAAATTATCTCACAGTCGAGCGAAGCTGAAACCAGTCGTTCCCCTGCCCGGGAACCCGTTCTATAGTTTTAAGCAGTTAAAACCGTTACATCTAATGAAGGGGAGAGGGATAAGTAAATCCGAGTACGTAATAATAATGATAGCGCAACTGACCCTAATTCCAGAGTGACCAGTGAATGTAATTATTTATGATGTAAAGTCGCCGTCCCACAGTCTGGTAGGAGCATAGAACAATGGCCAGGTAGAAGGACCTTGTCTGCATAAACGCGATCTCTGACGCTTTTTGTCAATGGACAAAGGGTCTTTTCTAAGGAAACACCACATCGTTATAGCGTCGTAAAGTAAGTATTGTGCAGTGTGAGTTTTGTTTTGCGAGATTTAGGTCAGGATTTTTACAATGTGGCGTCAGGGACACAATGGGAGCTGGACGTTTTACTGTCTTTGCGCACCGGTGTTGCGAGTTCGAGTTTCAAACTGGAGTCTGCAATGGCCAGCGTATTAAACTCTTTCAACTTGATTTTGAATACGCCAAAGTGGTTTCAACTGGCCATTAGGGACCTTACTGTGTTTACAAATCTTGATGTATTATGTAGCCCGCTGTTGGACTTTATGCCAGATATTTTTTAATCGAAAATATTGTATTATCGTCTTCAATCTTTTACTAAATAATGTCTCAGACGTCTTTATTGATCATAGCTCAGCAACGCAAAAAATCTTTTGGAACAGGGTGCTGGTCTTGTACAACGAATTAAATTATAAACCGGTTCTTATTCTGGTTTAATCATATTGATGATAGGGACAGTAACTAATGAATCAGTAGCCGAGGGGTAAAACAGTGACAGACTCAAAGGAAGCTACACAAATGACGTCGCATAACATAAAGAATGATGTTTTTTGTTGTCATGCGAGTACTTCGAGAGCGTGTGAATCTAAATGAATGCAGTCTTCCCTCACAACGCATTTAGCTCATCGTCGTGTTTTACAATGAACCGTAAGCAATTCGAAAACCTAAAATTTATATCAAAATCGATCGTTTAAAACGGCTCTCTCAATAAGGTGAAAATAAGTAATAAGCATAAACATGAGGTGCACAATGGTGTAAGGCGGATTTCTTTCGCCTCCACATTTCTCTCGGAGTTTATCGTATTTCACCGTGGCCATAAACATTCGCGGAGCGATGCGGCCGGCGACATTGTGCGATGATGTAGCAGCCTCATCACAAGGGGGCAATCATCCTTAATGCCCGACCGCCACATACGTAATGCGAGTCATTGTCCCGTGTGCGGTACTTATGGAAAATTCGCGTTCTCAATTCAAATCTTCTCTCCGTCTCCCTCGCACGCGGGGCGGAGCCGCCTCCGACCAATGACGGCATCAGACTGTGGCGACACCGTGTAAGGCGTACGTTATTAAAGAAACCTGTTCTAATGTTGCGCGCTTTAAATTAAATTTTGTTCGTGTGTAATTATCTCATTATTGTGATTACGAATTCTTCGCTAAATGCTCATCGCTTAAAATGGAGATTGCTTCTCAGATTGAACATAGAGTGACGGTCACGCGATAAACGATAATGAAGCCTCCGTCGACGAAAACGGAGCTCACGATGTGCCCTCGTATCACACTCACAATACTCACAAATTAACATCAAACAAACAAATCGTTATGTTTGTTGACACAAACCGCAGAAAGAAGTTCACTTTGAAAAAACGCAGAACAAAATTGATTAAGGAACGAATCGGTTTAAATTGGAAACCGATAGTGACGTTTCGAAATCACATTCATAAGTCGACTCAGTATTACTTTATCGATACGAACGCCGGTAATGGTTTTGGTTGAATTAATTTTAATGGGATTTTTACGCTTTATAGAATAAAAATGTTACGAAATGTGTTTAGCACAGGAGTAATAAATAATAATATATTTCGTTGCGTCGCGTTCGTTTATTATTTGAATAAAGGTTGTCACGAGCGACATCTAGCGCGAAGCGGAAAAACCGAGCAGAATGCGCACGCGCATCTAATCGGTTTGCGATCGTGAATGGTTTTTATGTCGTCATTGTATAGACACTAGCGAACACACGTCTAGCTAGACTAGAATACTTTTACATTGTTAGTGGGGCTCGTTCGTTATGTAACTAACTAATTATCATTAAGTTGTAACTTACGGAGACAACGCCTCGAGGAAGTTAATGTGCAATAACAATAGACCAGTCACGGTTGGAAAATTATTAGCTGACAAATAGCAATTTCCTTATTACCACTCTAGTGAACATGAAAAGACAAACGAGGACTAAAAATGTGAAAAAAAAACCAATTAAATTAGATTACCTACTCGTTATGTTTGAACGAGCAGCCTACATAACAAGCATACCAAATTAAATAGAGTCGTAACTATCTAGGGAGGTTCGTCATGTAAAATAATAATAATAATGAGAAATATTACAGTAGGTACTTACCGTTGTCTTGCTGATCGTACGGGCTCGGTAGCTCATTGGGTTGAGGGATGACTTGGAACAGCTCAGCAACATCAGGCGTTGGATCTTTGCCCTCAGACCGACGTTGGAGCTGATGGATCTGTTCCATCTGTAGATGTTTGACAGATCGAACGTGTTGCAGAAGGGGCAAGCGGTGAGGGGCTCCGAAGCCGCAGAGAGCACAGCGGTAAACTCGTTGTCGTTCTCGAGGAATACGCGCCGCACACTCACGAAGATGTCTCAACAGTAAGGCAGCGGCCTCGTGCCTCGCGCCAGCCGCGTGAAGCTGCAGCTTGTGAGCAGAATTGGTATAGTAATCACACGCGCAGCAGCGAACTTGCACGCCACCAACGCTCGCACCACCCGTACCAACACCACCGCAGAACTTCAGTTTCCATTCGTTCCTCGGTCCCCCTTCCTTCACGTGGTTTACATGCTGCAGCCTTTGTAAGTGTTTGTCAGTTTTGCAATGAAGCTGGAAGTTGGCCTTCAAGTTAGTTTTGTATGTGCAGAGCTTGCAAACGTAATGCCCAGCTACTAAAGCCAGGATCTCTTGTTCTCTAATCTTCGTGCGGTCTTGGGCCAAGTGATGACCCAGCGCTTCTAAGGAGTCTGTGGAAAAACAATTGCAGATGCAACAGTGGTATGTTCTCTCTGGCTCTGGGTCAGCTGGTTCTGGTGGGGGTTCCATTGCTTCTGGATTAAGGCCAACGTCAAGATGAGCACCCAGCTCAGGTGGTGAAGGACCAGGTCCTCCTGTCATTAGTTGGATCATCAGTGCTTGATTGTAAGCCATGTCGGCGAGTGCGGCTTCAGGATTAGGAGGTGGGGCATCACTATGGAAATGCAGTAAGCTTTCCAGTTGTTGTTGGCTTTGTTGTCTATGGTGTAGAGCTGATAAGGTCTGCATATGCTTCACGTTTTGCTGTAGCACCAACATGTTATGCGTATGCTTTTCAGAAGTCATGTGTATCCTTAGGTTGCGCGCAACATTTGTCTCGTAATTACAGACGTCACAGCGAAAGGTTGGCTTTGGTTTTTGACCTAAGGGTGAATGATGTGGTAATGGTGGCTTGTGTGGGCCTGGAGGAGTATGTTGTGGCGGAGGAGGTAGAGTTCCTTCGCCAGGGTTGCCACCGTTCTGAAGCTCTTGCATATTATTTAAATGCTTATCAGATTGCATGTGTATACTTAGATTGCCCTTAGTCGTAGTTGAGTAATTGCACACTTCACATCGATATGGTTTGTATCCACAGGTGTAAGTTTCTCCACGTGCCAGCCGTGGATGAGGTTGTCCAGCTATGCAGTAAATACAGCTGGTTTCGGCTTCAGGATGTTTCTCTTTCATGTGTATTTCTAACGTCTCCTGGTATTTGTAATGCCAATTACACTTCGGACATTTCAAGGTTTTGCAGGAATTTCGGCTGTGCATACCGGCTAACGGGCCACCTAATCTTCCTGAGTTTAATATTAGTTCACATTTTGGGCAGTCAGCGCCGGAGGGCCGTCCTCCAAGATGATCTGGACAGACACCTATCGTCGTGCCAGAAAGGAAGGCAGGTGGAGTTGCTTGAAATGGTGGGGATGAATTGGGACTGGCCCGCGGTTGCACTGAAGCGTTTATCGTGTGTGGATGTGCGACGGAGATCAAGGAATGTTGTGGCATTAACGATTCAGCTATCGACCGAGGCGGCCTCCACGCCGCTGTTGGGCTTGGCTTCCTCTCATCGCATGAGCCGTTAAGTAGCATTGATTCAGTATCTCTATCGGTCGTCATTAAATCTTGTCGCTTGTCTAGCGATGGGCTTGGTAATTCCGTCATATTAGGGCTTCCTGAAGATGATAATCGCGGTGGCGCCGCGGAACCAACAGGTTCTAAAAATGAGACTAGCGGTTCTTTATCTTTGCCTACGCATTGGATAATAGCTGAAGCATTCTCTCTCGATAAGGCGTCTCTTTCAGAGTCCAGTAATGATAAACTATGGTCCGCTTGCGCATGCGCTACAAATGATTTCGCATAGCCAAAACTCAATTTACATATAAAACACATTAGGATCGGTTTGACTGGAACGCTGACAGGACATTCAGCTGGAGGAGATGGCGGTCTAGGAACGTCCTTTCCTCCTCGAAAACTGAACACGCGATAACTGTGCATGACGGGCGCGTCGGGTCTCGCTCGCGCCCGCTCTGCGGCTAGTCTTCCGTATAGCGCGCCGTACAACGAAGGGTTTCTCGACACGTAGAACGCGCTCGCTATCTGTGGGAAATCGAGCTGTCTTTCCAGGACGTTGTTGTCGCGGCTGTCTACGATGCACCCTGGTTCTATTTTGGGTAGATCAGACATGCTCGTTTCTCCTTCTGACAATTCAGGGTCCTCGATGATGTACGCAGATCCATCGGGGTTGTAGACGATCTTGCCGTCGAATCTTTCGACGTCGGAGGAGAGCGGCGGAGAGTCTCGGTGCGAGGTGAGATCGACGGCGTCGGGTGCGGCAGGGGGTGAGGTTGGCGCGGGCGCGGAGGAGGGCGCAGGAGTGGGCGCCGCGGGGGCCGCGGGCGCGTTGCGCGGTTCTTCCTCGGGACTCATGTCGCCGTCGTCGTCGTCGGGCTCGAGCGCGGCTGAACTCTGCGGATCGTCGCGCTTGCGGCGCCGCTTGCGCTCCGGAGGCGGGCCGCTAGCGGGGCCGCCGGGCTGCAGCGGCGTGGGCATGGCGCCGGGCGTCAAAGGCCGGCATCACATGCTCTCCTGCAACAAACCACATAACACATTAACACATCGATCGATTAGTAAAGTTTCAATGAACTAATATCTTGTGAGTGAAAAGTCGGAAGTCAAATGGGCGTAGGCTCGTTAAATCTTCGATTAACATGATATATAGCCAAATATCTGGTGGGTATCGGACCGCTACCGAACGGTAAACTATCCGTAATCAATCACCTATTTCTCACGGACCAGTTTCACAGTGCTGAAGGTGACTGCTGAATACATTTGTGTCGGGCGCACAGCCGGAAGTAGGTAGGGTCATCGTTGTGTCACTCTGTGTTGTTTTCCAAAGATAGATTCTTTAGTGGGTGCCCTATTTAAATTAAGCGGATACACCTATATTTAAATTAGAATGAAATATTTTCCCGTTACAAGCCAACAGAGGTGAACAATAATATAGTCTGTCTACCAATAAAATGTTTCAACTTATTAATACCGTCATTCTGATAACAGATAAGCCCTGAGTTCCCATAGGTATCACGAATACCTATATCAAATTAAAATACATGGTAATCGTTATCTAACTGACATTTGCGCAAACAACCACGATCAATTTATCCGTATGACAGCTTGTCAACGATGTCAATGCTGACACTATTACAATTAAACAACCAACAAAGTTAGGTCTCGACAAGTTAAAATGTATTGCGATAAAGTTAATTCCCACAGAAAAATAGCCCTTGTAGCCATCGATATAAGACTTGATTAGATCCGAAACTTACGCAATTGATAATAAACAGCAATCTAGAATAAAAATTCGTTAAAAACGAGATTAAGCCGTCATCTCCGTTATCTAAAGTTATCAAGGATACTTGTCCTACAAATACCTAACGAGGACTAATATAATATATTTACTTAGTTGACAGTCGAGATAATCGATGAAAATATCACATGACACATAAAGAATAAATGATTATTTTTATTCAGACAATCGTACCTACCTTTTTGGAGATGAAATTAACGCTAAAGAAATCTACAACTCACTATCATTTGTCAGACAGGCCTAGTTTTAAAATGATCCAATTAATTCAAATGCAATTCTAATAAGTAGGAATTCACCGTACAATTCCAATATCATGAAGAAACTTGTCTTACAAAGTAGGGCCATTCTGAGTAAGGAAGTCGTTTTCCTTGACTTCCCTAATAAGATGATCAATTAATAAATGTTAGAATTAAAACATTTCGAATTAATGGAACTGACTAATTTGCAATGTCGCAATACTAATCAAGTACTGACTAATGAATGATAAAGCCAGGATGTGATAACATAGCATTTACCACAAATACCCGAATCCTTACACCAGATGAACTCACTGATAATGCTTATTAGTATTTAAATTATAACATATTGGTTAACTGAATTTGTTACTTTAGTCACCCCGCTGGTGGCACGGATAGAATTATCTTTCTGAGTGTTGGTATTATCAATATATCAACAGTATCAACTAATCTAGATGATCATGAAGGGGACATTTCAGGGAAGGAGTACGGAAAATTCTAAAATTCAGTACTATTTAAAACCTTAGAAAGACATTTAAGAACGCTAAATATAATATCCAATTAGCATAAAACAAAGGAAAATATCACACATGGACACAGATATTTTTGGGATAGACTAGATGGTGAAGGCGGAGGACAGGGTGTTGTGGCGTAGCATAGGAGAGGCCTATATCCAGCAGACTGGGATAGGCTGAGTTGATTGATTGAAAAGAAAGTATTAAGGAAACTGATTGCTCACCTTTAGTACCCAATAAAAGAATTTCAAAAAGTTACAACAGTTTGTGAAAATGCTTCAATAATAAAATTTGGTTTTACTAAGTAATTTATTACATGATAATTTGGCTTTCATGTTTTGACGAGAGGAAAGATAAGTAATATGAAGGCTAAATAACTAGTACTATTTGACATTTATATTATGAATCATTATTTGTCACGAGTCTGATCAATATTGAATACTTAGTCATGTGTTTCTATGAGAATTTGTACGGGGAGTTACTGATTAAGTTTGGTGTCCAAATTAATATTGGCATATCAATTGCCATTAGGAATCATAAAATTAATGTATTTATCTTTCAAACTCAAACTCAAAGCATTTATTTCAATTAAACCATTTACAGGCACTTTTTAATTGTCAAGAAGTCGGTCAGTCAGAAAATATGAAGCTAGTTGCCCATTCCAAAGCGTAGGTACCTATGGAGAAGAACGGGCAAGAAACTCCATGGACACTCTTTTAAATTATATTTTTTACAAATATATTAGTTACATCATTAATGTTGAATTTATAATTATATGTGATAATAAAATAAAAAAGACGTATGTGTTAAAAGCGTCTAGAGTACAGCAAATAGTACTTAACAAAACAACAATTCAAAAATAAAATAATTAAAAATAAGCCGAGGCAGCCAAGTGATGACCAGCCCCAACTGACGGCGCCCTCGTTCACGAACATGACGCATAGATCAGCACCATTCAGCTCAACCACTTTCTACGGAACATAGGGTTTGTAATTGCGGGTTCTCTTCATTTGTAGACCATTCAGCATTCACGAAAAAGCGCTTTTTATGTTTACATCGTCAGCATTTGTGGTCTATGGTAGATAATCAGCTAGCTCTGCCAGAATCAAAACATGTCCACCAAACTTTTGTTAAAAAATCACACAAGCATGTCAAATACAAAAAACATAATTTGGGCAGCGGGATTGTCCGAAAGGGTTACCGCTGCCCCGGAACATAAAGGGCTAAGGAAGGAACACGGATGGGTTTTAGTCAGTAAGAGTCTGACACTCCCTTCCGCTCCACCCAGAGCGGGAGGGGTCATTTGATGATTACCCATCCTTAAAAAAAAAAAGCAACATAATTTAAATTCGAACAAAATTCCTTGTCAATGTCAACACAGTTTTATTAATAAGACCTTGGTTTTCCTATAGATTATAATGTGAACCACGCCTAAGCATTTGTTTGCATAACAACGGTCGAGTGTGGCCCTTGAAATCCTCATTTGATAATTGATATCAAACGGGACTTAAAAATGCAAATATTTGAAAAGACACATTTACTATGAAAGAGTTCCCTTATTCTGTGGGATTTTGAGGTTTTTAATTTGAATGTCTGATTTTATCTACAGACAAATAAACTTTAAAGGTACCTAAATTATTACTTATATTAAGTGCGTAAAGACAATTTTCTACTTCAGAACCTCTATCTAGCATTCCTTGCTTATGCTACGAATATTTATTATCTAATAGACGCTGTCAAATGGCTTATTTTGATTTGACATCAACTATTTTCTAACATACATCACTCACTACTATAATTACATTACATTGTTTTTTTTTTATTGTTGAATGGGCCTGCTCTTGACTTCATAATTTTAATTGCAGATGCTTGAAATACTACTGATTTGTATTGAATTTTATTACTTACAAGAGCATCCTACAATTATATTATTTTATAGGATAAACTGTTTTTATTCTTCATTCAGTATTAAGAATAAAGTGTTTCTATCTAGCTTCCTTGAGAATTTAATTATAATCCATTTTATCATTCCAAGAATTCAAATGCACCAAAACATACTCAAGTAAAATTAAAAACTCTATTAGAAAACAAAATTACGAAGCAAATAGGGAGGCTCATGAATTCTAGATACACGCGATCAAAGCGATAAAGTAGTGACAGGTGGCCCACCCATTGACTGATGAAATTGTAACTATTAGTAACCCCTTAATAAAGAAATAGGGTTGGTAAGAAGCAGCTCAGGGAATTAAAGAACAATTAACTGGAAACTGTACCAGTAATTAAGAAGAGGGATGAATTAAAATCATTAAAAAAACGATTATTTTCTAAGATAATGCTGAGATGGTTTCCACTACAAATCAAACAGGATTCTCATAAATGCTGCTTAGAAATGCATCACTTGTAATTATATGAAACTATCAAGTGACAAAGTAAAAAAGACTAATTACATATAATAATTATTATGCTAGTTCCCAGCTACAGCAATTTGTAGATCATTTCGCAGTGCTAATGTGTATGGAAATTATGCAAAGAGCTGGTAATTAGAGTCGAGGTGAATGGTCCATAATGCTATAATTTGCTTCTATCTTTATTTTTACATACATACAGACAAAACAAACTATCTCAGTTTATAACAAATAAAGTGAAGCTTTATCAGAAAACTAGCTACCAATGTTAACACAGTGTTTTACCGGATAATACCACATAATACGCGCGAAAGTATCATTAAAATTTATAGAAACGCCAAATCAAAAGGCTCGTGTGTCAAATGTGTCTATAATTTGTATTTTGCGGTTATAGAGTGGCACTCAGTGAAGTAAATGTTTAATGTGGGCACACGTGCGCAGATTCCCATCGTTACAATCAGTGGTGTTGTCAATTTCCACCGATACCCCGATGCTTGCAGCAGAACTAATTTCCGATAAACACGCACACCAACGTACCTACTACATAGCTACGTTCGAGTGCAAATTACACGTACATATGGGTGTGTGAGCGTGAGAAAAGTACGGCGGATACAATGGCGCATGTGTGCGTGGATACTGACGCAATTTGCTCGTACGTATTTTCCATACAGTCGCACGGCGGACGCAGCGCACGCGCACCGCTACGCCCGCATCTGACTCTCCTACAATAGTTATCAAGCCAGTCATAATGAAGATGCGCGCTTTTCAAAACATTAATGAGGCTCCCACAATGTATAATTGATTGCCAGAATGCCAACCATTCAATAACGTTTTTTTTAATCTCCAATTTACGAACACAGTATTGTGCATGATCGCTGGCTAATCTCACTTGTTTATCTAAGTGAAAGCCAATCGAAAAGAAATTTAATGAGGTAAAATCAATGGAAGTGAAATTAACAATGATATAATACTAGGATACCATTAAATCCTATAATTAGCAGAGGCAATGGCATGAAAAGTCAATCAACATACTCATTACCGTATCCGCGGAATGGGAGTTCGTGAGCCATGTATCACTTTCGAACTACAATTTACTAGTTGGAAACTGTGACATTTGCGGTTAGTAGAATATTACGCTGTCTGAACCGCATAGCGAATGTAAAGTGAGCACATTTAATTAGAGAATCATAATGTTACATACAATTAAAATAAAGTAGATAATGTTGAAATTTAGACGTCGTGTAAGGCAAGAATCGATGGGGATATGCGTGAGCGTGGATGGCAGGGTAAATAGCGTAGTGTGAGAGATGTGTCAGTAACGAGAGACGAGGTAAACTACGTCCATATTAATAATCGTGGGTTATTACGAAGGCCCTCATTAAGTCGGCGGCCGCTCGCCAACGAAACCGCAGAACACTGCTAAATAATTACCCCCACACTGCTTTCTTCACGAAAACATGGTAAAAGCACATTAAGCAACATCTACTAAGTCGGCGCGAGGAATTACAATAAATAAGGTATTAAGTCGACGTTGTCAGGCACCGAAATATAAGTAGCTATTATATGCGGGTGAGGCTCAATGTACCTGGTACCTTGGACCTGTTGTAATTTTGCATATATTCAGAGTAATAACTCATTGATAGTGAAGCCTTGAATAATGTGTTAGGCTTAAATCGTGCTTGGAGGAACACACTTAAAATTAAAATCTATCGGCACTGTAATTTTGGCATAATCGGCACTGACGACACGGTTGGCGCAGTGGTTGAGGGATTGACTGCTGCGCAGCATGTCGCGGGTTCGATTCCCGCACGGAACAAATATTTGTACGACCTACAAGTATTTGTTCCGGGTCTGGGTGTTTTATCTATAATATGTATGTAATTACAAGAAAAAAAAATTACATAAGTAGTTTATCAGCCATCTCGTTACCATAACACAAGCATTAGGGTGCTTAGCTTGGGACTATATGGCGTTGTGTGAAATGTCCAAGGATATTATTATATTATTATTATTATAATTTTGAATAAGGTTTTATCTAGCTTTAAGCTATTGTGTACGGTAACTCTTAGATATTTTTGAAGAATATATATCACAAAGTAAGATACAAAGAATATATAATACACATACAGGCATCGTTTCGTTATCACTCGATCCACAAACAACATGGGAATACCATGGACTACCATGTTTATCAGTTGGACATGAAAGGAATAATTAATGGATTCTTGTTAGATTGCTATAGTACATGCAAATTATCTGGAAAACTTTATATTCTGACACCTCTTAGTACTTTGCAAGGAAAACTAATTAACTTATTGTTGGAAATTATGCAAGGTTTCCGAAGTAAAACACCAGTCGTGGGAAATTGTTTGATAACCGGCATTACTTGGACCAGCTTGTATAAGTGGTGACCTACAGCAGAGGGATCAAATAGTACTGGTGTACTACCTCTTAAATCTGCCATCATATACATTCCCTACCTACCACAGAAAGCTCAAGGTATATTGACGTCCAATTCTTGATCTCACATTCGCATACATTCCTTTACCAGACGAAGGTCAACATAAACTGGTACCTTAAAACCAGAGCTTGCATACGACTAATGTTGAAAAGCTATTAATGGAAATAAAATTGAGCGGAGTCCAGAAGAACGATTTACTTAATACATTGATAATAAGTGGGGGGAATGTATGTAAAATGTCCGTAATGACGGTAGTCTTGTTAGACGTGGGAACGAAGGAGCAACTTGGGTAGAACATGGTAAGGTACGAACCGAACAATGTCCACCGTTAGGGTAACTTTAAACCTTCATTAATGGTAATGGGCCTGAACTCGACGGAGATGCCTCTTTTTGCAGCAGCAGACGTTACTGTAATGGTTGTTCGACAAGGAGCTTGAGAAGGCCAGACAGCAACAGATTTAGGTTTTACCAGAGCTACTAATGCAGATGTAGTACAGAGTTTGATATATCGATGTATAGTATAAATAATTGCAAATTCAATTGATTAGATTTGTATAATATTCGAGTATATTATATTTTGAAAGTGGCATCATATATGCCGTAACAGAGGAAGTTGGAATAAGCGAAATTGAAGATGGTATAAAACTATGAAAATTGCAATTTTCTAAGAATCAACAAAAAAGGTGACTCAATTCTGTCTCAAAAAGATCTGGAAATACCAATTAGAATCCTGTTGCCAAATACGGACTCTTGTAGACCTCTAGCAAACTAATCTTATTAGATTTTTAATGTCAATTACTGAACCTGATATCTCTGATAATAGTGCTACTTATGCTATATGAGAATCAAATTCTTTCATTAGCAACCAGTTTCAAATCGCTCTTTATTTAATAAAATACATGATTTATATACGATTATTATACCTCAAGATATTCTTCGTAATGGAGATTAATATTTCCATAGTCATAAAATATGTAATATACAAATGAAACAAGTGTTGAACAAATATTGTTATAAATGATTTAAAAAATGGAATTCGATGACGTAAGCACACGTTTAACACAATACCAACAAGTACGTTAAAATCAAGGAGAAAGCTATTAATTAAAAACGCTCTCTCATTTCACACGATAATAAAGTGACAACGCAAATTCGTAGGAACCGCAACGCAAGTATGTTTGTAATTACAAAGCGTTTTCAAAGCGTGAAATGCGAAACTTATGATGATTAACGTACACCAAACACTTTCCCATTAATTTGTCATATTATTAATTAATCGAGAGACAGATATAGATATATATACAGACTTCAAATACAAATACATAGTAGAGTAGATTATTTGAAAGCACAATGTAATCTTCGGAATGAGATCGGATCATAAACCAGATGATTTTATGATTTATTTGCTTTCGAAGCTAATTGTGTTAGGCGCCCGCCGGCTGTCGTCATTGTGGAGCGAACCTTTGATCGGTCCACTCAAAGACTTGTGAGTTTGTTAAAGGTTTTCATTCAACAATGTCGATAGATGAGAACTTGTTGTTGTTGTCCGATAGATACCTAGTTAAAATACCGATGAAGCATTTATTTTTATTAGGAGAACTTTTGATAGAGACATAATCTATAGCGGTGATTTAATTCAAACCATGTTAGGAATCAGCCTAGTTGTGTTTGAATAGATTAATATTAATTTGGCACATGTTGTATCGGATGCCCGCGGAGGTCCGGCAGAGGGCGAGCATCGCGTGTGCTGCAGGTAACCTGCCAGGCGCCATTCGACCGATGGCTCTTACGAACCGTCAATTTGCGCCTGTAATTATTGCGGACCCTTCGATACTTATTTCTATTTTTTCCCCAGCTAATTGTTGCAACAGATGACTTTTTTGTCGAACCAACTCAAAGAGAGCGGAAAGGCATCAAACGCAGCGTCGAATTTGGAAATAATTATACATAAATAGTCCCTTGAGCGGCCGATTAAGACAATTTCCGAGGCAAATTGCCGCAGACGAGCATAATAGCACACGCTCTCCTCCGTCATAAATAAATCTGGATTACGTTCTGTACGAGATTAAGATTGATTCGATCCCGATGCTTTCTGCTATTAATGCCTACGCTTCATAATGCCTGAGTCGTGTTAAGATTTTAAATCATTATCCGTTTTTGTGGGTGCGTGTGATTTGTGTGATAATTACGATCGACAAATTGCGGGTCGTCATTGTGTAGATAACGGGTGGATGCTATCGGCGTTCGTAATTAATGATCGATACACGTGAAATAATTAATTAGCGGCAGGGCTCGCATCGGTACGGAAGGTGGCGGGGCCTCTCCACAAAAAACAATGACGTGCGGTTTTGGTGCGCCGGCGCCGCTCCCGCCACGGCGACATCCGTCGCTCTATACGTCTATAATTTGGGACTCGGGAGACCTCGAATTAGTTTTAATCTCGCGATGAGCGTGACGCCGACTTAACGTTCTCGAGAAATGTGTCATTAACGTTAATTTGAATGGTTGTTACCTTTTTTGTCATAATTTCTGGGGTAATATAAACAAAAGGTAAAAGTCGGCCCCTGTTGTAGGTACTTTTAAGAAACAAAGGAAATAAAACCGAATACGTTTAACAGCTCGCTACAAAGTTTCTCACCGAGGCAAGTTTAGTGTTGTCGTCGATAATTACCGACCACAGAGGAATGTAATGTCGAAACAATTAAGTAGCCGAGATCTATGGGTCGGGTCCAGACTGAGAGCGGTTGATGAGTCACTCCAACAAGCGTTTTTGAGGATTCTAATTTAAGTCTACTTTCTACTGGGAAAAGAACGTCAAGAGGCTTGCCACAAAAATTCTTATTGCGAAATCAAGATCGAATTGGGTCATATTCAAAACAAAATCAAATGAGAATCGCTTCTCGCTCGCTCGCAATGTCACCTCGACCTAATGAAGTTACGGAGTGGCAGCGTAATGTGACGGCTTGGTTAATGGCTAACGAATTTACCTCAGAGGAGAGAGGGCACACTTTATGTCCACTGTAAAATTAGCTTACTTTAACTATTATTTAATGTCATTTTAGGATGGGAACCGGGTGAGAGTGACAATTGTGGGAACTACCGAACCGTTGACAGACAGAATTTGAATGGATAATTATTTAGTAAATTCACTGGTTGTCACGTTTCGAGATAATGATTAAATTGCTGCACGTAATAGGTGTGTTGCTTTTACTCGTTTAGGAATTGCGTGTCAAAATTATTTTTAGATCATTAGAAATGCGCGTGCTTACAAGAAATTCTGAAAAAATTTATGGTAATTATTAGTGATTATTTTTACTTTAAGTACATGTTTGTATTTCGTTACTAACTGCTGGTATTGGCCTGTCTATCGCTCCAAAATCAATAATTGATCAATATTCTCACGATCCCAGATACATCACGTTGGATTCAGTGAGAGACCACTAACTCGGTATCGCGATGCGTGTGCGCAATTAAAACGAAACCCACAATCAGCCGCCATGTTTGTACACGGTCGATGTTAATAGCCTTTAGTAATTACATACCAGTATCATGCTAACGTTGCTTCTCGGAAGGTTGATCAAATTAATAGAACCTATTTTGGCTACATTATATACCTATCATCCAAATATATGATATAATTATATAAGTCTTTATTGCATTCCGAACCGATCTATACAACGATGTTATAGAAAAGGAATAAAAAGTAAGCAATAATAAGCACGCCAGCGTCACAGCGGCGTGGTGGCAGCGTATCGACACGGAAATTTCATAACGTCACATTTACATGTATTCTTCTCGAGAAACTAGCGGTCCGACCTCCCCGTCGTTATATCCAGGAAAAGAATATCTAAATTCAATTACAAAAAGGCTTCTCCGCGAGGTGTGCCGTTGCACCCGCGCCTCCTCCGAAAAGGGTGTATAACAACTCAATTTCTCCATATTATTAAGACTGTGGGGTGTGCGGGTAGAGTAGGGGTGGCTGCTACACAAAAAGAATGCTAATTTAAAATTCTTATTGCTGTGTTTGTATGCGCGCGCGCTTTATGTATCATTCGCGTAACAATAGGCGGAGGAGAGAGCCGCCGGAGCGAGTAATTTCAATCTAATATTCAATTTGAGAAGTATAGCGAGCTTCACCCGCCATCTTTTATTTATTTTACTCGACTCCAAGTGTTTCCTTGGATTCACAGATCATATAAATAAACAGGATGTGTTATTATGTGTCGCGTACACCATCGAGTCTGCAGCGTCGTTGTCATGCATGAACTCGACGATACTGTCTCAACATTTGGAGACTTTCTTCATACTTCTTAGCTCCTAGTACTATTTGCATGCTTAGCCAATTATTAATTGACGTCTTCATAGTCGTCCATTCGACGAGGCCTATCTTGACAAAGAGCACTAAATTCGATTCGATATCTCAATCTAACGTCCGAAGATAATTGCTTCATTCCCACGACGCGAAGAAAATAAATTTCACCGGTCACAATGGGTGCTTTCCACAGACAAGTCGCGTCTAAACGGGGGGCGATAGACGCGTAATGTCTGAGTCGTGATATATTAGTGAAGAAGCTAATGGTGACCCCTTACCACACTTCGTAAGCATACAACTGACGGACGTTGAGCGTTTAAAAGCTCCCGCAGACAGACACGACGCGATTCTGGTAGAACAATTTCCATGAAGTTTTCACAGAAATTGTTCTACTAGAGTCACGTCACCCATGTCTGTGGGAGCCTTAAAGCAGTAATACACTTTCTAAACAAAATGTCGAACCCCAGGTATTGTTTAAAACAGATCGAATGTCAAGGATGACAGCTGTTTCTTCGATTTATTTTATCACGATCACGAATTTTATTTGCATGTGCCAAAATCGGCTGTATGAGGTCATAGGTCTGTTTTGCACTTTCGGGAAGTCAAGGCAAACAGTTAAAGGTATTGTTTAGTAACATAACATCACGCCTATATTTCCAAAAGGGTTAAACAGAGGTGAACCTATAACTACACCCATGTTTCGCCAATTATTTTAAAGTCCCATGTAACAGGGGGCAAGCCTATTGCCATCAACCGGGCACAAATCCAGACTCCGGGCTGCTAATGAGAAATTGCAGACGGAAAACCCAATAACACTTTGCCCGACCCGGGAATCGAACCCAAAGACCTTGAGCTCAGCAGTAGCGCTTGCGACCACTAGACCAAAGAGGTAGTTATTAGGTATTGTTTAGTATTGGATAAAAATGAGGTTTCATTTGTACTTGCAAGGTAATAAAAATGTAGGAGTGGTAAACGCGACCGCATGTGGGCTCTATCGATGCGCCACCATGCACTTGCTCCTGTTGCTATAGCGATAGTCAACATGTACCTAGCTGCAATACATTTTTCGCTATATTCGATTCACTTATACAATTTGCATTAAAGCAATATATTTAAGCCTCGAAACGCAAGGAGCCATAATACCAAAACGCTGGTTTGCAAACGACATGTCAATATGTAAACTAGAAAATGATTGCCTATCCGTTGTGGGCATACAATTGGTTTAATGGAATATTAAAGATCAATGTGCGTCTTGCTCAATTACGTAGCAAGTTGTATTGTTGCATGGTCCGCCATTGGAGTCGCTAAGTATGATTTTTAATGTCAGTTAGTGTGTGCAGAAAGCGTATGCGGGAGTTTCCTGATAATTTGCCTGACGACGCGCCTCCGCGGCGGCCACTTACAGTAAAACCCCCTTTTCAATGTCTTCGCGTTATAAAAATGTTATTATTGGTTCAGAACAGTGAAGTGATTACTGACAACAACTTTTACATTCGAAGAAGAGCTGTGGTTACAATGTCAGTGATAATTGTGGGGGGAAACGTAATAAATAGGAATTCTAGTTTGTGAATCAGTGTCAACAGTATTGTTAGATTTTTTTATTGCAATTGAAAAGCGGACGTACCTATTAGTGCATATCGACTAAGTATATAATGTCCTGGATTAGTTCTAATATGATTAAAAGTCACAACAAATATTTTTGTTAAAATGAATTATCCGGGTTTATCAACATCCTAATCTTTTGATTCATCGTTAGCTGTCGTAATGGCGTTACGGTATCAAATTATAACATTTTCCTATATCTTCATTTATAAAGACCCAAAATCAGTAAATCATGAGGTCCTAAGATTCAAGTCAGTGAGAGAAATCAACAAATTTGAAAAACACAATATCAAGATAAAAACCGATATTGTCGCATGATTAACGATCAGATTTAAATTTTGAAGCAAAACTTTAGGAGAGCACCTTAAAACGAACACGACGAGCTACGTTTATAATTATAATTAATATTCTCACTGTATTAGAGTGGTCGACGGTAAAAAAAAACAAGATTCGACGCGAGAATTAATAACAAACAAATGGGCTACCTGCGGTGTTTTTTGTGAGCCCCCACAGGTAAGCTCGCGATGATGAAAGAAACTCATATGTGTCTGTCTTAAATTTTAAACAATATTGTTCGATTTTGACACGGTTGCACCTTTTTATGGGGATCATCAGGCTTCCATTCATTGGAAGTAGCGGTGGAAAGAAAAAATCACACTCCGCGAACTCCGCTACTGGGCGACAGATGGCGACAAGCGCTCACTGACAATTACCTGCAACAGAAGAAAAACAAACATTACACTCTGCAGGTTTTTAACTCTAATATTATAATATACAATTTGGCAGTAAAGAAACTCGAACAACTGAACTCTACCTCCACAGGTTTCACATTTCTTTACCGCTGCGCTGATAAAAAACAACCAATGCTGCATTGGAAACAAGAAACCAACGAATCGAAATCCTGGACAAAAGAGAGGAACTCTTAACGTGATACCATAATGACAAAACAGAAATATGATTTCGATTAAACTGTGCGACGGAGACGGCTCGATTGGGAGCTTTTGTGGGTGCAAAAAGGACAGGAAACTAGTTAATAATAAAAATATTTTATTTGTATAGTGGGGTAAAACACCCCCGCTGCGGGCTGTTTGGTCGGGACCGCATCCATCATCATTACATTAACCGATTTAACACTTTTGAACAGATTCCTACGACTGGCGCTGAGGGGACAAAATGTGCAAGTCTCACCCGACCATTGTGGGACTTAGTGCGGGAACTAATTTATTTGGTGTACAATTACTTACTCCTTATCGAGCGAACAGTATGGAATTGATGATGCATCGAGTCGAGAGCGTTATCGATTGAAGTCAATCTAGGTCCGTACCGTCCATGTTAGGAGTCAGTTTCTGACCTAGCCTATAGAATTCCCTGTTTGGTCACGTCGTGAGGATTATTAATTACAGGAGCCGTGGAAACCGGGTCGAGATATTTTTATCAGATTTCTAATTACGGCGCCTTCAAGTTCACTCGGCGCTTTGTCTACAAAATTGCGTTATGATGACGTTTCAATACAAAATAAACTAATTGAATCTGAAACTCGTTCACGCCGGAGACAAAAAATCGCTGCGCTACTTTTGGTTGAGCCAGGTTTGTGCCCGATTGTAGCGTATAAGGCAAACCTCCGGCATTATTTTATTGCATAGTTGAGTACGTTTTTACGTCAATTATTTTCCAGCGTAACATTAATTGACATGTAACATGTTCATGTGATTATAAATATTTAACAGTCCCTAAGCAATTATCTATTTAAATAAAATGTGGAATTATCTATTTCTGTCGATCTATATGGAGGAAATGCAATTAGATGAAATGATGCATGTCGATATTAAAATATGCATTGATATGCAAAGTCGGCTCGTTACTGATGCGGGCGGTGGCGTCCGTCCCATGGCTTGTTCACAAATTTTTGTTCGCTAATCAATAAAATTGACCCTAAACCAATTACTATTCAACAGTAACAATGACGCTTGCTTACAATAGACGGGGTATTGTTTATTCACTGACTATTCTATCTAAGTAGATGTATGTACTCACTGCAGGTGAGGTTGATACCTAGTGGCTAGTTCTCATTGCTCAACTCGATAAAAGTCAATAATGACAAAAAACCTCGATGTCAGTGAACTGACTGACGGCGAACCGAAAGGGCGCGTGCGAGTGTGGTCGGACTCTTACCCAATAATTACAGCCAGTGATTAAATCTCACGATAAGACTCATTCTGCTAATTACTCCCTAAAGCTAAACACGGTTTTTGCCATCGACATAATTTAATAAGCATATTAACCAGACCGATGCCGATGCCATAGATAGGTGCCGGGCCCCGAGCGATTCTCGCTAATACCTTTATAATGTTGTTAATACGGAATATCTTTAAAGGAAAATACGGCAGACGAAGACATTGTCTCGGCGAGGTCAAAGATGAATGACCATGTAAATGCGTAATGAAAGCCAGAAGACTCTCGACTCGAATCACAGTTGTTCACAACTCATACACATTAGGTACAATCAATTTAAAACAGTGTATGTGTACGAACACTATGACATTGCGTCTGGGCGAGTCCACATCGCGTGTGGCGACTGCGACCGTCTGTCCAACGGTTAATTCAATAAAACGGGAAAGGAGTTCGCTTGTTTGATCTGTCGATATTGTACTTCTAAACAAGTCAACGTATGCAGTTCATGAATTCTATGCAAATGTTAGTGGTTAGAATGCATGTTTATGTAGATCGGCAATAAAAGTCGTGTCGCTGCGACTGTGTGCCAGAGAAGCGATCTGACCTCGCGATGAATGACTCCCATTAGCATCTCATAGGTTTAATTAGGGATCTACGCAACGGCCGGTCGCCCACGTCAACGCGTAGCCGTGTGTGGGCAATCAAATTAGTGACGAGCAGACAATAGCAGCGAGTGGAGCGTACAACCCCACGACAAAACGTTTCCTCGCAATCTTCGATCACCGGATTAAGGGATTCTCGTCTCGCACGTTTTATCTCCGATTGTCCGCACTTAACGCACACTTTACGCCGAGTGCCCCTCGAGAGGAAATTGAAAGCGATCGCTTTCCCGACTATCGTATCTGTAGTGTTGTACTAATTAATCGATGTAGCGCGAAGAGGTCGTTGTTAGAGGTAAATAATGCTGGCATTGTGGTTGCCGGCGGTGATTTATCGGTGTGAATAGACAAAAGTGTCGCGGGCGGAGCGGGCCGGTACAATGGTGTGGAATGTCGTCGCGGGCCGCTCGCTCGCCGCGCTCGTGCGACGTGAATGCGGATTATTAATAACCCGCTCCGGTTCGGCACGACGCGGACGGCCGCGACGGTCTGAGCGACTCCCATCGCACTCCTCGCCCGAAGCGCCTGAGCGCCTCCACCTGTACGGCGCACCATATGACCGCGCCATCGTTTATTCACGATACTTTTAATGACCGCATTGATGCATGCATTCCGCGTACGATTCGCTACTCTGCCGAGACTGTTCACGCCAAATAACAATGTTTGCTAATAATATTAAAGATCGATCACAGTTTTCTAAATTCTTAAATTATTATATTCATCAGCCCCCTGTGTTCCCCCCTACGGTTATCATCCCTGCGTCCTCGGGTACAATGCATAACAATAGAGTCAACGCGGATTATAACAAATTCCCCAAATTGTGTGGGTTCATATTTGTGCTCAACAATAAGACAAAATAGTGATAATGTCACATGTGTGTGTAGTTTACCGCATTTGGAACTAATTGAGAATATTTCATAATGTTGCGATTATAATGAATGGAACATCTGTCTAATGCTGAATAATCATCAGCTTGACAGGAGCAAAATCTATCAGCTTTTGTTAAGTATTCTCTAATCTGAAAAATTCCCTTTTGTTTGTGTTGAGTTTTGGAGTAACAATGAGAAAACTAGCTCATTATAACATCGTGACTCTACAATATCAAAACAGCAATACCTACACAAAAAGTCGGCCAACGAACTGTCAGACTAATGTAAAATAAAAGGTTGACGCGTCGAAAGCTATAAGTAAGTACTTTCCTACCAACTTAATTTAAAATTTCGATAAAAAACAACGAAAGTGGAAAGGGCAAAGTGCTCAAAGGCGTGTTAAAATGAAAATGCACTATGAAATTACCTGTCACGTTTTGTTGATATCGGTGAAACTAAATGAGATCATTTTTTGTGGCTGTGGGCTAGTACTGAAGCCCTGCGTCGCGGTGTCACGTAGTACTTTGCAATGGGCACCATTATATCGATATCGACACTCGCCCAACACTATTGGACTCTACTAAAAGATTGCTTATGAGAAAAAAAGTACAGACCTATGATGTTATTTTGTAATCACTAAGAAATAAGTAGTGGTTTATTATACGTTAAAGATATCGAGTATGAATGTCATAACTTCATTTTAATTTATCATGTAAGTAATAATATAGCAAAAATCACAACACCTGAATCGCAATAAACACTTATTTACGTTAATATAATAAATGATTTATAATTTTTAATTTATGGCGAGAACACAGTCATAATTCAGTAGCATTATTAAAAACCCTGATTGGACAATCTACATCTAAATTGATTTCACCATAGATGATTGTGCTAAGGTCTGTATTAAAAAACTTGAGTAGTTAAGAACGCTCTGTTTGACACTAGTCCATATTATCGTTTTTCGGTATCGTTTATTTTCTAAGATTCTGAATGTGTTGAACTCACGATTTATTTTTTGCGTCATTTTCAACGTCTGCTACCTAAGTAAGTAGCCATGTCGTGAGTGGCTCAATTCGTTACCGAAACTATAATTAGTTTTACCGTTACCGAATACTTACTTTACATTTTCTATGTATATCGAGCTTACTTATCGATAGTTTTAACAAAGAGAAGCGTGACAACTCATTGTTTATTTTCTCAGTACGTTGACGACTGTTATTGTCCTCTGCCTGTCACTTGTTTTCCTGGTTGACACAAAAACTTTTTGCACTTAATACTAATGTTTTTATGCCTGTGTCTTTCAAGTTCTTTGATTAATTCGGTATTTCTTAATTCTGTCGTCTATTAAGTTAGATCTTTGCTCAGTTAATAATCAAGTGCGTCGAACATCGAAGTTTCCATATTTCATATCCGTATCATTAACACATTCTAATGCTAATTGCGCCGGAGTGTTACGACAAAAATGCTTGTATCGTGTAACACTTATTAAGTGACGGCGCCTTTTTCTCAAAATTTAATTATCGACATTAGGTTGACACCAAAAGCGGTGCTAGCACCGACACATAAGTCTGGCTGTTTGCAAAACTGTTCATCGACAGACTGAAACTCCGTTTCGATTTGTAGAAAGTTGATAATTGTCTAACGAGTGACCGAAACTAGAATTGAAATGACAATAGCCCGATGTTGTAGGTGATTGATTAGATTTTACATTAATGACGGGTACGACGATAATAGTGTATGGTATCGCTAAATGGATGACATTATGTCGGAGCGTTGCCACGTCAAATATGAAGGATGATCTCCTACATTTGTCCTGCACATGCATTCTGACTGAATTCAATAGACGACTCGGCCCTTTGAGACCATCGGTAAATAGCGGATGGATAGTCATTTCTAACTTCATCGTTTTGACTTTTGACCTATTATAAACAGCATCATTTACAGTCACGGACTGGCTTTCAGAACCAAATATTATTATTAATGAGACGTAAAGTATGAGCTTTATAGATAAAAGTCATTGTAATAATGACTTTTAAAAGCCTTGGGAATTGTGTAAGTACACATTATTTGTAATAATTTATATTTGGAAACATACATAAATGTACACGAATCACTAACAACATTCGTGATATTTAAACAACATGATGAAACCGTTAAACCTAAAAAATAAATTAGCATGAGTATTCAAAGACAAATAATAAAAGCCAATTCACAAGTCAGCAACGACGTAAAGACTATCAAATAATGGCCACAACTATTTGAAAATGTACCACGCGTGATGCTTGCGTTAGCACGCCACCGACCAATGGGATCGCACTGAAAACCTAGCCTCTTCATAAAACAGCTCGGAGACAACCCGGCTGCTCACTAATTTACGCTTTATTAAATCACCTTAAGGCTTAAATCCGTTTACACCTATCGGTTCAGGCGATACAGCTAATAAGTCAAATAGCTTTTACCAGGTGTCCGACAAATGGAAAACTACTAATTAAAGTAGGTACTTGTGCGTCGCGACTTAAATGGAATAACGCACAGTCGGTCGTAAGGAGTTTAATTAATCTGGCTGCTGACGCAACGCACGGATCGTTTTCTTCCTATTAGTGTCCGAAAGCAGTTTGTTCAATTGATTCGCTGTGTAGCAATAAACAGGCCCAGTCTCTCTCATGTTTGTGCTAAGAATTTGAAGAGTTAACGTTTCTAAAGATCAAAGAGACGGATGATTAGCGGATCACTTGTAGATATTGTTGTTACATAAGCCCGTACTAATGGTGCTAGGTGCATGTAAGAAGTAATTGTGATGTACGTTTTAGCACTTCTTTATGCCCAAGGACGGCAAATACTTCGTTAATTGCCAACGCATCTTCTGTCTGCGACGTCACCAACGACGTATTCAAACTATTTTGAGCACAACAATGATTCGAAAACGAGATTTATTCTACCGAAAACTCCTAATTCATATCGTTAGAAGATAATTGCGGCAAATTGTCGTAATAAAATTTGGAAGGTAGCGCCATTAAAATGTGTTCGAATGTGAGACAATGTGCCCCTAATGAACGTTGGGACAAGTAAAATAAATTATTTACGCCACACACTGCGACGACACTGCTTCAAATTTGGATCGACATAAAAGAAGATGTAGAAATCTGGGTAACGACATAAAGTGAATGGACAACACTGTAATTACCGTGGGCTGCGGAGACTCCGTGGTGCGTATCGTCACATCACTAATTGTCAAATTCGAGGGCACCACGCCACGTTATTTATCTACCTTGTAGAGTTGTAGCTCTAGTTTTATGACCACTTTTTGTTCGAAAATACCTTTTTGGTAGATGACATTCTTAATACTGAAATTATTTAAATCGAACATAATAAGTTTCGGTACAATAGATCCAGTTCAGTAAGGCTCCTATTGTAATAAAGAAGACGACATTTGGAAGACATTAAAATTCCCTGGATCGTATAATTACTTATGACACATTTTAACATTAAGGCACCCACGCACGGTCTATGTTGTGCTTCTAAACTTGTATAATTTGTGTTAAAGCCGTAATATATGAGAGTTTAGAGGCTCGCGTTCGGCGTTCCATGCATTCGATCGTTAATAAAATTATCAAAATCTAAACAGGTTTTATGATTATCGCTCGTGCGTTCGAAAGAGTTCGTTTCGGTTCGTCTTATGAATGGAAATGGTTTTTGGTATTTTAAGTGTTTATAAAGGTCGTAAATAATTTATCGCCGCGTGATACTTCCGTCGGTCGAATTTAAATGTTTAAATCGATGAACGCGCTAACTCGTACGGCTACCGGATTTTAATTCGCGTACACATAATAAATGACTAGTTTTTGATTTATTCTAAACTGTTTAATTACAAGAGTAATTTAGATTGTATTGATTTAATTAATAAAATCGTTTTGAGATTGATATCCGAACTGTGTGAACACATTTTTAATTTGTAAAGATTCTAATTTGAAAACTATAATTGAAATGTTTTGATAACATTTAGCTGGCAATCTTAGATACGAATCTTAAGAGTAAAACCAGATGAAATAAAGGCAGCTTTCCTCAAGTCAGTGCAAAGAAAAACCTCCTACAGATGTAGCACAAACACGCATAATTTTTATGTAAATACCGTATTTCTGTTGCGTCAGAAACCGTGATTCAGCCTAAACTACTTGGTAGGTACTAGCCTACTAGGTGACCGGTAATTATTCCGATCACACGTGGACACGGGTTACGGCCGGCCTTAAACGTAACTTTAAACGTTGCGTTTATAGGGTAACGACTTAGAACTTGTCTTTATCGATTCACGAAAATAATGGCAAATTGATTGCGGCTAAAGTCGTGCCAATGAGTGTTGGCAATGTTAGGAGGGAAACACACGAAGTTTATGAATATTTGAGTGATACTGGATAAGGCTAAATGTTTATTGAATTCTTGGTAGCTTTTGAGACGATTATGCAAATTGTGCAACTATGATTTATAGAAGCCTTATCAGCTATGGAGCACTATGTTGCTAGAACGACGTGCATCATGCCTATACCGTGTTAAAGGGCCTTTAAAACATAAATAAGGAGATCACATAGATACTCAACTCCAAAATGTCGTCCCAATTAAAACGAATAAAGGCACTAACGACCATCTTCATTTAAACAACTTTTTAACAATTACATCAATATTCATAAACTAACTAATGATTACGTCAAGGGCTCTTGTTCAGGTTGTACTGGAGGGCACTCGAACATAGTCCGGGATCTCGTATATCTAACACTCGAAGGTACTTAGCTACTCTTTTGCATATTGCACATACTACATGTTAATTCAAACATTATTTGTGGGTTACACAACTTTGGCGAGGAAATCGTTGGTTTCGCTCTTAGACATACATTCATGATTCGTAGGAAAGTGCTGTTGGGTTTTTCTGGGCATAATTTAAGTGAGATGTTTACTAAGCTTTCGTTAGATTTATCATTCTGATGATAAGGTCTTGGTAATAGCCCAGAATTGAAGGCTTCATCGCAAACTGCCAATAGACTCTAACGCTGTTTGATGTTGGAAATCGGACATTAGCCATAGTAGGTAATTATCTCATATTAGGTACATCTGACACTTGAAGGTATATTTACAATAGCACACTTCTACGCTTTCAAAGATTATAGCCGTGATGGCTCCTACTTGCGTAAGACAAAATTTATGTCTTCACTCTAATAAATATTTGGATGTTACGCAACTGTTTTACGTACGTTCTTAAGTGTTTGGTGGCAGAAGTCAATTGGCAATTTTATCGGATTCACTATGAGTAAGATCGTTTATGTGGGTGGCATCGTCAATCTCCAAAATTACCGCTCTGGTTTTAATTGGGTTATGCCCATTCGAAACTTCTTGTGTTAATTAAGAAATGTCATTGATTTTTATTGCCGTTTTCCTCGGAAGTTGTAGGTGATTCAGTTCTTTAGTCATCGTCGAAGCCTTAATTGCTGCATTTTCTAAAATTACAAGCAGTTCTGTAGTAACCCTATTAGCTCAGTTGCAACACTGAGTGAATCATATCCTTAATATAATCAAGGCCAGTTTCAGATTGAGTTATGACAAATCATTTGGCCAGTACGACGCAAATACCCATGTGTAACAAAGGGCAAATATAATGGGCCTTATTAACTTTTGAAGCTTGTTTCAATTCGTGCTGCGTTAAATAAATATTGGGTAACATGAATTGCCAAAATATGAATTAGTCGAGAATTATGTAATTTTGTCACGCAAATCTACTTAAATACGCCCATGATTAAAGTTCAATTAAACAATGACCAAGCAGAATTTTAAAATCTAAGCATTAAAGACATCTCATCAAGCTAAAATAATCACTAAATACAAACACTGACGCATGGAGTCCCCCGCGGAACTGTCTTAGGACTTGATACGATTTCGAGATTCATTACACTATTTAAGCAAACCACTTTACAGTGTAATTAGTCAGCAAAAGTCATATTTATAATAGCAATTACAACTGCAGTAAGCACTTAGGTACTCCACCACCAGACATTTACTACTGGCACAGAATGATAAGCAATTGATCCATTCAGTAAAGAAGATGTTTCTCCTAATATTTATGACCACCATATAACATTATTAGATGTATCCAACAGATGCCACCCATATGACGGATACAATAATGGTCACCTTAAAACATGGGATGCCTAAAACGAACAGTAAAAAACGAAAAAGTGATATCAGATTGCAGTAACATAAATAATTTTTTTTTGTTGGACATAAAAAAACTGTTGTGACACCAAAGCTTCGGCTGTAGATAATGTTTTGGGCGTAAAACCGGTAGCGACAAGCAGAGGAGGTTATTCATGTATTGGTATTGGTACAGATACACAATCTAACCTTGGAACTGGCCAAATGGCCACATGCTTAAAACTTTATGAATGGATTAATAGTGAATATGAATGAACGTTGGTCAATGCCTAAACGCGAGTGGAAATCAAATTGTATGACGTTATCGAGACGGCTTTAACTGAATTAGTAGGCTTTAGTAGTAGGCTTGGATGATTGATAAACTGTTCGATGTCAACATCATTGATAATGTTGTGTCAACTAGGTACAACTCAGGTTTATGACGTCACAATTTTTTAAATTCTGAATGGCCATATTCCAGCGTCAAAAGTCTTTTTAAATGCAATTAAATTTCTAATTTAAACATCAACACGATAGCCAATTTGCAAATATCAATATTCATTCATTTTTTATTTCTTAGATCGTAAATAAAAGTTTTTAATACATATTATATTTCTGTCATAAATTCTCGTAAATTAATGTTTTTATGATGACTATTATATTTAAAAAAACCTCTATGACGTAGGTGGGCTACCTAGTTCAAGAATTATCAGTCTACAATTGACATAATCCCAACACCCACGGATTTTTTTACGATTTGATCCCAAGTTAAGTATGTTAAGTTATCGAATGTGACGCGATAATAGGTAATAGAAAAAACGTATTTGATTAAAAATATCTTCGACCATTTTGAATGTTGAAAGTTAGTGGTCACTTTTCCAGGATTATGTCACAAAAATATCTATTTAGTTATACACCGTGTTCTTCACGTTATGCTATAAACTTTGTCAAACGCTTCTATAGCTTTTACAAATTAAATCTTACAAAGGAAGTAGTACTTAAAAGGGCTTCGTTACAAAGATATTTGTAATTTCATTTAATGAAATGTAATTGAGCTATGCAGTATGAAAGGGTCTTAACTTAGTTTTGACAAGTTTCACCCCGCTAAATCTTATGAATGAAAATACTTCGTTGCCAATTCCGGTAAAGAGGCATGCATATTTTATTGTACCTATCCACTCAACTGTCGTCCGCCGAAAATAGACACTGAACGAACATGGCCGATTGTTCCACTACCAGAAATTAAGAATTCATTAATGTGTCCATAATAAAAAATGCTTATTTCCATGGTCTGAACATCTGGTCGAAGTTTATGTAAGTATATCGTTCAGAACACGGTGTAAATACGTAGTTTATTTAACAAAGATATCAAAACTTAGTAGGGAAAGATGAAGGATGTATTGCACAAAATGTATTGAATATTTTGAAATAAATCATAAACATAAATATAAATAATAAGGAAAGTGCTACTGGCAAGCTACAAAACAGACAATAGACACGTTACCAAACACAGTCATTACTTAGTAAAGCAAACAAATGAACATGTTCCAAAAGAACTACCAAATGAAAAGAGTTACAACTTCGTTGATTTTCGACAAAAGCTCCAACAGACGAGACTGGAAGCGATAATGAGTGCGCCCGCGCAGCTCCGGGTAAAACCGGTAGTACGCAGCCATCGCTCACCGTTACCTAGCACTTTCTGCCTTGTAAACGATGCGGTAACTGTGATTTCAATCGAAACTACTTTTAATTAATTTTCTACTACATTATCTATAACTCGAATGCTTATAATAATCGAGAAGATTGACTCGATAATTATGATTGGGTAAGTTATGGAATAGTTTTACACTGCCATATTTAAATTTTCACCGAATTAATTTATAAATCATTTGGTGTTGATTGAATTAGGTTTACGTTGTTAAATGAGGTTAGCTGAGAATTATTACTGAAGACCGCGTGGGCAGAATACGTTCCTTTTGTAATAAAAACATAGGAATACTGACCTTACACGTCAAAAAACGTCGCACGCATACTGAGAAGACATTTTTAATTTACAACTTTTTACATACCAAAGCCATTTCCAACTCTCGTTATGAGAGAGATTTACTATCCGATCCACTTCAGAATTTAAACAAGCCTGCTATCAGGAAAACACTTGTTTTTCCTCTTAACAAATTAAGTGGTCCTTAGGAACATTCCATCACATTAAAAGAGGTCGGATTAGCTGGATCCGTGAGTGCTCCATTATTATAATATCGCACTAAGTTTCAAGTCACGTCATTGTTGTCTCCACAATGGTAGTTTCGTACGGATCAAGAAGCCGGTTATTTCCATTCTAAACTAATTAATAAACATCTCATAATAAAACCTTGAACTTTTTGATTACCGAGAACTGGACAATAGGTCTCGTTATGTTATAAATGTCTTTACTTACAGAATCGGGCGCACAACAATCAAACGGACGGACGGACGCGCGTATCTAAGTAATTAATCGTAACTTATGATTGATTAAACACATTAAATGCGAGCACGATTCCTATTTAAATATTAAATCTATTACTGCGGGTGACATAATACTCAATACAATTTTAATCTGAGTTATTGCATAAAAGATACGACACATTTAAGTTTTGGAAACAATATGGGCGGCTCATGCATAATACATGAAATGACAGTAAGTCTAATGGAAAACATATTGGGAATTTATGTTAAATAATTACAATAGTTTAATTGTTGAATAAAATGATCCTCTGCACTTTAAAAGTAAGATAAATTACGTTTAATATCAGATGTCAAAATGACCATATTTTTCGGAGACAAACGAAGAGGCTGTAGGAATATCACGGAGCTGTGGTTAGATGAACTATTGTAAAATATTTTGTTAGTGCAAACGAGGTAAACACGTGTATTTACTTCTATTCTATTTATCGACAAGGCTGTCGAGTGGGCAACCCTTTACACGATGGCACCCGCGCACGACGCGTCGCTCGCGCACTTCGACAAACAACGTCTAGTGATGCGGAACGCAAACTCTGATGTCGATATTTACACAACCACCGCAAACACTGACACTCGATATTTGTCCAACTCCCAGCTAATGGCGGCACCTACATATTATATTATTTACTGTTGTAAAATTCACACCACGCAGCTACTGTAATGAAGTGACGTTAAAAAGAAAAGACACAATAAAATATTTTTACGATCAGTTTATTTAAGGTTAGAAAGATCAGAATTAATATTAACAAATTAGGTACCGGTTTACATAAACTGTAGGTACGAAACGGTCATAACTTCACCAGGATTATATTTAAAATAAGATAAAAACGTTTAAAACGAGGGAAAAAAGGAATGTTAAGCCATAACTTCATTCTGAATTCCGTTCGGTTTGTTCCCGTCTCACTGTGAACGCGCCCAGCAGGGGGCGCTATCGTTCTCACCTCACGACGCGAGTAGTAGCCGGTCTTTAATAAGTATCGATAAAATATGTCGATAAAATATGAATATTTATAAATATTTTCGATACATGCCCATTGCCCGTCTCGCCTACTTCTAAAGTTTGTTGCCTTACCTGTGAGTACGCGACCCCCGAGAAGTCTGAAGTCTGTTTTTATATCAAGCTCTTATTTAAAATTGATAAATGGCCATTAATTTAAAACGTACGCTGGAACTACATATTTCTATTAGAAACTATAAATCTGGCTATCATAATAACATTATGGTCAAGCGGCTATTGATGTCAGTATTTACGCGAAAATGGCGATAAATCTGCATTGAATGTAAGCTCATGCAGTCTCAAAAACGTACGCACCACACAAACGAGTTCTCAAACATTCAATTTGTAAGTGGATTTATTCGGCTTTAAATTAATAGCCGGCAAAGTGTATGGGGGACAGAACTAATTAATCTCTTGATGGTATTTCACATTAATTAAACATCTGAAATGTGCTCTAAACTAAAATAGATCTTAGTGCTAAAAAATAAGGACTGGATTCGCTTGTGCTTACTGGTAATCAGTACTCGGACGATATCGTTGAAGGCTATCATAGTGTGAGGTCTATTTTATTATTACGAAACTTTATTTTTCTTTATAAAAGCCTACGCTTATCCATGAGAAGATTCATGAAAATTAAATGTCTCATAACAATAGGATATAGTCGTGGACACCGAGATTATAAAGCGTAGTTTACACGATACGATCTGTTGACTCGAGGCCTTCCGTGAGAAGGACGAAATTATATTTTTTCAACACCAATTACGTAACGCCTAAATATGACCGAAAACAACGTTTAAACGTAACGAGCATTAGTAAATACTGAGTAAATTGACGTGGAAATTTAGTATGGACATGGCAACACTGTAGCTTTACCAACGATTAAACTGTTTGAGAATAACAATAATGATAGCTTTCAAATCTTTAGTAATAAATCATACAATCTATTTTTTAGATGTCTAATAGTTAATCAAATTTAAGCAACTGTTGCGAGCAAGTGTGATCGCTTTTTTGCTGCTGCTTCGCGTAATTTTCGCAAGTTCAATGATTAGAGTTATTTATAATGATTATTTATGTAGCATTTATCTGTTGGACAACGATTGCCACACCAAGTTATAATATTGTAAAAATATTATCCACGACAATTATTTATAAAAATTACACCACTTATTCAAAAACGTAGGGACACAACGTTGACTATGGTTAATCGTTATTTAGTGACAGTGTAGCCATGTCCATGTTTTTACGACCGTAATCAAAACGTGATTGTCGCGCATCCAAAAAAAATACTGACTTAATTGTGGCGGGCGAGTGTTGATGATATAAACAATAATTACTTACCTCCGCATCCAAAATGTTATTAAAATTCGCTTAACGTTGTGATGAGCAACTACCAGCAGGTCTAGGTACTGTATAAAATAATGTTACCGTGAAAACTTACGCGAGGTGAACTGTCATTTTACCTAATGACACTATTGACAGCTCACTTCACCTAAGTTTTCACGGTGAGATTTTTACAGAATAGGTCAGCTGGTTTACTTTTGAGGGCTAAACGAATGACAATTTCTATGATATTTATGTCATTGTTACTCCGTAGGCGCTCCGTGAAAGGTGAAGGTGGTGGGAAGGTGACGATAAAACATTATCAGCAGTAAGTAGGTATGTACTTTTCATAAGCACGTAATTACAATCAATGTTCAATTTGTTCCTGCAATATAAAATATCAATAAGATCATTTAATAATACAAAATATATTATATATAGGTATTGAACTTATTTAATTAAAAACAAAATTTGATATGAGATAAAATGTCTTTAGTAAATAACATCCCATCAAAAACATTTTCATGTAAAATGTTGCCAAGACGAGACCACATATGGCTCACACGTCCATATGATGATAGCGAAACGGCCAAGCCATATATTTTGACTAAGGTGTAGAGTTTGTGAAGGTAGGGCTTGTAGAGTTAGTAGCTTGGCTCTACATGAGATCTGATAACTTTTTGACAGTGCGAGCCATATGTGGTCTCGTCTCGGCAACATTTTACATAAAAATGTTTTTTTTTTTTGGTGGGATTTCAATTCTATTTGTAAGTTGCTTATGAACAAAAATTTTTTTTGTGGGGTTGTTTACAAAAAATCCTGAAATAAGTATTTTACTATTAACAAAGAGTCCCTATATAAATTTTCAGACTTCTAGCATCAAAATTTGCGGAAGTCTCTTACAAACTTCCATCCCCTAGTTTAAGGGGTTGGGGGGTAAAAATTCCAAGTTTTAGATTTTTTTTGTTGTTTGTGTACTAATACTACTAACATACCAAATTTCAGCTTTCTAGGACTTCAGGAAGTGCCCTAAGAGTTTTGATGATCATCAGTCAGTGACGAAATCGAGGTTTTTTAGATATCAATAAAATCTAAAGTATAAGAGCTATGCAATTGAAACTTTATGTGTTTATTAAGTTCAGTATTGACATCATATTCAGAGAATTTTGTTTATGTGGTATAATCCAAACACAAGTTCTGAGGGTCCAAAAAAACGACGAAGCGCTTCGAGAAAAGGTAGGTAGTTTTCCTTTCGCTTCGCCTGGCTCGTCTTGGCGGGGGCACTACCGTGCCCCCAGATATTTTATAATTCGTTCTGTAATTCAACTAATAATTCAAATATTATCAATATTTATATATTTTGTAAGTACACACTTATGGGTGTGGTATGTAGGTTTGTTCTTGCTTACATGTAACTTTTACAAACAGAAAAGCCATTTCAAATGAGGCAAAAATACATCTGTCTTTAAGTGTAATGATTTTGTGAGACATAACTGAGCAATATTTTATATTTACGTATTAAACCACACCTGTAAGTCCAAGGAGCGTTTAAGGCGGTGCATTTTCTAAAATAATTATCATGAACATCTTTTGCGGCAGTCGACGCCCGGGGGTGCTATTGTTTTAAGGGAATTTTTATTGCTTTTGGCAACCCAACAATGGGAGCGGCCGAGAGGGTAATTTCGTCCGTCCGACGCAGTTTAGCTCGTGGCGTTCCGGCGACAGTGTGCACACCGCCTTACTTTGTACCTTTTTTAGGCTTTTATAATCCATTCAATTTATAATGTTACTGCGTTTGACTTTGATTCCATACTGTATACGTTTATGGATATTTTTAGATTTATTAACAACCCTTTTTAATTAAAACAAAATTTATAAAACTAAAACGCCAACGTGTCGACATAAATTTAATTACACACCAGTTAATTGGAGGCAAAATATAAAATTGTTTTCACGGCCACTCCTTTTATTACTCAGGATAATAGTCTGTATTAAATTTAACACCTTTCGACTCGATACGAAATAACGAAGCCTAATTTTAACGTGTAATTAAATCATAAACTAAGATAAAGATCGTATGGTATAAAAATACCGGTGCGACGCACTAATCCGTTGATTTACAATTACTCGTAATAATTACTTACTCTAATTGCGGGCAATTTTAATTATCAATAAAATGGGAATTTGGAAGTGGGCCGATTTATAGCGGCACTCACATGACAAATTAATGCTGATTACAATTTTATTATTCTGGAAATTAAACGATTGTAAACATAATTACTGGGGAACTAGACGGTTTATTACGCCGCACCTTGTGTTCGCCTTATGTAAAAGTAAACAGACTCCAGGTAATTTCAAATAAGTAGGTAGACCTGCATATGACACAAAAACCAGTGAACGACTGCTCGAGTGGTCAATGACACTGCTGTTTTGTAAACAAAACTGCAGGTAGCTGACACATTTTTTTAAAATAAACTTCCGAATAAACCGTTGATCAAAAATGTCGCTCGTGAGCCCAAACCCTTAAAAGATCACTTCATCGAAGGACAGATTAAAACTAGGCCCCACATCCTGTTCGTATTCGTTATAAATCAAAACTAAAGCCACAAATTATTTCTACATGAGCAAATGAATCATTCCACGAAGTGTCTGCGATAATTATCACTATTAATTACTGGTTAGTCACCGATTTCAACGGTCAGCGAGAGAAACCTACTCTGTACCCGTTTAAAAATATGCTGCATCATAGTTATTTCTGAACTCAAAACAATGAGGGGGACCATTCATAACGAGCCTTACAAATGTCCACCACAATTGCAGCAAACACAAAACTTAATTAAAGTGACACTTTGCATGCATAATGAAATGATTCACTTGCTTATAACGGCTTACACACACACATGCGAACAGATAGGTAGTTTCTTAAACATGGAGTCTGGCAAAAAATTTTTTTTTCACGCTTTGTGACTTTATCTTTGTGCCATTTTTACGAGAATGCAGGCATGTTCATTGTAATGTACGACTGTACGGTGGTCTTACGTTGTCACTAAATAAGTAAGCACTTAATTAACTATGTGTAGAGGTGTCTAAGTTTATGTCATCTATAAAAATGCTTAGTCTTCCATACATTATAGTAAGTGTTAAATATAGGAATGTTTTTGTTAGCGAAGCGATAGTGACAACATCATCGCTGCTGTAAATGTCAAGTCAAGTTTGCTTTAACAAGGTGTGAATTTAAAATGAAAGTTTTCTAAAAGTTTTACATACAGCTTTTCTCAAAGTGTATCTATCTAGAGCTTGTAAGTAATTTTATGATTTACTTTTACAACCTTTCATCAGAATCAGAATAACCCTACTTTTCAATATGTATGAGCATCACACGAGGACTAAAATTGTTGTCGCTACCGCTCACAAACATAACTACAGTCCAAAAACCATTTGACAGCAGTTTAGCAGAAAGACGAATTTACAATTAACCTTGGCATTCGTATTTACTATCTGTTTAGTACATACTACCTAATTCCGTAGTTAATTGTAAGTACGGAGTTGTAGTTAGGAGTAGAGTTCGCGATTGGTCGCGAAAAAAAATTATCAATTGTCCCATATAAAACTTCAATACCTAGTCGATCCAAATGTATGGGATAGCTGATTACTTTTTTCTGATTACGACATTGGTCCCATGGAGAAATCCTTAAAATTGACCACACCTTTCTGATCCATGCTGTATGGTACCAATTAACATACAAGTCGGGATTAAGGAACTCTATTGACAGCCAAACCATAGCCAATGACCGTTTATCGATCGAATACTATCGATTATTTAATAGCAAACACCGTAGATAACGTTTTGGGTAGTTATCGCTAATTATTGGAAGATAACAAGGTTTATTACTGAACTGGAGTGGCTCGACAATATACTTAATCTACCTAGGTGTTCATAGATATGGGAGGGTTATTCAGCAAAATTTTGGGAATATTTATGTTGGTGGTTTTGGTGCGGGACGAACTGGAGAAAACAAACGACCAGTGATACACTTTAGCCCTGGGTCGAAAGAGATGGAAGTCATGGGGAGAGGCGTTTGCCCAGCAGTGGGATAATTCAGGCTAACAGTAAGCTAGTATCAGTTATTTTGATACTCTAATTCTTCCTGGATTAAACTCGCACAGAACAGCGGGGTAATTGCGAAACACAGTAACAGTAAATGGCTTTAATTTTGACAGTTCAACAACATTCATTGCGTTATTTATGTAGGTATACGTTATTGAGCAGACAAATTTTTCGAACATAATTATAATGAAGCAATCGATTAGCAATATCCTTCAAAATGAATCAGATTGAGATTTATAGGGTGCAGGGAATCATGGCACACAAGGGAGGAGGCCTAAATTCAGCAGCGGGTACCTATAACAAGACTGCCGATGACGATGATGACTCAAATTCTTTTAGTAGGATTCTTTAGTATAAGTACGTTTATGTGGAACAAGTTAGGATTAGAATGAACCTGTCTGACATAGGCTTATAAACTAAAATTGACTGGAACTTGGAATGTTTCTTATCTAAGTAGAATGTGTGTGACAATCTCCGCAGAGACTGAACGCCACAATACAATTAGAATTTCGCTTGAATATCGTAATATTCAAATGAACATTCTAATTAGTTAAAAGATTGGAGAATATTTAGGAGCAACTTCAAAAAGTTTTCATCATTCAAGATCATCAGTAGGTACTACCTACGTAATTTACTTCGAAAATGTTGATTGAAATTCACGGTAAGTATTTTTTAATTTATTTAATATCATGATTAGAAGGTTCACCCTCGTTGTCAGTCGGAAATTACATTAAATGTTTATGTGCGGTATCTACAGATACCGGGGCAATATACAACGGATTATGAGCCCTTATCTTAGACAATATCATTAGCTGTTTTAATTTTTGATACTTAGTACATATTAAAACACAGAGGTTATAATATGCCAAAACATCATTATGTAGGTAGCTGTATGTTGTATTGGATTTTTTTTTGTCTACATTGTTTACCACAGCTGGGCAAAGACCTTTCCTTCCAAACCTTGCTTTTTTTGCGATCTCTAAATCATGAATTTCAGACAGAACTTTTTTGTTTGATTGAAATACGAATTGTGTTCTTTCTGTAGCTTTATAGGTAGGTATAACTGAAAAGTTGAAACAGTTTACTTATAAAGCTGAAATCAATTTACCCTCTCTATAGAAAACTTTTTTACAAAACTAAAGTTTATTTGTAAAACGTTTTTTCACTAGGTAAAGCAATAGGTATTCGAAATCGAAGGAACTCGAAAAAGGTCAGAGTCATCAAAAACCTGCGCGCGATGTCAACCGAAGCGGCGCGCGCGCATTGCCTCGGTCTATTCGCAATAACTACGCACAATTATCGCTAAAAGCGACACTATTCACGTTTACGTGTTACCACTCTCGAACCGAGTTTTCAAAGCTAAAAATACCTTCAAAATCATTTTTAGATTTTTGGTGCGAAAATGCCATAATAATGTCTCAATTAAAAGCTTAACTTGAGCATAACAATGAATGGCTACCCAAAAACTTTACTGTTTAAAAAAACTCGTCGGTAACGTGAATCGAGTCGAGTTTCGTCGGCGCGAATAAGGACAATGGTTCGGGCAAGTTCGTCGCCTGGCCTTGAAGGAACCAGTCGGTCTCGTCCGAAACACCTCTGGGCAATTATTCAATAAAACAAAAGCATCAACCACGCCAAGTTTACGCCACAACGCCAGAAAATGTTCGCGCAAATTAATTTCAGCGTAATTAACCGTTCACCTGCGCGTGTTGAAAGTTTTTGAGAACAATTACGAATTTAGAAGCTTTTTTTTTTTGTAATTAAATTCTACTTTAATTTGCAACATTCTAAGGTAGAGGAACTTTATGACACCATTTTGCGAAACCTAAAACAAGAAGCATGTTCAGCTAACAAAGTATCTACTTACATAGTTAACTAATAAATTCTGCGCTATGTATCACGAGATAAATAGATAAGCCAAAGCACACAAGAGCCGAAAACCGGTACCCATTATTCACGCACGTGCGCCACAAAATAAACCCTATTATCACTCAGCTAAAGAAACCAACAGCACAAGCCGCTGAAAAATATACCAAGAAATTTGATATGACACATGCTTACATCTTTTATTGAATGTAGCGCCTCTCCCGAAGGCATTGTGCCCTACTGGCGCGAGCCGAACGAAATATTTCAAATGCAAATCGTGCTAACGCTATGAATGTAATAGTTTGTCGTGTCTTGCGCACGCGCCGCGTACGCCGGAAACAAATTATCATACCCATATAAGCACGTACGAAATCGACGAAAAACTTATTGATGTCACTCAACACTGATAAATTGCGCTAAACGAGAAAATGGTACCGGTGTGTGGAAGTAATCTGTTGTGCACACAAATATAGGTACGCCTTTTGACACTCTTTGATGGAGTCAAAAGTGCCGTAGGATTTTTTATTCGACTCTTCATGAGCCTCTCTTGTTACTCTAACGGTTTACAAACGTTTTTACCGTCACTTTGTTTTATTTTTATAAATTCCTAAGTTATAATAAACCTCCTCCTTTTTGGAAGTCGATTAAAAATGATATTTTACACCGAAAGAAGAAAATCGACACGAATAACAAGTAGTTATTGTAATAGTGGCGCTCGAACGCAGCGTTAAAAATTCGGAAATCGATTTGTTTGACGTCGCCATGTTTGTTGACATTCGATTTAAAAGCCGAACGCGACCGAGGTGGAGCGGAAAGGAGATGTTTCAAAATGTATGGAGCCTGGGCCAGGTCCTTGTACACTATACAAAAAAATAGGAAAATTCATTTAAAACAGTTCTCAACTGTCCAATTACTTTAAAATGGCTTGTTTTGCTGGTAAACACAAGAAATTACACTTGAAATTGCAACACACAACAAAAACCCGTCATGGCGGTAAACTGTCATTTTGATTGATTAATGACGTTTGACATGTTTATTTCTGTGGAGGAAACAACACAAGAAAGTCGAAGTCCTTACAACACAAGCCGGGTAACAGTCCAAAAACGAAAGCCAGGTAAACAGATGGGAAAGAAACGGTATTAAATCCAAAAACCGAAAGCGAGGTTGTTAAAAAGAACTCCAGAAACTCAAAACAAAACGAACACAATCACGACCGACGACAAGACGAAAGTGACTGAAGTGACACTTTTGTGACAGCTAACAGTTCTATTTCTATGATCAATGGTTAATTGTCCTTGTTTTTAAGCACAGAGTAACTAAATCGGTGAGACGCCATGTTGAAAGTCGATAAAAATAATTGATAAGTATCAATTCACTACCAGAACAGTATACATTTAATTGAATTATCTGTATTTTTCCTGGATTCTATGGATTTTTCTCTTTTTTTTGAGTTACTGTACATAGACCTGGCCCATTTTGAAACATCTCCTTTATAGAACACCTTTTGGATTGAATTCGAATTTGGAAATAGAATAACGGACATTGAACGATTGTAAGGTAAACAGCTCGGGTCATCTGTGAATGGGAGACACGTGCAAAATCATAACGGTCACTTGTCGTTTTATTTTCACGGGACGAAGTAAGCCACTATTTGTGTTTTGTTCGAGATCTGGACTGCCGTACTCTTCCATACAGCACATACCTAGGACAATTTGGAAGTAATTAATTAGATTGATGAAATGTCTTTTAAAATGTAGTCACAGTTGCGCATCTATAGAGAATTTGGCTAGAAAAATCAAAAGTCTGGACTGCTTTTTACGTATTTATGAGACAATGGGACGATTCGAGACAAAAACTATGAAAAACAAGATCCATATTTAGCAAAATGCAATGCTAATTAGAAGTCTGCTGTCAAACTGTATCCAAAATAACCGTTACTTAGACTTTTGTAAGTGTCACCTTTGAACCGTCAGGTAATATGGTTTTATTTAAGGAAAGGCCTATCTGGAATCAGTTGAATGTTTAAGTGTATTGTGTGTGGAACTGTGTAATGTCATGTATTTGGTTGAGATGGCATCGTCCTCACGCCGGTCGCCGACATCATGATAAATTGTATTTTTGTAGACATATTGATGACGTTAGAATTCCAAATAGCGTGATACGGACATAATGCGTGCAGATGTGGTTCCAGAATTTTCAAGTGTTTTTACACCTTGTACCTAATGATGCATTATTTGTTTGACAGGTCTGCTTACGCCATAAGTTACAGTATTGTGTGCCTACTTTGATGTTATTAATAATACAAGTTTTTCTTACAATCTAGAAAGGATGCTTTTAAAATAAAATCTCACTACCTAGGTAATCTAACTGGGCCTTGTCAAAATAAAATATCCCTATCAGCATAATACTTCAATACAGCTACAGAAACTTTTTTTATTAACCAAACACAAATCAAAATGATGTTACACTAAAAAGCACAGCCTGTATCTACAACAGATTGACGGTCTCAGTGAGAGGTCTGTGAAAGAAAACATAAAAGTAGCAAATACCACACAAAAATAAAATAAATAACACTAATTTATCTTAAAACCTCTTATTGAGAACCCTTAAAAGTAGTTTTTTATATATCTAGTGGATCTTCAGTAAGAAAATTTTATCTGTAGGAAGCCCGCGCTCTTTACATAAAAGCTTCCACTACCGCCCGATAGATGGCGCTAGTTGTACGAAGTTTGTGAGACAATCACGTAGTTTCCGATATTTTTTTAGATTTTTCTAGATCATTTTACTGTATGACTAATAAATAGATTTATTAAATTATAGGTATGTAATTCAAACGATATTCTTCAGGATAAAATTACCTATGGAAAACCTACCTATTACGTAGGTACCAACTGGAATGGAAATTGATCGAAACGGTATCTTTATGATTCAATGAATTGTTTGGTACACATTTGCGTTGGACGTAATTTGTGACTGTTTTTAATTTTAATAGATCATTTATGTTGGTATCTGCAATTTGAATACATACCACATATACCTACCTATATTTAGTATTTAAGTAGCTATCAAATTGGTTCAGTTATAGAAGACGCCATATTAAAGCGCTTACATAGAAAGACTGCCATTATTAGTTTTTCTTGAATTTCCGATTTTAACCCTCCACTGCGTATATAATTCTATGTGTACTCGTAGGATGCCATAATTACTACGTTTGGCTAAATGGTAATTTGAGAATGATGTCACAATAACTACATAGGTAGATATTGCTGCCCGTCCTAATAAATCCCTCAGTTTCGCCTGCAACACCCACGGAATGTGACAGGGTGGTTCTATTCATAGTCGAGAACATACTTTAACACCACGCTTCACAAAATAGTACTTGCATTATTTGGACACAGCATTCATAACCACCAAGTATCAATGACATTTAAAATTTAGTTTTAAATTAAAATATTTATTTTAAAAAGTTTAATAAATTTAATATTAAATTGTTTAATATCCAACCCTATCCTGCCGTTTGTTTTAAAAACCGGATCAAGTATCCGGTTTTTTTATTTTTTTATTTACCGGTAACTATTTTAATTGTAGGTAAGCTATTTTGCTTATTACCTACTTATGGAATTATCTACTTACTGCAGTTTGTTGAACTGAAGAGACGCAATAAATAAACAAAACCTAAAATGCCTTCCTATCTATTGTAACCCGGAACTAACAGCCGGACTTGGTATACAATTTATACTAGTCTACACAGAAATTCCCTTGGAGTCATAGACAATTCCAGCTTGATTTTATAACGAGATAAACCTACAGCTTATTACCACCAGTGTTTTGAACACATTAAAATTGCTAATACTCGTCTCGACGACTGTTTGGTTTCAAATCACACTTCGAGATCGTGAATTATACATAGAATGCCTACCTACGTGACATTATTTTTCGTGTAACACATTATACAGAAACAATTAATTTTTATTTATTTCGATTTACTAGCCTTACATACGTATCCTATTTAATTAATTCACCAAAACCTTTAGAATTTCGTTCGAAATTATGGAATGTTGTCAAATTCGGCTTAAATATTTCGAAAATAGTCCAAGACACATAGGTACATGTATCGGGCACTAGTAACATTCAATTGAATAAATAAATAAATATCAGTTTCTTTCATTATTTCAGGTAAATATGGAAATGTAACAAATAGGTAGGTGTAGCAGCAAGCCATTTCAATAGTAGATATTACAAATATTTAATTTATTCAAAGTAAGATATTACAAATATTTAATTTATTCAAAGTAAGTAATATTTTATGTTCTTGATAATTCTACACTGTGTAGTGTGTAAGCAACCTTATTGTATTGTAACCCGCCTTATATCATATATGTACCTAGATGTAATCTGATTAATCGTTTAATTATTATAATAAAGACAGTATAGACTCAGCTCTCGGTGTTTCAATATCTCCTCGAGATCCCGCCTTACAACTGCTTTATAACTTCTGTCTCGAGTTACATTTTGTTGTTTATTCATATTTCATTAATATTATGCCTTCAACATAGAAAAGCAGTATTAATTGCGTAACGTACTATCGATCTCAATCTGAATCATTTTGAAGGATAGGTACCTATTGCTAATCCAATGCTTCATATGTTTGAAAAATGTGTCTACTCAACAAACGTAAATAACGCAATGAATGTTGTTCAACTGTCAAAATGAAACCCATTGCTACTGATAGTGTGTTTCGTTATTACCCCAAAGGTCTGTGGTCATAGTTCAAGTAAGTAAAGGGGAGAGAGGAAAAGAGGTAAATTTTCTTACCTCGACAGAAAAGGTCATGCAACCAACACAATAATTATTTATTCATTAAATTAACAAGAAATGCAGTTATGTCAACAGCTCCCCCTTAGACCAATAAAATTGTAAATCTAAAATCATTTGCTATAACTGTTATTTATTTTATCTGCACATTACATCGGACTTATTATAGATATTAATGCAAGTGTACATTTTGCATTAATTTATTGCAATATTTTGCATATAGGTGCTACTTGTAAATAATCATAGGCCTGGTAGAAACGGACACGCACATCAATCTACTACAATCTGTCAAATTTCTTTGATAGATGTTCAACTTCATCGCTAAAGTTTAAGGTTCAAAGTTGATTGGGAAAATTTGACAGATTGGGGTAGGTCGATGTGCTGGCCTCTGTACCTAATGGCATATGTCTCCAAAATATACATATTTATAGGTACATTGGCATTTTAATTACTTAATTGTCATTAGGAGTACCTGCCTAACAAAAGGAGATCGGAAAACACGGCAAAATGGTACCGCATGGCAATTATTACAGCCAAACGAGTTATTTTTGTACACAATTAAGCACTTATGCAATTAGGAAGGTTTTTAATTACAGTTCTAAGCCCTCCTTTTTCAGAATATCAAGGCTTTATTGAGCACCTATCAGAAAAATTGCAGCACCTTTTATGGTTAGGTAGGTTAAGTACCTACTAGGTCGAGCCATTTCTCGTTTGTTTGTCAATATATGATTTGTTGTTGACAAAAACGTCAACACCATAATCATAAGTATAGGTACAAAGAAATGTACTAAGAGTCTAAGACTCCTGAATCAAAAAGGAGTTCTCTATTCAAGTGTTATGCTTATAATAAGGCCCCATTACCATAACGTCTTTGGTGGCGCCATTGTCAGTATAATTCGCACCAACCATACGCGCCTACGCACAAATCAATTATAATACCAGTAATAAATTAAATACTGTTTGCGATAGATATCGATCGCTTTGATAAATGAATCTATCCTGAATGTGTATCGGGAAATCTCGGCGCAAGATGGCCGCCCGTTGCGCGGGAATGCACGAGGCGCATGAAGGGTTGTTTTTTGAATTTTTGAGCGCTGATTGAAGTTGGTTAAATTAGAATAGGTACCTATTTGCATAAATCATTTTTAGTATCTTATTACCCGATTAGTTTATTAACCTTATTTACCGATTAGTTTTCGGTTTTAGTTCGTTTTTTTTTAGGGTTACACTTAGGGACATAAACGGCGTATTATCGGATAATTTGTCAACTCTTGAGTAGGTTGATATCAGGGCATTTTTGGAATAGGTACTAAGTGAATGTTTGGTATTATACCTACCTATATATATATAACACCACATTAAAGAAATCTCGAACAGTCAGACGATGATATAAGTAGGTAGGTAGGTACCTACCTACAGGAAAACGACGGAACAAATCCAAGAAAGCAATTAGTTTCTCACAACAATGAAGTAGTGTCTACTAGTAGGTAAATATTAGAAACAATTCTCAATACGTACAAAATCCCTAGTTTAGGTATAAGCATTTTGTGAATCAGAATTAAAGATCTTAATTCTTTTACACGGTATTCACATAGCGATTATCAAATGTCACGGGTTGCGTATAACGGCAATTTCAATTTGGATTTCTTAAAGGAAAATTAACTTCTTGATTAAAAAGTTCTTTTTATTGATTTCAACTAATCGAAATTAAGGCCAAATCAGTGATACGCAATTTTCAATAGATCGCAATTTCTGCATTGTTGATACTGTCAACGTTGTTTGTTTGCTCAAAAGGATAAGTTAGTCATCAGTTGTGCGGTAAAAAACAATGGGTAAAAAAACTCTATTATAGGATAACAAATCTCGCAGCACAAACAAAATGTGTAATTTGATAGTTTTCTTATCATAACAATCACATAAGAAAAGGTGTCAAAGACAATATTTTTTTGGACTTTTTCTTTTTTTTTTTAAAGCTATCTCTTTTTTGTAAGCCTGGCAATATTTTGAATTATGATTGTAGGTAGGTACTTCATTTAGGTAAATAGGTACTAAGGTACCTACATTAATTTGTTACTAATAAATCTAGGAATGTATAAAGACAATATGCTTACATTTCAACTAGTATCGTCTTCAACCTCGACTACTAACAGCTGTAGGTACCTATATTGGACTATTCTTGTTAAATTCGAGGTGGATAAAAGATGAGATGGGTCAGAACAGAATATCACCGATTACAAATACCTACCTATAGGAACTAGGTAATACTGTTAACCGCTAACTGTATACCTATAAGTATCCAACAGTATAGCGCTGCCTATCTTATAGGGGTCATTGGCGTAATACTCATGTCATTAGGAGAATTCCGAGATTTAAGTATAATCTACAGGGATTTACAGGATTTCTTACCCTTGGTTCAACCAAGGGCAATGAAAACACTATCCTACCTAAGAAAAACAAAACAAACTCTAGGTACCTAATCTCCGAGAAAAAATAAGAGCACAACAGATATAAAAACCGATTTTAAATTCACTACATAGGTATAATTTTATAAAAAATAAAAACAAAGATCGCTAATAGAAAAAAATAGAATCACTGTCTTAAAATTGACCTGCGAAACCAAGACCTAGGTACTTATCGTTTTTTAAATCCACTTATGCTTTTAAACATCAGTCTGGCATTTTAAGCCGGTGTGAAAGTGCAATAAAATCAACAAAAGGCACTGTCTGTCTTTACGTAAAAGAATGCCATTTTAACCACAATTATGCCACATTAATCTTTTTCTTGAAAAAAAAAAAAACCTTGTTTATGATACCTAGTTGCGCGCGACGGTACGGAGAGTTGAACAGGGAACTGAAGTTAGCAACTTTTGTAGCGGGGACGGACAGGACTATAGATGCCGTAGCAGAAAAGGGTTAAGAGGTTTTTACTTTTTAATTTTAATTAATGAGATTTTTTAAAGTTGAGTGGAGATTTGCGATTTTTCCGGAACGATTGTTTACCTACCGAATAAGATTGTTAAATGAGGTTGGTTTTAAATTTTTAATATTTTGAATAGAAGGGGTTCAGAATGAACAATGTGGCGAAGTTAACAACTGTTTTTAAAAGAACAGCCGAATTTTACCTGTACCTATGCAACATTAGCGATTATCGGAAGTCTGCAGATATTTTAACCGCTTTCTTCTCGATAACATTACTTTGACTAACATAGAAAGTAGGAATATCATTCCGAAAAATAAGTCCGATGCATGGAAATGACCATAATTTATTGTTGTGTTGCTACAAAATATTGTAAAGAAAGTTAACAATTAATCAGAATGGGTACTTTTCCGTAACTATTAAGATACTGCCAGTTGTTTCACATCCGGGAAAACTCTATTAAGGAGGGCTCATTCAGAAAATCGTGCGAATTTTCACGTAGGCCCGACAAAAATCACTTCGGAGAAACTTAACGAACACCTGGACCAAATTTTGTTTTAGCCGAAAACAATGACAATATTTTTTGAAGTTTCCGACAACTCGACTAGGTACTATGGATTGTTTTGGGTAAACAGATCCTTCCTTCAATCGGATTCCTATAAGAAAACTTAAAAAGTAAATATTAACCTGTGAGCATCGCCCGCAGAACGCTGCTAAACTGTTAATTGCGGCATAGCACGCAGTCACTTTTAATCACTTGTCCAGTATCCAGAACTTAGAACTTGTAACACTTGAGTGCGGTCAGTCAAAACACAAGTAACTACGTTATTACACCAAAACACCCACTGTAACTGTTAATGAGGAACTAAAGTTGTTGTTGGTGTGAGTTTGTCGTTTCGGGGTGCGGTTGGTCGCAGCGCGCGCGACACAGCACAGTCAACGGTCGCCGGCACACTGCGCGGCCGGCGCGGCGGCCCCCCGCCCGAGCCGCGCGCCCCTCGCCCCGCAGGGGGCGGAGCCGCGAGCGAGTCGAGGCGATGCGAGCGCTTAATTACGCTCGCCGGCCGAAGCGGGACGGCGATAGCGAGTGGGCGCGAGCTATTAGCGCGCGGAGAGCGGGACGACGCGCGTCTTAAGTATTTTGTATAAGTAATGAGGGGTGCGGGCGCGGGGCGCTGCATCTCCCGCCAATCTTTAATGTTGATTACGGCCGCCGCCGCCTCTGAGCGCCCCTCATTAACGCGAAGCCCCGCCCGCATTTAATTACACACGTTTAATTGTCGATGCTCTCGCGCGCTTTTGTTTTTGCGCGGATTCCAGCGTTCGAATTTGGAACGCGTTTGTTTTGTTTCTGGTCGAGATGATTGTCTCGTCAATGTAATTGGTCAAAAAGTCGTTGTATGTTGTGGACGACGGACACGCCATGTTACGATATGGTTGTTAATTAGCGAGTATTGTCAGTACCTACTGAAATAAATACGTACCTAACTACCTATTTAGGTACTTGGTATAAAACTAGTGACTGGGTTGGGTTATTCGGCAATTAATTATTTAGGTAAGAAATGTTTAAATTTAAATAAAGAATACTGTGACAATAGAAACAGTAAAAAAAAAGACTGGTTTGAAAACAACAAAAATCGATAAGTCTTAGATAAATGCCTTCCAGAGGTGGAAGGCAAAAGAATAAAATATGTAGGTAGGTACCTAGATATCTACAGGTATCTTAGAAATCGCTTAAGTTAATCAATTACCTATTTATAAATAGGTAATTAGGTAGTTTTATCTATTAATAAAGAAGAAAAATCTATTGCTACACTTAATAAGAGGTATGGTAAGTATTTATCTCTATCTCTAGAGATTAGATACCTATGGGTAAGAATCGCCTTCGTATAGGTAGGCATTTTTAGGTAGGTATAACTTTAAATAGGTTAGGTGCCTACCTACCTTAAAACAAAATAAAGATGAGAAAGAACACACTGCCCCTACTTTTGAGAGTAGGTAGGTACCTATAGAGCCACGGGTTTCTGGAATAGCGGTGGCCGTCATTTAACGGCCGTCATGAAAATCTGTCATTTCCAATTCCAACAGTAGGTACCTATTTGACATTAAGGTGTAAAAATACGCTTTGTAAGTATTGGACGGTTCTGTGTGGCCGTTCACCGCTTTTTTAGGAAACCAAAGCTTTTGTACTACCGAACGCCATTTACCTGTCTGTGTGTTTTTATTAGGCACATTTGCAATCAAACTTATTGCAATCAAACTTAGAAGATATTAGGTACCTAGAAAGTAGGTAGGTACCTAGGTAGGTAAGTACCTACCTACCTAATATCTTTTATTTCCAATTTGTTTCCGCATTAGGTATAACCCATAGGTATCTACCTAATATACTTAGACCCACTTATTAATAAACGGCAGAGAAATTAAAGGATAAATAATTAATTATTTAGATGCAATTAGGTATTACTGGTTACTGTTAGCATGCATCATCCTACTGCTGGGCAAAGTCCTCTCCCCATGGCTTCCAGCTCTTTCGATCCAGGACTAATGTGGACCACTGGTTGTTTGTTTTGTCCAAACGAAGTCTTACCAAATTTTTAAACTAATTGTTGTGTCTATTGACACAGAGGCCTAAAACATGTTTTGCTAGATTGCTTACACATTACTGTAATAAAATAAAATAAAAATGAATTCATTTACCTATCATTCAATTTGGCCATTAAATAAGCAATTTACTTAAAATTTCGGGATTTTCGAAAAAAATAACAAAAATCAGGTAAGTACTTAGGTACCTATCTAACAAAAAAATATTTTCGAAAAAAAAAAAACAAAAATCAGGCCTAACAAAAAAAATGGTATAACTTCGTCTAAGATAACCATGGCTTAAATAGTTCTAAAATGTCTGTAGGTACTATCTTTGCCTTAAAGCTTTGCACCTATCTTATAATCATCCTGTATAAATTATTCTTATTCCCACTGCTGGGACACAGGCCTCCTGTCTGTGAGAGCAATTATTTACAGGTGCAGTGTTGGCCCAGTGGGAGTTATAGGTCGTGAGATTGAATCCAGGCTTTGTGTAAGTATTTAATTTCATAACCACTGCTCTCAAACGGTTAAGGAAAACATCGTGAGGAAACCGGCATTTCCTAGAACCAAAAAATCGAAGACGGGATTTGGGACCGAGAGGAGGCCTGTGTGACCTGTGTCCCAGCAGTGGGAACATTATAGGCTGATTATGTGTCAAGTTTACACAGGAAACCACATGGTCGCTTTTACCTACTATTTTTTTAAACAACACAACCATCAATGAATAATAACCATTTGGCAGGTGTTATGGCATGCCAGCACTATGTTTTTATTAATGGAAGTGTCTATGGTACCTATGCATACCAATGACTTGGCTACCGGTTAATAATAGCTTCTATATTTACGTAGTTAGGTAGGTAGGTACATAATAACTTAATAAGAAACGGTATTGGGTTATCTTTTGCATAACCAGACTAGGTATAATGTTCCCACTGCTGGGACACAGGCCTCCTCTCTGTGAGAGGGAGTGGGCTATGATCCATCACGCGGGTTCAGTGCGGGTTGGTAGATGTCACATGTCTTCGATTGTTTCGTTCTAGGATATGCCAGTTTCGGGTGGGCAATGTTTTTCCCCACCCGGGAATCGAACCCAGGACCTCATGTAAGTAGCACTTGCGACCACTAGACAAACGAGGCTGTCGGCAGAAATTAAAAAGAGTCCCTAAAAAAAAAATTTGAACTCATAATCCTTATTGCGATAATAAGGTAAGGTAAATAACCTAAGTTTTCTAAATAAGCCTTCATAAATTAAGTCCTCATTACTTATAACATACCTCCTCAAAACCAGTAGGTACTTATTTTAAACATAAGTATCTATCTACCTACCTACTTAAAGTAGGTACACTTACCTATTGCTTGTCTACGAAACGGTAGGTACCGACATCACTGAATAAAAATCGCTACGCATGAATGTTTACGCAAATGTTAGTAGGTATTATTATTATTGGAAAAACCCACTAAGTAACACTTTGCCCGACCGGGAATCGAACCCAGGAGGATATTTAAAAATTATAAAGAAAAATAAGCACTCCTAATACTAATTGCGATAATGTATGAAAATAATTATTCTAATACCTAAGTCTATAAATTAAATCCTGACAGCATTATGTAATTCCTCTATCTTTAGTATTTTAATCGTAAGTACCTATCTACCTAGGTACTTATGAACCTTTTTGGCGCAGCCGTGAGGCACACATTATATTGTTGTTTGAAACATTATCTATTTTTATTTTGTTAATTTTCTGTTTCATGAACTGTGTCCAAACAAACTTCTTTTTTTCTTTCTTTCTTTATACTTACTTACCTACCTACCAGCACTACCTACAGATTCCGCGTCTCCCAAATGGTAGGTACCAACTTCGCTGAATAAAAATTGCTACGAATGATTGTTTACGAAAATGTTAGTAGGCATGGTACATACCTACACTTTTATCATTGGTTTTAATTTTTGTGAATCGAGAATTTTATTCATTGTTATCATTATAATAAGTAGTACTTACACTCGGGACTTGATTAGGTACCTACCTATAGGTATATCATATTAGCTTTAGAATATCAATTGATAGCAGACATACCTAAAGGAAACGCACAGAAGCCAGCACACCAAGCTACCCGAAACTGTAAAATTTTCCCAATCAACCTTGAACCTTATAGGTACTATAGCGATAAAGTTGAAAATCTATTAAAGAAATTTGACAGATTGTAGTAGCTTGATGTGCTGGCGCCTGTACAAGGAAACTATGGTCTATGTCTTGAAAAATGTCTATAGAAATAAATTGTAGAAAACACGTGAGTGTGATTTCAAGTGCGATTGATTAAAAAAGAATCTATAAAACCTGATAAACACGGTGTGATTTAATTTATCTGTCGCATAACTACCTTGAGTTGAAATAGGAAGAAAAGTTGCACACAACAAGTCATTTGTTACCTATTTCATTTTGTTGGTAGGTAAGTGCCACAGACAAGAAACCTGCATCGTGTAAAAGGGGCTAAATCGCTCAGGCTTTGTCTCATGTAACAAAAAAAAATGTTACACTTTTATTGAATGTGTTCAAGGACGAAAATGGTTCTTGAGACCGCATCAATGAGCTATCCGAACGAAATATTGCCAACATAACCACTATCGAAGAACATAGGTATTGGTGATTGCGAATGGCACTAACAGGGAAACCTCTGTCTTTCGTCGTCATCTACCTGGTAAAATCGCTAATACGAGAAGCACGCCAGTTCAGACTGAGACTAAACATCTGCCAATAACCTCTACTGCAGACAGATGAAACATGACCATAGACAGTAACATTTTTATACCATAGACATTAGACCAAAGACAGTGAAATTGTCATTTTATTTTGACGCTATTTCAACCATGGACTTATAATATTACATTGGCAGAATTGTCGACATCGGCACCATTGCCATAAAGAAAATAGAATAATTCCATGATTTCAACCGACTCAAGACAAGGCAACGTTGATCATTTCTCGTAAAGACACGAGCAAGAACAACCAAAAATTTATCATTTAAAAGGGAACGAAACGAATAAAGCTACCGTAGGTATATTTCCAAATGAAGCCCAATAGGTATAACTAAAGGACGGATGTGGGCTATTTGACGCCCAAGCGATGGTGAAGGGCGACCTTAAAAACGTTATTATACTTATCCTTTAATTTAATATCAGTACAGAGTTCTCCTATAACTTTTTAAACCTGACTATAGTCGGACTTTTAATGAGAGGGGCCGTGGCTAAATAATAACAGCCGCACAGGTCGACCGATTAGGTTAAGCTACGTTTGCCGCGGTTGGTCTGTAGATGGGTGACCATCTTTACGTACCGAGATCCCTCCGTGCCTCAGAAAGCACGTTAAGCCGTTGGTCCCGGCTGTCATTCGTGGATGATAGTCGTTACGGGTGGTCAGACGCCCGAATCTCTGATAACCAGTTTTACCAAGGGGTATCGTATTACCCAGTAACTGGGTTGTGGAGGTCAGAGAGGCAGTCGCTTCATGTAAAATACTGGTATTCAGCTGGAAGCCGACCCCAACATCGTTGGAAAAAGGCTAGGCAGATGACGAGTCGGATTTTTAATTAGCTGCAGTAAAATGACAGCTTACCTATGTGTTACTTAAATGACTGAAATTGGCGTCTTTTTGTTTTTTCGCGGCCATCAACCAAATCTTTTTCTAGTACCTACAGAATAGTGTAACCAAAGAAACTTATTTGACATGCATATCTCTAAACGCAGTCCGAAATGAGTTATTAAGAAGTGTCATTTTATTGCAGTTAATTAAAAGTCGGAGTATAAACATTTCATATACTTAGTTGGACAACAAGACTGGTGATTCATAACATACCAAAGTCCGCAAACTTAACATAGGTAAATAACTACAATACATTAATGTCTATGTGTTACTATAAAACTGCTGCAATGCTTATAATAAGTTGTTTTCATAAAAAAGGAGAGAAGCCATTAAGTAAATAAATTATCAAAATAATAAATCTGGGGGCCTAAAAAGGCCACTTTGACAGAATCATAAAACAATTCATATCATGCAATTTCATCTGTATGACATGTTTGTATGAAGATTCGTAAAATGCTATAGATACAACTATGCCTAACCCTTATTCAGGGATATACATATAGGTGTGAAACTGTCAAACAGATGAATTGCGTGATATGAATTGTTTTATGATTCTGCCAAAGTGTCCTTTTTAGGCCCCCAGATCATAATGATAGTATGTAAAAGTTTACGCGGGAAACATGTAAGACTTCCCCTAACGGCAATCTAATACGAATTCTACCGACAGATGGCGGTAACTGACTAACATAGAAGCGTGACGGGCCGGTAACTTGCTACTATAAGAAAGCTAACAAAGCCAAAGAGGTTCTTATTCAAACCACTTTTATACATAACGAGCGACGTAAAAACAACGATTTTCTTTATTAGGTATATGACCGTCTAATATTTTGGAATAAATTCTCTAAATGATCGTGGAAACCGCATCAAAATCCGTTCCATAGTTTAGAAGAATAACGCGGTCACACAGACAGACACGAAAAGTGACTTTAATTTTATAATAAGTACCTACCTATTGATGACTAACATGTAAGATTATCCAATGTCATAGTTACAAAAGACAGTGCCCAAGAAACTTATATCAATTTACCTCTTCCTAGTGATTAGTAAGATTTCTCTGAAGTAAGTAGGATAGGTAAATACTGATGACTTTAGAAAATGCTGCTAACCCAATATTTTACTGCATACTGCAGCCAAGCCAACTACCGAACTCTACCTATCACAAGAGTTACTACAAGTACGTTTAGTCCCACTCAAAGATATCTTATGTCATGGATTACACATAAAATAAAAACCGCTACATTATAAGTAAGAAATTTTAATTCTGAGGCCTTATGAACAAGAAAATTATTCAACACGCCACAAAAGCTATTCCACGTGTTCACGAAAACCGTACTGAAATTCAAGATAAGTAATCACAAATCAGTCATCTGTCAGGCAACCAAGAGACGTTAACGCTACAACCGACTGAATATTTGAAACTAACAGGTGTTTTTTCCGTTCACATGCGGAAAATGGAAACATTTAATAATTAAAATAACACTCACATAACCATCTGCATAGCCTTTTCCCAACTATGTTGGGGTCGGTTTCCAGTCTAACCGGATGCAGCTGAATTACAGTATTTTACATGGAGCGACTGCTCTGACCTCCACAACCCAGATACCCCTTGGTAAGACTGGTTATCAGACTTTCGGGCTTCTGACGACCCGTGACGACTGTCAAATATCCACGAATGATAGCCGGGACCAACGGCTTAACGTGCTTTCCGAGCCACGGAGGGATCTTGGTATAATGGTATATAAATATGATCACCTATCCACGGACCATTATCTCATCGATTCTCATCTGATATTAAGCGATAATGCGGTCCACGATGACACGCCCTTGCTTACAAAAGCCTCATACCCTCGTGTCTTAAAAACATAATGGGTTTTTCTATAACCCCTGAGTCTTAAAGATATTCTTCTTCTACGGCCATATCATGGTCTTTAGCATGCTTGACTGGTCAAATATTAGCATCCGTTGCTTTAATGCCGTTTTAATTTGTTAAATTCTCTTTCCAGAAACAACATCATTATTATTCAGTGCTTCCCGGTCAACTATTGGTTAAAAACGTCTTGTTGTCACGTCAACCGCTTCTATATCTGCGAAAAATATATCCAATTTAAATAACGTATCTTTATTATTAATATCTAATTCAATGGCCAGTATATCATCTAAATATATAAAGTTATATAATTTTTTATATTATTGGACTTTTTTTAGTCACTGACGGAAATGCCAAACTATGATAGGTACTTACCTAACCGTGCAAGGCATTTTAATCCGTTGTTTTTTTTTTTTGATTTGATAACTATTTTTCAAACAATATGGTACAAATGCCTCACTAAGTAAGCTTATCCTTTAACATTTTAGAAGCCAAGGAACGATTATCTGTCGACCAAACAACTGTTTCGTAAAATAACATCACGCATGTAATCTCCAAAGGTTTAGGCAGTGGTGTCCCTATATAACACAAACATTTCACAAATATTGAAGTCCCATGTAGTGGGGGGTGAGCTTATAATTTATATATATTAAATCAATTTATTGACACACACAAGTTAGGAAACATACAAACAGAAACAATGATAGTTAAAAGAGTGCATAAGTAGAAGTAGCCTTGGGCCCCAAACTAGGCACAGCCTGTGTCCAGACTCCGCGGGCTTCTGCTGAGAAATTCCTGACGGAAAACCCCAATAAAAAACCCAAGACCTCATGCTCAGCACTAGCAAACAAAAATTTTTTGTATCGAATCACCAGAAACACAAACACAGAGTAAGTCTCCAAGAAGTAAAATATTTATATCATTTTTACATTATACGACTTGCTTTTTTACAAAGGGTATTAACAAGTTTTGCAGATAATTAATTAAAGAGAAAAACATGTTTGCTCTACTCTATTCATGTATAGATAATATTAATTATGTATTTTATACTTAGTTACCAATACCATCTTGTTTCACCAACATGAGCTAACAAAAACAAGATGGCTACCAGCTGCTCATCATGAAGTTGTAAAAAATGTTTATTCTAGTTTGATACATATCGGTAAATAAGCGATGTTCAATGTACGAATTTTTTACTATGAATGTGTCGCTTAAAGCTTTAAAGTGTCTGACTTTAGAGTTATCTATTAGACTGGTTTCGCGGTTTCACATTGTCGGTGTTTTAGAGAAGGTAGTAAAATGTGTCATGGATGTGTAGTCTTCTTTAAAATAATACATGAATTGGCTATCCAAGACGAAGATGGAGGGACGAACTTGACTCCTACAGATAAACGCCAGAGAAACAGAGGTGAGCAGAAAAAAAAAGAAATGAGAGGGACATAACGGTCTAAAAAGAAAGATAGATAAACTATCAGCCATCATGGCTTCAATTAGAGTTCTATTAATATTACGTATACTCATAAATATAACTGACTGAATAATAGTAATAATAATTAATATGTTGTCATTACGTCAACCTTGAATAGAGACTTCCTAACAAATGGCAACAGAAACCTGTCGCGTAGAAATAAAGCCTCAACCACTACCGTAGACCATTACAGAAATATTAGTGACGTGCTGTATTATGTTTATAGAGCCTTGGAGGAAGCTGCTACGATGCCTTCATCTTTTGATACCATCGTTCTCTTGATCATCCCAATTTATTTGGATCGGCGCAACATATCTTCTTCCATACTTCTCTATTAGTCATCTCAGTAGTCACCCTCTTTCTAGCCGTGTCATCTTCTACAGCGCATCCATCGTTTCTCCTACTCTTACAGCCTATAGAAGTATGAGGAACAGGGTGTAAAGTTCACTCATCCTCTATAAAAAAGGGAGGATCCTCAGACCAGACGGGTGTTGTGTCTGGCGGGCAACTGCCCGATGATTCATTTCGGGCCGTTTTATCTATGCTATTTGAGCTGTAAACTCTGCTTGCGAGATGCGGGATTTTGCGTGACGTCAGTATGACGCGTTGTTCGCATGTGGCGTTGTAGATACCGCTACAAGCCATCCACATTCATACTCAAAACTTTTCTCACCACATTTTCCTCATTCTGCCGCATAACATACTTACTATGACAACATTCGATATCCTCTCATACCTATCCGTAAATATATTCATGTATGACAAAGCCTACTTGTTCAAAAACCTTTAAAAAACGCTTACCATAAGGATTATGTCTACGCCTCATCAACCATCCTACCAACAATTTTCACATACTTACAACATAGTTGCAATAAACAGGACATATCGAAAATTTATGTGAAAAAACCAATAAAAAGCGTATATGTCCAGTTGTGACATGTCGGTAGCTATAAATAAATTCCCCCACGTTGTGGCTGCCACCCACGGCGTACGCGCATGCAAAAAATGTGTCCACCGCTACCTGCCACTATTTGTATACTGTGGTAGGTTTGTGCCATTTTAAATTAGGATATTACTGTGGACTGTGGTGCGCCGGAGTGGATAAGGGCAGTACGGAGAATGCGACAGACAATTGCCAATTCGGTTTGTGGTGAAGATGTCACCATGGGTTCTTTCGTGGTTGTTATAATAAAGTCTTGCTTCTAACCTTCTAAGGCTTCCTTTTTTTTGGCTCAGTATGAGTTACCCTCATGTTCGTGTCCGCACGTTCGAGGTAAGTGAGTATGAAGCTATATGTAATTTAAGAATTTATAGCAGCAATTAGCCTTAGATAGTAGACTAAGGGAGCATATGGTCAACTTTACAATGCTGGGAGTAGTGAATTTTGAAGTATTGCCTAAACTAGAACGTAGATAGCGTTTGGGAATACTGCAAGATTGACTCAAGATTTCTTAACGAATGCAGTCGCGCTTTGTCAAAGGCTCTACATAAATTAGAGGTTCTATATAGATGTGTCAGTATCAATGCTTTTCAGTAATGTCAACGTCGCATAAGAATACGCTAGACTTGGGTAAATGAGTATTTCACCAAAGCAACTGAACGCGATCAGCACATCTAAACCGCGTTCAAGAGCCTGCTGTCAGTGTAATTATTGTTGTAGAATATTGACATTGACAGCTCTTGAACGCGGTTTAGATGTGCTGATCGCGTTCAGTTGCATTGGTGAAATTGGTCTAAGTCACATTGAAGCGACATTGAATCATAGATCTTGAAGATTTTAATCTTTTTCTTAGTTTATCTTATTCTTGAACTAGATTTTATATTGTAACAATATTCCTCAGGTGATAACATTATTGTGTCAAATATTTTTGTGTCCGTTACCTATATAAAATTTGTAGTGAATGGAGCGGCGGATCGCTCCATTCACTACAAATTTTATATGCAAGGATTATTATACAAGGATGATATTTGTAGAATTTATAAAATTTACCGTTCTAAAAAGTAAAAGTAGGAACCCTAAATGGCCTTTAAAGATAGATATTTATTCACTAATTACCCATAAGCGAAGCGAGAAAAATGTTAAGAGGTAAGTAGGTAAACCTATGTCCATATGAATGAAAGGCGATAAAAAAAACAAGGTACGTTTTTGAGCACCCTGGAGATCAGAATCCAAGACTCCAGATTGCTAACCAGGAGGCTTGATTGTTGTCATTTTAAGAAATGCTTCACAGCTTTTTAAAGTTCTAGGCTTTAATAAAAACCACTTATAAATTTTTTATTAGTTTTTTTCTTTCCAGAATATGTATGAATCTATCTTCTGTAGCAGGTGTGACTTTGACCTTGAATTTTATAATCTTTATTTGAGTTCCATGACATCAAAATTGTTATGTTTACATAACGATTATAGAATAGTTAAAAAAGCGATAATGGCCGCTAGGCTTCAGACTGTCGGTTTGTGGCACGAATTAGTATTCCATTTTCAAACCAAACTTCTTTTTTAATCTGGCTTCTAAATCTATTAGAGTTCCAATCAAACCGCCACCATCCTCGAAAAAAATATCAAAATCTCATTTCTTGGACTTTTTTTTACAAATCGAATTATTATTGGAAATGTACGAAAAAAAGGCAGTGTATACAATCGTGGCGTGACCTCTCGGCGATTCAGTCACAAAGCGGTGCGGGCATTGACCCGCGCGGCCAACCCCTGACCTTGGTATCGTGAACTGTGCCCACTGACGTAACCGTGACTCTTTCCTACATGTGATGCTACGCACTTGTTTACTTCTTGTTCACGTGGACTGGACTCTTTATTTGAAGGGTTACCTAAGTAATTTTCTGTGGTTTTCGCCCCTAATCAAAGACAATTAGGTGTATGGATCTGACGTAGGCTGACCTGACTTCAACGTATTTTACATTTCATTCACGTTAAGGATTGAAGGAACTATCTTCTGCCCAGAAATGAGATTTTTGTAACCATAGGTATGCGTTTTACCGTATTGCGGTTTTGAACCGGTCAAAGTGGCGATGCTTGAGGGGAGGCCTATGTCCTGCAGCAGACGTCTTTCGGTTGAATAATAGGTACTGCGTTTTACGGTCGTGTAGGTCAGTGGTGAGTTGAACGTAAAATTATGGCTAGGTACGTTTCTACATGAGAATTGACAGTGACTCTTTCTACCGTGTATTCCCGTTCGTCCCACCGACTTCGTCCCCGTCGTGGGACGAACGGGAATATAATATAATAAAATAATACGTAGCGACGTACACACGGCTACACATCAAGCTACACATTTAGTATAGGTTTTTCGTATACTTAATCAGAAGTCAGTTTATACTGGTTTGTATAGCTTCATGTGTAGCCGTGTGTACAAAAAATAACTATTTATCCATACCGGATGATTTTTTTTACCATCTCGAAATTTTTACAGGGTGATCTACCCATGAATATGAACAACTTTCAAAATGGGACCAAATCTGAAATCACGAAAAAAAAAAACAGCTGTTTAATACAAGTAGACACTTCATTTGCTTCTTGTTTACGTGTGTTTTCCGAATTAGGGGTCAATGGTCGGAAAATTAAGTTTCAGAAGACTTCTACACAAATATGCAACTTGTGGTACAAAATGTCGGTAAGTATGCTAGAAGTAAAAAAAAAGAAGTAGGTAAGTATATCCGTATACAAAGGTTAAGTAACAAAAAAAACCTTTTCAAATAGGTATTTTCGTAGATTGCAAATGAACACCTAAATTACGCTACGCTGAGATTTTAAACTTCTTCCAACGAATTGAGTTTGTAAAATTTTAATACTCACAATTATCTATTGCATTTACAATAAATGTTCAGCCCGATTAAAATTCCACAACATTTAAATATACTGAAACCGTCACTAAACAAATCAATGTGAAATAACACTAAGCATAACCGCATCCAATGGTCAACGGTCAGCTGAAAAAATACGCACACCGCCCCCTATACGACCAATGGCGTACTATAACGTCCGAAAACAACCCTACTATTTCCCACTTGAAGAAAAGCTGAGAAAATTCCCCTTACACATGTGTGAAGCGCTAGTATCGTACGTGGTTAAAGAAAATAAAACCTCCATTCGAACGAACTGCTTCGACCACCAGCGCCATCTCTTAGCGGATAGGCGAACTACTTTTACAAGGCATTTTTATGTTTCAAATGCCACTAAAATAACACTGAATTGTTTTACGGTTAGTATTTTGATTGTTAAATTCCTACAGGTTGGTTGTTGTGCGTTTACCTCTTAATTTTGTGGGGTTTTCCTTGCGATGAATATCAAAGTGGGTTACCTGTAACAAAAAGGATTTTATTAGACTCTACGTACGGAAATTATCGTGTTTTGTACCTGCGTAGTATCTAAATTAAGGAATAAGTTCTTGGTCTAATTTTTCTGTTGTGGGTAGGCCTTTTATGAAAACTTGTTGGAAGACAACTTACGAGAATAATCACAAAATGAACTATTCAACAATAGTCATATTTTCCAGGAATCATGAACTCATTATGATTGAAAAATATCTCCAATAGTTTCATATTTACCTAGCTATAATATTTCAGTGAAATTTCCAGAACATGGCTTTATAAGAGGCTATATTATTACACGATATATCAAGCTCAGTACATCATTGACATTATTATTATCTTCGTAATATAAATAGTTATTATATTCATGTAAATTCAAACGCGGTAGGTAGGTACCTATCTAAGAGGGGAAAATATGGACAGTTCTTTACCATTAATTTAAAGGATTTTTATTCTGTCTTCCACGCGTGCCGTCAGCTACTATTGTGCTGACACCAAAACGGCACGAGCGTGAAGAAAATATACATATTTATAAGACCAATTTTACCATCACTTATGATTTGTATGGAAGATGTGACTATGGTAATCTGTGAAGAACCTTGACTTAGAAAAGGTTAATATGATTGCACTTTAGTGTTGTTAGTCGGTTGCTACTTAGTTCAAAAGGAAATTAAAAGTGGGAAAATCGGGATGTCTGAAAACCGGTAAATTTTGTTCCACTAAGGATAGCTTCTGGCCTATGTCCTAATTAACAATAAAACAAAAAAAAGTGGGAATATCCGGAAGTCTGAAAACCGGAAAATTTTGTTCCACTTCATCTTTATCCGTGGAATAAAATTGACGTCTGACAGTTCCAGTATGGACAAACTGTCAAACATTAAAAATTTATTCTCAGGATAAGACTTATTCTAGGTATAAAAGTTTGGTGAAATGCGCCCTCAGGATACCTTAGGCCTATAGGTATCCTAATTATCAATACGCTGAGTTAGTTTTGATTGACATTAACCTTTTGGGAAAGTTCCAAAAATAAGGAGTCTTTACAAACAATGTAACGAAAAAAAAAACTGTTGGCAGGCCTTGCCTAGGACTGTCATCTGTTTTCTTTTTTTTAGACTACTGATGTGTGAAAATTATGTAGGGATTTTCAACAATACCTAATTGCTAAGGCATTTTTTATGGTGCTGTCGTACCTATCTCATTAATTACTTAAAGGTACAGTTACCTAACCCTACCCTAACCTGCTGCGCACGGTTTTTACGGCTTTACAAAACATCCAGTTTTCTTTATTACCTTTAATTGTGTTAGTTCAATATTAATGTATTTTACACATAAACCTTCCGGAAAAAAAAAACTCAAAATTATGGTGAAAACTGCATGCGGTCTCACAGACGGACACGAAAAGTTACTTTAAATTATAATAAGGTCGGTATACCTTGATACCAATACATTTTGATTTGTTAAGGAAAGTTTCCACCTTTGAAAGTTGAGCCAAAATTGTGTTTAACCGCAAAGAATATTTTCTTGTCACACAATAATATTGAACTCAACCACCCTTACAGACAAAACCGAGATAATAAATATTACAAAGACAAACTTTAAACCCCACGCGTTATTCGCTAGCGATATTCGATATCGCTTGACATTTTCGCCAAAATCGATAGCACCCCTTATTGGTACCGAAATGATTGAACATCTTATCGCGACATTTTTCTAATGGTGGCTTGTGTTTGAGACCCTTTTTCTTTGTAATGGAGTTTACACATACGATGGAGCATTTTTATGAGTGTGCATATTTTTGTGTGTGCAGGGATGAACTTTTTTAACAGATATAAAAGAAAAGAAAGAAAATATTATCTTTATTTGATACAAGTCACAAGTATAGGTACACACGATATAAAAATAAAAAATAAAAATTGCAAGAAAAATAATATTGTGAAATGTACATGTGTGTATGACAGAGACAAGACAGTCAGTTTGAGTTAACTAGCGGACCAGTACAAAACAAATAAAAATTATGAGATTGTTCTATTCATAGGATAGCATAGTGCTATTTAAGTCAGTAATTTTCAGCTGTTTTATTAAACAAATATTTTGAAGACAACGAAATGTAAATCAGTTACAGGAACTTCATGCAAATTACAACGCCAATGCCACGGACGACTTTGTCCAAAATACACAACAGCACGACACATACATAAGTAATCCAATGTCATCAAAATAAATCATATCAAAACATTAACAACACTTCCACATTTTCCATTCAGAACACCAGAAACACCTATATTTCATTGCATCATTGAAGGCAACACCTTACCCGGAAGCAGCGATCAAGTGTGTACGGGCCACGAGACCCCTTTCTTTTACATGTCGCAAGCTAACGACAATACGAAATCAATACCAACACCATCGATGCGAAAATCGTGAATAGCGGAGTGACTCACACGACAATGTGTGTGTGTGTCTGTGTTGGTAATAATATGCACGCTCGTATGGACTGAGCGAAGACGTGTGCGGTGACTATGAGTTCTAGCGGTTTGGGAAGCGATCAAATTGGGCTAGAAGAGTTATGTGCTTCTCTATGGTCGGTTTTTACTCAAGGACGAAAGCTCGTGCTAAATCTTCAAGGTTAAGCAACGCCTGTCACGGTCGGCCCGTGAATGTTGTCATCCATTCTGCAGCCTTTAGCTATTTTAAGGTCAACTCCCAGTTTAAACAGATGCAGCAATGATGCAGCGATGGTTCAATGACAGCCTGAATGTAAAATATATCTGCTAATACAAGTGCTGCTGCAGTTGATATGAATATTAACATTTCTTATAGAAAGTACTTGCCTATATTTTTAAATTAAAAAACTTATCAAAAGTATGGAAAGCAGTACTTAATAGGCATGGATGGAACATAATGAAGACGAAAGAGCTCAAAAAAACGACAAACTCAATTCATGCAAAATCCTCACCTTCAACAAACAATGGTCACCCGAAAAATTGGTAAAAAGAAAACGCATTAACACATATAGATGAGTAGTCACACATGCTAAAGGCTACGCACACACAAACACAGCCCCCTACCACCGAGCTCCTTTAAAAACCGCCTCACACCCCTGGGAATCTTTTCATAAGGAAATGCAGACATTTCAAGAAAGCTAAGTATCAAATAAGCTTTGAAGAGCAGTAGCGGTATTTACGAAACGATATCATAATACAAGGCTTCTTCTTATAACTGTTTATATGATTTTTAGATCTTGAGTATTTTTTTAAGGCTTCTGACGTTGTATGTGGGTGTATAGGCAGATTTATTTGTCTTATGCCTAATGTATGCCTTCTTGTAACCTAGAAAAAACAATGCCTAACGGTGGGTGAAAATATGGTGTTCTAGTGTCATTCGTTAATAGAATCTAAGTTATTAATGATACTACTGGATTGACAACTTTAACGTATCTTTTCGGGTTGATTGATAAGAGTAACTTTGCTAAAAAATGTGATATTTTAGCTACCTGTACCGACAAGGAAGCAGAGGTCTATATTCAGCAGAGGAAAAGATAGGCTTATTTGTATTTGATTGATAAAAAGGTTCATAAAATAGTCGTTTACTACAACTTCAGTATAGATAAAATATAACAAGTTCTGCTAGTAACCTTGAACTAAGTATAATATATTACTCTACTGCCATCACAGTTGGCAGGTAGAGAATTATTAATATTGCATGGTGTGGGGAAGAAAAAAATGCTTGCTATGTAGTATGAAGCTATATGTAATGTCTTCTCTACTAATACACATCCATACATAAACTCACGCATTTCCCCATGAGGGTAGGCAGAATCTACAGAACGCCCCTTGCAACGATTCTACTAATACAGAAGTAACTAAAAATAAAATAAATAAGCTGATGTATAGCCATCAATTCATATCATAGACATAATGTACCTATTTATACTTTGTTTGCTTTGCTAAAGAGGCAATAATCGTAGTATAAAATTCTTTAACTCGTAAAGTAATTGATTAATTTCTAAGATACCCAAGTTAAGTTATTTAATACATTTAAGAACACCTTTAGTCTATAGATGATGACATCAATATGCATTTGAAAAGCAATAAAAATAACTTAGGTCTTGACGCACATGAGTGAAATTTTAATGTCCACACGACATGATCTTGGTTATATAATTATCCTATTAAGACCATTAAGGCTAAGTAATAAAGACGGTATTTCTTTAATCCAGTAAATTTCGGAATTCTTGATCAACAGGATCCATTTTTAATCAACATAAACGACACATTTGCACCAAATTATCAATACAAAAGCATAATGGTTCTAATAAATGCTAATCGCTCTTTGATTACGTTCGTTATCTGATTTTAATTCCGTCGTCATTGCTAATTATAGCCCAAACAGCTAACTTGAAAGGCAAAGCTTCGCTCCCCTAGTTTTCAAGTGGTTTACATTCCACTGAAAAGCCCCGTCGTTTGGCGAGATTTGCTAATAATCTCCCCCAGTAATTAAAACCCAGTTTTAATTGCTGCAAAACGCCACCTGTTGCTTTAGCACCATCTCTTTCACCCAGTCTTCTGTCTTTTTCTCTCGGAGGCTGTGGAAATCGGCCCGTATCCGGATACCCGGGTAATTTTGTCAGAAAATTCAATTTTGGAACCAGCTAATTGGGGGCAAATGAAATTGCCAGTGTCACCCTCTGACCCTCTCTTCTCTTTGTATAAAAGCCTTCGACCGAGCGCTAATTGTTTGACGATATTATGAATTAATTTTATTATTTTTGTACTTCGTTAAAAAAGTCGAGTTGCGAATTTAGGATATGGTTTGTTTATTTTTTTAATCACTGCAATAGCGAAGTTAACCCGTAATGGTTTTTGCCAGCAGCATCAAAGAAGAGCAAATATATAGTTCAATGTTTTGAATGTTAAAACGTAATCGGTGTTTTTTACCGTGGTCTGATGTTGGGCATTAGACCCTAAGCCTCACACATGGCCCTTTAAATCCCTATACCAATATTCTTTTGTCTCAAACCCGTGCGGCTGTGTTACCTCAATCACACTTATACCAAAACAATTTTGTATCATAATTGCACCTCGTTTACCAAATTAATATGATATTAAAACCGCCTCAAGTAATCCATCAGAGCAATCGGGATACGAAACACCCATTGTTATAATACTAGAAAATTGCCCGAGCCAAATTATCAGGCTATTATCAACCCCTTTCTTTAATTACCTTCACATAATTTTTGTTTGTACACTGACCGACCTATTACAATAATGACCGATAGGAAGGCTCAGTTTCAGATACAGCTAGGAATGATTAAAGTTGATTAACATCAATTTCGTGTACTTACAATATTAGAATGATTTTCGTTGTTATTAAACAAGTAATATTTGTTATTAGGAGTTGTGTTTTGTTTTGTTTGTGGTCCATTTTGAGTGATTGTATTTTGTTTTATTGTCTGTAATCATGTAGGTAATGGCTATCGTTCTGTAAATAAATAGGCCTATGGATTGCAGTTGTCTAATATTGTGTCTACCTACAGAATTCAACATGAAGATTTCCATGAATCCATGCTAAATGTTTAATAATTTAAGCTTATTAAGTTCAAAATTTATTGAAATACTTCTCAAAATCAATATATTCACAAAATGTCAAAGTAGATAATTTGTATCTCTTCAGATAACACAGTCAATTTAGATGTAGACACATACCAAATACCCATTTGACAGATAAAGACAAAATAATCAAAAAAAAAATAACTATAAAACGCAAGGAATCAAGCTTTTGTATTGACGGGAAAGTCATTGAGAACCATTTATATTGTTTTGATTAATTAATTATTTGGTTATCTATAAAAAGATCACGTTCGACCGGTCTCACACTGAGAGCGTCGGTCTTCACTGGGGTTATTAACATAAGTATTTTAATTGTCCCCTCAAAACACATTAATATAATATCAATATTAAATGGGATAGCTACGATTGCGTCTCGGGTTTTAACGTTTAGACTTTAGACGTTTCTGTTTTATAGACGATTAATATTGCGAATAATGATAATCAATAACTGAGAACTGGGGGCCTAAAAAGGCCACTTTGGCAGAATCATAAAACAATTCATATCACGCAATTTATCTGTATGACAGTTTTGTATGGAGATTCGTAAAATGCTATAGGTAAGTACACCTCTGCCTAACCCTTCAGGGATATATCGGTGTGAAACTGACAAACAGATGAATTGCGTGATATGAATTGTTTTATGATTTTGCCAAAGTAGCCTCTTTAGGCCCCCTGTTCTTCAACTATGTTCTGATAACTGTTGAATTTTATAACCAAACAAAGGTTTAATTAAGAAATACTCATTTAAGTAAATGTAATAATAACACATCCAAAACAAAGTCATTTGTTATCAACAATAAGCTTTTAATCGAATTCGCTGATACAAAATTTTACGATACAGCAATTTATATTTTATAATCCATTAAAATTAACATACATAAATTAGTTTGATACACACACATGTATCGTTTAATAATCACACTATCACAACACTAGATAACCAAGATAAAAAAGTCACCTAACTGAACGATAAAGTTGACACCTCTATTATTATTTTATAAGGCAAGCAATGCCGATGTCGACAATTCTGTCAATGTCAAAAGTGAAATGGCAAAGGACTGAGAACTGGGAACAACGTTAAACATGACAATATGTTAATAATACATGACAATTTGTCAATAACGCATGGGACAGACAGAAGCAGGTTAACGCACAGTAAAATGGCATACAGTCGGTAGGCCATAGGCCTCAGGTTTAATGCCTTCGACGAAACTAACGCGATGCAATGCAATTACTGTTGGAGACGCTTTCGCGCAAATGGACGACCCACGACTGTAGTGGGACACACGGATGCTAATGTTAGCGAGTTGCTGTAGAGAGAATTTCATTTCTATGATTGGCCTTTGATGGTCATTGAGGTTCAGCTCTTGAATATGTGATGTAGGCATGTGTGGTCACCACTATTAAATATTATGTTGTGCTAGAGTAGTTACGTAATATGTTATGATCCCGAAATTCAGCTTCAAAGACAAAAACGCAGATCCTATAAACGAGTACAGTATCACTAAAGGAGTAGGGACACTTGCTACACCTATTGTCAAATTTCCCTGTGGAAAAATTGTGCCCAGTAGGAAAATTAAAAATGAAAATTTAACTGAACTCAACAAGAATAAGAATGCAATGTAAAACGTTGGAGGAGCGTTTTCCGTTCCACACGTCCGTACATACCAAATTAAAATTATAACCATCCAGCGCATACATTATTGAAACGATTTTGGAGTTAATTCTCTTACTAGTAATGTCGTTTTCATTCTGCACCCACTCTAACAAGTACAAGCCGTCTAATGACATGCTCGAATAATCATAGCGAGGGCCGAATGACACGCATGACGCGACTTGTTACTTGTTTTTACACCATACTTAATATGGGGGAAAATGTGTGTAATTGTTGTATAGCACATCTTTGAAAGTCGGCGAACATATCGTCGGTCGTAAAGGTTTAATAACAGGAGCCGCTGTGATTTAAGCGTGACAACGATGCGACGTTTTGTCTTGACATATCACTGTGATTTTGAGCAGTTAGCTTGTGCAAACAGCAATGTAAAATTTTGTCGGGAATTCATAAAATAAAATGTGGAGGAATGCCTCTAGGAGAAGTCATGCATGTTCATATATTTGGATAATTTGATGTATATGTATCATATTAAGTTGGCATTGAGTCTGATTTATGCCATAAGGATGTGACGAAGGTCAGTGACCAAATATGATTATTTATATTCTTCGTATGCAAATTGGGCTAAACTAGATTAGTGTTTTCATTGTCATTCTGACTGTTAATGCGAATTAATATTTGTCTAGTCTGTCTTTTTATGTAAAGTTGAATTCTTGTCTAGCTTCGACCAATGTCGGGATATCTTTTTTTGAGCTTTGATATGACCACGAAATATATCATGCAAATTTATAAAGTCAGAGGTTGAAGATACTTTTCTTCTAAAATATCTTTATCTACCTCTATATCTATTTCTTCCTAGGTACTTACGGAGATTAGTATGGAAATAATCAGAGTATGTCGTCAATTGTCGACCATTAAAATTCTCCGCACTATTTTTAATAGGCACTTACATACCCAAGTGTGTTGATTTATTCTAAATCATGAAGCTCACGTGAATATGTAAAAGACACTTTTAAAATTCTCCACGGCAGCGTCAATAATTCCGTATCTAAGTCGAATATCGATATTTATATCGGACTCTTGTTCTGAACAAATAAAATAAAGCGTTTATTAGGATTCGCGTCGTGGTTCTGTTTCGAAGACTGCCTATTGTTTCTTTGGGGCTATCAATCACCTATAGTTCGGCCGGCCGGGCTTGGGACAGGGGGTGTGAGGGGCACGTCGGCGAGGGGGGAGGGGACGCGAATAACGGTTATTGAAATGAGACGAGGCCCCCGCTTTTTTCCAAATTTAAATTTTGATAAGGCAAGTCCCTGTTTTGCTCTAACTGTGTCCTCGTTTGGTGAGGGTTGCTTTTTTGTTTCTCTTCCAACTGTTCTGTCTTTGAGTTTTTGTTTTAGTGTTTGAATTTAGTTTATTATTGGGTAATACAAGCTCTTCGGCGGGAGAATCTTGATGCAGCTTTTTTTGAAGACTCTGTTTTGTTTAACGTACGACCTTCGCACACCTTCGCTTTTTCTTTAAATTTCATTATACCTTATGGTAAGTTGGAAAATAAAATAATACGTGACAGAGTAAGAGAAATAGTGGTAATTAATCCTTTCTTATTGTAGGTAGGTAGGTTACGTTACGTCTAGTTTTAGTAAGAAATAATGAACGTATTATTATTATTAATTTAGTAGCTGCTGCCAGAAATCTTACGCAACTCTCTTAACTACGCGTCAAATTGCAACTAGAACACCACTATAATCAATACGCCAGACATATGAATTACGAACTCATATTATTCTCGCAAAAACTGATCTATTCATCATGTCAATCGGGCGCAGTTGTTAATTCGTTTTACACCAGTAAAAGTGCGTCGACACAATTCCAAATATTCGGTTATAGGTTTTTTGCCGAGCAAGCCGGCCACGCCGTTTGAATACGTTATTCGAACCAGAATAAAGCCGAATTAACATATCTCAAATCTCAACTCTCGATTCAGACTTTTTTGTTATGTAAAATTTCAACTCTCCGTCCTTAAATCGCTGTTTAGAGAAATGGTGGACGCATTGACACCTACGATACACAACTCGAATTTTTTTTATTTAAAACTCCTATTATTTGATACGTTTCATCGATATTCATGGTCCGGGAGAGTTGTAAAATGCAATAAATCACAATTTTTATATGTTGTGTTTAGACAGTGTCCGAGAGATGATAACGAAACCTGTAAGCCAGGGCAGTCGATATTGTAGGACCGGATATCGACGGCCATTCACAAAAAACCAACTCGCACACATGGATAGCGTGACGTGTTCTCACGCCACACACGCGTACGGTCTCACGGTTCATTCATAAGGAATAGTGCCTTTAGAGCGTCAACAAAATAGTGGTCAGCCATGCGATGGAATATTTGTTAACTAGAGTTTGTCCAATCCAATGAACATTATGACCATTTCAAATATATTAGTAACAGTAGGAGGTGCGTTCTTAAAACTCATTGCGGTTGAGATGTCTATTAGAATTTACTTTGATATTATACTTTTTAATGTAGTAAAAAGTAAGTATCTGGTAGTGCCATCTTCTGTAAGGTATTTGTTAGCAATCAAAACACTACAATGGAATCCGGAACATGCATGCCTTTACATGCATGCTTGGACGCGCATACCTAACCCACGCGAGCTGTGAAAGCTAATGATGAGCGACGGTATCTCACAATGCAATAGCAACTGTCATTAATCATGTCGTATTGTAATCTTGTGTCATCCTAGCGGTTTTACTTATACTAATCTAATCCGCTATTTATTGTTAAGAAGGTCCAATCAAACCCGCAGAGAGGAACCAGAATTTTAAAGGTGTATCCAGACAGAGCGAGGCATGCGCCGCAAATGATTATTTTTATATGTACGGTTGCCTGTGGCTGAGGCATCTAACAGTACAAAAAAAACCACTTGCGGTGCATGCCTAGCTCTGTCTGGATGCTCCTTAAGAATCCGTAGTGCGAACAAAAGATACGGTAACCTAAAAAGACAACTCTTCGTTAACTGTATTTTTTAACTCATGGGGGAAATTGGGTGACCTAATGATTTCTGTACAGCTACAACCTAAATAGCCGTTTATCAAAGTAATAATCTAATATGGGGTAAGAATGAATAAAACTCCATCACTGCAAATATTTTGTTTAGCTTCCTTAATTTTTTTTTACTAGCAGCTCTGCTGACCCCCGAACAGAACAAGCGCAAGTCGCAACACACCAGATAACATTATCTGTACACAACAATTCGTAAAGGTAAACATGCAAGTACCTAATAGAGGCGCGCCCAGCACACCCTAGCATGTCGAGATGAAATGACTCATTGCAGTCTAATCCAGTGCCATAATAAAAATGTCCAAGCCATAGATCCGTTCTCTTTTACCGGACCGTTGACATCGACATCGACTATCGAGAACCCGTTTCACATCACGTGCTAATTAATTCATATGTAGGCGTACCATTATCGATAGAATTATGTGGTAGCCCTATACTTTATTACGCCTATACGTCTTGCCAGAAAAAAAAAATTATAAAGATGTTTTGTGTCCCGAGCGTGATTTTAAAAGGTAAAGTTTTTAATTAACATAATATGACTATTAAGTGGTATTGGGAGAGATGCTTTCCAAATATTTTGGTTTGGATGCTTTATTTATGGTTGCTGTGGTCATAGTTTAACGTGTGGTCTCTCTTTCTTTAGGGCTAGCCTGACGCGTGCTTTCAATGCTGTAACTAACTGTTATAAGCCATGATCAGAAAAAATGTTTACTTAACGCTCGATGTGTGCTAGATCATTAATTTGACTTTCTCAGAGCCAGAATAGTCAATAAAGAAAAATTAATAAAAGAATAAGAGCAAGGCAAAGATAATGTTATTATAAACTATTAATATTCTACAGAAATATATATTAACAGAAAACCTACTCGACTCAAATGTATGGGACAACTGATTTTTTCGCGATTATGCTGTTGGTTCCATGGAGAAAGTTGTTCAGTTGGATAATCTGTACCAAACTCTTAAATAAGACTACACATTTCTGATATTATGCAGTATAGGCTCTTTTAACGTCCTGTTGATGATAAGACGACCCAGGACATCCTTTACAATAACTTAAATCCCAATTAAGCAGTAGAAAAAGCCGTTCCCAACATTGTACAATATAACATCCATAATGTTAAACTAAAGTTAACTTTTAAACGGGTAGTGGGTATGTCTTGGCGTACCGTAAAACGCATCATAAAAGGTTAGCCGTCGTTTGCACGAGGTATGAGGACGATTTGTTTCACCTCATACAGACTGTTAACATAGTTGATTGGCTGTGTACCGGCTACAGACTTATTCTGGACAGTAATCTTAATGATTGTATAAGAGCGTTCGATGTTTTGGTGGCAATAGAGGCGTATTTATGTGAAAAGTGAATGATGTTACTTGAACATTGGTGTTCAGCCGAATCAGGTTAGGCTTAAGTGTGGTTTATATTATGATATAGCAGCGATATAAGAGTAGATAGATAGAGCTTTCTGTGTTTGCTATCTTTGCCATAGTGTCGAAATTTGCTTAACTTTAAATATAGCAGCTATAAATCAATTCCGATTAAGTTTAAAGGTATCGAAGTCAGTTAAGTAAGAAGTCTAAACCTAAAGGATTCAATAAGACGATGAAGAAGAACGATGAAATGCCTACAGGTGCTGTTTTCAAGGAGTTCAACTGATCTATTCTGCATAAATCTCACCGGGAAAACATACCTACGTGAAGTGAGCTTAAAGTGAGCTGGCATTCCACCTAATGCTAGCGGTTGATACTATTGACAGCTCACTTGCAGTTCACTTCACCTAAGTTTTCAAGGTGAGATTTTTACAGAACAGACTAGCAGATGCAGAGAAGTCAAGAAACATACAATTAACATTTGTTCACTGTTTATTATGATTATGAAAATGAGCTTCCAGAGTAAGGATCCCATATATTGAGATGTTCATTCTGTGTGCTTGAGAATAACAACAAATATGAGGATGTTAGAAATTACACACATTTGCTCAGTAAGTTTTACTTGCCTGTGATTTGTAAGTGTTATGTGGAAAGTCGTTTATTTTATTGACAGATGGTAATTGAATAGGAATAGGCAGGAAAATTAACTACCTTCACAATATTAAAATTATGACGATATAAAAGTTAAGTGTAGTGTTAGGGATTGGCATATAATAGGTACTTCTTTAAGACTATCATTGGTTGGGTGAATGAATCCACAACCTAACCTGTTAAAGTTCTAATACTGAGAATCTCGTGCTCATCAGAATTGAAGCTTACTGCTATAATAACGTGTGCCTAAGAATGACAATTACTATGACCTGACAGGATACAGGCATTATTACAACACTCAGCAGAGACGGTGACTGAAGCAAAGACTCCATGGAGGAATTTTATGGATATTTATAAATATTCGCTGGCATCTCTTAAGGAGCCTTGGCAGGCCAAGATCGTGAGCAAGACCTGGATGAGACTCGCACATACCAGGGAAGCATGGCACAAAAGTTAGGATTCCTATCCTCAACAATGGATGGAACAGAGCTTCCAATGATGATATCATGATGATGGCATTTCTTTAGCTGCCTAAAAATTTGAGCACGAGAGCGCGACGTATTATATACCATCGAGGAAACTTACATTTATACACCATAAGGGCTATTCTTGCTTGCAGCGGTCATCGTGTGCACGGCATTTTGTTTTCAAATTGGGCAGATGTAAGTTTCCTCGATGGTACAGACGCCAGCACATCAACCTACCCGAAACTGTCACATTTTCCCAATCAACTTTGAACCTTATGCTTTAGCGATAAAGTTGAAAATCTATCAAAGAAATTTGACAGATTGTAGTAGGTTGATGTGCTGGCGTCTGTACATGCACGTCAAATGTTACACAAAGTGAAGACAACAATACGAAAATAAATGAAAATACTGGCAATATTAATGCATAAGAGAATTTTAGAACTAACAAAATAAATCCTAGTTAAAAAAAGGATTTTTTCAAGCAAACTAAATACTTAGTAGTCTGTAGACTATTGGTTTTCCCAGTCTTTGAAAATTTATAGTGACAAAACTGTTGGATATCTTTGATAGAATAATGCATACTAGGAACGTCGTCAGATATGCGCAGTTCAATTATTGTCGTATCGTCGTCTCTACCTTGTATATACATGTTGATGATAACAAGTAAAATAAAGTTAGATATCAAGAGAACAGGATGAGCCTCATGAACATAGCTGATATCCTACTCAGCCCATAAGTGGAATTGTCAAAAAGAAGTAATGTCCCCATGCACGTTACTCAGTAAATCAAAAATAATCACATAAAATGAAGTAAGCATTCAACTTAAAAACATGTTTGAATTACTTGAGAAACTTTATTATTTCCTCTTCCAATTATAATACCGCTTATTTGTCAATCCGTCGCAATCTTTTAAAATTAAGCAATTTAAAATTTGACATACCTACCTAACAAACTTGTTCCACACCCATTGAGATTGCCCGCATATTTCCGCTGCAGGGTATTTCTGCTACATCGAAGATTCGTAAATATCAATGCTTATTTTGGTAGAAAAACCTCTAGTTTTGGTAGTTTTTAAGGGACTTTAGAGTTCATAGGCTACCTCTTCTAACTCCAAAACATTTGAAAATTGTTGGTGTACGATCTAAAGTTAAAAGTTTTAATTTTAAGTCAAATGTATTCAGCACGACGAACCGGCTGTCTTTCTTAGATCTTTGACAGTCGTTACGGGTCGTCTAAAGTCTGACAACCAGTCTTTCCAAGGGGTATCGTGTTACCCAGCAACTGGGTTGTGGAGGTCAGATAGGCAGTCGATCCTTGTTTTAATACTGGAATTCAGCTACATCCGGTTAGACTGGAAGCTGACCCTAACATAGTTGGGAAAAGGCTAGGCAGATTGATTGTATTCAGCACAACGAAGAGATTTTTAAAGTAAAGTGAATTTTATTATATGCTGACTGTTTAAGTTCTTATTTATTTTTAAATCTCCATTTCCCTTAACACTCCTTATCAAACATAAATTCTTCGCAATGTAAATCCAAATTGATGATTAATTAAAGTAAATCCTCTTTCCAATTAAGGCGACGCGATAATTTGCAGCGTGGCGCATAAACTAGCACTGATGGACTAATCCCCGTGGCTCGTGGCTACATGCGTCGTACACGTTGTAAATTACACCATCGCTCGCCACGGAGACAAAGCCTTTGGCTTATTCTCACTTTTAATGCGCAGTTTAAAGTTAAAAGGTCCGTTTAAAGTTATTGTTTGTCGCAGTTTTTAAAACCGTGTGATGTATTGTTCTGCTTTTAACTATGCTTTAGTTAGAGAGAAAGGTATTTAATTTATCGTCAACATTTTTTTATTAAAATTTTGCGTGTCCATTTATGCAATATGAGTAAATGTCACAAAGATATGGAGTCCTAATACAGTTATTTTTATTATGCCTATGACATGTTTGTTGAAAACCATTTTAGTCTTCAGGCCTACTCTGTCCTCCGATACCTATTAGCACTGTAATTTGAAAACATTGTAAAAGCCTATTTTTTTAAGAGTTTCTGTGGAGTTTCTTGCCGGCTCTTCCCCATAGTAAACGACCAATTAGGACCGTGACCGCGGCTACTGACGTTTCATGAGTGCCCATGTAGGTTTAGGCGAAATAAAATATTTAGATTTTTGATTTTAAGTATATAACCAGATATACTCAAAACTGTCATACATCTCTTCATCTATCCATAACAGCATAAAATATGACGACACTAAAAGCCGTTGACATCGACCGTCAAAAAAATTGTTGACCATTTATATACGTTTCCGATAGCCAATGACTAATTCGACATATTTACCTAAAATGCAAATAACACGTACGATCGAAACACAAATAAATTAAACATTAGAGAATAATTGAGTAGACTTAACTCTGTACTAATAATATATGTGAAAGTTTGTATGTTTGTTACTCAATTACACTAAAACGGCTGAACGGATTTGGCTATTAGGATATAGGATACTTTTAATCTCAATATTCCCACGGATCGAGACTTATGAGGGTGAAACGGCAAGGCACTACTAACTAATACTACTAGCTAATATTTAAATGTGAAAGTTTGTATGTTGGGATGTTTGTTACTGAATCGCGCATAAACGGCTGAACGGATTTGGATGAAATTTGGCACACAGATAAATCACAGAGAGACTTGGCTTACGACGCAGAATATGTTTTATCCCGTTAGTAAGTTCCCGTTGGACAATGGTGAAGCCGGGGGCAAAATCTAGCTAGTGAATAATTAAGTAGACTGATAACTCTGTCATAAATAATTGTGAATAAAGTTTCTTTTTTAGTTAATAAAGTTTAGTTAATGGGTAAGATGGAACTGTTGGCGATAGTTTTGATCTTTGAACTTGCATGTGGTTGAGAGTTGACATACATAATTATAACTGTGGCATTGGAATTTGAAGGTATTTTATAACAGCGTAGCAAAGAAAGGGATTTTATTTTGAGAGCGAATTAAGGACAACATTATAAAGGAAATATGAAAAAGAACAAAACACAAATAAACCTCTGACAAGGGCCCAGAACTTGAATTATTAAAAATCATTAGCAAAAAGACGTGCACTGCAGGACAGCCCAAAAAAAAATCATCTGTTTTTAATATTTAAAAACAGTTATAGATCAAAAACGTCCTATTAAAACACTGACCCCTATCTTTCAAACATGTTTATCTCCGGCCGCAGAACTGAAACAAGACATCAAATACTTGCAGAATACGCCAGCCGTCCGGACATGCTCTCGCGCACTACAAATTACAATCAACACGGCGAACATGTTTGCACGTGAGGACGACCCTAGCCCTATCGATTTACAACAAACACATACACCAAGATTATTTTATAGTAATTTCTCTATTACGATATCTCCTTAGGTGTTTATTCGCACGAGCCCTGTTCAAGATAACAGCGATTTATATCTTCATTATATTATGTTTGTACGAAACATTCCTTTTTTTCCTTGGTTTTGTTTCGCTACAATGTCTCTGAAATGTTTATGCAATGTACCTGCTGTATTGTATGATGTCAGGTGGAGTTTTTTGTGTTACTTCTCTATATTTTATCCTGTATTTTATATATTGGATGCTTGTATGTAATGGGTAACGAATTTAATGTACAGGATTAATGTTTAACCAGTGCGCGAACTGTAACCATGAACTCAGCATAAGATTACAGACCCCCAGGGGTAAATTTTAATCGTAGATTATAAAAAAAAAATTGTTGCTATACCTATATTGCATTTTTCTATGAAACACCAGATTTTTTTTTAATATGTACCTAGGTATGTAGCTTTTTTATCAGGCACTTAGAAACTGATTTTTCTTCAAAATTACATAATCTTCTTGATCATACGTGTTTGACAATTTTTTTATTTAACTAAAATGTCGATACCAAAATTGGTACCACAATAACATAATTCGCACACCTCTATAACAAACACAGAACCAGTTAACGGGACCGAAACAAAAAACACCAAACATTGTGACACCTAGAAAGCCGTAGCCATTAGCTAAACATGAACAATGTATGAATCAGAGGTGTTTATACTAAGACAGGGCATGTCGAAACGTCCGTCAGCTCTCGGGCCGGCCTCGAAGTGAGCGGGTAACAAGCAACGGGCGGAGACGAGCCGCGCCACTAGTGCACGTTACAAACAATTGACCCTCGCTTTTTTGTCACATAATTGTTCTAATTTGAAATTATTTTGAATATATTTACGTTGGAATGTTCTCGAGGCAAACGAGAATGTACGATGTCGAGTTACAAGTCGAGTAACTTATTTATCGGAAGACGAAGAAATGTAATGCTCATCTAATGCCCAGGATAAAGACGCATTACACTATAATATATGTATATCAGGCTTTCGTGCCCCGCTCAATTCGAAGGCCCGGCCTAATAGTTTTCCAGCCAGCACTGATTTACAATCAGGATAGGACTGTCGATCTGTAGCGTTGCGCCTACGCGCATTCACTATTATAGCTAGCAGCTACACGTATTATTTATGGTAAGAAGCTTTCCTAAGGATTATGGAGGCCGGGCGTCAACAATGCAACTAATAATTTTTAGGTTTCCATTGTTGCCGTTGTATCAATATTTTGTTAACTTTTATTTGGTTGTCTAAATAAATTTAAACGCATTCTCTATTGGAATATAAATTTGTGTTCGAATATTTAAATTTAAGTATCATAAAATGTGAACTTAGTGCGACATAAAGTGGCGGGCTGACGGTTCGCATTTCTCGTTACGTAGGCCGCTGCATCGCGGGATCCATGAAATACATTCACAAACAGCTGGCTAAACCTTTGATTACTTTAGAATTACGAGTGGCGTGGCGTACTTGATTATAATTGCGTGGACAGCGCGGATCTGATTTGCGTGACCAATCCTGCTCAGGTAATGACGCGCGCCTACCGCCTGGCAGAGTTGCGTTTCAGCTTAAAGCTATGGTATCATTGCATGAGCGTAGCGATCCTGTAGATATTAAGTATTATTTGAAAAGCGAGATTTTCTTAACATTGTTTTGATAAAATCTTCATACCATTCCTCAAGTAGGTCTGACAAAATAATATTGAGATTTCAAAAACGTTACCAATAATTTTCTGATTCATACATTGTTTTTCGGCGATTTTCTGCCTAGAGTTGCTCATCCATCACTGTAACTGTTACTTAGCTGTTCGTACAAGTTTCTGAATAAATTTTAGTCATAATTTCGCCCAGGAGAAAATGGTACAAGTAAGGTAGGTTGTGCCATTCAGTCCATATGTCTTAAAAGTCAAAACGACACTTTTCCAAATCATCGCTTCATCATCTGTTATCGCTGGCTGTGCGCCCTCTGCTGGCCGCGTAGCGCGACCGCCTCACTTTCGCACTTAATCGAGAAATATGGTTCGTGCTCTTATGCCTTTATTTATTACCACAGCCCTCGGATTAAGAACATCGATTTATATTGTCCTCATTAGTGCTCCTAAATTGATTAGTGTAAGCTTTCGTTATGCTGTTACGTTGGCAATATTTTAAATTTTATGTGGATAGGTTGGAGATTTGCATTTTGTATTAAATAAAATATTCGTAATTAAGGATAAATGCTCTGTCCAGAATTTAACAGTTTTCATTTAGCTGAGGAAAGAAACTTTCGAAAAAAAATCGAAGAATTTCGGGTCGCTGCATTGCATACAGAGCTTTAAACCCCGAAAAGCCCTTTCGTTTGTGCAAATTACTATATCACCACTGTTTAATGGTGAAGGAAAACATCGTGAGGAAACCGGTATCTCCTAGAACCAAAAATTTCGAAGACATATGTGACATCTGCCAACCCGCACTAGCCCGTGTGGTGGATTACGGCCTACTCCAGGAGGCTTGTGTGATTGTGTCCTAGCAGTGGGAACATTATAGGCTGATTATGACGGATAAATGCTCTGTGCAGGATTTTCCTAACAGAGTTTTTAACAGTTTTCATGATACTGCTTCTGGAAAGTAGGTACCTATAGTAGATATTTTTTCGAAAAATTTCGGATCTTTGCAGTTCATAGAGACATAATTAACGATGTCAGTTACCTTCCACATACGAGTCACAAAAAGATACCAAATATTCAGAACGGTTGCATAATTTACAGTCCGAAATAGCCTAAGGAAGCAGCTACTTCCTCGTCGTCACGGGCTCACGCGACGAAAAACTTCGCGTGATACACTCGTCTACCCACTTCATTATATTAATTACCCCATGTTAGTCTAGATTACACCGACACCGCCAACAACAATACAGGTATACAACAGATAAGCGACACTGGATTTATTACTTGCATTTCTTTTGTCAGCTTTGAAATTGTACTCGCATAAGTTAACCAAGATTAAAGTAATCGAACTTATAAATTTTGTCGCCTCACCTTTATAAGGCCAACAGCGGTGTCGACGCGAACTTTGTTCAAATTAATGGGCCGCATTATCAGATCGAGCCTGGTACATGGCGTTTATGCTGAGATAATTTTGTGTGGAGAATATTTTTGTGCGTTTTTTTTGCTTTCTTTTGGCGCTTGTTCCCGTGGGTTGACTTGTGATGTAAGCGCGATCACGACTCGTGGGCGCTAAGATTGTTGCGCGTGAAAAAACGAATCTGTATAAATTAGTGTCCTACACAAATAAGAGCAGATTTGGGGCAACATCGTGTGATCGTTGCAATAAATTTTATGGGATTTGAAGTAAGGAAATGTTCAATGAATCAGCTGATCGGATCCATTCTGCATACCTATATTTTAAGGCCACAGTCACATCAACGAATAGTTAGTCGCCGAATTTGAGCAGGCTCACTAACAGAACAGCATAATTATTTGCTGGTAATAGCGTATTACCAGTTCGGTGTGACCGAAAAGTTGAATATGAGGAAAAGCAGCAAACTGCGTAACGCTCGCTTACAGTCAGCGGCTGACAATACGTTTAGCGTAAATGCGGCCATTTATTTAAGCTAAATGTAGTTTAACTGATTGACAAACAAAACCACCATCAGACCTCTAACCAAATGTCGCTTAGAATACCTTGGCATTAATTACTATAAGTTGCCCCACCTCGATGAGGAACATAACCATCATGATGTGTGTTTATCTTATGTAAATCTAAGATATTATCACACAGTGTCAAAATATTTCAATCGACTAATGTAACAGTTATATCGGTATATAAATATCAGAGATTTCCCGACATGAATATTTTTGTTTACACTGCTTTCGGGTGTCAAATATTTCTATAATGTATGATAAAATTGCCACTGAATCTGATTTTATTATCGATATTGAGAAACATGATAGATATTGGTGTTTGCTTATGATATTAATAAAGAACGATTTTGTATTTTAATGAAGGTATAAAATTACAATTTCTGTAGTTTATGTTAATACAATTAACTAGCGACAGCCCCTGCTTCGCACGTTTTTTTCGGCTTGACAAAACGTTGAGATTTCTTTATTATATGTAAATTTAATAGAATTTTACTATACACAAACCTTACCGGAATAAAGTCTCTACCTAAATGATGGCGTAAACCCCATCAATATCCGTTGCCTAGTTTTGAAGAACAACGCGGTCACACAAACAGACAAGAAAAGTGACTTTAATTTATAAATGTATAGAATAGATAAATTAAATTCAAACTGTAATAATAATTAATTAAATAAAAAATGTAATTAATTATTATTCTTATTTAATTCAAATTGGAACGAAACAAAATAAATGAAAAGTCGAATGATTAAATTCAAATCAAATTTCGAATGAAACAAACTCAAGTTGGTATAAATCAAGCTATCCAAACTGTAAAGAAAAAAAAACAAAAGTGCAGATCATTAAACAATGAAGCATCATAAAAGGCCCTAACCTCATATTGCTGGAACTAGCAGGAAAACCCTAATCCGAACATGTCGTGTTGAAAACGGTAACTTGTAGGGATACTAATTAAATGACTAAACAAGCTCCAATAGCCATGAAATTCCTTATAGGAGCGGTAAACCAATTCCGTGGCACTTAAGAAGCGCGCGCGCAGTAATTGACAAATAAAGGTACATGTTAAGTAAAGGCATCGTGTTGACGACACTTAAGAAATATTTAGTTGTGGTGTGTTAAAATATTTGGTTGGAGAAAATTTGTCTATGATTTTTTACTCGTTTTTCAAGTGACACTTTGTCACTTGTAGACTAAAAAGTAAGTCTTACCAAGTGAGACCCTTTTTATCTTGTCTGTGGAACATTAATGGTGGTAAAAAGTGCAACGTTTTTTAAACGGATGACTCTAAGTGTGTATTTTCTTTTAATTACATCTTTAGATACCTACTCAAACACACCTTTCTTTGTCTCTTCTTCTACGCTTTAAAAATCAAACCTCATAATTTACGAATTCCCTTCACACTCAGTTGACCCTTACGACATTATTATGTACTTTACTGTTATAATAAACGGCGAGAAAGCTATAAAGTTCACTCAGACCTCAACATTAATTCCTTTAAAAATTACAACGAAAGCGTTCTCTTACAATGACATTACAAATCGTCACCCCATAAAATCTCGAAGTCGCACTTGAAATGAATAATTAGTGGTGTTATCACCGAAACAAGGGACTTTGTCTTAATTATTGCACCATTATAAAGTGGGGAGTCCCACGACCCCTGGTGATAGCAAGAAATGAAACTTGAGAGGGTAAAAAACTTGCAAGACAAGTAGAAGTATTAATTAATTCTGGCCACCATCGGTCGGTTTATTAAACGCTTAATTTCCATTTAGTGGGCTCGGTCTGCAAGGAAAAATCTTGAATGACTCGGATTTTCCTTGTCTAAAAGGGAAGCGGGGCGAGGAATGTAAATGTTTTGTCGCGGTTTCATTTGAATTAATTAATGGATTTAATGAACGCGAACTTTTTCATCCGGCCTCCGTTTTCTGTAACAATGTTTATGGTAAATAAAACTTGTCAAGGAAATGCTTTTTTGTCCATCTGTCGGTTTTTTCTTTTTAATTCGTTTGGGTTGTTGGGGCCGCGAGTTCTGCACCGGATTGTTTGGATTTATTCGTGTAATTAGTGAAGTTTGTTCCGTTAGGATTATTTTTGTTCTTTTTTGTGTAACAAATTGGGTGGGATTCAATTTAGAGGTGAGTTGGATTGTACAAAAAGCGCTCGATTGTTTCAAATTAAGAACTTTTTGGGACCACTAATTCGCTTGGAGCATAGCTAACGAAACGAAGACCGAAATACAGTAGCGTTTTGACAAAGACCTATTCTCTAATTTAGTTGTTCGTAACTTTATCTGAACAAATGAAATGTTAAGAAAGTAATCTACATTCGTAAAGTTAACTAATTAAATCTAATATTTTATTAAATAATTATTAAGTCGAATTTGATTTAAATACATATCTACCATCCTACTTATGACGAGATATCGTAGCTATACAAAAAAGTGTTACCTAAATAAAGTAAAATATAAAAAACAAATTAATATTAAAACAACTTATTAAATAAACAAATAAAAACTAACAAAGTCATCAACGCCTGTTTTTCTAAGAATGATTATTAAAATCTTTCTCCAAGAAAGGCGGGAAGCGAGCCACAGATAATGATAAAACGCGTCAAACCTCCCCGCAATTATGACGGACGCCGACTAAATTAAACATAGACTAAAAATGTTCAAAGCCGTCTCCAGTCACTAATAAATTACGCGAGCGAAGGGTTAAAGAATAAAAAATGAGATAGCGCTTGTTCTATAATAATTTAACCCGTTTAGCGCAGTCGTCGAGTAATAAAGATTAAAAAGTTTATTTTTTAACACTTTTGGTGCTAATGAGGGGGCGTTGGAAACAATTTGAGGGATTACCTTCTAAAAGCTTCCGTCAGCTTTTTAATTGAGACTTTTTTGTGGGCCGAAAGGCTTTTAGCCCCTTTGACTGCCTCGCGCCTTGCCTTTGTGCCTCCTCGCCGGTGATCTATTAATGAAGGAAAATATTTCCTTTTTTTACAAATGACGTGTTTTTATAAATATTTAACGTAATTTGATAGCTGTGTTTAATTGATTTTGATTAAGTTGAGGTGTGGCTGTTTCGTTATTGAAATTGATTAAGTAACTGTTAATAATTTGTGGGTTAAGTATTAAGTTATGTTTTATTCCGTTATGATCAGTCTTTATGAGATTTGATTATTTTTTTATCACATTTTAAGTAATCTATTAAACAATTGATCGACACTTCACGTAACAGAGGGCTGGCTCATTCTTTGGCCAAAGATTTAGCATTGCCATTCAACTTGGCAATGCTGCCAGTCTTCTGGGCACGTTCCGGATGACAGCGAAGCGGACTAGTACTTCGACGCCTAAGTGTCCTTTTGTTTTTGTATTTATTTGTATAGTTAGTCAATTAATTTAGTACCATGTGTAAATAGTTAGATACCTACGTTTATATTCTAGTTTAATCTTCCATATTATTATCATAACACGGTGCCATACAACTACTTAGGTATCGTAAAAATACGTGTATCGACCATTAGAACTGCAAAGACAAGCGGAACATAAACAAGCATAACTCTAATCTTGAGTAAGACATTACGAGAATACCAATGCATGCGCGAAAAATCGATCGCGCGTTGCCGTCTTAAATTCCTCACCCTTTTCGAGGGGGCTCCCCCAAAAAAACGAAAGAATAGAAGAGGGAAAAAATCTAAATCGTCTCATATCTCCCCCCCGACCCACCCCCGCCCCCGGACACCTCCGACGTCAAGCACCCTCCTTATTTCGTATGCGAGCTCCTCCAGCAATCATTATAAGGATATCGATTAGGGCTACGTCTCTAACCTGCCCATATCTTTGTGGAACACTCATGTGTACATAGGATTACTTTCGGCGACTTCTACCATTTCTTTTTTTGTTAAATTTCAATGTCCTGCTGTTAAATTTATGAGAAGCAGTGTTAAAATCATGTTCAACAGGAAATTATAGGCATATCGTTCTCTCACACTTTTGACCCAAAAATATTCATTTGATAAAAAATATTGTGTCAAGGGTGTGAAATATCCATGGCTGGCTGATTATGATCTATAAAACATCTTATGACACTGTATCTTTCAGATTCCACAAGGTTTCATATGAACTTAGGACCCTCAAAGTGAAAGATGCAAATACCACCGATGCTACTAAAAATATACGAACTCTTCAGATTCATGGAAAACAAACATAATACCAACAAATACATATTGATATACGATTGCCTCTGAAAAGGTAAGACGAAGGAGACTAGTTAACAACCGAGGACGGCCCCCGCATAAGCAGATGCAAATTGTTCCCGTTAAACTATTTCGGAAGGTAAACATAGAGGGGTTGGGCCCACGTGCAGATCCGACCAACGAGATTAAAAATGCTGGATGGGAGACCGCTGGGTCGAGTACGAGCCAAGAAATATAGGAGTTCACGAAGAAAGCCGCTTTGGGGATATGTAAATAGGAAACTACAAAAGTAATGTTTGAGTTTGGGACGTCGCGAGAGTGAGTGGTCGCTGGATTATTGCCGCCGATATTGTGCAAGCTTATCCAATTTAAATTGAGATCGATGTTTGGTTTTGGGTTATAAGGTTTTGGTGAGTTTGTAACAGGTAAATTGTAATTTTGTACGCGTACCTAAAATCTTACTAGCATTATTGTGATCCGTAAATATGTAGATTCAAAATCAATCAAGAATACATAACGCCTTTACAGTGAACATTATGAAAATACGAAGAAAATGCTATAAGCAATGCACCATAGAATATACTATATTTCCAAAGTTTATAAAACTGTAACCTTAACAGGCACTTGTAAAATCCACGAAACACGAACAGTTACTATCGACAACACAATTGAAAGAGACATCTACCCACGGAGATACAAAACTAATGACGACTTGAATTCTAACAAACACAATGGCAAAAAAATACAGTAAAACTGCTCTCGACTCGTCTCCGAGACTTGAATAAAGCGAAAACTAGGATCTAAGGAATCCTACAGACGACACTTGATTGTATACCCGCGACTGACCACTGCTGGGTAATAGGTAAAGTAAAGTTGGAAAAAAACCTTAGAAAATTCTTGAGTTAAGAATGGCCAGTCTAATTGTATTCATATTTTGTTTACCTTTTTTCGTTGTTACGACTGTTTATTGGTGAATATAAAATGCATGAATATTTCTTATATTATTTTTCATATTTAGTTCTTGTGTCTTTCATAATTCTTTAGCCATTATAGATACCGTGTCTTTTGGTAGTGACTTGGCGATTATAACTTCTCAAATAGCAGTCTATATATGCTTCGTGATAGGAACAATAAGTGGTCTACAGCTTTTAACGGAATGAGAAATTAGAGATGTAAGTATCTAAAAGTATTAGAGGAAGACAACGTAAGCGCTGGGACGATGACATAGTTGAGACAGCTGGTGTCCTGTGGGCTAGAGATGCACGAGATCATGACAAATGTAGGAGCCTGGGGGAGTCCTATGTGTCAAAGGACACGCTGATTGACTAAGACACCGAAGTGCAATAGTAAAATTTTGCCTAATTTGTTTATATTGTAATTAGTTTTAGTTTATCTTTACTGATAAACTAAAACTAATTACAACATAAACAAATATAAAGGATTTTTTATATATTTAAAAATAGCATTCTCCTCTATTCCGTCTATAGTCATTGTTAGTTCTACGCCATACGTGTAGAAGACATCTTTTTAAACAAGAATGCTGTTGTGAGTGGGTTATCTTGATCGCCTTACGTCATCCGATGTCGGAATTACCTTTACGTCATTTTTCGGTAACGTTTCTTCTATTGTTAGGACTGTTTACAGAAACATGGTATGATTTGTATAAATTATTGAATGTTAAATATAGAATTTTGACTTCTAACATTATGTCTTTCGAAATTTCTGATTTCACTGCCCAATTTAATTTGATCTCCAAATGCGTACCAACCGTAAAACTTTATTAAAGGGCAAGTATTCATAGTTACAGCAATATCTACGTTTTGTAAGTGCCTAATTCCGTTTGGTTGAATCTAATAAATCCCAACCGCTGAGCGGAGAATATCTCAAAGCTGTTTCATTATTCGGCATTAGCCGGCGGTCGGCCACGCAAATCTTGGCGTCCCTCAGCCCCGGCCAAGAGCCCCCAATTTCCCTCATTACTTACCTCCCGTCCGAGACAATGGCAAGACGACGACAAGAAAAAAATATAATAATTTCAAGTGGAATAACGCTAAAAATCTTTTCACGGAAAGAAGAATTATTGTTGTTTTGCAAGCGAGCTCTCAGAGACAAAATGCACCATCCTTATTACGCTATTGTTCGGTGTTACGGGCTTTATTCATTTTTACTTGGCTCGACTTGAATGCTTATTAATTTAAGGCCGTGATAAGCTTGGATTCTTTTGAATGTACGAAGGAAATGTCTGGCTATTGTGATGAGTTATTTTACATCGTATTAGAGCAGGAGTTCGCGAAATGTTTCGATAATGATGTTAAAGTCCCTAGGGAATTACTAATTTTGAGATGTATATTTTCATAAAACATCAAGTGGAATGTTAAGAATTAAACATTTATTGAAGTTATTTCCATAGTAACTATTGCTGCTAATAACAGCAATTGAAAAAATAACTGGCCATGCATTTTAAGTCAATTTACGTCATGTTTCTGTAAGTATCTAACGATTTACCTTGACAATACTTGAGGGCTGAGAATACGCTAGTAGGAACGCCGATTATAAACTATTACAATGTTACTTAGCTCCGTTTTATTAGATGCTAGAAGCCCAAGCAAAAATGCATAACCATTAACCACCTGCAATTATTTTGCACAATTATGTGTGCACCTATATTATGGCTAACCGGGCTATATTCAGGAGGTTATTAAAGGTTATGTTCTACACAACATAGTGAAGAAATTAATGCATGTAACCACTGAAATAAGTACACATAATGAAACGTAAATATACATCACACGAAACGCTTTATGGTAATCGAAATATGCCGAAATATGTTGTTAAGAGGGTAGAAAACTACCGGTGAACATGCAAGGGATGAACCAAGCTTTCATATTTTGCGGGTAGCCGTAACGAAGCGACTCGGAAACTTTCCAACCGTATGTCGTTCGAGTTTTTTAAGACGCCCATAAACATTCCAACAAGGCTTTTGTGCCACTATTTGAACAACGCCACGATGTGAATGCTCGTAATAAAGTCATTTTTACAACATTCGAGTAACACAAATTACTTAAAATGTCACATAAACGAATTTGCGGGGACGTTCGTGTCGTTCAATGTGAAAATCTCAAGTCGAGTCCGCTTGGCGGTCGGAAGCAAGCAAGTCGACTCCCCCGGGGGGTCGAGTCAAGAGTGATTACGAATTTTAATTATTTTTTTAAGCCGGTGGCGGCGAGGTGATGTTTCCCCGCCGAGGCTTATGCAAACAATCGACTTGCACTTGGAATTAATCCGACTCCGAGTTTTTTCCTTCGCGACAAGAAATTAACAAGCAAAGAAGTCATTAAGTGGGAAGATATTCGAGGATTCCTTTTAATTGCGGCTTCCTTGACGTCCGCTTTCTAATTGGTTCGTGTCGGCGCGTTACTTGAAAGAATTGAATTTATTTTCATTTTAAAACTGTTTGCTGACTTTGGTAAGTAAACATTGATTTTACGTTGTAGTCGTTTGGTTAGCGCTATCTTTGTTGCCAGCGTGCGACATGCAGGTAACTACGTGTCATTACAGTGCATAACACACCCCCTATTATCCAATTATTTCTAACCTTTCAGCGTGGGCCGCTTCAGTGCAGTAATTACTCCACTTGGTAAGTTTAAACGCGGTGCATGACAGTCTAAGTGATTGTATGCGGTGAACTACGGCACCGCTAATGAATTATTTGTGGCTCGCGTGCAATCGCAACGTCTCTAATTATTATGCTGTTGGATATTATATTATGACGTGGCACTGCTTTTGATTTCAGGTCTTGAGGGTTTTCCAACCGTTTGTTAGAAGGACGTAGTAATTGGGCTGTTTTGTTGGGCTGTGTTGAATGGAGGACTGAAATGGCGCAGCGGTGGGGAGCGTCTGGATACAGTTCTCGGGTTCGCGGACTCGATACGCTCAGTGTAAATGATACTAACTGTTTTTTAGGTACTATCCATCGTTGTTTTTTTTATGTATATTCGAGACCAGTAGGTAACCACGTTGTATTAAGTATACACTTTATGAAACTGTGTCAATAGATTATGTAGCTGAGAGTATTTAATTTTTTTTTCAGAGTGTTTTTTATTTTATGGCATTACAAGAAGGCTCATTAAGAACTCCAAATGACCCAATTCCAAGCAGCCCATTTAAAATTGGCACATTATCTAATCCGCGGCAAACAGACCAAAAAAAATCGTAGGCAAATAATTTGGCATCCTCCAAATAAGAGAACAAATAAAAAGGCTGATTGAGCACCCCCGCTAAAATGACTCATTTATATTAACGACCAAACTCGTCAATACTCATTCACTCGATTCGGATTTTTCCACGAAGATCCTTCTCTAATTGAAATTGAAATCTGATTTCCCTCCCTCGGCAAAGCCCGGTGATTAAAAGTATAAGAAAAAAATACAAATAATCAAATTACAATATCGCTAACGACTCCTCAGAATCCTTTTATATTTTTGGGGAATAAATTAGAGGCAGAGAAGGGAAAGCCACGCTCCCGCAAACAACGGGTAACGATTTTGGTTTTTGAGCAGTTGTTGGTCCTAGTAATGATGCTTGGTTACCGAAGCAAATATTTTGAGGAGAATTCTGTTGTAATTTACCCACGAGGAAAATAATTGTACTGTTTTTACCGAAGTTATAAAAATGTTATGGAATTTATTGGTTTGGATGTAATAATCCAAACCAATAAATTCCATAACATTTTTACATATATATACATAATATACAAAATAGAGCCCACAAGCCCAAAAATAAAGAGCAATGCAAAAAAAACATTGACCACAACTCATTTATCTTTAAGGCAGGTACTCAATAACTTATGTCATTTCCTTAGCTAAGCTTAACTTTCTATAAACCACATGTGTACATCACGATATCCTAAGATGAAACTATAGCGATACACATTAATACAGCTTAAAACAGCCAGAAACTATTATAATTCGCTGAACAATAGAAACGAAGGACCATTATTATCAGTTTTTTTTTTACAAAATACTCCTAATGTTACACATGTTAAATCTAAACCAAATTATGCGTAAATTTTATATTTATTTACCATCAATCCTGTAAGGTAGACGTGTGTATTTTTCATTGCCTTTAAGGCTCGTGAAGCTGAATGAAAAATTGCCCTATTTTGAGGATGGATGACGCGAATTAAAGAAGCAATTACTCATCAGAAAAGCACGGGGGCGGAATGTTAATAAGACGAGACTATGGGTGCGAGATATTTTTCATTTGGTCTCCTCGGACAATCACGAAGTCGTAATTAAGATGCAAATGTTCAGACTCTTGTGGAATAATATTTTAAGACACGCACAGCGATGAGTGGTAGCTTACTTTTTGTAGAATGTGTGTAGGTGGTCTTTAGTTTAAGTTGTTTAGTTTTTAATGTGAGCTCCAAGTATTATGACGTGAAGCCGTGCCGACATCATTTTGGGGCTCTGGGTCACGTCATCGATTATTCGTCTATTGTTCCTGAGATTAAAAATTCCGTTTTCGCTTTATCATATTATTTACTAGCTTCTGTCCGCGACTTCGCCCTCGTAAAGGTCGGGATTTATCTCACAGGAACCTATTAACGGGATAAAAAGTATCATATACAGGTTATAAACTATCTGTGCGCCAAATTTCATCCAAATCCGTTAAGACGTTTTTCAATCATTCAAACACAAACTTTCCCATTTATAATATTATTAGGATTAATATCTAGTCTGTATGTTACTTAAACGATTAGGTTATTATACAGAATCCTTAATTCGGCATTTAAACAAGCTTATGTAATGTTGCTAGCCCTTTACGGTGTTCACAGTTCATCTACTAAAACTCCAAATTACCTATCACCCAAAAAAAGCCTTATAATAAAAACTTTTTAAAAACAAAAAAAGAAAAAACTTTCAACACAATCAAAAGAGTTTACCATACTATCAGTCCAAGGTCGCAGTCCAGACAACCGTAGTGCGGACGTGCAACTACCCAACGTCTGGGCGCCTCACGTTCGCCCCATGTTAAGCCCTCGAATTTTCTCCTAACTTTTTCCGCTCCTGGCCACTTATCACCCCACCCAACCCCCCACTGGTCCATCGAGCTCGACCACTAATTGCGTCCGTTAATTAGGAAACGTCATGAGTGTTTACCGAGTAGCTAAGTGTGAAGTTCGTTCCCCACTAATGCCTTGGCGTGAAATTACTTCCGCACCAAGTTGAAACTTTTTGAGAAATAAACTTGGTAGGATTAATTAGCTGATGGGAGGAGGATTAGCTGCTGCGTCTGCGTTCTAACAAGATTATAAGAGTTCTGTTTCCACAACTTTTCAACCTTACTTACGTTAATTTTGTTTGTTCCAATGTTTTAGCGCTAGCTTCTATGTAAACACTTGATGAAAGTTCGAGACGTTTTCTTTCTTTTCTTGTACTTAATTATGGTTTAGGTGGTTGATAAATTAACTTTTTCTTTGCTACTTTTCTTTTTTGCTAATAAACGATCGCAATTACGTGTAACATACTCATTCTATTGTCTTTTCCTTCTATTATCATAAAGCGTTCCTAACTAAGCATCGGTAAATAGTAAAAGGGAAACAAAGATGGCAGCAGTACTTCTAAGGATATGAATCGTGGCGAGGTGTCAGTGGGCCGGTAATTATCACGTAGCCGGCTTAATTACGGCCGCATTCAGGCTAAGTGAAATGTGTCATCCGGCTGTTATTGGCCGCAAACGGTCTTAAACCGTCACTGCGGAAAACCTCATACATTGGGTTAATGAATTTATTAGTGGCTATTGGTATTGATTGGGGGTACTGGGTGGTTTTGATTAAGTATTGTAGTGTTTGTAACATTATAGTGTAAGTGTCTTATGAGCGTATGGTTAATTTTACTCAATGTTGATCTAAATTCTATTGCTAAGATAAAGTAGACGTTGGTGCTCTATGAATAATTTCCGTTTGCTAATAAACGCCAATGCTCCCGCAAAATATTTAAAATGCATAGTACTCCTCTTTAAACATTTAGAACCTTAAAAATTCATAGAAAAAAAGCGATGTTGCAAATTACGTGGGTTCCGTATGATTTTGTTTTGTTATGACAGCGCGAGTTGGCAACGTCGGGTTCGGCGACCCCACTCCGAGTTTTAATGATAAAAAAATTCGTACAGAGGGGAGGCGAGTAAGTGCCATCCAAGGAGGGAAAAAACTACGGAGGAAAATATTTGGCGCGACAGGTTGCCTCTCCCCGCGTGAGGGGGACCTTGATAAAAATTAAATCTTAACGACGGAAATTTAAAGATGACGCTCGAACGATCAAGAAGAGTGTACATCTGAGCCCTGGGGCGCTTTAATTGGGCTGAGTACGAGACGAACCTTCTTTTATGTACTCCGTTGATTGATTGGTACATTTACGGCAGATCCCCTGTCAAACGTATTAGGCAAGACATGTATTTGTTAATGTTTTTAATTTCCAGTTTTTAACCACCATGTATTTCTTGTTATGCCATCTCCTACTGGCTTCTGCTCTGTTGGACATTTTGCATCGAACATTTAATGTGAAGTTTATTATACACCATTCAGCGTTTTACTATGAATTACATATTCATAGAAGATTATGAAATACGCGTTTAACTTAGATAGTAAAACGATAGTGTGCTGTGAAATGTTAGCGGAGAAATTATGACCTGTCGTGGTAATAATGTTCTTACTGTTCTGAACAATATATATTGCCTCAAGTTTGCTGGAAAATTGTAAACGGACTTTAATGACGTCATTTTGATTTAATAATAGTCTCTTTGAATTTAAATAATAATGCCCTTTGGTATTCAAGTTATATTTATTAATAGAATTTATCTAGAACATCCAGGTGAGTCATAAAATCTCAATTTTCAACTTCTTTGAACTAAGAATCATTTAAAACCAACACATACATTTACGGAGAAGGAAAACATCGACAGGAAACCGGAATGTCCTAGAACCTAAAATTCCAATACATGTGACATCTACCAACCCGCACTAGGCCCGCGTGGTAGATTATAAGCCCACTCCCTCTCGAGACCTGTGTCCCAGCAGTAGGAACATTAGGCTGATTACATACTACTTAAAACCGTTGACACGAAGAAATTAGATGAAAATAAAAGCAGTAACTCAAATTCGAGGCCGCATTGAAATTCAAATGGGGATGCAAGGAGATTTGCATCGGACGGCATCGAATATTGATTTTTCCTACGTCTTGAGGGCCACCATTGCAATCCTACTTGTTTAAACTTTTTATTTTCACTCTTCACTCTCGTTTTTTGTTTCAACCACTCGCCCCAGGCTTACTCCCCCACGCACTCCCTCTTGCATAAAAAAGCTTCTAATCGATAATTTCTGTGGGGTGCATTAAGCATATCGTCAGTTTTGTGCCACGAATGTTTTTCTCAATGCTTTCAGATTCCACCCTCAAGGCTATTTTTGTTTTGGTGGCCATTTCCGAGATTGGAAGGAGCTTATGTTGTGTTTAATGAAATTTTATGTTGTGTAGTACATAAAACAGGGTCTTAGTTTATATGGACGATTTTATGTAGATAATTTAGCTATATCAACTTCATGCTAGTATCTTGCTTCTGGCATTTATCTGCCTCTGAATTCATATCGGATCCATACATTTTTATTGATATTTCTGTCTTGAACTTGAATTCTTAATTTAAATTGATGATCCATTTCATATCTTCATTATTAGCAAAATAGAAACATTCAACTCAATATTCTAATAAAAAACATAAAAGCATCAGAACTAACGGCTTTACAATTGAAAACACCAATAACAGTAACGGCGATCGTAGACATCGGATCTAATCAGACGAAGACGCATGGCATGGCTGTAGCTAACTGCCAATATCTGATGCACCATGAGCCCACTGGCCCATTGTATTTGTTCTTTATGTTTTTTTACGGAGGGACGCAACGATAATGTTTTTATGGCCAGAGGGTCCGCCTTAATCAGGGTACGTTGTGATTAAGCCGAACGTTTTCGATACTTTGACACCATAGATGCTGTTCCGATTGTTTTTTGGACAGATGGTAACGTTGACAACGAGTTTGTTGAGAATTTTGTTAGAAGTATCGAGAGTTTCAATGTCAACAATATTGCGTCACACGTAACGCGATATCCCCCAAAACAAAATCGTTGTTTTGTTTTTTATAACTCTACTAATACTGTCTTAACTGTTACAATTTAAATGCATTCGATTCTATAATCTGATGAAGTTAAAAGATTGTCTATTGAGATAGTAGATTAATTTCGTGCATGGGAAGAAATTTTATAGTTGTATCTACATTAGAAGGCGTGTCAAACGAACTTAAAGCCATCAAGTGACGAAACTAAGTACTTAACTAATCTCGAACTGATTAAACTGCTTTCCTTGGATACTTACACTCACATATTCCGAATGAAATACGAAGAGACGCATAAAATGCTAATTTAACTCGGATCCACGGCCTACACACTTGGAATGCCTCCCTTCCACGAATACCGACACACGATAATGACTCCAAAACGGCAATTCGAGGCAGAGTTTTTCATAAAACGAGGTATATGAGTCAAGAACATAGGAGTCATAAACTTGAGCAAACCACCCCACGCGTTCACCCCTTGCTCGAAAAAGTCACCCCCGCACGTACGTAGGAACACAAAAAAGGGCACCAAAGGGACGTTACGCATCCCAAGTAAGCGAACTCATTGCTGGCTCTGCAGATGTCTTTAATGGCTTTAAATTATATGTAGAGAGAGCTAACTGCCTCGCGCAATTCTAGGTGATAGATCACGTTTTGGCCGTTTGGCGCTGTCTTGGCATTATTATAGTTTGTTCTTCCTGTATTCTTATAATTTTGCAGTTTGCTTCGTTAAATGTTTGTTCTTTGTTACACGGAGTGATTCACAAAATTGAATACTGTATTTTGGGAATTAGCTACATCTATACAGTCTACTATTTTCTGAACTATGCAGTATTAATGTGTGATATTGTGTGTATGAACGAATAGAACTTCCAAGATTTTTAATATTAGGTTTTAAAGAGCTACCTACTAACTAAGGGAACTTTTAATATTTTATTGACTACCCAAGTCTATTCCTGTATCGATAAAAATCTTAACAGATACCCGAATGAACATACATTCCGTGTTAAATTGGATGTAAATACGATAGAACAGTAAGTAGAGAGTTCGTAAACGTTATTGCGTTAAATTTTATAAGCAATGGCTGTACACGAGCGACTGAGCACGACTGCGCGATTTCATTACACAGGAAAAAAAATCGCGGAGAAATTGGAAAATAATGTCAATTACTGTACAAACTGGAAGTCGCAACGACTAACGATCGTCATTACGCATTGTCGTGATTGCGTAAATAGAGACGATTTCTTGGCGAAGTGAGGCGGGGCGGGCCCGCTTACTTTTCCGCTCGCGCTCGTTAGTGTAATCGCAGTCTTGTTTTATATTAAATGACGTGCAATTTAATTGCGAAATATCACCTTATGAAACTATATATTTAGAAATGAGCGGTTTTACATTAATACTGCTTGGACTAAACAAGAACTCTTAAATTAAAATGTTGGAATTTAACCCTTTAAGCAGTTAGTGGCATAGTTAAAAGTGTCAGAATCTAAAGACATTGCATTTTATTACAGGAAATTAAATATTCTATGACACTTTCTAACTTGCACAACTTAGCTATGAAAATGTTGAATATTATAATTTAGAGTTGAGGTTGAAATTATAAAAATGATAGTAGCTGGTTTCTACTTCAAACAAAAAAGTTAAGCTGGACACACATCGTCACATGAGGTCCATTGAACCGGACTCAATATAGAGCAGTTATCACATTGTTTTACGCGACACAAAGCTGCGGATGCGAGTGACACGCTCGATCGCGCGTCTGCACCAGCCTTTATATTTTATATCGATCATTTGGTTGATGGTGTAAAAACAATGCCATTTCCTGCGCAGGAGCATGTCACATGTTTAGATCTGATTTGTGGACAGTCAAACTGTTGTCAATATAGTTTATTGTTGTGAACGCTGTGGGGGACTGTTTTGTTTTCGAAAAACTGTTTTTGTACATTCACTTTTAGTACTTTTCTGATAAGTAGACAAGTTGGTTTCATAAAGTACAGCCAGGTAACTTGATTTTTTGCCAAATTTATACAGTAGGTAGCTACTGTATAAATTCGGCAAAAAATCAAGTCAATTTGTCGTGTTTTAGTTATTTTATACGATACTGACAAAAAGCCTTTCCAATCAAGGCGCATTTAAGTGTATTTCGTAAAAAAAAAAAAACTGAAATTGAACATGCATTTTTCTTGTTATTATGTAGCCTGAGACTTGAAATTATTAATACTCACAGCATTCAAAAGAGCTGTCTTCATAAACTTGTTAATGTCTATTGTACTTCACATCGACTCACCTTCTGCAAAAAAAGAGAAAATAGCATATAAATACAAAATATTCTCACAAAATGTTAAATTTCACAAAACTACACAGAGATACCGTATATTGTTCCCAAAAATAATGGGGCCTATTCCATACAAAAGCCATTTTATATCTATTGAAGATATTTTTAAAATATGTGCGACAATTATCGGTACACGACATTAATAGTCTACTTATATTGTCGGAAGACGGTGTAAGGCAAAAAACTCCCCTAACATAGAAAGATTTATTCGCAAATTACTTATAAATTTCACCTCTAAACTCTGCAGCCTTGTGCCGAAAAATGCTGAATTCATTCACGCGATTTTAACCTCTACTTATTTGGCTGTAGAGCGAGAATTCTTTGTGTCGTTTGAATGATTGAAAATACTTGTGTTGACGATCGTACTAGAACATTGGGCTCGCATATAAAAATGTATTTAAAATGTCGCTACGGAAAATGATTTATTGTGTATGGAGTGTCATAAATTTGTCCACTTGGATTTAGAATAAAGCGAGTAATAAATACAGTGCATTCCGGTCACGGCATAGTATATTTTTGTTACGTTATTGAGACATTTCCTTCTTATATAAGTACATTTTGAATACATTTTGGTACATAGAGCTCCCTGGAGTTACTTTAAAACATTCAATTTTTCATAAAGACAAAGAAGTTCTTAAGGAATGTCTAACTCTGAGGTAATAAGAATGGCAGGTTGTAAGTAAAATTAGAGAAAATTATGGCTTAGTAAAGTGATTAACAACTTAAATTGTTCGTATATTCAAATCAAAACTGTCATTATTTGCCTATAGAACGGCCAATTTACATAGTGTGATAATCTGCTCTACAATTAATTTCCCTGAGTGTACATGGTCTCCAATATCAAAATCAAAAGTCATTTATTCAAATTATGCTGAGAATCAGAACTTTTTGGACGTCAAATTACATAAGACAGTCCCCGAAAATGCCCGGCCTTGAGCAATTCTTATAGTGCTTTAGCAGGGAAGAACAAACTCCTCTTCTACAAAATAAATTGATGTTATATGCTATCTGTATCTACCTACATATTAAGAAAGTGCTTGTTTCCTAAGCGTTCTGACTGACCCATTCAGACGTCCGAAGCAAAATTCATTCACTAATAGAAACGATATCATGTTTATTGTCTTAACTTTATGGGTTCTATAGAAAGGCAATGGGTTCTATAGAAACGCAATGGGTGCAACGTGTTAATGGCGTCTTGAATGAACTGGACAATAATTTCCTGCCTCATAAAATTATATTCACAACTAGGCAAGGATTGCTCTCTAAATGCTAAGCTTGGAACTATTATGTTTGGAGCAGTGGTTATATCAATTCTTGTAGGTACAAGTTGTAAATGAAATAACTAAAAACCTGAAAAGGATTAGCTAAGCTAGTGAAAAGTAAAGTGCTACTAACATCGTCTTAAGCTTTATTAACGAACACAAGTTTTTGAATGTAATAAAAATACAGGGTGCCAGGTTTATCGACCTGCAAACTGTAACCATGAATTCAGCATTATGATTCTAGACCCTGTAGTGCAATACCTATGCAGTCAAAAAGTATTTAACAGATATTTTTTGGGTTCCGTGCCTCAAAAGGAAAAAGGGAACCCTTTTAAGATCATCGTTGTCCGTCTGTCTGTCCATCGGTTAAGACCCTTTTTCTGAACAACCCGTGGAGTTATCAAGTTGAAGGTAAATATCAAACAGGGCTGCAATCCCTTGAAGCAGTGAAAAAAATTTTGGAATTATGTGAACATAAATCTATGGAGCAGTTTTTTGGGTTCATTTCAATTACATCTTGTAGAAGAGGTGTGCGGGCAAAATTGAAATTAACAAACTGTAAAATCAGCGATTTAGGCGTATATTGGGTTAAAAGTAATGTTGTCTTACACCTTTTATACTGTAATAGTACCAGGGTGCTTACTCTCGAATATAATTCCGATAGATCGACATTGGAATTGTCAGTCAAACGTCTGGGATTGTCTTGACTCACTGAGTCTAGCCAATCCCTGACGTTTAACTCGACCAACTGACGTTTGACCAATGTCGATCTATCGGAATTATATTCGAGAGTTAGCACCCTGTAAGGATAACGACGACCTTAAAACAATGTATTAGGTAGGTACTCGTAATAGTACTAAAGAAAGAAGAGAGAGAGATTGAATTGTTTTGAAAAAGAGAATTCGGAGATCAATACAGCAAAGACTATCTAACGTGTCTGATGGCTTAGCTAGAGTAATCTAGTAGTTTCATACACTTCAAAGACTGGTCTACAAGACATGTATCGTGGCTAATAGAGCAATAATTGTATGAAGTGAATTGACTCTTTACCGGCCGCTTATTTGCTAGTCCTATTATCATGGATTAAAATAGAATATGAAGAAGCAATCAACTGCAAAATAATAGCCCTTATTAGCCGTCCTTCGTAACATCGATAAGGTGATAATTAGCGTGGGATGTGCAGCACGTGCGTGATATAAGAACTCTTTGTGTTTAAAAAAATATTGTTCTTGATGAGCTACAAAGTAAAAACGGTAAAGAAAAGACTAAACATGCAATCTGAATTAAAGTCCTATCAAGCTGGTTACAAAGGTAAATTAGAACTTTTATTTTTCATTATCTTGAACATCAAATATTACGAGCAAAACAGTTTACAAAAATCGTTTAAATTTCTTTAATGCCTATAAAAACGTCTTCACATTTCTCAAGAAAAAACTTAATCTAAAGTCAGTCGCAGGCGCGCCATACCTATTACTTCAATGTTGTTTTTCAATTAAAATCGTAATCACACACACATCAGGCGCACAAAGAAATCGACGGTTCGCAAAAAATATAATAGACCTGGGAATATTCATGTTCTAATACGCATGCGTTAATTTATGCAAGACGACACTACTTTTTATTTAAGAAAAAAAGTTTACAAAGGCCTTCGTCAAAAATTGCGATCACTAGTGTCACCTAACACTTCGAAGGGGAGAGAGCCCGTCAACCCTAACGTGACATGTCATTGTACTTCCTATTTTTGTCACTTAAAAGATTTTTTTTTTACCAAGGCAAAGGAACAAAAACTGTCTAATTGTAACAGTTTTTTGTGCGCAGGTTTTAAGCTCGATTATTTTTTCTTTTGTGCCGGTGCAGATTTAAGAAATAACTTCTTAAGGACAATTTGAACCGTTAGGCTTAGTTTTTTTAACAGTTTTAGATTTAAACAAGTAAAAAACAGAAAATAATTGTAAGCCGATAGTTTTATTTGATCATTCGTGGATTTGTGAACTTGTAACTATTTTGTTAAAACGTGAGAAATTTGTGAATTGTAAAATGAGTATTCAGGTGTCACACGAAAACAAGAATATTAAAAAAATCTCACCATGTAGGTAGATACTATACTTTTACGAGAATTTAAACATAATTGTCTACAGATGATAATTGTCTACAGATATTTATTTATACAGTTCCAAAGTACCTAAATTAAATTCTCAGCCGGAATTACACAGGACAAGTAAGCGACACGAACAGATATTTCACATGGCACACCTGTGGGACAGGAGGTGAAAACACGAACCTTGTTATTAAACCAATCCGATCGATTGGAAAGGGTTAAGAAACTTATAATAATTGCGAACAAAAGAGATCCGCTTCGATCCCAAATTCTATTATTTATAGTTTCCGATCACAGTTTGAATACGCCTTAATTATCGGCTGTGTATGTCGCACCCTTAACGTTTATTTCTTTTTTAAACTTTCACGGGACTAAGAACTTTCACGGGTTAAATTATTTTTAACCGATTTTTTTTTTCTTTTTCTTGTTGTGTTTTGTGGTAACACCTCCGTGGTTAGAAATTGTTTTTGCCACTAAATTGCACCCTTTGTTGTTAATTTTGTTTTTAGGCATTGTTACTGTCTTTATTTCTTTTTTCTAGTCAACAGAATTCCAAGTTAAGGTTCTTCATATTTTACCCCATTCTTTTAGGCTATAATAATAATAAAATTATCTAACCAGTAGGATTTCAGTTTGCATAAAAAAAATGTCGGTAGCAAAAAGATACCGACGACAAAAAAACAAGCTGCAGCTTACCCATGAATGTTTAAATAACCCATTAAAAATCTCGTCAGGAACTACTCCAAATATTGATTGAGGTGTACCGTAAGGGTGTTCAAAGGTACCCCATAAGTGCCATAACGGATAAGTCAGTACCTGGGGATGTCTTTAATAAGCCAGAAATTGTTTTGAACCGTGTTCGGTAAGCGTAAAGATTTCGCTCGGATTAGTTCGGTGATCGGCAACGTATTTCTTGGGTGTGAGGCGCTCAAAGTTTTTGCACCAAAAATATTTGGGATGGGTAAAAAAATATATGACGAGTGAAAAAATAAACATTTTGACGGCTATTAAGGTAGCAAAAAAGACATTAAAATAACACAATCAATGAATAATCTAATCTTTAAGACAATCAATGTCAAAAACTTGTCAAAAAAGTAGGGAAATTACAGTTATTTTTGACAGAATGACACTGAGATCAGACTGTGAACGTCCTTAAAATTACGAGAATTGCCCCTCTGAACACAAAGTTTTAAAATTGCTACTGAATTGAAAATCATGAAAATTGATCAATTTATTGCAAAGATTTCTTAATTTGTTTAAATTTTATATCTTTCACGCTATTTTGAGAATCTGAGGCCACAATGGTACTTTTGTAACCATTGATTGGTATCCACAATGAGTTACAAACTCTGCTTTCACATTGTAAAGTGATATATTTATATTATTTTTACAGCCCCCTGTCGATTTTATTGAACAATACATACTTACATAAACCCATGTGTATGTACAGTTATGCGACTTAGGGTTGAGTGTAACTACATAGGTTTGAGAAATGAGTTTGTTTGAAAAATTACAATTTGGTTAACTTCTTAGCAAATAGATTTTTGAAGCTGTTACTTGTATGTGATTATTAATGGTGTTTGTCTTGTACCTCCTCGACTGTTGAGAACTTGAGGAATTAGTCGTGCGTAATATATTTTGATGATTTGAAAATTGAGTTCGGTATTAATGGTCTCTTATGGGTGTGCAAATAGTTTTCACTTGGTAGTTTTGGGACCCTTCTGGTCCCATCCGGAAAGCTACCAAGATACAGACTTATTATACTTAACGACTTGGCTACAACAAACTCGATTTTTTATAGTAGACAACATAATAATTTCTAGTCGAGCCTACAAAATATTATTCGCTAGACAATGTCGACGTCTGATGTAGTCAATATTATTATAACTACAAAATCACCACTCAATCACTGACCTCAATCTAACTGTGTGCAATTGATTGCATGATCATATTATTATGTATTAATAAAGAATCACTACCACCAACTTATTGGATCTATAATTTTTCCAATTTCTCGTTGCCGGCCTGAAGACATTCTTTACTCAGTAAGCTTTGTCATAGACCTCAAAGAAAGATGGAAAATGAGACACAAGACATACAATATCGCACAAATATTTCACAAACAATTCCACAAAACACACAAAGCACTACACTAAAAAACAAACCCCATAAAAGCACCATAACATCTAAGTTTACGGGCGTTACAATGATAACTATTTCTTATCAGTACCTACACGGTGACATATCGAGAATTCAAAATGTTATGACATCGAAATCTGTACCGTAACCGAGCAACCATAAAATAACCATTTCTTTCATGTTATATGAGGGTGTAAAAGGTGCGTAAGGGGTTAAATAGCTATCTTAGAGCGTTAAAACCGTAACGATACAAACTACTGGAGTGGAAACCGTAAAAAATCAAAGTTAACGGTTGGGTATGGATGCGAGATGACGAGTAAATGGTGTTTTAATCACAGTAGAGCAATCTTGACTGTTGTTTTGAAGGTGATTCTTGACCCAAGGTAAGTCTAGGTGGGGTGCTTGGGCAGAGAACCTCCACGTGTGCCCGGGGACTGGAGTTCCCTTCTGGATACGTCCGGGGGGAAGATCAGTGTTCGGGCCGGTGCATCCTGGGGTGCGGACAGCGACTTCCCATTGGGATTATTTCCCAGTGGGATCTCGCTGTCCGCACGCTAATATTCTGCCAGGAGGATCACACCACACAGATCGCTCTGAGTAGCAGAGCGGCAAGTGTGGTGGGGTCGGAGCGGGCCCGGTGTGCACTTACCCTGCCGCCGGGCAGGCAGGAGGGGTAACCCCCCTTCTGCCACCGCTAATATCGTAGCCCCGGAGACAGTTAAGGTCATGTCTCTGGCTGTTGACGGGGGTCGAGGGTCTTGGCTTAACCGCCCGGACCGCGAGGAAGATTAACCTCTATAAAAAATTCCCCAAACCTTCAAGCGGCGGCGCACCGTGAGGAAGGTAGTAAGCTTGGCTAATGGGTAGCTTGATTTAGTCGCTAGTGCGAACCATTATTTTTTGAGTAAATACAACATGTTTTACACTCGTGGGAACAGATATGGAAAATTTTAAAAACAAAAACCAAACAGAAGAGATGAGGAGTGATGCGGAGTCGGAGTCCGACGCCGCATCTGAAGGAGCGAGCACGGAAGGCTCTGGGAGCCCTAGCCGTGTGGAGGAGGTGGCCGCTGCTGCAAAGAAGAGCTACAGCAAGCGGCCAAGGTCTGAGGACAGCCAGAGGTTGTCCTCAGACGGAGAGCTGGCCTCGGCTCGGAAAATCCCCACCAGCAGGCGGGGAGGAGTCCGAGAGCGAGGCAAGGGGAGGGGGCTCACTGCCCGTGAGGCGGCAGAGCGAGCGGAGGAGCCCGCAAAGGAGGGGGGGACTGGTCGCGCGGTCGCCTCGGGGTCCTCAGGCGATGAGACCGGTACGGTTGGTGGCCCCGAGGCGGACCGCAAACTTAAGTTCGCGGCAGTCGTGGAGGCCGCGATCCGGGACGTGGCCCTGAAGAAGCTTAAAGCTTCCAAGAACAGGGCCGTAGTCTCGGCGACGGCCTCCATCATGGCGGCAGCGGAGGCGGCCGGCTGCGCCGGTCCTTCGGCCGGCGAAGTCGCCGAATTGCGGGCGGAGCTCGCCCGCCTGACGGCCGCCATGAGGGGCCTCCAGGAGGAGAACGGGAGGCTCCGGGCAGACCTGGCCGCCCTAAGGGTCACCGGTGGCGTCCAGGCGAGCCAGCCCGTCCCGGTGGAGAACCAGGTCTTGAACCTGGTTCGGCAGGAGCTGGCGACCTTCCAGGCGCGGTTCTCCGTCCTGGAGGGTATTGTCCTCCGCCCCCCACTGGCGGGCAGGACGGCCCCGGGGCCGACGAAGGCGGCCTCGTACGCGGCTGCTGCGGCAGCTGCCGCCCCTAAGCCCGGACCGTCCGGTCGGGCCCAGGCGCCGACCAAACCGGTGCCGGCAGGGGGAGCCTCGGTGACGGCGAAACCGGCGCCGCCGACTGGTGGAGCCCCGGCGCCGGCAAAACCGGCGCCTGCCAGGAAACAGAAGGGCCGTCCGGCAAGGGGGGTGGAGGCCGCGGCACCTACGCCCCGCCCCTCCCAGGAGTCTCCCACTTCTCCCACGACCGCCGCCGAGTGGCAGGTGGTCGGGGAGAAGAAAAAGGCGGCTAAAGCGGCTAGAAAAAAGCGGCAGAGGAGGCGTCGCAAGGAGCGAGCCGTTGCGGCTAGGCTTCGCTCCCCAAAGACCGCGGCTGTAGTGATTACGCTACAGCCGGACGCGGTTAAGAGGGGAGTGACGTACCGCGACGTGCTCACCAAAGCGCGGGAGACGGTGGACCTCCAGGAGCTGGGGATCACCGGGGGCCTCCGGCATAGGGTGACCGCTACTGGCGCCCGCATGCTGGAGATCCCTGGTGCGACGAGTGGCCCCACCGCTGACGCCCTAGCTGAGAAGCTAAGGGCGTCCCTTAACGCGGAAGAGGCTCGAGTCTCCAGGCCCGTTAAGTGCGCAGACATGCGCATTTTGGGCCTGGACGACTCCGTAACGGAGGAAGAGGTAGTGGCCGCTGTCGTCAGGACGGGCGGGTGTCTCGCCGATCAGGTGAAGGCGGGCACCGTACGTCCTGATCATTCGGGCATGCGAACCGTTACGGTAAGCTGCCCCGTGACGGCGGCCAAAAAGATCGTGGAGGGCCGAAGACTCCTGGTGGGCTGGGTTTCAGCGCAGATCAAATTGCTGGAACCCAGGCCTCTGAGGTGCTTCCGATGCCTCGTGGGACACCACGTTGGCATCCAATGCACCTCGGAGGACCGCAGCGCTCTGTGCTTCCGCTGCGGCCAGCCCGGACATAAGGCCGGCTCGTGCACTGCCGCGCCGCACTGCGTCGCATGTGCGGCTGCTGGCAAGCCGGCCGATCACCGGGCGGGGAGCAAGTCCTGCGCTCCGCCCGCCGGGACCAGGAGGAAAGGCAGGCCCTCCGCCACCGCCACCGTCGCCGCCGCTTCTGCCGCTGCCGCCGCTTCTGCCGCCGCCACCGCTCCGGTTGCTGCCGCCGCTAGCGCTGTTGGGGGGCCCTCACAAAGGGTCCGGGAGGGGGCTGAAATGGAGGAGTAACGGCTCCATTACGCCTCCTCCAGGCGAATATCAACCACTGCGCCTGTGCTCAGGACCTGTTGCTCCAGAGCATGGCGCAGTGGTCGATTAACATCGCCGTGGTCGCTGAGCCGTACTTTGTCCCGCCCAGGGATGACTGGGTGGAGGACCTGAGCGGCTCAGTGGCCATATTATCGTCGGCTGCCGCCGGTACCCCGTCCCTCGAAGGTGTCACGAAGGGACAGGGGTGCGTAGCAGCACGGTTCGGGGAGATAGTAGTAGTGGGAGTGTACTTCTCTCCGAACCGAACTCTCGCCGAGTTCCACAACTCTTTAACAGAGTTGACTGTCGTCGTCGGAAACCAGTCCTTCCCCGTGTTAGTGCTCGGGGACTTCAACGCCAAAAATTTGGCCTGGGGTTCCCGTTGCACGGACATGCGGGGAAGGATGGTGGAGGACTGGGCTCTGGAAACAGGCCTGGTCGTCCTAAATCGGGGTTCTGTTCCCACGTGTGTGCGGATGCGGGGCGAGTCGGTGGTGGACATTTCGTTCGCTAGCCCCGCTCTGTCACAGCGAGTAATTGACTGGCGCGTCATGGAGGAGGTGGAGACCTATTCCGATCATCGGTATATCCGGATCGACGTCTCCGCCCAGACCTCTAGCGCGCCGGTCCAACAGACCCCGAGTGGTCCGCGGTGGGCGCTGAAGCAGCTGGACCGGGAGCTCCTCCTGGAAGCCTCAATCGTGCAGGCCTGGGTGTCATCACCAGACAGGCCTGCCGACATTAACAACGAGGCGGAGTGGTTCCGGGAGGCCATGTCCGAGATTTGTGACGTGGCAATGCCCCGAGTTCGGCCAGGATGCGCCCGACGTCAGGTGTACTGGTGGTCGCAGGAGGTAGAGGTGTTACGCAAGGCGTGCGCTGATGCGCGACACCTGTACGCCAGGCACCGCAGGCTCCGCATCCGCCCTCCGGATGCGGAAGCCACGGAGGCGGAGCTGTACGAGGGGTACAGAGCGGCGAAGACCGCCCTCCAAGAGGCTGTACAGCGGGCCAAAGATATGGCCCGCGAGGAGATGCTGGAGACTCTGAACAGAGATCCATGGGGGCGCCCTTACAAAATGGTGCGGAATAAACTCCGCACCTGGGCCCCCCCACTGACGCAGAGTCTCCGGCCACAGCTGGTGGAGGAGGTGGTGAGCGCTCTGTTCCCTTCACGGGGGGAGCATACTCCCCCGCCCATGGCTCCGCCAATTGCGGTGTCCGAAGCGGACCACGCGGACGACGACGACATTCCTGAAGTGACCGGGGTAGATCTGAGAGTGGCGGTAGGCAGGCTGAAGGCCAAAAATACCGCCCCAGGGCCCGACGGCTTGCCGGGCAAAGCCTGGGCCCTGGCCTCGACGGCTCTCGGACCCCGACTGGAGGCGCTCTTAAGCGCATGTATGGAGAGGGGCCAGTTTCCACTCCGTTGGAAGACGGGGAAGCTGGTCCTCATTCGGAAGCCAGGGCGCCCTGCGGACTCTCCGTCCGCATTCCGGCCCATCGTGCTGCTCGACGAGGTCGGCAAGCTCTTTGAAAGAGTGATTGCGGGCCGCCTCGTCGGGCACCTGGTGAGGACGGGGCCGGATCTTGCGGATAGCCAGTTTGGCTTCCGCAAGGGGCGCTCTACGGTGGACGCCATCATGCGCGTGAGAGCCCTCACGACGGGGGACGCGGTGTCCCGGGGTGGGGTGGTCGTGGCGGTGTCACTCGACATCGCCAACGCGTTTAACACCCTGCCCTGGAGCTGCATTGGGGAGGCACTCCGGTATCACCGGGTGCCGACCTACCTCCGTCGAATAGTCGGGGCGTATTTGACGGACAGAGCCGTCATCTACCCCGGTCGCGATGGGGAATGGAACCGGCGAGAGATGTCGTGCGGTGTCCCACAGGGATCGGTCTTGGGGCCGCTCCTGTGGGACATCGGTTACGACTGGGTGCTGCGGGCAGACCTCCCTGATGGCGTCAGCGTAGTTTGCTACGCTGACGATACGCTGGTCCTGGCGCAGGGGAGGTCGCATCAGGCGGCGGCCGACGCAATGACACGCGGGGTTGCGATAGTCGTGGAGAGGATCCGGCAGTTGGGTCTCGAGGTGGCTCTGCACAAGTCCGAAGCCATGACATTTCATGGGCTTCGGAACGGGCCACCATCGGGATCCCAACTAACGGTAGGAGGGGTTCACATCGGCGTCGAGACGACGATGAAGTACCTGGGTCTCGTCCTCGACAGCCGGTGGAACTTCGTGGAGCATTTCCGACGTTTGGCCCCCAAACTGGAACGGGCTGGGGCCGCTTTCAAGCGGCTCCTGCCCAACCTGAGGGGGCCAAACGCCTCCTGCCGGAGGCTTTACGCGGGGGTCGTGCGGTCCATGGCCGTATATGGCGCCCCGGTGTGGGCGCGTTCACTGCGGCTTCGAGCCGCCCACTACCTGAACGCGCCCCAAAAGGTGGTCGCCATACGGCTGATACGGGGGTACCGCACGATCTCGCGCGAGGCGGCAAGCCTCCTTGCCGGACTGCCGCCATGGGATCTGGAGGCGATGGTCCTCGCGCGCCTCTTTGAGTGGCGCGCGGAGGCACTACGCCGGGGGGAAAACCCGCTTCCGCGGCAAATTGCTGCGGAGCGGACAGACCTCCGGCGCGATCTCATGGCGGCATGGAAAGCGCGACTGTCGCAACCCAGCGCAGGGCACGCCGCGATAGCGGCGGTAAGGCCCCTCTTTGAGGAGTGGCTAGAGAGGCGTCACGGCGCCCTCACCTACCGCCTGACGCAGGTCCTCACCGGACACGGATGTTTCGGGAGGTTCCTGCACATCATCAGGCGGGAGGAAACGCCCGGGTGTCACCACTGCGAGAATCGCCCTGAGGACACGGTGGAGCATACGGTGGAGGTCTGCCCGGCTTGGGCAGAGCACCGCCGTGCCCTCGTAGAGGCGATCGGCAGCGGCGGCGACCTCTCGCGCCCGGCCCTGGTCCAAGCCATGGTCCGGGGCGAGAGGGAGTGGGAGGCAGTCACCTCCTTCTGCGAAGCAGTCATGCTAGCGAAGGAGGTGGCGGGATGGGCGAGGGAGAGAGCTGAGAGAGCCGCCCGTCCCAGCCGCCGCGGTAGACGCTCCGGGCGTCGGGAGCCGCGTGACGACTCCCGGCCACCGTAGGCGCGGGCCTGCGGACGGCGAGTAATGGGTAGCTCGCCGTCCGATCAGGACCAGGCCCGTGCCGGACGGCGCGTATGTGTTCCACGCGCGCCTCAAAGAGATGTCAGCATCGAAGGAGGGGCCCGTCAGGGCCGAAGCCTGCCGGGGCAGCGGGATTGTCCGAAAGGGTTACCGCTGCCTCGGAACATAAAGGGCTAAGGAAGGAACACGGATGGGTTTTAGTCAGTAAGAGTCTGACACTCCCTTCCGCTCCACCCAGAGCGGGAGGGGTCATTGGATGATTTCCCATCCTTAAAAAAAAAAAAAAAAATAAAAAAAAAATAAAAAAAAAAAAAAAAAAAAAAAAAGGTAAGTCTAGGTACCTACTTTTAAGGTTGTTTTTCTTTTCGAGTGGATGTCAAGAGTAAAAACACTTTAATAGGTTAGATGAGCTGGGCCCAATAGATGGCCACCCCAATCACGGCATCAGTGGCGTGTTTTAAGGTCCTTAGAAGTGCAAGTTTATGAACAGTTTGAACAACCCAACATATGGGAAATGGTTATTACACTATACTTATTTGTACTTTTTTCATTTGCATTTCCCACAAATAAAACACACACTTTAACACTTTACCTAATCTTGGTTAGTACAAACAAATTCATCTTAGACCATCGTTTAAACAATGACTTTTTTATTCATCTTACTTCTACATACACATAACAGACCATCTCGGCTGCATGTTCCGAAAGGTTAGGCAGAGCTGCACCTTACTTCACCCACATTTCACCAGTTACAGTTATCTACATTATTCTTTCACCAAAATACACTTTCCTACTCCAACAACAACTGCCACACATTTATTCCCCTAGTAACTCTATGGACCATAAATCTGATATTCAGGTAGCAACTTAGATAAGCATGTGAAAACTGTCTGTTACATACTGAAGCCCATAAATATGACATTAGCACGTCGTATGGAGTTGCCTTTAATTACTTGCACCCTATTGTGGAGTATGCTTTATGATCTGTACTTACGTCTTAAATAGTGTGCTAGAGTTTGACAGTTGATTTAAGATGGCGTCTTGTAAAGGGGGTTATAATCATTGAAATTGAGTTTGTTGTACAAAAAATAAATATCTATAGCGTTACTTTTACACCTGACCTAAAAAATTAAACAAAAAATTGCACGTCGATCGAAATAATTCAAAAATAGAAGTTTAAAAACAAATGAATGCGTTTTATTTTAAGTGACTTGAAATAAAGAGCAAAACTTACTGCCGCACTCAAAATTAATCAATCATTAACTTTGATTAACCACCATATCTTGGCACAAAAGTCGACAAGACTGACTGTCATATTTTCGACTGACAGCATTTTAGTTTATACTTGTCAATTAAAGTTAATTATTGATTAATTTTAAGTAACGACTCAGTTCCGGGGATAGAGTCAACTGAATTTTACTGAAGACGTATGTATGTACCCGTGTTTAACAAGTATATTCCTTCAAGTGACGTACTAATAAACTTTTTAATGAGTTTAATTCATGAAGCACTATAAAAATAATAATATTATAAACGGATACAAAAGAAAACCAATCAATTAACAAAACAGACAACTTCCCAAAAAAAAAACTTATAACACAATAAAAAATAATACCTACCTATTACATCGAAAAACACATGTTATTGTTATCTTTTGAATATCTATCAAATTGTCACTACGGAGGGCTTTTGAAGTGTCAAAAATGCGCTTGAAGTGGTCAGTAGATGGTAGATAAAACCACCCCACCTGTGAACCGACCCCTGGGGGACAGTGGCGTTTACTATGTTTAACATCGACACTTGCTTTACGCACGTTTTCATTTGGAGAGTGGGCTAGGAGAGTGAAATTGTGGATTTTGTGTGGATGGAACACTATCATTTGAATAACTTATGTCTTTAACACAGTCAGATAAATTAGTCGCTTATAAAATTGGCACAATACGCCAGTGGTGTCCATTACAATTGTCAAATTATTTAAGTTAATAGTTCTCAACGTGACGCTGGCAGAATAGTCGTCATCGGCTTAATCACCGAAAAAAGTAGTAAGAATAGAATTAAAAAAAATATTACTTTGCCTAAAACACTTGTAAGGATTCCGTACATAACTATCAGTAATCACCAATATATCTACTAAGCATGTTAATAAGGATACCTACAGAGACCGTAAAGAGTGATCACTACTGTCTAATTCAGAAGTACAAGATTTTTTGTAAAGTTTGGGCTGAAAGGGACTGTGGGGAAAAACAAAAAACCGGCCAAGTGCGAGTTGGACTCGCACACGAAGGGTTTCGTACCACCATACAATATTTAACACTACATATAAAATAACGGCAATAAAATCACGTTTGTTGTACTCGTATGGGAAGGGGGGCCCTTAAAACATATATTCTGTTTTTAGTAGGTATTTGTTGTTATAGCGGCAATAGAAATACACATTCTGTGAAAATTTCAACTGTCTAGCTATCACGGTTCATGAAATACAGCCTGGTGACAGACAGACAGACGGACAGTGGAGTCTTAGTAGTAGGGTCCCGTTTTTACCCATTGGGTACGGAACCCTAAAAAGGAGCATTGGTGAGTGCAACTTGTTGCGTGTGTAACATTATAGCTGAACAGCTGAAGAAGTGCCAAAAACAACGTTATTAAGACAACAGCAATCTACAAAACAATTCTTACTTAAATATCGAAACTAAATTTCAATTTAGTTTTCATTTGCAAACAGCTTTGTTTACAAAGTTAAAGGTTCTAGTACAGCAGTTAAGTGTCAAAAAGGCACACGAAATGGTTAGCAGATCGAGATAAGTACACCCCTACTTGTGTTGACCACGCCACCACGAAACTATAGACTTGCTAAGAATGTGTGAGTGGCATGTATACCAACAAATTGGTCATTACACACTGTAGTCTTGGCTCAGGCTCACGTACACGTACGCAAGCCTCGTCTACATGCGAATCTGGGTGTAGTTTGCAGAAAGTCCCCTTTATTTCTCGTTGAATTTTTAGCAACAACGACAGTCTTTTGTTTGTATACGTGTGCGAAGTATGACTAGACAGTTGACTGGCTGTGGTAATAACGTTACTGTTGGAATAGGCACTGTATACTCGTGTGAGTGATTTGTCCAGTAGGGTTGGTGTAGTGTTTGTAGCACACATATAAGTCGATCATATGGTCGCCAATTGTTTGTTTACAATGTTGAAACTAAAAGTTGGGAAATTTTCCAGTATCGGTCCTTCGTAATTAGTTAGTTACTAGTAGACTGACAAAGTATATTTTGGTAAGTAAGTATTATTTGGTAAGTATAATTTCATCAAAGTCTTTTATCTTTCATGTTGAATAAAATTGACGGCTGACAGTTCTAGTATGGAAAGACTGTCGAAAATTCAAAATTTATTCTCTGGACAAGACTTATTCTAAGTATAAAAGTTTAGTGGAATTCGCCCTTAAAAATAAAAACGAATTATTTGAATTAGAATCGATGTGCTCTAATTTGGTGACTTTAAAAGGTATGGAATAATTGGGAACGAATCGGCTCTCGATATATCCACATTAGGTTCCCAGCAATGTATGACAACACTCATTTGATTTTAAGGAAGTTTCTGAAACATATTTCAATAGTAAAATACCAGTCAAGAAACCCACCCTTATTTTACCTAAAACATTGTAAGGTGAAAGCGCCATGGCCCTTAAATATCTTAGCGCATCCACCTTAACTAGATATCCATGTCTAAGCAATCTCAGCGAAGTGCTCGTCACATGTTTGCACAATCGATATATCGAGCGTGGACACTGGGCCAGAGAGTTTCCGTTCCGGCGCCGGAGCGGGCCGTCCTGTGACCCGTGTTACATTGACAACCGCATTGTTGTAATCATAACATATCTACATATTCTAATATATTACGATGATTGGGGTAAATTATAGTGGTATTGAGTTAAACTCTTCATTGAGTCACTTAAGCCCAGCGTCTTGAACGAAAATCAACACAAAAATTTGCTAACAAAATGTCAAGCGCCCGTAAACTGTTGTGATTTTTTTACGAAATTATCAACAGTCAATCGGATCACTTGACTTCTGTTTAATTGCAAAACATACAAACAGTAGGAATGGCTTTCATTTTGACAGTTCAACAACATCACTTGCGTGATTTACGTTGACGAACAGACAAATTTTTCGAACATACTAAGCAATGGATACAGCAAGGTTGTTAAAGTTGGATTGATTTCTTAAAGTGCGCATGATTTATAAATATCTACATGACATGACATGTGTCTCGCCGTTTCCGAATGCTACCGTTTGATATCTTTATAGTTCTTAACTGTCAACACTGCCTCAATATGGCCACATTGAAATAAATGATTTTGACTTTTGACTCTTTAATCGCTTTAGTGACCATTTCAGTTCGGTTAATATTAATTTTTGTTGTAATATTTAAGAATTTTAAATTCTAAGTATATAAAACACATGTAAATTGGATATTACTGAACGATTAATTTATTTACGGGAACCACACGCTGCGATGCCAAAAGATTAATTGTTTAATCTATATGAAGCGAAACATTAAAATATAGAAATTGTTGACATTTTGAACTTTCCCAAACTGGGAAAAATATGGACAGAAAGTCATCACCTGGGCCTGATATGTAGAAACTCCTAATTAATAAAGATTTCCTATAATTTTTCAAACATCTTGTCGATAATTCATGTAGGTATGTAAGCCCACATGCCACGCGATGACAATAAAATCGACACGGAAATCAACTACGATTTATTACAGAAAACATAAATTAATTGTTACGTTTATATTCTTTGGGCCATAAAATATAATATCTTTGCATAATTTATTACAGATTAGCTTTTGTCTGTGGGCTTGCTTGAGTTGCTACGTCAGAAGCCCAATTTTGAATTAAGAAACATCTATGTTTGGTTTTAGAAAAGTCCTTACATACAGCCAGTACCATCGATAAACGGTTTCATAAAGAAATGAGATTAGATAGGATGGCACGACCCAAAATATAAGAAAAAGAATCGTATTGTGACATCTATTTCAAACTCTTATCAAAGACGTAAATCAGTGGTAATATAATAAATCTGTTTAGAATGTCATGCATTCTAAACAGATTTATTATAAGTATGTAGATAATTAACAATCAAAATATACACCTACGGCATCGATCGTAATGAATGACGCAGGGTCCGGCGTCAAACATGTCCGGCCGGACACGACCCACGTCCTTCACTGCTTTCAAACTATTTCTACAATAATAAAATAATGCCTACGTTCGCCGGACGCCCGGACGGCACGGCTGTCGACTTCGAGTGGGCGAGTGTACAAGTTCCTTTATTGAAAATGATTCATTTTATGGTTTTTGGAAGTTACATTCGGCCTATTCAATTTTCTATGTTAGTAATTGATTTGTCGTTTTGATTTAAATATTAGGCATGTCGTGTCGTGAAGCTCAGTTTTACTGTCGCTCTTCATGGGTTCAATTTGATGGCGTCGTAAATCAAAATGTTATTATTGCTAATTGACTTTTCAGCTGCGAGGCATTTATTTGGATTCAATTATCAAATTGTTTCACGGGACAAATCAGAAAATTTCAAGAAAATATAAATTCAATTAATCTTTATTGCAATCTATAATGCTCACACATGTGGTAAGTATTAATAAATAGAAACATTTATGGACCCTGTCGGGCACAGCGAAATTTTAAATAAGTAAGAGAGAGGAAGACCGCTTTTATGATTTTCCTTATTACTTATTAAATATTTATTTTATATCTTTTCTATCTGTTATTTACAACAGTATTATTTATTATTACTTTTTTTTTTCTGTAAGTCAATCTATCAAATCAAATCAGAGAAGATCAAGAATAGTAGGTATCTAGTCGAAATATCGATATTTCCAAAACGATCATTGAAGTGCGGTTTTCCGCAGTTACTGTTCATCGGGTGACATATGTAAATAAATAATAAGCTTCAAGTAAACAGTCCCTCAGCACAATCGTAACCTTTAAACAGCCATCAAACCTAACCTAACAAGAAAAATTACACTCGTTAAAAAATCGATTCCTTTTTCCAGAAAGCGATTATTTCATCGTTCCAAACGTTGTTTGTTTTGTTAGTACCGAGTAGCGTGCAACAATCGATACAAGCTGATTGCATTAAGCAATTACAGTGTATTTAATTACCGAGCCAGTTAATTAGGGAAGCCTTATGTTCGCTGCAATGGTAGGGTTTCTACGGCCTCCCTCATTTACACTTGCAACAACGTTTGCATTTTTAACATTGTACTACTTGTCGCTAAGTTCGTTAAAGGATTAATTTCATGTAAGCAGAGGTGTTCGCTTGTTATGACATGAACTGTGAAGGTGATGTTTCTATTTTTAACCGACTTCAAATAAAGGAGGAGGTAGGTTTTTTATACAGTAAATGTACATATATATGTGTGGATGCACTTTTCAAACTAGGTGTCAAATATTATAATTATTTTATATTATAGTATTCATCTGTTTTGCCAGCAATGTGCCCTGCCCACTGCCAGACAATTTTTTTTTCTTTTCAAGTTTCTTCAAATTGGGGGAAGCCTATGTCCAGCAGTGGACGTCTTTCGGCTTAAATGATGATGATGATAAAATCAATGTTCTTCTTATTCGTGTTGTTGACACGACTGTATTTCAAATCTTGTTGGCCCAAAATTTCGCTGCTTCCACGGCCTCGTCGGTAGCAGCACAGAGGTCACTTTGTTTGCATGTTTTGGGACACAGAGAACAGGGTAGGAGGTCGAGCATAGTTTGCGACATAGCTCCATATTCATATCCAGCTGCCGTTCCATCGAGGTAGCCCGAGGTAGATAAATGAAATCGTTAATCGATCGCCTTGAAAATTCAACGACATTTTCTCGTAATGAATTGGCTAAGCAATACTATAGATAATATTTAATCTAAAATAAGATTTAACTAAAACTTCACGAAACAAATATTCCAATAAAGAGCACAAAAGTAAAAGAAAACAAGCGAATTGTTTTGTAAAACTTCTGAATTTAACCATCCCGGTCGCTCGCTACTCATAAAGTTGACAAAATTTTGGCAACCCTGTTCCGCAGTTAATTCGCGGCTTGCATTTCGCACGAAATTTTGTGCCTGTATTTAATTAAGTTCCATGAAAAAGTACCGCAATGGAAAAGGTAAAAGTTTTCTCGTAAATACTGCCTAAAATTTGTAACTTACTGTTTCAGTGCGCTGCAATTAATTTCACGAATTAAGACTTCGAAAACGAGGGTTTAAAAGCCTATGAAGTTCAGTTTATAAGTTTTGAAATATCAACATTTTTGTTGACGATACGCTATCACGCGAGACTTGTCTTATAAATTGATTCTCTTCACAAATGAAAACAGGATGAACCTTTTCAGCACGTTGGAAGGATACTAGGAAATTCACTTCATCTTTTGTCCTGAAGTTTGAAACTCTTCATAACTGTAAACTCAGTGAAGTGATTAACGCTTCTACAAAATGACAAAATATGATTTCTCCATTTACTCTTTTATACTATACATAAAGGGAGATGCATCATAACTTGTGAATGCATTAAACCTCTTTTGTTCGTCCTAATTACTACCAGCCAGTGCTAAATGGTCTCTTGTTACTAACCGAATGTTTAGAAGTGAAGGTCTTGATAAGCTAGTCATCAAAATGAAATGCTCGTCCTTTAGTTGACATAAACTGACTGATTCTGATTAAAACTGAGATTAGTTTCCCGTTATTAGCATATTAAGAGACAGGGGCGATGTGAATAGCAATTTACCTTTGTTAGAAATGTTAAGCTTGTTTTTTGACACAATTGTTATGACGTAAGTACAAAGTTCATATAATTTTGTGAATGCTGAACAGAAAAATTCAAAATGCTAATGGTGTTAATAACCGATGTTGTTACGTTTGTTACTTACATTAAGGTAGTTTAACATACTCGAAAAAATGTTTTTAAATTGAAGGATAGTTGGCAAGAAAGTATGCAAAATCATGGATTTTAGAGATTATCGTCGCACCCTAGGGATTCTAATAAAAAAAACTTTTTACGAGTATCCATTTCAAGTCATTTGAATAATCATTACATTATTTCTTCTAAGATAAGTGTTAAGTAACAAGGGTGTTTTGCCTACCACTTGCCAAAGACCCAATATTATGACTAGTACATACAATGTAATAACTATATGGGCACTTTCTGGTTATGCAAATCTCTTTATAAGGGTGTCTCCTAATATGCAAAGTGTCTCTAATTTTATGCACTACAGTGTAAGATGGCACGAGCGACTATGTTAGCACGAGCTGCATAATCTTGGAGACGAAGACATAAGTCTGTTAAAAACTACCGGTGATATGTACTTGTCGTTTTGAATATATTAAACGAATGTTAATATTGTACAAGTGCTATCAAAGGGGCAATTTCCGTATTTTTTAAGAACGTGGTATTCTAATCTTCGTCTGAATCTGTCAAAAGTACCTCAAATTTATGAAAATTAGAGGTATCTATGTTTATACATTTTTGACATTGATTGGTGCAGAGATTAGCTAGCGAAATGCTGACAGTGTTTAAATACGCGAATTGGCCTTAAGATGGACTGTGTATAATATTAAATACAACATATTAATCAGGGGCGAGTGGAGTAGCAATCATATCTTTGGTTATTGCTTTATCTTTGAAAGCAGATATATCTTTACATTGATTGGTTCATTGTGTATGGTTGAGGATTTTTTTTAAGTATTCTATTTTCTATAAAGTAATACATTTCAGAAACCGTTTTCCTTGATGCTCTTTAGGTTAAGCAAGAGCCGCCTCTAGTTTAACTTATTGTGCATTCTTAAAATCATTTATGTTGTCTTTCATTTCGTGAAAAGAATGTCTAGCTATCATCAATTAAGTTAAATTATTTATAACTACGTCAGATAAGTTACTTCCTCTAACAACATTATCGACAGTTTATTTGGTTATGCAAATGTGCAAACAAGAGCCTATGAAATTCACTTCGTGGTAACGGTATCTTCTAATATGCAAAGTATCTCTAATTTTATGCACTACAGTCTAAGATGGCACGAGCTGCTTTCTTAAACCAGTGGCCAACATCAACAGTGATATAGTCAATTTAGCCATTGTTCATTTTTGGCTATTTGCATAATCTAAGGGCGCAAAATATTCACGATGTAGTATCTAGGTAAGGGTGTCTCCTCATACCAAAATGTCTCTAATTGTATGCACTACGGTGTAAAAATAGCACGAGCTGTTTTTTCCAAACCAGTAGTCAATAGTGACAGAATTAATTTACCTTTAGCCACACTATTGTAAGTTTTTTGGTTAATTGCATAGTCTAAGGGTACAGAATATTTACTTTGCGGTATCTAAGTAAGGGTGACTCCTCATATGCAAAGTATCTCTAATTTTATGCACTACCGTTTAAGATGGCACGAGCTTAAGCGACAATGTTAGGCTGCGTTGTAAAACCAGTAGCCAATAGTGATAGAGTCAATTTACCTCTAGCCACACTATTGTAAGTTTTTGAATATTTGCATAATCTAAGGGTACAAAATATTCACTTTGTGGTATCTAGGTAAGGGTGCCTCCTCATATGCAAAGTGCCTCTAATTTAATGCACTACAGTGTAAGATGGCACGAGTCTAAGTGACAATGTAAGCACGAGCTGCATAATCTAGGAGACAAAGAAATATTTCTTTTGAAACTAGGTACCTTATACTTATCTACTTGCAGAAGTGTGTACTGTGAACTGTGTATAAGGTGGTTTTGAATATATTATAATGTCAGGTGAACCTTGCTTTGTAAACGTTTCTGTGTCTGTAAAGTTGAAATAATAATAATTTTGGCAAATATTTTTCTACTATTTTTTTGATGAATATTAACAATTAAGTTTAAATCGTCGACGCGTCGTTTACAATATTGTAGATAATAATATAATAATAATAATAGTTTATTTGTACATTTTACACATAGTAACGTTGAACAAGAATAAAATAGGTTTAATTGTACAAACGGTGGACAATAGAAATATAAATGAACAATTTCACTCCTAAACTAAGTAAGATAAAACTAGAATTCACGCATTGTCGATTGGAAACAGAACTGCTTCATCTAGGTTTGCTAAGCAAATTCTTTACTGACTCTTATTTCCTAGTTGTTTTACCGTCTGAATGAACTTATTAATCATAATGCAAATTACGTTAATTAAACCATATAAGAATAACAGACACAAAATATTTCCCTATGTGACTGCAAGCATGATATGCAAAGTAAATGATCTTATTTCTGACAATGAGACATCCGCCACGTCTCTCATGCTCCCGGAACATTCCAGCTTGCATATAAAGGCACGCGTCGTTCTGATCTATTTAAATATATGCAAAACACTTAGTACCTGGAAAAAGATAATGGCGCAAAAGAAATATTAAATTGTCCGATTCGTATGTTAATGTATGTGGGAAATAATCTAGATATGTGCGCCCGTTCTTAGCGCGAGCCGTCGCACACGACGAACGTCACGCGCCTTCAATTATTATAAATATGTATATATATTTATTGCCACCCAAATATGTCTTGCGACATTCTTTTTCTCTCCATTCAAATATTTAAATTATGACACTCTGCTATGCAAATCCAGCCTTTGACATTTATTCCAACAAATGAGAAGTAGGAACATTTCATGCAATTTATTTTGCTCTAATTTTCGTATCTAGTTATCAACTCGTAGTTGCGGTATCTCGTCATCATTGTACAAGTAAGAACAAAAGCCATTCAGAAATATGCGTCCGAGCGCCCACAGGAAACAGTGATGTGTGCTGAAGCAATGTTTTCACAACGAACACGTCGCAACAATTAGGTTTTCACTCACTGAGGAGGGTAGCTACAGTTTTGTGCCGGACTCGTGCACAACAATAGATCCTCATTGTCTACAAAGCGAAAGCAGTGAAAACTTCATTTTCTAAATAAAGTTAAATTACGACCAATAATAATAATCTTTGCTTGATGCAAATCAAATGCCATAATGCACGAAACCATTATTTAAAATCGAAAATTCTATTGTAATTGCAAATTACGAGAACCGTAACGGATCGATCGAGGGACTCTAAAGTCTAAACAGTGCAGATTTGAATATTTTTTCAATCAATAACTGATATATGCAAATGTTCGACAAAAGACATTATGCATGTTGCTCTTAACAATGAACCGACCGTTATCGCAACAATTTTATATTTCGTCAAAGGTGCACCAGAAATAATAATTGATCGAACACCATTGTTGCGAATGATACCTACTGGGTACCCCTTGGAATATCGAGAGGTTGGCAGAATCCGAAAATTAACCAATGATCGGTCTAAATTAAATTTTACGATCTGATACCTGCCCTTGTCTGACAAAAGCTCCGTAATCAAATTATGCAGCCGATGCTACCATTGTCGGCTACATGCATAAATTTAAGGCAAGTTATTGTAGATACATCGAAGGGTACGCAGGAAGAAGCTCACAATAATAGATGAGTTGCATCGAGGCTGTTATTGAACGATAAGTTCGTGTGGGAAGAAGGGTTAAGATGATACTTATCAGATAATTGTTACGAATTATTGCATCATACCCGATGATTTGAAAGACGACGTTGGAGATATGAACGTTAAAATATTATTTGAGCTGACAGCATACATTTTGAATATTTTAACAAACATGAGACATCAACACCGTAACCTTGGTGCTGTGTGTTCGTTAAGGACAAGTAACGTTACCATCAAAGCTTCAAACGCCAATCAAACGTCTGTAACAAATCCCACCCTTAGTGGAAACAACGCGAATATCGCATTACAAAAAAGTTCGTTATGAAAAGAAACCGTTACTATTACCAAAGGGTATGACAACGCGCGAGAGGGCGATCCAATTTTAGTGAATTTCTTATAGCAGTAATGATATGGAGCACGGGCGTTGCATACTTTAGCGAGAGAAAAGAAATTTGGGAGACGTTGCGAACATTGATATGTAGATGAGATGGCACAGGTAGCGAGGGGTCTTATTGAAATTAGAGATACATATATGAAATTCGTGAATAGAAGTATTACTGATCGAATATAAAGATAGTGGGAACACAGACGTAAATCTTGCAGCAGAAAATAACGTCTTTTCCGTTACATCATGTGCATTAGTGAAACTGTTGGGACGTAAAATTTGCCTACATGTAATATTTTTGCGCAATTTCCCATTCGATTGTGTTATGCAATGAAATTGTTTTAGAATTGCGGTAGTAGTTATATTAATACGAATAAAATGTGTTATGATAAAATATGTAATGTGTTTCCATAAAAAAGGTTTCTGTATATTTTCAATACTGACAAGTCGTAATCAAAACACCTAAATAGTATAGAGGTGAGCCGCTGATCAGCATAAGAAAGAGGACAAAGAAGTCGCGAGCCATCATGTGCTTTGCATATGAAGAGTCCACGCGCGAATTTGCATACCCACCTCTAGTCCAAAATATACATTTATCTATTCTGTCTTTTTGGAGTTCTGTCACAACGGAAACTGTATGAAAGAAACCTTTTTAGTTGACGAAGTTGGGGTGCAGACTGTAGAAATGTTATGATGTTACAAAACATCAAGCCACAAGGCTTTAGTACTGTTACAGTGACTGTTGGACTTTCCATTGTATTTAACACATATTCTGTAATAAGAAATAGAGTATAAGCGGAGCGGAACAACAGATACAGATACAGCAGAGACAGATTGTACTAGAGAGCCAGAAAGTCAACCATTGATAGGACACAACTGTCTAAAAACAAGAGGTTGTAATAACAACCTCATATAGAGGTTCAGGATAGAGCAAAGTTTTACTTGAAAATAGAAAAGGCAGACTGAATTGAACTGACCACAAAAACAGGAGGAATACAATAATTATACCGTAATGTTAATGAATGTCCTACAAAGTAGCAAAGTTGCAACAACGAAGAAGCAGACTAAGCTCGGCTAATATTTTAACAACCAACGGAACCAACACAACACCACCACACTTTTTACACTCCTATATTAGACTACCCTCGGATAGCACGAGACACAAATTCATGCCTTATTTAAGAGCCGTACACACACTTTAAGTAAGGTAAACCAAATTTGCATAAAGTCAGCCACGAGCTAATATTTTTACATAAGAAGATAACACTTCTTCGAAAACGCTTTATATTAAAGTATCAGGCAGAGGTGTTAGGCTGAGTAAAATGTTGTCAGGCCCTTATTGATTTGATTGTAAGTCGTCTTATTTTATGGTAATGAATGCATGAATTTTGGATATGTAAGAAGAAGGTATAAATTGATGGTGAACTTAAGTGTATTCTTGGGTTAAGAATTATAACGACGGCTCCGATAATAAAGTAACTGTACGTAATATATTGTGACAAGAAATGAATATATGAAATTATTTGGTTAATTTTGCGTGTTAAGGTGATAATGATGTCGAAGAATTTGGGGTGTAACGGTTTGATGTATTTTTAATTTGGTGTAATGAACCAACGAGTAATAATTTTGGGAAGAAGGAAACAAGATAAAGATAAACATTTCTCGATGTGGATTTAATGACTCTTGTATGCAATCGTAAATGAATGTGAATTGCGTCATTCATAATCCACAAAAGTTTCAACCAAAGAGAAGGAAATGTTGAAGTTTATTGAACGTAGGCTAAACAGAGGCCATAATTTCAGTACACAAATAGATTTCCATTAAATTTTTCCTGCCTGTACTTCCACAATACTGGCATTGACATTCTTTACGACAACGTACTTAAATTACAACTTTGCAACACACGACCCTCACGTGAACCGAGTCAAACTGCAACATAGAAGCATAAATTGCACCGATTCTCATATTTAACTCAAGGAGGAACAAATAAAAATTTGTTAAAAACCGTAGCAATTTGTCAGTGCCGTATCAGGCGAGTTCAGTCAATAATGAAAAAAATCGGTAACTTTTTTTCCATCGTTTTCGGGTAATATTCAACACGCAAAGCTTCGTGGTACACGGGCCGCCGACTGTATACATTTCATTATTTACTTATGACAGAGTAAAACAACGTTGCAAAAAACTATATTAATTGCCGAAAGTTCTGTTGCGGTAGTATAATTTAATTTTTACGATTACTGCAGGAAGTTCTGTGTCTGTTTTCTGTGGTGCATTACTTGATCTTCTGTTTGCCTTTTCTTTTTGTAGTCTCCATGCACATTTTATCTTGTAATTTCCTATTTATCTTCCTTTTCTTTTTTCTTAGCCGAAATATATAAAATATATGACTAATTACACTAGTGTCATTATGTTTTCCCAATATGCCTTCTAGAGGCTATAATATATAACTTATTGTATGGTTCCTCATCTCTTACAAAAACCAATATTTTTGCATTAATTAATTCCGTTGGCACATACACAATAGCTGATGTTGGACACTATTCAAGGTTTGTAAAGGTATAATCAACTGCTATAATAGATATTTTTTTACTCATTGGGTGATGGGCACTATTTTTATGTACTTGGATATTGTATCTAATTGGAATTTCGTAGACAGTTTCCAATGGTTTTTACTCTCAATAATACAAATTAGTATTTTAACTGAATGATTAAAGAAACTGCTACAATATTTAAGTTCATATATAATTAACTTCATACAAGACTTAAATTGTATATTGTTTTCTATTAAATCATAGCATCTCATTTCAAATTCTGCAGTGAGTTTTGCCTTCCTAACAACTGCCTGATTTCTCATCTAATTCTATTTTAAATTCAAATTGTGCTAGAACAACTTTCAAATTTAAAGTTCCAATTGATCATACATCAAAATACGTGGAGCTATGAAAAATGTAAACATATTAGAATAGAATTGGCATCGTGCGCGCTATTTGAAGCGATTTGCCGAGTGCTCGCCAACGACTTCCGATGGACGAATACTTCAAATACTTTCCTTATTTGGGGAAATTGCACTTTTGATTACTTCATTCTGAATTTTTCTTCCTCCATGTTTTTTTTCTTGTTTTATGTTGAATGATATTGAAGCTTAGTTTTATTGAGGCTATCCATATTGCTAATAGAATTCTTCTTTTAGGTTCCTTCAATTCCATGTAGGGTTTATTTTGATTTCATGTTCAGAGTGCTTTAAACCTCGGTGATAGATCTGCCTACGTACGACTCTAGAATTAAATTCTTTGCCAATAACTTCTTTAAGTATTTCCAAGTAGTGTAGGAGTATATAGATATGACTATGGATTCCCAAATGGAATCTTTTTAATAGGAGTCAAAGTGAGAATCTTATTGCATACAGATATTTTTAATTTGAGAACACTTTTGGTGGAGATTACTTTGATGTTACTGGGTGATGGTAGTCTTGTTTTTTTGTTGTTCACTTAGGCGTCGTTGTACTCGTCCGCATCGCTGTCATCCGAAACCGTGCCCAGAAGACTGGGAGCATGGTCTTGTTTTGAGCATGGGCTTATATACGGTCACTCATTGTTGAATATTTTTTTAGCTTATCGATGAAGGTACTTAAATAGTTCCAAGCGGTACCAAGACACCCCCCGCATTACGGATGCTTGGGGTTCTCTTCACCCCTAAAAAAAGCGTAGGCTATTTACATTTATTATGAACGTGAGAATGCTTCAATATAATCATGTATTGTCTGAGAAATCACCAATTAGCGGCTAACCGGGCCCGATGGAGAAGGCGGAATATTCCAATGTTTATGGCATATCCAACTAGGCCGTCGGCTCCAGCTAGAATTAATCAAATCAAGCAGCCCCCTATACCCACCACTTTCCGATATAATTAACGCATACTTGTATGTGTGGACAATACGTGAATAGAACATCCATGTGTGCGATAATGAACGATTATAGGAGACCTAGTTTACTTAATAGCGAAAGAACTTCATTTCGAGGGAAAGGGAAATAAAACCTTTTGCGGTTATAATAAGGTTGTTAATTTCAATTCATGTGTGGTTTTTACGCTGTTTTTGTTATGTGTGCGTCGGTGTGAGTTGTTGTTTGTTGGTGTGCGTTGATGAGTCACATTTTTTTTTGTTTCGTGGGTAAGGCGCTAGGGTGATCGCGTGGGGTGGTTTGGTACCCCTTGCTTGGCGCAACCCCATCTTATTAATCAGTGAAGTACCGGGCGTCTCTTCACATGTCTGTTTGATGCGGACCTTATTTCTTATTAGATATTCATGCCTTTTAGAGAAACTTGTTGGTGAAGCATACCTGTTAGATTCTTCGCACTAATTACCAATTTTTTATACATAAGAAATTCATAAGTACGTATTTAATTTGATTAGGTGTTAGAAAGAGCTTTTAGTACAGAGCTTTTGATAGATTCTTCGAATATAAGCGTAGGTAGGTACTCTTTTAGAAGCTTCAGACCAGCCATGAGAAGGGGCAAATACCAATATAGTTTTTTTTTATTACCATGCTGCTCTACGTGATCTTCTGAGAAAGTCATCTGAGCTAAACTTGCTTAACTTACATATTAATTAAATCCCACCAAAAAAATAAAACCAAACAACAAAATTAAACCTTAATAGCCGACCCGAACAAAAACTAATCACAAACTAAAATAACGTATTTAATACCGATAAAACTTGATCCAACTGTTCAAAGTTATCCAAATGAATAATTACTGGAAAATTATTACAGTCGTCGCGACGCCATCACGGTGTCAAGAAAGGTGTGCACGTCAGTTAGCCAGTTAGCCCCTATAATTAAAGGCCGACTGAAGTATCGACAAAACAATCAATAGCCTGCCATCTATAGAAAAAGAACACAAAAGCCTGAGTAGATAACCATCCCCCCACCACCTAGTGCACCCCCCCTCATTAATAATATCGACCCTATTTACTAATTATGTAGTGTGTTGCGAATGCACACGACACGACATTATCATTCGTGTGTACGCACACACTCGCGCCTTAATTACCAGCGATAGCCCGCATTAAAAGTATTAAAAGAAAAAAAATCAATGTATTGAAGTTTTATACGGAATTAGATATAGTTATTTTCCTCGGTTTCGTTCGTGTGCCCATCGCGTGCTACCAGACTGTTGTGATTGCTGAAATGTTAATCGGTGTCGGGACTTCTGGAGATTTTATTAAGGGAGACTTAAATTTCTTCGTATCGGAATCCAATAACTATCGGACAAGATTTTAGTCGATTGAGACATGTATTCTTGTTTTTATTTTAGTGTTTTGCTGCAAGCTCTAACGGGATTCGTTTTCTAATCGATTAATATTTTGCTGTTTTCTGGATACTATTTTATTTCTGGTTTGTTCTCAAATTCGAATCTGTAAATTTTTTCTATTTAAGAAAATTCGATGCGAGATTTATATATTTTTTTCTTAGTAGAATCTTCGTAACGCTCCATAAAAATAACTCCAATGCTGAAATAAATCTGCAAACTTGAACGAAATTACATTCATTGCTTCATATTTTGATAAATCTGGCTATTTTAGCAATTTTTGAAGCTACATTGCAAATTCAAATTAAGGACTCAACTTCAGTCTCGTGAATAAACACTAGGCGAACACTTCTCTATCATTTACCTACCTTTCAACTTTCAAACCGTTTCACCATTTTTTCAATACAGACCGTTACGTGAGTACCTACCGATTTAGTGGAGTAACAACAGTTTTCACGTAGTGTGCAACAGCCGCTCGCGTGCGTGTGCCGCGTATGTGTGCCGTTGGGCAAGGTCAGGGTTGTTCTATCTGATCAATGGTCAACTCGATTCGCGAAACGGCCAGTTATAAATCGATTCGGTTCAGTGTTCCTAAATGAAAGGAGCGAATTTTGATTTGAAAAACGAATTACTTTATAAGATTGTGAGAAATTGTCTGTGGTTTAGTGATGTGAAAATGATTTCTTTAGTAATAGTTTTGTATATCGAATAGATTTCATGGAGTACTTACTAAATTATAGTGTCGTATTAGAATGTGTTATCGACCTCATTAGTCGATGAACGATGTATGTTTTCTATACTATTTATTTTAACCACAAGGCACGTTAAACAAGCATTCTGTTCAAAGGTACACAAAAAAGCGGCAACCCGTCGTGTCCTAATAGAAACTGTATAATTAATCACTTGATTAATCAGTGTGACGAATAAAAACAGTGTAATGACCCGTTTCCTTGAATCGATCGACATGACGTCATCAACATTTGAATGCAAAGTCACTGTGTGTTTATAGAGAACGCCGATTTTATCGATATAATGCATTTTGGTTATCGCTCAGCATTGGTTGTTAATGTTATAAATTTATAATACAATTACAAGGTGAGAATAAATCATTAGTCATTCTTATAATTCATTACTATCCGACCTGTATCTACCAGAAATTAAGTAACTTATGATAAATAATATGCATGTTTACATTACTGCATACTAGAATAAAACTGTTTCTTTCAATGTTTTTTCAAGCATGTACGACTGATTCTTCGAACAAAAGCCAACAAAACTCCCTTTAAAATCTAAGTTAGACAAGCACTAAAATGAACAGCAAACATCCTAATCAACATATTTTAAGAAGGGTTGCAATACGGTCGATAAATTCAAAATCGATAAAACTGCCGAACACTAGGGTGGCGTCAGCTTCTCGTGGGGCAGAAAGAAAAAAGTGAAAGCAATCAGTGTGGCATAATTAGTGCGTTGTAAGTATGGGGCGCGTTGTCATGGTTACGGCGTCGGTGTCGATACCCGTTGCTTACCCGCCGCGTTAATTTCCAACGGAATTAATCGAATCAAGCAATCGCTCGATATCGATTTGTGTGATAGAAATAAAACTTGACGTCACTATTTGAGGGTTGTTTCTGCAAAGTATTTTAAATGATCTGAATATGCAAAATAGTAATTTAAAACGACACTAACGATATAGTGTAAATACATACCTAAATATGATTTACTAACTCCTTGATTTACACATGCTTATGTATATGCCTTACGTAGGGAGGAACAGGTACCATTAGTCTGCACTTGTCTTAACCAAAATAAAAAATCTTAACACTTCTTAAATGCCTTTAAATAAGATTATTATAATTAGAACATTGAACACTTAAATAAAACGTACACAGTGTACATTTCATGACAGTTATGAGTACAAAACGTTTAATTGATTTTATGACTACTTACTTTATAAGCCCTGTTACATACAGCCCATACATTTATCTTCGTAAGAACGTTCGATCGCATCAGAGCTTATTGTTGTGTCTACCAAAAATTAAGGAGGCCATCTTTTTAACCACCTTTTGTATTCAAAATTCGATAATTTATTGCCGAAATAATATAATTACGGTCGACTGACGGGACGGATTGGCTGAGACCGGAAACACCAAATTACTGGAGAAATTAAAGCGGAAACATTTGGCCGCCGCTGGCAAGATGGCGCGCGGACGATTATCGCGTCTGTTCGATTTATGAATAATAATAATTATTGTCGCGTCTCATTATTTGTTTACTCTATAATTTGTTTTTTTTAATAATAAGTTAGTGATGTGCACATCAATTATCGATTATTATTTTCTTGATGTGTTTTTATGAGCGGACAAATTGTGAGTAGGTAATCATTTATTTACGCTCGTAAATTTAACATATTTGTGAAATATTTTGTTTTTGGAGGCCATTAAAATGAAAGAATGACAAAGAACTTTACTTGATTAATATGCATATTATTTAAGATTACGATTTCGAATATAGGGACGTTTACGGCGATTGTTCGTTTAATATGCACCATAAAATAAATGGTGGGCATCCCAATAGCATTAATATGGGCGACAAAGACATTAATATATTAATTTCATTTCTTAAATTACTAATTAGGAATGCAGGAGGTATAAATCAGACTGTATCATTTTTATACCGCGTTAAATCTTCATAAAGGTCGACAAATCTTAAAATATTACTATTTTTATGGTTAATCTCGAGGCTTAATTACGGGTATTGAATATTTATCAAATGGAACCAATTATGGGGATAACACCATTTTTTTTCTCTCTGTTCTGTTAATGTTTAGAAAATCTAAACATTAACAGCCAACCAAACAATTTATAAAAGAAGTTTAAGATTTAGGACATGCGGTTTTTTTATTTATTTGGAGAATTAGCTGTTTATCCTAAAGTTAGCATAATGAATGTCAAAATAAAATTAGCTTATTTTCTTAGTAAAACTTACAAAGATCTGCGTATACGCACAAACAAAACGGATATGTAAGTTCGAGAAGATGATCTCTTGAAAATGCTGTAAGTAAGGTTATAGGATTAAAATATTGGCACCTGTAATTTGTCTATTAGGTGTATATTAAGACTATAGGTAGGTACTGCACCTGGTAATTTCACGCAAATAAAACAGCTAATCTTCCTGTAGTAGCTATACTTTAGTAGCGCATTAAAGCTGTAGTTTATTTTTCACTAGCAACCCGCTTCTGCTTCACACGATTTTTCCAGTTGAAAAAACATGGAGATTTTTTTTATATGTAAGTTTAATATTAATGTACTATACACATACACCTTCCGGAATGAGTTCTCTAAATGATGATGAAAATCGCATCAAAATCCGTTGCGTCGTTTAAAAGAACAACGCGGTCATACAGACAGACACGAAAGGCGATTTATTTATAATAATATAATACTAGCTGACCCGGCGAACTTCGTACCGCCTCATAACATCAAAAAAGCCGTTCCATACAAAATGAAAATGAATTATCTTTATTTTTTTTTGTGATTTTTCCCATGTTTTAATAGTTCTTCTGCTATTTAAGGGGGGAAACAGATCCAAAAATCAAAGATCATATAAATCAGACCAGCCGTTCTTGAGTTATAAATGGTGTAACTAGCCCGACTTTGTTTTATCTAAATAGATGTAAGCATAGTCCATAATCCTCAAAATAAAACACCCAAATACACCTCTAAATTCCATCACAGACTTTCATGTTCGCGTGTGCCAATAGTGTCTCTACCCAACAATTATCTAGAATTAACTCAAAGTCCAAAGACAACCGTTTATTACAGTACCGACGTGAAAATTTGTCACCTCCGTGGTAGTTTTAAAGCATGACAAGATAATTGAAGGGTTTCGTTTGGTAGTGATAGTTCAGTGGGCTGGGCAGAGGTGACAGGAGAATGTATGAACAAATAATTTGATCAAGGGGTGACAGCGATTGAAAGGTTATGGAATTGTAAAGCATATTTTGTGTATAGAATAGAAAATGTTGTAAATGTTGGTCTTTGCTGATTTTTTTGATTAAATTCAAAGTAAAATCATTTATTTCAAATAGGCATATTAAAGGCACTTTTGAACGTAAAAATTTACAAAAAATTTAATTGATACTAGTCGCCCCTTCCAAAAGGTCGTTTCGTATAGAGAAATATGGAAAAGAAACTCCACCGTTACTCTTTTAAAATGGTTTTACAATATTTTGCATAGGTACATTAATTACCTATATATATGTGAAGACGATGCATCTAGAATAAAATTACTTATATACCTACCACAAAAGGTAAAAGGAATTAAAAATAAAGCAATGACAGGTAAATTAATTATATGACAACATGTTACAAGATAATGAGACAAAACTTTGTGAACTTTGGGGCAACCTGAGGGTAAAGTATACAAGTGGTAATCGTTTTCAAAGCGTTTCAATATTTCTACAACGACTTTCAACAGTATTGACATTAAGCTTTTCGGTAGCTTATGTCAGTCCTAAACATTTTGGACTTTTCCATCACCGTTAAAGCTGATAAAATATCACTTTTTCTAGGCCCTCTGTTTTGAAATTAGAAATGCTTGTTGAAATAAACGGATTCATTTGTTTCTTGACTCACTTGATTTGAAGTAAGCTTGTTGATATCCTCAACTAACGACCCGTCCCTGCTTCGCACGGTTTTTATGACTTAACAAAACATAAAGTTTTATTAATCAAATGCAAGTTATAAACACATAAACCTTCCGGAATAAATTCTCTAAATGATGGTGAAACCCGCATCAAAATCTGTTCCGAAGTTTAGATGAATAACGGGGACACAGACAGACACAAAAAGCTACTTTGAAAAATTATAAAAAGACGGATTGAACATTGTAATCGACAATTATATCTATTATTGAATTGCACTACTCGCGAATATAGCCTGTTTTGAAATTGAAAAGCTCGGTGAAAAGAAACGGAGTCATTTGTTTCTTGGCTTATTTGAGGTAATTTTTTATACTATAATTTTGCTTTAACATATCTCGGGACCATGGGGTCCCGGTCCTTTGAAAGGCGTACGAGGGGCCGAAGCCAACTCGCAGAGGCCCGTTGAACGTTTTTAATGAAATGAGGCACCAACCGACGATTATCCCTGTTGGCACTATGCAAGTGCACCCAAGGACAACCCCCGGTTGGTGTAGGACTATTGCAGGATATGGAAAATATAACGTTGGACTATGGGTTTGGGTGGCTAAAGTGGACTGGTTACCAAGAACTATGGAAGAACTATGACCCCTGCCTGATCAATGTTTTATATATACACGAATAAAATGGCAGGGGGTGACTTGCACACTCAATAGTGGGCCCCCGGAAACGGTCGCTAGCATATAGTGACGTAGTGCCAAGGGGGCAACATCTCCTGAGGTGCTTATGAGGAGTGGAGAGGTATTCCACGGCTATCAGGACAATCCCGGAAGTACGGTCAAGATCCCTACCAGCATCTTACTGGAATACTTCCTTCCTCCGAGCACATTTGCTCTTGCCAATCTCCACTCAAGCCGGCCAATAAAGGCAAGAATGAGGTGGGAGCTCTGTTCCTCGTCATTGTTCACTCCAGCCGGCCAATAAAGGCAAGCCAGAGGTGAGGAACAAACTTCTCCCGGGAGATAGGGTCCGTGGGGTCGCTACTGCCCAACAGCTCGCCACATGCTGCCCTGCGGGTTTCTGTATCTCTCTTGGTCTGGCTCCTCACCATACTATAATTATTATTATCCTTATTGGTTGTGCAGTTTATCAAAAGCATAATCAGCCTATAGTGTTCCCATTGCTGGGACACAGGCCTCCTCTCTGTGATACACACATCATAGTTTTTTGTTGTCTTCAATTGTCAATAAAGCTATTTATTTCCTGCCGATTTTTTGTCTATGACTACATGGGACTAAAAGACAAAAAATTAAGGATAGGTAAAGTGAAATGAACCCATGTTTATCTGACTTCATATGACAACAGATGTTCATAACAGGTGTTTGTAAAATATCTATTCTAATTATGAAACTAAGTTTTCTACTAGCATAATTGTAATACTCGTATTCTTACCTTTAAACCAGGAGCGTTGGCACATGTTATCATAGCCATGCGTTGTTTATAAGTCTCTCTTCGTTAACATATGAAAACACAGTCACTTCAGTTCAGTCTATTAGCGTTATAGGCATATACTTGTTACTTAATTACGATTTAAAAGTTAGCTTTTTGGGCGAAAATGAGAGAATGAGTAAGATGACATGTCTTTGCGGGAGAATCTCAGTAATCTGTGTTTTCCTGGATTAAATCTGTATGTTTATAAAGACTCTAAATCTGACTTGAATCATATGAGAAAAGGCCTTCTTGTTATAGCATTTTAAATCGAGCCTTCTTGGTGAAAGTACTGAAATTAGTTTTTACACAGGTCAATCAATATTTAAATAAAATACTGACTCCTTGAACCTGTTATGATTTTGAAGATTTATCGGGGTACTGAAAATAAAGCTAAAGCATTTGTTATCATTCAAGTTCCTTTAATGTTTTCTTTCGTTAACTTGATTACAATAAGACCAGAAGGCCTGCGACAACAAACTCGATATCTCCCGACGCAAGACACGGTGGTCGCCATTATAAATCATACAAAAATAAATCACTCACGAGGTTAAAATGTGAAATACTTTCTCTAAACAAAAGGGCATTGTTTATGCAAAAGTGCATTCCGAGTCGAATACTTTTCGTCGCCTGCCATCCACCCCGTATTTTTTTTTATTCGAATAAAGTACATTATGCGAGCCTGGCGATTTATCGATAAATTTTATATATGAAACCGTCGTGTTGTATGATCACGATCGCTGTTTTAAACTAAGACAGAAGTGAAATATATCGATATCGATGAAAGTAGCATCGGGAATCGAAATGATTCGACGTTAACAATGTGTGATTTGTTGGTTGTGCCTTTTTTGTGTGGGTGCGTTAGTCATCATTTACGTTTTGGTCTTTATAAAGTGCGTGACAGTCTTCATTTATTTTGCTGATTTCTATAAATATGTTTTGGTTGTGGTTAAAATATTGAATATGTGTCTAGGTACTTCCTCTAGATGACAAATTACTGCTAATAATTTGGATATATTTCATAGGCACTTCCAAAGCATAATAACTAATTAAACTCAATATTATCATATAAAAAAGAAGGCCATCTATCTCTCCTAAAAATAAGAATAAGGAAAATGCATTTAGCAATAAAAAATGGCGGTACACCAGAAACAGAGGCAGTGTTATATTTTAACAGCATCCCTTATTCGTTTTGTACGATATCGAGATTTATTCACGTTACTTTGATGGCTTATAAATCATTTGGGAGCTAATTAAAATCGCCCTTTTCGAAATGCGCATCCTCGCAGTCGCTAACCCGTCGATATAATTTACGATATCTCTCGTTCATTCGCACATAAACTTTCTAATTTGCAGCCCAACGGCCCTACATACTGTTGCAAATAAATTGGTCACTAATAAAAACAACACCTCCAGTAAAAACTATAAAAATATATTGCCAACTGTCAATGTTCAAGTTTGTTATGGCCACACCCGAAACTCCGTTGATGAGAGCCCATAACGTCTGTCAAAGCAGCAATTAAAAGGTATCGGTGTTGCCATAAACCGAGGATTAATTCCCACCTTTTACGATTAAAAAATAAATAAAATTTCGCACGTAGAGTTGCGTGTCGGCATTCATTTGGTGGATTTGTTCGTTTTGTATGAGATTAATGCTACCATATTGGCACAAATAATTTGTTCACGTATGTATCACTACTTGTACGCGCAGTTCTCAAGTTGATCGGTTGATGGGAATCGCTTTTATTTTTTTACAAGTGTAATTGTTTGACGCGTGATTTATGACAGAGCTTTGACTTTATCGAAAGCGGTTTTTATTTTTTTAATGGTTTTATAATCGTCGTTGGCGACCGGAAAAGTCGCACGATTTGTTGTTCTTAATTAGTGGCTTTATTTTTTATTTTTGGCGTTAAGAACGAGACGCTAAAGGTCACGCGCGATTATCGCTTAAGTTGTATTGCTTATATTATTCAATGAAGTAATTTAAACGATTTATTTACCTCCGCTGTACACTAATCAGGAATAATATTATTCACTCGCGAACTCTTGGAAGATACGATTATCCGTCCGACTCGAGTAATTTATTTTTAAAGCTCGTAAAATCTCACTCTTTAAGCAATAAAAGTAACATTTTAGCGAAGTTACTAACACGGTCAAAGATTATGGAGTTCGTTTACTAAAAGCGTTCAGAAATCACTCGTCAAACATTGTCATGACACTGAGAATTAACTCTGTATTTAGGAAATGTTGATAATACTCAAAACGGGCGCATTTACATATATTAAGAATCCGAAACCAAGCACGGTACGCCTTGCAATATAAACACACACGAAAATTCGACAAAAAAAAAATGCAACTTTCGCATATCACACGCGAGCGTATTTCACATAACAACCGTTCGTTTTAACGTTAACAAAACAGTGCGGAAAAAGTAAGAGAACGAGATGAGAAAAGTTACTTTAAGAATATACGGAAGTTAATTAGAAACGGAACGAAAAACAACCGTAACTGGTGGCGAAGTTGGCCGTTCTAGCGCGGCCAATGGTACAAGACACACACACAGGGAACCCTCACCACCGCGGCGCTAGGCATTTGCATACCGCCCGCCCAGACGCGCGCCGCCGCCCATGACGAGCGACAGGGACGAACAGACCCGACACCGCGCGACAATCCGCGATTCAAATCTTTAAATGTTGAACTTTTTAAATTTCAAAAATGGAACTTTTTAAAGTTTTCTTCACTCAACAATTAACTGTCACATTTGTTTTTTTTTTTTTTTTATTTAAGGACTATACATACGCAAATGAGGTTGTATACAGGGTAGTGAAAAGGATGGGAATAAATTTATCGCCGTCGCGTCGGATGCGACACAGTTTGATAAGTTGGCAGACAATACGTGTGATAGAAGAGAGCATGAATGAGCTTAGATGGTCGTAATCCTTTAATGAACATGTTCGCGTGTCTGTTCGTGTGTGCGATCTGTTGTTGATGTCGAAATGTTATTTATGAGCCTCTATTTAACAGCCTGTTTGGGAGTTTTGAATGGCGACATTAAATAGATAATCGGATTTCATTTTTAATGTAGCTGATATTTATTTTTCAATGAACATTGGCAAATATTTGTTTAGCGAAAAAAAAAAAAAACGATAGTGATTCAAGCCAAGGCTGCAAAACTATTAGAGTCACCTTATTGATGTAATTTCTGATACTTATTTTATTAGTCTCGAGAACTCCAAAAATGAGAGAGAAATCGCTGTGGAACTAATAATATGTTTGGTAGGTAGATACTGTAAATGCAATTGTAGTGCATTACTATTATCTTAGGTAATACGGGCTGTTGTCCGCAACTCCACGTCAATGCACGTATTTTGCGTGCCGTGTACTATTATCTTTTAATTGTAGTTCATAAACGAGCTTTTCATGAAGTATAGAATACCTTAAACAGAAGATAATTAACACTCCATCGCATCACACTAGGTTTTCCAAGAATTTCTAACTAACTTTTCTCCATTTCCTCTGTCTTGTGCTCGTATTTTCATCTAATTTGACATTAATTAACTCTAAAAAACATTTAATTCCATCAAAAAATCCTCCATAAGTATTGTTTAATAGTGGTTTATCTCCCGTTGTAATTTCGGAATCTTTTCTCACCATCATTAAAAACTTTAATGTAGTCTTAAAACGCGCCAGAAAAAAAGTAAATCAGACTAAAATATTTGGTTTTGGTGCGTCCCATAAAAATAGGGCCAGTTTAGTCGAATAAAATTATTTCATTCTTTTACTTTGGGCACAGAAAAGAGGTATCCATAGAGTACTTATGAATTCAGGCCGCTAACCTTGAATCTTGTTCAGAAGTTTTCCTCGAGAAAATTAATACAAGGGTTGCAACTCCACAATTTTTCGCTACAATATAGTTGATGAAATAACTTGCCAAACTACATCTATGTGTCTCACCCTTAATGAAAACACACAACAGACAAGAACATTGTAATTACGAGGAGTAAGAGATTTATTACACGAGGATAGGAAACTAACCACACGTGACCAAACGTCGTATTAGAAACATTACATAAAACGGAATTAAACCACACAAAACTCTACCTTACCATTATTGTAATTAACACCAATTTCCCAAGTTAGGGAAAAGGCTCTTCAGCTGTCTTTTTGTTTGTCGAAACGCGTGCATATGCATTCTTGTTCCATGTGTGAATACCACGGAAGCGGAACATGTAGTAGTTAATTTTTGCGCAAAGCTTGGGCGAAAGAGAGGTCCGCTCATTTACAAATAGTTTGCTTAAGTGTGAAAGAGATAGGAAGAGTGGGGGTTAATTAATGAACGTGGAAGCCTGCGCTCTTTATTGCTTTCGTGGCTGGACGCTAAGACGTCGTCGGTTAAGGAGTTTTCAACTGAGAAAATATCGCTATAGATAGGGTTTGTTTTTCTTCAGCCACCATATGTGATATCATTTTTATACAACAAACAGAGTTATTCTACTAATAAAAGTTTTTGTAGCAATCTCAAGAGTAGTACTAATTGCTTGCAACATTGAGCGCTACGAAAATTTTATTCGCACGTAATTGCCCAAGTTAATTAAATGGAAAAGTCGCCGCTACAGCGAACCTTTGCTAAGTCCACGAGACACCTGTTTAATTACATAGGATATCCGAAACTCCTACGGAGAACATTTCATTAGACGTCCAACCTTCAGACGAACTCACCCGATACCCAAATAAAAAAGGCGGTCGTAGCGAGAGTGTGGCTTGCACCTCAGCGTTTGTACAGCTAGACAACTATTAGATTTAGTCGAGTAACCGTACAAATATAACCATAAATAGTGTACGCTTAATGTGGTGAATGTTTTCTTAATTTCATCCCGCTGCGTGTGAGTGTAGTGGTTAAGAAATTAAGAAAATGCTGTAACGTCCGCGCGCCACTTAAGAACTCCCTTCTTAAGAGACTATATTGTCTCGTCCTCGGATGGTTTTTGTTCTAATAAAACTCCTTAACGTTTGTTAATGAGCGTAATAACCTCTCCTGTTTGTTTGTTTGTTTTGTTTTAATGAACATTTTTATGTTGTTTTGTTTTCTTGATTAACAGGATTTATCTTTTTATTGCTGTTTTTATTAGCGTCGGTGGTTTTGAAGGAAATTAGTGTGATACAGCTGTGTGATTCATAGGATTTGGTAAGTAAGTAATTTTTGGGCAAAAAAATGTTGGATAGGTTCCAAATAAGTTTGTTAATTATTGAAAATAAAATAGATAAGTATGGAAGAATAAGACATGTTGTGCCGACCCCAAATAAATTGGCATAAGAGCAATAGAATTATTGCAAATCTATTGCATTTTTGTATTTCAGACTTTTTATTGCGTACCACACTAACAGTAGCAATGGCTTTCATTTTGACAGTAAAACAATATTCATTGCGTTATTTACGTTGTCGAGCAAACAAATTTTTCGAACATATGAACCAATATACTTCAAAATGATACAGATTAATTGAAAGCGTGCTATACAATTAGTGTTTTAGGCATTAGCACTCGATCTTTTTCTTCTCAAACTTCAGGCTTATTTTAAAAGGAACTACGTATCTAAGGTCCTTGCACATACATGAGTGCACATATCGACCGCCGTCCACTAGATAAACTCAAGAGTCATATTTTAGTGGAATGCAATTATAACCGACCGGGGTGTCACTAGGGGAGGTGCACACTGTCACCACGCACTCCTACATTCAAATATTTGTACGTACACGCTGTCTGTGTGATCGTGTAGGGCTGGCACAAGCGTTTGTAAAGGTTGGTGGATTCTGCAATGCTATTCTATAGAAATTCAGTGAAACATTTTTATTATTATAACAGAATTTTATTAAAGATTTTTCTTTTATACTTATCGTATTTTGCTCTAGTTAGGTCATCAATGCGTTGGGTAGCTTTTACACATGTTTTTCTGTATATCAACGTGTTTGACGAAAATATGATGATGAGAAACAAAACACTCATTAACTAGAAGTGTTTTTAATAAAGCGCCTAAATATCATCTTGAGATGTCATACCAGCAGTATCTTACAATCCAAAAGTAAACTTTTTACAACTGTAATAACTTTTCAGAAGACTGAATTTGATTCTAATATTTTTACTGTACCGAGTTACTGATATACAGATATATAGCTTGCAGAGTAAGCAAACTGAAGTGGCAGTGGGCTGGCCATGTCTGTCGAAGGACCGATGGCCGGGGGAGCAGACGAGTCCTGGAGTGGAGATCGCGTATCGGCAAGCGTAGTGTGGGACCCCCTGCCAGATGGATGGACGACCTAAAGAAGATGGCTGGGGTAGACTGGATGTGGAAGGCGGAGGACAGGGTGTTGTGGCGCAGTCTGGGAGAGGCCTATGACCAGCAGTGGACTGCGATAGGCGGAGTTGATTGATTGATTTTTACTGTACCTACGAAAATAGATGGCGTAGCAATTTCGTAGCACTTCGTAGACCCTCGATCTAATGCTTTTAAGTTAAAAAATTTACATGTTACATTTATGTCTATATCTAAATGGATTATGATTTTCCTATTGCACCACTATATTACCTCAAGTGCCAACCCTAGCATCACATAAATGTAACCGGACGTCACCCTAAGGATTAGTGGCGTGGCTATAAGATTACCACATCGGGCGCTAATGAAGAATCACCGATTGCAATAAATTAATAAATAACAAAAAATTTTTTTCTTTGAAAATTGGTATAAATAATTCTGGAACTTTATGGATGAGTCACAGAGGGTGAACTGTCTGTGTATGTAAAAAAAGTGAATGTGTTCTTTTTTAAATAGTGATGTCATTTATTTATTTTCAGGGTCGCATTGGAACGCCTGTCGCCTATACAGGAAAATAATACATGTAGAAGCCAAATTGTTAAATAGAAACATAAACATACATTACGTACGTGACATATGGTATGGTCCCTATTTAGAAATCAAGGCTAAAACATTGCTCTCAGTTACAATATGGTTTACAACAGTACAATATGGCAATACACAAGAGAATTCCATAAAATCATGCAAATTTTCAGAGTATTTTAACTAAAAATAACTTCTGTCCTTCTCTAAAAAAGGTATATGAAATGAGCTGAAATCACCCATGAATGCTGCGTTGTCAAACAAACTTAAACAAAGGCTCAATTTACAAAATTAACAGCGGTTGTTTATGACAGCTGACAGGGCAATTTCATATAATTTTTACAAGCAACAAAACACGTATTTCATACACTAAACTAAACGGCTGAGAGCGATAATATCCTTCTATTAACGTACAAATTTGTCTCAAGAAACATGAAAGCCAAACAAGTTGCATTTCACTACTTACTCGTACAAAAACAATCCAAAGGGTCGGCAGCGACACTTCGCCGCAATTAATTCAACGTATGCAAGTTCATAACTCACGTAACATGCTCATCGCAGATCGTAAATAACGTCCAAATGAATGCCTCGAGACTCGAACAACTTTTGTTTACATTTCAGACGCGAAACGTCACATGTATCCGACTTTTGACAGATGATCATAAACTAACACAAGCGCAGAACATTTACATACGCGGCTCGGACGCGACGAGTCTGCATGCAACGGAACGTTCCGCGTGCTAAGGTAAATACTCTTTTGATTTTGTTAGTTTTGCGTTCCGTTTTCAGCTCGTTTTTCGTGTGTCCGTCACACAGTTTGCGTTAGTACTGACCACAGCTTAGGGCGCCGGCCATGCGGCGGTGTGCGTGTGTGGAGCTTTCTGCACGCGATCACTTGGAGCTTTAACGAGTGGGGCGTGCGTCTGTGTGCGTCCAAACTTTACTTGTGGAAGTATCAGACTAGACTCATTGACTGCGGCCCTTATTGTATGAATGTGGAAAAATTATAGTGTGGAGTGTTTTGCCTGAAACAGCGATGCGTATTGTTTATGTCCTCAGCTAGAGCACTTAAGTCTCCCAATTTGCGGAGGACGTTAATGTCACAGTGCTTTGTCTCGAGCCGCATTATATCTTACAAAGTACTGTAATTAAAATTGTCGTAGCACAGAACAATGTTAATTTTGTTTTTAGTTTCATTTATGCAGCTTACAAATGGCAATGAGAGCATGCTTCGCGTGATTAACTTTATTAACACTTATTTTATTTTTATTAGTTTTGCTTAAAAGCCCAAGTTCATCAATGTCGTGATCTTTTTCAAAAACTGCAATTAAAACTTATAATAGAAAATTCATGAAAAAAAAAAGCTAATGAAAATAATTGAATGTTCAAAATGTCATCCTATATCAACATCATCACAATCTTAATTAGGGTTCACTCGCGAAATAAAATTCTAAAACCAAACGACGTAGAACAAAACGTCACTTTCATAACAAAACAAAAAAGTATAAAGCTAAACGTTAATCACGGATAGTGTGAACATTTGTAAGTTAGTATATCATGGCAAGTCAAAACTTGGTGCTTGCATTCTTAAAGTTGAAATTGCACATTTATCACTGCGGACCATGCGCTCGATGGTCCATTTCTGAATCATAAATCTCACTTCGCCTCATCTCGCTTCGATACTACAGATATGGAGTAAACAGGAATGCGAGCTCCTGAGATATTGTCTCGAAGTTAGTGCAAAGATATCATATACATTGTTTTATTCGATATGAGTTATAATGTTCTATTTTTATGATAATTTTCTTTCTGTGCACTTCTATTTTTAATGTATAGTTTGTCTGTTGCGATAAGAAAGCAAATTAACCATCATCAGTGACAGAAATACATAGAAATAAAGTTTCAAAAACATTATTATTATCTTAAATAATAAAGAATGTAAAGCCTATATTTATTGCTAATTAGCTACTTCGTGTAATAATAATTTCAACAGTGTTAATCAGAAGCTACCAAAATTCAGAATATTAAGATGTTCAGTAACTTCTGTACGGAACACCAATACTAAATATTGGAACACTATTGTAAATCCAGCCAGTATTTAAAAGTTTGATGAATTCGATTTATGAATAAAATGCTCAGCGCTTTATGCACCTGGATTGTTTTACAAAAACCAATCTTATTCCACCTATATAAAATTCAAAGTGTTATTAGCAAATCAGTTCTATAGAAGTCTTTAAGCTATCATGTTTTTGTTCTAATTATAAGTTAGGTCGTTTAATTATTGCTTACGTTTTTGTACTTACGTCATCGGACCACGCCTGCTCGGTTGAGTACGTACTTAGGAATAAAGACTCCTTTGTTTACCCTTCTATAAGAATTCCATAATGAATTGATTGAGCCGTTCGATGGAGGAAGTAATTAAATGATGTTTTGCTGTTAGGTAGTAAGGGTTTTGTGTTTAAGTACATCCACTTACCGTCCAGTAATTAGCTTTGTACTTGAAGTTATGTTCTACCAACGTATTTAATCTATTGATTTCGGCTGGTACGGTTCAAAACTGCCTAGCCTTTTTTTTATTATGTTAAGGTCAGATTCTCGGCTAACTAGATGTGACTTAGTCCTAACTTAATATGATCACGAATGTAACTGTGTCTGTCCGATTTGTCAGTATTCCAGATACCTACCTGTCATTATCTGCCTAGCCTTTTTCCACTTATGTATGTTGGAGTCGGCTTCTAGTCTAACCGGATGCAGCTGGATACCAGTTTTTTAGATGGAGCGACTACCTATCTGACCTTCACAACTCAGTTACGGGGTAATACAAACCCCTAGGTAAGATTGGTTGTCAGACTTTCGGGCTTCTGGCGACCCTAACGACTGCAAAAGATCCACGAATGACAGTCGGGACCAACGGCTTAACATGCTTTCCGATGCACGGAGGGGTATTGGTTTATAAAGCCACCCATACACTGACTAACCTGAGCGATCGACCTGTGCGGTTGATATTACTTACCTGTATGGTTGCTAATTTGATTAGTATGACAAGTCAGCAATTAAACTACACAATGGTTTAACGTACTCCTTAATGAAGTGTGTACAGAAAAACCTTCGAGATCCATATTCTTGATCACCCCTAGATAGGGGATGTCGGTCAAGACATTGTCCACAAACAGGGACACTTAAAGGTGAGGGTGCGTTGTCAGACAGATAACACGTAAAATAAAAACTGTCGTAACATCAAAAGTATTTGACCCTGACCTTGTTCAACTTACTCCATGTATACCCAAGCACCCTAACTAATTGCGTAACAATCGCAATCTAAATCATTTTGAAAGATATTGCTAATCCATTGCTTTATATGTTAGAAAAATTGGTTTAGTCCCAATTGGTATAGGACCTATTCGTAAAATGGCTTACGGCGAAAAAAAGGACCAGGCCTACCATGATCTATTTAAAAACGATTCAAAAGCAAGACATTTCAGTTTAGGTCCTTAAACTGCATCGCTCACAGTCGTACCATGACGTCCAATACGCTCAGCGGCATTTGGATCGTTGAAAGTGAATGAGCGTTAAGAGCTCGTGGTAGGTATCCAGATGGCACGGCCTAAATTGAATCGTTAAACTGACGTCATGGTATGAATTAGAAGAACAGTTCAGTTTAGGTCCTGAAGTGGATCGCGTTAAAAGCTCGTGGTAGGTATTCTGTTCTCGGAATGGATTATTCTTCAAAAGACTTGTTCTCATAATACCTCAATCTGCAAAAGACTCATTCCTATAATTTCATTATCGTCAACAACTTAAATAACGCAATGAATGTTGTGTAACTGTCAATACGAAAACCATTGCTATCCAATGCATTGCATTGCATTGTATTTCGAAATTACTCCGAAGGTTATACAGCTGAACCTAAACATTTCAGCCATCATTATCTCCCAAACGTTCATTTGACTTCAAAGTTTCATATTTCTTTGCATTTAGAATACTTTTCCGGTCTTAATAATGATTACAAAAGTGACCCGTGCCGCCATAATATAAACACATTCAAGTCTTTCATAGTCTAATTCAATCGCCTCAATACTTAACGTGTCACAGGATATAATTTAAAAATAATATTTTATCGGTAACCAGTTATAATAATGTTAAAAATTAAATAGCTGTGCCGGCCACATGGCGTGGAAAGGAAGTGCGTATCGTCTGTCAGCTCTGCGTATAATGAAACGTGCTCATTTTCTTTCAACTGACCAGTACAATGAAGACAATGAGATACAACGCGTCGTGAGCTCATCCGGAGGGGCATTTCAAATTCGTTTGAGTTTTTTGGCTTTTTTTTATTTTTTCTTTATTCACACTAAGCCTTGGTTTGCTAATAAGTTGGCTGGAGTAAAGTTTGGTGTGGATAAAACGGGTTGGTAGACTCGTCTGTCGACTCGGCCATCTGAATGCAGTCATGATCAGCTGATAGTTGAAATTGGCCTGCCTTGGCTCTGACATCAAGCAATGGACGAAATTGTCAACCTATTGCTTGAGTACGCGGCTTATTATTGTGTCATATTTTTTTTGTTATGTGCCTTTATTTTTGTGCAGAGTAAACAATTTTTCTTCTTTTTTTAATTGCACCCACATTAAGTAATACGACGAAAATAGGTTGCAGGAATGTCAGTGAAGTAACTTTTGTTTTCAGTAGATACATGATTATTACAAAATGTCTTCCCATTCACATACAGAAATTCATCTTTAAATCACAGCCAATTAATCAAGTCACATTTCAAGAAAAAAAAAGGCTCAATCATTTAAAAAATAATTCCTCTCTACAAATAAGCACGTTAAAATTCCCGCTACTGTTTTGTTTCATAATTATTTGCTGCCAAGTCAAACATAAATCCGGGAGGACTGTGCAGCTCTAAAGGCATGTTTAGATGATAGATAATATATGTTATTCGTCAGAGTAAGAATGGCAAGTTTACTGCGTAACACGGACAATCGCGACGCGCACAGTTTTACAACGAGGGCGGTTAAAAAGCTTCGCGTTAAGGCGATCTGCGTTTACACCGTAGTGTAATTGTACAGGTGTGAAGTAAACAAATTGAGTATGATGAAGTTATTCGTTAAGAGTCCAGTGAAAAATTATATCAAATGTACTGTTGAAAAATTGCCCACACGAAATCAAACAAAATAAAAGTTGGCCTAAACCAAATTGTGATTTGGACGACAGTCGAGTGAAAGGCGAGAAAGAACAAACTAACCATACTCTATACTGAAAGAATAATACGCCAAGTTTAGCCTGAATTAGTGAACACTTTTTGGCTATTTGTATACCTACTACGAATCTATCTCGGGGCTAGCTGGGCCGAACCAACATGTATGTATACGTACATCCGTGGTGGAGCGACTCAGACTGCCGGGCACTTCTTCTCTTGCAACCGAGCGGGTGGGCAGGTTGCGGATAGCCCAACTCCGGCTGCGGGACCGACTGCAGTCGATCTCGCACCTGGAGCATCTCGAAAGAGATCCCGGACAAGAGAAGTGCCCGAACACCAAGTCCCAGGTTTAGGGTAACCCACTCACCTCATCCCATGTACCAATTAATCCTAATCATTCCAACCCTTCCCTATCCATAAAAATCCCATCAATTCTCCAAATCCCTAGGCCAAATCCCAGACCTAGGGTGACCCCCAATGACCTTTACCCTACCAACAAACATCCTCCCTCCCATCCCTACATCCCATCGGTCCCAGAGGACGGGCAACCTCGATTCCAAAAAAAGCCCACCCCCCTCGTCAATGAAAATGCAGAGAGTGAAAGAAAATACCCAGGTGGGTTCCGGCCAAGCCGGGGAATCCCACACCGCTACGGCGGTCAGCCCCCAACGTATTCTGGGGGGGGCAACTAACTGCGAAACCTTGCCGTGCTTCTCAGCGCGGCCGGCTGCTGATTTAGCGCCCAACACACAGGCAGCGACTAACGCGCCTGCAAACACAACTCCGGCTGCGACCAACGCGCCAAAAACAACAAATACGGCTGCGACCCACGCGCCATTACCCACGACGAAGTGCTTACCTCCCTCGAGCCTCTGGGATCAGAGCATCGTGCGGAACAGCACCACCAACCCAGACTATGACAGGCACGGACAGGGGGTGCTGGGGAAGGCTAACGAACCTCACGACCCTACCACTCTCCCGGTTGATAGAGTACGACTGCTGAAGAAGCGCGGAAAAATCTCAAACCGGGAGAGGAAAGTAGGCGACCGAAAGCGCAGCACCCGCGAAGGCACTAGCCGGCGCGAAGCGCGATCGGACGCCGAAGAGGTAGTACGCGACCAGCCCCGAGACCGCGACGGGGAAACCAGGCGCGAAAAGGGGCCGGACGCGGAAAAAAGAGAACGGCCGCAAGTCCGCGAAGGGGAAACCCAGCGCGAAAAGCGGCTAAACGTGGAAACACGCGACCAGCTGCAAGTCCGCGATGGGGTAACCCAGCGCGAAAAGCAGCCGGACGCGGAACCACGCGTGCAGGGGCAGGTCCGCGAAGGGGCAACCCAGCGCGAAAAGCCCTTGCACACGACAGAGTCTGCCGAGGACGCCAAGCGACCCCAACACTCAAACACAGACGCATCCCGCGACAAATCCCGACCGAGACACCACAGAGGAAGGCGAGGTGGATCCTTGCGCCCTGACGTCACCACCCAGCCTGGCATCTCAACGCCGCAGCCTGGACCGAGCGGTACAGGGCCGGCGAAGAGGGAGCGCCCTGATGACTCGGCTTCACCGAGCACGCTCCAGGGGGACGCCAAGCGTGTAAGGGTCCACTCCGCCCAGGGGGAGCCGAGGACCTACGCGAGGGCCACAAAGGACATTCCTGCGCGGCTCGCCGTAGCAATCTGCTTCCCTCCCCCCTCTAGAGACTTGACGCAAGACGAGGCCGAGCTGGTCAAAGCAGGCCTGGAGGACGCACTAATGGACACGGACTCGACAGCACCACTCCCTGCCTTCCGCGGATACCCACGGGTAGCGGAGGGCACAGTACAAATATGGTGCGAGGACGACCACGCCCTGACCTGGTTGACCAATAATGTACCCCTCCTCAAACTCCCCAACACTGACCTCACACTGACGGTACTGAGACAATCGGACGTGCCCACCCGTGTCAGAGCCTCGCTTTTCGTCCCTCGCTATAGAGGTGACATAAGGAGGCTCCACAGTGTTCTGATTCGTCAGAACACGTGGTATGACATGGCCAGGTGGTCCCTATACAGGGCAACTGCCGTCGGTGGCGACAACTACGGGACTCATTTGACCCTAGGTGTGCCACCGGAGGAAGTGAAAAGGGTCATGGAGCGGGAGCGACGGATATCGTACCTACTAGGTTCGATATACGTGCGCTTCTGGCCCACGACCCAGCCCTCGGACAACACGACGGACCCGACGACGACACCGACAGCGACACAGACGGACGACACAGACATCGCCCAACTGGAGGAGGTCATGGCCCGCGCGGCGATGGCTGATGACGCAGCCAGCATTCCACCCGCATCTCCCGGCTGGTGCGAGCAACTTCTTGCTTCGTCGCCGGGGGATCAGCACGAAGGCCAGTACAGAGAGGAGGCGGCGGGGGTTTTGTCCGATGGATCCACCACCGACTAAACCCTCCCCCTCATCACCGTCACCACCACTCAACGTCATCCAAACAAACCTCCAACATAGCCAGACTGCCACGGCTAGCTTACGCAGGGCACTGGAGGTTTACCCCCGAACAATTGCACTGATCCAAGAGCCGTGGATCAGGAACAACAGAATATGCGGCCTCAGTAACATCGGAGGTAAGCTAATCCTCAACACACACAGCTCAGACAAACCCAGATCCTGTGTCTATATACCCAAAGATATCCCTACCACGCTGCTCACTCAATTCTGTTCCAGAGATCTGACAGCTGTCAGGCTCCACACCGTAGGTGAACTCCCAGATGTTGTACTCGCCTCGGTATACATGCCGGGCGAGGACATAGACTGTCCACCAAAAGAAATGGCCGACCTGGTGCAGCACTGCGAGAGCACCGATCTGGACCTGATCATCTGCACCGACTCAAACGCCCATCACCCGCTCTGGGGTAGCGAGGCATCGAACTCCAGAGGAGAGGTACTATCCACCTATTTATTCTCTACTAACCTAAACATCGTTAACCGAGGCTCTGAACCCACTTGGGTCACAGTCCGAGGACAAACGATCATTGACTTAACTCTTGCTACAGAAAACGCGACTAATCTTATAGCAAACTGGCATGTATCGGACGAACCTTCTTGCTCAGATCATAGAAGGATCCGCTTCACACTAACTACTAACACAAGGAGACCTGAACCGAGACGTAACCCACGGCGCACCGATGTGCCCGGGTACAAGCGCCTCCTAGCCTTTATGCTAGCTAGGCACCTATCACAAATAACCATAACAGAACCGGCACAACTGGAATACACTGTGACAAAGCTGTCAGAATACATAACCGAAGCATACCATGCATGCTGTAAACTAAGAGCACCAAAAACCAACAGTGAGAGAAATCCCTGGTGGAACGCCGAACTTGGTAAGCTCAGAAACACACTACGGAAGCAATTCAATAAAGCCAAAAACACCCGACTCCCGGAAGACTGGGAGCGATACAAAGAAACACAATACACATACAAAAAGCGAATCAGAACTGCCAGAAGGACAGCATGGCGGAAATTCTGCGAATCCATCGAAACCAATAATGAAGCCGCAAGAATAAGGAAGATCCTATCAACAGATCAGGACCGAACCCTTGGCGCGCTGAAAAAACCCGACAACACATACACACTAACGGACCAGGAAACCAGCAAGGTCCTTCTCGAGACTCACTTCCCAGACTGCAAACTCCTAGAGGACAGGACCTGGGAAGCTGTGCCCAATTGGACCCCAACGGAACAGGACTGGTCCAGTGCCCACAGTCTAGTAACACAGGACCGAATAAAGTGGGCTATCAACACCTTCCAGCCTTACAAGTCTGCAGGACTAGATGGCATTTTCCCAGCCCTACTACAATGGGGGGTTGACTATATCACACCATGCCTGGTAGAAATTTATCGGGCCTGCATAGCACTAAGATACGTACCTCTAGCCTGGCGCGAAGTGAAAGTCATCTTCATACCAAAACCGGGAAAAGCGGACTACACACAACCCAAGGCGTACAGACCCATAAGCCTCACATCCTTTCTACTAAAGACCCTAGAGAGACTCTGTGATCGATACATCCGAGACGGACCTCTTCGGGCAAAGCCACTCCACAAACAACAGCATGCGTACTCCACAGGCAAATCAACAGAATCCGCACTGCATAGTGTGATATCCAAAATTGAATGCGCCGTGGACCACAAATGCTCAGCACTGGCTGCCTTCATTGACATCGAGGGCGCCTTTGACAAAACCAGCTTCAAAAGCATCAGCACGGCTCTAGAAAGACACAACATAGACCCGACCCTGAGCGGCTGGATCACCAACATGCTCAAACAGAGGGCAGTACAAGTGACCGTAAACGACATCACAAGGGCCATCGTGGCGAAGGGCTGCCCCCAAGGTGGCGTCCTTTCGCCGCTTCTATGGAACCTGGTCGTGGACAGTCTAATAAAAGATCTCAATGACAAAGGTTACTTTACTGTAGGATACGCCGACGACATAACCATAATAATAAATGGCACCCACGAAAACACACTGTGCAACCTAATGCGCCAGGCCCTGAAAATAATAGAAAATTGGTGTGGTAAACACCAACTATCAGTGAACCCCACAAAAACCGAATTGGTTCTCTTTACAAAAAAGAGGAAACTGACGACACTACAACTACCGCGTTTCTTTGGTACAACCCTAAGCCTATCAACGGAAACCAAATACCTCGGCATATTTTTGGACAAACAGCTGAATTGGGCAAAACACACCAACTACATTACTACGAAAGCCAGCATATCACTGTGGCAATGCAAGCGAATGCTTGGAAAAAATTGGGGGATTAGCCCCAGGGTCACTCACTGGCTATACACCACAGTTATCCGACCAATCATCACATACGGCTCACTAGTCTGGTGGCCCAGAACAGACCTGAGCACAGCCCAAAAAGACCTTGAAAAGCTGCAGCGGTTCGCGTGTGTGGCAATCACCGGCTGCATGAGAACTACACCCACTGCTGCCCTACAGACCATGCTCGGACTACCGCCTCTACACCTTGTAGTGCGGGAAGAAGCGGCCTTGGCTGCCTTCAGGCTCTCTACATCAGGAACCCTGAGCAAAGACTCTAGGGTCAAACACATACGCTTAAAAGAAAATGCGATCAAATGGCAGCCAATGATGGCATCACCCTGCGACAAAGCCCCGAAACAATACTGCTTCCAAAAGCACTACAACATAGTGCTTAAAGAGGAGCAGTACGACTACTCAGGTTCGAAGGAACTGAGAATTTACACTGACGGTTCAAAGACCGACTGCGGAACTGGAGTCGGAGTCTTCTCACACGACCTCAACATAAGAATATCCAAACCGCTGGGAAGGCGCAACACGGTCTACCAGGCGGAGTGTGTGGGCATAACACAAGCGGCTTATGCCATAGCAGCCAGAGGAGTTGCGGACACCCATATTCGCATACTCTCTGACAGCGCCTCAGTCCTCCAATCCTTAGATAAAAAATGCATCACATCGAAACTAATACTAGAATGTCACAATGCGCTTGAACAGGCAACTGTATTGAACCGCAATATAGTGACACTACAATGGATAAAAGGACACAGTGGATCGCTAGGTAACGACGCAGCTGACGAGCTGGCCAGAAGGGCATCGAGCATGCCAGTCTGTGGACCGGAACCTATCGTGCCCATCCCCTTCAACCAACTACGCAGGTGGCTACAGGAGTACACCCACACACAAGCAGAAAGCTGGTGGACGTCGTCACCAGGCTGCAGGCAGTCCAAGGAAGCTATGCCATCACTGGATGGCAAGCTAAGCAGTCGCTTACTACGATTGGACAGGAAAGGCCTGCGCCTGGTGACGGGGACCATCACGGGACACTGCACGCTAAACAAACACTTTCACACTATAGGCATAACGGACAGCCCCCTGTGCAGAGCTTGCATGGTGGCTGATGAAACCATTGCGCATGTGCTCTTTGAGTGCACAGGCGTCACCCAGATCAGGACACAAACCCTCGGGACACCCAGATCGTACACAGATGTTCTCAAAAGACCAGGAGACCTAATCAGCTTCTGGAGGGAGGTGGGCTGGTTGGAATAACCGCCAACGGCCGCCATGGCCCACGCACAATGGTCCACTGAAGGACTAAGTGCGGAAACCAAACCCATAACATAGAACATAGAACATAGAACCTACTACGAATATACTTATTCGTAGTTTGTATATGGCTATTCGCCCTAAATTCGAAGACGTGACATCTACCAACCCGCACTGGGCCCGCGTGGTAGATTACGACCCACTCCCTCTCACTGAGAGGAGGCCTATGTCCCAGCAGTGGGAACATTATAGGCTGATTATGTATTCGCCCTCTTTTACATGGGACTTAAAACAACGGGCGAAATGTGGATTTACAACATTTTGTGGAGCTACACCTCTGCTTAACCCTGCGGGGAATGCATTCGTGAGGTTATGTTATGTTTTTAGCTAAATTATATATTTTCTCAGAGTTTATTTATTTTTCATTCTTGTTCACACATGCATTTTTTCAACTCCTAATCAGCCTATAATGTTCTCACATGCTGGGACACAGGCCTCCACTCTGTGAGCGGGACTGGGCTGTAATCTACCACGCGAGCCAGTGCGGATTGATAGATGTCACAGTCTTCGAATTTTTGGTTCTAGGACATGCCGATTTCCACACGATGTCCTTTCAACATGCATCTTACAAAGCGGTGTGAAGACGTTCCCTTTTAAAATTGAAAGTGACGTAAGTGCTGTTTTAGTGCGCAATCGGCGGGCAAAAGTCGTAAATCAAAGTTTTAGTGTAGAAATGTTGGGATGCGTTGGCCACTGGGGTGGCCAGCTTTAAACTTTTTTTTTATAAAAAAGGCGTGAGGAATAAGAAACAATATGACATTTGGCCAGTATTCGACTATTGTTCGGAAATGTATGATGTGTATGAAAAAGTATGTGTTACAATGTTGTGGAAAGCTTCAGGGGAATCTAACAATTGAAGATCGCAAAATTTATTGTTGTTGAATCACGCTGAATTTTGGCACGATTTTAATTCAAAAAGCGAAATGGCTTAATGTGGCTGTTCAATATGTACACCTCTGCCCAATCGTTCGGTTTCTTCGAAGGGTTGATGTTATGTTTGATTCAAAAAGCATCATCCTTCCAAACAAGGATGGCACAACAATGTCACTGAATTGCAAATAACAAGGTGACCCTACAATATTATTTTTTTTATATTATCCTAATGTTTTTAAAGCAATGTACCAATTTTTAGTTAAATTATTTATTTGGGTGCTATGTTATAATAAAACAAAAGTCACTGAGTATCTCACATAATAAAAAAAAAAACAATACAACATCTTTAGCGTTAACTAGTAAATTAATAAATTCGTTATTTGCAATAATTTATAGGATTTATTTTAGACGCTGCTGGTATTAAATTTTTTAATGTATTTCGTGGACATTTGCAAAAATAACTTTAATGTAGCTATAAATTCAAATTCTGTCTAGTTTATGGCGTTCTTGAAAAAGAACCACGACCCTGAAGAAATTTTATTGACTCTATTTTTATTTATTATATTGTTTAACAGTTTGAACATTATTTAAATTTTATTTTTTTAACATTCTTAAATCAATTTTTTTTTATTCTTATAATTATTTCATACAGAATTAGAATTAGTGGAAAGCTGCTGCATTCAGGGCGCTTCGTTAAATCTCAATTTTTTTTATAGTTGATTGAAAAACATTGTATTCGGCTAAGACTACAAGAGATGAGATGAGATTACGACACACTTGTACAATACATAGGTAGATATACATAGTAATATTGTTACTGAGAAAGTAACTCTGTTTACCTGTCTGTTACCTAAAGAAAGTAAGAAAATGCGTTTATTGCGGTAAACATGATGCAGAGAAAGAACACAAACACAAAAAAAAAAAAAGTTGGGGTAACTACTTATGCGTCACATCCACGCAAAACGGCCATCACTCAGCATAGTGCTAAGACCCTATGCGAGACAGGGCGCTGGAGACGTCAACCGGTGCAGCATTTGATAACAAAACAAAAAAAAACAACAATCAAAATAAGAAATAAAAAAAAGGATTGGCACATATACCATGATCTGGGTTGGCATACTTTTTATCCCGATAGTACGTACTACTAAACCTATGTTTCTTTGTTTCTTTCTACAATACGGGAACGTTCCCGAAACTTAATATCCTACCAACACGCGGGCGAAGCCAAACGCAAAAGCTAGTCCTAGATAAAAACAAGTTCCCTCCCACAAAACCCCCCACATTTAAACCAAAGTACTCTACTATCTGAACGATATTACTTACAGAGTTTTATCTGCGCAAGAGTAGGATTGCACTAACAAAGTAACCATGTGATATTAAACCCAATTGATAGGCGACCCAGGTGGGAGACTAAAATCCTACAGACTTATAATAGTCTCGTAAAGGTCCGTACATAATGATGTTACTTGTAAAGGGACTAATGTCATTGTGACAGGGAATTATAATGGCTGAATATTGATATGATGTAATAATGTATTGAAATGTGAAGGATGTTCGTTATATTCATGTGTCTATTTTTTATTTCAACCCTTTTCTGATAATCTTGAATAGACAGGTATTGTATTTTAGGAAGATTACCCAGTTAAAATTTGTGTATCGTTAAATGGGTTTATAAATTGAACCTAATATATATATTTTTTATCAACCTATACTGTGCCACTGCTGGCCAAAGGTCTCCCCCATACTTGGTCATTCATCTTTGCCTGCTGCTTTTGTCGGCCAATCAGTCAAGAAATACTCTAGGTCATCGCGCCAGCATTTTTTAAGCCTACCTCGGTGGTTATTTTGGGGAACTGTCTTTTGTAATTTTGACGTTAGAAAAGTGCTGATTCTCAGCCTAGTTTGAATAAATGACTTTTGATTTTGACGAGATAAATAATCATGAAAAATTACTAACAGCTGATTCAATGGAACCTGTCAATCATTTGATGGGATTGTTTATTCCACTAGACTCATTGTCCACGACGCTACTCAAAAGTAACGCGTTACAAACTCAAATCACAAATGAGTAACCAGAATGTCACAGTACTTGTATTTCAATGGCAAACAGTACACGACGACGACGGTCGGACGGTCATGGACGAGGGGCCTTAAACTCACCTAACAAACATCAAAATATAGACAGATAGATGAGAGAATCTAGTTTTCAGCTTGTTGTTACCAAAATTAACAAGAAACTGGGTGGCTTCAGAACAGAACTCAGGCGCAGGGCAATCATAATCTATCGTATGCCAATTGCCGCATTCGGCTTCCTTAATACGCGTAGACGGCAGCCGCCGACACGTCTACGGCTGTCGTCGACAACGTGCCGCTCGTGTATTTGAGCATCGTACTCAAATACACGAGCGGCACCATGTCAACACGCGTGTCGTCGGCTGCAATTGCCTCTGCTGTTAACGCGTGTCGCACATGTGTATGAGCACTTAGATGCAACTTGATTTTGTACCACAGCCTTATACAAAGCTTGCTCTATTAATTGTCATATTTACAACTTTCCCTAGAATAAGTAAAGTAACTGGAGATGAGGAATAGTATTACTCGATTTTACATCCTTTCTCGGAAACCGGGCGGATTTTAATATAATGTTGCAAGAATTATGTTGCTAACACCGATGCTTTTGTTTATACTTAATAACTTGGAGAGTATCGACCCATTCCATTAAATATACTGCCGCGGGGTAATTGTGTAGCACACTGACAGTAACAATGACTTTCATTTTGAAAGTTCAAAGACATTGATTGCGTTATTTGCATTGTTGAGCAAATTTTTCGAACTTAAGAAGCAATGGATTAGCAATATATCCTTCTAAATGATTTATGTTGTGATTTATAAGTACAGTGTTACGCAATTGGCTGGATTTGAAGACAGGATTCAGGATTTTGGAGGAGAATTTTGTTAGAGGGGCTTGTGGCTAAGTAATAATAGCCGCACGGGTCGATCGATTAGGTTAAGCCATGCTTGCCGCGGTTGGTACGTGGATGATTGACCATCTTTACATACCAAGAACCCTCCGTGCCTCGGAAAGCACGTTAAACCTTCTTTATTTACCTGCTTGTTTGTACAGACGCCAGCTCATCAAGCTACCCGAAACTGTCAAATTTTCCCAATCAACTTTGAACCTTATGCTTTAGCGATAAAGTTGAAAATCTATTAAAGAAATTTGACAGATTCTAAAGCTTGATGTGCCATAATGTCTGTACCATAATTAATGTTACATTGTTGTCTCTAATGCCTCCATCACTATCAGACATGAGAAACACTGTATGAATGAAATGATTTTCTACTAGATCGGTAATCAAAATTCGCGTGCATCTCTGCTTAAGAGTCGTTTGTAAGGAGCTTGATGGTTAAAACAATTTACCACCAAGACTTCAAAGAACATGCCAATAGAAGAACTCATTAAACAGTACTGTTTAATGAGTTCTTGTATTGTTTGTGGCGGTACCGCCACATATTAGAAAACGACTAGAAACCCACATACAATGCACTTAACATTCCAATACCGCATTTCTTCACCACCCAATCCTGCCGTCCCCTTTACAGTGTACAATGGAATGTAAAATACAAGACAATCGCTTGCCTCCCTAATGAGTGGTTGGGCACAAAAGGTGATAGTCGACGATTCATTTAGCCTGCGGTTACACGCGTGCAAATGCGTGCGGCAATATGCAACGTGTTCACATAATTAATGGCGGTTTCAGTTTTCTATTGTAAATTGTAATGTTTTTGGATTAGTAGGGGAATTGAAGTGGGACGGAATTGTGTGGTTTGTAGCAAGGGACTCGAGAATATCTTCTTGAGTAGGTTTCGTTAAAGGTAACTTATATATTATTGTATGGGTATTTTGCCACATATATCATGCTAGGATCAGTAAACGGTACGTCTGAAGAAAGGGGACTAAATAATTTGGTAACAGCTTTAAGGCTACCGTTCTGAGAGAGTCAGCAGCGGCATTTATCCATGACGACAATTTCAACATGAATGATGTAACCAATATTTTGTAACCATATTATTTTGATTTAAAAAGTTTTTAAGTTTTAAGTTTTTAAGTTTCTTGCCCATTCTTCTAAATAGGTATCTACTACGCTTTGGAATGGGCAACTAGCTTTATCTTTCTGGCTGACCGACCCCTTGACAATTCAAATGTGCCTGTAATTGGATTATTTGAAAGAAATGCTTTGAGTTTGAGATAATATTCTCAATCGTGAGTTTCAATCCAAATTTTGTCGGTCCAAAATTTAGCTGCGAAAATTGCATCATCACTAGCAACAATGACGATATTTCTACTGCAATCATTTCAAGTCCTAATGACTGCAGATGTTTAGCAGTGGATGTTATCAAACAAACTTACGGATGATTCACGATGGTATGTTGACTTAATAGAAACTCTGATGACAGTTAACTGAGTTACCCGTGGATATGGCTTGTTTCACGGTGGTTGACTTTCCGTCAGTTGATCGGATAATGGTTGGTTGATTTTCATAGCATAGCCACCATCTTCTGTAAGTAGATTGTATAGTGCAATCAGTGACTTCGAAGTACTACGCTTAGTTTCGTTTAACAGGGCAAAGTCATGAGATACTAAGCTGTTAATTGTACAGCTGCGCGTTGCGGTTTCACCCGCATAAAAAAGTATCTTAAGTCTTAATCCAGGTTCATGGTCAACCCATGTGCCAAATTTTATCCAAATCCGTTCAGCCGTTTTAGCGTGAAAGCGTAACAAACAAACATACAAAAAATCAATTTTTTTTATAATATTAGTTTTTCTTTTGTACGCTGATGATTTCATCGTGAAAAGTACTGGTTCCCTAAGAAATGCAGAGGTTAGCAAATCAGAAGGTCAATACTCGTAATTAAAAACGTTCAAAATCTAGTCTCAATCTCATCTCAGCGACGAGTTTGTCAAAAATGTAGAGAGATTGGAGGTATTTTTGACAGATTGAGACTGAAATTAAAATGCGAACGTTCTTAAAAATACGAGAGTTGTCCTTCAGTTGTTCTTTGTAAAGTTACATTAAAGAAGAAACAAATTAAATGTCCTGTCTAATTGTTAAAGGCGTTAAAGTCGTTCTAATCAATACTACTTTAATTAAGATGTGAAATACATGGTATGTAAAACCATTGAAATATAAACTAATGTATTGAAATGCCTTCGAAAAGCACAATTTATTGCTCTCTATAGGTACTAAAACTACATACCATAGTGTAAGAGCGATTCATTTACTCTGCGGTCGGGATATGCACGTAGCAATGTGCGCGCGATTATTATGCAATGCGTTTCCATAATTAATTGCATTTCACTGATCGTGTTATGGGTGCATAATATTCAGTGCATTTATATAAATAACGGTGTTGAACTAAAAGAGAAGAATGATACTGGCCATTGACAATGTCAAATGAAGACTTATTTTTGCGCTGAACAAAAGAAGAGCGATTTGTATTCCAACCTTCTTCGTTTTTGTTCTTCCTGTTTCAAACCTACTGCAGATTCATTGCAAGAAGAGGTCATGTTTAAATATAAACTCGTAAGCAGTGATGTAAAAGAGAAAGTGGTAATTGTATGTTTATCATATTAAACACTTAACGTATGCATCGTCATCCATTTTGGCGAGGTCTGTACGACGCATTACGTGTTCCTTGCTATAAACAGTTGCGGATATTATCTTGTTAGTTTTATCGAACAAGAAGTAAACTTCATGCGATACAATTTTCGCAGCATACTGTCGTGTATCACTGCTGTCACGCGTCATCTCTGATTAACTTTTATCGACGAAAGACACCGGAGTAACGACGTGTCCCATACCGGAGAATCTTAAATCTGTAATCTCCACTTTTTGCATTCCCTCCCGCCTCGGGCGGCTATAACGACACAATAAACGTATTTTATACGCGCTCACACTTAACGTTTATATCGCCTTATAAGTAGATCGAGAAATAATAAAACTAAAGGAGAGCGAACATCAAGAAAGCAATAACATCATTATCATAGCGAGTCCGCCATCTCTTTCCAATAGGTTTCACCCCTCCCTTGGCCCCGCCCACCGCGTATCTCCTCTGTCACCTGTATATCTCGAAACATTACACATATGCAAAACTTTCGCGCTCGCATCTCGTCGCACACATACAGAGACAGGTCGCCTACACACTAAACGAAATATGCAGCTGCAACTCTGCTGTGTGCACACTACGGTATAAATCTGCGAGATAAAAATTGTGCTATATTGCCTCACGAGTGTGTTGCCCGGACGTGGTATTCTTTTTTGTCTCGATGGCCTGTAGGCGTGCCTAGTAAGTTGTTTGCACCTCGAACAGTGGTCGATATTTCAGTCGTGTCATTGACGCGACATCTCTTATAAAATATTGGACTCGCGTCCATTCTTTATGCTGTTTGAAATTGTATTTGATATCAATACTTTTCTTAGAGTGTTTGTCTTTGTTTGATTTGAGGTCTTCATTAAAATGCCTCTGAACACTGAATTGTCTGAATATAATGTTCGTGAGAACAGCTGACCTTGGCTTACTTTTACGTAAGCGTTAAGAATATAAATTATGATGTAGATTACAATTTTTATTATTTCTTGTACCACCCACAGTCTTCTTTAGTTTGGTGAAATGACCTTTATTAAATTATTTTACACAACTACGACGCAATCAGATTGATATTAAACAACCTGTAAAAACTTTACAGTTTAAACTTAAGTGAAGTGTGCTGTCATACCACCTGACGCAAGGGATTCACATTATTGACAGCTCACTTCAAGCTTACACTTCACCTTAATTTTCACGGTGAGGTTTTTACAGAATAGATCGACGATGTCTCACAGAGTTCACCAGAGTCTGTACCTGCAATCTAAAAGTACGATTTCTATTGACTGCTTCTGCCTTCTAATATTACTTATAATGCAATTCTCTACCTACTTGAAAATTAGGTTGACTCTATGACAGGTACCACATTATAACGTTTTACTTACAGGGCACTCAAAAAACATAAAAAAAAATTAAGGAATTCATAACGCACGACTCCAAAATACAGTTATCAATCAACATGCTACCATCGACGCTCACAATTTTTCGTCCCATACAATTTTGTTCGACTATTAAATGATGAACGATTTCAGAGCACCGGCGATAATTATTCGCATTGTATATGAAACAGTTAGTCCTCTATAATTACCGGACAGGCTGATTCGACGTATTGTTCAAATGATGACCCATCGTGTAGGAACGTAAAATATGATTCGTGTCAGAGCAATTATGTTTTCTGTTATTATATAGTTTCGATGAATGGACAGCAGTAATTTATGTAGTGTTAGTAATATAGTTATTTTGTTTTATTTCTGATGTGGTGACAGTTCAAATGGTACCTTGTTGTGTTGGGGAATTGAACCTTGGGATTTGCCATGGAATTTTCTCTACCAAGGAAAGAGCAATGACATTTTGGACTAAATTATTTGAAATGAGAAGGGCTCTCGTTCAAATAATTTAGTCCAAAATGTCTATTGATCAGAAAGCTAATTCAGGTACTTTAAAAAAGTTCAAATTGAAGTCGCAATCTCATCTCAGCGACAATCGCAATGTCAAAAACTTGTTAAAAATGTTTGTTAATTAGTATTTTGACAGATTGAGACTTTCTTAAAAATACGGGAATGCCCCTCAGATGTGTCTAAGAACATTTAGAAAACTACATGGTATGAAGGGATTTTGGCTTCATCTGCTGCGTTATGGTTAGGAAGTAGGTATAGTCAACTTAAGAGATAAGTATGCAGGATCGTCGGATATAATTGAAGTTTAGTAAGAAACCGATGGATGTTGTCGACTGAAATTTAATTTCATAAATGAGCTGTTTTCTATTAATAAAATAAAATTTTATTCGAGAACATCCATTATTTTCTTACTAAACTTCAACTATACCCGATGATGCTGCATACTTATCTCTTTTGTTGACTGTACCTATGTAGGTATGGAAACAGTCATTAGTTCAAGCATTGTTTACATGCTCCTAGATTTGTAGAGTACCTAACCAAGGACAATCCTAAAAAGAAGTAAATAAGGCCCATTAGAACTAAGTTATAAACAGAAGCGTCAGTCATCGTTAATATACTAATAATTGGTATGTGTGGTAGTTTAGACAAGTATCTGGATTGTTCCTATAAATGTGACTGCTCAACTGTTGAAAATCAGTATTTGATTTATAATTAAAAAAATCAATTATGTCTCATTAGCCGCAGTTGAACTACTTCTGGTAGTATTAATATAATTTTGTTGTCCAATTATGTGCCTATTTAATTAGAGAAATGAGAATATACAATAACGATACAGACACCCTGGGTTCTACTCTTCGCGTCTGATTTTAAAATTGTTACAATTAGGTGCAGCCTTCTAAACTCTGGTGGCACCTCAATTGCGTAAGACACATTCACAGTTGAATTCACAAAAGGAATGGCATGGATTGTGAGGTTGTTAAGCTGTTACCTCGCCGATCATCAATCCGTTTGCAATATTATTGATTACGACGTTACAAAGCCGATGACGACATGTTTTAACTACATTAGCTCTCGTTTATTTGGTTGCACGCTGCATGTTCATAAAGATATCGTTGAACAAAACGAGTCTGCTGATTCGTTCCTTACTGGAAGCCTGACGGTGCATCGCACCGATGGAATCCATTAGACATATAAGAACACCTATTGTGATGAGGACGGCTATTGAGTAGTTTTAGTTGTTTGTAGTCTGATATAGCCCTCTACCTTTCTAGAAAATCCTAGACTACTAACGGTACGTTTACATGGTCTTCAAAATAGTTTGAACAAACGTATTTCAACCTGATATTCCAATAGCCACTTCACGTACCACACAATAATATAAATAAATACTTCTTCTACAAAGCAACGGGCAACGGTAGTGTATTTGAAACTGTTTAATATTAAGATCTTAATATATACCATATAGATTTTTGAATCCCAGTCTCAGAAAAAAACTAATATGATAAAGGCGAAAGTTTGTGAATGTCTTTGTGTGTGTGTGTGTTTATATGTTTGTTACTCCTTCACGTTCAAACGGCTGGACCAATTAAAAAAAAATTGTATGAAGGTAGCTTACACCCTGGATTAACATAATAATAATATAGGCTTTTTATCCCGATATTGCCACGGGATTGACACTTATGCGGGTGAAACCGCGGTGTGCGGCTAGTTATTAATATTTTACGATGAAAAATCCGCAAACGAGAACATTATTGGTTTTGGCTTCATAACCGATCGTTTGATCATAAACGGTTTTATCAAACTATTTTTTCATTACATTTCTTATTTTAATTTTAAATTAAAATGACTGCCTTTGCATTAGACTTATTGAGTAAGGACTAGTAAAATCATTAATTTTATTATGTTGATTTTTGTGCAACCCATAATCAGAAGGGTTAGTCATTGTGACAATTCTTGGGGTAGACCTAATGTCTGGCAGTACACTTCATTTGACTGATACGATGATGATAATAATTTTAAAGGAGTCATTCAAACTTTTCTATAATAGTAATATGGATCCAAAGAGACAGATTCCTTGTGATTATTACAGGAATCCAAGCTTTACACTTGAATATCTTAACAAAGATTAATATAGGCCGACCGCTTAACTGAGACGTTGCCTGAGGTATCAGCGCGGTGCGGGAGGGGTGTGGTGACATGATGCGAGAGCTAAGTGATTCGTCAACTTGTGACAACTATCACCCCTCCGACCCGCACCGCGAAGGTACCTCAGGCAACGTCTCAGTTAAGCGGTCGGCCTATAGTGGAATCCACATAGTTCTTTATTTTATTTGGTGCACTCAAGGTATCATTTGCGAAGATGTGTTTTGTCAGACGAGCGTTTTTCTACGGTCCTATTGTGCCAAATATTGACGGACTAAGAATTTTAAACACAAACTAAATATGATCTACTTACCTACAAATTATTTTTACTCCTATTGACAGAAGTACCTACCTACTGACTTCATTATTTCCTCACACCAGAAGGTTATCGTAGGCACTCATAGGTACCCAAAAAACCACAGCCTTGACAACATAATTCATTTTTTCACCCGTTAATTACAGTAGAACAACAATTGCGTGCGTGTGTAATTTTACGTCGTAATATTGTAATAATTACAATATTTTAGATGAAACTGTAGCGCACTGTTACTTTACGTCCGCTTACCGTTCCTACAATTAAACATTTTAATCACTGTTGTAAAGATGAGGACTGTTTATTTCAAAATTCTATTTTGTTATAATTTTTGCCGCTCAAAAGTGCGTTTTATGTGCCGATTTGAAATAAATGCTTTGACTTTGAAACACATAAGTAGGTAGACAATATTTTCTCCACGTAACTGGATTACGTGGAGAAAATATTGTCTAAGCAAATATGCTGAAAACGTGTGCATGTTTTTGCCGTCGCACTCAGTTCGCCTTTAGCTTTTCTCGACCTTGACCTACGCAACCGTAATCGGGTCAGCTGTTACACAGCAACTTTTTCATTGAACCTTAAATAAAAAAAAAAACACTGTTTTTTTTATTTTTTTTTACTTACATTACGTAGCATAACGCCTGCATTTCCTCGAAGGGTCAGGCAGAGTTATACCTGCGGGACACCCATTTTTCGCCAGTTATGTTTAAGTCCCATGAACGAGCTTATTCAAATCAAATTCAAATTTTTATTTCAGACCTTTGGATCCATATAGTGTTAGTATGAACTTATCCTACGTTAGTAATTAACAAATAACAATAACTTAAAAATACACTAATTGGCTACATGAACATGTGCACGCACGTGTCTGCCAGCCCAGTCTTATAAAAGGTCCGTCAACCTTGTCCGCCAGTGTAGCTAAAATACTGTTAGGGCTAACCCGAAATCGCCGCAACATCGATACACACCGTTTGCGCATGATGGCATGAAAGTCATCTATTCGTGCTTACGCGAACATGCCCGATGCACTGCAAAACCGAGGCAGCCCCAACAATATCCTCAGCGCATTATTATACTGCACGCGCAGAGCGTTGTAAGTCTTCTGCGTATACCTAACCCACAAGCTTAATACCAACAACCGGGCACAAACCCAGTCTCCAGGCTGCTACTGAGAAATTCCAGATGGAAAATCCTTATTGCAGTGTATCTATGTAATAGATATGTAAACACTGTCTCTTTCACACAAGCGGGATAGCTGCTGTCACTAATGTCATCTGTCAGTCTCGAAGAATGACGGGAAAACAGGAAAGTGAAGCAATCCTAAACTATAGCGCTTGTTGTGGTAGTGAGCCAGTGAAGTAATACATTCAACATAAATACTGAATCAACAGGATTCTACACTTATTATATTTTTTTTCGAACAATCTTCCCCTTAACAACTTAACATTTAAATAAACCCGCCGTGTCGCGCTTAGTTTAAATACGCGCGCACTAATTACTAAGCATTGCTTGAGGACAATTTATTTCCCATTAGCTTCAACCTTCGAATTTCGGTCGCCCACCTCAATATGATGACGATTATTTTAATTTTGCTAACAACACTTTAATTACTGGCTTAAGGTCGTCTTGGTAGAATGAGGCCTACTATTATAAGTGGTGCTGTTGGTGTTTTTAGTACGTTAGTGTGACTTTATTTTCGAGAGGTTCAATGTCCGATCGTTTTTTTTTTGAGCGAGCCCTCTTTTCACGTGAAGTGTCGACCAGTCGGCGAGAAAATTCCTTAAAAAGGAGACGTGCACTCGGGCCATTTCATTTTCGTTTTCCCTTAACCACGGGTCATGGGGTTTGGGTCGTTTCGACCCCAAACGGCTAAAAACAGTAGTTACCCATTAGGTTACAGTATTGGCGTCGCTTGAGGGTCTCAGCAGCCGCTACAACGGCGGCGTCAGCACAGCCAGCCGTGCTGCAGCCAGCCGAGCTGGCTGTTGACAAAACTAATCTAAGCAGTATGCAAGTAGTTGCATACTGGGAATACCACTTCAATTGAAAGCCCTCAAATCCTGTACAAGCTGAAATAACGAAGTGTTTTTACCATTATTAGTTCATTGGACAATGTAATAACATGACTAAGTTTACTCTATCGCTATGGAATAATCTAGAATTCAATCCGTAATCACTTATGCTTTTCGTTACATATAGAATAAATAATTATTATAAGTGTGTGCCCAATGTGGAATGTCATGGGTGTTATTTGCATTGCTGCTGTTCCAATTGGTGCTCTAAATGGAATGCCTCATAAATTCGACTGCCTTACGCGTTGTAGTATTCTTTAGTGATTATGGTATCCCCCAATCTGACGCGATTCATACCTGATTATTCATGTTCATTGTGTCGAAAGTTCTACGGGTTTACGCCTGTTATTAAAATAGTGGTTAATACTAACTACTTTGACCTTGAATTATAATCTAATCTGAACTATATTTCAGTGCAGGGCAAAACCCTCTACACGGCACTTAAATAAGTCGTCATTAGTTTTCATAATCCATTAAAGAAAAGTATAAATTATTACCGACAAGGGAAAGAACGCCAGAAGAAAATCATTGACCACCAGATAGTAAGTAATCCATTTTGTAATTTATGAACTATTTCCATTTTGTAATATAATGAAAAAAAAAAAAAAACTTTATTAATCAACGGTATCCTAAAATATTGATGTATATATACAGTGTGTCAGGTTAAACGAGGGACATACTTACTTTAAGAGAGTGTAGTACTCATTACTTTGTCTTGACAAATACTAAGTGAAGGTGATAATACAAATATTATTTTTCTGTAGCAAATACCAGTCTGTCAAAAAATAAAAAACTAGAAGACTTTCCAGTCACATCTTACTGCACACTTGCCGATATAATAATGAGTCATAACCATTCCGAAATTCCCTCCAACAAACGTATAGGTAGGTAAAACATAAGGAACAAATTCCCCTCTAAAACTTCGATTTTCGAGCCAAAATCGGAATCAACTCGAGCTAAAGATCTAAGGAGGTCATCGACAGTCGGACCACCGTTTAATTACCTGTACGTTACGTTCGCGACCCTATTAATCTGCAATTACGGAATTAGGGACGAAGGAAGAAATAGCTCCGGGAGTTTCGATGCCTTGCTATTGGTAACGTTTATCTTAATTTTATTAAGGTTCCTCGTTTGGCTGGTAATGGGGACTGCGTACACGTTACTCACGTTACCCTTTGCGTCTGTTCAGTTTTTTTTGGTAATTGCTGAAAGTTATAGGTAGTCAAGTCACATCTGCCTAGCTTTTTCCCAACTGTGTTGGGGTCGGCTTCCAGTCTAACCGGATGTAGCTGAATACCAGTATTTTACATGAAGCAACTGCCTATCTGACCTCCCTCCTCTTTCCTCTGAGTGAAGGGGTAATCGATACCCTTTGGTAAGACTGTCAAAGATCCACGAATGACAGCAGCTGGGACCAACGGCTTAACGTGCTTTCCGAGGCACGGATGGTTCTTGGTAAAAGATGGTCACCCATGCACGAACCAACCGCGGCAAGCGTAGCTTAACCTGATCAATCGACCCGTGCGGCTGTTTTTACTTAGCTATGTAGCTAAGTCAAGTCTTTTTTATTTATTAACTAGCTGCAAACGTGCACGATACACATTCCTTCTGTATTTCGGTCGTTTTCTACGCAGGTATTTTGAACTGTAAAAAAGTTATTCGCATAAATAATAAAAAATAAAAATGCATTTCACCTTAAACGTTAAGGCCAGTACACACGATCCACCACTCGATTCCCAACAATCGCACCAATCCGCTTTGTATAACAACGGTCACTAAGTCCATTCATTGTGTATAGGAGACGAGTGGCTGTCGTTAGCGACCTAGCTGGCCAGATAAGGGCTTAGTACAAAAGGTATCAGTGTAATCATTTATACAAGTGCACATTGGAAAAGCTTGTATGTCATGTTGACTTAGGAATTAATTTGTAAGATTAACTTTTCAGTGTAATTTTCGCGAGTATATTGAAAAGTTCAATTTTACTGACTTATTAAAGAAACATAAGTTATTATGACTTAGCGACAGTTACACACGTCTCTTTTTCTTAAAAAAAAAACATTATTGAGAATTGGACAGGTGATAGGTAGGCATTACCTGTCTAATTCTCTACAATTTTTTTTTAATAAGCCTATTTTGTCCAACTGCTGGGCCTCCTCCAAGTCCTTCCAGGAACTCTTTTCTCACTCCACCGCTACAATGTTTCCTAAACTTATTTAATTTTCCTAATAAATTGAAGCATACCCTGCAAAAATTAAATTAGAATTCCTTTTTCAGTCCCCTGTAAGACTTCTGGAAGATTAAACACGACACTTCTGAACGCCAATTTGCTCGGCTTTTGGCCGGCCGATTCCCCACGCAATCGGCATTGTCTATCCGTAGTAGTTTCAATTCGCCCGTCCATTGTGTCGCCAAAAGATGAGTGGATGTCGTTAGACAGCGCGAGATAAGGACAAGTACAAAAGAGCTTGTTGTAATCGCCATGTGCGCATTTTGCGGACAAGGTATTGTGTGAATCTACCCTAAGGCGAAAATGGAAGAATTTTTTTGATGGATATAATTTAATTAATTTGCAACATAATTATGAAGTTTTGTTAAATTGTGGTTATCCAGTAACTGTGTTATGGAGGTCAGATAGGCAGTCGCTCCATGTAAAATACTGGATTACTACTGCATCCAGTTAGACTGGGAGCCGACCACCACATAGTTGGGAAAAGGCTAAGCAGGTTGATTGAATTTTGTTTTCTTTTTGTAATAGACTCATTTTAACGCCATATTTAATATCTTCATATTACACCATAAACATTATGTTCTCTGACACCAACTAAAATAAACACACATTAGACACCCGAGTACATAATCAATTTGACAGAAAACGACTTAAAGACCATCGATTTAAAAATAAAGAACATTCCAATCAAAGTAAATATATTGTGCTTATAAAGCAATGAACATGAGGGTTTAAGGGTGCCCATATGGTGGAGGCGTCGTGTAATCGGATACATACGATAGGTAATTGTATCTAAATCGATGACATTAGTTCCCGAACAGTTCCGTCGAAGGATCGACGAGAGACATTCATCGATGCTATGGAGACATTCATTAGACACACGCACACTGACTGAGTTTACACACACACGTGAGTGTTATGAGCGTATGAAAGACGATGCTGATGTCAAAACGTTGTGAAAGTGACAATGTTATCTGGAATGTCATTTGGAGGGTATTTTACATGTAATATGTTGTCATAGGAAGACAAATGAATTTTAAACTGGATCCTAGTAACACACATGGTGTTTGAAAATTCATTTGTCTACCTGTCAATATGGTAAGTCAAAACGAAAACTGAAACAGCAACTCTAGTCAAGTCTCTAGTCTCTTTAACGAGAACTATTTGAAACCTTGTATCTTACTTGAATCAAAATAACGGCAGTCTGTCTCTCCACATAAGCCTGTACAGTCCATTCACAGTTGTTTTATCTCTGACAGCTGCAACCCAACTACAACCTTATTGTAACGTAAATAAAGATCACTGTGATTTTGACAGACTAGTCAGTGGCAACAACACAACAGCAACCTTATTGGAACGAGAATAAAGATCACTTTGATTTTGACAGTGATGCAAATTTAGAGGTAAAATAACTGTCAACGGACTGTACAAGGTGTTTTTAAAATAACTGAAAATCTCGGAATGAATCGGGTCATTGAACTCTTCATTATTAATCACTTTTCCAGACCAACCTTTATATCTCAAAACAAAACAGCAGTTCCATACATTTCTTCGAGTTATGCTAATATAATGTATGAAGCAGCTGGTTTTTTTTCGCGATTATTTGAAAGTAAACTAACAGGCAGAACACAGCGTGCCAAAGAATTAGTCATAGATACATGCAAACTTTCTCACACACACTCGAAAAACATACCTTCCTTCAGAGGTAGCTGGGTAAATACACAGAGCATGAATAAACTAGTTTAGAATAGTCATTATAAATACTCGTAGAACGTGTAAGACATATCTAGCCCTGACCTTCTTTCTAACATCCATGCAGCCTATACTTCAAGCGAGTAATCAAGCAATATTCTTCTTAATCAACCCCACCCACTGCGCGGGGGTCGATTCTACCAACAAAGGAATTGATTAAGTAACTATACCGCGATATTACTCGTCTGTATTATTCTTCTATAATAAAGAGGGCTCGGTTACCGTGGTAGTTAATGAGAGAAAACTCGATTAGAATTCGTATTAATCTTGTAATAACTTGGGAAGGAAAGTTGGTTGATTGGACCCTGATAGTATTAAGTTTTTGTATGATACTTGACGCAAGGGTTGGTTGAATGACAACGTGATTAGGATGATAAATATAATATGTAGGTATACTTGTAGTAGGACATAATATGCTAATCACTGTAGTACTGTGTGTGTAACTGTAGTAAATTAAATTAAACCCAACCAGAATGTTCTAGTCTACAAATAAAACAACTGTCACCCGCACCATGCTACAGCGCAAAGACTATAGTAGACGAATTTGATATCTTAAAGTTTGACATTTCACGTCACAATGTGACTTTAGGCTGTGTGCAGACCTACGGGGTGATCGCGTAATACACTAACAGAAGGTTTCAACCACAAACAGATGGAAGATAGGAATATTTTCGCCGTTTGAGGTTTTCCGCACCAGATTTAAACCAATACTACGAGTACTTAAACATACATGTAGATTGCAAATATTTAGAAGGAATGTATAATTGTTAATGCCATTCAGATATAAGTTACCAAACTCATTTAAGGAACTTCCCATCCCCATGTTCAAGAAAAAGCTGACAAGTTGGTTATTGGATTGATTGGTTGTTTTTATGAAATTGGTGAATTTGGAATATTGTAAAAATACAGGATGGTATTTAATTTTGACATTGATTTTAAAGTAATGACTACCTAATTATAATAATTCATATTGGACTTATTGTAAATCATTAAATATTAAAATTAATTGTAGTTATTAATACAACATTATTTTTAGTATATGCGAAACCCAAAACACGTGTAAAGTATTTTTATCTAAAGAATCTATGTACAAAATTTCAAAACTGTATTATGAGAAATCACAAAGTTAGAAGCTTGTTATGTTAGCTAGTTGTCCGTTCAAAAACATGCTCACCACGCGGCGCGGCGCGGGGTGACTATGTTTTATGCTCCTCCAGCATCGTACGGTCATTGATAATAGTTTGGCAGTAGGTACCTAACTGTACGGCGATTTTATTGTAATTAACTAGTGATTCAATATTTTTGGGACAAAATATATAATGGTGTAAAAATTATTGAAATCGATTCAGTTACTTATTCTGAACAAACTATATTCAGGTTTCGCATATACTAAAAATAATGTTGTATGAGAATGACATTTGAATATTTGTACACCATATGATAAGGTAGAGTGTATAGAACTTAAAAGATATGTTAATATCTTTTAAGTTCTATACACTCTACCTAGTAGTACTCTAGTAGTTTTACATAGTCTGGTGTTAACCAGACTATGTAAAACTACATTCTTACAAATAAATAAATTTTCTAATTCTACAATATTGTTTTGAATCTGTTCTACGCACAGCCTAAGAACAGGCGAAAGTATTGTTTTCTAACACCCTGTTGACTTTAATATCTTGCATACAATTACTATCTTATAGTTTATGTAGTAAGTTAACCACTGACTTTATAGTTTACAAACTACAGGGTCTCTTACGAGTAATTGTAATCTTTTACACGTCGTAAATGCTAACCGAAGATGTTGCTTAACTTATGAGCATTAAACCGCATGTTTTATGAAAACACACACACTCCTTGTTGACTACTTGATTTAATCAGGTAGAAAATCAGTAGTTTAGTATTTTGAACTTGGAAGCTAGCTAGCTACCGGGTTCAAAATACTATATCACTTATTCCACAATTCAATTCAATTTATTAAGAGCACGTTCAGTTCAGCACCTATTTTAGCCCCTTTAGTAGATGATTTTTAAGTAGGTAGGTATGCCTATATAACATTTATCAAGGTTAAAGCTATCTATAAACGACAATTCATCAAAATCGGTTCAGCAATTTATCCGCAAAAAAGTAACAAAAAACAGATAGACATATTTTCATTAGTATAGACTACATATTATTAGATTAAAGACACTCAATAAGAATAAACAACGGACAACAACAGTGTTAAGCACCCATACAGTATAGAAACTCCATTACTTACATAGGAAATATTAATTAGATAGAGGCGGTGCAGACAGCGGCGACAGTTATTGCCTCACTGTCTAAGCATACGGCTATAAGGCTTGTTTATCTATCGTCGATAAATGTTTGCTTATAATTAGTGGAGTTTGAACTTATAAAGTTGGTGTGGTTAGGTGTTTTTAACCGTACGCAAAATTGACGTGTAGAGTTGCGGATACCAGTCCGTATTAAATAATTATTACTTAGGTGTTTTTAATCTATATCTATACTTATAATAAATCTGTAGAAGTGAAAATTCTGTACATAGAAAATATCAAAAAAATAAATGGCAGGAGGTGTTACTAGACCGACACCGAAACCAAAAATGTGATTAAAAAAAAATCTCTGTCTGTCTGTCTGTTTGTTCAGGCATCACGCAAAAACTACCGGTTCGATTACGATGAAACTTGGTATAATAATTCTTTAATATCCTGGGCACCACACAGGGTACTTTTTATCCCGGAAAAGTATATACAATAAAAACAAACTTAAATTTGCGGTTCGATCCCTAGACCCGATTACTGTACCAACCGCAAATAATAAGTTTGTCGTAGGTTACGTCGAGTCCACTAAGGGGCGCTGCACACGGCTAAGATACTATAATATTTTATCTTAAGATACAATATCGCTCGCCATACAATTCAATGGACTATCACACACGACGAAGATAATAAATAACATTTTCGTATTTGTATGGCGAGCGATATTAGTATCTATATATCTTTAAAATTCAAAGTCCTGACTGACTGACTGATATACTAACGCACAGCCTAAACCGCTGGTCCTAGAGACATGAAATTTGGAAGGTGTATTCTTTGTGATGAGTAGGTATCTACTAAGGCCTGAGTTCACCAACATTCTAACCATCGGTTAGGTATTTAAACAGTTGATTTCCTTAGGAAATTTGACATAAATCAACTGTTTAAATACCTAACCGATGGTTAGAATGTTGGTGAACTCAGGCCTAAGAAAGGGTTTTTCGAAATTCCACCCCTAAGAGGGTGAATGGGGGGAGGGTGAAATTTCACGCGGACGAAGTTGCGGGCAAAAGCTAGTTAATAATATAACTCTTTGTAATTGTAACATTGTGGCTGTGTTCTCCTGTAATTTGAAAACATTGTAAAAGCCAATTATTTTTAAAAGAGTATCCGTGGAGTTTCTTGCCGGCTCTTCTCCGTAGGAAACGACCGATTGGAACCGTGCACCTAGCTTCTGCTGTTTCATAAGTGTCCATGTAGGTTTATGTGTTTTTTTTAAGTATAGACAGAGGTGTATCACACCCAATATTCATGATAGCACCTACTATTGTTTGTCTCTGCATCACCCAAAGGTTGACTGGTAGAAAATGCCTATGGCATTAAGTCCGCCTCTGTACCTACATTTATGTGCTTGAAATATTAAATAATTAAATATAAATATTTCGCCAGATATGCCATATATCATCATCATTTCAGTCTAAAGACGTCCACTGCTGGAAGTAGAACCAAGCATCGCCACTTCGACCGGTTCTGTGCTTCTGCGTCTTCACAAGATCATCGGTTCGCTTTGTCTCCCACAAGGTGAACCGATGACCTTCGAACACTACGTATTTCGGTACGATGGCCTTCCGGTTGCCGCTCCAGAAATGTTTAAGGCCCCCAGCCAGGGCTTACAAGCTAGAACGAAGCAGTTATACTATCCTATTCCTGTTTATATTTTGTAGTAGTCCCAACAAACTAATTAATTAAAGAGAAGTACAGATAATTTAATCAACTGTTTTTCATTTCATTTTTAACAGACTTCCAAAAAGGTTAGTCTCAATTTGGATGTTCCATTTATGATTATTAATGTAATTTCGCAAGCAATTATAAGCAATAAATTAAGGCTTTATTGAAGCAAGATTTGCTCAGGGGAAAACTTGTTGTTTTACCAGTGCGTCTGTTTTTGTAAATTAGATAAACGTTTCTCAGTAATTGTATCTAATTAGTGTTCGTTTGACCTTATACGGTGTGCATTTATTTAAATGTTATTATGATTAATGTTTTTTTTGTACGTATAATTATTATTTTATTTGTGACTTGCAAACAACTTGTACCTATCAAGTAGATAGGAATTAAAAATAGACTTTCCTTGGTAGGTAGGTACTTGATAATATTATAGAGAATTCCAGGATGTTTTAAGCTTTCGCATAGGTTAGTCTGCAAACAATAACTATTTTCTGTGAACATGTTTTATAAAAACTGTTTTTTACTAGAATACTTTCCATACTAACATAAAAAAACCGCCTTAAACCGGTCTGATCCCCTCCTCCACCCCCTCTTCGGTCCCCTGCTAGTTCTTTCCTTACCTTTTATTTCATCTTCCATCAAAAAAACCAATCAATACCACCACATTTTTTTTACAAAACTCAAACTTTTCTCAATACACACACACATACTCAAAAACTTTCACAACTCATTGTCACAACATCTGTTACATCGTCATAAAACTAAGCTAACTTCGCTAATTAAGTTAGCAAACGATACCGACCAACTTTACAGAGGCATTAACAGAACGCGCTAAGTAGTCTAAGTTAGCCTGAAAGTTACGGTGTTATCTAAATGAGAGCATCTTACGTTATATAAGCTAAGTTAATTAAGAAGTGGTGGATGAGAGCGGGCGCCGGCGGGAGGTAGCGGTGTGGTATGTAGGGTGTGGGTTGGTTTGTTGCGGTGACGTGTGACAGACGGTTTGACAATTGACGTGGTATTGTTTATTTATTATTTTTTTGGCGATAAGGCAGCTCATTGTATATTTGATATATTTTTTATGTTATGTAGTATTTGATATATTTTAAATGTTATTTAGTATTTTATATATTTTTTATGTTATATATTAGAAAGAAAGAAAAAAACGATTATTTGCCGCAAAAAAAAGAACATAAACACAAAAAAAAAAACGTATGCGGAACATATTATACGTCACGTTCACACAAAACGGCTATCGCTCAGCATTATGCTGCGACGCTATGAAAGACAGAGTCCCAGCGCTGGTTTTCAGCGACAGCCGGCGCCGACGTAATGACGTCGTCTTCGGTTAGTATATTTGTACTTACGATGATTCATTTTCTTGTTAGTGTTGCCGGCTGATTAATTTATTTAATTACGTAGAGTAGGTTGTTAAGCCATAATCAAATTATGTAGGTATAATTATTATAACACTGATGTGTAATTCATTATTGAGTGTTTTTAAATATTTTTTGCTTAAACCGATAAATACTCGTTAAGCACTTATAAAAATAGCTTTAATTTATTAGGGCATAAAAACTTAATATTCAACATTCAGCATTATTAATTTATTACAACACACTTATTTATATAACATTCATTAACGCTAACCTTAATAGACACCACCGTTGATAAGAAATAACAATGAATTAACGTGTTCGTATCAAGACAGTAACTTACAACTTTGCGTCGTAGGACGCTAAACTAAGTGTCGACAGTTTTATTTGTGTGTGTGTGTGTGTGCGTCAGTGTTTGTATAATATGTGTGTGGGGGAAAATACGCGAGTGTACATGTGTGTGTGCAATGGATTAGTCTTATAATAAAAGTTTTTGTAACAGATGTCAGATATTAAACAAGGCTTCATATTAATAGCCCCGAGACGCGACCGAGGAAAATATATAAAAAGTTAGCAAATTAGGTCCGTTCACAATAATTTGTTGTTGTTGGCCTTTGTGTCTCATTTGGCTTGATTTGTTTGTTCGCTCGATTTATGAGCGCGGAATCCATTACAGGAATATACTAATTTAGTTGCTGTAAACATACTATATAAAGATTTTGGTCGGGTTACAAATTAGGTAGGTATTTTATGTATTGATATCTCATCAATATAAAAAAAAATTAAATAAAGTAAAATATTAGAAAGAAAAAATAAAAGAAAAAGGAAACAAGAGTAAAAGTAATTAAAACGCTACAAACATTTGCTACGCGGCGTTGCTACGCCGCTACGCCCGTAGCACGTAAGTAAATAAGGCCGGATACACACGGAACTAATTCGTCCCGCAATCTGTCAACACCCTTCCTGTATGACATAGCTAATTACTTATGTAAACTGTCCCGTGACCGTTTGCAGGGAGCCTATGAGTGTCACTACAAACATAATCTGTGATCTGTCCGGTTCGAGATTATCTCAGTGTTGACTGAAGTGACGGTCGAGATAATCAGAGGAATTATGATTAGGGATATCAAAGATGCTTTAGTAATAAGTCGTAGACTGGCCTATTGCTGTTGCTTGTCATTCAGCATTCTCAATATCGACTTCAAATGTGTTAGGTATGTCGTTTTTAATGCATTTTAGACACTTCTTAATTTTTTTTAGAACTGTCTTTCTTGTTTGAGTTTTTGTCTCTTGAGAAGATTTTTGCTAGTTGTTAATCCTGAACATTTCTTACTTGTGTTGGACGTTACTAAACCAGATACGTATATCGAACGGACGAACTATCACCTGACTTCAATCCAATTATTTAAACATAAAACATAGTGTCAATCCTTAATCGTTATTGAAAAAAAAAAAACTCGCTAACAACTATACTTTTAACCGAGTGAACCCAGTCGACCTTAAAATCCTTCACCGCAGAGATCATTAAGCAAGTACCAGATGACTCTAAGGGGGTAAGCACACCATATAATTACAGCAAGGGTATAATTTTTACAAAATTATGTCACATTGCACTTCCTCGAATTATCAACGAAATTGGAAGAGTAATTTAACCCGTTCTTACTCATCTGTTGTTTCGAAACAACTGTTGTTGGGAATTAGTGTTGACGCGTATAGGGTTAATTGATTTTGTTGTGACAGCAGGTTATTTTTAAATTTAGTAGTGGCTATTTGAGGGTTTATTGCATAGGTTTTTTAATGAGGCAGCGGTGTTTATAAAATTTTAATGTCTTGTGAATTTATATTAAAAACTTTGCAATCTTCCCATTTTTGGTCAAAATTAATTTAGACACAAGAAATATAAAAATAACTTTTCTCAAATATGATTTCCATGGCATCATATGGTCTTGTAAAGGGCAGGCCTTGATGGCTAAATCTGTGTTACACTTTTGATTAATCTAAATGTTGCCTTGTACCTAAACGTTGACATTATCCAACACAAGAAAGAATTACAATTATTAAAAATAACAAAATATTTTATGAGATCTATTTTATCTTAACTCAACTCACACTAATTAAATTAAATCACAATCTAGATACGAGATGACGAAACTAATTTTCGTCACCAACTTTTTTCCAAATTACTTGATCGACTAATTGCACTTTTTTCACTCGCTTTTTATCCCAAAAATCATGTACAGACGCCAGCACATCGAGCTACCCGAAACTGTGAAATTTTCCCAATCAACTTTGAACCTTATACTTTAGCGATAAAGTTGAAAATCTATTAAAGAAATATGACAGATTGTAGTGCTGACGTCTGTAACAACCAATTTAAAAAAAAAAAAAGAAAGAGTTCTCAGTTTTAAAAACTACAACACGTTGGTTTTTATTATACCAACTTTACCTTAACTCAAACTCACACCAATTAAATTAAACTAAAATATAGATCCCGATATGACGAAACTAATTTTCGTCACCAACTTTTTGCAATAAATAATTCTTGGTCAACCGCGTTTTTTTCACTTGCTTTTTGTCCAACGCTACTTTAATTAAATTAGTAAGAATTCTCACTTTTAAAAACAACAGCACATTTTATTATACCAACTTTATATTAACTGAACTCAAACCAATTAAATTAAACCACAATCTAGATGGCGAGATGACGAAACTAATTTTCGTCACCAACTTTTTTCAATATGCCTTTCTTGGTTAATCGCGCTTTTTTCACTCGGTTTTTATCCTGACATAATTAAAGTTGCGTTGGTAGGTGTAAAAACTTGGAGGTAACGACATTTTAATTGTGTGACTGATTATTACTGGGCGTCGTCTGGCTGTGTCGTGTACATCATCCTGCTATTACGAATAATTGCATTACGCTTCGTTACGGAGGGAAAAAAGCAAAGAGGTTTAATTGACACGTTGCTTTCTGTGTTTGCGCCTAACACTTGTTTGGTTCACACGGCTGCTTATCGGTTTTGGATTTTTAGTACTTTTTTGTGAGGTGTTATAAGTACAACTAAAAGTTGTTGTATAGTAAATCGAAAATTTTGACTAAAATTATTATTATTTAATGGGTTTTGAAAGTAATGAATAATGGAGCTTGTTTAATTCGAATATTTGCTAAGTTTTATTGAGGGAGGTTTTTTTTTCGTTGATTTATTTATCATGTGAGTCTGAGATGCCTCATTAACTGCATGATGTCAGACTAACTCCTTTCCAAGAAATATGATTGAAAACGAGGCAAATGCAGTCGTTTTAATTCCTTTATGACATCTATGGTGTTAAGTGCTGAAAAAATTGAATGTTGCGTTTGTTTCTAATTGAATGAAAATAAATGTTCACACCAATATACAGTTGCAGTATATTAAGCCAACAATACTTACAACAATACTTAAAATTAAAAAGTTTTTCCTATTCAAGCCCACAATACAGATTAATTCACCCAAAAGTTTATTTCTTAAGCCGAAAAAATGTCAAACGAAACAACATAATAGCATCCCACATACAAAATAAACGGAACACTTCGTGATTCCATTGTGAGCAAAAAAGAAATTTAATCATGAGAAACAATAATAACGACTTCTAAGAAATTAGACTGAGTAAGTACAGGAGCCACGCAACTTAAGCTTACTTGTTATTTTTTGAATACCACCGTCCATAAACCACAATTAAAACTCTACTTTACCTTCCTCTTAATAAAGTTGGTTTTAGGGCAACGTTTGTGAATGATTTCACTATTGTTAAGGCTGTATGACTATCAATTATGTCCATAGTGTATATGAGAGAGTGCATTGTGATCGAACAGCAGCTTTCATTCCGATTGAAAATTAAAGAACCGATATAATTTGAGATGAGACTAGTGATGTGACTGTGTGTTGATAAGTTTATTATTAAAGGTCATGGCACGGGATCGTCCTAACGGTCCTAACGTAATGTTACCTATGCCCTATAGCCTTCCTCAAGAATTGTGCTAGCAAATGCAAAAATATTTTTTGAAATCCGACTGGTAGTTTCAGAGATTAGCGCGTTCAAACAAACAAACAAACTTCTGGTTTATTATTTGTTTATGTATAAGTATAGAAGATAGAATAACAGAAAAGAGAACAGTAATCAACAGACGCAGATTAAAGGCGGTAAGTTGAGTTCCAAAAATCTTGACCTTCACTGACCAAAATTAATATTTGATACCCAATCGATTCACCACCACTATCTCGATATTTCGATAGCACCTCATCACTAGCGGTTGGGCATTAACACGTCACTCTAGAGATGATAATAGCCCAGGAGCTGTGCCCCAGTTAATTGCTTTAATAACTTCCTGTGTCAAAATAACAAAGGAGCGATGCGGTATTAACAAAACGGGTAATGACGCTGCCGTGGTAGACAGCTCCCGGACTATGTTCATATTGTGATACGTGGACTTTGATATGACGTATTCGATTTTTTCTTGAGTGATGATGTTTTTTGTTACTAATAATTAATTACGTTCTTTATAATAACCTTTAGTAGTTTCGAATTATCTACACTACTTTTTTTATTCAGAAAGAAGAAATAATTGGATTTCTATAGGATTTCTTGATTTTATAATCTAAATATAAAATAATGTCGGGTTAGTTACACCACTCAAGAACGGCAGGACCGATTTTTATGATCTTTGATTAGTTGGATCTGTCTCCGCCCCGAATAGCAGAATAACTAAGTATTAAGAGGGTTTACGCCGTACGGCATTTCATACAAACTTTCAAGCCCTTGTTTTTCGAAATGAATGAACGGATTTTAATGAAACTTTATACGCATAAGCAGGATACAAAGTTCTAAAAAGTTATCAGAAAACATTTTCGAAAAATTGTGTTACAGCCAAATTAGACCGATTTTAAAGATTTCCAGTTATCTTTTTTTAAATAAGACATTTCGAAAATGTTTTCTGATAACTTTTTAGACCTTTGTATCCTGCTTATGCGTATGAAGTTTCATTAAAATCGGTTCATTCATTTCGAAAAACAACGGCTTGTAAGTTTGTATGAAAAGCCGTACGGCGTAGACGCTCTTAAAACATGAGAAAAATTCACGAAAAAAATAATAATCAAGGTAATTCATTTTTTCATACATTTTGTATGGAACGGCTTTTTTATTTATTGATTCTGAGGCTGGTCAGTTAGTAATAATATAAAACTAATGCCAACCTATTACTGTCCCATTGTAGAGCAAAGGCCTCTTCACATACAAAAAAGGCACGAGCATTGATCACCATGCTTGCTCAAGACGGGTTGGCGATTTCAGACTTTATTAACTTTCTTTCCTCACGATATTTTCCTTCTCCGATGTCAATAATGTCCAAGATAAACCCAGAAAAATTCCATAATAATCTTGTAAAATAATGTAATGTAGGTTCATTGATCTGACAGTTACTTTAACTTTGCGGATTACAGACATAATGTATTTCAACAATGAACAATGTTTGATTTGGCCCTGATTCTTTTGATCCCACTCTGGACTTCGAAACTGACAACGTTCTGACTCTTATAAAGCTAACAAAACAGATGTAATAGGGACAATTTAAAATAACATACATGTATAAACTCACGCTTCACGGGCTAAGTAATAACAGCCACACGAATCGATCGATCAGGTTAAGCTACGCTGGCCGTGATTGGTCCATGGATGGGTGACCATCTTCACTCCGTGCCTCGGAAAGCACGTTAAGCCCTTGAACCCGGCTGTCATTCGTGGATCTTTGACAGTCGTTATGGGTCGTCAGAAGCCGGAAAGTCTGACAACCAGTCTTATCAAGAAGGGGTATTGTATTACCCAACTGGGTTGTGGAGGTCAGATAGGCATAAAAAACTAGTATTCAGCTGCATCCGGTTAGACTGGAAGCAGACCCAAACATAGTTGGGAAAAGGCTGGGCAGATGATGATGACACATAAACTCACGCCTTCTTCCCATGCGGGTAAGCAGAAACAATAGAACGCCACACGCTTACATACTCCTGTTGCCTCATTCACGTTTATACATCTGTGGTTCTATGCGGACGCCGGTTGCGAGTACTACGCACCTGATCTTTCTGAAGATCATCAGTTCATCATTAATAAGGTCACAAACACAATAAGGTCATATGTCCGCCTAGGGGGTCCTCCAGGCGACGAAAACAAAAACAGTCGAAATAGGTTTATCCAAGTGGGTAGGAACTTATTGTTACCGATGTTAAACATATACAACACAGCATAGAAGTGTTATCTTTTCTATAATACAGCTGACAGCTACATTAAAACTTCTTCCATTTCTTTCTCCCTTTCTCATTATAAGAAAATATAGAATTTAGGACCTACAAAAGAATACTTTTGTACTTTAAACTATATTTTTTCAAACGGCCGGTGGCTTTATACAAACGACAGGTCCTCTAATCAGAACACGGAACACCATCTACAATTAAATTGGAATCATTACCGTGCCCACCTACTTACATGGCAACAAATAATAAATAATTGCGCACTAAATAAATATCCGTATACAAGTTATTAACTAAATCAATGTACAGTTAGAAAGTTTTTGTGAGTAACGGAGTATTCAAGTATAATTATTTGTCATTACACTGGTTCATGGGATCTGACCTTTACTGTAGCCCTAGCAAACTATCATAGAATTAAAAAAATTGACTTATACGTAAACATCACGCTTGTAATCCTCGAAGGGTTAGGCAGAAACGTACCTAATAGTTCACCCACATTTCGCCAGTTATGATTAAGTCCCATGTAACAGGGGACGAGCCTACTGCCATCAACCGGGCACAAATCCGGTCTGTGGGCTGTTACTGAGAAATTCTAGATGGAAAAACCCAATAACACTTTGTCTGACCCGGCATTCGAACCCAGGACCTCTTGCTCAGCTACTGCTCTGTAGCTGTAGCCTCTAGCCGTCTAGATGGTCGCAAGCGCTAGAGCGCAGAAAATCTTGAGTGAAAACTAAAATAAACAGCTGTTACTTTCATTCAGTCATTGGCGAACGGCAAGCGTAGTGTGGGACGCCCCCCAGCTAGATGGACGGACGACCTAAAGAAGGTGGCTGGGACGGACTGGATGCGGAAGGCGGAGGACAGGGTGCTGTGGCGCATTCTGGGAGAGGCCTATGTCCAGCAGTGGACTGCAATAGGCTGAGTTGATTGGCTACTGACATATTACACCACATTGTAAAGCAAAGTGTACATCACTTACAGACAGATACACCAGTACCATTTTAGACACAAAGATAAAATTGGAGAATTAGTTTGTTACCATCACATGATTTTAAACCGCCGTGCGTTGTAACTTTTTGTCAGTTAGCTAAAAAACATTGTTGTCCCTTACATTTTGACCGCGTAGATGTTGCACTTCTCTATGAAACACCTGTTTGTTATATATAAACGACAAAATATTTCGTACAAATTAGAATCATGTGCTGAATTCAAGGTTTGCACGTTGATGTCCCTGCTACCCGTATAGGGTTAGAAAGTCTCATATTTCAAAGGCCTACTACTATTGAGATAAGTAACTTTTTTTTTCTAACTAAACCAGGATTATTATTGTTTTTGCTTCAATGAATCAAACATAATTGCATACCCAACTTACAATGTTGCTAATTATAATTAATATCTAAGTAACAACTCGCCATTAAACCACAACATAATAATAATCAATAACATTTTTGCAACAATTATAACTTAAATTATTATATTACTAAGTTTTTCCCGCAGTTTCGCTCGCGTGGAGGACGGAAACTGTCCCGCGACAACGTACTACCGGGATAAAAAATATTCTGTGTTAATCCAGGTTATAAACTATCTGTGTTGTCAGATTTCACCCAAATCCATTCAGCCGTTTTTGCGTGATTGAGTAACAAACATCCAAACATACAAATATTCATATTTATAATTTGTAATATTAGTAGCATTGCAACGGCCTGACCCTACATGTGTATAAAGTACATACAAACCTAAGGAAATAATTCGCGTGGCCCAAATAACAAGCGAAAAGCGATAATTATTTGTTATTGTTAAAAGCTCGTAAAACAGTATCAAAGAGAATCCATCTTTGATCTGTTTCGTAAGTGTTAGAGATGAAGCAAGTATGTAAGAATAACTATACTTTATTTTACGAATAAATTAAAAGAAACGAAACGAATTTTCATTAAATTGTTCTTTTCGTCATAATCGTGGGTAGGTGAAAATTAAATCATCAGTAGATCCCATTTAGAAAGATATACAGTGACCAACAAGACCAACAATTTGAGCAAATGGAATATTACGATATCTGAGAAATACAATTTTCATAATTTATGCCTTGATTATACGAAGATTGAGTGCAAATTAGATATTTTTTGGGATAGCATTTTTTTGTTGCTGAAACCGTCTTATAAACATAAACATCTAGCTGTTATGTGCGTCATGTATTTCTCTTATAGCCCAGATTTCACTAATAAGATATCCAGCGGTTAAAAATTACTCATATCCGCTTAATCAGACTTGATTAAGAGCGGTTTCGCACTACATCCGATCCGAATCCGAATTAAAGATCCGACTTCAATACGAATTGGGAATGTTCTAAACTCTGACGAATAGATTTCGGGTCTAGTGTGCAATCCCTCATACAAATAGGACTATGGTCACATCGGACCGGCATTTCTCGGATTCGGATCGGACTTAGTGCGAAACCGCCCTAACGCGTCTATTTTTAATACACCTATTGAGATGATTGCGAAGGATAAAATTCTGTTTACATAATTTTCATCAGAACTGTTTTTGAGTAGAAGCCATACCTAATAATACCCAGTTAGTAAAAAATAGTCGAATTGTGTTTCTAAAGTAAGGCGTTTACTTATACTCTTAAATAAAATATGATTTTAACTTACTTTTTAGACCTTTGTATCCTGCTTAGGCGTACGAAGTCGGCCCGTGCCGGACGGCGCGTATGTGTTCCACGCGCGTCTCAAACATGTCAGCATCAAAGAAGGGGCCCATTAGGGCCGAAGCCTGCTGAGGCAGCGGATTGTCTGAAAGGGTTACCGCTACTCCGGAACATAAAGGGCTAAGGAAGGAACACGGATGGGTTTTAGTCAGTAAGAGTCTGACACTTTCTTCCGCTCCATCCAGAGCGGGATTTGATGATTTCCCATCCTAAAAAAAAGAAGGCGTACGAAGTTTCATTAAAATCGGTTTATTCATTTCGAAAAACAAGGGCTTGAAAGTTTGTAGGAAATGCGTACGTCGTAAACGTTACAACGAAACCTCTCTCGCCAGAAACTTATGACTTAGCCACCCCGTAGCCGCAAGGAAGGAAGGGCTCGTCAGTCCAGGAGCCACAATTGAGAAGGGCCCCGCGTCACGGGACACTGGCTGACGTTGGCCGACGTTGGCCGACGATGGCCGACGACGCCGCAATTATAATTACCGCTTCCTCCTCAACTTGATACGCCGATTTGACTAACACGTGTGCTGTTTTGACTTATTCATTTGTTTTTAATAAGTTGGTATAAGTACAGCAGGAAAATGTCAAACAATTCGCAAGGAATTGTGACACTTGAGTCTTTATGATTGTATTGTATTTTTATTGTATTTCCTCATACAAATTAAAAGATGAATTCCAGTTTTCTGCCCATTGAAAAACGAACAAGTACAAAAAATTATCTCAGCACTACAAAGTGCAGAAGTGATTGAAAATCTGCATCATAACTTATAAGTACTCGTAGATGGCTTTTCAAATAAAAAAGAAAAACAGACCTACAAGAAAATAGAGAAACTTCAGCGACGGTATTAGTTGCTAATTTTCAAGCGTTAATTCTAAGAGTCGACTAATTAACAGACGCAGCTAAGTAATTAGCAGTAAGTGACCGCCAGTCGGTAGAAAATTCCTTTCAAGACTCGTCGTTTACTCAGTACATGGTAGGTTTATTTACAACAGACTTCTGTGGTCGTATCTAATTTTTTTCGTTTAGTCCACTCTCGGCCCCTCGACCACCAATAAATAATGTGTCCACTGGACCCCTAACTATAGGTAGTTTATTCTCGACCCTGGGGGTCGAGAGTGGATTTTATTTTCCAGATAAGTTTTAGTTTTTGCTCGACCCCCAAAGTACAGTTACGATGATAAATCATCAGTCTACTCTACAGTTATATTTATTTATTAATTGTTTTTAACATTTTCAAGTATTAATCATTTATACATTTTACCTTCATTGCATTTATTATACACATATTATTATTTGCTCTTATTTTATCTTTTCTGAAACTACCTTAGTTTCAGAAAAGATAAAATAAGAGCAAATTAAAAAAAAAGTCATTTTCTCCACAATATTTCCGAATCCTCTATCTTTTGCGTAATTTCTTTATTTTCTGGTCAAACTATTGATTCAGACATTGATCGAATATTTTTAATGCTTCCTAAGGCTATTACTGCTACATATTTAACAATAAATAACAAAGGCTGCCCTAAAATCTGGGTTACCTTACATATAAAGTGCGCAGTAGATAACACAAATCTTTGTCCTAATTGACCTTCAATTCATAAAGCATACACCATAGAAATCTATTAATATGTACACTGTAAAATAATTACAATACCGGTGTTGCCGTATCCCTTTTGATCTCATACCTACTTTATTAACATAAAATAATACAAGTTCAGAAGTTCCAGGAGAACACGTCACACGAAATAATGGCCGACGTAGCCAAAGAACACATATTAAAAAAAGGAAAAAAAAAGTTACGTAAGCATAATCAGCATTTATTGTTCGAACTGCTGGGACACAGGCTACCTCTTTGTGACAGGGTGCGAGCCATACTCCACCACGCGGGCCCAGTGCGGCTTTGTGGAAGAAATTCAAGCACTTCACGATTTTTTGGACACAGCATAGCAAGCATTTCTTGTGCAACGATGCGCCGAAATTCGACTGAAAAATTGTACTGTACCTAAAGTTCGTTTTTTAATCCCAGAGACTAATCAGAAATTTAAGTCTTCTTGTGTTTGCGTTTTTTTAGTATAGAAGTTTGACATTACACATGTCAGATTAGTCTCTGAGATTAAAAAATGATCTTTACAGAATTAAAACATTTGTAACAAAATAAAATTGTAATATTTCTTTACACCATTGGAGGCAGGCGTGCCTCCGTACCTACTACTGTATAATCATCTTATACTGTTCCGACTGCTGGGACACAGGACACATCCTCTCTTGTGAGAGGGAGTGGGCCGTAATCCACCACGCGGGCCCAGTGCGGGTTGGTAGATGTCACATGTCTTCGAATTTTGGTTCTAGGAGATGCCGGTTTCCTCACGATGTTTTTCTTCCCTGTTTTGAGAGCTGTGGTGATGACATCATTTACACTGAGTGGAGCACCTGTCGGGGTTCAAACCTGTGACGTACAACTCGTAAGTCGCGGCCGTTACCACTGGGCTACAACTGCTCTCTACCGCTCTCACCGCACTATTGACCTCATGACTATTTGAAAAGTTTTAATATCGTTTTTAGTGGAACTTCTCCACTTACCTCCCCTTCTTAAGGTTAATACTGCAATGTCTATAACCCTTCAAAGCAGCACGTGCTGTGACCTCGATCCATTGAGATGATGAAAGCCCTTAATTACCTTTGTCTACACACGTGTTTAGCAAAGGAAACATGAATAAAGATGGCGGCCAAGCAATTGTTGCGTCCTTTTTGAAGCAGGAATTATTTAGTGCGTAATAATTTGTTTTATGTTGATATGTCCAAATACTGTGTTGTTGATCTTGCGAATGGGAAGCAAATATTTATTTGATGAAGGATAGGTGGTTTGATTATTTCAAGGAGGGGCTTGGGGCTAAATGATAACAGTCGTACGGGTCAATCGGAGGTTAAGCTACGCTTGCCGCGGTCAGTTCGTGGATGGGTGACCATCCATAAGATATCAAGACCCTTCCGTGCCTTGATAAGCACATTAAACCGTTGGTCCCGGCTGTCATTTGTAGATTTTGACAGTTGTTAGGTATGTACACTCAGAAGCCCAAAAGTCTGACAATCAGTCTTACCAAGGGGTATCGTGTTATCCTAACTGGGTTGTGGAAGTACGATATTCAGTCGCTCCAAGTAAAGTACTGGTATTCCACATGCATCCGGTTAGACTGGAAGCCGACAAAAACATAGTTGGGAAAAGGCTAGGCAGATTGAGTAAAGATTATTAAAATTTGATGCAGCCGATCTTAACTCGTTCAAATTAACAATTAAAAAATCAAGACAATAAACTAGTAAGTATCCGGGTTTTGATAGAGGCTGAAGGTTTCATTATTAGTGACAACTGTTTTTGTCTGTGGCCTTTTTTTTGCGTAAGTACTAATCGTCCACTCAGCTTTCAAGAAATTCTGGCGAGCTTTACAAACTTACCTACCTAGTGCAACTTGGCAAAATAAAAAGACTCAGGATGGGGCGTACCTGCAAAGAATAACTCTTTTTAATTCAATTCTATAAAGTCATCAAAGTAGAGAAATCAAGAAATTACAGACTATGAATGAAAACATAAAATTATAAACTGACTTTAAGTCATTATCATAGTACAGTAAACACTACTAACACACACTATTAAGTAATTTGTATTTGTATGAAGAGTAACAATTAACTTAAACCGACAATCATAAGGGACTCTTCAAGTAATTGTAGATTCTTCGTGTGATGACATACGTACTATTGTACCACAATATGTGCTAATTGCATATTACAAGAAAAACATTGTATGGATGCTATCTACTTATGCTTCATTATAACTTAACAGGCACTTAACGCCAATTATATCTGACAACCTTACTTATACTGCTTACAGTAACAACACATTCGAATTTGAACTTTATATTCTTCGCCTTAAGGTTCTGGATTGTGGATTATTAGTTGATAGTATAGTATATGTAAGTTTTGAAGACGCTAGAGAAAGGGGAAGGCGTATTTCTTGATAAATTACAATAGAATTTTAATGCATCCGACTATGAGTGGGTAATGCTTTTATAATTTGTTTGTTTTATTGTCTACTTTGCATTTTATTGGATTTAATTGGAGCCATTTGTATTCTTACATTGGTTTAGGGTTCTGTGTAAGCGAAAGTGAATTTTGTTTCGTTGTCAAAGCTCGTTTACTAGATAAAAGTAACATTAATTTTGTTTCTTTTGTGACTTTGACTAACATTCATCACTCCAAACTCAAAGTTTGCCAACGACCAATGGAGCGCAGTATTCTAGGTATTAAATTAACGTATCGTGTTCGAAACACTACACTACACTCTAAAACAAATAGCTAATGTGGCTGAAACAAATGGGGCTGGGCAGGATATATTTGCCCCATGCCGGGCAAACTGTGGGCACAAATAGCACAGAACTGCTGCCCTGAGACAGTCTGTCGGGATCGCGGCAGACCACGTAGGAGATAGCGTGATGAACTGAATAGGTTCCGTCCAAACAGGAAGAAACAGGTGCGGGTCGCGAAGGATGGAAAAAACTTGCCTTTGTGACTCTTTGTCCAGGAGTGTGACAGCTCGCATTATGACTAATATTTTCTCTATATTATAGTATCGCTAAATTGACGAAGTATGTGTCTATATTATTTATACGGAACCATTTTAGAATGTTATGCATTTCGTACCTGAACGTCACTTTCTATGGCACAAGCTGTTTCAATAGTATATTGAATTAAAAGGCAATTGTTATTCTGGAGTGATTAAGTGTAATAAACTAAACGATTTGTTTATTGCTAAACGATCTGAGCAATTAAATTTAGATTAGATTAACTTTTTGATAAACTAATTTTTATATTGATGTCGAATTTAAAAAGATGAGAGTAGGTAAAAAAACGAAACGTTTAAATAATTGTGTGTGTAATTTTTTTGGGCAAGGCAACTTGTTTGAACATTTTGTGCCAGCATTTAACTTTTTTCACACTAGAGAAGGACAAAAATGTATTGAGTTTAGTAGGTACTGCAATACCTCATCATCTACCTAGCCTTGTCTCAACTATGTTGGGGTCGGCTTCCAGTCTAAACGGATGCAGCTGAATACCAGTATTTTACATGGAGCGACTTCCTATCTGACCTTTACAACCCAGTTACTGGCTAAGTAATACGAAACCCCTCAGTGAGACTGGTTGTCAGAATTTCGGGCTCCTGACGACCCGTAACGACTGTCAAAGATCCACGAATGACAGCCGGGATCAACGGCTTAACGTGCTTTCCGAGACACGGAGGGGTCTTGGTATGTAAAGATGGTCACTCATCCACGGACCAACCGCGGTAAGCGTTGCTTAACCTGATTGACCGACCCGTGCTGCTATTATCACTTAGCCACAAGCCCCTCTCAGGTATTGTAATACCTACTAACTTCCATTAATTTCTTTCCTTACTGGCTACTGCTGAGCATGAGCTCCTGGGTTCGATTCCCGGGTCGGGAAAAGTGTAATTGGGATTTCTCACCTAGAATTTCTCAGTCGCAGCCCGGTTGATGGCAATAGACTCGCCACCTACGAAATGTGGATGTACTATAGATACTCTGCCCTACCCATATGGGAATATGGGCATGATGTGATGTTCATTACCTGAAGATATGATACCATTACCAACTCAAAGAGATACTGATTATCATTGCATAAACTCATCCACCAATGAATCACGCTCCACACTATAAATTAACGACTTCACCTGACAAAGAGCAAGGAAATGAACAGTTTATTAAAACTCACGCAGTTGAAGACTTGTCGGACCTCTCAGAAGGCTTAATTGTGGCTTTACATCGACTACAAAACGGCTAATTGTAGCTCCAAGTACTCATTGTGAGAGTTTGTTGCGGTGAAGATAGAAGGCAAATGGAAGCGACAACGGTTTTGTGTGTTTGTCACCGGATAATGGTGTAAAATACTTGGATAGGTAATCGCGGGAAACACGTTGCCACTAATCAGCAAAACAAGGTATGGAAATTAACAACTTTTACTGTTAGCTTTGAAAGTTCCATAAAGTTAAGAGACGTTTAAACGTCAAAAATTATGGCTAAACAGACGTTAGTCATTACTTAACTATAAGCAACGTTAATAAATAAGGGGGTGCAAGTCTAAAAGAGTGGTGAGTGCTGCTATGTAGGTTGGATATCGTCACGCAAAAAAAGGAGTATAATTTATGCTCCAAGACAAGTGAAGTCTTATCAGTCACAGATCCGGAGTTGTCCATGTCTTGCCCCGAATTGTTTAGGGAATACCCAAGCAGTCTTACTAGAATTCACAAAGAGAAATCATCGCAAAATATAAAAAAAAATCGTAAAAAATTTTTTTCCTGAAGTTAAGTGTTTTTATAGAACTTTTTACATAATAAATAGGCTATCAGACTTAAAATAATAATATGTACCGTACATGCGAACAAAAAGGAGGGAACAGAATCTTAAAGGGCATCAAAAAATCTTACGCATCGCTCTGAACATGAAAAATCAGCAAATTGCCACGTTGTATGGCAATGCAATCAGCATTGCCATACTTTAGCCAAAAAATAGGCCGTCTATTCTATTCATGTGAAGAGTCGACCAATGAACCAAACTTTTTTCCAGAATCAAATTGCCAAACTAATGCTAATAGTCACTTCTAGTCTGTTATGTCCATGTCCCCCGTTGCACTGGGTACCTGTGAATTTGTACCTTCCGGCGAAATGTGTGTAAGACCGCAACGAGATTTGATTGCAGCGAAAATTAACAATTTGCATTGACTCTAGTAATTAAATGGGATGATTTGGCCTCGAGCTTGATTTTGTACTGGTTAATAACGAATTAATGTCTTTCGTTCATGAATTTAAATGTTAATATTAATTAAAAAAACAAATGCTTCAAAAGGACTGAAAGATAATATGAATGATGCATTATTTTTGTTCGATCAAAAGTACGCATTTAGGAAATGGCAAACTTAAAAAAAAAGCGCATTATGCATTTAAGAGTCATTTCAGATTCAAATGTCTTCATAGGTCTATTAATTTTGTCAAATTCAGTATAAGGTTCTCCTGCATTCAAACCTTTATTTCTTGTTGCCTTCCTTATATTGTGTAGGTAAATACGACGACATATCAAGCTAAACATTTCCAGTTTTACCTGACCTCGCATTGTGTAGGCTTTTCGTACAATGAGAAGTCCTCTTATCTGAAAATGTATAGCTTGATATGTTGTCGCGTGTGCCTGCTATATGCGCTCAAAGTGACACCGTAGAATCAATTACAACCTCGTTTCGCGTGCTAATGTTCTGCCATTGATACAACCAAACAGGTTCAGTTAATACTGACTTGTTGTGGCTTTACACTAACTGCTGGCTCCCATTGTCTGATTATAAGGGACCCACAATTAAACCTACTAGAAGTACCTATAATATAGATAATTTATATAGTAGGTACCTACCTAAGGACTGCTGTACCTACTATGTACCTAAGCTGGAGGAGTTTATTAGCAGTCAAATACAAAATCAAAAGTCATTTATTCAAATTAGACTGAGATTCAGCACTTTTCGAACGTCTAAATTACGTAAGACGACAGTACCACAAAAACAGATGCATATAAAATACTTCGAATGATGTTCCTCCAAAATACCACTTAAATAAACAGACTTATTTTCAAACTCAATAAAGACACCTAGGTCTTAGTCTAGATTTATTAAACACTAAACTTTTTCGATGACTTCACTCTCAGGATTTACAATCAGCTACTGGCAAAATAAATATACAAGCAAAATATTATTTTATTGTGTATTCTAGCACAGTTTATCGGGTTGACTTGTCGAAATAACGAATATTTTCACAAAATGCATTAAACAACTTGTTAATATTGTACTAAGCTTAGTGTCAAAACAAATTTCCTCCATAATTCTCGTCTTTCAATAAAATTAAATTCTTTTTGGTAAACAATACAGGGGTTCGTACGTCAGTGTGATGACTTCTTCAGTCAAACGCCGACGGTTTCTTAGAACGCCGAAGAAATCACTAATAAATCTTGATTTGATTTACGTACCTATTTCTATTTAGTGATTTTAGGGTATGACGTAACTGTTTAATGAACGTTTTCGCTGGCTGGAACACTTTTTAGTTGACGTGGATACTTACGAGTGTTCTCTAAAATACATGACTAATCAGGTTGCTTCTCTAATCTGTTGTATACTGGGATAATGGTTCAGTTAGCTTTCCGTTTAAAGTATCTATATGATTTTCAGCAGTAGTTTTAGAAATTTGTCTGAGATTTCACCAAAAATTTTAATCTGTACCTAATAATTTTGGGGAATCACGACTATTGTGCAAAATAACGAGTGTGAGGTACCTAACAGTGTTTTTTTTAAATCATTATAACTTTGATGAGATTCGCATGAGAACCAAGGTAACCGACATAGCCCGAAGTATTGCCAAACTTAAGTAGCAGAGTGGGCAGGGCACATTGCTCGCAGAACAGATGACCGATGGGGCCGAAAGGTTCTGGAATGGCGACCGCATACCGGAAGACGTAGTAGACGACCTTGTGAAAGCCGCAGGAACCCGTTGGATGCGAGAGGCACAGAACCGGTGGAGGTGGTGGTGCTTGGGGCAGGCCTATGTCCAGCAGTAGACGTCTTTCGGCTGAAATGATGATAAATGAATGATAACTTTGATGTAAAACGCACAGAACATAAGTATACATAGAATCATAAGAAAGTTCGCATCGCCAACTTCCAACCTCCGGGCTGTTCCTAAGGAGTTCTCAATGGAAAAACCCAATAACACGTTGCTCGACCTGGGAACCGAACCCAGGACCCCATACTCAGCAGTCCCGCTTGCGACCACGAAACCAACGGAGCAGTCAGTGTTTCAAAATATACTCCATCTGGATACCCACTGATGATAACAATTGATTTACGTACCCAAGTTTCCTGCTCTGCTAGTACATCGCCCACTTGATAGGGCAAGTAGGCTTTAGACTGGCAAGCCTGTTACTGTAACAATTAAAGTTAATGGCGACTTTACTGCAATTATTAGTTGCCCCTATTACTTCAGAGACTAGATTCTGATTGAATCATTAAAACTGTATGTCTTATAAGGTACAATTATTTCTCGATAATTGTAAATTGTTTGAGGTTTGAGAGGAATAGCGCACTGAGGGGCTTGGTTAAAGGAAATCACTTGTCTCCAGGTATAATGTTCTACAGGCCACTATTGCATCTTTATATCTGTAGGGAGTCTGGTTTGATAGAAACATGTTATTGGTTTTAGAAAATGATGTTGCACTTAATTAAATAAGAATTTGATCTGTATATTATAATAATCAATCAACTCAGCCTATTGCAGTCCACTGCTGGACACAGGCCTCTCCCAGACTGCGCCACAAAACCCTGCCCTTCGCCTTCCGCATCCAGTCCATCTCAGCGAGTTTCTTTAGGTCGTCCGTCCATCTAGCTAGCTGGGGGGCGTCCCACACTACGCTTATCGATACGCGGTCTCCACTGAAGGACTCGTCCGCTCCACCGGCCATCGGTCCTTCGACAAACATGGCCAACAGCATATTATAATAATACTAGCCTATTATTGCCCCACGGCAGGGCAAAGGCCTCGTCTCACACAGAGAAGGCACGAGCATTGATCACCACGCTAGCAGGCTCAAGACGGGTTGGCGATTTCATACTTAGGTACATTACCTATAAGTTCAGGTTTCCCCACGATGTTTCGCCTTCACCGATGTCAGCAACTCAGCAAAGTCCAAGATAAACTCAGAAAGTAGGTACATATAAATTGAAAATGGCACAAGGGTACTTGCCCGGATCAGAATCCACAATCCATGAGAGACTTTAACCACTGTGCACTGGGCCATCACGATATACGACTGTATATTAGAGAGCCTTAGAAATCATTCGAAAGATTTTTTGGAGCGTTTGTTAACAATAATCTTCCCCTACAAATTATGATAGATTAACGAATAAGTCATTTAAATTGAAGCCGCGTATGTACCAGTATTCGTTCTTGGCACTTTTCATTTTGTTTTATCTACAATGATTATTGAAATAGTAGGTATAGGAACCGGTTTCTCTGATTCACCACAAAATGATCAGGCTTTTTTCACTCTACAATAATAACAGTCTGCCCCGAAAACAACAATAAAAATGATTCCATCTCTCCCGACACAAAAACCAAAATAAATGTAATTAACAAACAAGATATAATTTGAGTTTCTATAATAAGTGTCAATTAAACCCTACAATGCCGCGTCGGGAGAAAATGAGTCCTTTCGTTGCGGTTTTAATTGTATTATAATTCTTTTATCTTTTTTAATAATTAGCTTTGCGGTTTGGATTATACCGGCGCTGGTAGCGACCTCTTTGTCGAGTTAATGATAACATGATTTTAGTTATAAAAGAACATTTGGCAAGTATAATGTAAATTATATAAGGATAACGACAGCTACATTTCGCTTGAGGTAAAAATTTGCAAATGATTGACACTGACAGCTGGTTAAGTAAACTGCGATGGAAAGTGCAAATGAATTGTAGTTTCCACTATATAATTTGCAAAACAAATAATACGTCTTGAATATTATGAAGTAAATAATGAGGAATGGTAAGAAAAGAAACGTCGTTGATTTAAATAAGTGTTTATTTCAAGATAAGAGTTTTATGAAAACAATAAAGGTCAGGTGCGTAGTACCTACTTCTTGCAACCGGCGTGCGTGTATGTATGACCAGATGGCCATTTTCGTCAATTAAAAACGTACAAAAACTAGTCGCAATCTTATTTCAGTGACAGTCAATGTCAAAAACTTCTCAGAAATGTATTTTATGTGTGTGTTGAGACCGAGATCGGACTGTGAACGTTCTTAAAATCACGAGAATTGCCCCGCAGATGTATGAACGTAAGCGAAGTAAAAGCAGTATTAAGCGTACCCCCATGAAAGAAGGCGTCAGTTTATGTGTGTATAGAAAACAATCGTCATTATTCTCGAAAACAAAGTGTTAATTCAGAAGGTTTCTTTCCCTTATAGAAAACGTTATCGTTTATCACAATAACCTGCAACGTAATTCCACTGACAGATAGACAACAGCCACCTCCAGTCTGTTATTATACAAAATAAACTTCGCACCTCCTTATCTAACCCTAAATCGCGGAGGCGGTACCTTAATGATCGCTAATGAGTGTTTTTATTATTTCACTGCTGTAAAATAATTTCTTACGGCGCCTCTTTATACCTAGATAAACATCGAAACTCGCTTTACACCTCAATCTGATAATCGAATTAATGCTCTCATACCATTTCACGCTGTTTTATTGCTTTCTGTGCTGTTAAGGCCGCCGGTTTTGACTCGTAATTTCGGGTTATCAGTGCATTCGATTGAATTGATCTCGATTTTTTGGGCATTTTGTTCCGAGTGATACGAAAGTTTTCTGTTATTTATGGGACTGTGTTTAGTTTTGAGGAAAACTGATGGAGCGGAAAATACCTATAGATCGATGGTCACTGTTAATAGATAGTGATAGTAAATTTATTTGACCCGCATTTTAATGTAGATATTTTATGATGGATTGCTAAAAAGGTGATTTGAAAGAAATAGAGTATTAAATCTCTTATCATCATCATCTGTCAGCCTACAGCAGTCCATCGCCGGACATAGGCCTCTCCTATTGCACGCCGTTCAACTATGTAGATTTTCGGCAACTCTCATCCAGGTGCTACCAGCCATCCAGCGAAGATCGCCGCTCCACCTAGCCGGACGGCGTCCTATCTTACGTTTGCCGATTCGCGGTCTCCACTCAAAACACGTTTATCCCAACGGTCTACGGCTAATATGGTCGGCCCATTGCCACTGCAGCTTGTTTATACATAAAATATTAAATGACAATAATATAAAGCGGTAAACTAAATCGTTGGTTAAAAAAAAGTATTTTAGTAAATAAAATTACAGTAACAGAAAAGGAGTCAGCCTCATTACCATTCAAAGAATAAACCGACCACCAAAAAAAAAAAACAAAAGAATAAATCGGAAATTATTAAATGACCGCCACCAAACACCTTGCAATGCTTATTAAACATCATCAATAACGTACTATACTTAAGAATAAGAATTCGTACGCACCAGAACCGAATAATCTCGAGAAGCGATCGTCAGATCCCCGCATGAGATAACCCTACCGCGCCCAAATAACCTAACTTTTAACCAAAATGTGCGTATAATGAGGGACTATTTAATTCGGTCTGTTTATCTTTTGTGTTATAACAACCGTTCGGTGTTGATGTACGTTAATAACATGTAATTTTCATTTCTCGATTTCCGAAACCTGTTCGACATCGTCTAATAAGTCAGAAAATTTTCTGCTTCCCTGAATTTTTATGAGTATATTATGTGCGATAATAAATACTTACGGTGCCTTTGTTTTTGGTGGTGCCTTCAAATTATTTTGGCACTTCGTCGGACATTAAAAGAAGACTGATTTTATGGCTACATACAATGTTACCTCTGAGTATACAGTGTTGTATCTTGAAACCTGACGATACTGAATAGACATTTATATTAGTTTGTTCTACATTAAGATGAGAATTAAGTAGTGGTTCTATGGCTTGTGTTTAATAACGGCTCATTAAAATAATACGAAATCTCTACCAATGAAATCATTGTAATTTTTCGGCTTGTTCGTCGATTCGTACGAATTTACTCGGCCGAAACAGGCTTATCGTCACTTTTCATTATTCTTTTTTTTCTTTATGTGACTCGTATGAAGTTAATTAATTTGTGTTTTGAGTCGACATCTCCATGGCAATTAGCACATTTTGAATTTTATGCAATAAAGTGACAAAAGAATTTTATGTGAAAAAGGACACTAGCGACAGAAGTAAATATTATAAAACATGAACTTTTTCTTAACTTCGGGCGAGCAAATACGTGCGAATCGGCTAATAAGCGTTTAGTTCATGTTCAAATCAGAAGTAAAGCAAAATGTTTCCCCACACACACATTTACTATAGATATTTCGTAACAAAAATAAACAACAAAATTTCCATTTCCCGCTTCAAATGGCATAAAAAATGGCTACCGATTAAGAGTACGTCTGAAACTGGACCAACATTACATAATTAGCCCTCGATCCCATTTGTATCTGCTACAAGAGAAAACATTTGCTCGATGTCTGTATCGATTAATAAAACAAATAACAGACAAAACTACTCTTACGCAGTTAGGGAGCTCTAAATAGACATCGATTCCGGAAAAAACTCGAACATCAAGTCGGTAATAGAGTTTAAAAATTAATCAAAGCTTGTCACACAAACAATAACTCATGTCCGTTTCGAATACGAATCTAATTTTTGCATCCGATGTGACGGCCAATGTTTTTTCAGTTCACAATATTAGCACAGAAATTATTTTCGTTACAAAATGACAAATGCAAGAACAAAAATTAATTACCGTGTTCAACCAAACCCAACTAGCTCAAAGTATCTGAGGAAAATGACAGATATATAAGGCGCCGAAAAGCTGCGCGCACGCAACTCGCTGATCTAATTTTAAATAGTATTTACATGGAGCTATCGGGAGCAGGTAATTAATACAATCTTTGTTAGAGGGTAATTTGCCAGATCTAATGCCGGCGTGTGTAATCTTCAAAGGGGATTTAGAAACACGCGTTCTAATCTATTTTAGTCGCGTTCAGAAACAGAGAAATATTTACAATCTCTCTGGAACACTTCGGCGCATCCGACGGTCGTTATGCGCGAACGCATCGATACTGACTCAGTCGCAGGATTTGATTGATATGAGTCGTGATGGAGATGCCTCATTAATGTCGGTTGGTACATTCCCCAACATAACTATCTTTTATATAATCGGCCATACTTTTCTTAGGCTACTACAAAATGCATCAAATTCCGAATCAAAAATGTTCACGACAACATTTTAATACCTTATTGTGATTGACAGAGTTATAGCTGTGCTTGTAGTTTAACACCCATTAGAACTGTTATTAATTTTTTTTTTTACTAGTGGGTATCATTAATTATGTTCGCATTTTATTAGCTTCGTCAAAATTACGATCACTTCTGACGCCTCCTTCAGAATGTGTATTTTTTATTGTGTCTAGAATTTAGCTTGCATTGTTGGACTGGTGGAATTATTTCATTAATCTCCTTGGCGGTTGAACATATTTTTAAATCTGTTCTTGACACCTAATTTGTCATGGATTTACTTCTGTTGCGTTTAATTATTTTAATTATTGTAGAGATTTTGCGTGTGTTTAATCTCTTCCGTCATGTCTATTTATTTTACTTCGTGTATCGTTTTGAAGTTTAGGATATTAGCATGGAACCACGATAAATTTGGTATAAATACTATACAACTCAGCCGGGACTGGTCCGACTCCACAATTTGTCAATTTTACTACCGTGCCGTGGGCACACAGACGGTAAATCATAATCGCACAATCGCAGTCATTTCAGTATTAAGAATCGTCCTAACAACATTATGTTCCCGAATTTATTTTGTCACTTTGCTCTTCTACCCACGCTAGAGGTAATTAAAAACGAAAATAAACAGAGCGCCTCGAATCGTAAAAAGAGTATCTATGTCGGTTATAAATGAGTACAGATGAACGTAGAAGCAATAAAACTGATTCAAGTCACAGAAATAAATCTTACGAGGGTTCGAAAGTATAGGTGAGAATATTCGGGCGTTTATTGTAATGTTCCCGTTGATATTCGTGCCAAAGTGAACGTCGACCAGGAATGCCGTTAAAAAGATTTCGATCTAAACGCCACGTGTTATCGAATCTGGAATTACGGGACTACGGGTAAGCAAGTAAAACGTTCCGTTTATGATGGAACAATAAAATTTTTGGAATTTGCAATAAATACTTAAGGCTGAGAATGATGAAGAAATAAACAACGTAGTCTGGTGCGTTAGTGCGCAGATTGGAGAGCATGATTTACTGCCGTATAATGCTTCGGCTCGCATTAAACCGTGCAATATCTAAATGGAAGTGTAACCGCTCTATTCATTTGTTTGTATCTCCGCCACCGCCTGCGCCGCCACACTCATTATAATTGGTAAGTCATTGTGGGGGTCGTTTGTATCACTATTTCCAAAGCGTTGCAATAAAAATTGGTCCAGATTCCACATCGAAAATAAGACGTTTTTTGGTCGTCTGCCAAGTTCATTATGAGCGTTCATGAAATTTCACATTTGAATTATTTTACTGTCTGACTTATGGCCGTTACTTAAATATTTGGTAAACAGTAAAAATATAGCTCTGATCGATCAAATTTAATGTGGTGAGCTAAAATAGCATGTTTAAGTGGATCACGGCATTATATCATGAGATCGGCGAACGATTTTAATACTTTAACACAATGTTTGACATAAACACATTATTTCTAAAAAAATACAATTTACACAAATGCATTGGAAAGATAAATCCTGGAATCATCCAAAGTTTATAATACGATCTTAATAAATAATGTATGCAGCGACGTCATAGGAATATTTAAAGCTGAAATTAGATCCAATTCACATGATGAACTTTATCTTCGAAAAATAACAATAAAAAGGGAAGAGTTAATGTAGGTACCAAACGTTATACAACAAAGCGATGGACATTGCATAATTCCAGTTTGCAATATGCAAGCCAACAATAGAACAGAACATTATGAATCATCTCCGCCTGATCCATTCGCCGGTCGAAGATTATCAAACTGGAACACTAACACTTTCGGGATGCATTAAAACGCACGTGAACCTAATTTACGCTTGCAAATAATCCCCTGGACGCAGCCAACTTTAACAAAGTAGTAGTTGATGCATCAAACGATATGACATTTGTGGCTAATAAGTTGCAGACATTAAAATATCTGCTCTCGCATCCGCGTGAACAAAACGCACGCCAGAAACCGAAGCACGTTGCTAACTTCACACCCTTATTTATAGTGTGCCATCTGTCAGATCGTAACCGTCCCAATTTCAAATTCAAACAGTGTTCTAATTGGATTGTATTTTTGTTTAGAGTGCTACTAATAAGGTGGCTGGAATCACGCACATTGTTACAATGATCACGAACACATAGAAGTGTGTTTACGCGTTCGCAATTAGATCGACCATTGATGTATAGGTGTTCTGCTAGAGTGTGCACGTCCGATTGAGCAGTAACACGAGGAATGGATCTGGAACTGATTAGCGCGCGCCTGTGTTAGTTAATACGCGCTCGTGAATAGATTTCTATGTGTTGTTGAGCATTAAGTATGCTTTGGATTTTATTATTTAATGATTCATCTTAGGGTTATAGAAATAGTCAGGAATGCTTGCGCCGTTCGCGTTGAAAAGCCAGTAATAATAGATATTGGCGCATCTGCCCCACTGTATATGTTTTAATGTTATTACTCTTCTGCCATATGATATTTCGTTCCAGGTTTATTTTAAGAGTATTTTATGTTTTTAATTGCGATACGCGGATTATTTTTCCGCCGTCAACAACAATTTTTACAGCTGTTTTTATTCCACTAATGTGACCGATGACAGAATTAAGGTTGTTTATGAATATACCGAGATTGAATTAAAATTATGTGGAATAAATTAGGTTATAAGACACGATACTATCTTCATAATTTTGTAACGTGGGTGCGTAAATATTTGTATGTCTGTATTTTATGCCCTCTAAAAGTGTCTTGCGGAGTATTAAAATAATCAAACATGTAAAACGAGGTAAAGTTGGATTGGAACAGTTTTATTTTTTTCTCAACTCGGTAAATTAATAAATCTATTATTTTGTGTCATTTAGGACTCATCAAATTATATTCGTACGATAACGGCGTGTTTTTATTACGGAAAGTATATTTAATTTTCCTTGTCTGTTCTGCGTATTTCAGTAAAAGATACAGTGTTACCAGTAAAATTCAATTTAAAGCATGATACTTGCTAGAAGTGTTAGATATTGGTTGAATTTTGTTTGTGCGAATAAAAAAAAAAAAACAAGTGATTATGAAAAAATACACATCTGAGCTGAATCTTGGTCTTTTTTTTCCATAACGTGTTGGATTTTTCCTGAAAACATGAAATCATCTAAAATATGAATAACAAATGAAATGCATTTTTTATACTTACTTTCCCATTGTATGTGTATCAAAAACCTACCTTGGTAGGGTTTACTTGTACAAGACAGCAATTTCTTGAAAATGTAGCGTTCTCTTGAAATGGGCCACAAAACATAAATAAATAACAAATAACTAAAGCAGCAAGCACTTCACCGTATCTCGCCAGTCAGCGCTCATTTACACAATCACGGTGCACTTTATTATACTCGCCATACAATAGAATGATCGTTTCGTAACAATCACGAAAGCGCCTAAATCTGAAATTAACGTGTACATAAGGACCAATTTTCAATGACCTCCCCCTCCCCCCTATAAATTCTATGAATAGGTGACAAAGGAAAAAAAAAGAACGGATTGAAAGATCTAGTAACACTGGCTGGTTTGTACGACTTCGGCCTAAAGCAATGCCATTAATGTCCATCATTAAATATGAATTATAAATATAAAAGAAAGCACAAGAAAAGCAATCACGGTCGTCCATTATTAGATTAAATATCTTGCTGTTCTGTGTATGGTCGTTGCGTGGCAATATAATTAATATATCGTGAGGACAGTCCGTATGTCTGTTTGTGTTAGAGTTAATCTTATAAACTGTTAAACCAAGAGTCCACTTTTGGAAGTGTTTATAATCGAATGATTTAGTTTCGTACTATATGTTCGGACTTTATAAATGTGATAAAATAGTGTGATAGACGCGTCCAATGAATTTAATATGACATGCTCTAAAAGTCTATCAAACAACTCATCAATCATAAAAATTGTATGATACCTTATGCACACGTCCAAAATGGATTGTGTTTGGAAATAAATACCTACATATAATGAAAATGAACTGTGATTCAACATAATTGCAAGATGTCACAATACTTTTTATTTTGGTTTTCGTGCATCTGAATTCTAGTAGTAAGAACCTCAGAGAGGTAGATACTGTAGAAATTATAACATAGTTGGTGCTTAATTCCAACCTTTATGAATATTTTGAAAAGTAGATAGCAGAATTACGAGACCAACATTGATTTATAAAAAGAATAGAAAAAGCTACGTTAGGGATGAGATTTGGCTGACAAGTTGAATGTCAAGGATAAAACTGTAAAAACGTACAACCATCTTGTAGGAATAATTAATTATTGAAGTAATATGACATTCTGTGGTTTCATTTACTCGTCCCGGTATTGTGAGCTTATAAAGAGTTACAGTACTATGGAGAATCTAAGAAATGCACAGCGAAGACTAATTAATTAATCAGGATCTAAACAGTGAAGAAGAAAATAAGAAGAAGATAAGCAGATAATGTCACTACCTGACAAACAAAAAATCAAGAGGCAGAAGTCATAAAGAATTCAAACAGTACTGTAAAGAATCTCAGAACTAAACAGCGAAAGGACGAACTAGTTAATAATAATCTAAACGGTGAAGAAATAAACCTACAAGGAGAAGATAAGCAAACAATGTGAACCTGACAAACAAAGCATCAAGAGGCAAAAGACATACAAAATTCAAAATACAATAACGGGAAAATACTCGTATTATCTATTACAAACTCTAAGAGTGTCTATATCTATAGAGTCAACACAATAAAAAACAAGATGAAGTTCATTCAAAAGTTAAGTAGGCGTATAGTGTTATTTTTCACAACCATATTACAAAGTCACTGGAACCAGAAAATGTTGAGACTGCAATTAATCTTTCCTGAGAAGACAACATATTTCATTATAATGGAGAATAGAATCTTGTTTTAAATGTAAGCCAATGTCAACTATATAAATAGAAGAAAGAATATATTCTGCATAACTATAGTTTGGGAAACACATCATAATAATTGTGAAGATCGTATGAAAATAGAATTGGTCTAAGAGAAATAAATCGTCCTGTTAGCTGTATTTTTAAAAGCTGTCATTTGGTTAAACGGACTTACGGTATTCCTTAAAAATGAAAAAGTACGAGTGAAACATTTGATTAGACCAGGCGGCATAAAATGTAACGACTTCACTATCGCCACAAATGAAAGAATAACACTGAAAAAAAAGTCTGCTTTCTGTTTTAAATGAAAGATGTCAAAGAAAAACATTTTGTGGAACGCACGTGTAATTTTGTAAACATTTTTTTAAAAGTTCTACTGAAAATAATAGTCTATTTGTACGAATAGCTCAGGTAGATCTTACTGTGTTTTTGTATTTATAATATCTCTTGAATTTTTTTATATTTATGTCTCTTGAAGCAGTAGTGGCCCAGCGGAACTCAAGCAGGCACTTTATTTTGTGTGAATTATATCATCATCACTGCTCTCAAAACATTAAAGAAAAACATCGCGAGGAAATCGGCATATCCTAGAACCAAATATTCGAAGACATGTGACATCCGCCAACGCACACTGTACCCGCGTGGTGGATTATGGCCCACTTCCTCTCACAGAGAGGAGGCCTATGTCCCAGCAGTGGGAACATTATAGACTGATTATGCTGATGCCATGTCTCTTGAAATTCCAAATTCCCTGAACAACGACCCTTTGCATAACTTTCTATGAATATTATTATAGCCTCCTGAAATAGATCAGTAAGTCTGTCTTTATGTTCTAGGCTATTATGTTTTAGCGAATGAGCAAAACATGAAAGTCGGCGATACTTTGTAGTTCCAATGATAATTGCGTGGGGAAATAAAATTAATCCGAATTGAGATCAGTCGCGGTAGTGTTTTGACTATTTTGTATATTGATGCGTGTGCGCATTGCCTTGATGTTGGGATATAGGTATTTTAATTTTGTGTAAAAATATCTTTGATATTTATGTGTAGGTATAATATTGTAATGATTGCTATTGTTAAAATGTAAATTCCTAAATTTTGGTTAACAATAAATAAGAGTTACACTTAAAAAATCTTCTGCCATGCATAAGCTATTCTGGAGAAATGTGTCATGGTAGGTTTTGGTAGGAATCGAGGAGGCTCTTCTGATGCCAATCAAAAATAAAGTACAAATAATTTTCAAAAGTTGAGCAATAGCATACTGAGTTTTAACTTATACTGAACAATATTCATAAAGGCAGTAACGATATACAGTAAGAAATACAAGTCGTTAGTAAAAATCGCTTTTATTGAATCTACCCCGTAACATTACTACCGTATTGATACCAAGTAACATAAATTGACCGCTCAGATTAAATTAATACAAATAAGGAGATATATAAAATAAGAATGATAACATGAAATTAATTAACTTAACTGTGAAGAATCATGAGACAATCCATGATTGAAGGCACCCTTTGAATACATATCTTAAAAGAGAAGAATAATAAAATAATTATTATACAAGGTATAACAGAATAAACGCAAGCCCTGAAAGTACTTTGTTCATTATTGACTACTGAATCGATTTCAGTAACATTTAGGTAATATAGGTATTTTTTCAGAAATTCTGTATTTTGCCATACTGACCACTGATTGAGCCAAAGAAAATTAAATCTTGTTTCAAGGCGATAAGACTCAATTTTAAATGCATAAACAAATTCTAGGGTCAACACGATTTTCTTAATAATAATAGTTAGCTTTAAAAACAAATAGTTTTGTTCATTGTATTAAGCTTTTAACTCGATACTCTAATTGGGGTGTATGAGGTCTTGTGTTAACTATGTTACATTTATTTTATAATTGTTCCATAAAAAATAGCAGCATTATGGGTGGATAATATTTATCTGTTTTTATCTTATTTGCTGTTTTCTGCTGCAGCTATGACAGCTCTTGTGACTATATTAACACTTTGAGGGACACTTAACGCCCTTCGACGTAATGACAATAAAACTTCTATTGTGTCTCGTTCAGCGTCCTTCAATGTGTTAATTATTACTCTTGCATAGGGCATTGAGTATTTATTATAGTGATTACTGCTAAAAGTTGGTCACAGGTTTCGAAAAGCTATAGTTTTAAAACAAAATATACAAGAAAAGAGGAACCCCTTAATTCAACAACTCCACTTCCATAATTCAATCCTAATCTAAAGAAAGTAAAAAATCATTACCACAGCCGTATGTAACATTCGCCACGCTTTAATAGAAGCCTCTTAGACCCAGAACATTATCAGATTCCGTCACACTTTAGGTAATTTCGTTTTCAGCCCCCTAATGAGTCTAAGCAACGCAATGAAGCCAGCACTCGCATTAGGAGTGGTCATTACGGTCATTGGCGCTTATAAAAGTAATTACAATAGAAAGTGGATTCGTTTTTGTGACGAAATTATTACAGCTAAATGACTTTTTTTAGTTATTACTTGTTTCCATTATTTGTAGGGTTTATTAATTTTTTTTATGGATGGAAGGTGGTATTATGAGTAATTAGAATTGTTTCAGGGTAATGAAAATGCCCTAGATAATTACCAACATGTGTTCTGGCCTGAATGACCGTTTTAGTATTGTTTAACAGTCCAGCATCAATAAATGCGTATATTTTTCAATAGATGTACATAGGAGAAGTAAAACCTCAGAATTATCTAGGTACCTAAATAACAAAGCCAAAACGTAACCAGTGAATTAATAACTGAAAATTACCATTCTGAACTAGTCACTCTGCGGCACAAAATTTTGACTCCAAGCCAAAAATCCACTAATACCTATCCATCAATACAGTCCGAAACAACAAGCCTATCCGAGTTAATGAGCCATCAACAACTAGGCCGACGAAGAACTTAACAAACTTCATCATATACAAATCACTGTACATTTATCATGTATTCCTCCCTTAATATAAAGCCAGCTATTCATTAAGCAACGTAGTAATGTCTTCTACACGTCTTCGCAATAACTCTCTACTGGCGATAATTTATTAATTTCTCTTTGTTTGTTTGTCTATGAACCTTTCCCCTATACATGATGATAAAAGTTTGGTATCAGCTGTTTCCTTTTCTTCGGCGTCGCTTTTCTTGCCAACGAATAGTCCCCTTTGCTTAAAACAAAGGAGTGTTTATAACTTTCTATAGGGTTAATATGATTTTTGACCTTCAGAATTATGACGAAAAGTAAATAGCATTTTGTAGTAACCTGAATAATGACCCAAAACTGCTCTCGAAACAGTAAAGGAAAATATCGTAAGGAAATCAGCATGTCCTAGAACCAAAAAGTCGATGATAATTATGTGACATCTCTCAACCCGCACTGGGCTCGCGTGGTAGATTACAGCCTACTCCTTCACGATGAGAAGAGGCCTGTGTCCCAGCAGTGGGAATATTATAGGTTGATCATGTGAAACATATGTACATCATGGGTAATTCACTCCATTGTCGACTTTGTGTCTGACACCTCTGACCTAGACTAGAGTCAAGAGTAAACCAATCTCAAATAAAATAAAAAAAAAACATGACTAATTTATTCGCAGTACAAGTGACAGAAATATATGCCTTTAATAACATTGTAGACTGCATCGATCACTGGTCTTCAGCGATAATTCTTGAACAACGACCACGCATTTCCTTAGATAAATCTCATTTTCCCACAAAAATAAACAGCAGTCACATGTTTTTCTCAGAATGTATCCAAGTATCGGGGCTGCTAATTTATTAATTTCGCTACACATTGTTTGTTTCTTCCCTTAATACAAATGATAAGACTTTTGTGTTCGTGATTATACTTTGTTAATCATACTTTCTTAATTAAGGGAAAAGTTGCGAGCTAATTTGGGACGATCGTACGATAAGGTCCAGGTTCGATGTTTGGCTGTGCTAATGAGTTCGTAATCTCGACGTTACATTATAAGTTATTTAAAGATTTCCATTAAAAGTTCGCGTGTAAGTTTTGCGTCGCTACAGAACCTATTAGGTATTTAACAGTAATAATTTTGAAGGAGCTAATGTAATCTTACGATAAAACAACAGTCTTTAGCATTATTATAGGGATTTCATGTCAGCAATTTATGTAATGTATTTAAAATTGAATGCCATTTTGGTTCTTTGAGACCTGCTTCAAGACTATCCGCGTAGCTTACAAGCTTTATGCTATAAATTCAAAAGGGGCATAATCAAACCACCGGGAACTTTCTATTTGTTCGAACAATGAACCAATGAACTTTCCAAGAACCCCACGTAAACATAGTTCGCGCGTATTTTTAATGAATTCATGCAACAACAGTGCACAAGGGCTTGTGTTTCACAATGCCGTCCGAATCCCGCCTAGCCGTGGGGCTATTCTCCTATCAATCTCGCAGATGATAGCCCGCTATCGCTGGCTCGGGAACTTGCGATGCATAATGCTTGCCTCAGATAGCTGTCTCGTGCACGAAGCCTCCAAGCTTCGCAATTTATTGTTTCACGATCTCAAGCTAGCTCATTATTAAAACGGTTTGATACGTTCGGAGGTGTTGCTGACGCCCGAGGCTCGCCCGCGCCAATTACTCCGAGAGAGCCGTGCCCCGACGTACTTGTTTGACTTAAACTACGTTACACTTGACTTTTAGCGGCCCTTTGTCTTTTAACACATCGATATGCTTTTACTCGCGATATGTTAATATCGATGGAACAATTTATATTTACTTACCCTTTAAGTTTTATTGTCACTAGAGGCTATAAATTCAAACAGAATTTATTATTAATCGAACGTAAATGATCCTAACACTTTTTAATGTCTCCGATAAAAGGATGAATTATTGTTTTCTAATAAACAATAAAGGGGCACTGAGGTCAATTCTAATGACCGAGAATCCATTAGAAGCATAAAACGACGTCGATTAAACGTCGAACTAAAACAATTTTCTTCAACTTCAACAAACAAAATCGATTGGGCTTAATTGCCGTCTGATCAATAACTAATTGTGTTCACCACACGTTCGACGATAAAGAATAATTACTGGCTGCCGGCCAAATAAATCGATCCACATCAAAACGCGAGGTTAATCCATCATTTAGATATTACGGCCCGATTGAAGCTTACCGTTTTTAATTTCCAAAATTACACCGTCCGTAAAGTCGGGCGAAGGCGCCTAAACACGTATACATAATTACCATGTCGTAAATTGTCGAACATGAGTGGGGGAGGGGGGTGATCGGGCTTACCCGACACTATCGCGGCCTGTCGTGTTATTTCTGTAATCACTTTCATTTCGTAAAACGCGACATTAATTAAAATTTAGTTTCAGGCCATTAGTCGCCATCGCGTTTCTTCAAGTTTCATTTTTTCCCGGCTGTAATTATAGAGCGCTGGTGCGAGGCTAAATGGGCATGGTAATGATAAATAACATTGTATTGAAGGTAGTCATGAATTTTGTATTCAAATTAGTGCGACTAATAGGTGCGAGGTGTGGATTTAAATGTGGCTTTGGTGCATTGCGCCTTTATTAATGACGAATAATTATTGTTCATAATTAAGTTGAATAAACGTGAAAGCCCCCTACGGTTGCCACTGGCTTGTGATTAGAAAACGGAGGCCGAAACTGGAAACTGGTTTGGCTCAGTTTAGACTCGTGACTTGTGAGATTTTACTGGTAATAAGGCTGTGTATACACTGTGCACCGAGTTATTAATTAACAGGTCGACAGCAAACAGAGCGCGGCTACCGGACTGCGCTGGGTACACAAAGGTATTTGCTCGGTGAGACTTCGCCGGAACGGCGTGTAGAATCTCATTACCGTGATTCTCAGAAAATTGGAAGTGAGAAACGAGCTTAAAAAGATAAAATGCTAGTGGCGCTCTTTTTTCAATGATTATCACGATTTGAGAGCTATGACATTAGTGTATTTGTTCGGAGTATAAATATTGGTGTACAAACGCGCCACATTTTATAACAAACTATTTCGGTTCGGTTACTGATTGTAGTTACTGTTGGTTTTAAATGGATGAGAACTTAAGGTAAGATTTATAGAATGAACGGTATATTGTTGTTGCATTTCCACTTTCCAGGAGAGAGATTAATGTGCTTGCTTCTGAAAATGTTGGTCCTTCGAGCCGGATTTACAATATTAATGATGAGCGCTGGTCTAGGTCCTGACATTTTTAACGTTAAATCTATCAATTAAAACCAACATTAAATACTTAACTAGCTACACATCAAACAATATTGGTTCTTTTAGTAAGAGGTTCCCTGCATTCCTATTTCTACTTTCAACGTGACCTCGAAAAGAAACGGAACCATACTCCACCCTAATTGTGTAACACACTATAAATTACAATCTGAATAATTTCGAAAGATATTGCTAATCCATTGCTTCATATGTTCGAAAAATTTGTCGGCTCACCAACTTAAATAACGCAATGAATATCGTTGCAACTTTTAAAAATGAAAGCCATGGATACTATTACCTGCACATAATCAGGCGGGAGGAAACGCCCGGGTGTCACCACTGCGAGGATCGCCCAGAGGACACGGTGGAGCACACGGTGGAGGTCTGTCCCGCTTGGGCAGAGCACCGCCGTGACCTCGTAGAGGCGATCGGCAGCGGCGGCGACCTCTCGCGCCCGGCCCTGGTCCAAGCCATGGTCCGGGGCGAGAGGGAGTGGGAGGCAGTCACCTCTTTCTGCGAAGCAGTCATGCTAGCGAAGGAGGTGGCGGGATGGGCGAGGGAGAGAGCGGAGACAGCCGCCCGTCCCAGCCGCCGCGGTAGACGCCCCGGGCGTCGGGAGCCGCGTGACGACTCCCGGCCACCGTAAGCGCGGGCCTGCGGACGGCGAGTAATGGGTAGCTCGCCGTCCGATCAGGACCAGGCCCGTGCCGGACGGCGCGTATGTGTTCCACGCGCGCCTCAAAGAGATGTCAGCATCAACGGAGGGGCCCGTCAGGGCCGAAGCCTGCCGGGGCAGCGGGATTGTCCGAAAGGGTTACCGCTGCCCCGGAATATAAAGGGCTAAGGAAGGAACACGGATGGGTTTTAGTCAGTAAGAGTCTGACACTCCCTTCCGCTCCACCCAGAGCGGGAGGGGTCATTTGATGATTTCCCATCGTGTTACGCAATTACCCCGCTGCTTAAGTATATCAATCGTATTTGTTTACAAAGAGATTACGTGGCCTGAAAACCATTGTGAGGACACTTTAAAAAATAATAAAACATTAAGTATACACAATATTCTAAGATACACACCCACGACCTACGACACAAGTTGGGGACGTTACCATTGCTCTTAAGGTACTTATATCGTAAAAACTTGTGTTAAACTGTGAACCTGCTTACTGTATTGTTTCTATTTTCTATTGACTTTAAAAATCTACTTTAATATTTTTTTGTCTGTGTCGAAGGCTTCTAACGAAATCAATTCAATTTCCTTTCTTTACGTGTATACCAAGCTGAAGTAAACCTAATATCATCGAAGGCAAATGATGAACGTTAACTGATTTCCCAGTACTAGTGCATGTTCAGGCAAGTTAATGGATGTACAGTACTCGCGCCAGTAACTATCCCACTGTATAATAGACAGTGTTGGCAAAGTTCGTTATCCGGTATTTATTATTAATATGACGTCTGATATGAGCCATGCAGCAGCTGTAATTCATAATAGAATTAGTGGGAGGAGTAATGTAAATAATTATGTACCTATGTAAATCAAGGTTCCTCGTTACGGTGTAAATGGCGGCCGATAACAAAGCTGTAGTGGCTATGGCTACAATGTTACGTGATAGTAACATCTTTATCATCATTTGAACTAATGTAGAACAAAGGCATCCTAAAATTCTGCTCTTGCCAGACGGATTAGTGAATGCAGTTTGTTGTTATTAACGACTCGAAACAATGTTACTGTACATCTTGTATACGAATTCTTTAGTCATCCTGATAGCTTCAGATGGAAAATAACAGGACTAAGCTATGGCGGATAGCAAGTGGCTAACTAAAATATTTCGCTACGGTGCTTAACTGAGAAAAAAACACTAAATCAGAGTAAAAAGCCCCAATACTAAAGATATATTTAAGTCCCATATTATCATGTAAGTCCATTAAGGCTAAAGAGGGGCTCGTGGCTAAATAGTAACGTAATAGTTGGTCAGTGGATGGGTGACTATCTTTACATACCGAGACCCCTCCGTGCCTCGGAAAGCATGTTAAGCTGTTGGTACTGGCTTAAGCTGTTGGTGTTGGTATTCGTGGATCTTTGACAGTCGTTACGGGTAGTCAGAAGCCCGAAAGTCTGACAACCAGTCTTACCAAGGGGTATCGTATGACACAGTAACTGGGTTGTGGAGGTCAGATAGGCAGTGGCTCCAGATAAAATACTGGTTTCCAGCTGCATCCGGTTAGACTGGAAGCCGACCCCAACATAGTTGGGAAATGGCTAGGCAGATGATGATGTCAGTCTATTAAGTATTAGATAATAGCAGAACATTTCATTTCAAACTCTATCAAGCTGTCGTGTTTAGTAATAAACCGTCTCCAAAGCCAAGTTTGAAGATTAAGAACTAACTAAGTAAGATTAAGTAACTCCAACCTCGTAAAGTGAGGACACCTCGACGGTAGGGCAGCAAAGTATGGATGTGGAGCTGGTTCGCAAACTACGTTCCACTGCCCTGCCCTCGTGGCCCCAGAACGTGTAGTCAAAGGGAACTCACGCTGCCACCGACGAAGCCGTAGAAGTGGTGAAGTTTTGGGCCAACAAAATTTGAAATACCGTCGTGTCAGTGACATGAAGAAGAAGTGATTGTAATTTAATCAGTTTTGAATTAGGAGTGCAATATCTAGTGGATGGCTCTGTACCAGCTTGTACATTTTCATCGGTAAGTACTTATGTAGGTACAAAAAAACGGTTACTGACGAATGAGAATTCAAAACTACGCCTCGGTATAGCGTACCTAATTTAGAATGGGATCGGGGCAAAGCATCCTTTGGACTGTTGTAACTAATGTGAAATTAGTTTCTTTTCCGACATTAAAAGTTTCATGACTCCCTTGGGGACATAAAAACAAAATTGTCAACATTTAATGGAAACGCAGGCTCAAGGGATAAATAAAAATAGAGTAGTTGTAAAAGAATTACATAATTAGAGCATCGGTATGAAAATTACTAGTTAAGCACAAACATGGCAGAACACCATTTAAAAAAATCTTGGAAAAAAAAGGTTACGTACCTACCTACTACGGTATGGCAAACAAAATTGAATAGAATTTGAAAGTACGTATTAAAATTTAAACAAAACTACCAACTACATGATAACACACGAAACTGTTTAATTTAATAACACAAAAAGCAAACCGTAGTCAGGTAATTATTGTCGAAGCTTTAATTTCATTAATACACGTTGTTAACCTAATTGCTTAGGAGGCGTTATCCATTGCCTTAATTTCTGTAGATAATTTTGTGCCCAATTATAGATTATTTGGTCAGTATTAATTATTTCTGTTCCTGTGACCAAGATAGGTATGGCCTTAAAGTAATGACAAAAGTATAAGTAATTACAAAACAAACTACAAACAACTACTACAACTTAATTAGTAAGACATACCTCAATTCCGAAGTCGCTAGCACAAAAACTTCGAAAATTACTAAATGAACGTGTCTCACTTATTGACAGCACAAACATTTGTTGAGAGGCTGGGTTCCACACTTACTCAATGTTTACTCACACACTTTTATTTTCGAGGAGCAATATCAATTACACAGTCACAACACAGCCTTATTATTTGGTCTTTCCACGTTCTAACTTGGTCCTTTCGAATTTGTTTAGTATTATAGGGTTACGTGTGTTTTAAAGTGATACGAAGTAAGACCGTAAATGAAAGTCGTTTTTCGTGTTTTCGTGTTCGCGTTAGGGCGGGCGGCGACGAGGCGTGCGCGGGCGCCGACAGCGGAACTGTATTGGCGCACGCGCCGCCCGAATACTCGTAAAGTTAATATTTGTAATATTGTAAGTTTGTTGCAGTTTCAAAGGGCGCGGATCTTTCAGTGATTTGTTGCGTTGTTTGGCTAGCTGTGTCTGTTAAAATTATAATTTTATGTTTTATAGTTTTGAATTGAGGAGATGGATCAGTTTCCAGGTAAGATGTAAGTATGGAGTTTTTATAAGATAGCGCTACAATAGTAAGTTAAGTACATTTAATATCCAGGAATCATAAATTTACTTAGGGCTGATTTCAGCAAAGTCAGATATCGTTTATTCGTGGAATATTTGACGTCTGACAGTGTTCTCGTATGGAAAAACTGTGAAAAATTCAAAATTTATTCTCAGGATAAAACTTATTTTAGGTATAAAAGTTTGGTGCAATTCGCCCATAATCAGTTATTATTTTAGACTAAAAAATTATAATGTGAAAACCTCAATGAAAAGTAGTAGAATTCAAGCGGCCATTCAAAATTCTTAAGTCATTTGATCATTTAATTTATTCCTCTAAGAAATCGTCCCACGGATATTCTAATTTAAACTATGAATGAGGAAAAAATATATTGTAAAGAATTAACATTTTTAATTACCACAATAGCGAAAGAAAAAATGTAGAAAATCTATTCATCGTTATTTGTCACACATAACTTAGATGTTTTTATTTTAAAGACGTAGTAGGTGTTGTAAAAACCACAAAATTTTCCACTACACTATTTTTATGTACTTACTACACTAATACTTCTTAAATTTGGACCGAAAGACCAAAAATATATTCAGTTGTTATACCCATAGTTCATCGTAGAAAATTGAAACTATAAAAAGCAAATTACCTAAGAATGGATTTTCATTAACCTTGAAATTACAATTAGGTCACTTTTATAATGGCGTAGGTCAGCTGTAAGTGAATGGACGGAAACAGGTCATCCATAGACAATGGGCTCAATATGTCACTGGTAACACTCTTTTTTAAAGCTACTACACCTTGGAAGCATGTTACAAAATTGTGACGTCACATGATCGTTCGAAAATAGAACTGTTATTTTATAAATAGTACAAAGTGCCATCCACGATGTTTACCGAACTCGTAAGCATCCAATACTTAGTTCAATCCTCTGATTTAAAAAAAACTAAAATCACTGGTTGGTAGAGTAAAAGATAGTAGTAGAATGGTTATATACATGTATCTTATTGGTGATGTTCTATAGAAAGGTCAAGTGTATTGCACCTGCAACCGGCGGCCTGCGTGTATGCAACGCCCTAATTGCGTAACCCACTATCAATCTCAATATGAATCATTTTGAAGAATATTGCTAACCCATTGCTTGATAGGTATCGAAAATTTGACTGCTTGACAACGTAATGAATGTTGTTGAACTATCGAAATGAAAGTGTTAAATAAGGATAGTGTGTGAAAGAAAATGAGTATGTAAGGATCGATTCTGTAGTTTTTGCCTATCCCCATGGGAAGAATGTGTGACTTTTGTATGTATGGTCTTATGCTCTTATGTCCTAACATTATCAGGTGCAAAAGGGGTTATCTATTTTCTTCCGGGATTAGGTGCCAACTATAATTCGAAGTATAATTTATGTGTGTATCTTGTATCTCCAAATATTTCCTGTCCCAATCTGCATATATCATTGGCTCAATATCGGAATGTATAGAAATACTTAAGATGAAAACACAGATCATCATCAATCAGCATTAAGATAAGATGATTTTGATTCTACTTGTGCTAATGCAGATAGCGGGTTTAAAGGATACGTTTAGACTCGCAGTATACACACACACACAGACGCACTTCAAGAGAAATTATGTGTAATACTGAGTGGACACGGACAAATTTCTAAGCAAAACAGTCGTTTTATATTAGATGCGGATTGATGTGGATAGGTGTGTTTCCGTCTTTAGTTTCTAAAGACTGTTGCTGCAAGAGTTGACAAAAGGACCACCACGTTTTTCTTTTGAAACCGGTAAAGGTGTCATCCGTGAGAAATTATCATGCGATTTTTCTTAGCTTGGTTTTTCTTTGAAAAGAAAAGTAATCATGAACTCTTTTTATCATAAAAAAGTGGATCATAAAGAAGATGTATATATATTACATAGGTAATGAAAAATAAATAAAGTTTATGATATGAATACCGAAAGTGGCCTATAGCTATTTTAGATTTTTTATAAATGATAATACCTAGTGAACCTATAGATTTACTGCTGAGACCTGCGTCCCAGCAGTGGGAACGTTATAGGGTGATTATGCTATTAAATCGGAACCTGAAAAGAATACCAGAAAACGCTGGTGCCTCCCAAGAACACCTACAATGTCGCATATTACGTAAAATGTCCTGTTATACACATTATTTACGGCGACCTACATTCAATTAGTGAGGCGTGAACGCAGACACGGAACACGCACAACACTATTGATATAGCTAACCAGATCACTACGCTAAATCACTCAATCTCGCGTATAAAAAGACCAATTCAAAATCTCAAGTCGCTTGTACACAAACTATTCCGCATAATTGTAACAGATGACTCCATTTCTATTTTTTATCGGACGAGAAAAGTTGTAATGAGTTAGTTTCTATTTTTGAAACACTTCGTTTAAGAATACACGGATGATCTTAGAGCGACCTTCGCCATTTAATCGAAAGTGTTGACATGGACCAATTGATTTATGTATTTCATAAAATTCGATTTTGAACGACGTAAAATCAAATATTATTGTAGTATTTAATGGGAACCGTCATCTTTGTTTTATTGGTCCGAAAATAAACAGTTGTGCGTTTCAACGTGAGAAATGAATTCTAAGTATCTTCGTGTACCAATGAATGACGTAGAGCTATGAATACCTGGTTTAATAGGTCTTGTCAAATTGTTTGTTTGGATACCTTCGTTTCGATTTCAGTGAAACGCTTTGCGCGTTCGGATATAAATTGCTGTCACAATTTTTACTGCACATGTGCTTTTTTAACAACACTTTATAGTTTTTATGATAAATTGATGATTCAAATTAAGAACCTCTTTATTTTGTGTTGATAGTGTTCTAAGAGCAGTACCGCATGTTTTTAAAGTAAGTGCTTTAATTCAATATTTTAATGTCAACAATATCACGTTCAAAACATATTCAGTAAAACAAAACGAGTTCTTTAGTAGATAAAGATTGTTGTATTTCTCACTTTTAATTAGATATATCTAGAAAACTGCTCTCAAAACATCGAGAGGAAACCGGTATGTCCTAGAACAAAAAATTCGAAGACATGTGACATCCACCACTGGGCCCGCGTGATAGGTTATAGCCCATTCCCTCCCATAGAGAGATGGCCTGTGTCCCAGCAGCGGGATCATTTTAGGCTGATTATGCATACCTAGAAAAGTCGTAAACGTGTAAGAAACCATTACTTTACCTTTAATTTTCATACCCGTAATTAGTAAAATTTATAACTCAATTAGCCTAATCGCGACTGTATCGATTCGATTCGTCTGACAATCGAGAAGACCTCACCTTCAACTGAAATCGAGTTAATTAGAACATTCGCTTATAAAGCTGATCGGTATTATTAACCTAATTACGGCAAGTGTCACGAGGGGTCGTCGACATTAATAACGACAATTCTTGGTACGCCAAATCTGATGAGGACTAATTAGTTCAATATCGGAACTCACCCATCTTGGTTGCGTCATAATTAAGATTTTAATCTGTTTTTAGATTTGCATATTTGGTCTTTAAGGTCGTTTTTCTTCTGTTTGGTAAGAATAATTATGTAGAAAGCTGCTTCAGCTGAAACGCTCTCGCCTGTTTTCTTTCTGGTTAATGACCATAAAGCAATTATTTTTGACAGAATAATAAATATTAACTACTTGTAATCTAAAAGGAAACATAGGGACGTTTTCCTTTTAGATGATACATTATTTTTATAAACACTGAAAACCCTCAAAAAATGCCGATTTAAACCGCTGTCAACAGAGGCCTTTTTTTTCGTTTTTTTTCGGGGGGAAACCTTCAAAAGGCACCCGACCTCTGCGGAAGGAGGTCGGGGAGTGTGGGATTTTTACCTCACTAAAACCACCCCGGTGATCATCATCAGGACATAGGGGTGGTCCCGGTTCCTCTTAAAAGACCAATTCCGGAACCCCCCCGTGCAACGCCTGTAAGGCACATCCCTGGGGAGACTGTAAAGGGGCCTCCCCTGAGCCTCGCTATGCACGGCAGCACGTGACCACTGTGCCACCGTCTTCCCTGGGGTCACTTGGTGGGCGGACAGAGTCCCCACTCTGTGCGCCGGCGACCCCAAAGGTCCGCCTACCTTTTTTTTAGTAAGCGGGTTTCGGCGTGTTAGGCGCCAAGGCGATTGCCAACCCGACGCCTCCTTCTCCGAGCAGGATCAGCCCTCTCCCGATCCCGCTCGGCGGCCTCCTTCTTGACCATCACGGTCTCACAAAAGGAGGCTACTTCCGTCCAATTCTCTGTCTCTGCCAGCATAGCTCTCACTACTGCCGGCAGAGACAGGTCTCGCCCGATCCTGGCAACCAGGACCCGCCGCTCGGAGGCCCATGCAGGGCACTCCTCGAGCGTGTGTTGTGCGGAATCCAGGCCACCTCCGCAGTGGTGGCAATTTGCTGTGGCCTCTCGCCCAATTCTGTTCAGGTACTCACCGAAGCAACCATGTCCGGTGAGCACCTGGGTGAGCCTGATGTCAACAGAGGCCTAGTGTACAAATTTTACAACTATTAATAAAAGAAGAAAAACATAGGGCATTGGAGAAGGAAATAGGCGAGATCCAAACCTCGAATTTACTTAGGCTTTTTCAAAAGTCTCTCCGACCGCATTTTCTCTTGAGGTCTTCATGCAACAAAAAGCAGATATATTATTATAATAATATATGGATTTGTATTAGGCCACAATTTTTTTTTGTGAATTGGATTTGATTGGGTGTGAGTTATCTTATAACAAAATATCTACGCAACATAATCAATCAATCTAACCTTTTTCCAAATACGTTGGGGTCGGCTTCCTGTCTAACCGGAGTATTTTACATGGAGCAACTGCCTATCTGACCTCCACAGCCACACGATACCTCTTTGGTAAGGCTTCTCACCAGATTTTTGGGCTAACAAAACATATATTCACACCTCTTGTTATTATGCAATCATTACTACAATAATGATTAGCATTTACTTAAATCAGAATTTTGTGTTGTAACTATAATATAATAATAAAAATGTTTTTTATACTTATTTTTTATATTTTAAGAAATAATTAAAAATGTACCTAATAAAATAAGTTAACTACATAAATAAACGAAATAATAATAAATTTAATTCAGACCATAAGTCCATAAACAACACACATTACAATTTTATACACAAAACATACATACATACATGAAAAGTCATAACTACAAAAAATACACTAAAACAACTTATTTTAATTATTGGAATGACGCAACTTGAGTGGTCATCCAGTGCCACATCATTGGACTGTCTATCCTGTCGGCTACTATAGCTATTAAGCTGTTGGAGCTGTCGCGCACTCGCCGCATCAGGGATGCTATCCGTGTGCATCAGTGCGTAAAAATCTGGCACAAAATCTGTAATATAGTGGGGATATAAACGTTAAAAACTCACCCCACAAAATTCCTTTATACCATCAATTCGTTTCCTCTATCCAAACAGCTTTAATGGCAAGACAAAGTCCGTCAATTGTGATTTACTATGGGTCAATTAGAGTTTTAATCACGACAATAATGTGCGATACAACGCGTTAAGTACTGACAGTCGCGTCAATGGACCACAGGCTTGAGAAGCGCTTAGAACGATCTCAGTGGAAAAAAAATCTGTTTTGAAAAAATACAAAAAAAGTCGGTTGAAGCTTCTGTCCTCACGAATAAAAGAATCAATGTCCATGGAGACACTGTTGATGACAATTATTATTCCGAGTTATAAAAATAAAATCATCTATCATCGCAGGTCATTAATAAAAACCGGCCGAGTGCGAGTCGGACTCGCATATGAAGGGTTCCGTACCACAAGGCAAAAATGCCGAAAAATATACTGTCTCTTGTACGGAGACCCGTTTATTTTATTTTGATTATATATTGATAAAGCGGCAATAGAAAAATACTTCTTGAAAATTTCAACTGTCTACCTGTTACGGTTCATGAGATACAGACAAACAGACGGACAGCCGTCAGCCCGCTGACAGATAAACAGACGGACGGACAGCGGAGGCTTGGTAATAGAGGTCCCTTGGAACCCTTTGGGTACGGAACCCTAATCATTATATAGGTATAAAAATAACGAATAAATAATGTCGATCGTAGGTAGTGAGACACTTAACTAATTAAAGCAGTAAGCTGATAAAATTAATTACTAATTATTGTTAAGGTGACAGAATGAAACATTCATTTATTGTAATTATTAACTGTCGTCTTGATAGCATTAGTACTAGATGATGAAAAATATATGACAGTGTGGACGTATTAATTTTAGTATTGAAGAAACTTTTGTTGGCATTTATTGATTAGGTCGAAGTAAATAATTGTATTATGTGAAGTAACATGAATAATTTTTTAAGGTACTTTTTGGAACCGAGCTGCCAACTGCAACTGCCGACAGTACGTGCAGCGACTGCATGTAATCGGCCGCAGCTGCACTACTGGTTTGTACGTATTGATATGAAATGGCTGCACGTGCTGTCGGCAGTTGCAGTTGGCAGTTCGGTTCCAAATAGTACCATAACTGTTTTATTGAAAAAGAAAACCTTGTACTGAAATACTGTTTATAAAATATAGTGTTCACAGTACTTATAATATTAAGACAAAAATCGCTAACAAACAACTCGCAAACATAATTAATCCCAAAAAAAATTTTTCATGTAAAATGTTGCCAAGACGAGACCATATTTATAATTTTTTTTTAAATGGCTCGCACTGCCAAAAAGTTATCAGATCTCATGTAGAGCCAAGCTTTTAACTCTACACGCCATAACTATACAAGCCCTAACTTCAGAAACTCTACACCGTAGTTAAAATAATTATGAGGCTTGGCCGTTTCGTTACTACAAGAACTTATTGTCTATCAGAAAAGTAATGAACAGTGAGGAGATTCGCAGGAGAACCAAGGTACGACATAGCCCGAAGAATTGTCAAACTTAAGTGGCAGTGGGCAGGGCACATTGCTCGCAGAACAGATGGCCGATGGGGCCGAAAGTCCTGGAGTGGCTACCACGTACCGGAAGACGTAGCGTTGGAAGTCTTCCCACAAGGTGGACCGACGACCTTGTAAAGGCCGCAGGAACCCTTTGGATGAACCGGTCGAAGTGGAGGTGCTTGGGGGAGGCTTATGTCCAGCAGTGGACGTCTTTCGGCTGAAATGATAAACAGTGAATAAATTGAATAAATTCGCCTTAGCTCATCTGACGGCAGCGAAACGGCCAAGCCACATATTTTGATTAAGGTGTAGAGTTTGTGTAGTTAGGGCTTGTAGAGTTAGAAGCTTGGCTCTACATGAGATCTGATAACTTTTGAAAGTGCGAGCCATATGGTCTCGTCTTGGCAACATTTTGCCTCTTCTTTTAAAATTATTTTTTCCTCGAATTTATCATTAGCTCGTAAGAAATTTGTTACAGCGTATTCGGCAGATTCTATAAATTCGGTTACACCTCCAAAGACGAAAAAACAATCCTGATTAATAATTTATTTTCGTTTCGAATTTCTTTTTTTATTTAATAGCATTTTTCTGATTCATTCTGGTCTGATCCCCTGAATCCCCCTTCCGCTCCTCGATCCCCTGCTAGTTCTTTGGTGTGGGTACAATTAAGTATATTTTCCTTTCTTTTCTTCATATTCTAGTTCATGCTATATATGTGACTGAAGGTTACTAATCAGATTGACATTAATGTTGTTCCAAACATAAAATACAGAAGTGAAATAAACAAACACCTGCGTCATTGTAATGTATATCTTGTGACGTTAACGTTAAAAAGTAATGACTCCGTTACGTCTGTCTTAATGTATTTCTAAATAAAATTAGTGTTCTTGGATTACCCACTTATTTTTAAAAAGCTGTTATATTTTTTTTGTGGGCTGTACTTATTTTCAGATCTAGACTGTACCTAGAAGTTTTAATTAGAATCAGATTTACTATTTTGTTAAACTTCATCAACGTAACTTTTGCCCTTATCCTAATTTATTTGTGGTCGGCGCAACATGTTTTCTTCAGTACTTCTCCATTGGTCGTCATCTCGGTAATCACCCCCTTTCAAGCCATATCACATTTCATATTTTGTCAAACTTATGGGTATTTAACAAACCCTGTTTTCGTAATAGGGAATGTCAATGTCATCATTGCTCCATTGTGAAAAAGGAATAGCACGATAAGGTGCGATACGTCCTAGCTATCTCCATCTCTTTTTAATTGAGAAGAAGTAAGTGAACTGATAAGCACACATTATAACTGGGGCAATTATATTTTACACAAAATGTGGTACTAACAAATAAATAGTAGAAGACTGTGCAAAATTTTATGAATTATTTTGTGGACTTAAAAACAAAAACTAAAAAACTAAATGTCAAAGAGATGTTTTGCGTGGATGTGACGCATATTTTCCTCTAATTTAGTTTTTGGGTTTGTGTGTCATTTATTCTTCTTTATGCGTCACGTTTAGTGCAAAAGGATGCATTTTCTTCTTTTTTTTGAGAAATGCCCTCATCACCTTGTCTACATCTTCCTAACTCTACAAATCTTTGAAAATGCGGGCGTCGTCCACATAATTGTTGTGAATTAATTGTTACATCCATTTAAAAACCACGCAAGCATTGTTCAGTACACAATTGTCGCTTCCACAGGGATTGGAGCAGTAATTTCTCTCATTGAGCGACCCAGTGCTGTTAATTGGTCATTCCGATTATATGGGCTCGAGACCCACTTTCTGTTGACGTTTTAAATGTTAGTAAATTTGTGATTGAAGGGTTATAAACAGTTTATTAAACAGTTTATGGCTTCCGAAATGGTATAGGTTAGTTAGATTTTTTGACTATCCTATTTGTAGTAAAATATGGTATAACGCGGTCAACTAAACGCTGGTCAGAAGTAACTGCTCTCACTAGACTCTCTGTTACGACCGCCCTGAGAAAAGCCGAGAACCAAACGAAGTGGAAGAATATCGTACATAAAGCCACGAAGGCCTTTAAGGACAAGGCGTTCAGAAATGAAGTACGAGGACAAAGAGAGATAATGTATTAGCCGTGATTTTTGAGAAAATAATAGTACCAAAAGTCTCTCTGAACTATGATTGCATCATCATTAGTCAACGCTGATTCTTTTTGGCCAACAATCAATTTATTATTCTAAGATTACACTGTTGCTTTTAATAAGAAATTATTTGTTAATCCTCAAAGCAAGACATGTAATTAAATGTATTTTAATGTACTAGTTTTCAGAATTTATTGGACCTTCTATCCCTAATCAAGTCACTAAACCGTCACTCATTAATCCCTTTCACATATAACATTGTTCCAACGCCATCTTTCCGCGTTCACCCCATTAAAATAACGACGTATTTTAGCATGATCCTATCGAAAATAGAATATACAAATAAATGAGTGTAATCAACATCAAAAGAATATATATTCTGCTGAACTATTAACGTGTATTAAAGTGAATAACTCATAAATAAGATTTAGAGACATCTTACGTCCTCAATTTGCGTCGGAATCAGCTATCGTTACATTTTTCAATCCTCGTTTATCATTAAAACGTTAACAACGACCTCGCAGTTTCCACCTTGGTAAAAAGAATTTTTCGTGATTATGTATATCAATAATATTTACGGGATTGTTTGTGATCACGAGATTGGACTTCTCTGTTCTAGTTTTTCCGTCAAGAATATTGTGTTGCTATTTTGGTGGGATATCACAAATTTTCTGTCTGGCCACAAAATCTGCGGTAAATTTTCAGTAGTGAGTGAACTTTAATCTACAATGCAAGTGCTGACTATTATACAGAATACGTGAATCAAGTGTCTTCCCCTAAACATAGTTAATAAGAAAGACGTTATTGGACGATTTCTTAATATTATAGTTACATATCAGTTTAAGTTCAATTTAAATTACTTATTAGCTAATAGGCTAGATTGTAATGTGAATAAAGTACCACCTACTGTGTTACTTTATAATTATAAAAAAAAAATTCAGTAGGTGCATACAGTCAGAGAACTGTTTTTTTAAACACATTGGTACCTTGCATCAATATGTCGTGTTAAAGCATTTTCATACAACTGTCAAAGAATGACAGTTGTGATTTGAATATTCGGACAATTTAAGTTAATAGTCAATTTTCTTAACAGCTAACCCTGACTTTAAAATAGTGCCCTATATTTGCAACTTAGTCTCATTGTTTGGTATTTTTAAGTAAGTAACTCATTTATCTCAAATATCTCATTGTTTTTTTAACCTTTGTCTGTAGTATAATACTAAAATAGTATATAAGACCGTAATTAACAATTATTATGGATGCTAGTGTGTGGTGCTCACGGTAGTGCTAGTGTTTAAGTTGTGTATGTAATTACCCAGTAACTGGGTTGTGGAGGTCAATACTGGTATCCAGCTGCATCCGGTTAGACTGGAAGCCGACCCCAACATGGTTGGGAAAAGGCTAGGCAGATGATGATGTAATTACTAACAAATTGGATTTTATGATCTAGAACTTAATACATTATGATGATGATTTACTTATGAGCAACCTTTATGTCAACTAATCACTTTATTGAAACAAAAAGTAATCCAAAAGGAGTGTTAAGTCTTCACCATGCTGTAAATTCCTTACCTTTAATAATTTTTCACCATTCAGGTTTTCTCCTGAATTGAATAACTCAGTGTTGAAAACCATTCTGAATTCCCTGCAATGTTCACGTCACGTCATCATCATCAGCCATCTCCTGCTGGACATAGGCCTCCCCCAAGCACCGCCACTTCGACCAGTTCTGTGCTTCTCGCATCCAGCGTATTCCTGCGGCCTTCACAAGGTCATCGGTGACGTCACGTAGTGGGCGAGAATGCACTTCCATACTTTCTAATATCTACCAAACTGCCCTGGGCCCGCGTGGTGGATTACGTCCCACTCCCTTTCACCGAGAGGAGGCCTGTGTCCCAACAGTGGGAACATCATAGGCTGAATAAAATATAAAATATAATGTCCTAGTTTTCAGAATTTATAGAAGTGTGTGTAATAGTGCACTTTCATGCTTTCCAACATTCTCACAAGCGTTGGATTTCCACTTCTACAGCCGCTGTACTTCGATCGATGATATCTTCACATAAAAAATGATTTGTTACTAATAAAGAAGATACACACGTTTCTCGAACATGTTTTTCATTTATTTTTATATCAAATTATGTTGTTATTTCTTTTAATCCTGAATCAACGTAGACGCTAATAAATAATCGTTTTTATGAAAATGTATATTTATCATACTTACTAACTTTATTTTTGAAACCAAAAGACAATATGAATGATCAAAGTGTCATCTTGTTGTAATATAAATTGTATATAAGATTTTTTGTTTGAATTTTATCAAAATTCGCCTAATTAAAGGTAGGTATTTTACCTCAAATACATCATATTACTCCTGAAAGCCAATTTCTCTTTATTTAAAACGTTCAAAATCTAGTCGCAGTCTCATCTCGGCGATCAACAAATGTCAATTAAGTAGGGAAATTCTCTGATTTACCTACATTTTTGACAGATTGAAACTGAGATCATATTGTGAACGTTCTTAAAATAATGAGAATTGCCCCTCTCTTTTATTTAAGCACATTTGAGCTATGCCAAATATTTACACCATTGTAAAATATCCATAGCTCCATGTAAAATACTGGTACTCAGCTACATTCGGTTAGACTGAAAGCTGACCCTAACATAGTTGGGAAAAGGCTAGGCAGATGATGATTAACACCATTGTAAAAACCTTTACGAAACTTATGACACAATAAAAAAAAAATGGTTTTTGGTAGGTACGTAAATTAGGTTAAGTAAATCTTAGTATTTATAATAAATCGGCTTATGTAATAATTGCAATCCATAGACAGATCTTACGTCGGTTTTAACTAAGAGGAAAGTGCTTTTCCGCAACAATCTATAAATAAGTCTTTATGTAGGTATTCATTAGACTCTAATGAATACCTGCATGAAGACATTTTAATCCTCAAATGATTAGAGGATTAAAATGTCTTTAAAGAGCTAGTACTAACAGCTGGTACTAGACTTTAAATCCTAAAAAAACTTATTTATCTCGAGGAAATAAAGCTCCACCTGTTCCTACAAAACACCCACTTATCCTCTTTCCTAAAATACAAATCCGCCATTACAGAATCACTGAAAAAACACGTGATTATTGTAACAAAATATTTACAGACAAATTACTCATTAAGCCTCTTTAATTGCCGTTGTTCTATTCGAGAAACTTATAATTTAACATGGACAGTACATCAAGGAGGATTTTCTGTTTCACATGTACCCATATTTGCGTCACAGCGCAGAAAATAACAGAAGGCTAACTCCATACAACGGATGAAAACTAGGATGAAAACGCACAAATATACGCATATGTACGATCTTACCCCGTGGGCTCGAAACCATAGTAGTACCACCATGACTTGTCCGTTGTACGAAAAGCGAAATAGAAGCGAAACTACGAGTCTGTTCTAACGTACGGATTTGATAATGATTCTATATCTTTCCCGCGTGATTTCGCTGATCTGCTCGACAGCCCGTTATACACCTCCGCAATCAGCTAACTATTTTGTTGCGGTACCGCGTTTGTTTCACACGTATCTCTGGGAGTCAACAAGTCTGTAAAGCGAAACCTTAATTTTTATGTAAAATGAATGTTGATTTTACGGAAAATCTATGAGGTCCGAAGTAGACCTATATTGTATTTAATAAGTCGACGACATTTTGCTCCGATTGCTACAATTCAACTGACTGTCATAATTTTCCGCGACTTAATGTACCCAGTAATGTTTCTTAGCGGACTTCGATAAGCTATTTTCCATCATTATTTTCGCGGCAGAAGTTCCTTAGAGCATGCCACGAGTCAGCGCCACTGTTGAATCGCACATGTGTCGCTTGACGCAAGTCGCATCACTCGAAGTGGTGAACGGGGGCCATAAAAACAAATGACAATCGCGACTGCGTTTGAAGCGTGTCTATCTGTGCCCGAGTGTTATCGCTCGTTGTGTAAAGTAGGCCTTCTGTGCCTACCCATCTATTTTGTACTTACGTCACGCGACGCCACGACGAGTGTGAAAACGCGAAATAAAAGCAATTCTTTCTAATTAACTCTCGACTCGTGTGTCTCGAAATAGACCCACAAACGAACACATTGATTTACACGCCGCGACTGTTTCCCAACGAAATCGAATAATTAACGCTACGTGTTTATTAGATTGTTTTGATTTGAAACGATTGATGGCGCGCCAATGGAATGTTCCATAAGTCGAACATCAATACGTTTTTAAGGCATTAAAATGCAAATAATGTACACGCTTGACGCTTCCTTTGTTAACCGAATTTATAGCCCCATAGATAACCTGTTTTTTTTTCCGTCATAAGTAGTTTACATAAGCTTATCGATATAAATTATGAGAAATTAAAATTTATAATCGATTTATATGTTTTAGCCCACTTTTAGGACAGTAAGAGTATTTAAATTTCATGTTTTCTCTTTGGGAATTCCTTCAGTAATCTCCACGCCTTAAATAGTGTAGTTAAGTTTACAGATAGTTGTTTTTAATTTTGTATTTTTTAAGTAACAGTGATCTCATTGTTTTGTTAACTTATTTTGTAGTGTACTACTAACATATTATTAAGACCTTTGTAACTAAAAGTTATTATGGATGTACAGACTGGAGCACATCAAGCTACCTGAAACTGTCAAATTTTCCCAATCAACTTTGAACCTTATGATTTAGTGTTAAAGTTGAAAATATATTAAATAAATTTGACAGATTGTAGCAGCTTGATGTGCTGGCGTCTGTACTAACACTAGTTTTTAGAAAGTAGGTATATGTAACTACTAACAAATTGGATATTATGATCTGAAAAATAAATTATTGAATGAAGAAACACAAATAACAAATGCTTTAAAATAGTTTATTAGTATCAAATATGGTACGTCGCAGTCTCGCTATCCACTAAAGGCAAAGCGAACAAAAAGCGAGCAAGCGTAACTAATGAAAGTTTGCGGGTTGATTAAGCAGGCGCTGTCATCAACGCTCCGGACACGCATTCACAGTACCAATCGCTGCCAACATCATTAATTGCCCGTTTCATTGCAGTTATGTTTCATTAATATTCGAAACTATATTGAGAACTGATTGATTTTTATTTTATTACTAGCTTTTCGTGCCTGGCGTCGGCCGCGAGAATAGCAGAACTGTCAAATGGTACATCACATTTTTTTTATTGAGTTTTTCATACAAAAATACCCTCGATATTTTCGACTTTTCTAGATTTTCCTATAGAACAAAAAAAGTGATGATCTTTCGTACATGAGACAATTCATATTTGTTTATATAGATACTAGCTTCCGCCCGCGGCTTCGCCCGCGAGGTATGTCGATAAAAACTATCCTATGTCCTTCCCCGGGATGCAATCTATCTCTCTGCCAAATTTTATCCAAATCCGTTCAGTGGCTTAGGCGTGAAAAGGTAACATACAGACAGACAGACAGAGTTACTTTCGAATTTATATTAGTATGGATTTCCGCTCTTTTACTTGCACACGAAAAGCGTCTGTGTTCGGTGCTATTAACATTAATTGCGTCTTCACGACTTGCAACCAGTCCGTACCTACTTAGCTAAAGATCACAAATAGTGCATCTGTAATGGTAGGTTATTGACCTGTTTGTGAGTCCTAGAACAATGTTTTTTTGTCTCGGTACCACCCCACCTAACAATGTTGCAAATTATAACAAATACTTAATTTATTAATAAAAAAATATCGTTGCTTATAAATCATTAGTTCAAAATGGTCAACTATGAAATATTATATCTAAAATCAACATCACAAATCAAAATCTCTCCATCTAGTCGCCAAGTGAGCCTATCATATTTTTTCTTACGAGTATAAATTTAAAGCAGCAAAGATATCAAATATCACACTTTAATTATATTTTTATTAATTTGACACCTCGAAGCAGTTATTTTGTCAAGAATTCCAACAAAACCTTTTAAATGAACACACTCTATAAAATTAGCATGATAATAACATATAATACTGCTCCAAATTCGGTTAACATTAATTTCTCTTTAAATAATTGGTGACATTCTTTGACATAAAATTCTAATATATTTATTTCTATTTGATATAATTTATTGTAATGACGTATACTCATTATAAGAAGATTTTGTTCGTAATATAAATTTCATCATCATAATTGTCATTGAAATACACGGAGAACAGAAATATAGATACAAAAGCCAACTATCATAAAACTAAAATCTTTATTGAAAAGATGATACCATCGATCATTCTACTAAATAAGAATTCAAAGAAATATTTTTAAGTGGTATATAATTATTTAAAAAAAAAATTATATACCACATTTATAAATTATTTTAATTTTTTTATATAATAATTTTAAGTAATAAAGGTAAGAATTCCAAGAAATAATTTTAAGTGGTGTCTATTTTTAGAAGAAAATTAAGTAGCAAATTGTCAGTTGGTCAAAAAAATTATTATATACCACATTTATAAATTATTTAATTTTTTTTATATAATAATTTTAAGTAATAAAGGTAAGAATTCCAAGAAATAATTTTAAGTGGTGTCTATTTTTAGAAGAAAATTAAGTAGCAAATTGTCAGTTGGAATGAGACCGTAACAGCGCGAAGGAGGAGGAGTCTTAAGAAGTTACTGTAATCTAAGAAAAATAAAAAGTTCAGTGGTAAAAAATGCACTCCGAAAACCACCCTTACTGCGAAGACATAAAGGCACTGTTAATTTCATACTGTAACCACTGATGTGCGCTTCACTGTACATTGTACTAATGCAAGCTAAGAACACCATAATGACGCCATAATGATGCCAATTGACGAACTTAGCCACATCGAAATTGTTTTCTATGATTTATGCAAATTTTTCACGAATTAAGACGTCATCCAAGCAAACACTCAAAAATGTAGAAACAGCATTAATATCCTAACAAACAATGTTTAATGCGTTGTTAAAAATGAATAATATATCCCATCATTTTACTGTTAGCTTTTAGTTTTAGGTGGCTCTCGTCACTGCCTACGCCGATACCATTTATTTGTCGACAGACTAAATCTAGGTGAGTCTAGGAAGGTAGGTATGTTTCTAGAAAAGTGGAGGAAAATTATTTAAATTGGTGCGAGATAAATGAATAGTTGTTTGTACAATTGCTCCCACAATGTCATTTGCAAATTCATCAATACCTTCTGGCTCATTGGCAAAAAGGGATCTAGGTATAGTACATGTTATATATTGATTTGACAAATAATTTCAGCATTGTTGGAAGGAATGGAAGTTTCTTATTTAATATTTAAGAAGCTTCGCTTTATATTATTCAAATTTTGGTCCTGAATGAATAAAATATATAATTTAAGATGAAATTGTTGATCTTAAATTAGCTTTCATACATTCAATCCTACGCAAACGACATCTATTAAAATCACACAAAACAAATACTATTAGAAACTATATTTTCTAAGTAACTCGTATCAAATTCCATGAAATCCCATCGTACACGTTTCAAAGTTATAGACGAGAAACCTTAAAACGATCTAACGTTTAACAGACCACAATAAACGGCACAGCATTATGCTTTCTTCACACCTACTGGTACATATCGATTTCATATCGAACTAGTGCTTTCATTACCCACATAATGACACCTAATTTAACTGAGAAATGTACCACATTATTGACACTTTCGAATTTTATCTCTCATCTAAAAAACCCTTTAAGTCGTAGACCTCTAAATTCTGTCAGATCTCAAATTGCTAATCGAATACTTAATAGCCTTTTAACATCGGTTCATATTACTGTTAAAATCTTTTTGTCGTGTGTGGCTGCTATAAAAACATTGATTTGCATATATCTTACATCTAATTTTGTATCGTAAGTAACATATTAATCAAATAGCTTTTCAACCTCGTGTCTTCTTGATCTCCTGACATTGAGTGGTTTATAGTATAACCGAGCGACAGTTCTGCGATCAACACGTTGCTCTGTTTATATAGTTTTATGATTTATGCTATCTAAATCGGAATGTTAATCCTTTTATCATACAAGGAGTTCACTAAATATAAGTGTGGTTAAAATTGAAACCAAAAAGTTTATGACCATAGAATTGGTGCTTGAGGGATGCCTATGTCCAGCAGTGGATGTGTTTCGACTGAAATTATGATGATGATGACCACAGAAAATTGTTTCATTCTTTTCTATCAATACCTACAAAATCTAGAGAAGAGTATAGGTACTAGCACAGAAAGCAACTGGTCGTAGTCGCAAATTACAAACAAATACCAATATAAGACTTAATATACAAATTCAACATTCAATCGATTCAATTTGCATAGAATCGTAATTAAAAGTGTGTCGGGTATCGATTGCTTTCAAAATTCTATCGATTTAATTATGGCCGGCCCGGAATGATTTTATTGACAGCACAAGCCGTTGATTTACTTAATTGTCTATTCGTTATCTTTATTGTGGTGGCCAACGCCCAAAATCTTACATGTTTTTTTTCTATTATCGAACTAATTAACATAAAATTTATAATCTTAAGACATCTATTGTATTTCCCGTATTTCTTCTTTATTGATTTTGTGTTGGCTCTTGTACGGTCAGTGTCCAAGGCTAGAAAAAGACGTAGGTAGTGCTGTTTATGTGATAGTTTGACAATTTGTAATTAAGTCTTCAGATTTTCTCTAAAGATATTAACACACTAATTCTCTTCATTAGTTATTTTGGGCCTTATGACGTTAAATGAAACTGTTGTTTGATCTTCGTATGATAATGTTTCTTGTCTTATAGAGGCAACCAATGAAATATTAGTGGTGATGAATCTCATCAGTAAGCAAATGTATATTCTCTAAATAATTTACGTCTGACATCTTTTCAAGAAGTTTTTAGATACTAAATAGGTACCTACTACTTTATCGCTCTTTACAGCGTTTCCATCAAGTCTAAATATAAAATCTGGCAAAATTTAAGCAGCCAAAAAAAACCTACTGAAAATCACGTTATCAGCGAACTTAAACGTGTTTAACAGCGTGATAACGGTGACAAGTTGTACCACCTAACACGTTGATAATGAACTTACAACATGTATTGGACCCATTAAGCGCTTAGCACTTAACATGTTTACCCTGATAACTGTCACTGATGCAATTAACAATATCTTTACTGCTGAAGAAGTAAAGACACTTAATGAATCCACTCAATTTCGTCTAATTTCGTTACTAATCGGGGAGAAAATAAAACAAATGACTGTAGGAAAAGAGTACAAATGATGTAGCATCCAAAAAGTTTGCTACCCCTATCGCCATGAGCGGTAAACATTTTATCAACTGCTAAATAGAGTGCATTGATACAAGTTAATAATTATGCTTTATGATGTTTGAGTAAGCAAGCTGAACTAGCAGTGGCCATTTCTGTCGAAGAACCGATGGCCGGTGGAGTAGACGAGTCCTGGAGCGAAGACCGCGTACTGGAAAGCATAGTATGGTACGCCCCTCGATTAGATGGACCGACGTATTTGGGATAGACTGGATGCAGAAGGCGCAGGAGAGGGGGTTGTGGCTCAGCCTGGGAGAGGCCTATGTCCAGCAGTGGACTGCGATAGGCTGAGTTGATAGTTGAGTGATGAGTTCGACACTGTTGCTATAAATTGCTTAGCATACTAAGTAATTTGAACGTGCTGGTTTTATTACCATACATTGCTTTAAACTTCAGCTATCCAATCTTTCGATAAATCTGTTGTAGTAAGAAAGAAAGCCTGAGCCATTCATTGGTGCTAAAGTCTCTTTTCAGTTCAACCAGCGTTTCAGTAACTCAATCAGCCTAGCTTTTTCCAACTATGTTAGGGTCAGCTTCCAGTTCAACCGGATGAAAACCAGAATTTTACATGGAGTGACTGCTGATCTGACCTCCACAACCCAGAAACTGGGTCGCACAACACCCCTTGGTAAGACTATTGGGCTTCTGACCACCCGTAACGACTGCCACATATCTACGAATGACAACTAGGTTTCAGTAACTACTGGTAGAAATTGCGGCAAGGCTCGTTATACATCTAAGAGGAAGGCATAAAAAATCAAAACCATCATCTGCCTAGCCTTTTCCCAACTATGTTGGGGTCGGCTTCCAGTCTAACCGGATGCAGCTGAATACCAGTATTTTACATGGAGCGACTGCCTATCTGACCTCCACAACCCAGTTACTGGGTAATACGATACCCCTTGGTAAGACTGGTTGTCAGACTTTCGGGCTTCTGACGACCCGTAACGACTGTCAAAGATCCACGAATGACAGCCGGGACCAACGGCTTAACGTGCTTTCCGAGGCACGGAGGGGTCTCGATATGTAAAGATGGTCACCCATCCACAGACCAACCGCGGCAAGCGTAACTTAACCTGATCGATCGACCTGTGCGGCTGTTATTATTTAGCCACGAGCCCCTATATACAAAATCAAAACCATACAAATATAACTATGAATAATTAACATTGATATAAACATACATAACACTTGATTAGGTTCTAAGAAAACGTAACTCGAAAACAAACGAGGCCTCACTTTGAACGAACAATAGACGATTCTACTCGTAATTAGAGAGTTGTACATTCCGAACGATCTTACGGATCGATTACGGTTGAATAAACAATTCCTTCTTGTTTTTTTTTTATTCAAATAATGTTATAAATCAAATACGCGCCGTTAATGTCCCGAAGGAGAGGTCATTTATCAGAGCGACGCGGGCGCAAGTACCAGACGCCATTGTACGATGCATTAATGTTTCCTTAATTGTTATTTTATCGGATTCCAATATGGCCGCCACGCGCCCGTAATTAGTCTCTGTACGGATTGAATGATTTTAGCTGTTCAATTTTTAATAATTAATGATAGGGGCACCTAAAGATTTCTTTGGTGTAATCAATAACATCTTGGGTATGTTGGAGGCGCATTTTAAGGTTTGTGTGTGTTATACGAAATTATATCCTCCGATACAAGTTATGTTTATTTTTAGGGTTCCGTACCCAAAGGGTAAAAACGGGACCCTATTACTAAGACTTCACTGTCCGTCTCACTGTCTGTCACCAGGCTGTATCTCATGAACCGTGGTAGCTAGACAGTTGAAACTTTCACATTTTGCAGGATCACAAGGAATATCTATTTAGTGGGTATTTTTTTATTGCCGAATGGGCCTGCTTTTGACCTCGATCACGCCTGATGGAAAGCGATGGATGAGGTCTATGATGGAACGAGCATGCCCAGAAGATGCCTGTTCACTCTCTAAGGCAGACGGGTTAAATGTGGAAGGGAATTCAGACGCTGGTAGAGAGTTCCACACTTCCACACAAACGATAGGTAGGTAATGTTAAAATTATTTTAGTGCGTGTAGCTGTGTGATATCACTAGACATTTTAAAACAGCGCAATTGGATTATTCAGTAAGCCTACAAAATATTAATTATTATTAAAATAATCTATTTATATTCAAATTAAATTATTACCTACCTAATTATAATACTATCAAAGTTTACCAGAACTTTTATTATTAACTATTCATGTTTTAAGTTCGTTTGTAAAGACATTATAGCAACACCTACTGTTTTATTACTTTTTGAAGACAGTAATACAAATAAACGCGTCTTCCAAAATTATAACCCTATAATTAATAAAATTTTAATAAGTAACGGGTTTCTCACAGTAGGGGGGCATCTCACAACCAAGGTTTCTATGAATCCTAAAAGATGCAACTGTCTTATCGAAACGGGTGGGCTTTGAGCTAAGTTTCTAGAGATTTTTAGCCAAAGAACGGACTTGGCTGTCTTATTCTAACGTCTTCAACTCAAAAAGATGCTACCTAGGTAGGTACTGATGATCTCTCAAAAGCTAATAAAAAGCAAAAAAAAAAGACGCTCAAAACTAAAATTCTATAAAATTCCGTAACGCTAATTGAAATAATTAACATAACTAATCTATCCAACGCTTATCTTCTATCTACAAGGAGAAACTCTATACTTCTATTGACACCTTTGAATCGCGTGGGATGACAAAGATTTTCTCACACTCTCAGAACATTACTAAAATGTTGTCTACCCCGTTATCATAATCATTTCAGTCGATGCAATGCAAAGCAATAGATGTCTTTCATTGCTGGACATAAGCCTGGGGCCACGCAACTCCACTTCGACCGGTTCAGGGGCCTCACTAAGTCCTTCAACGAAAATGGGCCGTTCGAAAGTAGTAGATCTGTAAAAAAAAGTGTCAAATTAAATTTTACGGGTGGCATAAACACATGTGAGTAGGCCAACTGGGAAATCCTGATGTCATTAATTCTTGGTTCGGGGCCTGAGCTAATCTTCCGTAAGTAATACGAAGTTGGATACGCCCCGCCCGTAACTTCGGCGGAAACAACGGACTTCGTACTTAGTAATTATACCCCCTGTACCTACTTCTCGCATCAAGCGCATACCTGCGGCCTCCACCAAGTCGGTCACCATCGTTCCACCTTATGGAAATAATACCCCGCTATAATTCCGTTTAATCATCGACAATTTTTTATATAATACAAACTTAAAATTCAAAGTAAAAGTTATAAGTCCTCAAAGTTTTAAATCCAGCAATCCTGCGACAACATTTTAAAAGGGGTACCGAGCTCAAGTTTACGACGGACATAAATGCCACATAAAAAAGGATAAAAACTTTTAATTTCCCTCGTCTTAAATGAGCCGGCGTTAATTTTAACTCTCCTATAGAAATTATGTATATAGTATACACTAATTCTTTGTCATTATAAGGTATTTTATGCTTCTTTTTTCTTTCCATAGCTTTTGGCCGTAAATAATGTCCGGTTATGTTTGTTGGTTTAGCTTTAACGTGTTTCATTTAGATTAAATTCTAATTTATTTTATGGAATCTTTGAATTTTTGGAGCGGAGATCATAATTTTATTTCGGTGCAGTGTGTCAGAGTGTTTCTTCTTTATTGTGTTAGTTATTTTTATATGTAGGCTTTTTGTTGTGAGCAATGATTTGTGGCGAGAAAGATGGATTAAGTATTCGTGTAAAGTGCCCTTTAGTTTTTCTTTATTGTCGTTAAAACAACAGGGGTGTTGTTATGAAATAAAGTCATCAACACTTTTTGTTTTTCTTTGATTTTAACGTACTTAAAAATATTCAAGTTTTAGAACTTTACGATATAAAAGGATTACTTTATACTCAATGGTATAGGAGTAAAGGCAGAGCTTTTAACACCTCTTAAAAACAATCGGAATCCAACTGTAAAACTTAACCAAAAGGTTGATATTACAATGATTTGAAACAGCATTATTTGTCACACTCCAAAGCGATATACAAGAGCATTATCTCAATGTTTACGAAATAAATGCCCTAATAAAGATAAAACCCCAAACCTTAATTAGTGACAAATTGGTCGCTTTTAAGAAAAATATACGGAATGAAATGCATTAAGAATTAAGTTAAACACACTTATCATGCATTACGTATCAGAAGGTTATACGAGAATAGGCTGTACTTACAGTCTATTATAGATTCAGAATAAATAAACTGAAAAGTCGTATAATATTTATTAAATACTTACACTTTTGAATTCTCTTAACGGCTTTCGATGCTGACCGTGTATTGTGCAACCTCAGAATTATAGATAAAGACAGCAGTTTTGGGCTAACCCAGGACCAGCCTTATCACCAAATTTACTAGGTACACACTAACTATACCTACAACATCTACTCAGTCTGCCTAGCATTTTCCCAACAACGTTGGGGTCGGCTTCCAGTCGAGTCAGAATAAACAATTTTTCTTTCTTTTATTCTAACCAGATGTAGGATACCAGTATTTTACATGGAGCGACTGCCTATCTGACCTCTACAACCCAGTTACTGGGTAACACGATAGGTACCTCTTGGAAAGAGTGGTGGTCTGACTTTCAGGATTCTGACTACTCGTAACGACTGACAAAGGTCTACGAATGACAGCCAGGTTCTACTGCTTAACGTGCTTTCCGAGGCCTGGAGGGGTCTCGGAATGTTATAGATGATCACCCATTCACGGACTGACCCCGGCAAGCGTTCCTTAACCTTGAAAATCGACCCATGCGGCTGTTATTATTTAGCCACGAGCTCCTCTATCTACAATTTTCATTGCAGCAAGTAAAAAATAAATAGTGGGTAACCAACAGTTAATATTGCTTAACTACGTTTGTGTCCATTTCATTTTATAACCCAATGAGAGACGTCATTCATTTTCATCACTCAAACAAGGTATTTCACACATACATATAAATTATAGTTTATAGTTGATGTTGATGGAATTTGCATAGCAATTAACACAGATTGCAAGTTAATGGGTAGCTAAATCTGTTTTAGTAGGTACTATAATCTGGTTAATACCTGAGGGGCAATTCTCGTAATTTTAAGAACGTTCACAGTCTGATCTCAGTCTCAATCTGTCAAAAAATGCCTCTAATTTCCCTACATTTTGACAAGTTTTTGACATTTTGTCGCTGAGATGAGACTGCGACTAGATTTTGAACGTTTAAAATTACGAGAATTGGCCTTCTGATTTCGTGGTTTAGGGTTCCTTAAAAGTGTAAATAAAAATTATTGCCGACTTTTTAAGCAAACCATCTCAACTATCAGATACTGCGAATGGTAACTGTAGGACAATAAAAAAAGCTTGATTTGACAATTAAGCATTGGAGGCTAGGTGTTCGGAGTACTATTGCAAACCTAGGGCATTTGCATTTGGCTTTCAAATAGAACTTTGGGGATTTGGACTTCTAATAAACTGAATCAGTGGGGTAATTGCGTAACACACTAATAGTATTAATGGCTTTCATTTTGAAACTTCAACAACATTAATTGCGGTATTTATTTACGTAGATGAGCAGGCAAATTTTTCGAATATATGTAGCAATGAATCCATTGCAATACCAATGAATCATTTTGAAGCATTGCTAATCAGCAATGCTTCAAAATTATTCAGATTTTGATTGATTGTGTTACCAAATTAGGGTGCTGGATAAAATATTCAGAAAATATGGCATTTCTTATGGCTTTTCTTTCTCCTTCTCTTTTCTTTTCTGATTGATTTCGTTGCAGGTTCCAAGTCAACTGGATCAATTCCTTGGGACTTGACTAGCTTCAATCGCAATACAGGTTGCCATTGCTGACTCAGCCTAACATGATTTGCAGTACCTACATTGCAATCTTTGCTTACCCCAAAACAGACCACTATGACCTTTTAAAAATCAAGCTTCATAACCATAAACACTTAAAAGTTTCAGAACATTGAACAACAAATTAAACAAGCAAACAAAAAAATAAAATAAGAATTGAAACGGAACCCCTAATCTTAATCTTGTTCACACTCGCCAACTTGTCATTCCTTAGCGCTCACGCGACACATACTTATTCTTAATTATTTAAATTGCATATTAAAACAATTCACATATTTTTGTATACTGTCAATAAGGATATTTGCGTTATAACACTTACTAATTTCTCTGGTCCAGTTAACTAAAGAAGAAGACCTCAGAGGGTCTTCTACATGAGCAAAGCTTGTTGTCTTGGTATAGAAAGTCGATAAGATTGGTAATGAAGCAAAAGTCGGTCATAATGTTCGGGATGTGCAGACGCCAGCACATCAAGCTGCTATTACAGTCTGTCAAATTTCTTTAATAGATTTTCAACTTTATTACTAAAGCATTAGGTTCAAGGTTGATTGGGAAAATTTGACAGTCGGGTACCTTGAAGTGCTGCAGCTGGCGTCTGTACTTAATTATTGTCACTCGTGGAGGCTCTGTAAGGATATAACCTACATACTAAGCAAATCATTAGTAATAATTTAATGCCGATTTTGGCTAAGGTAATTATTTCTGTTTCAGACGACTATTGGTTACGAGCATGTGCTCTGATATGGCTAATATTGTATCTTATCACAGCTAAGATACCTACATTAGCCACAAGGTACAATCTATTAGGTACTAGAACAGGGACCAGCATCAAGAGAGAGAAAATTTGGATTTTGGTTAGCACTCTGTTATTTGATTGTCGTAAGTTTGACTGCTATTGCGATTGTTTTCAGAAGAATGCAGATGTTTGAAGCACTTCTATGTCACTGGGCAATGGCAACAGGGTCTATTAGAAATACGGTTCTTTTCATAACGATTTTTTCGTAGGACTGATGAAGCTTGTAAGCAACAGACTTCCTTGATTGAAATAGACACATTTCACCAGGTAAGAGGCTCATACCCAACACTGAGGCAATATGAATTTACTAATTTCTACAATTTATTCATTCGCTCCGTCCACCTTAAATAAATGAAATACCGTTTATTACATATAAGCACACAAGTATTTGTACGGGCGTCAAGTAAATATTCGTTCTTTGTGTAAACTTTCACCCTTAATGAGCACAGTCGAGGTGTCACCGAAGTCATCCGATGTCACGAACTATTACGTATGTGTTTAAGGATACACGATGGGAATTAGTTGCTATTGATATTTTGTTTTGAATGATAGCAGTCTCAGGGACGGTTGATGTGACGACACTTGGGGGAAGCCTAGTTCCAATGCACATTTTTTGATCTTTTTATTCCATAATTTTAGTAAGTGCACTCAATTAAGGAAATGGCGTAGATTGCTTTCTCTGTTTTCGTGTTTTAAGGCAATTAGCTTCAACATCGAGAGGGGAATAATACGTTCTGTTTGAACACTTATTTATATAACTAGGACACTATCGTTCATTAGACCAATAAAATTGAAATATAGTTTACACAAGTCATCCAAAGCAATACTTGATTGGGATCTGTTCCTTTGGTATTGATTCCATTAAATCAAATGTATTCCCAACTAACTAACCAAAAGAATTAACAATCCAATCCGTACAACACAGAATAGTGACTCAAGTACAAGACCAAGACCGAAACAGACATTCCTAATTAATACCACAGACCAACAAAAAAAAAAGGTCGCAACAGCATAGCAATCGTACACGTAACAAGAGCCGACCGACCCGGCCGCGCTGTGCCCATATATTTACTTTATCTTGTACAATACACTTAAATACAAATTAATACAAGCAAAGGACCGGACCTTAATGGCGAGCTCGACTGTTTATTTTACACCTCGCGATGGGCCATGCCAGTTTTATTTTTAATTTTTTTATTGGTCACACTTTGGGCCAGATTCCGGCTTTTAGCGCCTTCGAAAATGTGGGTAGGTACTAGGTTTTTTCGTAGAACTGTTTGTTAATAGATTTTTGGGTTCGGTTTGCTTAACATAGAAAAAAGTTTTAAATAATATGTTTTTACCAAAGTTAAATGGAGATGGTATATCTACATACCAATGATAGCTTGGCGTAGAGTTAATTTTTATTAATTATGAAAGTCAATTAATTTTATGATAATCGGTAAATGGATTAATTAGAATAAACTGAACGTTGAAGATAGAAACGCAAGAACCTTACCTTATAAGTCGATGATTCACGACTATCAATACAATGAATATACTGGGTCCAAGGTGTCTCGATACTTACCACTATCTTCAGAATTTGAATTTTAACTACAGAAAAAAGTGTTATTAATTCAACACATTTACAGCATAAAACCACAATTTTATTCATCGAATATCCCCGATGTCGACAGTATTGTACTTAAACTTATCGCCATCCAGACGCAAGCATACATATTCATTTGTTCACAGTTCCAATTTCCATCTAGCGTTATCTCAACTAAAAATACAACAACACTATGTAATATTCTGTTAAAATTGCAAATACATGCAACTCAATTAGTTTAAATGCATATCCGATACCTTGAAGCCGTTATGTAGATATACCTATTGGTTACAGATACAGTATCGGCATAAATATACGAAAAATATTGTCAAAGCTCCTCACTGGTCGATAAAAATGTCGGGCCACACGCAGCAGGTCATTAGACACCTCCCGGAGGAAAATAAATTAAAGAAAACGAGAAATCTCGACCGTCAACCTTATTCACAACGAACAGCCTTCAATTTACACTAAAATCCCGTTTTTGACAGCATCCAATGCTGGTTCACAAGGCTTGTAGAACTCAGAGCTCGAATAAAAAAAGCAATGGAATATTTCTTTTACGATTCGGACGTGTCGCGGGTTTATGAATAGGGATTTAAGCTTGGGATCAATTAAATGCCATAAGATACAAGCACTATAAGTCAGTTCGAAGTGAAATCCAAGAAGTAATGACTAACGTCTAGTTTATGGTGTAAAAAAGTTCGTGCTTCGTTTTAACTTCATCCAATCTTCCTAACAGTGGTTTAATTTACTCTGACTTGTTCAATGTAATTAAATGGTTTTTACTTGCTTCCAATTGTCACTCGCTGTTAGAATCTTATTAAGTCAAGTAAGTGCTTGGAATTAATTTGATTGTTGTTTTAAATTGGTACAAACTAGTTAATAGTTATGGTTAGGCTCACTTGTTCCACAAATCACTAAATACATTTAGCGGTGAACGCGATCTGTTTCAATTAACCGTTTGAAGTTAATAGAGTCAGAAGGATGTTTTGAATATGTTTAACGCTGAACGCATTTTGTGATTTTAATAATTTTAATAATAAAACACGTTTTAATAATTTAAAATAGAGGTTTGTTTTAAAAGCTCCGTCTCTGTATACGAGTATCATAATCTCAAAATATCATAATCTGAAATCAGTAATCAACATAATCGCAAATCATCAATTATCAAAACATTGTCTCTTTGTTTTTTAATTAAAATTCGCAAGGCGGCTGATCGCAACTCCACATCATCATCATCATCACCAGCCTACATAACAACAGTATGCGGCAGGAATTGCACGCCATTCGACTCTCGGTTCTCGGCAACTCGCATCCATCTCCTACCAGCCACCCTGCGAAGATCGTCAGTCCTCCTACACTAAGGGGGTCCCCTAAAATTATATTAAATGAAATCTAGAGGCCAATGTCAAACAATGCAGTTATGCCATGTTAGCAGAAATTTTCATATAGTAGGGTTTTTTTGCAATCGTCGAAGATATGTGATGACATCGTTTCCTTAAATCAATATTCCTCTCATCAAGTTTCACAGCAAGTAGTGTTGATTGAAAATATCAAAGCAAAAAAATCAACACATTAATATGACCCCCGTGCCATTCTTAAATTATTCTTTTGTCTTTAAAACAAAGCTAGCTAAAAGATCAGTTAACAAGTTACCATTTTACAACCATCACGAAGTTTCCGAGAATACCAATATCCTTTGTTATTCCAAGCTTGTTTGAAACAATTAAAAATCTATTCTGTATGCGCAAGGACACTATCCTATCCGCTTAGCTCAGTTTTTGTTGCTAATAAAACTGTTTATAGTAATAAACACACTATTTCGATGCAAGTCAGATAGGTAAAAAATATAAAAGACACCATCTGGTAATTGTTGGGCACTAAAATAAGGCGTTTTATTGTGAATATGTTAGTTAATTAAGGTGCAGACGTGAACGGAAATGTCATAGTGTTCTCTAGTGCGATGACCCAATAAATTAATGGCGTCTTAGATAGCTTTATTGGTTGTTGATTTTATCAGAGGCGGAGTAGAAGGTGAGTGAATTTTAATTTTGTCTGTACGTACTAGTAGTCAGGAGGTTATAATAAACAATAAAAATAATAATAATAATAAATAATAATATATTATTTAACGTTAAACCTAGATAACTAACTTCAGTTGAACTCGAGTTAAAAAAAATCTGTTTGTCTTTTGTTTTTAAGAATTTACCTACTTGAAACTTAATAACAGCCGCGCGGGTCGACAGATCATGTCTAAAAATGCTTGCCGCGTTCGGTCCGTGGATGGGTGACCTTTACATATCGAGACCCCTCCGTGCCTTGGAAAGTATGTTAAGCTGATGGCCCCGGCTGTCATTCGTGGGTCTCTGAATGTCGTTACGGGTAGTCAGAGCCCGAAAGTCTGACAACCAGTCTTGCCAAGGGGTATCGTATTATCCAGTAACTGAGTTGTAGAAGTCAGATACGAGTGAAGGACGCCCCATTCAAAATACTGAAATTCCGCTGCTTCTAGTCTAACCGGATAGACTAGAAGTCGAACCCAACATAGCCAACTATGTTGTGGTCGGTTTCCAGTCTAACTCTTTTCCCAAGAAAAAGGCTAGGCAGATTGATTGATAGATTTGTAATTAGAGAAAGTGTTACAAATGTCAACCAGTGCAACAAACTAATCAACAAAACATTACAAAATCTAACCTACCAATTATATTCAACTGACAACGTCAAAGCGCATAGTGAGAGCCAAGTTTAGCAGTTAACTCGTTAATTTACGACACTTGGCGAGCACTACACGCGCACATAAATCAAGATGAATTACTACAATGATCGAATCTGACGATCGACGTCTAAGCCCGCATTTATTATGTTGCACAGTCGGCCAATGAAAACCTTTACCGTACCTACTTAGATCCTTATCTATATATCTCAGGGAAATTAAGCAAATTGACAACAGTGGTGGCTTAGTAGAAACGGCTGCGATTTACGAGTTGTATGACGTACTTACGTCCTACGCACTTTACTTTGTGTTAATTATTTCATCACTGATGCTTTCAAAACGGTGAAGGAAAACATCGCGAGGAAACCGGCATGTCCTAGTAATTCTAGATTTGAACATGTGACATCCACCAACTAGCCACTTCCTCTCAAAGAGAGGAGGCCTGTGTCCCAGCAATGAAAAAAATATAGGCTATGCTTATGAAAATTGATACTGTAGGTACGTCAATTTGCCGTGTTATAGCCATCCCATATAACTGTCAAAGTATGACAGTTGTGATTTGAATTTACGGACAATTCAAGTTGGTAGTCCATTTGCTTAGCAGTTAATTTCCCTGACTTTACACTAGTTTAGTAATAAGTAAGTAGTAAGTCCCAAATTTATCTACGTTTTCGTTATTATACAAAGTCACGGTTGACTAATTTTTTTTTTATTATTTAACGAACTCTGTCCAGAATAATTAAGGATCAATATTTATTAAAGAAGTCCAGCTGACTGTTGAATAATTATTCTAAAAATCTTGACGCAGCGTAAAATATGCAAAGCTGAAACACGTGTATACTTGCTGAGAGGTACGAGGAAATTCTGTTACTTCTAAGAAATCTACTCTGGAAATACCTTTTTGAAATATTACTGATATATAAAATTTTATTTATTAATAAGTAATCGTATTTTTCAAGAATAGGACCATCGTGGGTTGTACGGTGACCCCCAAACTAGGCATTCGCCTTTATCTTGTGGGTCGAATCTCTCGTCAAAAAAAATCGAAGCCCGAAATCTGAAAAAAGGATTGAGTACTTAATCATCATAATCATTATCACCCATTCCTTTAGTGATTTCATATGCTGAAGAATAGTCAATAGGTAAGTAATGTTTTCGTTCTAGTAAATTACAAAATGCATTGCTAAAATCAGTACGATTTTCTGATGTTTAGTAATTTTTTTTCATTTCTACATTCAAAATCCACAATATGGAGGTATTGGTGGTCACAAACTAGGCACCTGTATCTTCAGCACCATTAAATATGTAAAATTCTAATGTTTAATCGTAGTAGAATTGGTTACTAACCAATTCCACTACGCCACTTGGTTGGTTTGGTTGGTAGGTGGTAGTGGTTGGTTGATTGGTTGGCGGTTGGTTGGTTGGTTTTTTGTTGGTGGTCATGGTCATTTATTGGTTAATGGTTGGTTGGTGTTTATTTCCTTGTTCAGTCTGATTCCCTTCGAAACTGAAAATGCACTCTCATTTGCTGGTCCTGCTCCACAACCACAACTAATTGATTAACTCTTGAAAATACTGTTGGAGCTGTTGAACATTGTAAGACTATCTTTGCATTGTATAAACTCAATTTCCTTTAAATATTGTATAATTGCATAGCACAAATGTGAGTTCTATGTACTGTAGTGCTAGCATTTACCGGGTAATGATAATAATGTCTTTCATTAACTTGAATGTGCCCTGGCGGCTGATAGTATGTCATGCTCACTAAAATGTCTCGCTAACGGTGGCGTGTGTGTTGGATCATTTAGCTCCCTTCAAAATGGTTGAGCTGAATGGTGCTGATCTATGCGTCATGTTCGTGAACGGGCGCCGTCAGTTGGGACTGGTCATCACTTGGCTGCCTCGGCTTATTTTTAATTATTTTACTTTTGGATTATTGTTTTGTTAAGTACTATTTGCTGTACTCTAGACACTTTAACGCGTACGTATATTTTTTTTTACATCGTTCTCACATATAATTATAAATTCAACATTAATGATGTAACTAATATTTTTGTAAAATATAATTTAAAAGAGTGTCCATGGAGTTTCTTGCCCGTTCTTCTCCATAGGTACCTACGCTTTGGAATGGGCAACTAGCTTCATATTTTCTGACTGACCTATTGACAATTCAAAAGTGCCTGTAAATGGTTTAATTGAAATAAATGCTTTGAGTTGAGTTGAGTTGAGTTTGTTTTCATGTCATGTTTTCAAACTAGACTGTCATTTGTTTTCCCGTTAATCTTATAACTATGACAATGTGGTAAATTCAAGTTCTTATTAAGATCCTCATGATTATACAAATCTGCATCTTCTTATATATAAAAATGAATCGCTAAATGTGTTGCTAAGCGCAAATCTCGAGAACGGCTGGACCCTGATTCTTTTTTTATAATATTCCTTGAAGTACGAGGATGGTTCTTACGGAGAAAAAAAAATTCACCCGTGCGAAGCTGGGGCGGGCTGCTAGTTTTACATAAAATTTCATCAATTAAATAAATTATTCCCTCGGAATCAGGGTTGGCAATCTAAAATTACAATTTTAATTATCCAGTATTAATTAACATTTAATCCAGCGATTACAAGTCATTAGGTATTATTCAAGCAGTCTCGTTACAATTACTAAACCTGCTTTACCATATAAGAGAAACTTCATTTAATTAGACAACCTTTTAGGTAACAACTTACATAACAAAAGGTCAGAAGGCTAAGAATTTGCTTAATTTATTGCCTTATGTTTATTTATATCTATAATTCAGTGTTAAATTAATCGATTTTAGATAATCAACTAATGATGGTTGAAATGAACTCATTTGTAAACAACTCTTGGATATATTAAACCAGATGGATGTATAATTATTTTGTTATGGCTATTTTTGCTTTTTCGAGTCAAGGACAGTTTGGAACAAGCCACATTGTTGTATACACACATACCTAATGCTGATAACGGTAATGATTGCATCAAGTATAATAATGGTGACGAAGTTCCAATAGGTATTACTAACAACAGCTTTCGATATCTTACCTATAAAAAATTAATATATATAACATAACATAATCAGCTTATAACGTTCCCACTGCTGGGACACAGGCCTCCTTTCAGCGAGAGGGAGTGGGCCGTAATCTACCACGCTGGCCCAGTGCGGGTTGGTAGATGTCACATGTCGTCGAATTTTTAATCTAGGACATGCCGGTTGCCTCACGATGCTTTCCTTCACCGTTTTGAGAGCAGTGGTGATGAAATAATTTACACAAAGTAAAGCGCCTGTCTGGGTTCGAATCTACGACCTACAACTCTTAAGTCGCGGCCGATATCACTGGGCTCCACTGCTCTTTAATATATATAAAAAATATAAATAATAAAAATATATATAAAAAAATATGGAAAATACTGTACAGAAATTACCGAGATGACGACTAATAGAGAAGTATGGAAGAAAAAGACACGTTGCGCCTACACCAAATAAATTGGGATAAGGATAGAAGAATGATGATGATGTAAGAAAATACAGCAACCCAATTACTGGGTAATACGATACCCTTTGGTAAGACTGGTTATCAGACTTTCGGCCTTCTGGCTACCCGTAACGACTGTCAAAGATCTACGATTGACAGCCGGCACCAACGGCTTAACGTGCTTTCCGAGGCACGGAGGGGTCTCGGTATGGAAAGATGGTCACCCATGCACAGACCAACCGTGGCAAGCATAGCTTAATCTAATCGATCTACCTGTGCGGCTATTATTATTTAGCCATGGACCCTAAAGAAAATACAGAACGACTCGGTCAGTGAGGAGTATCAATCTACTTCACACCTGCATCATAGTTAAGATATTGTTACGATTCGTAGTACTGAATGCATGTCTTATGAGCTCAAACGTATGTGGAATTCGGAACGAATGCACAAGGAATGTCAAATGTCATCTGGATTATATGAACAAGACATGATTGGTGTTATTGCGATGTATGTGTCGCAGCCAACTGGTTGAATTAGCCGTTCAGTTAACCGCCTAGCCTTTTCAACCAAACGGTGGAAGTTCAACTAACGGCCTAAATGATATTCAATTACAGTTTAGGTTGGAAGTCTGTAAACAATCGCGCGCAAGCCGAATTGGTCGCAGTAACTAAGCCAGGGCATCCCGACCAAATGGGTTAGGTTAGGTTAGAACTGTGATGAACCGCGTGCGAGCCGAGAGAGCGAAGCAAGGCGAGCACTATTTCTAAAGGCTAGGCGGTTAACTAAACGGCTAATTTAACCAGTTGGCTGCGACATATGCATCATTATCTAACTCTATTTCGTTTTTTTTGTATCTGTAAAGGGGGTTTTCTTTTGGCAGTTTTTTTTCGGATTCCATTGGAACGGCTATCGAAATTTCTCAGCTTTAGTAGCGGTTTCGAATCTTATATATTAAAAATATAATGAAGGTTAATAAGGTGAAAATGGTATCGTCAAAAAAGTATGTATAAAGAGTGATGCCCGAATTAGCAAATAGAATCATTCAATTACAATTCACAGTAAGTCCTCCACCACCAAATTGACGTGTCATTAATTATTTCGAAGTGTCGTTAACCGAACAGTGCAGACGGTTACTGTAAACAACGGTTCTGATATTCCGAGAACAATACAATTGGAAACTACTAATGAATCGCAATATGGCGCAAGGTGTAGTCTACCCGTCAATACACTACCTACTTGATGATTCGTTAGGCAATAGATACTAGGTACTTATTAGTCTTACTCGTACTTAGGTAATATATTGATTGTAGATGACCAGAATAGAAAATGTGATATACCCTATAAAGCACTTGAACATAAGGTCAAGACCACATAAAAGGATGACTACTGATGGAAAATTAAATGCTTCAATATTTTTAAAGACCACCCATATTCTGTGAATGGTGTAGATAGCGGTTGTAACCTAAGACACTTTCAAAGTCGTAGTCATAGGCGAAATTCTTGGAAATACACGTGTGACGCTTTCAAAATTCAGCGGAATCAGCCAGCTTATTCAAATTCTATCAAGGCGTGCCCAAAGGTTTATGATAGGCACAAGGTAATATTAATCCTATAAAACAACCTAATGAAACCCACCTCAACAGAAAGTATGAGCCAACCCGCACATGCTTGCGGGTTTACGTCATCAGTACGTGTTTTACCGCTAACAAACATACATTAATATGGAAAGCTTGCCTCTGCCAATGTGCCAGGCAACGCTGCCCCCACGAAGATGGCCATTGTCTTTTCAAAACGTGACTCCAAATGTTAATTGGACTATTAAAAGCCGAATGCGGGTCATTTCGACCATTACGAACGAAGCCCTTTTGAATATGTATAATAAAATTATTAGATGAGCTGAGCTCAATTTGTGTGTTAGGTTTCTAATGAGGTTATGCGCTTTCTTGTCACAGATGGCGCTTGCGTGTTGAATGCGCAAACGCACAGCCGGATGCGCGAAATGGATTTCGTTGTGTGCGTAACTGTGTGCATCGGATGCAGAATTTTATATTAGTGCCCTTAGTGTGGGAGCTGAGATATTAATCGTTTTTATATTCATATGTAAGCCGTTAAATAGGCTAGTGGTATGTTGTACTTATACGTGATCATAGTCTGAATGATAGAACTTCGATTACTGACGTTTGGCAAGGAATGGGTGATGTGAGTTTAGCTAATTATGGAGCTGATGTACCTCAACGTTGTTGTAATACAAAACTGATTCATGATTTAAAAAGTACAGACACGTTACTAATCTGTTAAGGATTACCTTTTGGGACTGAACATCATTTTAGAACCGTGACTGCGTTTGAAAATGAAACAAACCATTCCTAGCGTAATTCAATGCGAGGAATTTTATCTTTGCATATTCTTTGAGCTTTTAAAGCCTGCTGGAAAGCAACTGAGGTATTATGTATAGAAACTAGCGGCGTTAAGCTCTATTAATAATTTATTGCTGAGTAGTATCAACATACCCAACTTTTATTATATTTAACACAACCATAAAAATAAATACAAAAACGAAAGAACGCCGAAGTAGTCGTCCGCATCGCAAACTATAAATATATTAATATTCACATAAACATTCAGGTATGGGTATGACATATTATTATACTGTAGCATAAATTTACAGAGATGACAAACAAAAGCCACACTGCACAATATTTATCTTTCACATTAAACAAACATGTACATGTTATATCCGTCTGAGCTACTGTGGAGGTGTGACCTAACAGTGAGTGGCTTAGCGGTGCGGGTTTGAAACCTGGCAAATTACTCCGATGTGACTTTCACAGATTAGGTAATCTAAGATAAAGCCCTCGAAAATGAAAACGTCATGAAAAGGCCTGGTTAGTCAATCAACTCCGCTCATCGCAGACCGCAGTCCACTGCTGAACATAGGCCTCTCATTGTCCTCTGTCTTCCGCACAAAGTCTGTTCCAGCCCAACAACATTCTTAAAGTCGTTGGTCCATCTATACTCCGTTGGTTTAGGTACTTATTTAAATTTAAAACAAAAAAGACCACGTGATTCAAGGGTGCTAAGAGTTACAAATAATGAAGGGCATTTTTGTATGGAGCTTGGCCTGATGACCAATAGAGTTCTATTGCATGTCAACTTATTGCTTATAACCGGCAATTACTTGGTACAAGTCTTGGTATGTAAAAATGGTCACCCATCCAGGGACCAACCGCGGCAAGCGCAGCTTAACCTGATCGATCGACCAGTGCGGCTGTTATTACTTAGCCATAAACCCCCCTAATGTTATGAGTGAATAACTAATATTATTGAGAACTGCAGTGAACTAATACGTTTACATGGTACTTGCAGGTCGGATATCTCTTTAACCCGGTATTTCACAGCCTTCTGCTCATAATGAAAATTGATGCTTACGATATAAACTTTCATTAAACTTGGTATTTATTGGACATACCGGCCAAAACGCCCATCATTCTTTTAATTTATTTTTTTTTATTGATCGCAGCTATTAAATTATTTATTGGCTACAAGCATTAATACCGAAATTTCACGAAAGCCTATTCGCACGCACTTTTAACGCAGTTATTTTATAATATTATTTGGCATTTTAAATAAAAACGTCAAAGTTTCGTATGATAAACGGCAATGTTTTAAGTGAATTTATACTACCTAAACAAAAGAAACCGACTAAACGTACCTAATACCTGTCACTTCAGAAGGCCAATTCTCGTAATTTAAAACGTTCAAAATCTAGTCGCAGTCTCATCTCAGCGACAAACAAATGTCAAACACTTGTCAAAACGTATGGAAATGAGAGGTATTTTTGACAGTTTGAGACTGAGATCAGACTGTGAACGTTCTTAAAATTACGAGAATTGCCCCTCTGATGTCATGCCACGTCACAGTGGTACTCTTCAATGTAGCAACGTTATCTAATTCGTTACATTTTTTAAAACGTTTACAGATGCTGTCTTTTTGGGCTCTTTACAATAGACAGATTACATAAAATTGTACTTAAGCCGTTACATGTACGAATAATAGTTTTTAGAATAAATGATAAAGTTTAATGAACTAATAAAAGAGGAAACTATCGTAAAAATCTAATATAAATTTAATTTGTGGATAATGTATTTTTAAACAAGTAAGTGTCATCAATAAGAACCTAATTTTAAGTTAATTTTAATTTTAATTTAGTTAATTACCTAAGCCAATGGAGCACCTAAAGCTAGGAGTTGTCCCACACCACGCTTGACGATACTCGGTCTCCAGGACTCGTCTGATCCACCGGCCATCGGTCCTTCGACAAATATGGCCAACCCACTGCCACTTCAGATTGTTTACTCTCCAAGCTATGTCGGTAACTCCGGTTGATTTCCGGATAATTTATTTAGTAAGAAGTCTGTATTCAAGATTCGCAGTGAGTAAGCCTGGTGATCAATGCTCGTTTCTCATGAACGAAAGAGGGATGTCCCACGCTACATTTGATGATGTGTCAGTGCTGTTTCCACATAAGAAATGGTCTACTTACCAAGAATCGTGTTGTCGTCCATAGTTTACAAGTAGCCTACCTACTTTACATAGAAAAATGGACACACAAATAGTTTATTAAATGTTCGCAAATACGTGCCCTGCATTCAAACTTTGCAAAAGCAATTTTAGGTATTGCGTTTTGGCTCATTATCCTGTACACAGTTTCTTTTCGTAGAAAGCTTTCTTGGTTTTATGCCAGAACTGAACATAGTCTATTTTGAATACATTTGCTTATAATACACCTACTTATAAGAAAATAAAAATATGTTTATATGGGTGGAAGTAAACAAAAGAGTCGTGTCATGTTTTTGTTTTGTTCCTTGCATATAAAATAATAAGGTTTGGAAGCTTTGTCAACGTATTCGTTTGTTTTAAATATGTTTAACGAAATGTATTTTTGATGCAATTGCTCATTGGGGATTTTCCGTTTAAATTGAACGAAAAATCCCCAATGAGCAGATTATTACGTGATTTTCTTAATTTTCCTTAAAAGTCCTGGAGCGTCAAAATGCATACAAAATAATGTAGCGCACACAAAGAATGTTGACCCTTTAAAATAAATACAGATTTTAATCAAACTTACCGAAGAAAATCAAGAATGACTAATTCCTAAAAAATCTTTTCCAAGTAAACTGCGTGATTCTGCAAATAAAATAACAAAAAGCGTCGCTTTCAGAATTCGCAATTACACGTATTGTAGGTACACCAAACGTTTAAAAATTCGTAAATGTAGGTACGAAAAGCGACAATAGCTTAGCTGTCATATAAATAATTGTGTCTTGGATAAAGTAGGTGGTAAGGTTTTAAATTATTAGTGGTATCAAATTATAAGGTATTTTTTGCTGCATTGATGGCATGTAATATCTAAGGATATTTGGCCATTTATTCACTTCATGCAAGGTAAAATAAGCAAAAATCTTCATTTAACTAAGCAATCTATGCAAGAGGCAGTCAGCCCGCTACCAACCCTGCTGACTGGCTCATCTTTTTATACTTTTATGCTATTTTAGTATAATATCTCGTGCCAAAACGAAAAAAGTAATTTAGTCTTGAATGATACAACGGTTTTTGTTTTTTTTTATTCTATAAACTAGCATCAACAACCAACCAACTTGTAACAACAAAAAAACCTTACTAACAAGCCTAACCATCTACAATTTTTTTTTTAAATATTTTATATAATAATAATACCAATTCACTAAATCCCTTAAGCTGGCACCACCATAGAGTGGGCCATCTGTCAGCGCACGGGGCGCAGCATATTTTATAATTATACGGGGACATACGTGGAATAGCAATCATTCTTTGGTCCAGTCGCGCGAATGTCCTGTGCACGATGCGACGCGCATTCTGAACGGCCGCGCAAACAGCCACGATCAAGATTTCTCGGTCGCGATCTACTAACAGGTGCTCGGCTGGTGTCGACGCGTGATTGATATAAGCAATTGAATTTTCATTCTATATTTAGATATTACTTGTACAACATTAATATTTTAATCAGGAATGTTTGAGCAAGAACGTTACAATTGCATGTAGGCTTTATGCAAGCTTCAAATTCTTCGCGTTTACTTTGGGTTGAACAAGTATTTGAGTTGTAGTATATGAGTACGCGATGCTCTTAATTTCAGGCACGTGATCGAGATGTCAAAACTGAAAAAATCAAAACAAAACTGGAGTATTCCAAATATTTGAGGGCAAGGGAAACATATTAAATTATGCCAATTAAATACTAAGCTTTGATCGCTACTATTTGCCACTATATTTCTTTAGTGAATTAGGCCTATCCTTGCCTTATTTAAATAAGTCGCTTGCATATTTTTAGTAAACGATCTAAAATCAACATCATCACATTACATCCAGCAGCACCAATAAATTAATAAATTAGTCCGCACAATAGCCTCATTCCAACATCCTTCCAAGTACCAACAATGGACCCGTAGAAATAGCAGAAAATGTAATCTACTTATGCGATGCGATTTGAAATTCAACTCAGGGAGACATCGGAGCGCTAATACATGTGCTTAGCGGTAAACTTAAAGAGGGACCCAGTGCCAAATATGTACGAAGTAACGACTAACTATATACGGCACATAAAGTACCGAATGGCCTAGCAAAAAATTCTTGACAACAGTTATGTTGTATCATTGTTCAGTTGGACGCGTACGCATATCTAAATCGTAACGTTTGCGTTATTAATGTTGTATGATTTGCGATACGCCTACTGCGGTCATTTTTCAGTTTTTAATCTTTTTAATTAATTTTGTCTTATTAAATTTGTCTCTTCGTTTGGGTTCCTTTTCGTTCGGCATTACGTCATTATTATTGGAATTTCTATTATCTCCATCTCAATTCGAATCTTTAGTCGTTAAATTCCACGTTACAATTTACATTTTTTATTTGATTAGATTTGCTTAATCAAGTCTATCCTCTTTAAGCTGTTAATGAGAATTCTCATTTTATGAATCTTTTATATTATCATTTTTAGATTCCGCCATTAGTTCTCGCTAATCAGTTGATAGTGTGGACTTTTGTCTTATTTTATTCAAAACTTCTTTCTTTTTTTGTGACGTAAATGATGAGATGAGGCAAGGGTGTTGCAGATTATTTTGTTTCTACCCAACTTTGCTAGTTATAACAATCAGGTTTCTCCCGCGGCATCTCACAGTAAAGCGGTACTTTTATTCTAAGATATACATCATAAACGTGAGTGTCGTCCATAAGTACAATGTGTACATCTATGAATGTCTTTATTACCGTGTTTTAGTCATTTGTAAGATTTTCTCATAATGATTGTCCCCAAAACGAGTGTTTGTGCCGTCAAAAGCTTTTGTCTAATCGTTGTCATGACTCCGGTTCACATTTGCTTCGATATAGTCGTTAAAAATGTCGTTTGTTGTTACTGTATGTGCGTTTTTTACTATGATAGCGTCATTGTTGTTGTTAATTTCATGTCAGTCATTTTCATTAAATATAAAATGTTCAGTGTCATTTCCCGTCTCTTCAGGTTTATTATGGCTTTTTTATGAACGAACTCTCTAAACATGTATGTTTAGAAAGTTCTTTTATTAATTTTCATTTGATCCTGTATGGTTTTATAACTTTTCTTAAAAGATCAAGTGTCAGGATAGATTACCACTGCATTGACACTTTTACCATTATTAGTGGATACGCTCTTATCAATGGGAGGCGTTATATATCGTACATTAATCATGATAGCTGTAGCACTCGAATATATTTTTTATTAATGTTAATTCTTCGAAGTGATACTATTGTTTAGTTTTGGAATGTATGTTTACAGGAGATCGTGTCTTAACAGATTGTTTGGAGAGAATCTTGATTTAAAAGAGTGTCCTTAGAGTTTCTTGTCCGTTCTTCTCCATAGAGATATATGTTTTAGAATGGGCAACTAGCTTCAACGTTCTGAATAACTGGTTAGTGATGGTGACATAACCACAATTCTAAATATTAGTGAAACAGCAGGTAGCACTAGTGATCCAGTCATAGATTCTGCAATATAATCAAGCTTGTTCACAAATTACTTCCTAAGATATATCACCGAAAAATTACTAATCGATCTGGTAGCGGACTTTAATGCTTAGCTGGACAGTTGATCTTACGAACAACGACCAATAAACTGAGGATGGATTACAAAAGTATAAGTATATAGAACTATACACAGGATAAGTTTAACAGATAGGCTTTATGCATACTAAGTAGAGGAATTGTTAAATCAATGTAGAAATCTTGGCACAGTGGCACCCGATATAACCTATTTATCTTTGATGGTTTGGCACTAACCAGTGAACAGGCTTCTTACAAAACTTAATATTTTTAATTGAGTCCTTGAAATACAGTGAATTTTATACGAGTGTATCTCCATCCTATCCTATCTCTATTGTGAATAGTATGTATCCCTCTAATTAAGACTGCATCATCTAAACTAATACATATAATATTATAAAAACAAAGATTTGATTTTTGTATGTTTGTTTGTTACGCTTTCACGTTAAAGTGGCTGAACAGAATTGGATGTTTGGCACATGGGTAGAACATGACCTGGATTAGGACTTATGGTACTTTTCATCCCGATATTCCCACGGGATCGAGACTTATGCGGGAGAAACCACGGGGCGCAGCTAGTCGTACATATGTTTGGAAAAAGGTTTTCTTCATTTTGAATAACAGACTGCTAGGTTTTGCGCTAGTAATTATCATTATTATTAGTATTAGTCTGTATTCTCCCACTGCTGAGGAAAGGCCACCCTCTCCTCTTTTTACGCACTCGTACAATCCTCCTAATAATACTAGTTACTCAATCACGCAAAACCGGCTGAACGGATTTGAATAAAATTTGGCACACATTTTGTAACCTGGATTAACACATAGGATACTTTGAATCCCGGTAGTAAGTTCCCGTGGGGTAGTGTCAGATATCCACGCGGGCGAAGCTGCGGGGCAAAAGCTAGTCTTTATTAAATATCCTCTGTGTAAACCCTGGACAGTCTGTAAGCACCACAACCATATTGTTGTTTGTCTAATATATTTCTCACGTCCAAGAAGTTCAAACCATGATATGATCCAGCTCGTTCCGCCATCTTTACTAAATACCTACATTTTTAAACATCTGATATTCATTCATATACCTAACAACAAATAATAATGTGATGTAAAAATTAATGAGGATAATGAAATGAGGGAAATAATTTTTTTACTACGCTCTTCGTTTTATTGGCAACCGTTTTACCTATATATTTATCATCACGCTTATATTTAGCTGCGGGGTTATTAGAGACGTTGTCGAGGTGAACTAAATTAATTGGCTAGATATAATTTTGTTGATATAACAGCTGATCTATTTTGGAAAAATCTCATCCTAAAAACTTAGATGAAGTGAGCTTGGAGTGAGCTGTCAATGATGTCAAACCCTAGTATCAGGTGGAATGGCACCTCACTTCAAGCTCACTTCACCTGAGTGTTCAAGGTGACATATTTAGGTACAGAAGAAACCGGCTGACATTTCACTAGTAACAGTTAATTTCAAGCTCTTTTCACCTAAGTTTTCACGGTGCGATATTTACAGGCAGTGATGATGAAAGGCATTTCGAAGCCAAAGAATTAACCATCTTCATTTTATTTGCGATTGTCATATATAAGAGGACTAAGCAATAATCAGAACTGCGTGGTCATCAACATGATCATCATACACTAACTCTTTTCTGTTTTGCTGTACTAGACGAAAGTGAATCTTTATGGAACAGAATCGTGATTTTTTCAAAAGTGTCTCTACGAGGAAAGTGTATCTACGAGGACTAATTCATTATGGGGAACATTGTCAGCCCAGTGGTATCGGCTGCGACTTGCGAGCAGTAATTCAGTTAGGTGTTAGTTGTCTTAGTCGTAGGTTCGAACGCAGACAGGCGCTTTACTTTGTGTATATATTATTTCATCACCACTGCTCTCAAAACGGTGAAGTAAAACATCGTGAGGAAACCGGCATGTCCTAGAACCAAAAATTCTAAGACATGTGACATCTACCAACCCGCACTAGGCCTGGACTACCGCCCACTCCCTCTCACGGAGAGGAGGCCTGTGTCCCAGCAGTGGGCACATTTATAGACTGATTATGCAACATGATCCTGTGTTGCAACACAAATTGAAGTTATACGAATATCAGATCGTATTAACATCAATATAAGTATGAGTGTGTTCGTATCATCGTTCGTTCGTCCGTAGATTTGTAAACGTTCGTGTTCCTCGTAAGTTCGTTCGTTTTTACCAGTTTGTTTATTGTTATTTATTAATGTTTACCTATCCAACACCCGGTGCAGTGCTTCTGATTAGACCATGCCCCACTTGCTGGAGTGTCCTAAGTGTCCGTTCACCTGCACCTCGGATGACTTAAAGAATGCTACTGATGCCGCTATAAACGTGGCCACCTACTGGGCTAAAATTATATAAAAAAGACAACAATGAAGAATAGTGCCATCGACACGAAAAGAAGAGGAAGAAGTTTATTTATTCGGGCTTGACTCTCTATAAGAATCCACTTTATCAATGAACGTTTATGAATCAGCCAATGACCAGAGACCAAAGGAATTTTACCACCAATAAAAAAAAAAACGCAAAACGTTGACAAATCTACACACATCAAAAGTGTCTAGGGATCAACATATATTTTTGCAATAACTTTTCTCCTGATTGATATTAATTAAAATTTTCTTTAAGGATTCATCAAATAAAGTGTTTTCGTTTGTCACAGTAACGATAAACCAAGTCACCTTTGCATTAATAAAGAAATTTGCCATTTTCCTAATAAAGGGATTTTTGACATTTGAACCACTAACACAAAAGTTCGAAAAAAAGACTGAAATAACAGTTTTCTTTAAAATTTTATTGGGTAACTTAAACAATTAATAATCCGTGTTTCTACCGCGAACACTAACAACACAAGAACATCGGTTTGGCATACTCAAAATGAGTTCATCCAAATCACGCTGTGGAATGGCCGCCCATGTTCGTTGCAACAACAAAAAAAGGTCTTCTTGCGACTGGATACCCTCCATATTCGGCAGAGCTCTTCTCTGTAGCATATCCCATGCATGCTTAATCGGGTTCAAGTCTGGCGACTGAGCAGGCCAGGGCAGGACATTGATGTTAGCTGCGGCGAGAGTCTGTCTTACAACTCTTGCGGTGTGCGGTCGTGCATTATCATGCATTAACTGAAATAAGGGACCGATTTGCACTTGTAGAGGAACGATGACGTCTGATACAATCGTCTCAGCATAAATTTGAGCGTTGAGGTTGCCTCTGATCCAAATCAACTCAGTTCTTCCGCCGATCCAAATACCCGCCCATACCATGATGGTTCCACCACTATAAGGATGGACTTCCTGGCAGGATTTTAATCGCTGTTGGCGTCCAGGGGTTCTCCAGTGTCGTATACGTCTTGTATCCGGTCTCATACCAAAACGAGACTCATCAGAAAAGCACACGAAACGCCATTGTTCTTCTGCCCAATTTCTGTGTTCAAGAGCCCATTGATATCGAATCCTACGATTGTGCATTGCTATAGGTGGTACCCGTAGCGGTCTTCGGGAATGAAGGTTCATTTCATGCAAGCGGTTTCTGACTGTTTGGTCGCTAATTAAGTTCCCTGAAGAGTGATGAAGCCTCACGGCTAACATCATGGCGGTTATTGTTGGAGCTCTTCGAGTTAAGATTTGAATGTATCGGTCTTGTCTCCGTGTGGTGCAGCGATACCGTCCTCCATGGCGCTCAGCCACGGTACCAGTGCTTCGGTAACGTGTCCAAAGTCGACTGATAACACTCTGACTTGTATTCAGAGCTAAAGCCACAGTACGTTGCCGGGAACCAGCTTCTATCATTCCCACGGCTCTGAGCATTTCTTCCCTGCTTAAATGACGTCGCCGCTCCATAATAACGTTGGTTTTAATCAGTAGTAGGGAAACAGTAGCACTAATAATGTCTTCAATGCGTTGTATGTTTTTATAGGGAAAATATTGACAGCTGATTTTCATCTTTTACTCGAATTTGATTCACAGTTCCTGATTCAAATTATGAAATGCACCAAAAAGGATCCATATAAATTTATAAAATCATAAATTTATTACAAAGCCACATCTCAATCTCAAGAAATCCGCATAAAAATGCTTGATCCCTAGACACTTTTGATGTGTGTATTAAAACCACGTAAACAGACTTCGAGAAACGTCTTGGATGTCATCCAAAAAGTGGCGGCCATTAAAATGGGCGAGCCATTTAACGGTTTCATAAACAGTGTAAAACAAATGTTTTATCAGATTCGTTAGTGTACGTATCAATAATTCATAGCGTTACGATGTTATGCACATCGCCACCCGTTACTTGGAAGCCTTACATCGTTCATTAGTAGTTTTATCGCGACTTGCTTTGGCAAAACCGCTGGGCCACATAGCTATGGGCGTGGATGAAAGTACGCTAGATGTGACAGTTGAAATTATGATCCTTTTAAGAATAATATTATAAAGGTACACCTCTACTAATCCTTCGGGGACTAGAATTTGGAAGACCAAAAGCTATGTGTATGTTGTAGAGGTTGTCGGTGTTGTTTATATCGAATTTCAAGTGAAAAACGCTACTAACTTGGCTTTATTAAAATTGAGGAAACTAAGCCAGTCAAATACAAGAACAAGATACAACTAGCTATTTAAACATGTAGGTAAAACCATCATTTGGCTTGTAACAAAGCCTCGTCTAAGAGGAAAACTTTGAATACGGACTGATTTCTATCGCGTTACTAGCCGAGTTACCGTATGGCTTAGCAGTTACTTATTATCCTTATTGATAGACCCAACGGCCCCAGACCGTTTAATAGTCTATTGTAATATAAAATCATCATAATCAGCCTATAATGCTCCCACTGCTGGGACACAGGCCTCCACTCGGTGAGCCGCCACGCGGGCCCAGTGAGGGTTGGTGGACCAAAAATTCGAAGACATGTGACATCAATGTCACATGTTTTCGAATTTTTGGTTCAAGGGCATCCCTCACGATAATGATATCCTTCACCGTTTTGAGATCGTTTGTAATAATGTTACTTAAAATAAAATAGTCTCAGCTATATATGTTACAAGAAAGATCACGTGAAAACGAAGTTTATAAAAGAAAATACAGAATTATAATGATTCGCCCTTCCTGCCCTATCCATTCTCTCTATTTCCATACAAGTATTGGTACGCCGTTCATATACAGTTCGTGTATTGACGATTTAATTACATTTTGATCCGGCTACCAGTCGTTATTGCGATGTGGGTGTCCGATATAAGTATGCAAATGACAATCGCTTGGTTCAACATACTTAGGTGTCACGTCGGCACTTCTTTAGATTTCCATACCAATAGCATTTCAGTAATAAATAATTAATATACTGTGTTATAATTGAGAATCACTTAAAAGGTATGCAATGATGGTTCGGCTGTATTTGATCCGTTTTGATAAGTGATTGGGAGAATAAACTCGTGTGTTTAAGCTTGTTTTGCACGAGTATTGGACATGATTTTAAATGGGTTTTGGTACGTGAAGAAATGCTCGTTCTAATTCGATCGAGTAAATGTGTTTTATGATAAGTTTCTTGGAATTTTTGTCATGTAGATGACGTATGAGGTGATTAAGTATGGATAAAGCGAGTCCATTTAGAATTTTAGAAACTTCATTTGACTGAGGGTTACCTACACTTGTCTTGTGATCGTCGCTTTAAGCTTAAATCAAGAATAAAAGGTTTTTAGCTCAAACATTAATTAGGTCTAAGAAGAGAACTATGATTATACTGTGTTGTGTTATTTGGTATAATCAGCCTATCTTGTTCTGGGTCACAGGCCTGTGACCCAGCAGTGGGATACAAAGGTCTAAAAAGTTAGTCAAGAACATTTTCTAAAAATAGTGTTACAGCCAAATTAGAATTCAATTAAATTTTCCATAGAAACAGAGACTTCCCGTTTTTTTTTTAAATAAGACATTTCCAAAGTGTTCTTTACTAACTTTTCAGACTTTTGTATCCTGCTTATGCGTACGAAGTTTCATTTAAATCGGTTCATTTCAAAAAACAAGAGCTTGAAAGTTTGTATGAAATGCCGTACGTCATAAACGCTCTTAAAATTATGCATTATGAATAGTCGCAGATACCACGCTCATTACCAACTCAAACGAGGATAAAGCTACGTCAAAATTGTAATAGTATCACAAAATTAACATAAGCATTGTGAAACAAGCTCATAAACGTAGTTGAATCATTTTGGAAAATACTCGACACAAAATATACCTTCCGACGACAATAATGACGTGTCCTACCACCAAATTAGTGAATCCCCCAATTTAATATCAGGTAAACTGAACACGGAAATTTAAACTGTAAGTACTAATATTATAAAAAGGTATTTGCTAGTTTTTAAGTTTGTATGTAAAAGGTAATCTTCTGAACCAGCAGTCGGATTTGAAAAAATATGTTTGCATTCAATAACTCAATTCTTGAGGAAGGGAATTTTCAGTCGATAGACTGAAAATAAAACCGTGATGTAACGGGATGGGTGGGGGAACGACAAATTTTACGCAGACGAAGTTACGGGCTGAAGCTAGTACCTACTTAATATATTAGAATCAAAGGCCAAATACCTGGCACACGTAAACAAATGTCTAACGAAACGTATACTTAAAGCAGCGATGAATAAAGTAACCCCCTAATTGCAGGGGCGGTCCATCGACATAACGATTTTCGCCATCGAAAATGCATTTTCCGCACTGTTCATGTAACTCTGCCGTAAGGTACATATTAAGTTAATTATAGGATTACAGTGGGTTGCATTTAAAGTGGTATTTTGGTAATATAATAGTCAGATGGCACGCCCGATAAGTGCCAACCTGATACTTGGAAAGCCTCGCTCATTACGAATTCGGGGCGCAGACAAAACGTACTTGGTCGCGAGGAACAAACGAATATAATAATTATGAGCCGAATGGATTAGGCCGAATTAACGGTTGCGTTGTTAGGAGATTATTTTTTCGACACGTAGCGGGCGAGGGTTTAATCAGATTTTTAGATACATATCAGCGTAATCGTGTCATTGTTTCGTTTAATGCTATGGTGCTTTTAAATGTAAATTGTAGGTCCGATGTGCCCATTTTAAAATATGTTGCAATCAATTCCAAATTGTTGAAATGAGTTACCGACTTACCTACCTTGGTCGATTAGCCTTCAGCTAAGAATTCGGCACACAATGACGTGCTCAAGGAGCGCCACACCACTCTAAGTCCCAACACGCATTGAACTGAATTCTGCCGATGCCTCTGAAATGGTTAAGTCATGTCAACATGCAGGAGCACTTTGACTGTCTTGTACGAGAGTACCTACTAAGTCACTTGCTCTAACCAGAGTGAACCTAAACTCATAAGAGGTGACATTATTTGGGGCAACGCAGTAGAATCCTCTGCCATGCAGATTTATGATTCCAAAAAACTTTTGAATGGCCAGAGGCTAACTTAGAAATTACTTAAATAGACTGACGAACTCTGATAAGAACTATATCTACTTAGATAAAGCTTTCTTACATGTACTTAACTTACATGAGTCGTTTTTATCCTACATGCAATCAATGAGTATGAGCATGAACTTAGTTCTCATAAAGTCATTTAAGGCATCGTCTTCCAAAATCCCACACTAAACTTTTTAACGGCCGTGAGGAGCACGAAAATCAACCCCGAAACAGCAAATGGCCTTCAAAGGATAATGCACCCTAACATAGAAAACACATAGTTTTATTTCATTTGACAGATGTCACTTTGTAGATGCGCTCCTGCATAGGTTCTGGGACATCAAAAACAGACCGCTTGTAATGTATGTGAGAATTGTGAATCTCAAGTTTTGGATTACCATTTAAACAACATATGTTATTTCCATGTGACTACTGTTTTACAAAAAAACAGTAGCTATTGTTTGAATGCATATATATTGATTATTATTCTGACATTGTGGACATAATGGATCTTAAGTCGTGAAGAGCGTTTATCAGTGCTGCAGTCAGAATAAACGAATGGGGAAATTCTTCTTCTTCAGCTGTTTCTTTCGGTATACTACAAACAGCTGCACTTGTTTTATTTATGGTAAAGGCATTTAACATATTATTTGCTGGAACAACACAGAACTTGCTCAATGCAACGTTTAACGCAACACACATCGGTGCAACGTTGAACGCAACATAGGATTATCAGAGCAACGTTTTTTTTTTCAAGGATGTGAAATCATCAAATTACCCCTCCCGCTCTGGGTGGAGCGGAAGGGAGTGTCAGACTCTTACAGACTAAAACCCATCCGTGTTCCTTCCTTAGCCCTTTATGTTCCGGGATAGCGGTAACCCTTTCGGACAATCCCGCTGCCCGGACAATCCCGCTGCCCAGAGCAACGTTTAACCCAAAAGTCATTTTTGCCACACTCCGCGCTATGCGTTCCTCTAAACGCCTCTACCTATCTAAACACCTGATACAGTTATGTGCTATGTGAGATACAGGTTTGTTTTCAAAGCATTCCAGTCTTCCAGTTCTTTTTTGTATCGATAAGAACTACTTACGTCCGTACGAATGTACGAGATAAATAAGAAAAATCAAACCCTGGTTGAAGTACGAGTCACCAAGATTGTTAACTATTGTCTGCGGTAAGGAAGCTAGAGGTAGGTTCACATCAAGCTAGACATCAAGCTACCCCAATCTGTCACATTTTCCCAATTGTATAAGAACCTTATTCCTTTTGTTGTAAAGTTGAAAATCTATCGAAGAAATTTGACAGATTGGGGTGGCTTGATGTGCTGGCCTCTGTACATTTCTTCGAGAAAAAATCTCTTCAATTATTACAGAAACAATAGCGTCTATGATACATAGAATAGACACGAATTAAACAAACGCCATCAAATTAATCGATGTTGCCATTGCAAAATTATCAAGCAACAGACCAACGCACGTTCCCATTTATAACATTAGCAAGAATAATATCTACCGTAAGCTCAGCTCATTATTTATAAACGATGTATAATTAAAGGTTACGGCTTTAAGTCCGACAATTAAATCTCGGATCAGGCGCTGCAAGTTCCCACACCCTTTGATTTGATTGTGCTAGTAATTTGCTGCGAAATAAGCGCTTTAGGCGTTATCAATTATTTTGATCTATGATTAAAATGCATTAGAACTACTCGGTACTTTTTTAGAATACTGATACCGAAAATTTTTATATAAGCCTGTCTGCAAGGTGGCCATGGTGCGTTAGACTACTGCTGTTGGACCCTAAAGATAAACAAGAGACGAGTAAAGTTAAAGATTGGTAAAGAAGAAGAAGAAATGAACTAAAGTGACAGTGAGCTGGCCATGTTTGTCGGACGACCGTAGGCTGGAGGAGCAGACGAGTCCTGGAATGGAGGCCACGTATCGGTAAGCATAATAAGGGACTCCCCGAGCTAGATGGACCGATGACCTAAAGAAGTAAGCTGGGACAGACTGGATGCGGAAGGCGGAGGACAGGGTGTTATGGCGCAGCCTCGGAGAGGTCTATGACCAGCAGTTTACTGCAATAGGTTAGTTGATTGAATGAAGAAGAAGACACTGAAAGAAATGAACTTTATCATGATAATATTGAGGAATTTCCGTAAAGTAAGCACTGCAGGATCAGGGCATACTATGGAGAAGGTGTGTCTCCGTGGGATGGTGGAAACTGCTGAATATGATGATGATGATGGTGTTGTAACAGCAACAAAATCGTCATTGTTATCCGAATAAAAAGTAAGATATTAACAAATTCCGAATCTAATCCTTCTATTTCTTTAGCATTTTAATTTAATCTCAAATTATTTTACAGATACTGCACTTAAAACGACGACATCACATTTACGCAGTTGTAAATCATAGAGAACTGCGAATCATTTGCATAAACATTGATTCCATTCAAAGAAATTGTGAATACGCTAACATAAAGCGCTTTATGCTTGAAGTTCGCAGTATAACGATTATAAGTAATTGCTTTGCAATTAGGACAATCCGTATGCCAGCGCTGCAGCGTATGCAGCTAATTATGAGTTCAAGCGATAATTACCGCATCGGGTCGAAAACGTGGCTTGTAAGGATAAAAGCGTCGATCACTGTTTAGTGGATAAGTAGTGGAGTATGTGCTGTATTATCAAGTACAATTTTTTTTTTTTTTTTTTTTTAATTCCTGATATTATTGAGATAACTTTGACGATATCGTCAACCGAACGGGCTTTTGGACAGCCCTATTTTCTTAGGCTGTATCTTGGCCACCAGTCACAGCTTTACTTCACCAGCGGGAAACATCTAGATGAGCGACGCACGGAACTGGAAATGTGGCAGAAGAATGGTGAGGCCTATACCCCGCAGTGTGATTCCGGGCTGAAATGATGTTGATAATTGGGTTAACAGGAAATTTTGTGTTTGTTTGGTAATGGTTTCATTGGCAAATTATCAGTTTGCCTGGAAGTAGCTGCAACTAGACCCCTAGCCAGTCCAGCCGCTTTCCTTGAATTTTTGGAGGGTAGAGAAATGGAAAGAGAATAGCGAAGCCTTTGTCCTGCAGTGGGACAAAACGGGCTATTAATAAATAATAACTTGAAGACCAACATAATGTTTGAACTAGGAAACCACTGATGGCTATGCAATGACCGTGACCACTCACCTTCCATAGGCAAGACCAGAGATTGTAGATAATTCTTAAGTATGGTCAAATTAATGAAACAGGTAAGTATAATAAAGCCTTGCCTACCTGATCTGACTGTTAAACCCACAGTATGTGAAGAAACGTTTAAAAATCTTAAGTACCGGCCTCCTACCCCAAATGCATACACAAGATATAAAAGGAATTTAAAAACATTACAAAGACAACAGTCATTTATGTAAGTACGCAAAAGAAATATTGTAAATACCCGCATACCAGCATTTAGGCATTTAGAAAGGAGTACACAATTAAAATGCGTTTTAAAACACAAACAACAAGGCAGGACAAATTGTTTTTCCTCATGTTTTTATTAGTATTCTACACACTTGTGCGTCGAATAAAGAAATTTGTGACCTCTGCAATATAGAATGACTCATTTTAACAGCCGTTATTTGGCAATAAAGTTTTCTAACAATCGCTTCTTGGACTTACTTTGCAAGCAAAATACACCATTAGGTGCCTGTAAACGTATCAGCAAGAATCTAACAGTAGCGTTTATATAAAATTATGATAATATATGACAGTTAGTGGGCCTTTTGAGAAAATTTTGGCTGTTTTCTAGGAAGTTTAGGCAGTTGAGGTGAATCAGATACTAAAAATTCAGCGTACAGGCGAGTACACTCGTTTTAAAGGTGTAATTGGGTGTCGTCGCGTGGTTGACGCATTCCGGAAAGTTGTAAAGCTCGCAATGACTGCGATTGTTGTACTCAACTGTACCGTGTTGAACGGCTACATGTATGTTATGTTAGATAAAATCAATAGAAGGCCAAATTCAAGTGCAAATTGCGCCTCTACACCGCGGTCATCCGTCCCATCATGACCTATGCTTGCGTAGTCTTCGCACACGCCAAGCCGCGATTTCTGCATAAAATGCAAACCCTCCAGAACCGTTTCCTCCGAAAGGTCACGGGAGCCCCCTTCTATGTCCGAAATGTGAATCTGCATCTAGATCTCAGACTCCCCACCATCCAGCAGTTCATGAAACGCCTCTCCAAGCGCTTCTTTGACTCTGCCATAAAGCACCCCAATCCCCTGATTGCGGCGGCCTCCCGATACACTCCCTCCCGCATAAGTAGGATTCGCCGACCAAGGCATACCCTCACTATCCCCGACGACGCCACTACCCTCCTCCAGGAGAGCAGTAAGGCCACGAGTACTCTCAGTCGACAACACAAACACAAGCTCAGACATCCGTCCTTCCGTCCTCGCCGCCGAGGCCCGTCGCGACGTCCCGCACCATCACCGTGCCCGCCCCGACCCTTGCTCGAGCCAGCCCGCGCAGCTGAGCCTGTAGTTTTAAATTCGCCCCTAAACACTAATAATAATACCGATCCAGCCTGTCCCTTGTTGTCCTCTTCCAGCGACGCCCTGAGCCGAGGTTCGAACCCCGCAGGGGGTTACCCTTAGCGCTGTCGCTTAGTTTTTAAGTTATTGTATGCCCTGGCTGGAGGCCTTAATTCGAGGCATCCACAGGAAAGTCCGGTTAAGCAGTAGCCATCCTCATAAAGGATGAACTGCGAGATGCCATAGTTAAAAAAAAAAAAAAGAAGGCCAAATAATATCTTAGATTAGAAGTGTACCTACCTGCTGCTAACTCTTAAATATGTATAAAATAGAGAAAAGTTCACGCCTTCAACAGATCAATACCTTATACACTCGTTTAGTGTTCCTCAATATCAAGAATCGCTTGGGTAAAGTGCATTCTTTACCGATACTAATAAAGTCGAATTTACATTACGAAACTAGTGTTGCACGTGTAAATGGATAATTTCATCGTGCATGCATTCGTATTTTCTATTTACAAATGAATCAGTGAAACTAATTTCATGACACAAATTTTGCGCAACTAGTATCACAATCATAATGCAAATTCGGCTATAAGGTAACCGAAAAACCTACCAGAAAGGCTCCAAACACCATATAGAGCACCCCTAGGATTGATTACGCCATTGGTGTCATAGGCCTGATTTCAGAAAAAAATATCGAAATCTTACTGATTTCAAAATTAAGTTAAGGGGTCATACGCAGGATTCAAGTCCCAGACATTCATAACAAAAGAAAAATAAACATGAAATTAAAGAACCTTACACACCGTGACGACTGACTCATATAATTTCACAAAATGCTCGTGTCGAACAAAATGTTCCTTACAACGTCCGAGAAGTCGGTAATTACAATAAAACACTTAATGAGATGCAAGTGGGTGGGGTCGTTTAAAAGGTAGTAAACAAAATTACTCAGGCCCACGTTACCAATTAGTTCAGCTAGTATTAAATCGAACGTTCCCTCGAAACTTTAAATTAAAACCTTGCACGCCAAGTAAATGTGAATAATTACGTATTTAATAATGCTTTTGTTCTCTCGACGAGAAAATTCAAGTAATTCAATTGTGTTTAAGACTGTTTAATTCGGTGTAACAACGCTGTACGCTTTCTAGAACTTGTGTTTTTGTTTTTAGGGATCAATGAGAACGTGTCAGTCCGACTGAGTCGGAATTATCTTGTTGATAGTCTTAACGAGTTTTGTAATTCTAATTCCTATAATCTTAGTACTGTAAGGGTTAAAATGTTAACAAAATAAGATTATGAAGACAGTCCAATACTATGTTAGATCTTCTTTTTAATCGTTGCTATCATGCCTAACTAACAGATAAATCAACTAACTTAAAGTATGTACCTTTCTTCGCCTACGTCAAAACCTCCTTTAATTTTCTCACCAGACTTGAAGTTGACAAGTAAGTACCTACTTGTTAAGGGCCTACGATAAGATAACATCACAACATGTGAGAAAAGAAACTTATAATTAATTTCTTTGTTTACATTTAGTTTCATCATTTGTTAATATCAGACACCTACCAATGCTACTACCTGAATTGGTGTAGTGTCTTTCAAAAAGTCTTAATTTTCTTCATTCATGAAGTTGGAAGGGGTTTTAGAAGGAAGCGCCAGGGTAGCCCGCAAAATTCAGGATTATATGAACTTTAAGGGTTGTCTTGATGATTTTAATGATTATAAGTATGTAAATACAACTTATAACGCTCGAAAATCATATTTTGATCTATATACAATCTGATACTGACCTGAAAATTGCTAAAACATAATAAAATTTAAAAATAAAAAAAAAATATTGTTTTTTATTTATTTTTTTTATTTCGCGGGCTACCTTGCGTACCCCTTAATGAGTCCTATTTTTCCACAGTTAGACTACTTATTATGAGCACGCATTTTCTGTGCCTCACGAAATGATGAGACAAAAATACTCCTAAAGATATGGAACCCAGCAAATAATCAGAAAATTCTCACTTACCTTCCACATATTATTGAGTTAAAGTAATTTAACTACGTGTGCAATTTGTAAAGTGTTAACAGAGCGCGAATTCCAGAACAGTACAACTATTGTATGTAACTACCTATGTGTAATGCTGAAAATTGGAAAATTATGTTATCTTAAGGAAGCTCTTTTGAAACTTAGTTAAATTATGTTTATGTAACGGTTAGGTACTTACATAAGTTCTTTTTCTTCAATTTCTCTTTTTGATAAGTCTTAAGGCAATGGTAGCATCTTATGGTACTTTAGGAGTTTTGCTCCTGATTCTTTTCCCCTTTAAAGAAATAAACAATCTGGATTTTTTTTTTCATACAATTGTACATATTTTTATTTTAAATGTTGGCTTGTATAATGTAAATAAGTAAATAAATTGAATTAAATTTAAAAATAAGTTAATAATTAGTCAATAGTACAATGTCAGTAATAATTTAATAATTAATCTGGATTATTCCACCAATTAATTGACATTATCCATATATGGGGTTTGATGTCTCATAGAGCTCATAATGGGAATTTATGTTTACAAATCCCCATCAGTTTAAAATTAATTACAAACAATATACAAATTCTAGATATAAGAATCATGAAGTCTTTATTTTTTAAGGAGGTTCCTCATTGATTATTTTTATAATAAAAGAAATTAATGTATTATCTGACCTCTACAACCCAGTTACCGAGTAAATACGATACCCCTTGGTAAGTATGATTGTCAGACTTTCGAGCTCCTGACGACCCTCAAACTGACTCGATTGTCAAAAATCCAAGAATGACTCAGCAGAGATTATCTGACAAAAAAAAAACAGCATCATCACTAAACTTCAAACGATTAGACAGAATGAATAGACATAAATCGTTTTAATCACAGCTTTACCCAAAATCCGGGTACCATCAAACTTAAAGATTCAGGGGAGAAATTATAAAAAAAACTTCGCCTAATAAATCAGGTTTATTACTAGAGGGGGTATAGTTAATCTGCGCCAGGAAATTAAACCAGGAATTACCATAATTGATACGGTTCAAGTGAATTGGTGCAGAAAACTGATCGCCTCCAAACGCCCTTATTCCTCCAAAGACGTTCCGCGAAAATGCCTTTACAATTTTTTAATGAACATCCCGAATGAGATTGCCTGATAAAAAAGCCATTACCTAGTTTCTTCACAGCGAGGATTTAAAAAAGTATCGTTTTCCATTACGATTTAGTTTGTTTTCCTTTTTCAATGAAATTGAACACTCCTAAAATTATCAACACTAAAAAGGTGTCAATAAAGTACGTTGGTTATATTTGGATGCTAAAATTGAAAAGATACTGTTGTTTTTTATACTTTTTTATGCGATGATATGTAATTAAGTGGACGTAACAGCTGAGTGCTGACGTTAAGGGTTATTCGAGAACTTTACATCCAAAATGTGTTGATATTAAAACATGAAGAAATCACGTATTGATTTCTTGGGTATTCATTCCTATGCTCATAATTGGACTCAACAGTGTGATATAGATAATTAAAGATAACTTATATTATTATGTATTTATTTATATAGCCTATGCTGTCCCTCTGTACAGCAAAGGCCTCTTGAGCTAGTGTAGACCAATCCTGACCACAATAGTGTGCACCAACGCTGACCACCAAATTCACGGGTAAAGTGAAAAAATCCACCCTAAAAAGCATGGGGTCAAAACACAGCTGCACCTACCTAGGTACACACGTCCAAAATCATTAAAACTTCATTACATACAATATTATTAATAACTTTAAAGCAAAAGATTAGTATCGACACGCGTCCACAATCAAAATACTTAGCCCTACTATTCGTTGTATTAAAACCTTGTTCAAATTAATCAAATCATTCTTAGATCTTATCTAAGGCGAGTCTCTAAAATTAGAGCAAGAAGGAGCATCAATTGTTTTCTTTCACCCACGATCGAGGCTTGTTGTTTTTTTATAGTGTAAAGTATTATAGATAGATATAACGGATTGTAATCATCTCATTGTGTGAGCTAAGATGTATGGGAGCAAGAAAGTACTGGTAAGTAATGACAAGGTAACTGTTGTCAACGGTGCTGTGTTGTTAAAATCTGACTGCAATTTATTTAGGTAATGCTGGTGAAATATCGGGAAACTGTTACAAATATAAAAAAGCTTAGGGATTGACGAAGATCTAGCCTTTTTAGAGAAACTGCTTTTAAATTGCATACATACCTACAGGGTCAAATTAAATTAGTTAGTGAAACTTCGCAGACGTGGGTCGATTATATGTAGAGATCTAAACAAGGTAAAACAAAAGAAATGATTTGATGTTTTTTTTAGGGTGACAGACAGACAGACAGAACGCTGATAGTTACATGAATTATGAGAACATTTGAGAAAATACCCATCGCGTCAGCGGAGTTTCGCTAGCAAATTTAATTTGGCCCTGTGTATTAAAAGTTTTTAAACAATATTGCACTTATTCTAAGCACAATCTGTCCTTATTCCTGCGATAAACCATCCAATACCACATAATTTTTAACGTAACGTTTCATCAAAACAGAAAATTCACGACCAAAACAACACACCAACACTTACTAGCAACCATACACGAAAAAAGATACGATAAAACAACATGTGTTTCTTCACCTAACGAATCTTCGACGGCATAATGAGTACGACAATGTAAAGTGGAACTGTATTTACATAATGTCAACTAAGTAGGTGTAGGAGTGTCGTATAGGTACGTACTCGAATGTCATTAATCGAACGGAGGAATGCTATTGTTCGGTCATGTGTATTTTTTAACCGAGAGATGAAGATAGGATTGGAGATTATGAAAGTTGTATGAAAATGGTGTTAGTGGTTGATTTGGGGTGTCGAGGAATGATAATAAAATATTGATTTGTGGGAATGATAAGCAGGACATGCATTTTGTTTGTGAAACAAGTGAAGAACAAGAAATCGATGTAAGCAATGGATTAGCATCCTTCAAAATGATTCAGATTGTGACTGAAAGTGTGAACGCAGTTAGGGTGCTGAAACGGGTTTATTTGGTAACTATCGATAATACACACATACATACATAAACTCCCGTCTTATTTCCATGCGGGTATATCCTTAAATACTCCTTTTGCTTCGTTTACTTTCATACATAAGAAGGACAATTCTCGTGATTAAAAAACGCTCTTAATCTAGTCGCAATCTCATCTTAAAGATAATCAATGTCAAAAACTTGTTAAAATTGTAGGGAGATTAGAGGTATTTTTGACAGATTTAGACTGAGATCAGACTCTGAATGTTCATAAAATTACTAGAATTGTCCCTCTGGTCATAGAACTCACGTCCGTTTGCGAGTACAACATCAATATTACAGCGCATGCCTAAATATATTTTCAATACCAGATTTACCTTCAGCTCCACTTACCTACGACGTTTTTAAAACATGCCTACCGATATCACAATAAAATTCAATAACAGTAAACAACACCAACATAAATTAACTCTATCCCAAAAGGGACATTTCAAAAATTACTAAACTTACTTAAAGTTAAATTTATAATTTTCAAAAGCGAATGTCAAAGAGTAAGGAGATCGTATTTGAAATTCGAACAACAATGGCGGTGGATCGCCTTTATCGACACCCCGCCGTGAGTCCGCGCATACGCCACAAAATGAGATAAAAACTTTAATAAAATCCTTATGTAAATTAAATTTGTAGGTCCTGGGCTGGGCCTGAGATATTTATTTGTGATTACAGTCTATTTTAGGGCGGTAGCCGGGTTTTAGCGTTGATTTACTTTCACTTAGTAAATCAATAACTTGTAGACATGCGGATTACCAAAACAAATCATAAGTCGTCATATTCTGAGTATGATCTAGCTGTACAAAAAGATATAGCACTCAGCAAGTTTAGTAGATGAGATCTTGTATCATGGTCGTAAGACCTAGTTATCTCATTTTTTTAATGAAAATATTTAACTAATCCTCTAGAAACTTATTGACCTTCTAATGATGGACACTTATTAAATTAATGAACCTCTAAATTATTTTTGGGCTTTTAATGAATCACACTTAAAATTTTAAAATTGAGCGTCTTTTTGACTTTCTGGCCTTTTCTCGCAGTTGACCGCTGCAGCGGCTGGCGAGCTACTTCCAGGTTGGTCGAAGTAACTTGGCTATTAAGTATTTTTTGGTCCACAAAATGGGACCAAATTATTATTTGAGGTTCATAAAAAGAAGCGCAATCATTATAATAGTGTTCAATAATAATTTCCTTCTAAGCTTCTTGCAGCTGAATAGAACAACAGAAGAACTGCTCTTATTAGCACATCACTTATGTTTAAGTGATTTTAGTTAATTGTAGATACATTTCCGTCAAGTGATAGTATTGATACTTATTTACCATACATAAAATCATATTTGTAATCCCTAGTCCCGAAGGATTATAGATCCTAGACTTCTAGAATTACGACTAAACAAACTGTTTAAAATTCATCTTCAGTTATTGAAATGAGTTTACACACCACGCCTATTAAATAACTTTTATTACAGACAAATAACTTTCAGCAGAGGTACTGAACCTATAAATTATTTTAACATCTTCTCTTAACTAATAAAATTGTTATTTCAATATAATAAACGAGAACAGCTGTGTGTTTGCTATTTGTCCATTTAAGCTACAGAAAATCGATTAATTATATGGCTTTGTCAAACTGAGAATCGACACGCGGACAGCCGCGGGCGCAGCCTTAGGCCTTGGACAGACGAACGATACTTTGCCGATTAGACAGATTTGTCGTGTCGAACGCTACTGGATATTTTAAAAACGGTTTTATTATGGAGCTTGACTTGTGACCAATTAACTTGTAACTTTCTTTATGTTTAACAAGCCGTGTACCCGGTGGGATTTTCTATGGGCAAAATGATAAACTTCCATTCCCTATTATTAAATAGGAAATAGAAGTTTGTCAAAAGGCTATAAAAAAGAAGGTTTACTCCTTTTTTTTTTTGCGTTTTCTGTCCCACTGCTGGGCAAAGAGACAAATCCAGGTCTTTCCAGCACCCCCTCGAGCCCGCGTCCAGTTCATCTCACCATCTCTGTCTGGGCCTACCTCGTCGGCGCCGTCCATCTTCAGATACTTACCCATTGTGAGGAGACTATTGCCCGGTCATCGTGCTTACGGCTGATTCCCATTTGAGCCTGGCAGCTTTCCTACATCCAGATTGCGGAACTCCAAGCTGCGTTCTGTTTTGGAACGCAGCTTGCTGTTCCGAATTCTTTCCTGTCTTTTTACACCCAGAATGACATCGCTCTTTACCATACTTCAAGGCGGAACTTATGCGACTCGGTGAGCGACTCCCTTTAGGGGATAAATTTAAAAAATCTTCTATAGGGATATTTAATTTCTTTATACACTGTAAGGACCTCTTTTGCAAAGTTTTATGCTTCTAAGCCCGGTAACTAAAACTAACAAAGGATGAATTTAAGAATTTGTTTGGATTGGTTTAAACATCAAGAAACAAAAGAATTAGACGAAGCAAAGAATGCGAGGATCGTAGTTCGTGGCTTTCTGCACGTATCCTATTGGAAATAGGCGTGAGTGAACGTATGAATGTAATGTTTTGTCAATCGTTCATCGTCGTCTGATTAGTAATCGTCTCATTTAAAATATAGAAATATTGTGAAACATATTAGTTACCATTGACAAGTTGTGCAATATCAAAATACCCATTGACGCAAACGTTTTCTGTACTTTTAAAAGTAAGTTCGTGTTTTTTCTGTTGCTGTTGTCGTAAATAAAAAAATAAAAATTGTTAAAATACAGTATAAATCTTAGAAATAATATGAGTATAATAATTATGATGCCTGTCTAGGTAGGTAAACCTGTATCACAGGCGGCATGATTTCTTACAATTACTACATATTAGGGCAACTGATTTATTAACAGTTTTAAGAATAGTGCCTTAATAGTAATAGTGCTTTAATAGTAACTAATTCATTTAAAATAACTTGCTGTTAAAATATCGATTGGTTAAGTAGTAAAGACAATTAGATGCAGAATTATTATACTTGTGCAAGACATTTTCTTCTTTTTGGTATTTTACCTTTTTATACCTTTTGTTTATGCTTTTTCTACCTTATGGTTTTTACTTTTGAGTGACATATAATTATTATACTTTGTTTTTACCACCGAACCAGCGTATTTATTCAGTAGTTAATAATACTGTTGTTATTAGGTAAGTGACAATTTCACCAATTAAACGGAACGCGATCAGCACATCAGTTCAAACTGCGTTCAAGAGCTGTCAGTGTCAATATTCCACAACAATGATGACACTGGCAGCTCTCAAACGCGGTTTTGATGTGCTGATCGCGTCCAGTTAGCATACCATATCTAAGACACACACACACACAGGCCTCCTCTCTGTGAGAGGGAGTGGGTCGTAATCCACCACGCGAGCCCAGTGTGGGTTGGCAGATGTCACATGTCTTCGAAGTTTTCAGTGGGTTCGAACCCACGACGCACAACACAACTCGCGTCGGAGTGTTACCATTTTTCTTATAAGGTTATTTTTATTACTTTTTCTTGTCCCATATCCAAATATCAAGACATCACTATGCAAAGTCATAGAATTACGACTTTATAGTACCTATATATATGTAATAATAATAACTCGTCACAAATCAAGTTGTAATCCCACACTGTTGTATCAACAACTGAACAGATTTACTGTCCAATAAAGTATTTTAATTTATTGCCAAATGTTGGACTCTGAATGGCTTTCGATTATAAATAATAATGTTGACACTATTCCTACATTCATTACCGTTGCTATGTTTTAGTGAATGTGTGTTGAATTAATTATTTTGTCGAGTTTTGATGAATTATTTGATGTGGCCGTTTTTTGACTAACGTCACCAACGGAGAGGTTACGTATTCTCTAATAAAATTACTACCCTTGAAAAAATTCTTTAGATTAATCGGTAAAGAACCTAACAAATTAGTAAATATTTCTTAAAATTAGGTTTTTTTCAATTACTATAGATTTGTACAAACTTTTTATTTAAATATATAGTTCTTGAATGTCATATTATAATTTAATAAATAAAATCTTCCATTGTAATTAGTGATTAATGGGTACTTACCTAAATAATATAAAAGAAATACTGCAATAACCAAGTAAATAAAAAACAAAAATGTGATTAATTACAGTCGTAACATAAATCCCTAAATTATAAACGAACGAAAAATATACCAACGACTCTCTACGTTTTTATCATAACAAATTGACATTTTAATGTCATTCTGAATCACCATTTAAAATAAACAAGATTTGAATTATTAATTGGGTGTAATAATTATAATTCTGAGAAATCATAAAAAATATAATTAAGATTTTGAAAATTTCGATGACAAGATAAGCTTATTACAATATATTTGGCAAGAATACATTATGTATATGTAGGTACACAGTCACACCTACATACTTATGTAATAGCAATTAATTATTTATTTAACCAAACTAAGTTTTGGGTGATGACTCAATTTTAATAAATTGCTTTAAAAACATGTCATTTTTTGCAAGGAAGTTTTATAATTAGTTTTATGATTTATACGCTGTTAAGTGTTAGTAACTAAACGGGGAGGGTCTCATGGCTAAATGATAACAGCCACACGGGTCGATCGAAGGTTAAGCTGCGCTTGCTGTTGTCGGTTCGTGGATGGGTGACCATTACATTTCGAGACCAATCCGTGTCTCGGAAAGCATGTTAAGCCGTTGGTTTCGCCTGTCATTCACATATCTTTGACTGTCGTTATACGGGTAGTCAGAAGCCCAAAAGTCTGGCCATCAGTTTCTTTTTAATAAGTATATTCATGTGTTTATGTATATTTATTTGTGCTTATATTTAAATGTAATAAGGTATATATTGTATTCATAGTTTTAATAGGTTTATGCGTATCTTTGAATTTAAAATATTTATACCTCAATTATCATGCATATCATTGTTTGTCTCTGCATCACCCAAAGGTTGACTGTAGAAAATGCTTATTATGCTTATTATATGTGCTTGAAGTATTAAATAAATTATAAATCAGTCTTACCAAAGAATCTTATTGTGTCCAGTAACTGGGTTGTGGAGGTCAGATAGGCAGTCACTCCAAGTAAAATACTGGTATTAGCTGCATACGGTTAGACTGGAAGCCGATCCCAACATAATATATAGTTGGGAAAAGGCAGGCAAATGATGAAGTGCTCATAAGCTAATCTCTCAAACACTGAACGTAAGTACTAATTTAACCTTTTGTTTTTCGCTAATTTTGTAATCAATTAATTTTATTTTAATTAAAAATCGTCAGATAAATATAAATTATAAAAAAAACCGTATAAATCTATCAATGAAAAGAAGAATATTTAAATTAATATTGAAATTGAATTTCTTACGGTAGGTATATGTTATAAGTTAAACTTTTTTAGTGGCTATCGTTTAAGTTATGCAATATGTAAATCAGAACAATTTGTTTTATTATTGACTAGCTGTTCCCCGCCACTACTACGTAGTCTGCGATCCAGGATAAAACGTCTATGTCTTTCTCCAGGTCGTGGTCTACCTATGTGCTAAATTTCATCCCAATCTGTTTAGCCTTTTAGCGTGAAAGGGTAACAAACATATAAAAAATCTAATCTATTCCGTGTAGAGGTATCTACAAACGCGACATGCGAACTACGCGTCATACTGACGTCACACGAAATCCTGCATCTCGCAAGAAGAGTTTACCGCGCAACTAGCATAATATACAACGGCCCGACATAAATCACCGGGCAGTTGCCCGCCAGACAACACCCGTCTGGTCGGAGGATCCTCCCTTTTCTATGGAGGATGAGTGAACTTTATACCCTGTTTCTCATACATCTTTAGTCCGTTTATAATACTAGCTTAGATTAGGTACTATTGATAACCATTTATTTGTATTCACAAACTAAAATCAAAGTATCTAATGCCTAATCAAAGGTCATCAATAAAAGGTCATCATCATGAATAATCATGATCCACAGTCCGACTTCACCACTGCTGGGCGCAGGTCTTTGTCTTCTTCTTCGAATCATCATGCTCCTGTGCCAGCCTCATCCAGGTTCTACCCTCAATAGAAACAATGTCATTCACCCATCTCGTCGCTTGACCACCGACACATCGTCTTCCAGTCCTTGGACGCCTCTCGGTCGCTGCCCAACTTTACCTGTCATCACTGCGCCTTAACAGGTGTCCTGCTCAACTACATTTGAGTTCCATAACTCGCTTTCCGATATCGAAAACCTTCGTACGTCTTCGGATCTCGACGTTTGGTATTTGGTCAAAGGCAAGTCTTGTAAAAATACGGAAATTACAATACGTCCAGCTAATAATTAGCCTGTATTGTTCCCACTGCTGGGACCCAGGCTTCCTCTCTGTGAGAAGGAGTGGGCCATAATCCACCACGCGGGCAAAGTGCGAGTTGGCATATGTACATAAATAAAATTCCTTATTCTTACGAAATCTAAATTATATGCTGAACAAAACAAGATTGATTGCCCGCAGAATAGCAACAATACAAGCCCTTAATCAATTCAAAATCGTTGAATAGTTGCCCTTGCCACAGACGGCATAATTCATTCGTTATTTTAAAACAAGCATTAGGAATTAATACAAGAGTGATGCATTATAAGGGACAGTGCTCCGACACCTCTGTTTCAAGCCTTATTTATTGTACCAAGCCTTTCTTTCATAAGTATTACGGACCACCGACTGAGTATAGAAGAGTATACTCCACTTGTGACCAGCACGCGTAGCATGATCACTTCTATATTTATTCTACGAAGACTAGTCGTATTAGCTGTTCAAGGTTTTTTTTGGTGCGTGGCCAAAATTGGAGCTAACGGCGCCATCTTGTTTTTCGATACATTTCATAAATGTTAATTACAGTTACGAGTTTTAGGCCGTACTTAGGTTCGAACCCAGACAGGCGCTTTACTAAAATTATTTCGTCATAACTGCTCTCAATACGGTGATGGAAAACGTCGTGAGGAAACCGGCGTGTTCTAGTACCAGAAATGCGAAGACATGTGACATTTAATAACCCGCACTGGGCCCGCGTAGTGCATTAGGTACGGCCTACTCCCTCTCACCGAGAGGAGTTCTGTCTCCTATATCCAACGTGCATTTTTTTTTTTTTGACATCGCGCCGTCGATATCTTTCTACACATTCAGTCTTTCTTTTCTTCCGTTCACATATATTTTACCTTTGACAGCAGCAACCGAACAGCAAACTTATTGCAAAGAAAAAAAAAAATTTATTTTGACAAACTTGGCAATGGAAGCAACCCAAGAGCAACCGTATTGCCTCGACAATAAAGATCACTATGATTTTGACGATGATGCAAAATCAGAAGTAAAATAACTATGAACGGACTGTTCGGTGGCCATGGTTCGCGTGCTGAACCACAGACTAGATAATAGGCTACCCACAACTAACTCAATTTAAACTTATATTAAAAACAACAATTAAAGAATCATCCAATAGTTTTATTGCGTCTAGATTTTGTTAATTAACGAATGATTTTAACGATAAATTACCAAACGATCGTAAATAACTTTTAAATTTAGTCTCTTTTTTATTTGAAGACTTATTATGCCTGACATTTCAAGTTTATGGCAAAGTGATATTAATCCTTTGAAGTATTTAAATATAAAATTAACAATTATATGAACATAGCTACGTTTGACAAGAATACCTATAGTCCACCCATTTTGGCTAAGTTGTCAATTTATTGTCGTTTAAAATTATCTATCGTTGAAATACAGACCACATAAGTGATGAGAAACATTGATATAAATGTGCACATATATGTTTTTAATGTTTTATTCATAGTAGATAAATATAAAGATTTGAAATCGAAGAATCCTTAGTTACTTTGTTCTAGAACCTACAACAGCGGGTAGTTTTTTTTAAATTCCTAGAATATGTATTGAACCCATGATTCGATTGATGTCATCATTTAATTCTGATTCAGGAAAAAATGCCTTAATGCGACCTGATAAAGTGGCAACATAACCTAACCAAAATAATTCTTTATTTATCACCATGGGTTTACCTACTGAATTCAACTGAGCTGTGGAAGTTGTCTATTGAACTAAGTCATATTATACAGCATGAATCAGAAAAGTGTGGTCAAAAAGGTGTGGTACAGGCCATTAAACTGAACCACTTTCTTCATGCAACATCGTTATCGTTAAAAAAATATCAGCTGTCCCATACATTTTGGTCGAGTAGGATATTGTTGACGCGATTACGATGTTGAACCCATAAAGAAAGCTGTCCAATTTGATGGTTTGTACCACACCACATGCTGTATGATTAACTTTTTGCTGACAACGAAACAATTTATAAATGCATATAGAGGTTCAATTTCCAAAGTCCCAAACAGAACCTACCAATATGAATGAGTCGCCCTTGGCGTCCACTTATCGGACGATTGTTTTCGATAGCGCACACATTATTACCAGCCTCTCGACTTTCGACTACCAACCTCTACATAAATAATTAATGTATGTATGATTGACGTAGGTGACGCGACATGAATAAAAATAATCAGAAATACCATGCTATGCCTATGAGTAAAAAACGGAGGAAGGAAGAGGAAGCGCGGGCACGTGGTCGTGTTTTCTCCATGCTTAAAATGATACTAGTCTGAAAATTTTGTTGCAATATAATGTATATGTACCACTGCCCTATCTAGTTTATTGGAGAGAATACTAATTTTAGAAAAACAAAAAAAAAACTTGTCTTGAGGTGTCGGAGACTATCAATTGACAATTATAAGAATGTATAATCGAATGAAAATCTAAGGACCAGTTTAAAAATGTCCGGATTTAGCATTTTAATTATTGGATAAATAGAAATTAGAAGTAAGTAAAAAAAAAAACATTGAAATTATCTGGCTGATAAATAATTAACTAACTGGAACTTATTTAGAGAAAGTAAATAAAACATACCTACCTGTATTTCACACTTTTACTGTAGTTTAATTTAATTAAACAAACGTTATGTTCCATTCAATTCTTTGCAGTGCAACGTTCTATTTTGATAATTTCTGAGCCAAACAAACAATAAAAATACAGTAAAAAAAAACTAAGAACACAAGTAATGCAATAGTTGTTTCCAAAAACAGTACTAACTGAACTTTCTGTACGTTTTGATATTTTTTTATTGTCTCTACTTGAGACATCAATTCGGCGCCTGTCGGCCTACGTTCATTTACGTTCTTCTTGCAAGACACAGCCTAAAATAATACAGTTTGTCAAAATTCAGAACAGTCAGTAGACCAACAGACTTTTACCTGTGTCTGGTAGTCTGTGTACAAAAATATTAAATGTTTGCTTATCATTATTTCGTACTGAGGCGACACAGCTTATTTTTAGACGGGTACTTGTAATTGTCAATACGGTAATCGAGGCCTAATAAGAATAATTTAAAACATGGTGGCCGAAAATAAAAACTATAAGTACGACTATCTTACTTTGACTAAGTATTTTGGTTTTCTTATGTACCTATGTATGTACATTAGGGGCTCGTGGCTAAATAATAACAGCCGCACGGGTCGATCTAAGGTTAAGCTACGCTTGTCGCGGTCGGTTCGTGGATGGGTGACCTTCCATGACATATCGAGACACCTCCGTGTCTCGTAAAATACGTTAAGCCGTTGGTCCTGGCTGTCATTCGTAGATATTTGGCAGTCGTAACGGATAGTCAGAAGCCCAAAAGTCTGACAACCAGTGTTACCAAGTACCGTGTTACCCAGTAAGTGGGAGGTCAGACAGGCAGTCACTCCACGTAAAACATTGGTATTCAGCTGAATCCGGTTAGACTGGAAGCCGACCCCAACATATTTTGGAACAGTCTAGGTAGGTAAATTAGTTTAAAATGACACACAAAACAGTTTTTAATTTTAATTTCAAAGATTACTTACTTACCTTTGTGCTAAGTACTTAAAGTTATGAAACAAAAATTAAGTAAGTACCTCATATTTTTTAATTTTAATGGTTTCTCTTTTTAGTCAAGCAACCATGATTCTGCAGAAATCGAAAATCACTAGTGACCTCATAAGCCAAACAAATTAGTAATAATTAAAATAAGCTTCTCAAATAAACGACACAAAAATAACCTCTGAATAACGTAGCGCCCTAGGCGATAATTATTCAAGATGCGAAACAAAATAATGGCCACATCGGAATCATAATAAAATACCTACTTACATTATAAATTAACTGTTAAAAATAACAGGTTATTATTATAAACATCAAAATGTTAGTATGCGCGTGATTACGGTACGTCACGGGCTGCGCGGGCGCATCTGCCGCCATATTTGCATAGTCGCTGATTGGGAAGCAAGATTAATTCCTATAATATTTTTTGTCTTCATCATTTAGGTGCAATCAGGCGGGCGAACAAGAATGATCATTATCATACTTCAGCCCTTGAGCTATTTTTTCAGACGGCAAACAATGGGGTGCTTGTTTGTTATTAGGTTAGGGGCGATAATGTAATGCAATTACTTTTTTTTTCTGCCAAAAAAAATTGGAAATTCATTATTCAAATCCTACAGCTGAACAAACGAGGAATACTGATTAGAGCTTATGATTTTTTGGGTAATAATGTTCCGATAATTCATTAACATGTTTGCTACATTATTTATAAATATTATTATATTTACTAGCTTCTGCCCGCGACTTCGTACTCGAGAAATTTCTTGATCCCCCGACCCACTCCGTCGGTCGCTTAGAATCGCCTGCCCGCGCTATTACTTCGTTTTTGCTTAGTATTCTTTCTGATTTTTTTTTCCTTTTGCTCGGGTCCTAGGGGTCCTAGCGTAATGCTAAGTAGTCTATAGCCTTTCTCAATAATTGGACTATCATATGCAACAAAAAAAAAGTAATCCCACTGATAGTTTCAGAGATTAGCGCGTTCAAACAAACAAACTCTTCAGCTTTGTGATTAGTATAGATTTTATTAATTATGAATAAATTTTCCTGTATAATAGAGTCATTAGAATCACCATTATTTCGACTCCCAATCAGGCCCTTTTATTCAAATGTTACAACAATATTTATTAATTGCGCGCAGTTCCCACAATCCCCCAAGAACAAATAGAAATTCATACATAAACTTATCTTTCCATCTGGAACAGTAACAACCCTAACTCAGGGCCATCATTAGGCAAAATAAGACCATTAGCAGCCGTTTCTCTTAGCGAAGTATGAAAGGGTTAAATCGGCCCTCCTGGCACAATAGCTTTATTCTATTACGAGTCGCTTACACGCGCGATGTAATAAATATGAATGTTGAACATCGTAGATTATGCTCCTTTGGCGAGGGTCAAAATATTTGAATATGCGTCTGTATAATTTGCAAAGGGTTAATTGGCAGTTGTGAGTTGCCTTTGTGCAGTTTATGGGTGACTGTTAATGAAGTCGTGATGTTGCTGTGTTTTTGATGTAGTTCGATGCGATTTTTGCTACTGTGTGTAGGTACCGTTTTGGTAATAGTTTTTGAAGTGAAAACTTCCTTAGGCGCACTTTATCATAACAGTGGACGAAACTGAAGCGTCACGTTCAGGTCGGTGACGCTGAATAGGGGGTACCTATACTCGGCTCCATTCGTTCGGTGACGCTGAATCGCGCAACACGGCTGTAGTCGTAAGTTTTCACTTCTATCCTGTGATCATAAGCACATACCGATATTTTCTCTAGTCACTAACAGTGATGTTATGATAATGAGGCATTAAATATGTATGCTAATAATTAATGAGAAAAATGTATAAAGTCAATTTTAATTGAAAAATGTCTTCAAGGTTCTTTATTATAAGAACGTTTGCAGATATTCTTATTATAAATGAACTTAATAATTATGACCTCTATCGATGAACTTTTCAGATTATTCTTTTTTTCTCTCAGCTATATTCTCCTTCCCATACAATTCAGACCAACATAATCTACACCAACAGCATATACTTACAACACAACAAACACAATTAAAATAAATAATTATAAAAATTAAAACATCAAACAAACAAAGTACAAACCAAGTGTGCTCAAGTCCACCGGGTCCATAATTACTCAGAGAATCAACGTCGATGGCTAATTACAAAGAGTAGAATGGGGATCTAGTGAAAAGGATAAAAAAAAACAATTATGAACGATACAGTGGCCGCGCGAGTGGCCCGGTGTTCCATATCGCATCTGTTCACCCCGCGGATTAGAGTGATAATTATTCTGCAGTCATAATTATTGGATTTTGTTTTGTTATAACGTTTATAACGCTTTTTTGTTGGCAGATGTCGATTTCGGGATTTAGGAGCTTCGATGAAGTTGTTTGGATGAAAGGTGTGACGTATTTTGGATAAGTGATTTATTTACTTGATCAACTCATTATTATAAACGCGAGTGTCTCTCACTGTCTATTTGATGCTGTGAAGTCATAGAATTGTAGGTTGTAGGTTCGAACCTAGATATGCGCTTTACTTTGTGTAAATTATTTCATCATGACTGCTCTTTATACGGTGAATGAAAACATCGTGAGGCATGTCGGCAAGTCCTAGAACCAAAACTTCCAAGACATGTGACATCTATCAACCCACACTGGCCCGCGTGGTAGATAACATTACTGTGTCCCAGCAGTGGGAACATTATATGCTGATTTTATAGTAATAGAATTTGGGGTTGGCATAGCATGTCTTCTTCTCCCATCTTTAGCAGCCACCATCTCAGTATTCATTATCATTTTTTCCACAAAATATTAATTGTTTCTTTGGTCTTCCCTTACTCGTATAGAAATAATATGTGTATTAACTAAAATAGGCTGATAACCTCGTCCCTCCTCAAAATAAGCTCAAGTCAAGTACAACTCCAACAATCTTCAAAATTAACACCAAAATTCACTTCAACACAGCTTTTGGCACTAAAGTTTACACCACCGATGTTCACTGACAATACATAAAAGTAAAATCATTCAATTTGAATAAAGGAACTACGTAAGACCTTGCAGTCGGCGATCTCCGTTGCCTTTAAATTCGCGTAAACCGTTTTACTGCTGCCAGATTTGAGCACCCTAACCTTAGTGGCATATGGCATGCCACGCGCCGAAAGGGTTAAACCGTTTGTTTCTTTTGACTGAAATAAAAAGAATGCTCAAATGATGGTATCGTTTCCAATGCGATGCGATGCGATGTAATTACTGTGATTCGGTTAATTGTTGCGAATGCTTTTGTTTCCGAGCGCAATCTCGCTTTGACCGTGTTTTCGCATGCCGTATTGAAATTGAAGTGTTCTTTGTAACGTTAGCTGTACACAGACATTTTTATTGCATCTGATAATATAACTTGCTTTTCAATTTCCGACTTTATTCTCCCAAACTCAGGTTTTAGTATGACTTTTGGAAGCAATTTTTTATGCTTTTTATTTGGCAGGAATATATTTTTAACGTGAATTTGGAATTCTATGCGAACTAACAGACCATGATTTTCATCAAGCTGATGAATGCTTTTAAAAAACTTGACTATCTGTGTGATGTTAAAAATTTGGGTTTGCAGATACGCAAATGTAATCTACTTTACGTATTTTTCCAGTTTTGTTTCTCTATTTTGTGCTAGAAGCTTCTCATCATCATCTGCCTTTATCCAAATATGTTGGGGTCGGCTGCCAGTGTAACCGGATACAGCTAAATATCAGTATTTTATATGGAGCGACTGCCTATCTGACTTCCACAACCCAGTTACTGGGTAATACCGCTTGGTAAGACTGGTTTGCAGACTTTCGGGCTTCTGACGAGCCGTAACGACTGTCAAAGATCCACGAATAAAAGCCGTAAAGATGGTCACCCGTCCACGGACCAACCGTGACAAGCGTAGTTTAACCTGATCGATATACCCGTGCGGCTGTTGTTACTTAGCGACAAGCCCGTAGAAGAGCCCGTAGAAGCAACTGTAGACAACGCATTACCATGAACTGTTGAAGCAACCTAGACCTCTACAAGTATATTCGAAGTCCCAACATCATTAACCTCTGTTTTAGTTTTATCGTCGCATTCTGTAGTAAGCATGTGTACGTAATATTTATCAGAAAGGACCCAATCTTCTTTACGAGCGATGAAGACTGAATATTTGATTACTGTGAATTCTTTACGTGGTTGGTGTAAATCAGCGTTCATCCATTAGTCAGGGTTAGTCAGGGTAAACATGACATTCTGAGTCAAACATATCATCTGTTTTGCGGTTCGTTGACATGAGGAATTAAGTTATTTTAAAAGACTGTATAGCAAGTAAGAAGTTATATTGAATTTCTTCTGAATTAGACCTTAAAAGCCTTGAAGATACAACGTCGCAGGATAGCCTTTACTAGAAGTGGTCACCGTATTAGTAGTTCTGCAGCTTTAATATTATCAGGAATGTGCCGGAATATAGCAGTTTGTAGTGAACGTGATGTGACACCGCACAGCGGCCCTCTTGACCACAGAGTACTTTTTAATAGAGTGTTCTTGACATCGCGTCTGTCATCAAAAGACAACCGATACTCAACCATCATCAATGCGACGCGACGCCCTTCTAGTGACTATCACTAGCCAGTGTCACTGTTATCCGACCTTTTCGGTGATTCCAGTTACTTCGTAACAAAACGAGGTGGCGCCACTTGCTCCGCCGTCACAATGGATTTTTTTGTTAAAATTCATAGAATTGCAAACTTGGCTAGTTTACCTCTTTGTTAACCTGATCACAATCAATAGGAATTCTTCCATATCATAGAAACCTTCATATTATTGATTCGTAGGTACGTGCTAATATAATAGCGCATTTGTTGTTATTAAAAGTCCCTTAGGTATATTAGTCATCGACACTTTATTCCTAATCATTAACATAAAGTCTTCAAAACAAACCGTACATATTTACTTGACACTCACGTACACCTACATTTGTTGAATGTTAAAAATATCTGCGATCGTAATTAAATATTTAGGCATATTTTTAAATAACTTGATGTGTTTATATCTTTTTGTAGTGATAAAGGGCTTTTTCAAGAAGGGTTAAATGTTTTTTTAGATGCTCAGAATTATTTCGTCGTAAAAAATCCGCTAAATATTCTTGTCACTTACGCTATTCAAAAGTTAAATTTTAATAACTTATAGGCGTCCAGGTTATTAATTTCTGCATTCAAAAGTCTGAGTTGTCATAAATTATGACGAATAATGTATACGTGCAAGCAGTAGACCAACTAAAATGTTAACTAATAGACATAAGGATCAAAATGTACCTGCAGATTTAAAAGGGATCTAAGTATTTAGCATTCATACGTAGTTTAATTACACATTCATATGCAAATGAGCCGGGTATGCCGTAAAGATTCGTCCATACATAATCCGTACACATTCACTGGTACTCATTCATGCGTGCTTCTGAACATGTTGCCACTGTAATTAGAGATCCTCTTTATACAACTTTTTATGGCGAGGGACCAAATGTATGGAAATATAAATCATGATTCGGTATTGCTAATTTTTGGTACTACTTTATTTGTTTTAAAAGTTTCCTGTTCGTTATTCAAGACAAAATTATGAATGAACTCCTATCGACCGTTGAATTTTATACAAAAAAGCTTAATGTACGAACCGTTAAAAGAACAAAGACACAAAAACGCACTTTTTATCTCTATGGAAATATTTATACGAGCCTAATTTCCGCTCGGTAATTTTACACCAGCATAATTGTTACGAGTTCGATTACATTTTATAAGAAACAAATTTTATGCATCGATGGCGCTATAAATGTAGACGATTGGTTTTTCGTCGTCATGTAGGTAGATCCGAGTCAAAGATCCAAATGCTGTGCTTTGAGCAGTAAAATAAATCTTGTTTTAAGAGGTATACCCGATCTGGGTCCCTAAACAAGCCTCGAGCCTTCGTTACGGGCTTAATTAAAAAACAAAATCAATTTTATTAATTGGAAGTGTTAAAAACGGGCGGAAGAGGCGTTCGAGGCCCGTATCTTGCTCGTATCTCTTCTTTAATCCGACAGAGAATGTGTTATTTTTACTCTCCTCAGTGGATTTCGAATAAATTTTATCGCTCGGGACTAATTTGGTTACAAATTTATTTGGTTGTGGGATCGTTAACAAGGGGAGTACATCCACATGGTTATCTGGACTGCACTCTTTAGTACCCAGGCATCGCCGTTATAACAATATATCGACACTTGGAACTTGATAAAATGAAGACGACACTTCACTTAGGATTAAATAATACGGTTTTTTTAAGAGCATGTGCTGTGACAAATAAAATTTTTATTGTTACGATACGATGCGATTACTTTGGGGTTTTTAAAATAATATAAAAGGGACGACATTGATACCCAATTGTTTATATTGTCGTTTTTTTAATAACTGTGTCACGGTTCCAGGCTTGAGCGGTAATAAAAACGACATTTTCACATTGAAAATTTACATATTTGGTAAACTTTTGAATGGTTTTGGAAATTAAAACGTTCATCAAGACGAAATATCGTTATGAATTTATTGCAACACTTTTATTCTCGGCAGCTGCAAAACGAGCCCTTTTTCAAATAAACCTAATTTAGCGGATTAAAGTTACATTTTTGTAAGCAGTTTGTGCTCAAATAAATATGTATTTAGGAGCACACAAACTGCGGTTATATTTTCGCCTTTGTTGACCAAAACGACTTTTTAAATGAGACTTCCTTGTTCAACCGTTATAACCCTTTAATCTTGGTGACCCGAAGAGGACATTTTAATGTCACGATTTTAAAAGAATTTAAACTCCTAAATTGAAGAGAGAATTTGTCTGGTTATTTCTGGAAAGAAAATGCTACGTAGGTACTCCTAATCGTTTTGTAACATAATAATAATTTATTTAGGTACACACGGCTACACATCAAGCTATACATTTCCAGTTTTGGCTGACCTCGCATCGTATAGGTTTTTCGTACAATCAGAAGTCAGCCTATACTGGTTATGTATAGCTTGATGTGTAGCCGTGTGTACCTATAAGTTTTGTAGTAGGTACATGAGGGATTTACCAAGTATGTATTATTAAATACATGGTGTTAGGTACAACGAATTGTTTGATGATTGATTGTTGGGTGATTAATTGCAAAATTGTGGTATTCTACTGACAGATTGCCATAAGAGCAGCATCATTCTCCGTCCTCCTCCAGTTTAAGCCATCTCGCGACTGGCAATGTATATACCAAGATTTGTCATTTTGAGCAACTCCCAATTTCAATCATTTGGGGCCTCCAAATGATTACCAATTCAGCTTTATCTAACTTATATATCTACATAAAACTAACACAAACACACAAAACTTGCCAATTCAAATATCTTTATTCAAATCATTCACAACCGCATTGTTTAGTGCAAAATAAATGTCGTGGAGCCGATGGCATGCGCATTAACTCCTCATTGCATTCCTCATGCTCGTTCTATAATGTCTATGGATTCCTAAATACCCGTTAAAATTAATAGCTCTATTTAGCTTCTATCCGTATGTTGACTACAAAACATCAGTAGCTTTCAATAGATCGTTTTCTGTATTATTTATAGGTTTTCTTTGAACATTTATTTTAGTAACTGTTTGCGGAATTTTGTGTAGGATATTTTGATAATTTGGTGTTGTTATAATAGATTTTAGTGTGTGGAATGTTGATGTAGATTGGGTTGATACACTAAAATAGTTCTTATAATTGGTATAGTTACAGTTTTTTTGCGCGAAAGCGTTCTTTGACAAGGTAATAATTCATATCAACATCACCATTCTCATGCTCTTATCCCAATTTATTTGTGGTCGGTTGTCACCCTTGGTAACATATATTTTTCTGCCATAATTCTCTATTAGTCGACAACTCGGCAGTCACTCTCTTATAATTAGATTTAATCAACAATCCTTTGGTTTTTATTTTATTTTTACCTATAAGAAGCTTATTTTTGTGTCTAGAAATACTATTCCAAGTTACCAAATGAAAGTTACCAAATGAAAAGTATGTAATGTAAGTACACATTTATGAACTATTAAATGCAATAAATGTAAAATTAATCAATAATTCGTATAAGAGTTATGGATATGTTAAACGTAATGCAAAACTCGACGACTTAATTCTAAGAAAAAGGCCATTAACTTTATGACGTACATTAAGATGGAAACTAGATTCCTAATTCCCATTTTTATTTAAAAAGCAAAATATAATGCAATATTAAAACTTTCCACGTATTAAGATCGCAATCGCCCAAATGGAATCTGAAGGCCGGAATGGACGATGTTGTTAGTACCTAAAGATAACAAAATGGTAATTTTTCTACATAACAACAAACAGGTTCTGAAATAAGTCCGATGTAGACCAAATCTATTGTAAAGGGAACAATAGTGTGGACATGTCGTAAAATGAAACGTAATAGTTCGTAGATTCTCTAGATGAGGCTTCTACTTCTTCCTGAAGTTTTATTTTTAGCGCACTTAAAGTTTCGTACAATTAATACGGCCACGGAATGGGCAGTGAAAAGAAGCTGCCAAGGAATCATTGGCCCGTACCGTAGAGAGGACTGTCGTTGTTCATAATTAGAAATATAGACAATGGGGATTATAACCAAATAAACATGGTTTCATTGTCAACTGATTGATCAAAACTTTCAGATCAGTAGTATCTTGAAAAACTTACTTACCCAAGTCACTGATTGTTCCGCAGCACTATATCTCTTAAAATGGCCATATAGATGAAAGATAGCTGGATAGCATACATTGGGTAAAACCAAATTCTATATTTAGTATTAACAGAAAGAATCCTATGTGCTTCTGACTTGAGGATCAGTCTTCTCAGGTACTTCTACTGTCTCTTTCAGTTTTGCTTTAGTTCTCCGTGTGGTACAATAAACAGATGACGCGGTATCGGAGTGTGGGCCGCCGGTGAACACGCTGCGGCCGCACCGCCTAACTCTTTGCTCTGCTACATCTCTACAGGGACATATTTGGAGCACTTCACATCAAAACTAGCTCTAAATGTTCTATTATCATAATAAAACTCCTCGGACAACTTCTGATTTTTGTGTCTTCTAAATCTATAGAATTATTTGTCTGACTGTAATGAATCTCTATCATCTGCAGTGACCTGAGAGCCATTTTAGTTTCAGGGTTTTTTTCCCAAATTCAGGACTATAAAAACTGGTGGAGGAATCAAGTGGTAAATTAAATTACTTATTGGAAAAAAGTTCTCCAGCAGCGTAACAATAGAAAGCGGTAAAGGTAACGGCGTATTCTTCCGTAGAGGCGTTAAAGGTAAGGTTAGTTTAAACAGTTTTCTGATTTATAATTTCTCGATATTTGTTTCCCATCAAAACAATACAGTAGGTATCACATCTATATTATATTAAAGAGAACAAAAATATCAATCTATTACCCTCCCAAGTCCATCCCTCCCTCAGCGAAGTGCAAAACACTGTCGACGCAGGGGCAGCGTGAAATACTGCGCGGGGGCACCCGCCTTGTGGGCCGATGCATCCAACTATTGTGCAACCACAAATATTTGTCTGATAGGTTTATACTTGAAGAAAATTGTCTTATACGCACTTATCGGAAGTGTTGGGTTATAAGTTGTTTATAGAAATAGAAATGGTGTATGAAGGGAAGGTTTTATGAAGATAATATTTGTGGAGCGACTGGTTTATTGTAGCACTGGATTTGATTACTAAACGGATCGTTTGTTTTGGAAACCAGCCGGGTAATTGAAACATTCTAACAGTGAAAATGGCTTACATTTTGACGGTTGAACAACATTAATTGCGATATTTACGTTGTTGAGCGGACAAATTTTTCGAACATCAGCAATGGATTATCAATATTTTTCAAAATTATACAGATTGTGATTGAAAGTATTTTACGCAATTAGGGTGCTGTCCAGTAGTAATCTTTGACTGAATTGGCGAAAGTTCGTCTAATTCCTTATGTTTTTTTCAAAATCTGTCAATTTGAGTTTGAATTACCAAAAAAATAAAGCTCCTCGTAGTAAATCTTTATTTACAGCTTTTTCAGAAAACTATCTGATTTAACACTCAGCCATTCCTAAAAATGATTGGCCTCAAGTGTTAACATAAAAAAGTAATTACAAACACAAACCACTGCACTCAAAACTGAACCTAATAAAATAAAGAAGCCTAAAAAGCAACAATTATCTAATCTACGTACATCATAAATCATTTGCCAGTGTCATATGTTAGGCTGATGTATAAATTAACAGGCGTGTTAAATCAACGTCGAATCATTACGATGTTGATCGCGGGATGCTTGTGTTCGAGACAACAGAATAGATAGCTACAGAAGTCCGGCTCTATACAACGAGCATAAACGTATACATTGACGCGTACGTGCAGAGATCTCAAACTATCTCAAACATATGACGCTCGCGAATGTGCATGCAGTCGCTGTACGTGAAGCGTGTCTATGGGTGAGAGCGTTTTCTCTGATTGTATAGAGCTGAACTTCTGTACGTATCTATTCTGTGACAGCTTTGAGTCTTCGGACCGAAGGTTTTCGATCTCGTGACGTCATATGGACAGGTTTTTATCTATGAATTCGTTTGACCCGGGGTCTCCCGCCCACGATGATCGCTTAGTGTTTAATATGATTACACGGTGTATAGGTGGGAATGTACCCTTATTGGCATAGTTGGGAATTAAGTTATTGGTGTTAAAAGAACACCATCAGCTGTTGTTTGTTGGATTGGAAATGGTGATTGGCGTGGAAAAGCAAATGCATGATAAAAACACGATGACTTCACAAAGATTTTACAAATAGATTTTTACTTAACGATGGCCGTTTTGCTTGGCTGTGACGCATATTTTCTCCCAACTTGTACTTTTTTGTGTTTTTTTTAACTTTTTTTTTTCTTTTAAATACAAGACATCTGTTCCTTAAAAATAAATTTAGCTTGGAGACCTTTTTTATAAGAAACAAACTTGATGGTGAATGATGGTAATCTATCTAGAATTAAAGGAAAAGAAAAGTGGCAAAAAGGAGGCCAATTACTCCGCAATGCACAAATAGAGAGAGTTCTATAACTTCTATGATATGCCTTTACTGATATCAATAAAGAAACTCATCCACACACATTATAAAGTAATCAGCACGAAGAAAAGGAAGACTTAACATACATTACTGTATAGACAATGTATAATCATCACCAATTCCAGAACAATAAAAAAATCATTCGACTAACATTTCGACAATCGATTGTTACATGCTTTCACATTCTATGCAGTTTCTTCAAATTATAAACAAACATATCGAGATGTAATGAGATATAATCAGAATGGTAATGTGTATATATTTTGTGACTAGTGTTCTTGCTAGTGTTTTACCCGCGTCAGATTGCCTAAAGCCGAGGCCGAAACGAAATCGAGTTCGGCTTGCAATGAAGATTATTCTATTTTACTCTTCTACTAGCATCACACACACACACGCACCACGTATTTTGTTATTCTTATGGCAGATTTTCCAACAGTAAGATTTATTTGAAGATTAACTATGACAGTTTGACACAATTGTCTGCTATACAAAAAGTTGTCTAATATTTATTCCTATTATTTTTTCGAGATTTTGCCAAGCGTTCGCCGACTCTTCACGTGACCAGAGGGCTGGCCTATTTTTTTGGTCAAAGAATCAATTCTGCCAAAGAATCTGTTAGCCTTTTGGGCAATTGTTGACAACGAAGCGGACGAATTTGTTGATGCCCCATAATTCTTTCCTTTTTATACAATATGTAACATAATTAACGCAAGACCTCATACACCTCAATTAGAGTATTGAGTTAAAAGCATAATACAATGATTTATACTTATTTTGACGTTATAAATCGATGAACGCCGGCTGCACGCACGAAAAAGCATGACTCATTGTCACGTTCCGCCTGATCCGAGCGTGCAAGCGAGAGTGCGGTACAAGCGATAGAGCCGCTCTGGGTGGAGCGGAAGGGAGTGTCAGACTCTTACTGACTAAAACCCATCCGTGTTCCTTCCTTAGCCCTTTATGTTCCGGGGCAGCGGTAACCCTTTCGGACAATCCCGCTGCCCCGGGGCACGATGGGCCTAAGCGTTCGGCTTGTGACGCATATATCTCTTATGACGTTATCACGTAAAACTATTTTTTAAAGCTAACTATGATTATAAAGAAAATCGTTATGATCCCAGTGAAGGAAATGTTTATTTTCGTTCACTGGTTGATCCCTGCATTACTTTATGCATTTAAAATTGACTTATTTCCATAAGATTTAATTTTCTTTGGCTCAATCGGCGGTCAGCATGGCAAAAAACATACTTTTTGAAAAAAAAAACTTACTTAAAAAAACTTACTTACTTACTTATGTAAAAAGGTACTGAAATCGATTCAGTAGTCAATTATGGAGAAAGTACTTTTAGGAGTTGTGAGTGTATATTTGTTAGCATTAAAATTATGTAAATATTTTCCTAAGGTAAAAGTTATCTGACTATTATAAATCAGCTCTTAATAATTTAGTTTCATATGGGTATGTGTATGATTTATTCTTATGAATTTTTCTGTCTTATTTTATTACTTGAGTCACTGCTCACTGGCTAAAAGGAACAGCTTTCAAACAAATGAGCAAGCAATCAAATCTATTAAGCCGATCAACCCACAGACTGTAGATCTATGCCAACATGATAACACAGCTCTCATACCAAAACAATATGCTTAACTACAACACAATACATATTTTCGATGAAATATACTTAGATGAATGGAAAATCATATTTTTTTCTTAAACTTGGTCTTCAGCTAAATATTGCAGAACCCGAAAGTCTTGCCGAAAGTGATGCAAGCCAAAGCCTGGTCAGCACTATTCGTCGTATGTGCCACATTTGGACGGTGTGACCCGGGGTCGGGCTCTCGCCCGTCGTATCATAATTACCAGTGAAATAACCTGATTGTGATCATGACACGCACACACGCACGCTTTTGTGTTTGTTGAGATAGTGATGCTCAAAGTTCTGGCCAGGTGATCTTGGGGAAGATTTGACATTTGGACCACAAAGTATTACCAATATATTAATTTGAAAGGTAAGTGTATACAGTGAGTCCGTTTTTATTATTATAACTAGAAACAAAATATTGGCTGATCTGCAATGATCATAGGCAGACAGTTTAATCACTAAAGGTTAATTGTTACAATGGCTACCGATCTTTCGATTACAACTACAACAATTAGTGCCAGCACCTTATTATAATGTATATTTTAGTTTGTGTCCTTATAATCTTCCTGAACTTGTCATATTTAGTGAGAGTTTAATTGATATTTAACAAAACGCTAACGCTCCTGAATTGACTTGAGAACTACAACTCTGTAAAATTACCATCCAAAAAACATCTTCAAAGTAATTAGCCAGAAACTTTGAGCACCACGTCACATTATACGCCAAAGTACTTACAAGTTGTACTGGTATGGCACCCCGACGTCTCACATACTTCGACTATTTTGTCTAACCGACTGTTAAATAGCCGACTCGGCCCGTCGATACATCAATCACACAAACAAACACATATCATTTGAGAATCATTCCTTTTTTTCACTTCAATTAGATCTTTTGTGGCTTGTGGCTCAAGCACAAAAACGAACACACGTTTAGATATGGAATTAAATGCGTCGTTGGACTTTAAAGTTTGGTATCCATTGTTGTGACTATTGTCGTGTTGTTAAACGATAGTTTGAGTTTTTTAGTGTTCGATTTTAGTGGTTTGAATATTGATGGCAACGTTTTTTGCATTATTTTCGAAATGAAAATTAGTTAGGTCATTATTCCTTTATTTTTAGGTAGGTATTTTTTCCGTGCTTAAGATAGAAAAATAGACGCAGTAACCATAGGATAGGACGTTATGGTGACGTTTGGTGAAGGGTTATTATACCCAATGGACGTCTTTAAGCTGAATGATGAAAACAATGATGAAGAAGATAAAATAACGGTATAAGAATTTTAAGGTATTTATAACCATATTTATACGTAGGTATAAACTCCATCTACAATTTACACGACCACAGGCTTAAAGCCTACCCCACAGTTGATATAAATCAACATGATATATAAATAAATTAACATTGTAACAAACATCTTACGAACCTGCTGCAACAAAATGAGTATCATTCAGATTAAGCCTCCCATGCATATGATTTCCAAATCACCGCAGTCAAATGTCGATCAACTTAATTGATCATTCAACATGGGCCGCGCTAAACGGGAAATATTTAAAAATCAGACACTTAATCAATTTACTGAGATCGCAGCCACCACTCAATCATTTCAGTTTTTACCTAAGATTACAGATGTTACAGAAATACTATAACCAATTTTATTAGAGTTTAATGCCTACGTGTTCATCTCTTTCAAACCCAAATTCAAATGATATGGTAACTAAGGACAAAATGATATCTGGAGTTTTCTTGGCAAATTCATCGAATGAAAGTAATAAAAATGATGGTATTTTTACAGAGGTATTTATGTCTCTTTCGTGTGGTCTCTGGTCGCAGGTAATTTTATTCAAATTCATAAATTAAGATAAGGGCTGTCAATATAATTATAATACGTTAATACGTCCCATTAGTAAAAGAAATTTATTTAGAAAACGTTTAACAAAGCTATTGGATTATAACTATAATTAATAAATAACTTAACCTTATTTGAACTGTTAACATTGACAACGAAACTAGTACCTACCTTCTATTTATTTTATTTTTACTTATCTCTGCATCTTAAGGACCATAGTTTGTAGTTTTGCTGACAACGTTATCATGAACTTGGTCTTTTTTCATTCAGTCCTAAATTAAAACAGCTTGTACTTACAGTATATGTTTCAATGTTTTCATCAAAATCAAAAATATTGTTACCAAGCGTCGCATCGTCCTGTCAACTAATCCTTCCACGTTCGCCTGACAATTCGTCAGCATTGTAAATTCGGTAAAGGGCAATCTTTAGGCGATTGGGTGCGACCTTATCTGCCTTTATGGTACGATCTTAAAAAAGATTTATGATAACGCACGGTCAGGACGACGCCCGCAAACACTTTAAAATAAATGACAAGGAGTCACTTCCAATTGTGATGGAAATGCTTTCTGCAGTAAAATTAAACTATAACCCTGTCGTTTAGAGAGATTTAAATGGCTTAGGGGCTTTTATTGGGTCTGCCTACGTTTAGTTTAGGTGGGTTGTGATCTCGGCCAGTTTTATGTGTCCCACCTGAGTCGCCTCTATAATGTTATGTTCATGTTCGTGATAAATGTTTGCTATCTTTTTGTGTTGACACTTATTGGATTTTTAATGCTAAGTTATTCTGCATTAATTTGTTTTGTAATCGAATCTTTGCTTCGTAAAAAATAAAGTCTGCATATATTAAGATCTGGTTACATTGGTTTTAGATATTAAACTACTACTAACTACTGCTAAGTGTTTTGCTTTCAACGGCTGCAGCATTCTTGGTGTAATACCTACTTTAGATATGAATCCTGTGTTGGTAGTTGTCACTTGTAACTTTGTATGTTTTACTTCATTTAATACACTTCTTGGTTTGTTAGCATTACATAAAATTCTTGAACTTTTTAATAACAGAAATGTTAAAGATATATATCGCTCTTTTCAACAAAATAATGAACAAATTCTTTCACTTGTGAAGCTGCATGGTCTATTCCATAATTTAGTTTTCCTTTCCGAGTATTCGTATATCCGTCTCATTTCATTTCATTGCGTTCTTGGCTAAAACCCACATAGCCTATTCCAAATACATGTGCACTAACTAGCATTATAACCTATTTTCACATCACCAGCTCTCCTTACCCAATTAAAGCGCTCCATATCCTCTCATACCACCTATTAGATAAATTTATGATAATAATCGAGATGCATACCCGTCCTATCTGCCTTCAGAGATTATCTCCATCCAGGCACACATTGCTATTGAAATTATTTTATCTGGTATTGAAAAGGCAAGGCTCTGGGTTATCATATGAAATAATAATAACATTACAATATTTTGTACATTAAGTGCATTCGGGGTGTGGTGTTTCGGATAAGTAAGAAGACGGCTTATACCTCGAGATACGGGGTTGTAGTGTTCGGAAGTTATAGAGGCAACATATTTCTTTAATAGCTTGTGCGCTTGGGCTAAGATATTGTTACTGTGTTTTGGTTCTTGGGATTGTATAATAATTATGTTAGTTACGGCGCGTAGGCATACATTTGCGTCGGAAAGTTCTTATAGCCAAGAGCATCCTTAAAGATTCATTTTTCTATTATGTTTTTTACCTACTTCAAATAGCTTTCCACAAGGACATTTACTTTGTGCCCAATTTATCATAGGTATTTATTTTTGGCAATCATAATAAATTCGAAATTTAGAATGTCTTCATTCATAAGTCCCTTCAATAACATTAACAAATATGTGTTGATTTTTACAGAGCTTAATATTTTTGTCTGCCAATGTTTTGTTCATAAAATCCTCAAAGGAGCAACTCTAAAACTTCCGAACCACAATCAAAATGTTTCCGTAGGCGTCGCTAACGATTTTCCAAAACGTAATGTCGCCTAAGCAAGTTGTAGCGAGCATGTGAACATGTTTTTATTTATACCCTGCCCCATCTCCTGAGGACAATCCGTTTTTATTAAACACTCAAACGCCACTTATTAAAATGTAGGCGGGAATTTTAGTTAGGATTTATTAAGGTTGACACTAGTCTAAATGTTAAAAAAATAGTTTCATAAAAAGACAACAAAAAAAAAACAGCAATGCGATTATTTCTTTTACAGAGTCTCTGATTAATATGGATAGGTAGCTACTTTAATTTTATTAATTATTTTTTACTAAAATTCACCACTTCATTACATATATTAGGTATATAACATTGTACACCAGATATTTTTATTTTTATTTTGCCAATCACATATTTTTGGCTCCGTTTTGATGTAACATGGGCAACCCTATCCTTTATTGTGTGATATCGATTGAACAAGTGTTATGTTATGTTTTGGACCCACTTTTAATTTTGAACAATCTAAAAAATGCTGATGTTTAATATACACACACAGAGAACTTTTTAATGCTGCAGGCAATTATTTGTATTTATACAAAAAGTATTGGATATCTGCTAATGTCCCTGCTCCGCGCGCCGTAACTCCGTAAGTAATTTCATTCTTAATTCAATTTCGTTTTGTGAATGAAAAGGCTGGAATTTTACGAAGTTTAAAGCCTTTTACTTTGTTCTTTTTAAAAACAGTTAAAACGTTAATAACAACATAAAATTCGGAATGGTCTCCACTCAGATAAGTTCATTACTGCTCTAAGGTGAGCCAATTAACCTTTTTATTGGGCAATATATTGTTTCAGTAATGTGAAAGAAGCAGAGGTTATCGCCAAACAGTAAGAATATACTAACTGCCAATATGTCACACACACATAATAAACCTATTTACCAAAACAGATAAAATATTTTCTCTTCATAATTTATAGCAATTAAAACGAACATTTACATAATTAGCACAAACAAAACTCGTGACTGAACGACGTATCGATAAAACATCGATTCAAATTAAGCAGAATCGAGTTCTTGATTTGAAATACTAATCACGTCGTTAGTTGACCTCTCATTGACACGGCCGCTCCTCAGTCTCATCTCGAAACAATTAAAACAATCGACATCGATGGACCGATGAGATCCGCATTCCCCTCACTGAGGCATCGACCTCACACTGCGTAGGTTTTGAGAAAGTCTCTCTTAGTGTTTTATGATTATTTTAATAAGAAAGCAACTTACAATGTAAGTGAGGTTAAGTGTACGCACTTGTAAAACGATTGGCTTTTCTGTACAATAAAATTGGTGGGAATTGGCTGAGTAAGTAAATTGGAATCTTGTATTCAATTTTATTTATGGATTTCGTTGTTGTTATGCAAAATTTCAAATAAGAAAAAACTATGTTTACCATAACATCATATAGATAGGTATACATGTGCATGTAGCTAATCCAGCTGAACATAATATGTCAATAAACTAGAACCACTACAACTTGAAACTATGCGAGACCTTTTTGTCGAACATTGAACTATCTTAGATACACATAATAATATTAATAATCGAGATATAATCTACTACTGTATTGTCTCAGTTTGCAAGTAATCACTACTGATAATGGTACTTCCAAAGACGACAAAAATTAAGTCAAAGAAAATAGTACAATTATCATGAATTCGAGACATCATTCCTACAAACCAACGAAAAGTCGAAACGAGAAAGAAGTAAGTTCACATAAAGATGTACATCTACGTACTCATAAAATTATAAATCTGAAGCGCAATAAGTCATAACCTAATAACCCTTTAAGACCTGAAATGGGATTGAAACAAAATAAAGCATTGTTTTTATTAAAGAGACTTTGTGTTCTGAGTGACAGGCAGATTGGTAAAATGACCTTTGTAGAGGCGGTGAAGTTCAATTTGAAATTAAGATTTAAAATGTTGTGATTGCAAAGGAAAATAAGAACCAATTCATTTTGTCAAAAGTGTATATGCAGGAAGTTGCTTAACTCTAGAACAAGATAGAAATACACTGCCAAAAGACAATTATTTTGTCGAGGTAATTGAAAGAGTAGGGATTGTAGTAAAGACATATTTTCTTGATATATACTCAAATGTATTGTTATTTCTTATAGCACAAATTATGTTAATTTATTAAAACAAGGTAAACCATAAGTCAAACAATAACAATCAACCGAATTATTTACATTCCACAATTTCCTTAGCATCTTCAATTTTAATACTTTCAAGATCAGAAACGTAGACAGGTCTGACAATCGTATTTCGGTAAGTCTGGCTATCGTAAAAGTGCCGAAACAACTCCAACAATGAGACCAGATGTATTTATTGGACGATTTTATTGGTCACTTGAAAGTATTAAATGCGATCGTATATCAACATGACTGATGGAAGAATCTTATACAGTAATTTATTTTTAATTGTGTTACAATATATTTAAGGGATTGCGTTCACTTGGACCTTTGTTGGGTGTATATTTTTCTTTTGGCTTGAATCTGATCATGATCAATAGAATTTGCTAAAATATTGAAATGTGTAATCACACGTTTTGTTTTTGTTTTGGGTAGATAACATCGTGGGGAAACCGGCATGTCTTAGAACAAAAAATCAAAGAAATGTGATATCCACCAACTCGCACTGGGCCCGCGTGTTGGATTATCGCTCACATCCTCCCATGGAGAGGAGGCCTGTGTCCCAGCAGTGGAAACATTATAGGCTGATTATGCTATGTAAATAAATGAAAGTATCGATATTAATTTTAAATTGAAAGTTCTTGAAATGTTTGCTCGAACAATATTGTTCCACAATAGGTACATTGAAAGCAGTAGATAACGTTCGTTATATTATGTACCAGATCACTATCAAACAAAACAAATATATCTCACGGAAAATTACCATAACCCAACAATGAACCAATAACCAATAACGTAAAAAGGTTGACACTAATACATATTAATATATTTCGAACTAATTTTAATTCAGAGAAACACATCTATGATTTTGACAAACATATTTTTACCATAGATAAAACCAAAACTTTAAGATATAAGGTTCATTATTCTTTTGATTCTGATTTCAGGAACGGTAATAGTAACTTTGTACATGAGCAACCGGCTTTGGATTTGAGTGCGAGGTGTCAAGTCATCGGTCGTTAATCTATATTAAAATAAACCGCATTGTTTCTCTTTATTACCAAAATTCAATTAGAGGATCCCTTATGACAATGCAAGAATAATCATGGTCAAGTCTAACCAGTTTGTAGTTGTTATGATTGAAACAGAGATATAATATATTACACTTAAGCTTATGTTGTCTTGAGTGAATCTTAAAGTACAAGCACAAACAAAAAAATTATAATCAAATCATTTAAACTTAAAAATTTATTTTATTTCCATCGTTGGTGACAAACATTCCTACTTGGTATTGGTGTAGCTGGTATTGACAGTTAGACAGACATTCCAAATTGCTCTTATGAGCTCATCGATTAATATTTATGCCAGGTATTGGATTAATGGGATTGAATTATTGATTGGACCTGACGAGAGTAGAAACCAAATTGGCAAACATAGGGACCTGGGAGCTGAAGAAAATACATAGTTGATGGATTCGATGTAAAAAATTAAAAACTCAACATACAGTAAGTACACTTAGGTTATAGTGTAACATGAGACTGCTACACCGGATGTTTTTTATACCGTCTCGAAAATTTTACAGGGTGTTCTATCCATGAATATGAACAACTTTCGCTATGGGACCAACTCTGAAATCACGAAACAAAAAGTCAGCTGTTTAATAGAAACGTGCAATAACTACTAGACCAAAATGTATGAAACAGCTGATTTGTTTTTCGTGATTTCAGAGTTGGTCTGTGACGAAATTCCTATTATTGTGTTACGCTTGAGTCAAACACGTCAAACATTTTAAGTATAGGAAACTTCCTATCAATTCAGAAGTGTGGTGAGAATTTCCGTTCATCGCGATTTAATTTTTAAATTATTGTCCTCATTGCTTAGTAAGTGTGTCTTTTAATGGATTACTGTGTATTCCTGTATCATTGAAATTCTTATCAAGTTTAGATTAAGGAAAATTCCCATCATTTTCACAGTACAAAGTAAAACGGTAATACCCAAATGTAAAACATTAGGCAATTTACTATACATAAAATGGTCATTGATTCCCCCGAACGTTACTCATACATGCACATAATTCAATATTCTAACGGGCTGTTTGAAACAATTCACAGCGGTAAAGCTCCGAGTTAATCAGAACGCTAAAGATTGTGTCGGAAGACAAGAAATAAAATAAAAAACAATCATAAATACAATACTGCAAGTCATATAGTTTCCAGCGTCGTTTCTCAATAGATGGTTCTGATAGTCCAGCCTGGGTGTTTGCCAGTTCAATTATCATTATGAGTCGATATTCCGTCGAGTCACTGTGTTGTGGGTGACCCGTATTAGATCGGTTAATTCAAACTATTTATCAACTCCATTCGTTATGCATAGGATCAGATTTTGAAATTGTTTGATGATGTTGTGGCGTACGGTCTATTGTGTCACTACCCCGCCTGGCTTAGTACGATGGGTGTGTACTATGTTAATCGTTGTATCACTGATTGAATCTATTGAATCTGTAGTTAAATAATACTCGTGCATTATGAGGCACTCTTGTTAAATGGTCCTATACATATTTGGGACAGTGAGAATGGCCCATGTGTCAGTGTCAATCCTCTATTAGTTTATCAAATTCTAACCGTTCTCAGTTTTACTGACAAAATAGTGTACAGTTTTGATTGACAAGACTTGCAATTTATTTTGTGTAGTTAAAAATAATTTTCTCTTTCGTGGATACCAGCATTGCATCATGTGCGAAAACTGAAAGTGTGAACAAATATACTAAGTATAGTTAACCCTATCTAGTACCTAATTGCAAAATTAGCTTTACAAAACAGGGTATCGAGAACCCGAAGAATGGCTACGAAATCTATTATAGGGGTAAATACGAGTGAAGAGATAACAGTCCGATGGCTAAACTTTGACTTAAGATTCGAAAGTTTTCAGTTCGACAATTTAAAGAGTCGACGGTTGATGACTGATTGTATCAACTTAATTATTCAGCATTACATATTGCAAAATCTGGAATTGTTGGCTTACCTACAGCAAATCACCAGACTTTAGAGAACAGAGAGAATGAATAAGCATAAAACAGAACAAAACCTAGTGATTTTGAAAACTAATAGGTAAACATATTCACAATGACTCGATTGTTCACCACCAATGAATGGCAACAATGCACGCCTGACACAAATGAGCACCTAATTGGAACATTGCGACATCACCCAAATCCGTGCAATCGTGATAGTCGGGGTTCTCACACTCCGATGCGATTTAATTTGTGCTGCAATAGTTATTACGTATTCACGATGATTTTGATTATGGTAACCACAAAAGTCATGCCTATGGGTGTAGTCGGCGAAAGAACAATGCTGCTGATGACATAGTGAAACAATAACCTATCACAAACAAACTTATATAATCAATCACACCATTAATAGAAAGGATTCAAAATAAGGTTTTTGCAATAACATAACAGAACATCATCACGCCTGTAATCCCCAAAGGATTAGACAGAGGTTTACCAGTTATGTTTATGTCCCATGTAATAGGGGGCGAGCCTATTGCCACCAACCGGGCACTAATCCAGACTCCGGGCTTCTACTGAGAAATTCCTAATGGAAAAACCAAATAACATTTTTCCCGAACTGGAAATCGAACCCAAGACTCTCATGGCTCGATGCTCAGTAGCGCTTGCGATCACTAGAAAGAGAAACAAGAAGAACAATAACAAAACAAACCATAATACATCAGATGGGCAAAGGTAAGGAAGGACGTAAGTGTGATTTGGCATTAACTGCTTCACCACCGTCTAATCAACGTCTAGTAATTTGCAATCGAACCCCGCTTAGTTATGCATTGGTCCCTCCGAAGGGTGAGGGTATCATAATCAACATGAATGGCAAGTAGAATTGTAATTGCAGTATCATGTGGATTCTAAGTGGATGCTGTTAGACAATATTGGTGTAATCTGTGAAATACATAAGATTATTGCCGCAATTTATTCAAAACAAATTAACAAAAGTCACAGTGGCCCCAAAATACGTGCTTGCAGCACTCCGTAGAATCATTTATTATAATCTCCACTCTTCCACACACAGTACTGAGAACCATCTAAAAACATTACTTAATACCTTCAACACGTTTCTCGTTAAGTTTATCTTTCGCATCAGGACCTAATTCCTCATGTGGAATTAGACAAACAATCCTCGAAACAATGACGGTCAAAAGGGTAGGCTACCGGTAGCGATCGCAGATAATCCCAATGATTTGGTGACATTTTGAAGTATGTCAGTCAGTACTCTCGATGCATCTTGTCGTGACACCCGAAGTGGCGACTTCGTGAACCAAATTAATTAAAACAGAGACACAAAACTAAAGCTATCACGATTGACTTAGACGGTAGGTTAGTGTGGATACGACTGGGTTTATAATTTGTGGTTTACTGGCAGGTCAATGTTTAGTTCCTAGTTAGATTGGGAGTCATGATGCGATGGTTTAATCACAGAACTTAAGACAAGAGCGTTCTTTAAAATGAAAAGTTTGCAGTCAAGTAGAAGTATAAATATTAAATAGGTAGTCATTTCACAAAAAAAAAAAATTAAACTTCTGTCGTATAGATAACACTGCACCAGATTAAAACAGCATAAATTCCAAACGCGAATATAGAACCTGTGAACACAGGTATTAACAAACTAATTAAAACCAATAACCATGATTTTATTCATGACAAGCTGAATCAAGACACGTCCACACATGGTGAGAGACTCATAAAAATCCGAGATTCAAGCCCACCGCTGAGGGGCATGAAACTCTGCATGCAAACCGTCACATTTCAAAATACAATATGCTAATTAACAACTTTTTTTTTTCTACCCTACGAGCTCTCAGAAACGAATGCAAATTCCCTTCGGACCTTTAATTACGCTCCGAACACGACTGACGACGGTGTTAAAGATGCAGTTTTAAGAATTGTCAGTGTTTGCACTGCGCGTGCGCAGGGAGATTTAAATGGTAAGAGGATTTAGTGAGCGCATTGTGAGTGACTATGAAAATGTTTACTGCTGTTTAGGGTTGTCGCTGTTTGATATTTTTTTTTTTTGTAATAATTCTGACAAGAGAGACAGTTTACTTTTGGAAAGGTGCTTTCTTTACTGAAACATTAGATAAAATAAATACCGTTATAAACATCATCAGTCACACACACCTTCGTGAGATTTTATTTTATAATGATCCATACATCACAGTAGCAAAAACAACCATTAAGCCCTTCTCAGAAAACCATTTTAGGTAGGTATCAAACCCGAAATCAATGCGACATAATCACAGTAGACGTGTCCCAAGCCATTGAAAATGTCTCCAATCAACAATGGGAGGCGACATTAATTCTATCCATCATGTCGATCCCAAAAAGGGTGGAAGTTCATTAAGAGATGCATTCCTCAAGTATTATTCTTTGAAAACTGGTAATAAAAATAATAACAAGCCGGCCACCCTGCCAAGTGCTATCAGCTCCATCTGTTGTCGCTGCGGACAAACTCGCCTAATGAACGATGATAAATCATATTCGAGAGGCAGCTCGTAGCCCGTGTCATGCTATTCTTACGACGCATCAATACACGTCGACTTTCTGTTGTTAGCTATCCATTACTGCATTCTTTCTGAAAAAATTTTGACGAGTCTTTGCGAACAGGTAATGGGCAGTGTGTAATTTGTGTTTGTTGATGTTGGTGAGATATTTAAGAGCAACTGTGAGGTGTCTCTCGGGCCGCCGTGTCCCTGCCCGCACACCATTGTGCTTACTAATGATTTTATGCAAATGCAGCCTTTTTAGATCGAAGTCTTAGCGCGATCTCAAACCATCAGGTACCGGGCTCATTATTAACAATTTGAAATATGACTTGGGAATTTTCAACAATAATATCGTGAAATAAATTAGTTTTTTATTAGTTTATCGATTGACAAATGGAAGTGCCTAGTGTTTGTTTGTTGCACCACTGATGGTCGACATATCGTACTTTCGCCCTAGCATTTATCAACATATTGTACAGTCGCGATGTTGCCCTAGCATTTGTCGCGTCTTTGTTTGTCGCAACTTTGATGCGGAGTCGTTTTTTGGTGTTTTATGTTCGAATTGTGATACTTAACTAATGTATTTCCCATACGATTTAAATGGGTGAAAAAAAATCTTTAAGGAAAATATGGTACGGAAGTGGGACTTATTGTTTGCAGACTTTATATGTCAAAAACTGTTTTTGCTATCGAACAACATTTAATCACAAGATCCATTCCATAAGTGGCGTCAAGATGACTAATATTTGCAAACAGTGTTGGTCATACAAGATAAATCAATCTACAAAAATACCAAATATTTAGTTTTTTCGTTAGAAATCACTAAGTATTTTCGTGTTTAAAAATTAAACAGTCATACGATACAGCGTAGCGTAGGTTTCATCTAATTGATTAAGCTAACACCTTTCATGTTCTCGTGCATTAGTTTTTAGATACTTTGTGGTAAAAATAATCCGCGCATTATCTTTTAGATTAAGTATGTAAGTGGCTATTTTGTTATTTTTGAAATAACCATGTGTAAGTTTTTTTTATTTTTCCATGTACAGTCACCAAAAGAGATTACTTATGTTTTTGAATGAAATTTTACTTGATATAAGGACTGTTTGTTTTCTATTAATTAAATTAAATTTCATTCGAAAACATCCATCGGTTTCTTACTAAACTTCAACTATATCCTTACTTATCTCCTTTGATGAGCGTACGTGTATTACCTTGAATTTTAACTGTTTAATTTATTTTTTCGATGGAATTTGGAAAAGAAAAATGTTGTTTTGACATTTGGAACCAATACATTGCATAAATATATTGCACTAAGGCACCTTTCCCACTGCAGATGAGGAAATGACAAGCTATCAACGGTTTTATCGCTCAAGAAATGTACAGACGCCAGCATATCAAACTACTACAATCTGTCAAATCTCTTTAATAGATTTTCAACTTTATAGCTAAAACATAAGGTTCAAAGTTGATTGGGAAAATTTTACAGTTTCGGGTAGCTTGATGTGCTGGCGTCTGGTAGAAAAGATTGTAAGTCCCGTGTAAGTAAAAGATATACATATTTAAATGAATAGTTGATCGCTGACTGTTCACACCGACGGCGAGTACTCGTCTGTAGTTTAGCGATAAGAGCTAACAAAGATTGGCTGACAGAACACTTGCCGGAAGACTCACGCATGGTCATACCAGCGACTCGAGTAATCGCTCGCCATCGTCGCACACTCGCTGCTTGTTGCTCGCCAACTCGTTTTTAGTTGCTAACTCTACTTGCTTCTTGTTAATTACCGGAGGTGGGGTAGGTGCCTAAATCTGTTTGTTGTTAAGTATTAAATTCATTAATATTTAGAACAGTTGCCTGAATTAACTTTCCAATTGGCAAAACTGCAGAGTATTTGCCTTCAATTGTAAGCTCACCGGTTCGATTCCCACATGGAACATTGTAGCTACCAGACATATTCCCCGACTTGTGCAAATACGCACAAAGAAAGAACCTTGTAACTCGCAAAGTGTGAATGATTTATCAATTGCTTGTTATCGATACCTGACATTAACGTCTTTTTAACCCGACTCAAGTCCCAAATCTCAGAAGTGATGTTCAAACACAAAGTAACAATGGTCTTCAGGAATTCTTCATTCATCTCAAATTCCGAGAGCAGTGATTCACCGAAGCACCTCGGTCCCACGTTTCCTCTTAAAGAACAAAGCTAATCGTTGCTTAACCTTAATTGCGATAATTACCAGTCTTCTGTACCGACAAGATGATTTATTATCTCAAAACGGTAGCTAAATATCTAAATAGAGTGAAACTGCTAACCAGGATGGGTACAGAAGGTTTGTTGTAAGGGCTGTTAATCTATTCTTTATAACCTCAACAACATTATCAGTCTAACCGAATTCAACTGACTACCAGTAATTTGCATGGAGCGACTGTCTATCTGACCTCCACAACCCAGTTATTGGGTAATCCGTAACACTGGCTGACATGCTTTCGGGCTCCTCACGACCTCACCGAGACCAACGGCTTAACGTGCTTTCCGAGGCACGGAAGGGTCCTGGTATGTAAAGATGGTCACCCATCTACGGACTAGCCGCGGCAAGCGCAGCTTAACCTGATTGATCGAACCGTGTAGCTGTTACTTCTTAACCACAAGCCTCTATTACACATCAACATCTCACCGTGAAAACTAAGGTGAAATGAGCTGTACATAGCGTCAATTCATAGCTTCAGGTGAAATAACAGCTCACTTCACCTAAGTTTTCACGGTAAGATTTTTAGAGAAGGCTGATATCTGAGGAGCAGTCTCACTTACTCTCTCTCTCATAATTTTAAGAACGTGCACAGATCTTAGTCTCAATATGTCAAAAATACCAAAAATTTTGACAAGTTTCGACATATTTTGTTGTCGCCGAGATGAGACTGCGATTAGATTTTGAACGTTTTGAATTACGAGAATTGGCCTTCTGATCATTGTGAAGTTATTTTTTTAAAGCTTCCTCTTGCCTCCTTCCTCTCTCCTACTAATATTTTAATAGTTTCTTCTATTCCTCAACATGTACTAAGGAGAAATGCAAGAAACGATTGAGTATTGTAATTGCTGTAAGTCCGCACATGGATAACAATCACATGAATCAAAGTGTTAGTTCAAAGATATTCAGTCTTTCACAGTAGGAATAGATGTCTTCAAATTAAAGAGAATCAACTGACCATTTTATCAGGACGGGTAGAGTACATCATGAGGGTGCAATAACAAATTATTATTGTAAGTACTATCAATAGTCAATAGTCATAATGTATTTCCTAAATACAGCCGTCGCTCGTCGTCTTTGTTAAAATGACACCCTACCCCAACTTCTCCTGATTTTACATAATCAGCCTATAATGTTCCCACTGCTGAAACACTAGCCTCCTCTCTGTGTGAGATAGTGGGCCATTATCCACCAAGCGGCCCCAGTACAGATGTCTTATGTCTTTCAATTTTTGGTTCTAGGACATGCTGGTTTCCTCACGATGTTTTCTTTCACCATTTTGAGAGCAGTGGTGATCAAATAATTTTACACAAAGTAAAATGCCTGCTTAAACATGATCTTAATCAAAATAATCTCAATTTAAAGTCCTTCATGGACACTTTTCAACAAAGTATGTATGTATGAACCTTCTACATCTATTCTGTATCCAAACATTCGGCTAATGTTCGCCTTTCGTCGTTGACCGTGGGAAATATTTAAGTTTGCGCTTCCAAATATTAATGAATAGAGTCATTTGTGTAGTGTTGGTAATTGAACATCTAGTGTTAATGGGGAAGTGCGATTGGTTTGCAAGTTTTACTTACTAGTAAGGTCTAAATTGTTTTTTTTAATATGTTGTAGGTGTGGTTTTCACACGCGTTTTCTTTAGCTTTAAGTACCGTCAAAAAGAAAACTTATGATAATTTTGGCATGCCGATAAGTCGAATTCAGTTTTTTGGTACTTATATTAGTTATTTACGTAGACATATTTAAATAATTTGAAAAGCTATGCCTTAAAATAATTTAGACAAGTTTTAAAAGGAAGGGAAATAATCAAGGGACATCAAAAAATTCGTCTGTATCGCTGTCAATAGGAAAAGTGCCCAAAAGGTTGTCAGCATTGCCACGTTGTATTTCTTTTGGTTGACCTGTTTCGTCATTTAGTGATACGTTCATCTCGTCAATTTTACCTCTCTCTATTTCTTGGGCATGTCCATTTCCACGTGGTTACCACGTGGTTCCTCATTAATGCACACTTACTTAAATTTATAGTTCGAACCTGATTCCTGCTTCTTATTTAGGTTCACTCATTGAATTGATTACCCGTTGTTATATATTCAAAGTCATTAACCCACAAAAAATCAATATAAATACCAAACAATAAATTAATAACCCACCTATTTAATTTTAAAATTCTTGCTCCATATCTACACGATACGCTAATGAACCGAGAAGTCTAAAGCATTATACACACAGACACAATACACGACATACAATCAAGATGGCAGTGACTAATTCAAAGAATCTTAATATCAATTTATGATCACGACTTATTAATTGGCGGCGCAATCGATCGCTTGGACAATTCTTTAGGGTTATACGAGATGTGAACAATGTGGTGAGGTTTCTTTGTTACGTTTTTTTATGCTTATTTGTGGTCTTCGTGAGTGAAGATACTGAGATACGTTTGGTTTATACTGGACTGTCAGCCATGGGCCTCATTTTTGCTGCAGTGGTGTGGTTACGATTGTGATACGTCAGATAGACCCTCTACCAACACGAAATATGTAAAAGGATACGTTCTCTAGAACGTTACTTAACGTTTAAAAATAAAGGTTCGATGTCTACATCGAACCTTTATTTTTAAACGTTAAGTAACGTTTTTAAACTGTAGTGATTAGCGACTGTTTAACTATACATTATTGATGTTTAAACGTCTCTTAACTTTAAGCAACGCTTATAAATAAACCCCAGAGAGTTGTCATCAGTCATTTGTTTATTCGTCGAAGGTTTCATACTGTATCTGTCCAAAGCCAACGTAAACGGAACGTCAACGAGAACGAGATGACGGCGCCGAAGTAGCGATACATACATTTACTATGTCCGGGTGTCCACCGCAAATTTGGTTCAAATAATCTCGTTTTTCTTTGACGTCCCGTTGACGGTGACTATCGAAAAACTGCCTATGGGTTCGCTTTTATCCGATTTGTTAATGTAGAGCTTATGAAAAACTCAGAAGAAGTAATTTCTATTTAGAATTGACAAGTGTTCCAACTTGTTTTTAATCATATTCTACATGATTAGTAACATCCTAATCTAATTTCATTCTCCATGAAACTGTGTTAAAAACATAAACAATGAATCACATTAACACATGATTAGTTCGTTACCGTCTGCAAATGAGCTCATTTCATTCAATCCTAGACTTGACAATAAATTGTATTAACGCCAAGTATAAATAACTCAATATGTCACCGAACTCATTACAAGATTATTTAGAGAAAAAAAATACAGGATGAGAAATAACAGCCGTCTCTTACTTTTATTAATGTTTGTACAAAAATACGTAAAACTGCTAATCACAAGCGTGTAGCACACTTACATAACACAGGCAGGAAGCCAGAAATATCTCTTTTAATAAATTAATGAGTAAATCCGGATGATCTGATGGTAATGTTCAACGCACACGCGATACTTTTTGTAGCAAGAACTAGCGTTTGTAGGACTTCATCGAATAGAAAAGATTACTCTTTATTACATACAACGACTCCACCTTGTACACACGGCTACACATCAAGCTATACACAACCAGGACTTCTGATTGTAAGAAAATCCAATACAATGCGAGGTCAGCTAAAACTGGAAATGTATAGCTTGGTGTGTAGCCGTGTGTACATGATGGACCAGGTGAAGGCCGCAGGAATCTGTTGGATGCGAGAAGCACAAAACTGGTCGATGTGGACGTCTTTCGGTTGAAATGATGATGATGACGTAATGTACACCATACAAGTTTACGCTTTTGAAGCTTAGTCGCGGTTTTTTGGGGACATCCTCAAACAGTATTCAGTTGGATTTTATTGAAACTGCATCTAGAGAGTAACACGTGATTGATGTGTTTAGTTAGAGCCTAAAGATGCTCGAAATCGATCGCAAATGCTAAAGGTCCCAACGCTGCGCCAACCGTAATATTGACACATGCGTCATCCAAAATCCGTTTTACGTCATATTACATGAAAATATAATATAATTAAAATTAAATTTATAAATCTTTCAACGGACGTCAGTCGTAGTCGTCCTTGTTTTTATAAATTTACCAGCTGACCCGACAGACATTGTCCTGTCCAAACAATAATGCGTACAAAAATCTTTCAAATTTTCTATATTATCCCACTGCTGAGCAAAGGTCTCCCCCACATTTTTACATTTTCTTTCTGCTGTACCTTCTCTATCCAATCAGTTAGGAACGAGTCCAAACCGTCATGATAGCATTAGGCCTGCCTCGGTGACGACGCCCGACTTTGGCCCATCTGTCTGGCTGCATCCTAGTGTGTGTTTTAAGGATAATAAAACGATAATAAAATATTAAACCTTTACATCATAGGTACGCAGATAGTCTACCTAACCTATGAAGGTACATAGATCCCTTAAAGTAAAAAAAAATTAATGTATCAAATACTCATTTGGCTGTGCAAATCGTAGCCCGACTCGTTCGAAGTATGCGTTACTACACCATTTGCAGTCAATGGGTTAACGACCTTATTTTTAAGAGCTGGTACATTAGATTTATCTGTTTCTATTATGTCTGTAAAATTTACCTTATGAAAAATTTGGTATAACAACTTGGGATTAAGAACTATGACCTGTGTTCTGGCTTGTCTTTTTTGTAATGCTGAACTTGAGCCAGCTTTCGCTGTAAAATATGACCCAAAATAATAGATACAAATACATAACGCACAGACCAGCGGGACATTTTTTCTTTCATTTTGACTATTCGACAATATTCATTGCATTATTTAAGTTATCGAGCAGACGAATTTTTTAAACATATGAAGCAATTAAATTAAAAGGAGATGTGAGGGAGCAATAAAATGAGAAAAAAAGAGTGGGCCCGGCACTTCACGCGAATGCACCCGGAGAGATGGGCAAAGATCGTCAGTCACTGGACGCCTGAGGCAGGACATCGCCGTCGAGGAAGACCACGGCGAAAGAGCTGTGACGATCTTATAAGGTTTGCAGGGTCAACATGGCCAGACATTACACAAAACAACAGTTTGGAAGGAACAAATGAAAAAAAAATTTGCAATAATTAGGAATTTCCTTCAAAATCCTTCGGATTGTGAATTAAAGTGGGTTATGCGATTGGGGTTCATGGAAGCATAGCAAAAGGGCAAAAGGGAGGAAGCCTGTACTGAGCAGTGGGTGGAACCCGACAATGATGATGATGATCGCACTAAAATATTATAAGTTAGTTAAGCCGTTGGTTATTCGTGGATCTTTGACAGTCGTTACGGGTCGTCAGAAGCCCGAAAATCTGACAATCAGTCTTACCAAGGGGTTTCGTATTACCCAATAACTGGGTTGTGGAGGTCAGATAGGCAGTCGCTCCATGAAAAATACTGCTATTCAGCTGCATCCGGCTAGACTGGAAGCCGACCCCAACATAATTGGGAAAAGGCTAGGCAGATGATGAGTTAGTTTATTAGTGCAATTATGACACAATGGTTAGAATGCAAATCAAAACTGATTTCTGCTACCAATTTGATAGGTACGAAACTTATCACGACTGGTGGTTTATACGTTTGTATCAGTCTTTACATCATTATACACAGTGCCAGTTTTTTCTGCAAATAATATGCATGTATTACAAAACATAGGTAAACAAAAGATCAACTACTATGACAAAAAGCGTATCCGTCTCATTAACAACATTTAAATTGTTTAATCACATCTAACTAGGTACCTCTAGTTTGCATAGCACTCAATCATCAAGGTAAAACCAATCTGTCAGAGACTGGTATGACAAAAAAGGAATAATTAACAAACAATGTAAGAGGGGTGACAAAAAACAAATGACAGTAGATTAAGGCAGCGATCACGTAGGCTTAGTACGATCAACGAACGAAAACTGTAACCGTACTAACCCCCTTACTGATAAACATATACAGATGAATAGTTACACACCGATTTCTCTCTTTCAGTCGTCAATAATTTGAATTTCGAAAGAAGAAGACACAGCGTTGTGTAACTATATATATGCTATACAACGTTTATTATTGGGGTTAGAATATAACGTAACATAACGCCTCGTAGTTCCCGAAAGTTTAGGCAGAGGTGCACTTAATAGTTCACACACTATTCGCCAGTTATGTTTAAGTCCCATGTAAGAGGGGCGAGCCTATTGCCATCAACCGGACACAGATCTAGACTCCGGGCAGCTACTGAGAAAGTCCAGATGGAAAACCCAATAACACTGCCCGACCCGGGAATCGAACTCAGGACTTCATGCTCAGCAGTCAGCTCAGCAGTAGTGCTTGCGACCACTAGAACAACGAAGCAGTCATTACATTTAGAATATTGTCATTATTCTATGTATATGGTGTCGTTTAAAAAGTCACTTATAGTCGACCTGGGGGCCTAAAAAGGCCACTTTGGCAGCATCATAAAACAATTCATATCACGCAATTTCATCTGTATGACGTTTTTGTATGGAGATTCGTAAAATGCTATAGGTACACCTCTGCCTGACAATTCAGGGATATATAGGTGTTAAACTGTGAAACATGAATTGCGTGATATGAATTGTTTTATGATTCTCAAAGTGGCCTTTTTAGACCCCCAGGTTAGTGCTTCACCACCTAAGGTTGAATGTCACATGTACGTCATAAAACGACTAGGTCTATTTGTCTTTGTGCAGTCGGAAAGTTTCCATTTACTGAAAATTGTTGTCAAATGTGGAAAGTCAATACGCGGTCGTCTATAGAACGATGAGTTGACATAGCTTTTTGAATGACAGCCAAAGAATACAAGCTCGAGTAAGTACGTCATGGCCATAATTGTAATTTGAAACAACGCTTTTTTTGGTTTAATGATAGTTCGCGACATTTTTTACGTTACGTGTGCGTCAAGTGGACGTGAAACAACCCGCCTTAAGTAGATATAATATTTTCTTTTGTTTCATCTCGTAGTCAATCAAGGTCTTTGTTTACTGGATAGTAAATAATCTTGAAAGACAAACGGGAAAAATAAAGTATTTTTCCTACTAAACTTATAAGCCAGTGGTGACCGATAAAATCAACAACTAACCAAAAGTGTGTTTTACAATGCCCTGACAGGATTCATTTACTAATGAGGGTATTAGTAAATGAATCCTGTGATGAAATGAATTATCTATTCTAAAATGTGTGGATGTACCTACCTACCTTTTTTTTTTTTTTTTTTTTTTTTTTTTTAAGGATGGGAAATCATCCAATGACCCCTCCCGCTCTGGGTGGAGCGGAAGGGAGTGTCAGACTCTTACTGACTAAAACCCATCCGTGTTCCTTCCTTAGCCCTTTATGTTCCGGGGCAGCGGTAACCCTTTCGGACAATCCCGCTGCCCCGGCAGGCTTCGGCCCTAACGGGCCCCTCCGTGTCTGCTGACAGCTCTTTGAGGCGCGCGTGGAACACATACGCGCCGTCCGGCACGGGCCTGGTCCTGATCGGACGGCGAGCTACCCATTACTCGCCGTCCGCAGGCCCGCGCCTACGGTGGCCGGGAGTCGTCACGCGGCTCCCGACGCCCGGGGCGTCTACCGCGGCGGCTGGGACGGGCGGCCCTCTCGGCTCTCTCCCTCGCCCATCCCGCCACCTCCTTCGCTAGCATGACTGCTTCGCAGAAGGAGGTGACTGCCTCCCACTCCCTCTCGCTCCGGACCATGGTTTGAACCAGGGCCGGGCGCGAGAGGTCGCCGCTGCTGCCGATCGCCTCTACGAGGACACGGCGGTGCTCTGCCCAAGCGGGGCAGACCTCCACCGTATGCTCCACCGTGTCCTCTGGGCGATCCTCGCAGTGGTGACACCCGGGCGTTTCCTCCCGCCTGATGATGTGCAGGAACCTCCCGAAACATCCGTGTCCGGTGAGGACCTGCGTCAGGCGGTAGGTGAGGACGCCGTGACGCCTCTCTAGCCACTCCTCAAAGAGGGGCCTTACCGCCGCTATCGTGGCGTGCCCTGCGCTGGGTTGCGACAGTCGCTCTTTCCATGTCGCCATGAGATCGCGCCGGAGGTCCGTCCGCTCCGCAGCGATTTGCCGCGGAAGCGGGATTTCCCCCCGGCGTAGTGCCTCCGCGCGCCACTCATACAGGCGCGCGAGGACTATCGCCTCCAGATCCCATGGCGGCAGTCCGGCAAGGAGGCTTGCCGCCTCGCCCGAGATCGTGCGGTACCCCCGGATAAGCCTTACAGCTACCACCTTTTGGGGCGCGTTCAGATAGTGTGCGGCTCGTCGCCGCAGTGAACGCGCCCATACCGGGGCCCCATATAGGGCCATGGACCGCACGACCCCCGCGTAAAGCCTCCGGCAGGAGGCGTTTGGCCCCCTCAGGTTGGGCAAGAGCCGCTTGAAGGCGGCCCCGGCCCGTTCCAGTTTGGGGGCCAAACGTCGGAAGTGCTCGACGAAGTTCCACCGGCTGTCGAGGACGAGACCCAGGTATTTCATCGTTGTCTCGACGCCGATGTGAACCCCTCCTACCGTTAATTGGGATCCCGGAGGTGGCCCGTTCCGAAGCCCATGGAAGGACATGGCCTCGGACTTGTGCAATGCCACCTCGAGACCCAGTTGCCGGATCCTCTCCACGACTGTCGCAACCCCGCGTGTCATCGCGTCGGCCGCCGCCTGATGCGACCTCCCCTGCGCCAGGACCAGCGTGTCGTCAGCGTAGCAAACCACGCTGACGCCATCAGGGAGGTCGGCCCGCAGCACCCAGTCGTACCCGATGTCCCACAGGAGCGGCCCCAGAACCGATCCCTGTGGGACACCGCACGACATCTCTCGCCGGTTCCATTCCCCGTCACGACCGGGGTAGATGACGGCTCTGTCCGTCAGATACGCCCCGACTACTCGACGGAGGTAGGTCGGCACTCGGTGATACCGGAGTGCCTCCCCAATGCAGCTCCAGGGCAGGGTGTTAAACGCATTAGCGATGTCGAGTGACACCGCCGCGACGACCCCACCCCGGGACACCGCGTCCCCCGTCGTGAGGGCTCTTACGCGCATGATGGCGTCAACCGTCGAGCGCCCCTTGCGAAAGCCAAACTGACTATCCGCAAGATCCGGCCCCGTCCTTGCCAAGTGCCCGACGAGGCGGCCTGCAATCACTCTCTCAAAGAGCTTGCCGACCTCGTCGAGCAGCACGATGGGCCGGTATGCGGACGGAGAGTCCGCAGGGCGCCCTGGTTTCTGGATGAGGACCAGCTTCCCCGTCTTCCAACGGAGTGGGAACTGGCCCCTCTCCATACATGCGCTTAAGAGCGCCTCCAGTCGAGGCCCGAGAGCCCTTGAGGCCAGGACCCAGGCTTTACCTGGCAAGCCGTCGGGTCCTGGGGCGGTATTTTTGGCCTTTAGCCTACCTACCGCCACTCTCAGATCTACCCCGGTCACTTCGGGATTGTCGTCGTCGTCCGCGTGGTCCGCTTCGGGCACCGCAATTGGCGGAGCCATGGGCGGGGGAGTATGCTCCCCCCGTGAAGGGAACAGAGCGCTCACCACCTCCTCCACCAGCTGTGGCCGGAGACTCTGCGTCAGCGGGGGGGCCCAGGTGCGGAGTTTATTCCGCACCATTTTGTAAGGGCGCCCCCATGGATCTCTGTTCAGAGTCTCCAGCATCTCCTCGCGGGCCATATCTTTGGCCCGCTGTACAGCTTCTTGGAGGGCGGTCTTCGCCGCTCTGTACCCCTCGTACAGCTCCGCCTCCGTGGCTTCCGCATCCGGAGGGCGAATGCGGAGCCTGCGGTGCCTGGTGTACAGGTGTCGCGCGTCGACGCACGCCTTTCGTAGCGACTCCACCTCCTGCGACCACCAGTACACCTGACGTCGGGCGCATCCTGGCCGGACTCGGGGCATTGCCACGTCGCATATCTCGGACATGGCCTCCCGGAACCACTCCGCCTCATCATCAATATCGTCAGGCCTGTCCGGTGATGACACCCAGGCCTGCACGATCGAGGCTTCCAGGAGGAGCTCCCGGTCCAGCTGCTTCAGCGCCCACCGCGGACCACTCGGGGCCTGTTGGACCGGCGCGCTAGAGGACTGGGCGGAGACGTCGAACCGAATGTACCGATGGTCCGAGTATGTCTCCACCTCCTCCAAGACGCGCCAGTCAATGACACGTTGTGACAGAGCGGGGCTGGCGAACGAGATGTCCACCACGGACTCCCCCCGCATCCGCACACACGTGGGAACAGAACCCCGATGTACCTACCTACCTGACAGCAAATAAATAAAAGGTAAAAAAGGATATAGAATAGTATTTATATCTCTTTATTATTTATGTACACCATATGGATTTAAGATATTAATGTAGGAATTACCACTATAGAGATCTTGATTGATATTTTCAGGTAGATATTGCCAGCTTCTTGCTAGCTTGATTATCAATTTGGGAACGCAGTTGTTATAAGTACCCAGAAAGTCCCTGCAGGCCTTCCGGCTGACATCATTCATTAGTCACCTTTCTACAGTTGAGTAAGAAACGGTACTTATCCTTTATCAAAACGCGACAATCGACAATTAATTCAACTAATAAATGCAATGCACATACCTTTCCTATAATAATTATGAGTCATGGCTTAAGAGGAAATAAAAAGTCTTTAGCATAACTTGTCATATAAAGCATTCGATAATAGATAATGAGAGTCAAACAAAGATCCACAATTCTAAATCTTTTAATTGGCATTAAGTATGACGACAGACGGTGACTTGCCTAATCTGACATGTAATGATATGGCTCTAGAGCTGTTGATAAAACATGTGTGATTATTTTTTTAGTCTGCAGAGAAAATTCTTTCATTTTAAAGAAATAGAGCTGTATATTCATACCCTATATCGTGGTGCATCAAAAATGTGAGAAGTACCTAGGTACTAAAAGGGCAGAGACAGTATTTCATTGAAAGTCAGCGATGAAATGAGCACTGTCTCGTATACTTTATTCAAGCCAGTAGAAGATGCGCAAGCTAGCAAGGTGACCTTACATCACTTAGTTGACACGATCACAGGGTAAAATAGAGTGAATCACATATATTAAACAAAACTGCGCCTATTGCTTCTGACATCTGGCAAGCTAATTCATCGAACAATATTTAAAAGTAGAAAAAACGGATACTGACGAAATCAATTCTAAGAATAACCATCCAAATTTTCATAAATCAGATTTCCCCAACTGAACAAAAATATGTGACCGTGTCAAATTTAATACAGCGTTATATCAACTCTTTATACATCCCAGCATGGATTCCATTCTAATCTGTCACGTTTAAGGTCGAGCGGTGTAAAGTTCATCAATGCTGAATTCAATTATCGATTACACCATTGTGTTCCGCTCTTTCGATTTATATTTAAATACCAGACATTTACTAGAAATGTATTGTGAAAGACAAGTACTTTTTGTATTTGTCGAAAGACCGCCCGTGAGTAGGTACTCTCGTTATTAAATATTTGAAAGTTTTTGAGTAGGTACCTGTGTATGGTGATTTCAATGTTTTGTTGATTGGGTACCTTAGAAGTGTTATATAGTTCATGATTGTCATGACCGCACCTTCGGGTCCCACGAAGGCATCTTAAGAGTCAGCTAAGATGTTATGTCACATGAGCAGACAACAGCCAATCAGAGACAAACTCATCAACATCAACAACTTCGACCTTCTTTGTGGCGCCAAATTGGCCAATTGAGTGATGTACTCTGCTTAAAAGTCCTGCCAACCAGTGGGACGCCCCCAAACTAGATGAATTGACGACCTCAAAAAAGGTGGCTTGGACAGCAGTGAACTGGGATAGGCTAAAATAACTGCCAACCGGCATCATCTCACAGCTGATTGTGTCCATCCCTTCATGAATTTCATCCAGCTCTTTAGTTCCAGAGTCATCCAAGTAAAAACTTCTCTTTTCTTAACACTAATGGATCAGTTGAAAGTATTTAGAAAATAATTAAGAAAAAAAAAAATTTTTAGAAAATATGATCCTCAGTTCTGAATAATAAACATTCATCATACAAATCAGCAAGTGAAAATGATTAAGAAATTAGCCGTATTGAATTAACAGTCAGGCGTAGAATGTGAGTGTGGGCGTGTCGAGTTAGTCATTCATCAATTAACTACTCATGTAATAGATAAGATCAAGATTTCAGTAATATTGTTATGTTTTATTGGTACATAGAGATTGTAATTATTGAATTACTTGAACCAGCTTTGGTATGACAACTGGTTGGACCTGATATCGGTTGCCGAGATAATTGTTTTGCGAAGATTAAACTACCTGAAAACCAGCCCGAAATGGATAAAGACGAGGCCAAATACCAGTGTTTTTAATAGCACCAAAGCGTGTGTAATAAAAATTAAATAAACACACGCTTTTGCTGATACCCATGGAATAATGCAGAGCTCAAAACGACGGAGTTTGAGCCAAAAATAAATTTTAATCACATCCTCCTATATCTAAATGTCGTAAATATGATCGAGGATCGACCCTTAAGACTTAAAAAAACCTAATCAAAATTCACCTCATTCATTAAACAATCCCGTAATCCAGCATAATCAACTTGGTAGCACCGGAGCCCCAATTAGGGGTCAGTGTTGTCTCATAAACAAAAACGATACTTGATGGAGTGAAGCGACAAAGCCCTGGTGGTCTCTGAAGCTTGTTGTAATCTGTCATCTGAACTGTCAAATTACTAACGGCCGGACGACCGATCGGCTACTGAACTTGTTGGTAGATAACCGATGCAAGTGGACAGAGATTTTGGTAGCAGATATGACACCTGTTTGATGGTTCGTGGGCTTTTTTGCCTATTACTTTTGTGAGGAGTGTTGGTTCAAGGCAGGTAAGTGTCAAAACGAATTCTGCGTCCGATCGATTCTGTTTGAATCTCACCGTGAGAAATTAGGTGAAGTGAGCTGTCATTCCATCTGATACTATAGGGATTGACATTAATGACAGCTCACTTTAAGCTCACTTCACCTGAGTTACTACGGTGAGATTTTTACAGAATAGCACTACAGGTAGGTAGGTGAAAATGATTTGATTTTTAATTGTATTAGGTACCTTTTGTGCAATACGTAGCTGTTAGTTAGTTACTTTAATAAAGTATTGTGAGTGCTGGCATAAAAATTAATTTTGCTAATTTTCTCATAAAATAGTTGGAACTTCTTTTGGGATAAGTACCCAAGAGAAGTTCCAACTTTTTTTCAGGTGCTTTTATTTCACAGTTATTATAGATACGAGTATGTCGATGTTTTTTTGTTATGGATGTTTTTTTTTTCTTATTACGCAGGTAGGTATGGTCCATTTTATTATTGGGGAGAACAAAATAAAAATAGGTGTCTCTGCGTAATACTCTTTGTCTGTGCACAAAATAAATTGAATGAATGTAGGCGTACCTTCACGGAGACACTTGATTGGTCTTTTTATATTTTTTACATGGAATGTTAATTAATTTTTGCTGTCAACCGTAGTCAAACAAAATATAATGATTAATTATGTTTTTAAAACTGGGTAGGTAAATGGCCTTATGTGCAGATGCGGGAATTTGTCAACGTGTTATTTTTATAGCAAAAAGTGAATTTTATAAAGATAGAGATCTAGAATATCCAAACTATTGTACTCAGTTCTTTGAATTGCTGGCAGTTGTGTATGGCTTTTGTGTGAATGGACTCGAATTGAAAGATAAGCTTTTAAAAGTGCAGGTTAATTATATCTTTTCAATTATTGCTAATGCTCCAGTTGAATGTTATACCAAACTAAAGGCAGTGCAGGTGAAATGAAGATCTATCTGGACACTGAACGAGACACAACAAAGCAAAAGTTTTATTGTTGTTACGACGAGTGTTCCGCAACGTGTTAAATTAAAACTTAACGAAGAACTTACAAATTTAGTAATATTTAACTTTAATTGGCAAAAGCTAAAGAGTCCTTTTTTCAAGAACTTTTCTGCAAAGCAAATCGTAAATCGATGCTCGATAAAATTAATGAGAACATCAGACATCGAATGAAGAATAATTTCGATTCTTCACAATCAAGTGGCTGGTAATGTACCGTATAACGTAAAGTTATTGAAACAAATGACAAGATTTATCTCGAACAACGATACCAATTAAAGAGCTCTGAATATCAAAGGCTAGCATGAAATATTTAACATGTAATTATAAAATAATGTCAATGACATGAATATGAATCAGTGTATTATCAATGAAAGATCTGATACTTATCAAAATGAGAATTCGGAACTGAACAGTACAGAGTAAAAGAAACTAGTCAAAATGCACAAGAATCGTTCGACGGCATAAAAACAAACCATAAGAAAAATAATGTAGGTTAATGACATAAAAAATAAAAAAAACTATTTTCATCTTCATCTGCCTAGCCTTTAAAGTTGGGTTCGGCTTCCAGTCCAACCGGATGCAGCTTTCACCACCAGTATTTTACAAGGAGCGACTGCCTATCTGACCTCCACAACCAAGTTACTGGGTAATACCAGTATTACAATATTTCCTATTGTAATACTGTGGTAATACGATACTCCTTGGTAAGACTGGTTGTCAGACAACCGAATTCCGTAACGACTGTCAAAGATCCACGAATGACGGCTTAACGTGCTTTCCGAGGCATGGAGGGGTCTCGTTATGTACCTAAAGATGGTCACCCATCCATAGACCAACCGCGAAAAGCGTAGCTTAACCTGATCGATCGACCTTTGCGGCTGAAATTATTTAGCCAAGGGCCCAAAAAAAATTATGGATATGTAATTATTAATAGAAGTATATAAAAACGAAACAAAATGAACTCGTCAAAATCCCAAACCATTGAAAGAGCAAAAAGATCATGCGCACCCGCAAGCAAACTATAAACTCCGTCAAGATTTAGTTACAGCACGAATATTTCACAGCTTAAATCAATTAAAGCGACATTTTAGAAGTTTGCTCGAACAATGGACATGAATCGGGTTCCTTATCACGTTCAGATATAATTAATGGAGCTTAGAACATTACACAATTAGAAACTATAAACTTTGATGTATTGTTGCATTATTTAACATAAATTAATACGTTTGGTTGTTGAAAATCGTTGCGACAGGACTTATTTATTGCGTTGACGTAATATTGTGTGAATTAGCACCTTTCTAAGTGGTAGTTAGATACTGGTCAGTTTTGGAATTGTACCTACCTAGTCGTTCAAGATCCTCAGAACTGAGGCATTGTCTTATGATTTTGATTCTTGATTATATTAGAATGTCCATCCTTTTTACCCAATACACCTACCTTCCTTCTTTAAGATTTTTGATTGTCACCAAAATACCTTTCACTCTATGAACATACCCACATTTCGCCAGTTATGTTTAAGTCGCATGAGGGCTGCTACTGAGAAATTCCAGATGAAAAAAACCAATAACGCTTTACCCGAACCGGGAATCACAAGCCCAACAAGGTAGTCACATATTAATCACACTTAAAATTATAACGGCAACAGTTTTTGAGTGTGTTTATATATTTGTTACTTCTTAACGCACAAACGGCTAGACCAATTTTGATAAAATTTGGTATGGAGGTAGCTGATACGCTGGATTAACACATAGGCTATTTTTATCTCTATATTCCTACGGGATCGAGTCTTATGCGGGTGAAACCGCGGGGTGCAGCTAGTAATTTCATAAATTCAATGGGAAACAAATGCACACCATCATCAATATCATTGCTCGCAGCAATTTTTATCCCTTTTCATTCCCACACAAAACAAACATTATTAAAATCTACATGAGTCCATTCCTCAAAACGCAAATCTGCAGAACTAGGATCATCCATCAAGGAATATAAGTAAACACAACGAATCGCCATCAGTAAGGTCAAAGGAATGTGCAACCTCATAATTCCAATGATTCTCGTCCATTATTCATCTTCAAATAATAGTTAGCACCCCATAGCTCAAGGTTTTAAGCCCATAAAGGGCAATATATTAAATAAAGGCAGGACTTCTTGGATGTCTATAGTTATTAATTTTAGTAATTAATTGTTTTAATGTTTGTATAAAGGTAGTCGGGTGAGAGGATGTATTGGTGTTACTTTGCTCGTCTGATGAGGATTTTGGTAAACACTATGAATTATTTTCTTACTTGTTTTAAATTGTTTCTTAATTGCTAGACTGTAGTGTCTAAAGTCGTTATTGTATTTGTTATTCATAATTTGGTCAGTATCATAACACAATGTTTATCTTTAAAAAAGTATCACATCTAATTCGGTAGAGAAACTCTGGAGTTTCTCTATATATATGTTAAGTAAGTACCTAGTATCTCTGGAGATACTAGGTACTTACTTAACATATATATAAAAAAATGTACGGGTTACCTACATTAGTCCGTAGAAGAAGGCGGGACGGGCTGACGAAAACAAACGACCAGTGATCCACTTTAGCCCTGGATCGAAAGCGCTGGAAGTCATGGAAAGAGGCATTTTCCCAGCAGTGGGATGATGCAGGCTAACAGTAACAGTAACGGTTAAAATTATTGAGAACCTCCGCCTTTTTGAAGTCGGTTAAAATGATTATTATCATCCCTCTTATTGACACTCCATAAAGCCTCTCACTTCATTCACATAACAATGACAAGGATACTACATCTCAAAGCATTTATAAGCCCCAGGCTTTTATAAATAAAGAAGGGACAAAATTCCAAAAGCCAATAATCACCAATTACCCATTAATCCAAATCACCATAATTATTATAACCAATCACAAAGAACTTCTCGTGCCAATAAGTATACTTCACAGCGAGTGGTGGTTTCATTAATTATATTCAGTTAGATAAGACACTGCATTGTTAATGATTGTCGGCCGCGGTCATTGCTCACCACTGAGTATACTGTACTAGTGTTGTTGACGTTCGGTTGTGTGTCGGAAATCCCGGGGTTAGGGTGTCCCGGAATGGGACAGACCAGTTCCTTCTTCATAATAGTGATGATTTCTTTTTTATTTGTAACTATAGTTTGTTTTTTTGAATTAATTTCTATTCAATATATTTGACCTATGGTCTTGTACCTACCTACTCACCAGTTATGGAAAATAAATTTAAATTGATTAGTTAATGACATTTTCTGTAAATTAGTAAACGTTGTTTTGTCAAATGACTTACTTTTTATGTGAGATATACATTGAGGTTTATTTATATCAAAAATTTATGGGTATCATTACTTAACTCTAAGCAACGTTTATATATAAAGGGGTTAATTACTACAACTTCTTCGCTACGACTAACAGAAACAGGAAAAACTATCAAATTCCTGCTAGGTAAACCAGCATAAACTGACTATAAGAATTTATCTGGGGACTTCAGAAACCGGGCAAAATACGCATTGTAAAACTAATGTTCCTTCCCAAAATCTCTATCCCGGAATTCCAAAATACAGGGAAGCAGACATCACTAGTGCCAGTATTCTCCTTTATTTGTCGAGTGGAATCATTACGCTTTTTTGTTAAAGTGGGTATAAGAATACCACACTTAATATTATTGTATTGACAAGTACTCGTAGCACTTTTGTTTTCGATTGTACAATTGTTTCTAATTCCAAAGTTGATATTGAACTTGAATATTATAAAACGGGTTGCGTGCAATGATTAATTATTGAGCTCATTTGCAATTGATGAATAGGTATGCTAATTTTATTACATCAGAATCTTAAATAGGTATGAGTTTGTAATTAATTTTGTATTAACAGTGTCGTTGGCTGTAACTGTAGATCTGTGAGTATTACTTTGTTGAGTCTTCTGAAATTTATTTATTTTATATGAATTATTTATTTATGGGTAACCAAATTATATTTATAGTTTGCACCGTCTAGGTTTAATAACTCTGACCAAGAACAGCTAAAAGCACCGTTATATTTAAGAAAAAAATAGAATGAATAATTCGATTGTAATCAGGCTAATCAAGAGGCATTGAATTAAGCCAATTGACATGTGAAATACTTAAAATAATTTTAGCGACAAAACTTGAGACTAACAAAAACTACCTCCGGCTAACGAAGGATACTTAAATCCATATCGAAGCCGTAGGACAAAAAATAATAACATTAAAAGTGAAATCCTCCAGAGCTTTGATTGACCACAAATCAATATTAATGATCTAAACCAGCGGGAGTTCTTGCGCGATCGCCCATCCCTTTCTTCCTGAGACGTGAGAAAGGGACGCCAAATGTTTGGACACCTCGCCCTTAAAACGTTTTAAGTGCTAAACGAATAAAACCATTAATTACACGCAATTCAATGTACATATTGAATTTATTCAAATAGTGATAAATGGGTGTAGTAAGAAACAAGAGGTGTGAAAGAGATGGGTGTACTTTCGTCTCGTTCGTGTTGTTGGAATGTTTAAAGGAATAATTCAGTGTCAATGTTCACGATATCTGTGATGGGAAGATTGGGTGATCGAGTTCCGATTAATTTTTGTTTTGACGTTTTAATGAATATTATTATACTGATTAATATTAGGTTTTATTACTGTTCTGGGAACGGGAGAATGGATCATAGCGATGTTTGTTAGTTATAGGCAAAGATACTATCTGCAAGTTGCTCATATAGGTACACGAGCGACACGCGTCAACGGAAGAGGCAACTGCAGCCGTCGAGAACATGTCGCTCGTGTATTTGAGCTCCGTGTATGAGTACACGGAGCTCAAATACACGAGCGACATGCAAGCAAGAACTTAGTATTGAGATACTAATTTATTGCTCACATGTGTACTCAAGTAGATGAGTGGCACGTTGTTGACGGCAGCCGCCGACGCGTCGTCGATGGCTGCAGTAGCCTCTGCCGTTGACTTGTGTCGCTCGTGTCTATGTAGGTACACGGCGTTTTCTCAACTATATTGGGGTCAGCTTCCAGTCTAACTGAATGTAGCTGAATACCAGTATTTTACATAGCAGTGTCACAATACCCGGAATAACATTTGCGGTGTCTCTTGGTTAGTAGAAAATTAGAAATCAACCTATTAGTAAGCTTTGCTTGTGGCTAAGGAGGAGCTTGTGGCTAACTAAGTACCTAATAACAGCCGCACGGTTCGATCGATCAGGTTAAGCTATGCTTGCCGCGGTTGGTCCGTGGATGGGTGACCATCTTTACATACCAAGACCTTTCCGTGGCTCTGATAGCACGATAAGCCGTTAGTCCCGGCTGTCATTCGTGGATATTTGACAGTCGTTACGGGTCGTCAGAAGCCAGATAGTCTGACAACCAGTCATACCAAGGGGTATAATATTACCCAATACTTAACTGGGTTGCGGAGGTCAGATAGGCAGTCGCTCCATTTAAAATACTGGTATTCAGCTGCATCCGGTCAGACTGGAAGCCGACCCCAAAATAGTTGGGAAAAGGCTAGGCAGATGATGAGTAAGCTTTGCCTATTTTATTATAGGTTCTGTTCAAGATCAGTGGGCGGTATTGAACAACCCATCATTTATTAGCCAACTCTGCCCATCTTCACAACTTAATTGTTGTCGTGAATAAGCATTTTGTTTGACTATAAAGCACCCACATGAGGTGCTTTCTGATTTGCTCTCAGCGTCATTTAATGGGCGGTCCCTTTTTGTCTGTACCGTACTATCTTTTAGCACTATTATATGGCTGTTGGTAAGGTTACCAAAACCCATAGGGATTATTTTTTGCAGTCCTAAACTGAATATGTTGCTGTGAAAACTATAATGGCTGGACCGCGGGTTGGAAGAACCAGCTACTGTTGATTTAAACCAAATATTTTTTTTATAATCTTCTAGGCATCTTCTTCTTTTGTGCCAGAAGTTCTTTATTAAAACCGATTTGATGCTACTACAAAAAAACTATGGCGTACAACTTAAAAAAAACTGTTCCACAATTGAATCATGCATGATTCGACTTATAGCGCCATCTATTGACAAAGTTCCACAAACACTTGCCTGTTATGAATGAGTGGGCAATTCTTCTTTCAGAATTTTTGTTTTTTCTTTACCTTGCTTATAACATTATAAAAGTATAAAAAAAATACTACCCTGCCATTCTGGAGAGTAAACAGAAATTACAGAAAGTTAAATATAATATTATGAGAGTAGGTACCTAAGCAAAAAATTACAGAATGTCAGTGTTCTCCAAATAATTAGTTGATTTTGTAAAGCAAGCTGAAAGTAAGCAATTGTAGATTTAAATATCATCTTAGCATTTTATATTGAATTAAAATTTAATTAACTGGACACCGACTTTACTTTACTTATGACATTTGAAGCTCCCAAAAACATGGAATCGAAAAAATCTCTTTACAAAGTAACCATTAAACCTCCGTGCCACTTATTAAGCCCTCCTCGTTAGAGAGGTCACAAATCACAACCAGCTAGTTATGTGACAGACACAAAAACCATAAAATTAAATTAATGCGTTCCTACCACTTCCTCTTGGGGAACTGTTGGCCGTTAAGGGAACTTGAGGATTTTCCTGAATCGGGTTGCTTTTGTTTTCTCCTGGTATGTTATGGGTGCCTGGCAGTTTGTTTAATTATACATAAACAAGTTGTAACAGATTATTCGCCAGTCCTGAAAGTAGTTTGGTCATAATTGACTTCTGAATCGATTTCAGTAACTTTGAGTATAGTTATTTTTTCCAAAAATTATGTACTTTGCCACATTGGCCGCCGATTGAGTCAAAGGAAATTAAATCTTATTTCAAGGCATTAAAACTCAATTTTAATTGCATAAAGTAATGCAAGGGGCAACACGATTTTCTTAATAATAATATTTAACTTTAAAGAATTAAAGTTTTAGCCATTGTATTATACTTTTAAGTCAATATTGTAAATGGGGTGTATGAGGTTTTGCGTTAATTATGTTACACATTGTATATATAATACTTTTAAGGGTTATACTTAATACCTACACTAGTACACTACCTACACTCTTTAGATAACTGCTAGCTAAGTTCAAAAAGGTACGTTATCGTTTTTCTTTACATAATTTATAAAAGTTTTTGTATTTTGGCCACATCTGCCGTATTAACTGTGGGCCAAAATACTACGTGGAGCCCTGACTCAGCCAGAAGGCGTCGCGGCAGACCCTGTAGATATGGTGGGACGAGCTGTGGAAAACAAACGACTAATGGTCCACTTTTTTAGCCCTGGATCGAAAGAGCTGGAAGTCATGGGGAGAGCCCGAGAGGCCTTTGTCCAGCAGTGGGATGATACAGGCCAACAGTATTTAGGTAATTATTTGATTGATATCTGCTGGGTATCCAATATTTATATAAGCTTTGAAAGATCATTATTTAGTACACAATAATGGAAAAGACATAACCGTTTTGGACGTAACTAAAATGTAGGCCAAGATAATAATGGACAAAGCCAAGTAGGTAGGTATGTATAAAAGTTGCCATCCGTATTTATACTTTAGAAATCGTGATTTCCATTGAGGGAACATTTACGGAAAAAAAGTACCTAATTAATTAAAAATTGAGCCTGTTGAACCAGCAAGGAACACACAGCAGGTTTTGGTGGAGTTCTCGATTTAAATATAACTGTCAATATAGCTAGGCAATATAGCTTTTAGATCATGTAAATATCTTATTGGAAATTAAAGGCAAAAATAGCCAATTCTTAAAAAGAATCCTCGTTTTCCGTAGCACGTTTAAAAATACACAAACGATTTATTAAAACAACTAACTACACAAACAAACACAAACAAGTCTTATTGGTAACTTATTCAATTAAACAGTTCGATCTAACTCATTATTCTAGAATCAAGTTCATTGTTATAAAAAATAAACTTTGAAATCAATATGAAAAGTTTTAAATGGAAAAGTGTGAAGGTACAACTTTGTTCATTAAACTGAAGAGTTCCTCGCTTCGGGAGAGGAAAAGAAAATAGCATTTTCTATTTTTATAAGTGTAATGAGAAAACTGTGAACGGTATTACGAAATTAAATAATTTCATAAAATGGCCGTTTAGGGTGAGGACACGTAGCGCCATCTAGCGGTGAATAGCTGACTAGAGGGCGGGAGAATTCGTGTTTGGACAGTAAATAAACAAGAAATGTGTTGATAAGATATGGATATGTGGTGGTATTAATTTTATAATAGAAAATTTTAATTTTAGCGTCGGAAAATATAAAATAAAGACAAGGAAAATGCGTTTCTTAAGGTAGGTTTTAACACACACACGTTCCACCGTTTTATTCACGATTTTTTCCATTACATTTTATGAAACCTATTCATTTAAAGCAATCTGATGAAATTCGCGTATTAAACGGCTTGAATTAACAAAAAACATGAAAAAAACACCGCATCGCTTTACCACGACCATTAAAAACTTTAGGCTAGTTAGCTCCGCAGACAAGCCTATCCCCGATATATCGCTCGCTTATCAACCAGGGGTGGGTAACGATAATACGATGGCTTCTTTAATTAATTAGCCAACTAGCCAACCTCTCCCACACATTAAACTGTTTACGATCCCTGACCATTCAACTCGATAGTCTGTGATTGGAAAATGGAAAGGTGAATGAAGCTTAGACCATGTTTTATTGCCGGCTCACACGATGGCCCATCTTTAGTATGTGATTGTCATTGATTAGTTTTTAATTAGTTTTAAGTAACTTTTGATTGACAGTATTTGATTGTACTTGGCTTTAATTTTTGTGTAAAAAAAACACATTTATTAGGTATGTGGATCATAGTTGTGTTGGTGGGTGGCACTAGATTAACCGACGACCTTAAAAGACAGCAGTTGCTAGGACAGACTTGATGCGGAAGGCGGAGGACTGGGTGTTGTGATGCAGCCTGGGAGAGGCCTATGACCAGCAGTGGACTGCGATAGGCTGAGTTGATTAAGGTTCATAATTTATAGGATCATAATTAATATCTACAAAATATTATTATTGTGTTATTTGAACCTGCACGGCTAAACTTCTTCAAAATTTAAGAGGATATGGGAAATCCATAAACTGGCTATAGGTATATATGTCTCAAGCGATGAAATGTAATTCAGTTTTGCTATCTCAGGGAATAAAATTGGCAAATGATTAAAATTACATTTATGTAACTACATAATATCCCACATAAATTTAAAGGAGAACACATCAAAAACATGAGATCGCCTTCCCTGATAACGTCTCCCGCCCTATTGTTAGAGTCCCTTAAAAAGATTCCCTACACCTCCTTCCTATGAAGACATATTGCGTTTCGCGTTTTTGAACTCGCGATTCCGACGCGTATTTACGTATTCACACTCGCATTACTCCTAGTTGTATGTCGAGATGAGATGTGAGCGTGTGTGAGATTTGTGTGTGTTAGTGTCAGCTTAACGATACCAATGTAAGATGACCCACTACGCCGCCTTCACCACTATGCAAATGAGTCGGCTGCGCGGATGACGTATGCAAACAAGGAGCTCCAAACCCATTGGTAATATACGACGTAGGCTTTCACATAGGTGTGTGCGTGTGTGTTGGTATGCCAGTCGCCTCTAGGCGCGCAATAGACGGGGGTGGGCAGGCCGAGAGGATGGGGTATAAAGGAAAACCATTTACATTTGAGCGATTCGTCCAATTTAAAATTCCTACAAGATAGCTTAGACACGGGTGCCATTCTTTTGAAGAAGCGATCATCATGCAAAAGACATTCCTAGTGAATACGAGTTCGATATAGAGTTTTAGTTTTAATGATATTTTAACAAGCTCTTTTGTTTGAGATTACTTATTAACGAATCAATTTCGCGTGATTCGTCACGTATCGATAGGTGACCTAGATATATTTGGGGTCAAATATGTCACTGTTGGCGGAGGTATCGTTATGAATATGAATCTAGGGTGTGGGAAATCAGTCGGGGAGCGTTCCATCAAAACGTCATAGGTCGCTCTCAGGACAAATTTGCCCGCTTGCCCACGTCCCGCGTTTTACGAGCCACGCCGACGAAGATTCAGCACCCAAGGGAGACATTCCGCCTCCAAAAACTTTACCCGTTACAAATTTGTTTTTTTTTTTTCTGCCTTATCTGCTCCCCGCGCTTTTGGCAAACCTAATTCCGTATTCAAAAATATTTCTGCAAGTATTGTGCTCGTACGGAACGAACGTTTTATTACCGGCCATATAACGTTTTAAAAGTTAGCCAGTTTTGCCACGCGGTGTTTCCCCTGTTGTAGGTATATTCAGTAGTGTTCTTGTCACTTTTTGTTCGTAATTATTATTGTAGTTTGATAACTGCCCTTATAATGTTTTTATTGGGACTTTATAACTTTTTGAAGGACTGTTTTGGATTATTATGTGAGTTTTTGGAGGGTAAACATAAAATAGGTGTGATATGTATCTTTGAGGACAGTTATAAAACGTTACGCAGTTGTTTATGGTTTTATGATTATAGTGTTATTATATCATAAAGAAGGGTGTTATAAGGTAGCTATTTTAAAACTGTTTGATCAACGGATGTAAGTACAGATAGTTACTACCCAAAAATATTGTTTAGAATGATATTACTGTCTTTACATATGTCTAATTCATGCTTAATTATCTAAAACTATTGTTTGAAAAGAACATTGCTGTCGGATTAGCTAGTGTTAAAATAAATAACACAGTAATATTAACAATAGACGTAGGTATTAACAAAATAATAAAAGCATGTGACACAATTTCACCAAAAACAATTCCCACTAAAAATACAGTTGACATGAAAAATTTCTAACTCAATAATAAAAAGTATGACATAATCATAGAAGACACGAACGAAGACAATACGTTTTCGTTGTTAGCTGCTTATTTTGCATTCATGGAATATTCTTAAGCATTGTTCAGTACACAAGGCTGGCATGTGGGGGCCACGGTGCCATCCAATTTACCATTCATATTTCGAAGCCAATCGGATAGGTAATTTCAGAGGTCTACGCCGATGTGCCGACGATGTATGCACTTATGTTTCGGTTCGACTGTACCTACCTGAGAGTAGGATTAGGTGTTTTGACTTCGTGACGTTGGAAGGGTTTTGGTGAATTTGGTAGCAAGGAGTTATTTTATTTTGAAGTTTTTATTTCTGCATAGACGAGATCGCCGTTTTGTAATTGATAACAAAAGTTAAATGTTTTTCTATGTAGTCTTCCTATTTTCAGCATAATCAGCTTATAATGTTCCCACTGGCCATAATCCACCACGCGGGCCCAGTGGCGGATCTCACATGTCTTCGAATTATTGGTTCTAGCAAATGCCGATTTCCTCACGATGTTTTCCTTCACTGTTTTGAGAGCAGTGGTGATGAAATAATTTACACAAAGTAAAGTGCCTGCTTGGGTTCGAACCCACGACCTACAATTCGTAAGCCACACTGGGCCACCACTGATTTATATTTTCAACACCTTAAGAATTATTTCCCACCGAAATTCGTTATTACGCGTCTATTCAACTCAAATCATTCACAATCATAGAAACATGCTTCGACAAATTCTACCCTCATATTTCCATTAACACAACCAAAGATAGATAGATCTTCGATTTATATTATAATGCATCGAATTTAATCTAGAATCGTATTTGTAATAAAAATGTGTGGAATCGTGTGGCTCCTTGGATCGACATTTTCACCAACATATATACAATTTCAATTTGATTTCCTGCAACCGTCGACATTCCATTTTTAAGTAGCAATCACGACATGTGATTCCAATTTTATAGATGTAGCAAACGGTTCCGCATGCAAAAATAAGTATAATAAGTATTTTTTTGTGCACTTTGATTAAAGAAACAATAAATTACAATCTACCTAGCCTTTTCCCAAATATATTGGGGTCGGCTTGCAGTCTAACCGGATGCAGCTGAAAACCAGTATTTTACATGAAGCGACTGCCTATCTGACCTCCACAACCCAGTTACTGGGTAATACGACACCCCTTGTAAAGACTGGTTATCAGACTTTCGGGCTTCTGACTACCCGTACCTAACGACTGTCGAAGCCCGAAAGACTTCGAACGACCCGTAACGACTGTCAAAGATCCAAGAATGATGAAATCAACAGATGACAGCCGGGACCAACGGCTTAACGTGCTTGAAGCACGCGGAGGGATCGGTAAAGATAAAAATGGTCACCGACTGCGGCAAGCGGCAAGCTCATCTCGGCGACAAACAAATGTCAAAAACTTGTCAAAATGTAGGGAAATTATATGTATTTTTGACAGATTGAGACAGATCAGACTGTGAACGTTCTTAAAATTACGAGAATTGCCCCTCAGACTGTGAACGTTCTTAAAATTACGAGAATTGCCCCTCAGATCAAACCCGTGCGGCTGTTATTACCTACTTGGTCACGAGCCTTCGATTAAGGAAACAATTAGGGAGAAAAATTATGTCTTACCTACTTAAGTTTTTGCCACAAAATAAAAAAACGGGTTAAAAATGGAATGAACACACCAAATGAACACCAAAATCACCACAATCCAATCACCAATTAAATTAAAATCACATAATTTTTTTGTTAAAGCTAGTTTTAGCAGTAAAATTGTTAACATTTCAATTCAAGTCAGTAAGTAGGTTTTATACTTGTTTCGAGTTTCTGATAATTTGTGTCTTTTTTCATTTATGTTTTTATTAGATACTTTGTAGATTTTCTTGTTATAAATGTTTGATTGATTTTTCGTATGCAGACTGGGATAGTCACTAGATATACTTACGCAGTTTAATTTACTGTCGTATTGTCGGTAACTCACAACTAAAGCTTTTGCTTTTCAACATACAGATCTCCGTAATATTTTCTCTTCGCGAAAAAAAATATATACAAATGTATACATCGAAGACAAGTGTTAAAACCGGACTAGCCTCCACCTCGACCCGTAAAGCTTATTACATCAAAGTAGATACTACAATATCAGATAACATTAACCATTCAGGCTCAAAATCACACAAACAGTTATTATATACACCGCAATTAGAAATGTTTGCACTTCTGTCTAAAACCTTTAGCCTATTAGAATCATGCAAATTGCCCGGGCAATCGTAATAGCCTGTTTAATATCAATCGATTTTAATAAGCAACGCATTTGTAGGCTGTATTCTGCGGGCCTTATCTCGCCATTACCTCACCGTCACTCAAAATGTAATATTACTAATAATAAATATTGAAGGCACTGTGGAAAGATGAGCGAGGAATGAGCGAAACTGAGCTAACTGAAAAAGAGTCTTGATACTTTAATTCAAGGGGTAATATTCTCGAATCAGAGTGTAATGTGTCGAAAACTCATTAAGTTCAGTTCACGAAAAGGTATCACCTTTAAACTGGTTGTAAGCTAGAATTTAATCTAGCTTAGCCGTGCTCCTATAAATCCTAGTTGGTCTAGATTTAGCAATGGTGGCTAGTTCTGTATTTGCATAAGATGGCGCTTAACGCGTTAGCGAGGAAACATTCATCAAAACATTATAACTGGCTGAAATAAAATGTATCCTTATTTTTTTGTTTATTATAATAATCGTTTTAAATGATGCGGTTATTTATATTATCATGGCAGTCATTGAATCATCACTGCATCATTTCTGCATCTGTTTAAACTGGAAGTTGACACCAACATGTTCTTGTTCAGTGTTCTTCCTCCTATCTCCTTACTATCTATGCTGTGCCCGACAGGGTCCATAATTGTGGCTAATATAATTATTTCCCTACCAACTATATACATTATGGTACGCAATAAAGAATTGTGAATTGAGAAAATAGTTGGAAAAAGTCTCGGTAAATGTTAATGTTGCCGTCATTGAACTTGCTCTCAGACTTTTGGGCTTTCTGACTACCCGTACCTAACGACTGTCAAATATCTACGAATGACGCCGGGACCAACAGCTTAACGTGTTTTTCGAAGCACGGAGGGGTATCGACTATGTAAAGGATTGCAAATGGTGATTGTAACTTTTTCTTTTAGAAACTTAGACAGAAGGATACTGTAGTACATTGATAACATTCACAGGTATCCATATGTATTTCAACCAGGCAACAGTTTTTCTATACCGAGCACAACAAGGTAAAATAACAAGCTGATGACTGAAATAAATTAATAGTTAAAGGAAGTGCCTACCAACTTAAATTGTCCGTTTATCCAAATCACAACTGTCATGCTTCGACAGTTTTATGAAATGGCCTATAACACGGTAAACTTACATAGGGTGTCAGTTTGCTTATCAAATAATTTCCCTGATTTAACATATACCCTTTAACTTATAAACGTGCTTAAAGTTAAGTAATGATTAGCGGTTATTTAACCATACATTTTTGACGGTTAAACGTATCTTAACTTTAAGCAACGTTTATAAATAAATCCCTAAAAGCTGAGCTCTGTAGTGCTAGTATGTTCACGAATTAGATTAAAAAGCATTGACAAGATAAATCCAAGCCATTGCTTAGCAATGATCATTGGCAACAGCAAACTAGACGAGAAATTATATCCTTAGTAATGTTATAAACGGTAGTAATTTTCTTACCGTTATTAACGAGTAGGCCTTTCCTTCCCGCGAGCTGATTACATTAGTAACGATTTAAATAATATTTAATACTAACAGTTCTATCCGGATTTGCACGGTTTTAATTTGCGAAATAACTTTTTTTTAACATCATCAAAGCAATAAAAATAATCCTGTCATTAAGCAAAAAAAGGGGTTAACCTTGGAATGAGAGATAGTAAGCTAGAAACACGTATGAGTACACCTTCATTTTGGTGTTCTAAAAGTTGTCTCAAAGTCTCATAAAATCTCGTGTCTAGTTTGTAAGTTATTCAAGGTCAAAGGTCACAAAATTCGCGATTATCTAGGTTTCTATAGCTCCAATGATGTTGACATCTATTATAAAAATTGTAGAGCATAAAATTAGCGTAAAATTTTGTTCCAAGCATTTAATTATAATATTGATTGAAATAACACAAAGGGCTGGTAAAGTCAAATTCCGGGGATTTGCTCTTATAAGAGCCGTTTGCGGTGGGTCTTGGAAAGCAGCGATTCGTTTCATCGTGGTGAAAGGATTCGCCATCTAGACTCTGTGTAACCAAGTGCTAGGTGTCCAGAACGACGCCGTAGAAGTGGCGAAGTTTTCACCCAACAAGATCTGAAATAATGTCGTGCCAGTGACACGAAGGAGAAGAAGCTCAAGGCCATAGTAGAAAATCTGCGGAAATTCACGTTAACTTCAACATAGAATAATCAAACCTTGATCCTTTCGAAGATTGTTGGTCCCACCTAACTCAAAAATCTACCTAACTACTTTGGCGATTTGCAGTTTTAGGCTGTGTTCTAACCGAAAGTACCTGCCGCGCGAGTACGCGATGACCATGACAATACAAGGTACGAACTCACGCGATCATCAAGTCGCGCTTAAAAAAATCGCGTCGATCGCTTGATAGTCGCTTTCGGTTAGGACAAGTAGTCAAGATTTCCTCTGGCATAAAGGTTTTATCATTATTTTATCTATTGGACACACACACTCTATTTTACACTTTACTCATGCTCTAAGTTGTAATTTCCGGGCCCCTAAAACTCCAACCTTTCCATCAGAAATCAATATATTTTGCCTATTTCTTATTTAGCATCCACAGCTGTCCTCAAGAAACCAAATCATCATTAGACCAATATTACGAAGACCTAAAATAAATAAATATATCACTGGTTTATAAATAATTATTTTGTTTACTTTTTTGTACGCAGGGAAACATGTCAGGTTCAAGATGCATTTACCAATCCGATTTTTATTTGAAAAGGTTCATTAGTATTCAGCATAGCAGCTATAAACAATTTTTGATGATTTAAAAAATTATGTCAGAACCACAAATCCACCTTCAGATTCACCTATGACAGACATACTGCTTCCGTTCAACAAACCAACCAACTATCTTCTTCTGTGGTGGCAAAGTTAGTTGGCGAAATGAAATGAAATTGTTTATTCTGTATATGGGATATCGGAATCACTTTTAGAGGTCAATTATAAAAAAAAAATAAGCTAAATGAGGTTGGCATTTCCTATCTGACTACTCTGAGAAGGAAGGCCGAAATAAAGTCAGAGGTCACAGTCTTTTTTAATTTCCAGACATAATCTTGGTCAGATCATGTGAAGACCATGTAGATTGATGTCTGAAATGGTATTTTGAGGAAAGTACCACACTGATTTGAGTGGACTAGTCCAATTGGTGCAAACATTTCACAGATTGTGTGGCTCAACTCACGCGAGGCTTACGTATCTAGCATCTTCGCGCTAATATTGTTACTTTTTGATGCACTCCAGCACAAACTATACAAAACACAGATATTACAAACAAATGTAAAAGCATTAAAACACATAAACCCAACATAATCAAATCAACAATTACAACAAAGTGCAAATAAACAGACAATCGAACATTTCTTAGATAAGAGAGCGTTTCAAGGCTTAGAAATTCGCCAGTTGTGTCGAATTATCATTGGAATGTCAGATCAATTTGCTGTTACACTGTCGTTTTGTCGACGACTACTTGACGTTAGCTTACGGTTTTATTACAAGTGACTGAGTTAGTTAACTATGAAATAGTATTCAATGGGCTGTTAAGAAAATTGTTATTTAGATGGTTAGATAAACTGAGGCTACGGTTTTGTGGATCCTTCGGGATACATTTCACTCGGATTACATTGAATCATCATCTGCCTAGCCCTTTCCCTACTATGTTGGGGTCGGCTTCCAGTCTAACCGGATGTAGCTGAATACCAGTATTTTACATGGAGCGACTGCCTATCTGTCCTCCAAAACCCAGTTTCTGGGTAATACGATGCCCCTTGGTAAGACTAGTTGTCAGACTTTCGGGCTTCTGACTACCCGTAACGACTGCCAAAGATCCGCGAATGACAGCTGGGACCAACGGCTTAACGTGCTTTCCGAGGCACAGAGGGGTCTCGGTATGTAAAGATGATAACCCATCCACAGACCAACCGCGGCAAGCGTAGATTAACCAGATCGATCGACCTGCGCGGCTGTTATTATTTAGCCACGGGCCCCTCATTCGGATTACATTGAATATTATCTTAAAAGAAGAAGAGTTATTTTGTTGCGTCTATCTCGTAGTAATTAAAAAATCAATACAGCAAAGTCGGGTTAGTTACACCATTTATAATTCAAGAATGGCTTTAACGATTTTTTTTTTTTTATTACCTGTGATTTGTTATATTTGTCTCCGCCCCGAATAACAGATTAAATATTAAAACATGAAAAAAAATTATGAAGGTAATTCATTTTCTCATACATTTAGGCGGTCAGCCAGTGTAATAGGTAATGCTTTCCTCATAGAAATCCCGTACTTATGTTCGCTTAGATAACTGGTTTTAACATTTTTATACGGTGGGTAGTCAGTTCTCTTACTATCAAAATCGTTTATTTGCATAAAATGCTCTAGCTACAAAAGATGTTACATAATATTTCAGTGCAAAGACACATTCCGTCATGTAATGATAGTAGGCAAATATTTAATAGATAGAGACAAATTAATAACAATTTTATGGTATTAATTATTCTTTAGATTTTAGCGTTAAGAAGTCTAAGAACAATTTGTTAAATTCAGCACCAATTTAAAGAACAATGGCGAACGTCCAAACAAATTTTTGTTGACTTTTTGCGTCTATCGTAGAAAAATATCTTAACTGTTACACAAAAATTATATAAATAGTAAAGTGAGTAGTTAACAAAGTAACACAAATATTAAAAAAAAAATACTATAATGCATTTCGGGAGTGGTACGACTGGCATAATTTTTTTACCATTCTGTTTGATGTTCCAGCCCTAAATATAGCCAAATGTCCTAAGGGCTGTCTTCCTATAACACACGTATGAGTACAAAATCAAATACGTAGTTAGGTACTATATTCAAAAACTTACGATCCGTAATGAAATATGAAAACTATTGATTTCACTTTTTGTTTCGGGGTTCATAAACAAAAAGTGAAATCAAAACTCACCATAATTGAATTCAAATTTCTACCCTAAAAGGTATCTTCATGTATCTAAGTAATAATTTATACAAAATCCATACACTTAGTCAATCGTTATTCCCGCATGAAAGCCTATTACTCGAAATTGTCCGCAATTTCCTTAGTATCAGTTAAACGATTTGCAAATGCCGATTTCTCATACATCATAATTCTTGGGCTCACAATGAAATTGCCAACTCACTGCTTACTACACATTTCCGTATGTTTGTTCTGCTAAACAAGACTTACGTGGAATAGATAGGAGGGAATAATGTTTGAGTTTCTGTTTCTAAGATTTTAAAAAAAAGGTAGGCATGGCCTATTACTTATTATTTACCTACTAGTTTTGCCCGCGTGGATTTCGGAGATTTCATGGGTTTTAATTATTTTTGCGGGGAATTATTTTTCTAATATATAAATAAAAAAGCCTAAGTACTCCTTTATAACATTGCTTTCATTCAGTGCAAGTCCCGTCAAAATCGGTCCAACCGCTTCGGAGAAACAGACATACAGACAGAGACAAAAAAAAAGTTTATTTTACTTTCATAAGCATTTAAGTAGAAAAAACTGTTATTTTGGCATTACAAACAGACATTTCTATTTTATTTATCTGTATAGATTAGATCAAATCTTTCACTCTTCCCTCGTAATTACAGGGTTCCTTTCAGACTTCGGACCATTTGGACTCTGTGTCACGTCATGGGCGAGAAAAAGATTGCTGCATACATTTTGTATGATCTCGTTTACACAAATACTGCCCCGGTGGCCCTGATCCGGAACTGTATGAATAGAGTTTTAGCTTCCCAAAGACTGAAGGTTTCTATGAATGTTCACAGGGCAAATTGTCGTAATCATCAAGCGTTATCTAGAAGGAATGGTGATTGCAGGTTGGTGGGAATGCTGTCCTGTTGACCCAAGGTACATTTTGTAAAATATGAAATGTTTATTTTCTTGTGACTGTACTTACCTGTCATAAAGAGAAACCTAGATAAGAAAGATTTCAAAACAGAAGAAGAACTAGCAGGGGATCATGGAGGGGGAGGAGGGGTGGAGGAGGGGCTCAGGGGATCAGACCGGAATAAATTGATAAGAAACGGGTGGCTTATTCTTTAGACACTGGGGTGGTCATGGTCGTGATCCGTCAAAAGCAGGATACACCATGCCACAGACAGTACGAGTTCTTTCTCTTGGTTCTTTCTCATACCCATACATAATGTACCTATGGGTAATTGTGTGGTAAGTATAAAGCGCTTGGTAACAATGTAGTTTGAACTAAAACCTACTTAGTCACCGATCAGCGACCTCAATACGAGGTTTATTCAAGTCATTACGATCAAACTGTAGCGACCATATTTATTTAAAAGTATAAGGAAAAGTCAATTTCCATTCAAGGCTAAGCATTAAGTACTCATTTAGCTTCCATCGTCCCATTTAATGGAACTTCGCGTTTTATTGTTTTTAAAATATAAGCCCTAGATTTTTTGGTTGTAAAACGATTTATTACCGAGCGATTGAAAATGAATTAAAATAGATGAGGGAATGGTAAATGAAAGGACAAAACTACGTCATTACGCATAAATTATTAAGTGAAACTTCAACCTTATTTAATACTTCGTTGTTTATTAGAAACTAGTTGACCCGGCGATCTTCTTACCGCCTCAGAATCAAAACACAAAATGTATGAAAAAATTTATTATCTTCATTATTATTTTTTTCGTGTTTTTTCCCTTGTTTTAATAGTTATTCTGCTATCAAAGATCATAAAAATCGGTCCAGCCGTTCTTGAGTTATAAATGGTGTAACTAACCCGACTTTGTTTTATATTTATACTTTGGCTTCTGCCCCTCGTACGCCTTCCAAAGGCCCCACGATCCCGAGAAGTATCAAGACGGCTACGTCTTCCGGTACGCGGTCGCCACTCCAGAACCTTTCGGCTCCATCGGCCATCTGTTCTGCGAGCAATGTGCCCTGCCCACTGCCACTTAAGTTTGGAAATTCTTCGGGCTATGTCGGTTACCTTGGTTTTCCTGCGCATCTCCTCAACAATAATATACCCTCATTTTATTATAAACAATTTTGTTGTTGAAAGTACCAAAATCAAAATCAAAATCAAAATATTTTATTTCACATAAACCTACATGGGCACTTATGAAACGTCAGAAGCTAGGTGCACGGTTCCAATTGGTCGTTTCCTATGGAGAAGAACCGGCAAGAAACTCCACGGTTACTCTTTTAAAAATATTTGCGTTTTTACAATGTTTTCAAGTTACAATAGCTATGGGAGGACTGCATAGGCCTGTCAACAAGTACCAGGTACTTGATAATATAAAAAACCATATACAGATCTAAAGTCTAAAAGGCCTACAAAGTCCTCACATTTACAAAATTAGAATCCATGAAAAGGATAAAGTAAATTATAAAATTTATAAAAACCTACTAAAACCAAGTGATATGATTGACATTACAACCACTAATAAAGTGGTGAAAAATTAGAAATGTCTATACAATGTCAAATAATAAAATTTTATGTCAAAGAAGTATATAAAAAAAATAAACATCTTGATTTGAGAGCAATTAATAGACATTTAAGCAGTTATGCCGTTAATGAGATGCCAGGGAAGCCACATGTGCAGAAGGAATTATTGCCAGACTACCTTGTCTTCAACGTAGTCTTTAATCTTATAATATGCTTTTTTGATAAGGACACGTTTGATGAGGGTTTTGAACTTTCCATCGCTAAGTTCTGTAACCGGCTTTGGCAGCTTGTTATAAAAACGGATGCTGTTTACAAGAAATGACTTGCTAGTTTTAGTTAATCTAAATTTAGGTATCACAATTTCATGTTTACTACGTGTATTTATATTATTTATATTACCCGCATTCAGATTTTTTTAAGCATTTGGGATCCAACGGAAATAGTTTTTGGGATATAACGACAATAAAACGAAATTCTCTTGCATTTTTTAAATTTGGGATCCAACGGAAATACAAAATAATGTTTTGAGGGATCCAACGCCAAAAAAATAAATCGAACCGAACCAACAACAATCGAAATTATCTGTGAAATTATTATCATTATTAGCAGTGGTTTAGCGATTGACTGCTGCGCAGCATGTCGCGGGTTCGATTCCCGCACGGAACAAATATTTGTACGACCTACAAGTTTGTTCCGGGTCCGTATTTACAAAAAAAATAATAATACAAAAGTAGTTTATCAGCCATCTCGTTACGATAGCACAAGCATTAGGTTGTTTAGCTTGGGACTATATGGCGTTGTGTGAAATGTCCAAGGATATTATTATATATTATTATTATTATACTATCTACCTGCGTAAACACAACTTCATAGAGACAAAGAGTAAAAAAAAAAAACATTAATATGTTTGTTTTCACTCTAAAACCAAAATAGAAGCGCCCCAACTTCGAGCCATCATAAAATTAACACACAACCCCTTTATTTACCTTTCCACTACAAAATAAACTGATTAACTGTAAAGACCGTGTCACACGACCCATGTCCGCAGCCTACCTAATAGGGCACATTAACTAAGAGACACGAAGCTCAACTCCTATAAAAGAAGTTGAAAAAAACTAACGACTCCGAATCACGCATCGAAAACTTGGCCGAATTAAAAGTTGCCTGTAATAAACAATAAAAAATGCCGAATAGGCTGTTTCTTCATTTGATACAAGTTTTTGTAATGATCCAACTATCGTATGAGAACTTTGGCTAGGGATGGTAGGTTCGTATTGTGTTTGATGTGTTAAATTCTAAGGGTTTGGCCAGACGGTCGACTGTTCGATACTGTTATCAGTTGATACACATCTTGCATCCAGATAATGGAAGCAAAATCCTTTTTGGGAGGTGTGAGACATAAATACGATGCATGGTGGTTATATGACGAATTCAGCTGCCCATTTCCCCTTGGACCTATAAACGCAAAACACGCATATAAGGGTCAATCATCACGAAGAAAAAATATTGCAGTTGTTACAGGTCATGATAGAACACAGGGCTTACACTTTCGTATTTCTACAACGACTTTCAACAGAATTGACATAAGCTTTTCGGAAACTTTTGTCAGTTCCATACTTTTTTAAATTTTCCACCATCGTTATTGATGATAGAATGTCACTTTCTCTTAGTCTTCAGGACAACCTTGTGCCCTACTAACAATATGATCTCGTAATGACGTTTCATACATGAAAAAAAAAAGAAAACTTACGACTGGAGCCGAGTGTACGCGATTCAGCGTCACCGACGGACTGGACCCGCGTACCCATACCAGATTCAGCATCACCAAGTGCGTCCGTTCAGGGGATCTACTCCAGCATGAAATCCGTAGTTTCAGCCGAAGTTACGGGCGATTTCTGCTAGGTCTTACTTACTGATATAATGATTACTATGATTAGTTCGAGTAGAATAAATTATCATCTGCCTAGCCTTTTTCGGGTCAGTTTCCAGTCTAACCAGTTGCAGCTGAGTACCAGTATTTTACATGGAGCGACTGCCTATCTGACCTCCACAACCGAGTTACTGGGGAATATGAAAGCCCTTCCCCGTCACTTTTCCCTAAAGGTTCATTAGAAAACCAGCGTCAGACAGCATCTGTCTGGCACCCGCATAAGTGTTGATCCCGTGGGAATATCGGGATAAAAATAGCCTATGTGTTAATCCAGCTACCTCCACACCAAATTTTATCAAAATTGGTCGAGCCTTTAGAGCGTGAAGAAGTAACAAACATACACACACACACACACACACACTCACAAACTTTCACCTTTATAATATAAGTGTGATGAGATTTGCCTGTCCGAAAAAAATATTTTGTCCGTTGTATTGACGGATCAAATACTTCCTGACGGGCTCGCATCTTTGTTGACGTACTTAGAGATTAGACCCCAGTTTCGTTCACGTTTCAGAAAGTGCAAAGTGCGCCGAAAGCAATTTTCACTTCAAAAATATCATTTTTTCTAACCTTAAGGAAGCGCCGTTTCAAATGCTAAATTGTAATAATATGACAAAAAGTCAGTCGTGAGCATGGGCCCTAAGTGTAACTATAGTTTTGATTGACAAAGTTCTTGCGACAGACATGGCAATACATAGTTTTTATGACACCGTTTTTGTGACGCTTTCTGTTAATTCGACGTGAAATTGAACGTTTTTAGTGTAAGTATTTAACTTTTACATTGTTACTCGTATAGACTTGGTTACGCAATGGTTAATTATAATTTTGTTAGTTGTTTTTCAAAGTTTATGTCTATGTAATAACGTCTACGTACTTACGTAGTACTCAATCTCAAATCTTCTTAATAATAAATTACGTGTCACGACGTTTGTCCGCGATGGACTCCTAAACTACTTAACCGATTTTAATCAAATTTATACACCGGTTTCAGTTTGATCCAACTTGAAAGATAGGAAAGAAAAAAAAAAAAAAAGTTAGCCACAGCAACACGTGGCCGGGTCAGCTAGTCAATTTATAAATGGTAGGTAGTATTTGCATCACTACTTGTTTCTTTTTATTTTACATAGATTTGGTAACTACTAAGGGTAAATTTCACCAAACTTTTATATATAGAATAAGTCCCCTGAAAATAAAAATTAATTTTGAATTTTTGACAGTTTTTCCATACTAGAACTGTCATACGTCAATTTTATTCCAGGGATAAAAGATTATCTGACTAATCAGCCCTTAGTTACCAAATCAAATAAATATTATTAATACTATTTAATTACAACTTTTTCTAAAAATCTGCCCCTAAGACGACCCACTGACCCTGTAATATTTTATTTTACTAAACAGCCAAATTTAAACATCACCATCAAACTCAATGTCGCCAACTTAAAAAGAACTCTTTAGCGTTGTAAGAACTAATATTTTCCGCTTACTTCGATAAGAAAAATGGTTTGCGTGTCACCGTATCATTATGCTATTGTCATAAGGGCTAATAGTTCCACAAGAATCATACAATATGATAATAAAATGGACCTTTAAGTCTTTAAATTGTCATTATGTCTCTGCAGCTCGATTTTCTTGACTACGAGCTAATCAATGTCGTATTAAGAATTATTATTCTGTGAGTCGTTTGTGATTACCTAACTAGGGTCGTTATGACCAATTTGTAATTGCTACCTACTTATGGCATTTTTTTTTCTTTACTAACTGCAGTTAAACGGTTGTTTGTTCGTGGATAATTGACAACCTCTATGATGTTACTTTTCATGAAAATCGTCTTGTTAATGTTGGAAATCTCTGGTTGTTTATTGCATTTCGGTTTTTTACTTTTGTATGGGAAATATTTTGGGAATACTTTTTGTAGTACAATGACGTGGACCTACAACTTAACACAACATATCACGATCAATGGTAGATTCTAATCTACCATTGATCGTGATATCAAATAGCTTATTGTCAAAAATAACATACTTACAACATATTATATTTTTGGGGTGCAATACACTGAGTACAACACAATTGCCAAATCGTCATTCTTGTATCATAGTTATTTCGTGTGCATTACAAAGTTTTTTTTAAATAGTTCGACTCAAGGACATCAATTGCCAGACTCTTGGACCCTGGATGATCATCCAGGGTCCAAGGGTGTGGTGGCTACTATGGTGGGTTTTTAGGCAAATCAAATCAAAACATAAAATTTCACAGAATCCAACATGAGCACTTATGGAATGTCAGAAACGGAATTGGTCGTTTCTCCTGGACTAGAGCCGGCAAGAAACTCCACGGTTACTCTTTTAAAAATAATATTGGCTTTTACAATGTTTTCAAATTACAATGTTAACGTTAAGGTTATATGGGAGGACAGTGTCAATAGAAGAATTGCCAGGTAATGTTGACGATGACAAAACCCTGAACTGAAGGGCCATTGTTGACTCATTGATTTGGCAAATTCTACTCATAAAGTACAATCTATTCCTCCATTCCAATATCCAAAATTATGGACAATTACTGTAACTCAACAAATAAACAAGTAATGAAGTCACAACTGCACACTAAACTGTGATACAATTTATTGCAATCGCCGCTACCAGTGAAGGGGTGCAAACGTCTGTAGGCGCGTTACTATTACCCAATAAATCTTAGTGGACTAACGAATGAGAAGACAACTGGGCAATAAATGGCCATATTTGAATTTAACGCCTTTCCACGTATTGCTGTGTACGATTTAGTATAGCCTTTTAGGATTGGAGCTTCTGATTCTGAGGGTCTAAGCAGACGGACTGCATTTGAACTGCATGCCAGCTGCAACATCGCAGCCAATGCGATGTTGCAGACCCTAAGCTCAGGTTTTAATATTAGAAGATTTAATATTTTCTTTTACAAATATTATTACTTTTTTCTTGGAGGCTGGGTTCGGGCCCAGTTTGGCAAATGGCCAATTATCTTGAGCCTTAGACATAACTGGCGAAATGGGGGTGCGCTATCTAGTAATACACCATTGGGTAGGCCAAAGGCTGTTCTGGGAATCTAGGCGTGATGTTTTGTTCAGTTTTTATTTCTTCTAGTAAGAAGATAAAACCAGCCGATGCTGAAAATAGAACTTTATCGAAAAAACAGTAGTTGAAGAAACTACTTTTCAAAGTAAGCTTCGGAGAGTACCTCATTGTTTTATTTTTTATTTTTAACGCAATAACTGATATGCAGCCAGCTAGCGGGATAGGGGATATTTTTTTTTTTTAATATATCATCTAATTTGCCAAACCTGTATAGTCACACTGTTGGGCAAAAGTGTCCCCTACAGCTTTGAAGTCTTTCCACTCTTCACTGTGTGTTGTCTACTCCGGCCAATCTCCCACAAACGCCTCTAAAACGTCATGACGCCAGCGTTTCCTCGGCCTCACTCGGCGACAACGCCATCTTCGATTCATTTCAAAATCTGTATTTTTCGAAGTAATGAGCATTTCTACAAAGTTTTGAGACAGAGACGATAAGTAAAAATATGAACTGAAGGCTATTATATTTTCTATAGCTTCTGCCCGCGGCTTCGTCTGCGTGAAATTTCTTGTCGTATCCCATCGTTTTCCCGCGATATTACTTCATTTTCGCTTAGCTTCTTAGTATTTTGGGCTAAGAACAAGACTTTCTTTTATTTAATTTTTGCTCTGCTCCTAAGTGTTTTAGCGTGTCAGTAATTGTTAAGCCCTATAGCCGTCCTCAAAAATTGGGCTATCAAATACAATAATATTTTTTCAAATGCGACTGGTACTTCTAGAGATTAGCGCAAACCAACAAAAAACTCTGCAGCTTTGTTTTTAGTAAGTATAGATTAGTATATCGTGATTGTTTCTAACTCATAAGTGGTACATTAGAAGTAATGAGAACGTCCAAGTTATAATGCAAGGTAAGTAACGAGGGAGCGAGGGGGTTCACTAATTTATTAACCAAGGCTATCGAAGGCCCACCATACAGAAATTAACCTCTACCGTATTAGCTTCATTGTGCATATTAGTATACGACGATTTATAGTTTTGATACTTTGAGATAGTAGTAAAAACTACTAACGACCTAGACGAGTATCGCAAGGGTTGTATCTAGGTGGTTCTAGAAAAGAATGCCTGGAAGGATCTGACTCAGCAGTGGGACAATGAAGGCCAAGTAAAAAAAAAAAGTGAAAATTAGTGAAAATTTTACACCAACACTGTTAAAATATGTTGGGCAATTTGAGCATTCTTCATAGATTATCGTTTCAGCAGTTGGTGGATCCTGCAGCTGAATGATGGTATTATAATGTGGATTGCTACTTTTCACAGTTTCCTAACGATGCTGATAGTCATTGGTATTGAAAAAGGTTGTTTTGATATTTTGGTTTCCAAAAATCTGTTTTCTTAAATTATTTAAAACGAAGCACGGTAATCAGTGTTTTCATAATTTATTATTCATCTATTTCCCAAAAGCAAATCGTTTATTTTTTATTTTATAACCTGCTAGTGTACCGGCGTATCCTGAATGAATGAACCTTACAGCAAGCCTAGCTTTGTAGGACGCCTCGACCCAGATTGACCGACGACCTTAGAAAAGTGATTGGTACAGACTGGATGGGAAGGCGGTAGATGGAGCGTTGTGGCGCAGCCTGGGAGAGGCCTATGACCTGCAGTGGACTCAATAGGCTGAGTTTATTGAGGTGAACCATAATTAATACAACATAAAAATTACTGTGTTAATTCAACCGACAAAGCTAAACTTGCTAGATGCTAGAAACTTACATTTAACCTCAAAACTAATAATCAAGTATCAAGATCAGTCACTTCTACAAAGACGTACACCACGGGAACTCATAATAGGCTTGAAATTTTCTTATAGCTCAACTTTTACGTAGATTTTCTTGGTACGGGGGTGGCTACCGGCTAAGTGACTACACCGGGCTATTACCTCACTAATCTAAATTGATGGGGCGTCCAGAAACCGGGTATTTTTTCATAACATTAGTAATTTTTTCGGCGTAAAATAATATAATAAACATAAGCCCCCGTTTCATTACTTAAGGCGTTAGTATTGAATGCCGGACGTTATGGAACGATTATGCGCCTTTATGGCATCATTCCGACGAAATTAGATTTCTAGTTTTATGATTTCCGTATTTGTGGATAATTGTTTTTTTTATGGCCATTTATATGTCAAAATCAAAAGTCATTTATTCAAACTAGGCAGAGAATCAATGGCACTTTTTGAACATCGAAAACTACATAACGGCTGCCCTTCACCACGTTCTATTGCTTTAGCTGGGAAAGAAGTGGCGCAACAAACTCCCCAGCACCACAGCTGTCTGTTAAGTTAGAAGAACTTGATTCCAGGTGAAGGAAATGGTCTGAAATCACCAACACTCGTACAGAGCCAGCATCGTGATTCCATGCAGAATCCTCCGTTGACGTATGTGAAGAAACTTTTCCCTAACATTGAGTAGGTACTGATGTACAGACGCTAGCACATCAAGCTACCCGAAACTGCCAAATTTTCTCAATCAACTTTAAACCTTATGCTTTAGCGATAAAGTTGAAAAGCGGTTAAAGAAATTTGACAGATTGTAGTAGCTTGATGTGCTGGCGTATGTACCCAATTACTGCTGATGTATGCCATTTGAAATATCGTAATACTCAGTACACTAGCACCTGAAATTATTTTAGACCTTTAGTGGCAATTTACACTGAACCGCGAAATACCGCTCTTCTCTCTCACACATTCTCAAATTTGTACTCATTTGACAGTGGTAACACTATGACCTTGAGTTGACCCAGCTTAGTACGAAGTTTCAATAGAATAAAAGATCAGATTATACTGGTTTAATTACCACGGTCAGTGCGGTCTACCGTAGGTGCTAGTATCATTCCCAATCAGAACCTTTTTGAAAGATATTGCTAATCCATTGCTCCATATGTTCGAAAAATGTATAGTATGCAACAACGTAAACAACACAATTAATGCTGTTAAACTTTAAAAATTAAAGCCATTGCTACCGATAGTGTGTTACGCAATTACCCACCTCATCATTGCGTAAGTAATTATTGCAAGTAAGAAATTATTATTAGCTATGTCTCTTTAAACATCACGCCTGTATTCCTTAAAAGGGATTGCCAGAGGTGTACCCACATTTACCCTTTTATGTGTAAGTCCCATTTCATAGAGGGCAAACCTTTAATCAGGCACATATTTAGAATATGGGCTGCTATTGAAAATATCCTGATGGAATAACCCAACAACGCTTTAACTGACCTTGAAATTGAACCCGGGGACTCATAAGTCACACTTGAAACCTCTAGAAATCTAGACCAAAATAAATTATATCGAAAGTTAAGCTTTAACAACGTTCCACAAAATAAATTGATTAATTGATGCTACTAAAGTTATTACTCAATGTCAATGAACTTGGAAAAAAAAACATCAATTATCTTGATTAAATACTATTAAAACTGTTCCAGTAACCATGTGTCAAGGACCTTCAACATTTACTTAATAATTATTTACACACGGTCAACGGCTTCGAAAAGGATACTTTATTATTATTATTATTTCAATTACAATCAATATAGGTCTAGTCTAGACATTAACCGAATTACCTCATAATTTGTTTGCTAGATTTTTTTTAAATCAATTATTTATTTAGGAAAATTGGTTAAAGACAAATGCTATTTCATTATTTGTCGACCTAGAAACTGGGTAGTGATTGCGTTGTTGGTCTAGTAGTTGCAAGCGCTGCTACTGAGATTGAAGTCCTGGGTTCGATTCCTAGGTCGGGCAAAGTGTTATTGAATTTTTCTATCTGGAATTTCTCAAAATACTTTCTTTTTTTTTACTGGCAAATCCAGATTTGTTATTGGCGATAGGCTCATCCCCTATTACATGGGACTTAAACATAACTGGGGAAATGTGGGTGTAGTTACTGTAGTTACGCCTCTGTTCAACCCTTCAAAGAAACAAAGCGTTATGTTAAACTGGGTAATGCAAAATTAAAAGTAAAAAAACTTTTTTTTAAACAAGCTTTTTTTCGTGTTATTCTCAGCAAGCCCTTTCATTAGATACCCATATTGTAGGAGTGCATTAAAAATAACAAGTCCGCTATCTTGGGTGTTCCGCCATGTGGGATTTAGAATGACGTTACATAGCTAACCATGCATTGTCATCCAAACTAAACGTGTATACAAAATTTCAGCTCAATCGGTTGAAGATATCTGCTTCGAAATTGAGTTGCAAGAGTCCACCCGGACAAACATAGTTACAGACATACATAGTTACATACATTGCAAGTTAAATAAAAGCTTGTAAAAAGATGTCTGTCTCATCATATTTCATGCTATTAAATCAGTTCAGCTCGACAAACATCTACAAGGATGTACACTTATTAGCCAATTTAGGGCGTGACGTCAAACATTATGCTGACGTAAGAGTGTCCCACTTACAATAAGGGACAAGCATACGACAGATTCAACTTAGGTACATCCATTATCCATACTAATATTATAAATGTGAAAGTAACTCTGTCTATCAGTCTGTCTGTCCTTAATGGCCGTGGGTTATTAGGACACACGTAGCTTATTCAGCCTATAATGTTCGCACTGCTGGGACACAGGCCTCCTCTAGGTGAGAGGGAGTGGGCCGTAATCTACCACGCGGGGCCACTGAGGGTTGGTAGATGTCACATGTCTTAAAATTTTTGTTTATCGGTCTCCTCACGATAGTTTTCTTCATCGTTTTGAGAGCAGTGATGATGAAATAATTTACACAAAATAAAGCGCCTGTCTGGGTTCGAACCCACGGCCTACAACTCGAAAGTCGCGGCCGTTATCACTGGGCCACAACTACTCTACAGATTTTATGAGGTATCTAGGTAACCTTATCGTAAAAAAGCTGTTGTAAATTTTGCTGCACCTAAAATTTGACATAAATCAATCGGTCACCGTAATGTTTGTGTTTCAAAATAATCATTACAGTTATTTCGTGTTGTGTGCATGTTATTCTATTGTGTTTCACACTGCCATTAGCCAACCTCCTATTAACTAGTTGTGACATCAATTTCCTTTTTGATCCACCGGTCATTAACACGTCACAATACAACATAGGTGAATACTGTGTGTTCCAAAAGCATCTGACGAAAGTGTCAACAAACACTTCAGGTTAAATTCTTGCGCGATTTTGTCTTACTAATCTTCCAACAATTATTGTTTGAATAAGATTAAAATTAAAATTGAACATTTTGATTAGATTATTTTGTTTTTAAGATTTACACGAACATAGAGGTTATGAATATAACCTCAATTATCGTCAAAAGAAAAACATTTTTGAAGTGTTTTTAAATTAGAATTTCAGGTTTAAGTATTCAAATAATCAAATCAAAGCACTCAATTTGTAAGTGGTATCCACAAACAAACACAGAGGTTGATTTTCCGATCCAATTGTTTACATTTTAATCGGATACTTTGAAACAGATCATACATAAAACAGAGGTGGTCAATTGTCACAGATGACATTGCTTATTATTTGCCACAGTCATGTGAGTTAGTGGACTCATTGGCGATCAATTATCCGCAATTTGAAGCACTTGCCATGACGACCGAACGGACAATTTGTAAGCGAACACTAATTGCACAGAGTAGTCAAACGTCAAACTTTCACAGGCCGCCATTTTGGATTTTAGCATGTACAAGATAATTAATTCGGTGCCATTTATTGGCTTTAGAAGACATTGTCCCACTTTTTATTTAAGTGTTTTTGTGTTGACTTAAAAGGTGTATTTTAATATTCACATGACGCCATTAATGCGTATGTTTCTGAGTTCTGTCGCAATTTTAAATATGGATGCGTAAATTAAGAATGTTAATGGGAAACTGTTGCCGTATTTGGTAATAAGTACTAGTTAAGTTTGATAGGTGTCGCCTAAGTACAGTTTATTATAATAATTCTCGGAACGGAATAAGGTCGCATTTAAAAACAGGCAACCATATCTGGTAACGCGATAATTGGCACTAAACAATGTGAACAAAACTAATGATTTGGATTAACTTTACCAATATTTATTTATTGTTCACAGCTAGGTGAACAGATGACTTTGAAAAGGTGGCTGGGATAGACAGGCGGAGGTGGTGGCTCAGCCTGGGAGAGGCTTTGTGTCAGGTGATGTGGCCAGAAAATGGAAGAAAACTAAGAAGACATGCTGCTGTGCCAACCCCAAATAAATTGGATTAAGCCACTAGCATAGACCAGGGAAGCTTGGCTCATAAGTGTGTGATTGGTTCACTTACTGAATGTCTTGCTTTTATTGACAAATTGTAAACACTCGCCTCCACTTAGACCTGACTATATCCAATCATTTTGTAGTGTACAGTCAACAAAATAGATAAGTATGAAAGATCGTGGGATATAGTTGAAGTTTCGTAAGAAATGTTTGTTTTCTTGTAATAAAATTAAATATTATTCGAAAACATCTAACTATCTGTTTCTTACTAAACTTCAACTATATCCGACGATCCTGCATACTTATCTCTTTTATTGACTGTACACTAAAATTTTATTGGAAATAGTCAGTTCAAAGTGGAGGCGGGTGTTTACAATTTGTCAATAACTGCAAGACATTCAGTAAGTGAACCAAAGAAAAGCATCTTCTTGCATTGATATCCTGAACCCCAATGACGTAACGCATTTTCAATAACAATCCGAAGGAAAGTCCTAATACATTGCTTCATAGTTTTGGAAAATTCGTCTGCTCAACTACGTAAATGACGCGATGATTGTTGTTGAACTGTCGAAGTGAAAGACATTGCCATTGTAAAGCGCAGGCCACACCGTGAGCTAGCGGGCGAACAGTTTGACAGTTTCACACCTATATATCCCTGAAGGGTTAGGCAGAGGTGTACCTATAGCATTTTAAGAATCTCCAAACAAAACTGTCATACAGATGAAATTGCGTGACATGAATTTGTAGTGTATAGACAGTTGTATATAACTTTGTCGTCTCGAGCAGTACACGTGTGACCGCTGTGGAGTAAAGACGCGGACGCTTGCTGCAAGCCGATATCAGTGTAATTTGGTGGTACTTGTTCTTTCCTAATATCAGTCCTGAGTCCTAGTGTACATTACAGAATTGTTTTGTGATTCTGCCAAAGTGGCCTTTTTAGGCCCTCTGTCCGGCCGCCAGCTCGCGGTGTGCCGCCAGCTTTAGTGTGTTACTCAATTATTCCACTGGTTGTCACCTTTACCTTTATTTAGTAAAGTTATTAAGAAGAAATCACTTACTCTTGTGTAGGTACAGTCAAAGGCCCCTTTCTTGTGTAGGTACAGTCAAAGGCCCCTTATAAACATAATTGATGACACTCCATAAACTTAAATTCCGCAAACAAAAAAAAGGTTAACGGAAAAACAATAGCAGACAAAAACCTGAACACTACTCTGTACAATTAGTCGAGATTGTCCATTAAAACCGGCAGAGATTCATGCAAACGACCCCAACTACATACGCACATACAAACGAACAATCAGCACCAATCAATAATCTATTGGCAGGCCTAATGACTAGCCAAGGATGCCTGCCAGTTGTCACCGACAATTATTGGTATCAGCCGATAATAATTGGTATCGGTACCCGACAATAATTGGAATAATTAAAGCTATCCAGCTAAGTTGGTAACAATTGATTGATATATATTTTATTGGTAAGTCGTTTAAAATTATTATTTATTATTGGTATTCATTCTTGGTACTTATAACCTACTATTTCTATTGAGTTACAGAGCTGGAATCCATCTTAAAGGATTGGCCCATAATTGCAGTAGACCGGGAAAAGTGGAAAGAAGGAAGCAGGTTTGCCTTGCAAACAACAACAACAACACAATACAGGCTTATAATAATAATACAGAGAGAGCCATTTTGTTTATTATTATGTCACAACACCTCATAATCAATAAGTTCTCTTAAAAAAAATATTTAAAAAAGTGTTAAGTTCTTTTTGTACGTAACTGTACCATTGTAAAGTTAAACCCTCATTTGTGTAGCCAAGTCAAAATAAAAACGCAAAGCCATTAAAAGTTTTTTACTAAAAAGCAGTCATTTAATAAAAAAGTAAAAAAAATTAAGTGTCAAAAACATTGTAATTTTCTAGCAGAACCGGGTTTATAGCCCATTTTTTTAATGTGATTTTTATATTGTATTTTTACATTTACATTATTTATCCCCATTATAATGGAAGAAGAATTCAGTATCCAGAAAACTTTGAATCCTCAAACCTTTACCGTGGATCCAGAAACAAGAACAGAGTTCCAACAAAAAAGCAGTGCTCTTTCCACGACAGTCCCAACAGTTCTCGACCCCGAACTCATATCAGTATGTGCATGCTTACTAAGCACTGGCACTGACACTTTAGAAGATACCGCCGTGACTAAGCGAAAACGAAAAATATTGTCAATTACTCTCAGAACAGAAACTTACTTGCGTGAGCGTCGTATTCCTGAGCTCATAAGGTAATAATCTATTTATTCTATTTAAACCTAATTTATTAGTAAATGAGTTTTTTTGTTTATTGCTGAATGGGCCCTCTCTTGATCTTGATCACGCTTGATGGAAAGCGACGGATGAGGTCTATGATGGAACGAGCGTGCCCAGAAGATGCTTAAGGCACTGGAACTCTCACGCATCGACAAAACACAGCAGGCTGCTTGACGCCGGACTCCGGTGGGCGGCTGGTCGCAAACCAAGCGGGCTTAAGCCGTACCACCGTAAGGGAAGAATTGGCCAGTCAAATAAGGTGTTAGTGTGACTGTTCAGGATGCGCCGAGCGCTCGGTTCAGTTGAGTAGCTGGCGGAACAAACTGCGCTACACGAGGAGGCTTCATCATGCATCTAAAATAGTGGTGCTCATCGGCATCCTCTGTACCTTCATCTTCATAATTGGCAGCCTTGTTACACTCACTGCCGCGTATAGGCTTCCTCCCTTGTGAACCATGCTTCCCAGCAGCCTATTGCGTAACACAGCTTCAATCACAATCGAAAAGTTATGAAGGAGATTTCTAACCCCTTATGCGATAACGCAATTGAACGTGGCTGAATTGTCAAAATTAAAGACGTTGCGATGAATTGTCATTTTATGTTTTACGCAATTACCCCACTGGTCTGGGTGCCTACGCTCGAGTATAATTCCGATAGATCGACATTGTAATTGTCAGTCAAACGTCTGGGATTGGCTGGACTCACTGAGTCTAGCCAATCCCTGACGTTTAACTCAACCAACTGACGTTTGACCAATGTCGATCTATCGGATTATATTCGAGAGTAAGCACCCTGTGTGTCCCTTACTATTTATTTGGGGTCGCCACAGCATGTCTTCTAAGCTTTTACCCCTTTCTCTAGCCTCGTCATCTTTCACAAATCCATATATTTTTATTAATAATCATGTTTTTATTTTCTGCTATTTTAATTCGTTGTTTCGACTCAGAAATCGCAGAAAACCAGAGCAAAACCTTGCTCCATGCTTTTGCCAAAGTAATATGAGCAAGGCATATTTTACTACAACGAAAAAAAAACTTCTAATACTGATCACCATTATCAGTTTACTTTTGCTGATTAATGCGTCTCATATAAACTTTATAAACGCTTTTAATTTTTTTTCAGGTATATTTTAACCAAAATAATGTGCAACAAACCAATACATGTACCAACGTACGTAGCAGAACTTTTGGATAAGTGCATGATATTCCGTTCTGGTCTTGGTAAAGCCCCAGTATTGTTCGAAGATAGGTAAAGTTTGTTTTGTTTAAATTTTTTTGTCGAAACTGGCCATAGAAAATAGAATGCCCATAAATACGAACATCCTGAATAAGTGTGCAAAGCTATGTATGGGAGAGACGAGAGTAAATAAAAAAAAATAAAAAAAATGGGTGCCTAAAGATGGAGGGCGAGTTCGGCCCAGAAAGCGGTGGCGAGATGACCTGGACACGAACCGCGAGGGCTGGTCCGAGGTGGCGCGGGAAAAGAGTTCCTGGAAGGATTTGGGGAGGCCTTACCCAGCAGAGGGACAGCATAGACTTAAAAAAATGTGTCTTGCTGAGCGTGCAATCTGTTTCATGCAGCAGAATCTTCCCGATTTCTATCATATTGAAGGTAGATTTAACATCCCTAAAGGCTGTCTGTGTTTTAGTCCTTTATTCTACCTTTCCTTCTAAGAAATTCCCATGAAAAGGAAATAACCAAACTAATGAAAAACTGTTTTATTTTTCAGGCATATAGAAGCAGTTGTCAAAAGCTTTGATCCATCTGACCGAGGCTGGCTATCTGCTGGACAAGTGCGTAGGGCATACACCACCCTGGGTCTTACTCCTAAAAGTAATTTAGAAGTCAGAACAGCAACTGCAGAAGTATTGAGTTTACTAAGGGAGAGTCAAGAAAGTGAACTGCTTAGTTTATTGAACGCTGGAACCGAAATGGATGATGAATTTTTAGAGTGAGAATTTAGCAACTGAATTTTTTTTTCTATGTATGTTTTTTCGTAATTTTATTTAATTTTTATTTATGTTCTTTTATTTTTTAATAAGTTATTTTTGTTTATAAACATGTCAAACATCTTTTTTTGATCGAGAAAATGCTTAAGGACGAGATACATTTTAATCACAGCCTCTAAAAGTGAATTACAATTCTATAACTAGCTAAATTACTTTCCGAGAATATCATATCACCCTTTAAACTCCTCCCTTAATGTAAGATGCTAGATATCTTACATTAAGGGAGGGCGCCCGCGAGCAACTTAGTTGCCCAGCAACTTTTGTCTCTGTCGCTGTCTCCTCATCGATATTTGGACGATGCGTACACGGGGGCGACAGAAGCACTGCTTTTTCGTAAAATTATGCCTCAATAATAAAATATTTAGTCACCGTGCGCGTACATGCGTTGCAACAACTTGCGACAGTTGCGTCGCCCGCCTGTCTCCAAATCCGCGGACAAAAAATCTTCCCCCAGCTGTCGTGTCGCTACATGCGCGCACTTTCATATAAACCCGACTTGATGTGAGAGACAAATTAGTTGCGGAGACAAAAGTTGCTCGTGGGCAGAATTTTTTGTCCGCGGGTTTGGACGCAACTGTCACTCGTCTATTGGTTGCAATGCAAGTGCACGCACGGTGACAAAAAAGTTGCCGGCTAGCAACGAGAATATAAATAGTTTTTGCCGAATAACCAGTTGCCGCTCAACCGAAAAGTTTACAAAAAAGTAGCGTTGCTGTCACTCCCGTGTGCGCATCGTCCAAATCTCGACGAAGAGACTGCGACAGAGACAAAAAAGTTGCTGGGCAACTAAGTTTCTCGTGGGCGCCCTCTATAATATGGCTACACGAACATACACTATTTAAGTGACACAACCCAAAAACGACCAACTTCTGATGGAACCCGACAATAATTAGTATGGAAATATAGGACCACCGAGAGTTTACGTCAAGCCCACGCACCGTCTCCCGTCCAATAAACTAGAGGAATAAGGAATCCCACACTTTGCCCAGCAATTGTTGTGTCCGGTGTTAATAAAACGGCGTATATTTTAGCTATTTTGACAGTTCGAAGCTGTTCGTAATATCAAGTACACACGGTCAGTGCGGTTGGCGAACGAAATGATAAAGGGTAAAGTTGGTATCATGGAGTGCGACGATGGTCTATGGAATGTATTTTGTTTGCCTTAACCAAAGTTATATTTTTCCTATCTTTCTTAGAATGTTATGTCCGATTTTTAAATATTATTATCTAGCTAATGTTAAATTACTCAAATCTTGATTAGAGTGTAAAAAAACTATTCAGAAACGAAAAAAAAATTAAGTTATTAAGTACAGATTAGGACGTTGTCAACTTCAAATTCTCAATTCAGAAACCGGGTGTAAGTGTACAAAAACTAGAGGATTATCAAACATCCACATTAAACCAATCTGTGTACATTCATAGAATAGTAAAGTAAACTGAGGGACTATAAACTTGTTGATTAAATGTTAAGTACTCCGATAATAGGAGAAAATTTATGATGCCGTAAAAGTATCGTACTTGATTATTATTTATTTTTTTAAGGGAATGGTCTGAATTCTGGAGACGAAACTAAATGTTATTATATTATGAGAATACCAATAAAATCTACATGATAGATTGTGAGCGATAGGATAATAATATTATTATCGGTCCTCAAACAATGTCAAAATTCATCTAATGCTTTATTATCTACACCTTGATAATAATTAAATATATATTACTCAAAATGATTTTTACTTACAAGTTGTTCTTTTTTTACAAGTTGACAGTGTACTCAATCTGACACTGGAAACACGTCCTTTAAAAACCGCCAACAAACTCCACACACAAATCACCACATTACCTCCATTCTTAGCACGACTAAACAAACCATATTCTATAACAGCTATCTCCAGTCCTCTAGGCATTCGTGACGAGTTAGCTGTTGGCTGTCCTGTCTCCGGTCCGTATGTCATGGGTAATGGCTGGAAGCGACTGGTGAACCGCCTACGGTGCTCGTGAAAGCGTTCGGCTTACAACTTGATTTGTGATTTCAAAGATTATTGCTTGTACAGTCCGTTATTGAGTTTCTGTAATTTAGTTTTGAGGTTTCATTCCCTTGTAATGTTTGTAGATTGGACGCTGGCTCGTGTTTAGTGGAAGACTAAGCACTAAGCTAGGAGATTAGTTAGAACTCTTTTTTTTAATTTTCGTTAAATTTTCTGCAATTTTGATATTAGTCGACCTCGTAATTACTTTTTTCTTTAAACAACAAGTCAATCACAATCATTCACACAAGTCTGTCACAATCATTGTGATCTTTATTATCGTTACAATAAGGCTGCTGTTAGGTTGTTCTCGTCACTGCTACCAAGGGGCCTTAAAAGGCCACTGGCAGAATGATAAAACAATTCATATCACGCAATTCATCTGTTTGACAGTTTCACACCTATATATCCCTGAAGGGTTAGGCAGAGGTGTACCTATAGAATCTCCATACAAAACTGTCATGCAGATGAAATGCGTGATATGAATTATTTTAAGGTTCTGCCAAAGTGGCCTTTTTAGGCCTCCTGAGTTAACAGACTTGTCAGTGGCAGCAACCTTATTAGAATGAGAATATAGATCACTGTGATTTGGACAGTCATGCAAAATCATAGGTACCTACAATAACTGTATCTAACTGGCACATATATTATACAAATTAGACCTTGTCGTTTTATAATGCACTAGTGACATTCAACTTTAGGGTGATAAAACACTTATCAGAACGCCAATTCCCGTAATTAAAAACGTCCAAAATGTAGTCGCAATCTCATCTCAGCGACAATCAATGTCAAAGACTTGTCAAAAATGTAGGGAAATTAGAGGTATTTTTGACAGATTGAGACAGATCAGACTGTGAACGTTCTTAAAATTACGAGAATTCCGTAAAATGCAGCCGTTCTAGAAAGAAGAAAAATTATGAATAAAAATGCTTCCGTTCCAAAAATAAATCTTGTAAAACACGAGATCAATGATTTATAAAATTACGTCGACTACATAAAAGTGATTTGTCATAAAAATACAATTTCCGTGAGACCAAACAGTTAATCAACCCAACGGACATAACCTTCAAAATAAAGAAAATATCAAACATTGTTATTCAAAACCGTTATCAGAAAATGTTAAAAATATCATAGATCTTTTACTTTAATACAGTAGTCCGTTCTCTTACATGTCGTAAACAAGAAAAAATATGAGTTTACCATTGAGTTTACTTCTTATTTTACACCAGCTTCCTAACAATGAAGTACAGATATACCAAAAAAAGTATGCGCTTCGGGAAACATCGTCTCACTTCGGAAATACGAACGCACGGTGATGAGATCAGAAGGCCCATTCTCGTAATTTAAAATGTTCATAATCTAGTCGCAGTCTCATCTCGGCGACAAACAAATGTCAAAAACTTGTAAAAATATAGGGAAATTAGAAGTATTTTTAACAGATTGTGACTGAGATCAGACTGTGAACGTTCTTAAAATTACGAGAATTGCCCCTATGTTATGCTTGTTGCATACTTACTTCTAAACTTCTTCTTCTTCGTAGCACTCTTGTCAGAGCGGTCGTGGTCCTCATGTAGTTTCTTGTCTAGGGGCTGATGTGATTCGCCTCATGATTTCTCGCAACCTACTCCGATTTTTGGTAGGTATTCTTGCATACTTAATCTGTACCATGATTACAAAATGTTAGATTAACAGCGCTAGGCAATTCTAAAAAAAAAATCAAAACATTTGACAGATAGGTATTATGACGATCTGAGACCAAAGCAGGTAACACAACAGATAGAAAACTTCGGACAAACTCGCAATTATAGGTGCCTGCATCGCGGCAGTACAAAACTAAGAAGCTTTGCCTCTGTTGTTCTGTGGTGCCACGTTTGTGCTAATACGGAAACCCGAAGATTAGCGAAGCGTACACCTTTTTTGATTTACCTGTACGTTGACTTTTTCTCAAACTTTTTTTTAATACTGGCCAGTTTTAAGTTTTTTTTTGTATCATACCTTTATGACAATTTTATTAAGTCTGGGGCGTTGCCTTGTACCTATGTTCATTCATTAAAATGAAATGCGTGGTTGAGACGCTCCACCACTTTTTACTTACGTTTGTCATCTTATATGGTTTGCGAACGGCTATTTATGTACTAGAATATTGTAATAGTCACTATAATAGATACGTTATTAAAAGTGTTATTACATTCTCCTGAGTCTCAAATGGCGAATTTAATGTAACGTTATGATTGCTTGTTTTTTTCTGAGAATAATCTATTTTTCTCCTTTGCATAAAAAGGTTTTTCATTAATCAAGTTATTGAACTGAAGAAATTGAAATTTAAGTTGTACTTAAACATATTTTTGGAATCATACATACACATTTGGTTCACAAAAAATGATGCTTACCAAAACGTCTCAGTCTAAATAAAATAAATCATTTCACACCAAAAACAACCCATCTGGCGTCACATCAACACACGCATCTCCTTATCAGTCCGATCGCTGCGCAGGCGCATCCCCACGAATTATTTCATTACGGGCGGCATCTGAACAATGGACACGTGGCTGACTTCATACCTACACCTGCGTCATCTGAGGATTCCTGGCCATTAAAGTTGGGTAGGTAGGTAGGTAGGTACTTATGGGCTTGTAGCGCCATGATGAGCAGGCGGACCTTTCATAACATCTCGTAATGCTTTGATAGCATTATTTTTGATATAGCCATAAAATGTTATTGAAAATACAAGATGGCGTTGTAGTGATAAGTGCTTATGTGTAGCCGAAGCACATTTATTCATGTATTAGTATTAAGTCTGTAACTCTGTAGTCGTAATAAATCACTCGTAGCGTAGACAAGTATTTTGATTGTCTCCCCGCAACCCACACACTTTCCTAATACCTAGTTTTTTTTTTATTGCTGGGTGTACCCGCTCTTTACCTCTATCACGCCTGATGGGAAGCGATGGATGAGGTCTATGATGGAACGAGCGTGCCCAGAAGATGCCTTAGGCACTGGAACTCCCACGCATCGACGAAACACAGCAGGCTGCTTGACGCCGGAGTCTGGCTCGTAAACTAGGCGGGGCGTTAGCCCTACCACCGCAAGGGAAGAATTAGGTGTTGGATGTGACTGTCGAGGATGCGCCGAGCGCTCTGTTCAGTTGAGTAACTGGCGGAACAAACTGCGCTACACGAGGAGGCTTCTTCATGCATCCCAGCTAAGGTTTCATTCCCGTCTTATTTTTTCTTACGTGGGGGGAGGGGGGGGGTCAGAAATTGGTTAAAATTGTCTTACGTAGGTAATAAATGAACAGCCCTTTTATATTCCGATTTTCCTCATTATTCCGTAAAAAACAGCTTTCAACACCTTCCACAAAAAGATAAAACAAACACACATTTATCTCTGTTACACCAACATCAGATTAACGTGGTTTTAGTATCATGCTCATACCTAATTGTAATTCTGCCCACACGGCCGCTCCTTCCCTCCAAGAATGCATTAAAAAATATTGCTGCAAGCCTTTTTTCGCACGGGCAATATTATCGTGTGCTTAAATATTTGTTGTAGGTACTTGTAATAAGATTGCAGAGCTGTGATGTCATTTTGCTTGTAAGGACATTTTTATTTTGGTTGTTAGGTATTAGTGGCGCCATCTGTTGGTGAGTAAGTCCAAAGAACAATATTTTTTTATTTGAATGCGTGTTGAGTTTTTTAAGTTAATTGTATATGTATTGGTTTTATACTGTGTCTAAAGGTTAAAGAATACAAGATCAATACGTGTGCTGAAATATTCTAAGAAGATTCCTGGAAATTGTTATAGCTCCACCATGTCAATGGTTTCACACTGAGGTTAATCTACTGTCTTTGGAGACCGTGAAATTATTTCAAATTGTTGGATAACAATAAGTATGTGAAATACTACTTACAGAAGTAATTTCTGAAAAACTAGAACATTGGCGTGATTTAATCAGGGGTGAACTAATCAGTCGGGGTTCCAGAACAATATTATTGTTCAAATATTTTCTAACACCACACATACTCCAATTCCTCAACTCCTATCCATTATCCAATTAAAAAAGTTAAGTTATCCCCTACCATTCTTCGTTATAATTCAGCCGTGTTTTACAAAGGATTCCTAGCGTTTCAATTAAGGCAAGCGGTTTCATTAATCTCAGTTTAATTTTAACGCAAGTTTAAAGTTGTAACATACGCCACGCGCGGGCCACCCGACCAGAGGTATGGGGTGTTAAGAGCCGTTTGAAGTTACCCTTATTGGGCAGTTTGGCTCCTAGTAATGTGCTCAGTTTGCTTGCTTGAATTTTAGTGGTGATTTCTATAAAAAAAACTGTTCAAGAGAAATGGATAGAAATAGTTTATTGTTGGGATTGTAATTAACGGTGTGATATATAAATATGCCAACTACTTTCACATTTTTTTTTAAATCCTGTCACTCTCAGGTCTCTATGCCCTCTATTCCTAAGTGACATATCGTACTAACTTACGTAATAGTTTAGCCTGAAATTCTTCATAGAGTGCACGCAAAATAAGTATATGGGCGGCCGAAATCAGAAATAATCGTTTTCCGCTATCTGGACATTCATTTCTGGTGTCAAGACAGTGTGCTGTGTTCCGTGTTTCCTAAAATAAATAATTGCCATCATTACGCCGTAAGTGATTTAAAGTGCTGGCAAGGATATAATCTTGAAGTCAAACGTCACGCGCAGACTAATCTTCGGCACACTCCAACGAAGCTACTTCCAGATTCAGATTCAGATTTATTTATTTGCCAACAATGTAAATGTAAATGTTTCCGCTACATTCTACCTTACGGCATGCAAAGTCGTAAAAAACAAAAAAAAATAAAAAATATACAATTTTCATATAAATCATGCAGTCGTAAAAACTAGCGATACAATTTTTATCTAAATTGATAATTAAGTCATTCTGATTAATATAAATTCTCGCATGTCATAATTTTTTTATTTTTTATATATTTAAATATTTTCATCATTTAAAAAGTCTATTAAACAATAATAATATTTTTCCTTTCATGACTTAACTGTCTTGTCAGTCAAAATCAGCCGATCCATTCAGTAAAAATCTCACCATGCGGTGAATTGAGCTGACAATAGTGTCAAACCCCTCGCATCAGGTGGAATGACAGCTCACTTCATTTAAGTTTTAACGGTGAGGTTTGTATAGAAAACCTGACAGAAACAGAGTTTACAGCGTTAATTTTACCCAATCCAAAAACATCACAGATCGAACACCTAACCTTAAACTGCGGAAATATTCACAATAAACGTTAACTACTTAAAGTTCGTGCATCATGGACCAATAAACATAAGAATTAATGACTCATGCCGACGAAACACCGATTTTAATGCTTCGTGACGACCTGTGACAACCCATCTGTTTATTTGTTATTGAAATACGATTGTTTCGTGTTGCTGTCTGTTAGGTACAAGAAATCAATGCAGTAGATGATGTAGTGGCAGCGGTGAAGGTTTTTTCGGTAGGTGTACATTTGCGTGGTTATTTTTCGTGCGTAAATTGGTATTGATTAGGAGTTTTTCGATTGCGTGCAGGGAAAAATAAAATACGCAGAATCTGCTATTGGAAGCCCGCGCTGGTGGAGCTACGATCTTGGCATCGGATCTGGTAATGGACGGGTGACAGTGGGTTTGAATGGAGTGTTAGTTTAGAGGCTTATGACCAGCAGAGGACTGTTAGTTGGTGATGACGATAATGTTATTTGCATTGATCAAGCTTGGTTTTGAATAACCGAAGTTGTAAGCTTAGAAATAAATCTAGCACCTTCCAAATTGAAATAATCTATAACGTATTCATCACACACTTTACAAAAACGTAAAAGATATTCCGTTTGCGTTACGTACCCAAATAAGTACCTAACTAAAGAGACAATTATTTCCCCACACGATGTTATATACACATCCATATGTAGAGACGTACTAGTAATTGACACATAAAGGAATATTTAAAATATAATAAACCTTCTAATCAGTTCATTAAAGTCGATTAAACTTCGGTGCCATGCGGCCTATGTTAATATCTCCGGCCAAAGGAATATAAAATACTTGAAACATATTTTTACAACGAAATAAGTTACCCACTTATTAAGCCCATTTTTACATAAAAGTTGTACATAGCACTTAATATTCGCGTCAGCAAGACGGCACGTATCCGTGCGTTATGGGCTTAGAGAGCCACGAAATTAAAAAAATTTGGATGGGCGATGTAGAAAACCTTACTTATCATGTTTAGTTTTCGTATTTTTTTCCTCTTAGCTTCTTTTTTTATCTCATTCATTTGTAATGATTCATTATCGACAACATCATCAGCCTAGTCCACTGCTTGACATAGGCACCTGCTATTTCACGCCATTCAATTCAATTTTCGGCACCTCTCATCCATCCATCTCTCGTAATGATTAGTGATCCATTAAATGGCGGTTTTCTATAAAGTTACAGTACTTGAGGTTTTCAGAATAGGTAACAATGACTTACTAACGAAATCATGGCCAATCAGTAGTTACCAAAATGGAATTATAAATTAATGTAGAAATTGCCCTATACTTTGTTTTACCTGCCTGATCCAGATTGAGCTTGAGGCATTTAATTCTTTAGTACCTCAAAAATAAAGTACCGGGTTCGTTTTCACAATGTAATAAGTTACTTTCAGCACATTTTTTTCGGTTCTTGCAGCACTAACCAAAACATACCACTGCTTACGTATCTATACTCCATTCGTTTAGGTAATTAATTATAGGTAAACAAAAAAACCACGTGACTTAGTTAACCGACTAAACGTAATACCACACAATTGTACTCTTCAATTTAGCAACGTTATTAACGAATTATAACGTTCCTTGTTTACCTTTATTTAATTACAACAATTGGAGTATACAAACAGATTCCTATACCAACACATCTAATCTCACTACCACCTAACTTCGTACCTCTTTGCACCCAACATTATTCATGCGGCTCGCTATTTGTATTAGTTACAAATGAACGGTTCCCGAAATAATTTAAATGCTAATTCAATAATTAAGTCGATCCGCCCGTAACAGAGCGTGCCTCAAAATGGCTATTGATTCGACAATGCGTTGGTACCAGCTATAGTTAGGTCTGCTGGTATTTGTATATACACAATCGTTGATAGTCGCTATCATGCTAATAGGTAAAGTTATGTGGGATTTTTACGTGGATACTGATAGCTGAAGGTTTTAAGTCGTTGTGAATGGGTATATTGTGTAATCACAATATCCATACAACTTTGTGATGAAATAAAGTGTGATATAGTAGGTAGAAAATGTGATCGATTCATAACTTACTGACCAAAGTGGGTTTTTTTTTCGGGTGTTGAAATTTTTTTCATAAGTACTAGTACCGTTTTCCAATTTCAGGTGCTGGTAAACATTTTTACATACTTCTGCTATGAAACAGATTGATTAATAACTGATGTAAGTGGCTATTTTTCAGGTTTTAAATTTTTAGGTGTTAAACATTATATTGGACTAAGTCCATTGAGTTTTTCTTCACAGGTAAATTGTATTCCCATCAGGTGTTGTCGAAACTATCGTAATGAATGCGACTGCCATGTCTGTTGGTATCGTCGTTGCAATTGTTTATTTTATTGGTAATCTGGTATTGTATAATTCCCACGTTTAGTAATGGACCTTTACCAATCAAACACAGACGTTTTTACATTCTGTCTGTGGCAATGGTATATGTTTTTCAACAATTACATAGAGTAAAAGGTATTTGTAGATAATCCAATTATACACACATTACATACTCAACATCTTTATCACCCATCCAACCCTTCAGTACCCCTAAAACAAAACACAACCGCATACCTCACAAATACATTGCTGCTAACAACCCGTAAATAAATTAAGCCGAGTGCAGACGGAGTCGCGGGAGCAAATTAGTCGGCTCTTTGTGCAATCAAGCGGGCCCCTCGCGCCCTAATGAATATGAATACGGGTGAATACGCTCCGAATGGTGGAACCCGGCCGAGCACGTCGACGCAACTCATTATATTGGGTCTCTATTACACTGTAGTGTAATGTGTAGAATGGTTTGCGACCTTGGCTTTGGAGTGACGTTGAGGAAATCGCTCACAATTTTTTTTACAATATTTGATGCAAGCTGTCATTATACCTGCAGTGCTATTCTGTAACCATCTCACCGTGAAAACTTAGGTGAAGTGATCTTAAAATGAGATGTCAATGTGTTACTCCCTGGCATTAGGTGGAATGACAGCTCACTTCACCTACGTTTTCACGGTGAGTTTTTTACAGATTAGGTAGATCAGCAGTCTATTTATTCTGTAAAAATCTCACCGTGAAACTTAGGTGAAGTGAAGTTGAAGTGAGCTGTCATTCCACCTGATGATAGGGATTGACACTATTGAGAGCTCACTTCACCTAAGTTTTCACGGTGAGATTTTTAGGCTGTTAAGTGCATGACTTGGCTTAACTCAACTACGATGAACCGCATTTTTAGATACCGGTCAGAGGCTTTTGCTAGATTAAAATACAGAACAGCTCAAGTTAGTCAAATAAAACGGCTAAGCTAGATAGATTAACATGGTAGGCATCAATATTGGTTGTGTGCATATTTCGGGTTATCAATTCAATTAAACCATGACTTCATAATCCCGCCATATCAAAAAGATACCTACTGAAATGTATTAAAAGTTACGTTAAACTTAGTTTCACAAAATTTTGAAAAATTATAACCGAGAACAGATCAGCAGTCTTCTTGTTCTCATTTATATCTGTAATTTTTAGTAATTTATAGTGTAAATAATAAAGAGTAGGTATTCTATTCTTATTCATTTTGGCCTTAGATGCGGTTTGGTATGTTCGCGTCGGTGTAACAAGCAGCCATCTTACAGTTATGAATACGCAAATTCAACTTCTGTTTCACGGTAGTACCGTGTCTGTTCATTTAATGGCGATCTGGCGAATTTGTGATCGTTCTATTACTAACTCCGGATATATGAATATTTCGAAGACTTTTGAGTGCGTTGATACAAAACCATTGTTTCGGGATTTGATGATTGCATTATTCTAAAAACTAAAGAGAAAGGTAAGTAGGTAAAAATCAAAATATTGAACATTTTTTGGATGTTGCTAAGGTTAATTAGAGCCCATTGATTATTGATGAGTTAGTCAGCAAACAGCAGTCCAATTCAAGAGTACTGATTTTTAGCTACATACGAAACAATACAAAGAATAATAATGAATAGAACGTAATAGAACTGAATTCCTGGTTTATTCTTACCACCTTCCTAGGTGTAGATATGCTACAGGTGACAATTGGTCACTTTACGTCCAATACTGTGAAGTTCAAACGAGCTGTAGCTTCAGACGTTTTATAAATTGATATTTATACAAATATATATTTATATATATTTTCATTGGCCAATGACTGAAAAATATACTAAAAAGGAAGCTGCCAATAAGGTGTCTTTTATTCTATTAAATTGGATCAAGGCATACCTAAAGAAATCTCAGTCAAAACCTACAGACTGACGTCAAAGCAGACACTGAAAAAGATAAAAGAAAATTTCTCAAGAAATTACCGTTTTAAGACACTAAAAGTCATTATGAACATTCGTGTTATCATTAAAAATGACAATAAACACTATAATGATGTAGAAATGTTAGAAAAACGAGAGGGCCGTGCGTGCTACACATTATAAAAAAAAGAAAGAGAGATAAATAGGTTTATCTCATTCATTACTAGGAAAACACGCTGTTGGTTCGTATTGTACCGACAAAAGTCGAAAAATGGCGGAACCAAGTTCCCATGAAGTCTAAGATGATATTCATGATAGCTGAGTCGTAACAATTAAACGAAGAATTAGGGGTGGCACGTTAGAGTTTCTATTTTGTCAATGGCTATGTGTGTTTAAAAGTATTATAATAAATGTTAGTTTAATATTATTCTATTATACACGTAACCTTCCAGAATAATTCTCTAAATGATGTTAAAAACCGCAACGAAATCGTTGCCTAGTGTAGAATAACAACACGGTCACACAGTCAGACACGAAAAGTGACTCTAATTTATAATATGTTTATATATACAATGTAGAAGGGGTGTGACTACCGAGATGGCGACTAATAGAGAAGTGTGGAAGAGAAAGACATGTTGCGCCGACCACAAATAAATTGGGATTTAAGGGCAGGAGGTATCATGATATTATTATTATGATAATAATATTTATTGACATAAAAATATGTTACATTAATATAATATGGAAACCCTGACTCCTGCGCCATTATGTATATACTTATAAATGTGTTTAAATTAATATGCCCGGTATCGGATAAATCAGCAAATTACAGTCAGTAATAAATTGACAGTGACAGCGCCTTTACGTCGTAACTGGAGGACAGTTTACGAAGTGCAAGTGATGATGTCTCTGATTTGCGGATGACTGTAGGTAAATGCCTATAGTCGTTGAAACCTGTGGAGATCTTTTTTATGAATTTTCACCAGACAGAATCATACATTATTGCATGATTCTGTCTGGTGAACACAGAGAACAAAACTACACACTGTCTGCTGAAGGCCCCAAGAACCCCCCCCCCCCCCCCGATTTCTTTCAACCGAAATAAGTCTTCCAAACCATAATTATTTCGGCCACGGCGGTCAATTTCAACGGAGACTACCCTTCGGCGCGGGAGATATTATAGTGCACAAGTGTGCACGCAGACACAGGTGCACTCCCTCTTCCCTCATTCTCATAGTCCGATGGGACGGCAATCCAACACGGCCGGAGAGAGATCAGGCGCAGGACCAACAGCTTAACGTGCTTTCCGAGGCACGGGGGTATCACACCGCCAACTTCCAAACTCCGGGCTGTTACTAAGAAAAAAAATAAAAAATAATGGAAAAACTCAATAACTCTTTGTCTATCTGAAATACCGAGCAACTAAACAATATCTTTCCTCTGTCCACGAGCCAACCCTATCAACTAGGTATGGTTTAAAACAAAAAACGCCAGAATAACCGGTAGCGGGCGTGCCACTAATACTAAAGAGGTCGTTACAACAGTGCCCGGTTAAACTTAAACAAAGGTTTACACGTTCCTGGCGATTTTTATCTATGCAGTAATAAGTCCGTGCTACGGGGAGCACGTGCACTAGTTTTAACGAAGGTTTTTTTTGGGTTAGTGGAAGATGAGCAAGATAACGATCGGTTGAGTTGACGGTAGTTTAAGAGGCATGTGTTATGATGAGTTGGTTCGTTAAAGTTAGCTGCCTTCTACTTACTTCGTTTACTAATGATGCTCAACATTTACTTACTTTGTTATATATTTACTAACGCTAAACAAAGCTTTATTCATATTCAGTAAATATGACGTCACATCAAATGCACAAAATCATAGAACTCAATAATTGTTATCATCCACCAGGCCGCACTGGGTCCGCGTGGTGGATTATGGCCCACTCCCTCTCATAGAGAGAAGGCCAGGGTCCCAGTAGTGGGAACATTATGCTTAATAATTTCGCGACAAATTAGGAATGTAAATTTTGCCGAGACATTGTTCTTCATAAGTTCAACTAGTTGTCAAATAAAATAAAAGCAGTAAGAGATGCTTCATGGTCTCTCTGTCAGAGGTAACCATACTAACACTACAGGAGAGCCGTGGGTACTTTACACATAGTTAAGGAAAGCTTCATGATCGACAGTGTAACGCCACTCTTTTTGTACAGCCGCCAGCACATCAAGGTACCCGAAACTTTCAAATTTTCCCAATCAACTTTGAACCTTATACTTTAGCGATAAAGTTGAAAATCTATTAAAGAAATTTGACAGTTTGTAGTACCTTGATGTGCTGCGTCTATACACTTTGACACTTTATCTTGGATACATTACATAGGGCTTAGGTATTAGAAACGAAAAGGTTTTCAAAACCATCCAAAAATATCACCAGAAATCATCAAAATTATCTGAGAGTAGCTTAACAGAAACTTTCTCAAAACCACTCCATATAAACAAGTCATTACCTCACAACCAACAATAGCAAAAAAATAGTAGTTTCATAAACATTATTATATGAAGATGTTCGTTGCACCGTTTTATCTTAATTGCCGTGTGTGGGCAGACGCACACGGATTCTTAGTAGCGAGTTCACATGATCTTGTCTCATCTACCCACCTGTTAAAGTATTATGCGCTTTGTATTTTTGTCTAGTTTTCTTCCAAAGGTCACACTTCCTGTGTCACTGTATTTCCCTGATTTTTTTGGAGATATCATATTTGGGCGGATTTCTTTGCATTGGAATTTTACGTGAGAAATTGGTACTAAATCATCTTGGGTTCATCATGTAAATTATAGTTGTAGAAAACAATCTTTGAAACGTAGACTTATAAAAAAAGATGGACTCCGCGCCACGCATATCGAAAGTGAAGCACAGTAAGTATGCCGGGACCGCTTGAACAAACACGCCTCACGCTCACATTTACATCATAGTATGCCGACCGGCCGCCATTACGTGACACGACAGCGTCAATCGTCAATCACGCACACATAGATCGGTACGGTGCTTCACTTTCGATATGCGTGGCGCGAAGTCCATCTTTTTTTGTAAGTATATGCTTTGAAACTATACTGAAAATAACAAATTTTAATTTAATGAATTACAATTACTATTGGATAAGCGTTTTATTCGTCGGAAAAGTGATATGCTATGTTGTACGTGTTAGAAAACCATTGTACCACATAGGTACTCAAAAATCAAAATACGTAATCCACACTTTTTTTTTTTGCTGTTAGACCTCCTTAGCTACTTTTTCTGCGGCACTTGTCTACTTAGCACCTATATACCTGCGTCGTACCTGATTGGTATTTTCCCTAAAATACATAGGTACCCAAGTGAAGAAAATCACTTTATTTATACCTACACATTTTTCCCTTATACCAAAAATAAATCAAACTAATACGATCAGAATCAGTCAAAGCAGACGAGAGCCCTGTCTATCGTTAACATTATCGGGGGCTCCTACGTAGTGTGTGGGTGCTATCGGATTCAACCTTAATACAACTGTAAGGAATTCCTATTGAAAACAACATTAGAAATGCGAGACTATGTAGAGTATTTGACCTAGCTGTTTTATATAAACATACATAATCAGCATATAACGTTCCCACTGCTGGGACATACGCCTCCTCTGTGTGGGCAGGAGAGGGCCGTAATCTACCATGCGGGCCCAGTGCGGGTTGGTAGATGTCACAATATATCTTCGAATTTTTGGTTCTAGGGTATGCCGGTTTTTTCGTTCACCGTTTTAGGAGCAGAACCAGAATCACTTATGTACAGTGCGTTGAATCAAGGGGGGTCCCTTGAAAGCATTTAGCAACTGGGGTAGGGTACCCAATTGATACAGTCCACCGTACTATGCGCTATTTATCAAATCATTTTAAAATTCTTCAGTTTTATTTTAAGATCACTAGGGGGTGTACTGATTCTGGCCCTTATACATATCATTGATCATTAATAGTAGAATACGGAACTTCGTGGATAAAGAAGGGAGAATAGAGGCTAGTTAGATTAGATGTCGACCAATGTAACCTTTCAATAAAATAGGTACTGTATAGACATAGTTAGATAAGGGGATATCCTCATTAAGACAGTAAGGCTCCTGAAGAATCGAATGGCATTGACGAAAAGATAAATTTAATAATTTATAGTTCGGTAAAAAACCTCATCGTTTCATGGAACTATTATGGAAAGATTGACAAAAACTATCATCAAACCATTCTTCAAAAAAGGTGATAAAGGCGATATGTCATGTTACAGACCAATTGCCCTAATACCGGTATTCTCCAAAGTTCTCGAAAAAATAATATATAATAGCTTATACCAATTTCTAGAAAAATTTAATATTTTAGTTGACGAACAGATGGGTTTTAGGAAAAATAAAAATATAAATAAAGCAATTTACAAATTTCTTGCAGAAGTAACTAAAAGTGTTGATAAAAGGGTACCAGTTTGTGCATTATACATGGATTTAACCAAGGCGTTCGACTACGTGGACCATAAAACACTAAGAAGCAAGCTTTATGCATATGGTATTCGAGGCAACGCCTTAGATCTAATTGTGTCATATTTGAGTAATAGGAAACAAGCCACATCTATAACGAAATTTTGCTCTATGAAAAAGAAAGAAACTGATCATGTTTCAGACTATGTAGAAGTGGCATATGGCGTACCACAGGGCAGTGTGCTGGGGCCCATATTATTCTTAATTTACATTAATGATTTTCCGAAAACCGTGGACTTTCCAATGATTCTTTTTGCAGATGATAGTACAGTCATATTCAGTAACAAAGATTATGCATCATTGGAAAATGATATTAACACCACATTAGTGCGCATTGTCGATTGGGTAAGAGCAAACAATCTTTTAATTAATTTACAGAAGACTAATTTCATGATCTTCAGAAACAGGACTAATCCACCAACAGACTTAAACATAAGTTATGATGGAACAAAAATTAATGAAGTAGACGTAACCAAATTCTTGGGTTTGAATGTAGATTGTAATTTAAATTGGAAATCACATGTGGAATCTGTCTGCTTAAAATTAAATAGCTATTCCTATATGTTATACATGCTCTTAAAAATTGTAAACTTATCCACTGTCATGACAGCCTACCATGCATATGTGGTATCCACGCTTAGATATGGTTTAATTTTCTGGGGGAACTCGACGGAATGGGAGTCTGTTTTTAAAGCCCAAAAAAAGTGCATACGGGCAATGTGTAGACTTAAGACCACTGATAGTTGTGAACCATACTTTAAAAAACTTAAGATTCTTACCTTACCTAGCCTCTTCATTTATGAGATGTCAGTCTTTGTCAAAAGTAATATGCATATGTATGAAAAATTCCGAAGTGCTAGATATAGAAATAAAGTTCAGACTATACCCTGCAGAACTTATTTAATGGGTTCCAGTGTATATTGCATGACGTCCAAGATTTATAATAAATTGCCATGTTGTATTACAGACATGGACAACTTACATGTATTTAAGCGGAAGCTAGGGGAATTTCTAACTGATAAAGCGTATTACAGTGTGAAAGAGTATCTAAAAGGGAATCCTTATGGCCAATAATATTAATCAGACATTCTATGATAAAAATTACATGTGTAACTCACAATTATTATTTATTTAGGACTTATTTAATTATTCACTATTTACTGTGACATTTTACTATTTACTACGACATTTTAATATTTACTGTGACATTTTAGTTATTGATTACTGGATACTCCTTGACATTGGAAAATTAAAAATAAAAGGTTAAAATGTTTTTCCAATTTAATAATTTTGTAATATTTATTATTATTCAGCATGGTATTTTGATAGTAGTTTGTAATTTATATCTAAATTTTGCATGCCCAAGTGACGGCAGAGCATGGAGAACATTATCAAAACATGTGTAACATCTATACCCCTACCCATGTTGGCAAGAATTAAATGATTTGATTTGATTTGATTTGACAAAAAAATACTAAATAGTAACACCCTATCACGATCACCGGGAGAGTAGTGGTAGCCCAGTGGAAACGGCCGCGACATACGAGTTGTAGGCCGTAGGTTCGAACCCAGACAGGCGGTTTACTTTGTGTAAATTATTTCATCACCATTGCTCTCCAAACGGTGAAGGAAAACATCGTGAGGAAACCGGCATGTCCTAGAACCAAAAATTCGAAGAAATGTGACATCTACCAACCCGCAATGGGCCCGCGTGGTGGATTACGGCCCACTCCCTCTCACAGAGAGGAGGCCTGTGTCCCAGCAGTGGGAACATTATAGGCTGATTATGTTATGTAATCACAAGCACCTAATTTTCACCTCCCCACTTAACCCTAAAACGCTGACGGGCGGCGGTCTGGAAGCGGTATAGAGTGAAACTTATTATACGAATTGCAAATTCTTTTCCTATATGATGTCGGGTGCGACTCGATAGCCGGCGGGACCCAAATGTTTTTAAGAATATTGCAAATGTCTCGCGAACCGCTGACTGGGGACGATCGATGTTAAAGGATTGCCTATGCTTTTAGATCGTGAGGGGCGTGGTGGATTCAATCTTCAATTTATTTGTTTTGGTATAATGTATTGTGGGTAAAGGGCAAGTGTCAACTGGTCACCATATGGAAGACTGGACGTAATCGAGTTGATATGGACTTGGATGGCTGGTTAAGAGAGTACCTACCTATTATCGGTTGGATCGATTTGGTTTAAATTCATTTCAATCTGCCTAGCATTTTCCCAACTATGTTGGGGTCAGATGCATCTGAATACCAGTATTTTACATGAAGTTACTGCCTATCTGACCTCCACAACCCAGTTACTGTGTAATACGGTAAGTATCCATTGGTAAGACTGCAGGTTATCAGATTTTCGGGCTACTGACGACCCGCAGCGACTGCCAACTCACGAATTACAGCCGGGTTCTGAGGCACGAAGGGGTATATATAATTGATATAATAATAATAATATTAATAATTTATTTCAGATATGTAGAGACGGTCACCAATCCACGGACCAACCGCAACAAGCGTAGCTTAACCTGATCGACCGACCTGTGCGACTGTTAATACTTAGCTAAAAGCCCCTCTTGTCTTGAGATTATTTCAGGTAGTTATTTATTTTTTAACATTAAAACGTCCAGCGCCAATTATATTTTTAAAAAACACAAACACACTAGGTAAGTAGGTACAATAACATATGACTGAAACATTACCGTATAATAATTTCAAGTGGTATCTACTCAGAGGTGTTGCGAGTGAGGTATATGAAAAAAAACATCTAAACTTTGAAAAGTGCAACAGAAAAAGTTCAATCAAATGATAGCAACAATAATGAAAAAAGCGGCTCAAAGAATGCTCGGCATTCTGTCTAATACCACAAATTACATCACCCCAATCATCAAATTACCAAATTCTTAAATCACAATAAAATCAACCCCATTGCCGGGATCAAAGACAACGAAACTTTGTATTACCATTGTTACGAAACGGCTGCCATCCCGAATTCTATCACAATCGTAATTAATACAGCTCTGGAGTCGGAAATATCTCTCCATCAAACTCGAAGGATCCACAAAGGCAATCAGAAAGTACAAAAGTACCGTACTGGAAATTAAACTGCGCAAATTCAACCCTACTCCAGCATACCGGGAATATTTGGTACAAGTGGCAGAATTACGCCCTACCCTTGCCTTTTAACCCTTCTTGTCATTTGCGAAGAACAAATTAATCATCATCATTTATACGCAGCACCAGTAGCCAGATTTGTTTCTCCGATTATGTCACCCCCGCTTGTTAGTATAGGGGCGGGTTGGAACAGATTTTAGAGGCCGTGTTTTAGTATTTTACGGGTCTTAATCACTGTTGGGTATTAAGTTCTTATGGTAGGGTTGTGATTTCTGCTTCTGATTTATGATGATACTTTTGGTAATTAATACTAGGTCATTAAACGTTTTTGTTATTAAAATTATCGTGATTGAGATTGAATGAAATTAACACATTGGCTGTATTTGTAGCTGCATAATTTTAAGTAAAATTGGAGTATGTTATTATAAGCGTTTTTTGTTTTGTATGACAAGTCAGGATACTCTTCTCTAAACATAGGCTTCTTCTCAAAAATAAACCTATTAATTTGAGAGACAGAGTTGACTGACTGATGCGTGACACTTTTTACGAATTTCGTTATAAACCCTTTCTTAAACAAAACAAGCGTAATAATAACACTGGACTAAAAATAATTCTTGGTACGATTAATTATTTCAAACAAATCTCCACGCCATTCTGTCCTTGCCCGTGTCAAACATGCCCAGAGGTCGTCGTTGAGTGGGCAGTGTCAATTATTACGTTCATTTGGATTTAGCACAGCGGGCATTTTCGACCCACTCCCACTGGGAAAGGGTTGGGGCGCGTGACGAATGTCTACTCGCAATATATTTTGTTAGTTGTGTAATGAATTTGTTTTAAATATCATTAGTACAGTTGTATTGTGTGTACATGTTTTTTTTAAATCCTTTATTAAAAAGAACCAGGTTAATAATTTATTATACTCTAGCCTATAACACTAATAAGCAATTTTAGTCTAATTATTTTAAAACTTAGAATGGTGTTGATTGTACTTTAAACAAGTCCGTTCCAGTTTCTTGGAGTCTGATATGATGATGTGTGATATGATATCATCATGTTAATAATTATCGATAATAATTGCAACGTTTTTGAAAAATATTCATACCCTTAATTTTACCCAGAAAATATTTTTTGTTTTTCTGAAAAAGTGAAAGTAAATGTCCATTCTTGGTGTCATGAAAACGATAGCTATGGCGCATGATTGAAGTGGTATAAGCTATTTCTTAAGGGGTTGTAGATATATTTTGGCCTTGCGACCAAGAAATGTCAGTAAGAATTTGTGACCTTGGCTACAATGTAAATTCATGAAATGTTTAGTTTTAATGCCAGAATAACTAGATCCAGGCTTGAAAGAATAATGTCAACGAAAACAGAAAAATAAATAAATTCATTCAGTCCTAAGAGCCAAAGTAGGTACACATACCTAGATAAACCACTTGATGGAAAGAAGATAATCCATAATAAAAATAAAACCACACAAATCCTTCGGATACAAAACAGTTATGATATCTCAGTCAATGTTTAAGTAAAGTCCTTTCAAAGGTTTAAGTTTTAATTCACGAACCGCTCAGCTACCAAATGACGAAATTTCTTACATAAATAGCGAAAGTTTTCATCGGTTCATTAATTCTTACCCTCTGAAGAAAAGTAAAGAGTCACTCGAAGACGATTGAGGAAGATTGCAATGTTTGCTCTGTTTCTAATATCGATGGATTAACGACACCCTGTATAAATTAAAGAGGAAATGAAATGTTGAAAAGTTTATGACGTCACTGATGAAAATGTTCAGGGAAATATCGCAGGTACGGTTGCGGTACAGTGGAAGTCTGAGGGAAAGGAGTCTTGTTGTTAATTCAGGGATAAAGTAGGTGCTTAGGTCATGGTATTAAACTATTTAAAATCTGTTGTAATATTGTAGTTTATTGTTTTAATATTGTAGTTTATTTTTGTTGGTTATTCTTTCTGAAGGTCAATTCTCGTAATCAAAAACGTTCAAAATCTATACGCAATCTCATCTCACCGACAATCAATGTCACAAAATTGTAAAAGATTTAGGGAAATTAGAGAGATATTTTTGACAGATTGAGACAGATCAGACTGTGAAAGTTCTTGAAATTACGAGAACTGTCCCTCTGATTTTTTGGGACATTCTGAATGGATTGTACCTACAACCATCCTGTAAAAATGCATTTTCATTTGTGATTCTTTGAAAAACCTATACCTACTTAATGAGAATTGATGTAAGATCTCTGTCGGGAGTTTTCAAAACGATTTCGGATGTAACAGTGTTTGTTAATATAAAATTTATTACCGAAAGCAAAAATTATTCGTTCCTATTGTTCCTCACTAAAGACATCTGACCCGAACAATACCTTCATAATTTACTTTTCGATGCATCCCTGTTCTATACGGCAGATAAAGTCGTGATAACAAATGGTAACTAAAATAATAAAATAAAGCCGCGGCTGTGTGCACCAAGCGACATATTTCATTAATAAAGCCAAAACAAATAACAAAACATCATACGGACTCACTTCGCAGTGTCCATACGTTACTGAGATAAAACAAAAGATTCGAGACCCGTTGAATTTATGCGTTATCGAACTCTGTTTGATGCTGGGGTCCGAACAATGGGCGATCGTGGCGCCCCATGCGGCGAGGGGTGGCACTACGGGACAGTGGCCGCGCTGCCACCTAGCGTCATCTATTATTGAGTAGTGAGAACTATCTCCTATTGTTAGCAAACGTAAGCTCAGGGTGAGAAAGGTTACCTGCAAATAAATGGAGATATTTTATCGTTTTCTTAAGATGACATAAATATTTAGACATATAAGCGCAAATAGAGTCCAACATACCATAATGCTGAACAATTTATGTTAGATAAATAGGTACTATTATTGACATTTCAAGACTGCAAAGTATTGTATGGCACAATGTGAAAAGTTTAATTTGGATTTTTAAACAAGAAGAATAAATTCAATGGAAAAGCGAAGAATTTTGCCAAAAATATTCATAAGCTGTCATCAGACGACTGGACCTACGCCAGATGCGGCAAACCGACGACAAAATATTTCCCTATAAAATACTTACTCAAGCAAATCACCCCTCCGCTCTTTAAAATCACTCCGGAAAAATTTAACGGCAATTCATAAGAAGTTTAATCAATGATTGACGTTCTGTGTGGCCAATTTATTGAATTGTAGGTTGTTTTTGAATATAACGAAGTAATAAGAAAACCGTAATTTCGAAAGAACATAATTTTCTTAAACAAAGTTCTACCGCAAAACCATAATTTGCAATATTTGCACAATGAAAACAATTTAATGTTATTAACATCCAATTACAATAAAATGTGCATCAAATCTTTTTTATTGCTACATAAGAAATAGTGCTCACTTCCGCATATTTTCCTAAACGCGCCATTACTTTAAGTCACTGGCTGGTTGCGCGGTTATTTATGCCTCGCATTAAAAACAAAATGATATGCCTTTGCCGCTGAAAATCTAAAAAGAATAAGCAATAAAACGATAAAACCCAAATCTGATACATACTAGGGCCCAGTCTCCCGCAGGGCGTAAGAAAGAGACGGAATTATACATCGGCGAAATGAATTCGATGCTACTGTTTCATCTCTCACCTCTATCGGTTGGCGATCTCTGAACTGTCGTAACTCTTGCTTACAATGAACACGACTTTCAACCCTAACGCCACTGAATAGAGCACCACTATCGAATGCAGATTACAACAAATGGATTTGAGATTAATATAGTACGAGTGCCACCCCCGTCTCATACCACCCCATTCGGCGTTCAGCATTCAAATAGGAATCGAATGGATGACCAAAACATAATATCGTTGGAAGATTCAACCGCCATAAATCAAATGAGAAATAATCTGTTTCGGAACGAGATAGTCGCCGATGGCGTGCCACCATAAAAACGCAAAACGTTTTGTCTGATTGAAATCGTTACGGCGGCGTTTTTTCGTGGTGCTATTTCCTTTTTATTTTCCTTGATGTATAATCAATGTGTTAACGGATGGCCGCCAACTGAGGGCTTGGAGAGTAGATTTGCTACACAAAAGATTCTGATATTGAGTTTGAAAGTAGTTTCTCTTTTCGTTCTTTTATGTTAATGGTACTTTCGGTGGCGCTCGGTAATGGTTTGTGCGAATAAATGTCGCACTTTAGTCCCCAACACATGGGACGCTTTACACATTGCTGTTGTTTATGACACACGTGTGCGTTTTAATGTTTAATAATTTTATAAAGAATGTCGATTTTAGAGTCTTTTAGTGTAAAAAGTAAGAAATTTGGACCATCCAATCGCAGAGGATGCGCAGTGGTCGACATTTCAAATTCTTTTGCCATTCACCTAATCTTTTTTCTGTCAATGGTCGTCGTAAAATTTACTAATAGACTCATCATCATCTGCCTAGCCTTTCCCCAACTATATTGGGGTCGGCTTTCAGTCAACTGGATGCAGCTGCATACCAGTATTTTACATGGAGCGACTGCCTATCTGACCTCCACAATCCAGTTACTGAGTATTACGACACCCGTTGGTAGGGCTGGTTGTTAGTCTTTAGGGCTTCTGACTACCCGTAACGACTGTCAAAGATCTTTCTCTCTTTTCTTTCTAAACCTATTTTTCTTTCTTTCTACGAAAGACAGCCGGGACCAACGGTTTAACGTGCTTACAGACTTTACAGAGGCACAGAGAGGTCTCGGTATGTAAAGCTGGTCACCAATCTACGGGCCAAAACGGCAAGCGTAGCTTAACCTGATCAATCGACCCGTGCGACTGTTATTTCTTGGCTACCCTCAAAATTTACTAATAGACTAACACCAATTAACGCTGTTGTGCCTGACATGAAGTCATGCTGCGACCGCCTCTGCATCTTCTAAATGGTTAGTCTATTAGGAACATTAGTCGTTGAAACGCTCAAAAGATAAGATAGATGGACTACTGACATAAACAGTTCAATAATTAATATAAAAAATAATGGTCATCAAATTAAAAACAGCTGCACGGATCAAAGGAACGGCTGTCATTCGTGGATCTTTGACAGTCATTACGCGAGTCGTCAGAATCCCGAAAGTCTGACAACCAGACTTACCAAGGGGTATCGTATTACCCAGTAACAGGGTTGTGAAGGTCAGATAGGCAGACGCTCCATGTAAAATGCTGGTATTATGCTGCATCTGGTTTGAATAGAAGCCGACCCCAACATAGCTGGGAAAATGAGATGATGATCACGAACTTTCGTCAAGGACACTCAATAAATTTTTGATCAATAAAGTTTTTCCACCCGATAGAAATCTCAACATTCCAAAAGAACTTACCTAAGCTTAGTGTGCCCTAAACCTATTTATAAGGACGACATTCAAATACTAAAAGATTATTTTTACGGACCAATGTACAAAGGTTTAAGGTACAATCATATAACTTGTTGAATAAAACCTAATAACTTGAACGCAGTACTTACGTACATATCAAGTTTCATATTTTTAATACATCCGATCCTAAGTTACGTTACCAGAGTTGCCAGTCCAGAAAATCGTATGGCCACAAAACAAATTTCATTAAGTTAAACGATACGCGTCAAATTATAATCTAAAATGTACGATAAAATACTTAGCAGATTGCGCCACATGTGGTCAACCTGTCTCATAACCACGGCACATGCCATGCTTACCTTCCACAATTATTACGGCGTAAACATAAAAAACACTTTAAAGAATTTCACTCGACTACACTCAAATCTGAACCCAAAAACGTAAACACTAAAGCTCGATTTTCAATGAGTTTGCATTCTCTGGTTCCGACCATCTGTTCCGGATGATAACTATCAAAAAATTAACAATTTGTTTAATGTAAATGAAGCGAGGTCAAACTGTCGATAAATTATTAGGACGCACACCGATTCCTTTAGACTTTTATGCTTACCGAATGTCACCTTTCCTGCACAGTGTTTGCTTATCGGTACAATCGGGGAACGAATTTTAATAGCAGCGCTTTTTTTTAACTTTTTTTTTATTTGTGATCATGTCAAACAGCTGTTGATTTGTAATTTTAAGAGTAAAAGCAACGTTTAACGTTGATCAGTATGCAAAAAATAGTCGTTACGAATCGTCAGAAGTCCGAAAAACTGACAACCAGTCTTATCAACCAAGTGTTTTAAACATAACATACTTTACTTTTTAAACTAAAATACCAACTTTTAATTGAACTAAACATCCTGAACATGTTTTAACTATAAACTTGTTATTAGAAAGTGATTTTTGGCATTTTCAATCTCAAATTAATATTAACCGAGGGGTAAAAAAAGCTCAAGAGGTCATTTCCCATAAGAGAGCAGTACTTTTGTTTCTGGCTGGCACTTTAATTTTTAGGGAGGAAATGAATGATGTCCTTTGTGAGTAATTAAGAGGAAGAGTCAGGCAGAAGGGGGCTCTTTCTTCAAATGAGCATGGCAACCAAAAAGGCTTATGATACCTATGAGACACACACCGCTCAGTAGTGATCGACCATTATAGAAATGAAGTGTCTAAGGTCAATTTATCTTTTTAATCATTGTTTTCCTTTTTTTTTCTCACCTTTCTGATGTATTTTTAATTGGTACTTGTATTGTGTCTTTTGTTGCACTGAATAAACGTTTTATCTATCTATCTATCTATGATATTTTTATATCTATGGCAACGATTCGTTAGTAGCAGCAAAAAAAGTAACCTTCTGAATAGCAAACACAAAATTTACGCAATACCCGAGGCTTAAACTCCAACACAAATACAGACAATTTCGTTGCCCAAGCTCGTTTACACAAGCTGTAAAAAATACTTAATTTTCAAATTTATTACACCAAGTTTGTTAGTAAAAATTTGTGGATTGCGTTCGTGATCACTCTTCATTTAGGCGTCATTAACAAAATGATATATTGAAGCAAATAAAAAAGGCAAATTAACCAACATTGAGCTCCAAATAGACAATCGCATGTTGACAAGTAATTATCAAAACCGTTTTCTTCCAAACTTTTTTTACAGTATCGTGACTGCTTAAGTAATAAATCTTTGACTAATGAGATATTTATGCGAGCCGAGTCTTCCTGTCTACTATTAATCCTTCGCTTGTAATAAAAAAACTGTGCAGTTTCATCAATATCGGGTTTGTTAGGCACTGCCGAGTAGATGACAAATCGTTTTAATAAAATATCTGACTTTTATTTTTGAGACTTACAAAAGGCCCTGACTGTACTTGACAAAATAATTTTTACTTCATTGAATAAAGTAAAAAAGAAAAGGTTTAACAAATGAGATTTTTTTTGTATTTTAAGAGGCCGGAGCTAACTGTAATAAATATGAAGTAATGTGTCGTGTTTTATAATGAGACTGTGTAATAAATATGGAATAAAACATTAATAAACTAATTTTTAAGAAACAGTGAAAGTGTCAAATCTATTTTAACGTTATTTTAAATTAAAAACGCATAAAACCTAAGCTTTAACCTTATTCTAATTTAGCTCATTAATTATTAGCATGATTGCTTTGAAAATTAAATGTGACATTAGTTTATAATTAATGTTATATCCGACAAAATAACGTTACAATGTTTATTAAAAAGTAGCTTTTAAAAATATTCATCACGCTTTTTAACACGCTGTTTTATAAGTTACGTTATTTAAGACCTTAAAGTGATAATTATTCATTGACTTTAAACGGTACTTAATGGGTAACAAGAAGGTTTAAAATGATAGTTAATGTAACGTGAGGGTGCATTTAATTAACATAAAACATAGGCAGTTAATTGGCGTGTAATTACCGTTTAGTTAACTATAACTCAGTTAATAGATAAACATCGGAGTAGATAAGTTTCATCACTGTTGTTAAAAGCATGATTCATTTACATCGCTTTTTTACTGTTTTTATTGCTTTAATTGAATGGTAATTGTATGATAACAAATTAAACTTACTTGTTTGTTTTATGTTTCGACTAGCTGCGCTCCGCGGTTTCACCCGCATAAAACTAGATCCCATAGGAATATCGGCATAAAAAGCCTATGTGTTAATTCAGGGTGTCAGCTACTTCCATACCAATTTTTTTCATAATTGGTTCAGCCGTTTGTGCATGAAGAAGTAACAAATATATTACAAACACACTCACAAACTTTCGCCTTTATTAAAATTAGTGTGTTATGAGCTGTTGTTGTGTGTATTTAAACTTTTGCCCAGCTGTGGGAAAACATAGGTTATAGCAAAAAATATAACGCATTCACTAATTCACTTATATTTTTTTCCTTGCTTAGCTCGTACTTATTTGAAAATAAACTACTAAGAGAAAGTATTTTCTTAAAATATTATGAACAGAACAAACTTAATATTCATTTTTTGGTACATAAGCTTCTAATATTTTTAAAGATTTTGTTCCTACCAGTGAGGACTTCAGTAAGGAGTCTCGAGAAGGAGAAGATAAAAGAAACGATGGATGGACTGTGTGAAAGATGATATGGGTAGAAAAGGAGGTCACTTTTTAACCATATCATATCGCGTCATCATCCATCATCTCATCACCCGCATAGCCTTTTCCCAACTATGTTAGGGTCGGGTTCCAGTCTAATCGGATGCAGCTGAGCAACAGTCTAAGAGAAGTATAGAAGACGACCACAAATATAATGGAATAAGAGCAGGAGAATTATGACTGTATATTTCAAGATAGAGAAGTGAGACTAGGCCTAACATAATACAGCATTGAATTGGTTTCAGTTTAAGATTAGCTCGTCAGATAGGAGTACAAAAACCCTCATAGCTAAAAACTGGTTGGTTATTTCTTGTGTGTACTACCTTCTTCATATTTGTTTATTTTGTGCTTTTTATGCTAAAACGATGTATGTTAAGTCTAATTATTACTTATTGTAATGTTAGTTTTAAGATACCAAATTTTTTTTTTTGTCTTCTTTTACTTGCAGATAACATTGTTCTAAACCTTTGTATGTTTTCTCTATAAGTGAATTGTAATTCTTTTGAGAAAATAAATATCTTTAACCGTAAACATATTGTTTTGGCAGAGGGCATGAGGCATGGTGGATTATGGCCTACTCCCTCTTACAATGAAGAAAACTGAGTCCCAGCAGTGCAGATTTTTATGACACTATTCACAAAAACTCTGACGGTTTGTACACACAATGGTCCGCTTGAAGGACTACTTAATTGCGGAAACCAAACCCGTAACATAGAACAAACTCTGACAGCTCACCTGATGTAAAGCGTTTTGGTTCCATCCCTCCTGAACACCTGCAATAACCAAAGGATACTAATGCGAAACCAAATTAATAACAATTTATTTTGCACCTTGTATGTTGGTCTAGTGGTAGAGAGAGCGATTATTGGGAGTGAGGTCCTGAGTTCTATTCCTAGGTCGGCAAATGTAGCTGCCCGGAGTTTGGATTTGTGCCCAGTTTTTTATGCCCATATTACATGGGACTTAAACGTAAATGGCGAATTGTTGTTATACTGTACTAAAGTCTTAAAGTTACCTTTAAGTCACATAATAATACATAACACAAATATTCAGTCACGCACGCCCAAAAAAAAAGCGCCCAACACACATACACACACCCTCACGTCGTTTGCACAGAGCAACACCACTCCACACACAAATAACCTAATTAAAAAAAGTTTAGTTTATAATTTTCTAAAGTTTAAAATTTCCACTCGAGCCACCAATCTTTTCATAATGTTGTTTTTTTTTTAACTTTAACGTTTTCAGTGTACAAGCAGGTACCTACGTACCAAAATAAAATGTATCATTTTGTAAAAGGGCGGAGAACTGGTGTTCTGAGGCCTAGAGCTTAGTTTAGGCACCAGTCTTCCACAATATTAAAATGTTGTCTGACTCTGATAGCATGTAGGTAATATGTATTTTGTAATATTGTGAAGAGAAAATAAACAATCTTACTGGTAGGCACACCTTTCTAACCATTCAAGGGAAACTGGCGTGATGTTGTTATGTAATCGATGTCTTTGATACTATAAAATTCAATCCTTTTTACCAAAAATATCATAATCAAAATAATAAACTACTTACCTATAACAAAATACAGATTCCCATCAATATTTTAATCACAAAACAGTTGAGTATCAAAGGCCACCCAATCGACATTCCCGTACTCATTGGAGCAAACTTCCTCAAATTAACATAAGCGTTTAACATGAACAAATAGATGTAGCGATAAGCACGATAGCCACGTAATGTAAGCTATTCATTACTGTAATTAACACTTCGGTCTATAAATTATGAGTGTAGTCTGCCGTGACGGGCGCGCCTTGTACGATGTGCATTTTTTTGCTATCGAGATGGATTTAGGAAGTGTGTTTTGCATAATTTGGTGAGCTAATTTTTGAGTATTTATAGCATTTAAATTATTTTGTAATAAGCATTTACCTCATATAAGCCCGAATGTCTGACAGCTAGTCTTACCAAGGGGTATCATAATTACCCAGTAACTGGGGAGGTCAGATAGGCAGACGCTCCAAGTATTCAGCTGCATTTGGTTAGACTGGAAGCCAACCTAACATAGTTGGGAAAGGGCTAGGCAGATTATGATGTTTTCTGAGTGGAGTACCTCTTAATATGATTGTAGCATATGATTGCAGCCAGCAGTTGTTTGTTGTTGTTATGCCTGTAGCTTAGTTTCACATACTTAAAAGATGCTGCAACCAGAGTTTGTTTCTATAATGTTGTTTCTAGGCCCTGCAGAGTTGTTATTAGAAAGATGCTCCAAAGACATTTCATCTAGTTAGTTTCAGTTAATTTCTAAAAATATCCTCAAACTGGTGATGGGTCATTTCCTTTGCATTGTTTGTTTCTCACGAGACGAAACTGTTCAGGACATAGAAAAGACAAAGGTGATATTTGTCAAATGGCCACATTGAAATACACAAATGCTTTCATGAAGATCGGCGGCCAGCACCAATTCGGTGCTGGTCGCAGGAAAAACTCGACCTATATTATACATTTTGTCCTATTTATGGGCTATACCATGACCTGTGTACTATGTCCACATTGTCCACTGCTCATGAATATAGTTAATTAAAAAACATGATCAAGTTGGTGATTCAATCATTAACATGCTTAAATACTAACACTTAGCTGGTGATAACAGTTTAATAAAATAAAAAAGTTGCTGTTCATTTGTCCTGCTACTCATCAACTTGAAAATTAAACAGCTGTAGTCGCCTCCACCAATTGCTCCCGCAGAAAAGGCAATGTCAATTTACAAAACAGCTGACATACGGTAAACAGAAAAAGAAAGTAAGGAACTAAGTATGAGAATTAACTTCATCAAAATTCCAAAAAAAAAGGTAAATTTATTCATTGTTGACAGGAAGCTATAAAATAGTTTTTCGACTTGACCACATGGCTCGAATGACGGCCATTGCTGACATATTTGTCGCTAGTCAGTTAATTAATTACCAAAGTAAATGTTTTGAACGCTTAAGATATCGATAAATAATGTCTTAAGCATGCTCTGATGATTAGATACGAGAATTAGTTTGATCGGAATATCTTTGTTAAATTATTGCATGGGGAATATTTTTGTCGATAGATTCTTTGAATTCTTTTACAATCTGCTCTTGACTTTTTGCTTCCCTATAAATAGGTACATAACATAACATCACGCCACACGCACAACGGACCGAGTGGGAGTCTAAGTGCGGAAAAGGGAGTCCCATCATCATCATAACATCACGCCATGGGCGCCGGGAGCGGGTTGCACCTCCCTGGCTTCAAAATATAATGTAGGTGTAAAAACATTTAGAACTAAAAATATCCGAAAACGCCTAAAAGAATGATAGAAAACTCAACCCATTTGAGGCGAGATCCTAAAATGTTCGATTGTATTCTGCAATATCTCGATTAATTGGCCATTTCAAGAACTAGTCCTTTTGCGAATTGGCCATTTCAAGAACTAGTCCTTTTGCGAATTGGCCATTTTAAGAACTAGTCTTTTTGCGAATTGGCCATTTTAAGAACTAGTCCGTTTGCGAATTAGCCGTTTTAAGAATTAGTCCTTTTGCGAATCAGCCATTTGCAGAATTAGGCATTTGTAAAATGCTGGGCATTTTAGTAATTGGGCAATTAACGACTAAGGTTTCTAAACCTTTTTGCATTAGTCAACAAAGTACCGAACTCCTGTTTTCTAAAATCTTAAGTGGACAAAGTGACACCTTGTATGGACAAACAATAACCTAACATATCCACTACATTATAGGTGAAGTTCAAAAATAATCGAGCCTGCTTCGTTGAGCTGAATATGCACCCCCTGAAAATAAACTTGCCGGCGTCCATGCATCACGCCTATAATCCCCAAAGAGTTAGGCAGAGGTAAACTCCGGGCTGGTATTTAGAAATCCCTTAAGGAATAAACCATTAGTACTTTGCCCGACCTGAGAATTGAACACAGGACCTCCTGCTCAACAGTAGCGCTTGCGACAATTGGAACAACGAGGCAGTCGAAATAGGGATTTATTTTCGTTGGATATATCCAACTGGTCTGTTGTGCTAATTACCTACACTTATAGGATTTTTACGTGGAATGAGAGTTAAATGAGGAAAAAGGGTTTGCTACCATGGGAGAGCAGTGGTGGCCCAGTGCCAACGGCCGGTACTTGCGAGTTGTAGGTCGTAGGTTCGAACCCAGACAGATGCTTTTTTTTTTTTTTCGTTAGCCTGTACTCTTCCACTGCTAGGCAAAGGCCTCCCCCATTTTCTTCCACATTTCCTTAAGCTGTGCTTTCTCCGTCCAGTCGGTCAGGAACGTGTCTAAATCGTCGCGCCAGCGTTTCTTAGGCCTGCCTCGGTGACGACGCCCGTCTTCTGGCACCCACTGTGTGACGACTTTAGCCCATCTGTCTGGATGCATCCTATAAGTGTGACCCGCCCAGTCCCACTTCAGCCTCGCAGACTTGCCGCCAACATCGGCGATACCTGTCTTGGAGCGTATTGACAGAAGCTTTACTTTGTGTAAATTATTTCATCACCACTTCTCTCAAACACGGTGAAGGAAAACATCGTGAGGAAACCGGCATGTCCTAGAACCAAAAATTCGAAGTCATGTGACATACACCAACCCGCACTGGGCCCGCGTGGTGGATTACAGCCCACTCGTTCTCAAAGAGAGTAGGTCTGTGTCCCAGAAATGGGAGCATTATAGGCTGATTATGTGAAAAAGGGTTCAGAAAATGACCTTTAATCTGTCAATGGACGAAATTTGAGGAGACATTTGTCGATACCTACTCACTAAGGTTTTTTAGTCTGTCGTATAAAACACAGGTCTGTACGTTAAAAGCCTTATCTGTTTCATAAATCTAAAATCCAATTCTATAATTTCCCAGTCCCAAATTCGAATTACAAAGACAGAATCTTCTCATAATTTATATCTAATTAATATTACAAGCACCATCTGTACCAACCCTCATCAGTACACCGAATTACAAAATGGCGGTTATAAATCCAAAAATAAAATCCTCTTTGGACCAAACTCAGGTAATTTATTGTGGTACTGCGAATAATCACGAAGGTGTCGTATAAATCGTGGACCATTTGTAAAATAGGAATTACGATTCGCCTTCGAGACCATTGTCACCCTCTACCCTATAGATAAGTACTTTAGTAGGTATATACAGACGGAAGTCGGGTAGTTAGAAATGAATATTGCGTGGATCGTTTAATTTTTTCGTTTTTTTTTTACGAAGAAAATTAAACATAGGGACTAAAATTTAAATTATTCCTAAGGTGGAACATTAGGACTAAAATATGATATTGGTATACATCGTTAGTTATTTAGTTTTAATTAAAGAAATAGATTTCTTTAAAGTCTTAGAAATTGGTATAATAAGATAACTAAATTATAAGCATGTCAGCGTAAATCACTAATATCTAGTTAATATTATGTTTTATTCAATTAAGTTTTCCTAAAATCGTCTTTCTTCGTCGACGAGGAAAACATTAAATCGTTTTATTTTCTTCCAGAAATTAGTAATCTCTTGTAAGGGCAAATGGTTTTTATACATTTTGAATTATTCGACAACATAGGTAATTCATTATCTTACAGACTCGTGAGGAAACCCGGCATGTCCTAGAACCAAAAACGTGACTTCTACCAACCTGCACTGGGCCCGTGTGGTGGTTTACGGCTCACTCCCTCCCACATAGGCTTGTGTCCCAGCAGTGGGAACATTAGAAGTTGATTATGCTACCATAGACTACTAACATTAAAAACTCAGCAACGTAAGTAGTCTCCTCAAAATTCCGCTTATACTACACCTTTATTTTACTAAATCGCCAGCTTTATGCTGATACCTACTTACATAAAACCTTCACAAAATCATGTCAGGGGAGAGGATATTTTCTAATAAACGTGTCATGCACTCGACGCAAGAGTTTCGACCGAAAATACACGACGGTATAACTCGTACGTCGTTTCTGTGGAATTTTTAATAGTCTCACCCCTTCTTGCGTCACCGCCTAATGTATTTGGAATCTGTCTCGAAGCTTTATCTATTGGAAATGGCTGTTTGGAACTACTGTTGGCCTTACGAACTACTTTTAACTACGAGTAATAAATCCAGTGTAAGGCTGGCTAGGAGCTCTGCAACTCTGCATAGCGGGGAGAGCGGTGTGAAATGGCCACTTTGATTTATTGGTTATTTTTGTGTTATTGTTGTTTCGAGTTTTGGGTGGACGATGGCTTTTGGGTTTACCTACACTTATTTGGAAAAAGAATTATTAAAATCTTATGGAATGTCTTTCGTTTGTTGAAAAGTAATATAATTATTAAGATTGTAACTGACTTTTACATTACGTGTTTCATAATAACACAGCAACAAAAACGCTTTGTAGCATTAGTCTTGATAATTCAGACTTAATCTGCATCTAAAAGCAATTTACTTACAAAGCAGACGAATAATTTAAAAAACAAACTAAATACATCATAAAATAAACTTGCCAGCTAATTCTTATTTCAGCCATAAAAGGAAAATTGTTTCTTCCAAGTGCTTGCATAATTAAAATTTAAACGTATTGTCCATTCTAGCCCGACTTCCCCATAGTAGTGTATCGCAGACTGGGGCTTTATACGAATCTCTCCTCTCCACGAAAATGCACATTAATATTAAATGGCTTGGAAATGCTGCGTCGTGGGGCGGGGGGAGGGGTGAGGGGGGGGGGTGAGGTAGCTGCAATAAAAAAGCGAACAGGCGTCGATGATACACCGAAGGTGGTTCGAGACTCAGTTGTTTCTTATTGTTTCAACAATGATGCAGATTTTCTTTACTTCCTCATTGATGAACACTGGAACTGAGATATTCCGATAGCTCATTCAAGTGGACTGGGGAATTGTAAACAAATATTCAATGGGGAATCTTATAGGGTAAATGTTTTGGTATAGTTTACTTATAGCCTAATTCTTTGATTTTATAGGTACCAACTCTACACACTGTCAAACACCCCTGGCAAATAATTTCTTCGAAAATCAAAATTTATAATAATCATAGCTTTCATAATCAGCTTATAATGGTCCCACTGCTGGGACAAAGGCATCCTCTCTTTAAGAGGGAGTGGGCCATAATCCACCACGCGGGCCCAGTGCGGATTTTCAGATGTCACACTTACCTACTCATAGCCTAACTCCTTCATCCTCATCATCTTCATTCCTCATCTGACACATTTATTTGAATAAAAACGATATTTTTCAGGTAGCGGAAAGAAACTGATACATCCACCCATTTATCTTCCAGCCCCGTGTTTTATATCGTTATTCTCATGTCACATACCAACAAACGATTTAACTCAGAAGCGTGCAACTATCAACTCTGAAAATGTCAACCGAGCCATTTCCCTTACAAAGCTTGCCGTACGTGTTTTCCTTATATTAACTACGTAACACTATTCCCCCTTTCTCCCTACCCCCCACTAGTTACAGCATCCAATAAGAGATGGCGCCCGAACAAAACTAGCGGCAGTGCTCTCTCTCGCAAGCAATTTACTCCTTACACTAATTAAAAGAGCGAGCGAGAAATGCCACGCCCACAACCGAGAACAAACACAAGAGGGGATCGCACCCGCCAATCGGAAAGCTTGATTATTTGTAATTAGAACGACCCGCTCTTCCTTTCGCCAAGATGACCAATGGGATTTTGTATTTAGCGGCATTATTCTGTCGTCAAAAGGAATTTCTGTTAGTAATTTAATTAAAATTTTCCACGATTGTGAAACGTTCTCATTTGTTGAGAGCAATCAGAGTTGGGAAATGGGCGTTATGTTCTTAGATTCGACCGAATTACTTTTTACGGTTCCTTGCGTCGGCGTTTTCTTTAATTGATGGTGGTACAGTCATTTACAGCGGTAATTTTAAATTCTGCGTTTACGATTTTTTTCAGAGATTACTTTTTTGTGTTTTTGTAGATGGACGATTAAATATGTTTAAGTTCCTTTTTATTTAAGATTATACCAGTAGAAAGTACGTAGGTATTCAAAAATTATCTAGGAAAGTTTGTCCAGCAACCCTGCCGGCAAACGCTTTAATATTAAAAACTACCCCGCAATCAAAACCGACAACTTTTACAGAGCTCATAATGAAACAAGAAAATCAAACTTACAAAAGAATTCTGCAGAGCTATAGCTGAACAAAAACTTTCTCATCCCGCGAACATCGGAACAGCACAATCATTCAACTAGGAAGAATCAACCGGTCACAATGAACGGACCAACTTTTAGCTGCCAGTTTGCATATAGAGATAAAAGTGGGGAATATTAATGTGAATCGCCCCGGCTCCCTCCCCCTTTTCTTGGGAGTGTAGGGGGTTGGGTTGGGGGGCACTTTCTTCCACGGAGGACCACGGGACAGTCGTGATTTTAATTATATTGCGACGTGAGACGAGAGTTATGGCTCCTACAGAACTTACCAATTTTAGATGTTATGTTTATATGTTTCTGATTTGAGTGGATGGCGCGACTTGTTTTGCTAATAAATTAGTTTTATTATTGGTTAAATTAATAGGATGATAACTTCTAAGTTTTTTTATAAGATTGGTAAATGACTTGTTTGTTACAGTAAAGATCCTTTCAGACCTTGTATTAACAATTAGTTAAATGTATTTAATTGAGGTTAGATTAGGGATAGTAATTTACAATAAAGACAGTTTAAAATTTGGAAAAATCTGAAACGTATCGCGCATATAAGCGACGTTTTCTCATGACTTTTAGACGACATCTGAAAATGGCTTAGGTATGGTATACTTACTTACAAAATAATAATTTTATGTGCTCCAAAAAGTTTAGAAAACTCAATTATTACATTATTGACTTTGATGTAAAAGTATTTGAACACTCCTAACAGGAAAATAACGATGAAGGTAACAAAAAAAAAAATACTTTCCCTAATATATAATGTATTTATGATAATGCCTTTATGCGGTACGCTATCAATCCTGGAGATTCAATACATCACACGATTTATCTCATAAAATACGTAGATAAGCAACGAAAAAACTAGAAAAGTTACAACAATGGGGGCCCATAAACTTAACCCCTTATTCAACTAAACATTCAACTCACATAAATATCTTTCGACAAACTAATGTCAATGTAAGACGCCATTACTTGAGTTAAACAAATTCCAAGATCTTGGTACGTGTGTGCGAATGTGTAGGATTGCGTATGTGTGCCGTACGGTGCATATACGTCATAGTGGTAGGAATAGGGTTGGCAAGCGGAGGACGTCATAATTTTGGTATTTTTGTCTGTAATTAAAAAAAATGTGCATTGTTGTTTTTTGAAGGTTCCGGTCTGACAATTTTTGGTTCTCTCAATTAGGTCATACTTTTTGGTTACATAATTATTATTTTTAATAACGTAACAAACAAACTATTAATTTAAAAAATATTTAATATCCTAACCTAACTAGAACTATCAACAAACTAAAATAGGGCGTTGAAATATTCCTCCGCATCGCTGTCGCCTCGTAATGTACCCAAGAGACTGGCGGCATTGCCACGTTGTATGGCAATACTTACCTATCCTTTAGCCAAGATAAAAGCCAGCCCTTGGATCACGGGAAGTGTCAACCAGTCGTTTAGATATCGTAACATAATTTGTAACCCAAAGTATTGTAAAAACAGATTATACACTCGAAGCATCGAAAAACACTGTTCGTCTGTTAAAAATCGCACGGAGTCGCAGAAAGGTGAATTTACAGATGTAATCAGGAAAGTTATCATTTGGGTACTATTTTGGATTGGTTATCAATCAGACAGTTGGCAGCATTCTTAGTTTTTACAAGAAAAACTGTTTTTTTATGATGCGTAGGAGTTGAAAAGAAGTGGTCTGAGCACGACTGTAGGTACCACAAAGTCCTGTAGTGCTATTCATTCTGTAAAAATCTCACCACGATAACTTAAGTGAAGTGAGCTTAATGTGAGCTGTCATTATGTAATATGTAATATTTTGCTGCTTGTATGCTCACAACAAAGATTCTGTTATAAGTCTAAACGCGAAGACGTGTCGCGTAGACATGTGTGTGATTGGCTTTCTGTCGACTATTGTTTTTTTTTTTTTTTTTGCTGTAAGTTTTCTATGCTGTAATAAACAAATAAATAAAGTAGTGTCACTCCCTAGCTTTAGATGGAATGAAAGCTCACTTCACGTAACTTCTCACGATGAGATTCAAACAGAATTGAACGGCTGAACCAACCGGAAAAATTCAAATTCCCACCTGACAACCCTAGTTATAGGGTGAATATGCATATGTGGGAGAGTATGTAAATACGTAAACGTTAAATTGTGAGGATGTGTGATGTTGAGGCTCCAGAGCGAGAGGTCTCCCTCATTATCGACCTCGGGTCACGGCGCATGCTCCGACTTTAGTCTCAACCCTGCTAACGAACGCCTTATTGCGACGGCGGTTCATCGCAGTAATTGAGTTACGACTTTTTACGTAGCAATTTCGTTTTTCTCTTAGAACCGGGTCGCACGCTAATTGGGGCGAATTTTTTTTCCTTTGCTTTCTTCTTGAACAAATATTGGATTAGGAGCGTAATTCGCTTCAAATAGGTTAGTCTTTGAACGTAGGTACCTACGAGTATTTTGCTTAATAATGAAAGTTTATTTTTTTGCAATTTTTGTTTTTTAGCTTATTTTAATGTAATGAGTTGGTCTCTTTGAATTTTTTGTTAATTTACTTTAAATGTATATTTTTTTATGAATGGAAAGTTAAACAGCTAATTATGTTGCGGTTGGTATCGACGTCTGAAAGTTTCAGCGACTCGTTTTCGTCTCGAGAGGTTTTCTCATTTGCGATCTGCTTTTTTATGCTTTTTTCTTTCTTTGTTGTGTCTGTGGAGAGATTGCAGACGTATGCAGACAAGTTTAGTATTGTGGGAAGGAGGAAAGAGTATAAAATACGTCACATAGTAAATGCAACGAGTTCTTTGCTTACCTGTTTAATAGTTTATTTTATTGTCAAAAGAAGGTACTTTTCATGCGAATAAACAATTATGTTATTGGTAATGATTGTTTTTTTTTTAAGGTAAATTATATTGATGTTTATAACGATATTAAGATACGTTCTAGTTCGGAATATAGTGTTGATGTTTCATTATCTTTTTCCAAGTACTTAAATGTAATTTGTATGAATGATGTTTATTATAATAAATATTATTCGGTTACTCGTAAAATTTATTGCAATGAGGAAACTCAAATACTTATCTCGATTCCACGAATTATTTACGGATACGATATAGTGGATACACGTGAATTGGGATATTTCTGATGTAGTGTTAATTTTAGATAGGGCTGACTGAAACGGAAAAAAATATGGAATAAATACGTACGTATAGTACGTATGGAATAAATAGACGTATTCTCATAATCCATAGTAATTCATATTATCCATACTAATATTATAAATTCGAAAGTAACTCTGTCTGTCTGTCTGCCTTTTCACCCCTAAACCACTGAACGGATTTCGATAAAATTTGGCAGAGAGATAGATTGCATCCCGGGGAAGGATAAAGGCCACTTTTTGTCTCAAAAATATCCCTAAAGAGGGGGGATATAGGGGATGAAAGTTTGTATGGGAAACCTATTATTTGAGATATTCAAGAGATTTAAGGGATTGGAAATATAGTCCTGATAGTACGTTCCTGTGGGATAATTTCCGACCTCCACGCAGGCGAAGCCGCGGGCAAAAGCTAGTCCTAAAAAATAAAGACCTATGAATTAGATAGAATTCAAACAGCTTTACTTCAATAAAAGTTTTACTTCTTACAGTAGCTACCTGGCTATGAACCTAAAAAAATGTCCTATCAAAGATACCTATTATGAATAGTAAGAATTTGGGTGGGTAGACGTCTCTGATTTGTCGTTTTCGAACAAAAAATACCGACCAATACCGACTACAAACTTCAGAATTAGTGAATTTTCAATGTAATAACTTATAATCAGCCTATAACGTCACCACTGCTGCACAAGCCTCCTCTCTGTGAGAGGGTGTGGGCCATAATCCACGCGAGCGCAATAAGGACTGGTGGATGTCACATGTTTTCGAATTTTTGGTTCTAGGACATGCCGGTTTTTCTCACGATGTTTTCCTTCACCATTTTGAGAGCAGTGGTGATGTAATATAATAAAGTGCCTATCTGGGTTCAAACTCACGATCTACAAACTCGTAAGTCGGGGCGGATACCACTTGGCCACCACTTCTTCCATTATGAATAGTAAGAATTTGGATACACGTCTCTAATTTGTAATATTTTTGTTTTTGAAGAAAAAAAAAAGACCGACCAATATCTACTACAAATTTCAGAATTTTTGAATTCTCAAAGTAATTACAATCAAACACACTATTTCACTACATTAAAAACAATTTTTACAACACAAAAATCGTAATTTTCCAAACAAAAAACAAAAGGCGCGAATTTATTCAAATTTTCCGCCGCCATCTTTATTATTCCGTCCGTTTGCTGTATGGAACATTGTACAATTGATTCGAATATGTCCAGGCATGCGACCAGTGCAATGGGGATCAAATATTCATTAAATGGCCGCTGTTGGCTGTGGCACCGGGTTCATATTCAGCAGACGTAGTTGTTAATAGTTCGCCCAGCCTGCCTTATCTTCGACACTCAGACTTTAGCGGGAGCAAGGAGGTTAGATGCTTTGTGAATTATTTTTTTGGAGTATCGTTTCTGGTGGCGGAAAATGGTTTGATAATAAGCTCATAGATTATCTGCCTAGAAATGGTTCTAGCGAAGGAAGTAAATGGGTTTAAAAACACAGATTTAAGTTTCTGGTTTGAAGAATAATCCAACAAAAAAAAATTGTTTAACTAGCAACTGTTTAATCAAACAAATACCTACATATCTTCAATATAAACACAAGGTATATAATGAAGGAAAAAATGGAAAGTGATGGATCACGACCTTTTCCCTTTCAGGGAGAGGAGGTATGAGTCGCAGTAGTGAGAATATAATAGGCTGATTATGAGTATCCTATAATACTTACCAGTAATATTCAAATAGTAATCTTGAAACATGTTTTTTAATGATACAATGAAAACAGTGAAATATCATATTGAGAGTTGTTTGTTTTAACGGGTTTATTTATAAACGATGATTAAAGTTAAGTGACGTTCAAACGTCAAAAATGTATGGTTAAACAGTTGCTAATCACTACTTATGAATAGTTTCTCGTTTTTTAAAAGGGTTAGTGCTAGACGAAACAATTTTTTTTAATAATACTGTTCAAGTATCAAGAAACGTCGGTCGTAGTAAATTACTCCGTTCCTTACCTTATATACCTACCAAGACTGCTACAAGGGTAGCGAGGGATGGGGTTGTTCGTTTGTTAACCAACCACGTTGTCATAGTGTGGACCTGAAGATATTATGAACATTATTTTGGTATAATTTTGCATAGGTACGTATTGAATTTTTTGTGGTAAATTTTAACGACTGTTCCTTTTACTTAACATTGGCTGCGTTATATCTAACCTAATTGCGTAACATACCCAAATTGCGTAACACCTTTCAATCAAAATGCGATGGTTTTGAAGGTAATCTAGATTACTTATTAGGTTTTGAACAAGATCTATTTATTTTTAAGATAAAAACTAATTAAAATTACTTCTCTTCTTGTTTTGTCGTATTGGTATGACTAATCAGTTGATATAAAGAAAAGATGTCTTGACAAAAACAAAACACTAATATAAAAAATATGACTGGCATATCCACATTATGCTACCGATGTGGGAGGCTGTGGCGCGGTCAGTGGGGGCGTCGAGCGCAAATTAATCTCCATACGTTGCGCCCGCGCCGCCGCCCGCTCGTTACTTTTGTATTACAACTACTATTTGAATCATTTTTACAATTCAATTGTTGTGTTTTCAACAATTGATCTTTGTTTTGCGTTTAAGACGGGTGGTTTCATGTTTTGTTAAATTTAACACGTTGCTTGGTTTGGAGATTGGTTAAATGTTAAAACTCATTGGTGCTTTGTTTTTCTTTCAAGTTTTCTTGTTTGTTTGTAAAAACAAAGTAAGTAACTTGTATTAGGTATTTTCAGTCAAGTCCTTAAGTTAGAGGTGACCTAGATCGCATGTGAAAATCTCAAGTCGCATCTCTACAAACATGGTTATACCAAAATAAAGGTTCCCGCAGATAGGTGCAACGCGACAACGCGACGCTACTTTAGTAGAACCATTTCTATGAAAACTTCATGGAAATTGTTCTACCAAAATCGCATCGCACCGTCGCGTGGCGCCGGTCTGAGGGAGTCTTAAAGCTTTACTCGTTAACAAGACTTTGAGACAAGATCACACTTAGAACTAAACATAAAACACTGATAGAGAGCCATTGACTTGCTTGCTACCTAAATACCTACCTACATAAGTCTCCTAAAAGATGTAGATATTCTCCAGATTGTCACTAATTCATGAAAGAACTAATGAATACCTGTCATACCATTTCTTACATCATACTAACACATGGGATTATCCTACCTATTGAACACCGTACCTATTAAATAACGGCAAAACAACACGTGTTCCTTCTACAACAATAAAAAAAAAGTGTCATAATCTCTAAAAAAAACTTGTAAAATTTACACAAACGGGCAACCCTACCAGCTACTGTCAGAACTTAAGTCTCAAGTACCATTTATTTGAACAATATCCACGGCCATAATGTATGGAGATTAGGTGGAGGACAGACGCGCTTGCCCGTCCGTTGATCCGACATGATACATCAACGTCGCGGTGGACAGTGGACACTCCCCCATACGTTGGATGTTGAACGTGCAGCGCAGCGTCAGGATTTGGTGGAGAAGGCAATCAATTTCATTATGTAACTTTAAAGTAGTAGAAAAAAAACTCAAATAAAAGGTAGAGACTATCCATAAAAGATTTGGATGATAGTACCTAAAATAAAAAAAATAAAAAAAAAAACCGCCTATCCACCTGTCAGGGAAAATCCCATTTAGGATAATTATTCAATTATAGGTCAAGGTATGATAAAGAAAACATATTAGTGAAGGCTTAGAAGATTCTAGTAGTACAGAGGCCAGCACATCAAGCTACTCCGATCTGTCAAATTTTCCCAATTGAATATGAACCTTATTTCTTTCTAAGAAAGTTGAAAATCTATCAAAGAAATTTGACAGATTGGGGTAACTTGATGTGCTGGCCGCTGTACAAAAAATTCTAGTAATAGTAAAAGTGCTAGTTGAATCGAAACTTTAAACATAAATAAGTAATTATGATGTCTCATTATAACTTTATTATCGGACAGTGGAATCCATGTGTGTGTGGCTGTTTCATTAGCAATAATTATTTTGACAAACAAAAGCAACCGTTTGTTGTGTTTGAGCACCAAATACTAGGAAACGAGAACCGAAACGAGGATAGCTCACAGAATAAGCAAACTGAAATCGTAATGGGCCGGCCATAATAGCAGTAGAACCGATGACTGTTGGGGTTGACGTGTTCTTAAGTCCTTGACCTTGAATCAGAAAACGTATAGGACGGACGCCCTCAGGCTATGTGGTGGCTGGCAGTAGCTGGATGAGAGATGCCAAAAATCTAGCTGAATGGCGTGCAATTGGAGAGGTCTATGTCTGTATGCAGTAGACTGCTGTAGTTTGATGATGATCCAATATTAGGGCGACTGTATCACTATTGATCTTACGTTCCAATTTTAAAATCCATTGCTGGCTTAGTTCATCCGTATTACCACAATACCCGCTTCCCCATCAGATAGCTGCATAGAAGGCCGCTCATCGTATATTTTGTAGTGTTTAAAGTACTTTTTTTCTTGTTATTTTTTGAGGTATACAATAAAGTATTTAAAAAATAAATAAATAAATCTACCGTATATGCCTTATCCAAATATTCATAGCTCAACGTAAGAGACTAATAGCAAACTAGATGTTTGTCCGTCATATTTGCATACTAGCCGGCGCTTGTTACCCGGGGAATTAGCGTTGGTCCAGCGATGATTAGTGAGCCACACGTTACCCGTTCATTATGCGTATTTTGCTGACGTGTTAAATACATAACGTGAGATGACTCGGGTTATAAGTCGTGTCAGGTTTCCGTTATTCTAATTGGAAATATGCAAATTCTGTGATGGCCGGTGGAGCAGATGAGTCCTGGAGTGGTGACTGCATATCGGTAAGCGTAGTATGGGTCGTCCCGTCCTCTAGCTAGTTGGATCGACGATCTTACAAAAAAGATGGCTAAGATAAGTTTATCTTGATGTGGAAGGCGGAGGACAGGATTTTATGGTCTGGGAGATGCCTATGTTCAACAGTGGACTGATAGGCTGAGTTGATTGAAACTGTTCGTAAAGTACCGGTACTTTTAGTGAAGTTTTATGTAAAGAAACTTTCATATATTACATTTTCTTTGCCAGCCTGTGTGCGTGTGCTCTCGTTTTACGGTATGAAAAACTCTCAACTGCTCGTGAAATTTTCCAACGTGATTGCTGAACTATGAAGCAATAGAAAACATAAAAATACTTAACAATAATATAAGTCAAATATTAAATATGCCAACAATATACATGATAATGATAATGTCGTCTAGCCGATTTCCGCTACACAGCGACTGCATTAGATTTTTCAGAGCGGGGTTGAGAGCTTAGATGAACGAGACTTGATATGGGAAATTTCTGATACTGTGGCAATGAATAATTATAATGCATAAATGAAAACTAATTACATTCTAAGCTTTCAGTCTATAAGAAGAACTTTAATTGATCTTCAAGAAAATATGTTAATCATCGTTGAATATTTAAAACTTCCAGTAATTTCCTTACAATTCTACCAGTACAAGTTAATAGCAGCATCTGTTTATCAAAAACACGATGGAAATGCTCGCTGAACGCTGAAGCGCTTAAAAGCTTTCGCTGAAGAGGCGTTCAGTATAAGCTCTTTATTAATAAAAATACACCTCCAGCCTGCATGTTAGAAAATCGTGCGGAACACAGATATAGGGCGAATGGAGATGATAGAACTATTACCTAATAGTAGAAACAAAAACGTTGTATAATTATGTATTTTATGTAAAAAGGACTACATCAGAACAGAAAATCTACTGACATTGTACATCTCTTAAACTCTACCATCACATCATACTATACACATACACCTCACTCAACACCACACACACATACACTCTAAAATACGCAACCGATTCACATATTCGCTTTTTATATACTTGTACATAATATTATTTTAAGACTGTTAGCTTTTAAATTATGTAAATATTTGAATCTCTAATAAAATAAAAACTACCGATTCATATCTTTGTACACTTTTTAATTTTTATTTATTTCATCGGTGGTTTTGTTTTTGTCTTTTAATAAATTTAATAATTTTGTCCAACATAATGGCTGAACCCTATCTCTTAAGATACAGGCCAGACCTAGTTTAAGGGATAAAGTTTAAAATTATTGTACTCCTTTGTTAAAGTTATATTGAATTATGTCAACTAAATGTATGCAATGCAATGGGATTTTTTGTTTATGCAATTTTTTTTTATGTATAATAATCACAAAAAAGATGAAAAGAGGATACGGTTGGTACAGTTTCACTCCGCGTATTTGTGTCCAACAGTAGTAGTAGCAGCAGTAGCTGTTAATAATTTGCTAGTGACTAAGTCATAGAAAAAAATGATGGACAGAAGCTAAATAATTATGAAAAAAACCGGTTAAAAACGATGGAGTCTGGAGGATTGAATGTTAAAGCTAACTAAAGCTGCTAAAGCTAAGAGTTCGTTATCTTATCAACCCACGCACAACTACAAGTTACTAAGGACAAAGATACTCTTTTGATATCCATTTGTCAATATTATATTTCCAGCCTATAGCCATCGACTGTTGATTATTAAACCTCTTTTCAGTAACACATTACCAGCCACAAAAAATTCCAGTCCACCAAGTCATTTCCAGCACATATACAGTAACGATAAGGGCACACAACAATGTTTTCGTTCGATCAGGAGCTCGTGCCTCTGAAATGAAGTTGGGTATTAGGAACGTTGCTATCTCCCCGACTATTTCCAATTTGTTTGTTAACATTTCCTCCGGTGAGCATACTACAAGTTTTCAGGATAGTTGCAGCTAGTTCGTCGAGTGTGTTGGTAGTTTGATTCGGATATAGGTAGTTATGACGTGATGGCAATTATAATGTTGGTCGTTGTGATATCATTGCATTGTAGAATAAAGTATTTAAAAATAACACTTTTTTTACTTTTTTGTAGTATACAAGTTGCACCCCGCGGTTACACCCCCATAAGACTCGATCCCGTGGGAATATCGGAATAAAAAGTATCCTATGTCCTAATCTAGATCATGGTCTAACCATGTGTCAAATTTCATTTAAATCCATTCCGCCGCTTAAGCGTGAAGCGTCACAAACAAACATACAAAAAAAATACAAATCTTTTCCTTTTATTATAATACATTCGTTTTTAGATATAATAATATGTAGGTCAGTTTAATATTAAGGAACATAATAAACTTCTGGAATAAATTCCCTAATGATAGAGAGAAAACCACATCAAAATCTGTTGCGTTGTTTATAGAGTTTAGAAGAATAAGACAGAGACTAAAAGTGACTTTCTTTTTTACTATTATTTTTATATAGCGATAGATTTGGTGGAGGTTGTAGTAAAGATTACATTACAATTAAGTTTTATTCTGAAAATCTGTAAAAATAAGCTTCCATCTAAAAGAAAAAAAGTGCAAGCCTTCAGATGCTAGATGAAGATGATGAAAAAAGTGCAAGCCTTCAGATGCTAGATGCAGATCAAGGTAAAGCTGTATGACTTGCAAATAAAATTCTACCAAAAAGGTTATCAAAAATCTTCACCCTTTAAGAAACAACATTAAAACCAACAATACTGCCCAAACCCAGTCCAGAAAGCTCCATTTTCATCACACAAAGTCATCAACATAAAGTGTCACAAATAATCGAAATTAGAATTTATTAGTGCTGCGTAGGGGTTCAATTTTGGTTCCGTGTGTAGCAATAATGCGTAAAAAACTCATCTCCGTCACCCTGCCCCCCCTCTACCCCCTTTTCGCCCCGTCTCACCCCCGGGCCGGTGAAATATGATGTTTTCCCGTCCCGTGTGGACACGATTAGAAAATTCGTCGCGATGCGTTGTAGGTACTCAACACTATACTGATAGTTTTCTTATGTAGTTTCATTTGAATATTACTTTCGTGTTTGGGCGTTTTTTTTAGAAGATGTGGGTAGTTTAGGGAGTGATTGAAGAATGTTGAATTTGTGTATGAAAATAAGAACACCACGTATAAATTATTTATTCGATGGAATACATTAATGATAATGATAACTTTTTCAATGAATTCGGTTGACTTTCCCAATATTGCCTATTTACTAGAACGTACAGTTAGAGAAATTAATTGTTTATTATATTTACACAGTACGTTAATTTACCGTATTTTTCAACCATTTCGTACAACTGTCAAATAATGACAGTTGTGATTTAAATAGGTAAGTATTCGTTGGTGGTTAATTTGATAAACATTACAATTAATTAAAATTTATGTTTCACCATCTTCCAACAGTTCTACTTTAATCTGAGACCATAAGATGATTTGACTTGCGATATTTGGATGTTACTAAAACCGCATTAATAATTTAACTAATAAAAAACCCCATTACTTAACATCCAACCAAAAAATAAACACAATATTTCCTACTAACATGACGTCACCAATTCCTTTGCAATGCGCTAATGTAGGCATAAATCATAGAGGGCTGCCCTGAGTCCAACGAGGATCAAAGCCTATATATCAAGCTAATGCTGATATGATATGTTAAATAAATATCGACGCCAGGATATTGGGTTTGGGTAACAAATCGAAAATGAATGTGACATGTGTACAAAGTGAAATGTTTTTTGAAATATTTTCTTTGGCGATGAGACAATGGATTAAGGGGTGATAGTTTAGGGCACGCCGCGATAGCGGCGGTAAGGCCCCTCTTTGAGGAGTGGCTAGAGAGGCGTCACGGCGCCCTCACCTACCGCCTGACGCAGGTCCTCACCGGACACGGATGTTTCGGGAGGTTCCTGCACATAATCAGGCGGGAGGAAACGCCCGGGTGTCACCACTGCGAGGATCGCCCAGAGGACACGGTGGTGCACACGGTGGAGGTCTGTCCCGCTTGGGCAGAGCACCGCCGTGTCCTCGTAGAGGCGATCGGCAGCGGCGGCGACCTCTCGCGCCCGGCCCTGGTCCAAGCCATGGTCCGGGGCGAGAGGGAGTGGGAGGCAGTCACCTCCTTCTGCGAAGCAGTCATGCTAGCGAAGGAGGTGGCGGGATGGGAGAGGGAGAGAGCCGAGAGGGCCGCCCGTCCCAGCCGCCGCGGTAGACGCTCCGGGCGTCGGGAGCCGCGTGACGACTCCCGGCCACCGTAGGCGCGGGCCTGCGGACGGCGAGTAATGGGTAGCTCGCCGTCCGATCAGGACCAGGCCCGTGCCGGACGGCGCGTATGTGTTCCACGCGCGCCTCAAAGAGATGTCAGCAGACATGGAGGGGCCCGTTAGGGCCGAAGCCTGCCGGGGCAGCGGGATTGTCCGAAAGGGTTACCGCTGCCCCGGAACATAAAGGGCTAAGGAAGGAACACGGATGGGTTTTAGTCAGTAAGAGTCTGACACTCCCTTCCGCTCCACCCAGAGCGGGAGGGGTCATTGGATGATTTCCCATCCTTAAAAAAAAAAAAAAAAAAAAAGGGGTGATAGTTTGGTTTTAAGTTAGGACCTAATTATAATAATAACTACTTGCTTTGATATTTTTAAAAAGATTTCTTCTCATTATAGAGAAGTAAAGAGCATTGATTAAACCCTTTTTTGATTGCGCACTGCATGAAGGCATTTTCAGGCCATGTATGTGAAGGAGCCTATTTAATAAAACTGACAGGTGACAGATAGCAGTAAGATATACTCGTATATATGACAATCTAAAGTCTAATTTTCGTAATTTAAAACGTTCAAAATCTAGTCGCAATCTCATCTCGGCGACAAACAATTAATGTGTCAAAATGTAGAGAAATTAAAGTATTTTTGACAGATCTTGACAGATGAGACTGAGTTCTGCCTGTGAACGTTCTTAAAATTACGAGAATTACCTCTCAGATAATTTGATAATTTAACAAATTTCTTTTAAATAGATTTAATAGCATTGTCAGTTATATTAACTACTAGCAGCGCCCAGCGGTTTCACCCGCGTTAGTCTCTATCTATATATCCCGTGGGAATAGAGGGATAAAAATTATGCTATGTGTTAATCATGGTTATTAACGATAGTTTATAACCATGACGGAACGGATTATTACAAAACTTTATTACGATTAATAACAAAACGGATTTATATATACATATATGTAGTAGTATAGATATATATATATATATAGTAGGAAGTAGGATGCCCCAGGTTTTGTAACGATAGTTTCCTCAAATGTAAGTCAGGTCTGGCTTAGATTTCTTATAAAGTATAAATATTACTTACATCCTTATGTAATTTTTATGACTTTTCCTTTTGTATGGTCATCTTTACGCGGTTTCTAGAGTACCTACTCTGTCTAGCTTCAAAGGCTCAATAGTTATAAGTAATTGAAAAATAAAGAACCCGAACACATAAAACTGAAGACAAAACAAGCTATAGAACTGAAAACTGAACATGTTTCATTTGAGGAAGCTTTTACAAGAATACTTCAAACTTTGTACTGCACAAGATACATGGAGTTCTATTTACTCGGTTGTAGTACCTACCAAATCTATTTGTCTAAAGTATGACAAACTAGATTTCACCCGTGGGACGGTCGGGTTAAAATTTTCAAGATACTTTAATGTAGGTACTTACAGCTATTTTATCGGTATCTAAAAGATTTTTAACGAAACCTGGGCAGTCATTACTTGCCATTAATCTTGAGAATTGAGACAAGCAATGAACTATTTACGTTGACTTAGGTCAAAACGAGGTAAGAGATAATTCTTCGAATACCTGAAAACATGTGGGTATTCGGAAATTGAAAGAAAAACCAAGAAGATGAATGAATGAATGAAAAAAGCTCCCGATGAATCATAGACTGATTTAAAGTGCACAGGACAGAATACTTTTTTTCTTTCGTTGTTACATAGCCATGAAATTCACGTTAGACTGATGTAATTAGCAGAAGGAAGCTGATACCTCAAATATTGAAATGGGAATCATTATTAATTCTATGATTTTTCTAAATTGAAGGTGACCACCTGAATATAGGATCTCATAGGCCAGTAACTAAAGTACCAGAGCATGTGCACTTTCTTATTGATCATCTATATATACTGATATATCAACGCACAGTCTAAACCGCTGGTCCTAAAGACGTGAAATTTGGAGGGTGTATTCTTTGTGAAGAATAGATATCCAATATGAAAAGGGTTTTTCGAAATTTCACCGCTAAGAGGGTGAATGGGGGGGGGGGGCGTGATATTTCACGCGGACGAAGTCGCGGGCAGAAGCTAGTAATTATATACCATAACATAACGCATGTATTCCCCGAAGAGGTAGGTCGAGATGTGCCTATAGTACAACCACATTTCGCCAGTTAAGTGTAGGTCCCTGTAATAGGGGCGAGCCTATTGCCATCAACCCCACAAATCCAGACTCCGGGCTGCTACTGAGAAATTCCAGACGGAAAACCCAATAACATGCATTTTCCCCGACCTGGAAATCGAACCCAGAGACCCCATGCTCAACAGAAGCGCTTGCGACCACGAGACTAATGAGGCAGTGATCATATTGATTCATTGTTATTGACAGATAGCAACTGTAGAACACCAATGGTGCAATAGACTGTAATGGTGACGATTCCATTGTTCACAAACTAAATTTAAGTTCAGTGCATCTTTTTCTTCCCATTTCTTTAAGAAAAGGACGGAAGATAAATTTTAGTTTAGTCCTGTCAAATTAATCAGCGCCTGACACTGCTCCAAACAAGTTTAGACGTGATTAAAAAGTTGCTTACTAAAATTACATCAACTTACGTCAGGCGCTGATTAATTTGACAGGACTAAACTAAAATTTTTCTTCTGTATTTTCATAACGAATAGAAAGAAAAAGATGCATTGAACTTAAATTTTGTTTAGTTTGTAAACAACAGAATCGGCACCATTATCTACTTTACTAGATGACACTAGGCCCATTCTTTACAACCAATTTCTAAACCCTAGCTTGCCTACACCTATATCAACTCCGTACTCACACACTTTAATAGTATTATTGGAAAATTGGCTCCACGTCCCCATTGTTGACGAAATTTTGCTATCACTACACCGCATCACAGCCAATAGGGTGTGTCGGTTCACACTATCTACAAAAGAAATTACATGTTCCTCTCTATCAGGTGGGGGGAGGGGGGATGACGTCAGAGCAACGCCTCGAATAAATGTGATGGAAATTGGAGGATTTGTTTACCCATATTCTCACACTTTTGACACTAAAAGGTAGAGCGAGCGTGTCTGTGTGTGCGTGTGTAACTATTGTTTTTGTTTGCTTGTGTGCCTGACTGTATTCCGTGAAGTGTGTTTGGGGACTTTTATGATGGTTAGTTAGTAAGATGCTTAGGGCTCGTCTATAATGTTAACATTTCTGGCCAAAAAATAAAAATAATTGGTAATACATTTTCTGCAGCCTCGGGCTTGATTAAACAGTCAGGTTGATCCTGGCTTTTGTTTGGACCCTTAATGATTACGAAAAATGTTTATATTGAATTAAATTAGGCCAGGCTAAATTGTATACTTACCGAAAGGGTTGTGTAAAGGTATATTAATTTATCGGATACAAAAAGCGGCAGAAAAGAAATAATAAATTATAAGTTCTGTAGTCAAACATGGATGGAGCGCTAGGTTCTTGATAGAATCTATCGGTCCAATCAAATATGAGGCAATATTAATAGATATCCACGGTAAAAAGCAAGTAGGGCTAAGCAACATTTTGGTCAAAAATGAGTTATATATGCCATCCTACGTAAAATTTTCCGCTCTTTTGAATGCGCTTACCTCCCATGGCTCTACGATGACTTTTAAGGCGTTTATGCCCTAGCAAAAAAAAACATAAATGACAAAATGCGTCAGTTTTTATAAAATTTTAAACTTTGAACGGCTCTCCTGAACATTTAATTTTTTGTCACTTCATACCCTATTTCCTCTTAACCTCGATATACATAATTTTATGTTTGACTTATGGCTTGGAATAGCTTTCATTTTGACAGTTTAACAATATTTATTGCGTTATTTGTTGAGCAGACAAATTTTTCGAACACAATGAAGGTATGGATTAGGAATTTCCTTCGGATTGTGATTGATGTAAGAAAACGAGAGGTTTCGCTGAAAACTCTCTAGTTTTCCGAAAACAGCGATTGTCTTCGATCAACTTATAAAAATTGGATTTCTTCACCATTACCGTCAATTCACATCAGAGTAAATAGTTACATTCAACATTCAAATTCAAACTCGTACGTCATAAGCCTATTGTAAGTTAACACCTTGACACCCGGCACCCGAAGTCGTGCCCAATTCAATTTATTTAGCTATTTTCAGAACAAAAATATGTCGAGCGAGCTATTTATCAGACTTCGGAGATCGTCGCACTATACCAACACATTTATGTGGTACCTCACAAAACTAGAGTGCGATTACGTAATATATTTCGATGTCGTGTGCCTCCAGCCATTTTTCTATTCGCTCCCTACATTTGAAGGCGTGCAGGAGACGTGGTATTACTATGCCTAATTCAAACGAAATGTGTGGAATGAAAATTGTTATGTGTTAGGAGTAATCGGAGTAGTTTTGTCGTGTTATGAGGGGATGGGAGAACAAAGGAGTAGTAAAGAGGTTTGTTTTATTGTGGTTCATGGTTGTATGATGCTGGCTGATATGCTGTTTATGGAAAGGGGTATGGCAGTAGCTACAGCGAAACAGAGGTGAAGGTGAAAAGCTACCTTGTTTCTGGTCCAGTAGTAACTGTACTGATGTGTATGTGAAATCGATTGTGAGAAAGCCTACAGGCTTTGTGCAATTTATTTCATCACCACTGCTCTCAAAATGGGTGAAGAAAAACATTGAGAGGATACAGGCATGTCCTGGAACCAAAAAATCGAAACGATGTGACATCTACCGACGGATTACGGTAGACCACTCTGTTTCACAGAGAGGAGGCCTAGGCTCTGTTCCACTTGTGGGAACATTATAGGCTGATTAATTATTCTGATTCATAATAAATGTCAAAAGTAATTACTATCTACATCTATTGCATTTATCACAATAAAAATCTATCGTAACTACCCAGCATATCTCGATCTACGACAACTAACTTACGATAAGCAATAACGCCAAAAATACTGTAGTACTTCCCTATAACATAAGTAATAATATGGCGTAAATTCAGTCGAAAGAAAGGACCTAATGGGAGGGCCGGGCAGCAGTCCAAGCTTATCTGGGAAAGCGTAAAATTTATGTTAATGACACCCCTTAGGAAGGGAAGTAACGTTAGTGACGAAGAAAGCATGTCATGATAACGTGTCCTCTTTAAATGAATGAAAGGGGGTTCGAAACAACTACAAAAGATCTGGGTGACCCGAGGATGTCTGTTCTAATTAGGGTGGTACTAATACCCTAATTGATGACAAGTTCGATTTGCATTTGTTTCATTATTGGGACAAATTCTATTGCCATGGGAGCTAGTGTAAGGTTAGGTTATGGCTTAATATCGGTTGGTATAGCAGTGGGTATAAACTTTGGGTTAATGTGAATAATGTTGATTGGGAATTTGATGCTGTCTTTGATGTGCATACCAGGTGGTATGGATATCTACTTCTAACTCTCGTCTATGGCTACTTATTGGCCAAAACACGATCTTCAAGTCGTTCGTGGTACGTGTTCCGACACATCATCTCGAGAAGTTCCTCAAGGAAGAGTTCATGACACCAGTCAGCGAAACACGACGCAGGCATTGTTATGACTTCTATGAATCCTTTACCAATAAATGACTATGACAGCGGCACCATTTGAAAATCCTCCATATTCTTTTAACATAACCATCCACCAAGACATGTTAATCGTCATTTCTCTTGTACCCCCAACCAAAGTCGACTACCACAAAGATGGGATCCTAAAACTACAGAAGCACGCAAAAAACGTAGCTTCAAGCGGGCAATTCATTCGTTCATTCGTTCTCATATCCGGTTATCGCCGGTTTATCATACGCCCGGGGCCCAATGTAACTCCTCCCGAGATTATTTTAAGCTTCAACCCTAAACGTTTGATTAAAGTACCTACCATTCTTTGTGGAATTGCCCCTTTTCTGGTCGGTGAGTAGGTTGGCAATCGAGTTATTATTGTAAGTATCATTACGTCATTTCTTGTAATAATAGAGAGGATTATATTGCTGATTCTTTTGTTTTACTGACTCTCTCTCTTCTCTTTTTCTTACCCTTTAGAAAGAAGCATGAGTAGGTCCGGAATGAATCGGTAAAGCTTGTTGACTCCTATGCCAGCTACCTACCCAATATGACTTAATTAAATGTCGAAAATAGCCTTTGTGGGATCCAACACCAAAAATATTAAACTGATCCAACGAAAATAAATCTTAATATTAAGCCAGATTTATTAACACTTAAAGATGAAGTGGTTTATTCATAAACGATGATTAAGGTTATGTGACGTTCAAACGTCAAAAATAATATGGTTATCTAAATATTCGCTAATCACGCCACGTTTATGAATAAGGGAGTCAATGTCTAAGGCTCAATAATAAGTAGAAAAATCAATATGCACATTCTCAATTACTTAGGGCTTAAAAATTGGTAAAATGTGTGTTAACTATACATAGACCCCTGCCTACCCTTTTGGGAAGTTCAGGCGTGCCATTGTATTATGTTATAATCTAAACCAACTAATCTGCCCAACATCAAATTCAAATTCAAATTCAAATTCAAATTCATTTATTTATTGCTTGTCACAGGTGAACAGAAGATCTTATAATTAGTATTATTGTATCACTGTAACATACCCATGGGGTGTACAATATTTATACTATGTATGTCAATGTTATTGGCTATGTTAAAAATAATATTACTATAAACATTCAGTCTTACACAATTATTAGGGACATACAAAGACATACACGTTTAATAAGTCAAAAAATATGAAAATAAGAATAAAAAATAAGTTTAACATTGTCAATAGTGTCATAGTCAACCTCAACAAACATTAATTAATTGACAAAGCACATAAAAACCAGCAGAAAACACAAGAAGAAACCCACTTTAAATACAGGCCCGATAAAATTAATAGCATCTTCGCCCTTTGGGAAGTGCAATCACGCGTGTAGAGGCTGCGTCGCTTTGTCCCATTCTCCCCTTTTCTTTTATAATTTTCTCGCCTGAGGCGAATTCGGACCGCGGGAAAAATGCAAAGCCTTGAAAGGTTTTTCTGCCTACAATGTTGCAATTTTGGGTGTCGAGAGATAGATGTGTATACCTCCCCTAAGTTTGAAATACGTGAAGTGGGTTTTAAATGTTATACTTTTGAGAGGTTTTGAATTTAGGGGTGTACCTAATGAGTTTCTTTGAATATTTTTTGTATTAAAGTGTTCTAACGTAATGGATAAGCTGTTGCTGAAAAGAAGATGCTGGGTGTTACTTAATTAATGTAATCAGAATAGCTTAAAAAGAGCGTTTACGACGTACGGCATTTCTTTCAAACTTTCAAGCCCTTGTTTTTCGAAATGAATGAACCGAATGAAACTTCATACGCATAAGCAGGATACAAATGTCTAAAAAGTTAGTAACATTTGAACTTGATCACGCCTGATGGAAAACGATGGATGAGGTCTATAATGGAACGAGCGTGCCCAGAAGATGTCTGTTCACTATTGCTTTGAAGGCAGACGGGTTAAATGTGGAACACAGACCAGAGAGTTTTACATTTTACTTACTTGAAGTAAATGTTAACTCTTTTGCTTGATTGGATAATAATGATGAATAACACTAACAAAGTAACAACCAGGTTATAAAGATGCGGTCTACCAATAATTTATCGGAAAAAAAAAAACTTAAAATGAAGGATACGATGGAAAAACTATCCGTACCTAATTACTCAATGGATCATAAATCCTCTCATATATGTTTTTCTCCAAAGTAACTTACCAACCAAAGAGATTTATTTATAAAACTAAGGTTTATTAAGGTATAATGATCCCAAACGTCCCATAAAGTACAGTCATTGATTTACAACTCCAACACATTTCAACTGAATCCATTTGCAATCCGCTCCCGCAACTATTCCAAATAAAAGGAATTCCTCGTACAAAAGGGAAACCTGGGAAAAAGAAATAAAAAATATAATAATTCAAAATGGCGTCTGGCCACTTAATAACTGGCTGACACCATTGGGAAATATAATTTAATTTTTCTTTAGCGCCGTACTGTTCGTTCGTAATTCAAATGTGTATTTCTGTCCTTGTCTGGCGTTTCCTCGGTTGTGTCCCCCCCTCGCGCCCGCCCCCTCAAACTTCCGTTTGTTCGGGCGCCCCGTGTCACCCAGTGTTCTGGACAAGAAATATTTGCGATATTGTGTATTAGATGATTTGTGTATTCGCATGTACGTGGTGGGAATTTATAGAACGTACAGTCGTGTAGAAATTGTTCCATGGTTACTGGTTGTTAAATGGTACTCTCATCAAAAGTTTTTAACAAGCTCGAGAGCGATGTTGTCTGTTTATTCTGCCTCTGATGTATTTCATGATTATTAGTATAAGTTTGAGATACATACAAAGATAAATTATTTTGCTATTATGCTCGTTTGGAATAAAGAGTAAGTATCAAAAGTTATCATAGTTAGCAAGTTCTGAAAGGAATTTAAATTTTACATATTTAATTACAAAATTATACCTACATACGAAAAGGCACTTTACCCATATATTTTAATGGAAATTATTATTTACATTACACACATTACCTACATTACATTGCACTCGAACTGCCATCGAGAGTCTAATAGTTACCTGGCTATGAAGCAGTTGTACGATTGCTAGTGAAAGAAGTATACCAAAATATTTAGGTATTTCATTAATACCCTTAGTCAGTAGAGAAGGCCGTGCCTCGGAAAGCACGTTAAGCCGTTGGTCCCGGCGGTCATTCTTGGATCTTTGACAGTCGTTACGTGTAGTCAGAAGCCCGAAAGTCTGACAACCAGTCTTACCAAGGGGTATTGTATTACCCAGTAACTGGGTTGTGGAGGTCAGATAGGCAGTCGCTCCGTGTAAAATACTGGTATTCAGCTGCATCCTGTTATACTGGAAGCCGACCCCATCATAATTGGGAAAAGGCTAGGCAGATGATGATGAGTCAGTAGAGAAGGCATTCGTGGGTCGGAACCCAGACAGGCACTTTACTTTGTGTAAATTATTTCATCACCACTGCTCTCAAAAAGGTGAAGGAAAACATCGTGACAAAGCCGGGCCATGTCCTAGAACAAAAAAAGCGAAGTTAAGTGACATCTACCAAGCCGCACTGGGCCCGCGTGGTAGATTACGACCCACTCCCTCTCTCCACTCTCTTTCAGAGAGAAGACCTGTGCCCAGCAGTGGGAACACTAAGGCTGATTATGCTATTAAGTCCGTTAACGCATCTTGTCGGTGTCACATCTTTATTGTGCACAAAGTTTAATAAATAAATAAATAAAACAAGACACATACCTACCTAGTTGGACTGCTTATTCAGGGCTTCAAGTTCATAACAACGAGCAAAGCCGCGGGTACTGCCAGTTCCATAAAACCTTACCGCCGCATATTACAAAACAAATTGATACTTATGTCATACACCTAACTCACACATTACCATAAATTACATCCTAAAATCAGAATGCAAAAGAAACCTCAAGGCGACTATAACACTATGCAAAAACTTATTTACGAACGTCACCTAGAGGGCAGATGTGAGAGTACACACGACAACATAAGTTTATACATTTTCAGTTTTAGGTGACCTCGCATTGTATTGGCTTTTCGTACATTAAGAAGTCAGCTTATACTAGACATATGTAGCTTGATGGGTCGTCGAATGTACCTAATATTCTAATGTTAGTAAGAGGGTCCCTCCATCTATAATAATAATCCCACGCCTTTTTTTACATAAAACTAGGTGATATAGTAGGTAGGAAATATTTATATCAAATACAGATGTTCTATGTCACGAAGTCCGTTTGGCTATGAATGTTGTCAAGCGTGCACATGCACATTGTTTTTGTGTGCGTAACCTCGAGAGCGCTCAGTCAGTGTCGTGTAACACATACAAGCGCGCTTGTCGGGATACGTCACTACTACGATCAAAGCCGAACGGACTTCGTGAAATAGAATATCTGTACTAATAATAATGCTGAAATGTTTGTTTGTTTTGAACGCTCTAATCTCTGGACCTACCAGTCGGATTTGAAAAATCTTTTTGCATTCGATAGCCCAATTTTTGAGTAAGGCTGTAGGCTACTCAACATCACGCTGGGACTCTAAGGAGTCAAGTAAAAAAAGTCAAAAAGAACGCCGCGCTTAGCGAAAACTAAGTAATATAGCAGGCGATGCGATGCGACGGCGTGGGTCAGGGGAGCAAGAAATTTCACGCGGACAAAGTCGCAGGCACAAGCTAGTCTAGAAATAAGTAGGACGGTCTTTAAATTGAGTTAGATGAATGGAGATTAAAGATGATTTGAAATTATGTCTTACTAACCTTTCTTTGCATACGACTTCGCCTACGTAGGTAGGACTAGTACCTTTTCTAAGGATGACCTAAATTCTAGGTTTTAGGGTTCCTTATAAATAGTTATAATAAAAAAGTTGTAATAATGATTGGCTTATTAGTCGATTCGCGATTGTGAGAGCTTTCATGGCCCAGTGTTAATGGACCCGACTTACGAGTTGCAGGTCGTGGGTTCGGACCCAGACAGGCGTTTTACTTTTTCTAATTTATTTCATCACCATTGCTCTCAAAAACGTTGAAGGAAAATATCGTGATGAAACCGGCATGTCCTAGAACCAAAAATTCGAAGACATGTGACATCTACCAACCCGCACAGGGCCCGCGTGGTGGATTACGGCCCACTCCCTCTCACGAAGAGGAGGCTTGTGTACCAGAAGTGGGAACTTTATACGCTGATTATAGTCGATTCGCACGAATTTACTCGCCTGAAACGGCCGAATTGCTTAATAGGAGTTGTCGACTCGCCCACAAATAAATTAACTTCGCTAAATTATTAACTTGTGTGAGTCGCTCATATAAAAAATTATAAATTACTAACTTCCTTAGCTTTACCCGCGAGGTATGTCGATAAAAACTATCCTGTGTCGTTCCCCGGAATGCAATCTATCTCTCGGCCAAATTTTATCGAAATCCGTTCAGTGGTTTAGGCTTGAAAAGGTATCATACAGAGAGACAGTGACTTTCGAATTTATAATTATACTAGCTTCCGCCCGCGGCTTCGCCCACGAGTTATGTCGATAAAAATATCCTATGTCCTTTCCCGGGATGCAATCTATCTCTCTGCCAAATTTTATCGAAATCCGTTCAGTGGTTTAGGCGTGAAAAGGTAACATACAGACAGACAGACAGATAGACAGACAGAGTTACTTTCGAATTTATAATATTAGAATGGAAGTATGGATTAGTATATTAGTATGGATGGATTTCTATGTGTTGATTCGCCTGTTTCGGGTCAGTAAATTCGTGCGAATCAAGTATTGAGCCGTTTCTTATCGAGACTTAATAAGGTAGTAGACATTTAATTAGAATGTATATTATAATCATAAAAACGGATAAAAGTGGCCACTTTTTTCCATTTTTATGATTATAATAAAACTAAACAATGTAAAACTACCGTGTATAATAATATTAACGTATAATCTTGAGGAGCACAACTTAACGTGCTTATTTTCTGCATTTTCTTTCTAAATTAAAAGAAATAACCAAACGATGAGGGCGCCACTAGTGGGTCGGCGCCCCCTTAACTCTTTAGGAAAATTTAAAAATAATCAGAACCTTAAAATACGCCATCTCACTATTGTTTCTTAAAGTATTGTGGTCGTGGCACACCGTAGTCGTAATATCCTTCGCCTCGTAGTCGCGTAGCGCTACGATATGCTACAAACGAAGGTACTCTTCGACCTATATCTCTGAAGTGGAAAGTTCGGCTGCTCAATACTAGATGGCGCTGTCCGCAATAATAATAAAATAAATAAAAAGCACTTTATAAAATACACACACTAATTTATAGCAGCCAAAAGCCCGTAACTATTGTACTGAAAACATTAAAAGACAATTTAAAAAGTCATTCAGAATCATTTACTTATCTTTATTGCTTCATAAATATGTACTTTTCATTTTGTTTGTCTGTTCGTTTTAAAAGATAATAAAGACTATCAAAGCATGATGAAGACCATAACAAATGCCTGCCGGGGCAGCGGGATGCCTGCCGGGGCAGCGGGATGCCTGCCGGGGGGGCAGCGGGATTGTCCGAAAGGGTTACCGCTACCCCGGAACATAAAGGGCTAAGGAAGGAACACGGATGGGTTTTAGTCAGTAAGAGTCTGACACTCCCTTCCGCTCCACCCAGAGCGGGAGGAGTCATTGGATGATTTCCCATCCTAAAAAAAAAAAAAAAAAGACCATAACAAATTATGTTGGTGCCTAAAATAAAATTGAGAAAGAAGGTATGATCAATGTCACATTGCTACTTGCAAGGTTCAGAACCTGTATCCTGTTTTGTCATACCAAAATACGTCATCCACAAATCCCGTGTATGATGAACTTACTAACTATACTTAAACAACTTAAAAATAATCACTTTTATCGCTAGTTATTGAGTTATTGTTCGTTTACTATTTATTCTACTTAAAGTATTATTTGCTTTTGTTATTTACAAAGAGATAAGTATAACGTCTGCGGGTAATTGAACGGCTGTGTGTAAGTATACCTAACATTGTAAAATACTTTGATAGTGATACAATAAGTGCCTAGCCAGGTACAGTTGGTAGGACAGATAAGGAAACCTACACACGACTAACATCTACTCTCTCAAAATCAAAAACTTTAATAAGGCCCTTACAACAAAACAACGTTTATCTTTAGATTTAGCACCCTAATTGATAACACACTATCTTTTTTTTTAATAATCTTTATTTATGTAACACACTATCAATCAGAATCTGAATCATTTTGAAGGATGTTGCTAATCCATTGCTACATATGTTCGAAAACTTTGTCTGCTCAACAACATAAATAACGCAATGAATGAAATTGAACTGTCAAAATTAAAACCATTCATAAATAATACTGTTAATGTGTTACGCAATTAACTTTTTTCCCATAGTGTAGTTTTGAGTTCTAAATTCAAATAGGTACTCATATTAAATCTGAGATGGCCATTTTTGTAATGAGACGGTAATACTTCTGCTACACAGATAACTATGGGCCCTTGTTTCTAATCATCTACCAACCCACACAGGGCCTGCGAGGTGGATTACGGCCCATTCCCTCTCACAGAGAAGAGGCCTGCGTCCCAGCAGTGGAATTGTTACAGGCTGATTATAATAAGCCTATAATGTTCCCACTGCTGGGACTCAGGCCTCGGTTGATTATGCTTGGATCTAATTCCAGGTTGGGCTACGTGTTTTCCGCCGGGTAGTTCTTAGTAGGTAATTCAGAATCATGACTTGTAGCTCTGACTAATGGCAATAAGCTCGCCCACTATTGTGCACTAGGATTTATATAGAAATGGTGAATAGTGGGTGTACTGTAGAGATTATAGACTATTTGGTGCTTACATGCAACCTCCGCGAGTCCATTATTTTTAGTTATTGGCAAGAATTACGAGACAAACATTAATTTATATAAGAAATAGCAGAAAAACAAAACGAGTCAGATTTAGCTGACAATGCAAGTCAGAATGAAAAGGTTAAAAATGTATTAAAACGTAGAACCATCTTCTAGGAATAATTATCGGAGTTATAATTATGACAAACTGTTGTTTTATTTACTAATTCCGGTACTGAGAGCTCGCTTAGGGCCAAGAAAAAGGGAAATAGGTACAGTCATGATGTTAAGATGATGGTGGCATAATTCGTTATTTCTTTTGTTGACTGTACTTCGGTAGCAGTGTTTTACTACATTTTAATTTCGGTAGAAAAACCTTTGAATTTGGCAAACAAATATTAATTTATGATTTAGCTCGTACACACGGCTACACATCAAGCTATACATAACCAGTATAAGCTTACTTCTGATTGTACGAAATCCTATACAATGCGAGGTCAGCGAAAACTGGAAATATATAGCTTGATGTGTAGCCGTGTGTACACATGAAACATGCTTGTCGAAGGACCGATGGCCGGTGGAGCAGACCAGTCCTAGAGTAGAGACTGCATATCAGCAAGCGTCGTGTGAGACGTACCTTAGCTAGACGGACCGACGACCTTAAGAAGGTGGTTGGGACAGACTGGTTGCGGAATGCGGAGGACAAGGTGTTGTGGCGCAGCCTGGGAGAGGTCTCTATCCAGCAGAGGACTACGATAGGCTGAGTTGATTGCTCTGACATGCAGTATTAGTTCTTTATATCTATGAGACGGACTACAAACATGAAGATACGGTCATACCATGAGAGATTACTTAAGAACATTTTCGAAATGTCTTATTTAAAAAAAAAATACTGGAAATTTCTGTTTCTATGGAAACTTTAAAAGCGGTCTAATTTGGCTGTAGCACTATTTTTCGAAAATGTTCTTAAGTAACTTTTTAAACCTTTGTATCCTGCTTGCGTACGAAGTTTCATTAAAATCGGTTCATTCATTTCGAAAAACAAGGGCTTGAAAGATTATAGGAAATACCGTATGGCGTAAACGCTTATAATACGCAAAATAAATATGGATGACAATACACAGAGCACAGAGCATACCAAATCCCCTACTGATGTTGGTTTTAAGTGCAAGTGTACCAACGCAAATGCTTACCTACCTGTAGCACCAAGCCAAACAATATATCAGTTAGAAAATAGAACTTCACACAATTGGCGCATATAAACTGTGAACAATCGCATAACAGTTCGCTCTAGTATTTGCTGAAAGATTGAAGGCAAATCCAGTTTTATCTTTAATATCTCTTATTATTGTTAGTAGAGACACTCTGATAGGAACACTTGCTATTTGCGACACGTATTTAACACTTGAAAGACGTTCGAAATGTTGAAAGTCAGAACCGTTATTCCTGTGTCTCCAATTTATTTCAATGTGGCGGAGTACTGCTTGTTCGGGATCATATTAGGTGTTATAATAGGAATTGTTGTGTATTATAATGTTATTAATAGAAAGTACAATACGGTTGCCGGGTTCCTGTTTGGGGGGAAGAATATGTCTGTTATATCGATTACTTTAGCTCTTATTTCGAGGTGAGTTATGTTTTATATATTTTGTGTGGATTAGTATTATTTTACTGTCTTGTAGTTATGTGAAACATGGTGCCTATTGTTATTTTTATAGCACGATAATTTAATAAAGATGAAGCAAAAGCTTGATCGAATGGTCGAAACCACGGAGGAAATACAACAAAGGTAGACAACAAACTCACAGACACAACACAGACAGCAAACGTATTGCAACACTTTTTCCTTTCTTGTACGAGACCTCGCCTATTCTGCTATATTGCTGTGGGATCATTGACCATTGATTTTTTTGTAATTATTGTACTACTAATAATTTATTAATGCCCAAATTAAAATTATCATTCCAATAAGTATTTCATCGAATAATTACACGATATTATGTTCAGAAAGCAATAAGTGATTATAACATTTCTATTTACCTGTAACAAATAAAAATTAATATGGTAATGAATGAATAACGCTCAAGTCTTATCTTCTTACAACATTTACCTATTGCAACATACAACAATGGATACTATAAATTTCTACTCCAATAAACAATGTTATCGCATCTCTTGCATGTGACTTTCCAGTATAATATTTGCTACTAATTGTATTTACCATCATCTGACTATTCACAAACAAATCCTATTTTTCCTATTAACGTCATAATTCTGAGATTTTTCCTGAAACCTCAATTGGAATAAATACAGTACCTACCTAATCAGACCAAATAAAAAACGCTACGCTTACACGCTAAAACGGCTGAACGGATTTGTATGAAATTTGATACATGGGTAGATTATAAACTGGATATAGGATACTTTACTTACAACTTACATAATTTTATTCCAGTCATCTGACAAGCATCACTCTACTGGGCGTTCCTGTAGAGATATACCTCAGAGGCACGCAGTACTGGGCATCAGCTCTCTCACTCGTCATCGTCACTTTCCTGACAGCTGTCATTTATTTACCTGGTAAATACTTTATCTTCTTTCCTGTCATTGACTTTAGGTTCCTACTGAAGCAATCGTTTAAACATGGACATGCATTGAAATCATGCCAAAGGATATCGTAATGAGGATTTATCAGATTTATAGGTATTTATTGGAAACACTGCTGCTGTGAACAGCTTAATTTGAAATATATCTATAATTTCATAGTTCTATTGGCATGGGAAATTCAGCAGTCTAATCAGAAGCTAATGCATATTTGTATAGTTTAAAACTTAAAACGCGGTAGGTTAGTACACGAGCGGCCGCCGACACGCGTCGACGGTAGCCGTCGACACTCTAAAGCACTTAACAGCCTATAGAGGTATGAGGAACAAGGTGTAAAGTTCTGTCATCCTCCATAGAAAAGGGAGGATCCTCCGACCAGACGGGTGACGTGTCGAGGTCGGAAGGTTGTATGTACCTATGCTGAAAACAGGCGCTGGCGCCGTTGGCTAAGATCGCTCTTAGTGATAAGACTACCCATTGTGTCACTCTATATAAAATTTCTAAATTTACAACTGTAATTTATAAAGAGTATTCTATTCTATTTTATACGCTAGTTGCGCGGTAAACTCTGCTTGCGCGATGCAGAATTTTGCGTGACGTCAGTGTGATGCGTAGGTCACAAAGTGGCTTGTAGATGCCACCACAAATTCAAGGCGTTGAAAAAAAAATCTCAACAATAACTAACAAAATACAATTTGTTTCTCCAGTGTTCCACAAGCTACAGCTGTCATCAAGCTTCGAATACTTAGAGATAAGGTTCTCAACACACACGAGGACGATAGCTGCGGTGCTGTTCGTCGTCAGCAAGCTGATGCTGCTGCCTATTGTGCCATATGTGCCGCTCATGGCTTTCAGATTAGGTAAGCAGCACTCTTTATACAATAACTTAGACGACTTAACGTACATTGATTAACTTATTGAAGAGGATAAAGAAATCATCAGTGCCCTGAAAAAGATTATAAAAATTATTTCGTCAATTTGAGTATGCTGTTAGTATAAACGGTGAACCGCTGACCAGGTGAAGGCCGCAGGAATCCGCTGAATGCGAGAAGCACAGGCAAGACAAGCTGACTTCTCATTGTACGAAAAGCCTATAAAATGAGAGGTCTTTGTCTTAGAGTAGCTGATACTACTTTATCTAACCCGTTTATAATACTTTCAGTAACAAATCCTTTAGCGGGGCGAGTAACAGCTGTTTTATGTGTCGTTTGTGCAACATTCAGTGCAGTTGGTGGTCTACGAGCAATAGTATCCATTGGCATAATGACGACATTCTTGGCTCTAGCTGGTACTGCCTTGCCAAGCGGCTTAGCACTGTTACCAATGGGGTTCAAGAGGATGTGGGAAATCGCTAGTCATGGTGGAAGACTAGTTTTATATGAGTAAGTTTCTTTTTTCTATAAACTGTAAATATTACCCCGTCGTTACGTTTTATGATGTTTACGTGAGTTGACTTTTTTGGTTTCGAATGGAAACCGGAGTTGCCCAGTTAAAAAAATAAAAAGATATCTAGATCATAAATTAAAACCGGAAGAACTAAACATTTTAATGCTCGCTTTAATTCGGAACTCAGAAGGAAATCTATAGGAAGAAATCGATAAATTACAGACGTGCTTGGAAAAAAGCCATAGCTTTGATATCGACAAGCAATGCTGTAATTATGTTGTTTCATTGTTTCTTTTCGAAGACTTTAAAATTGCCATTTAACTTAATACCTACTTATTTAATATCCAACTTATTTTCAGCCCGGACCCTGAACTTGCTCACCACACATCCTTCTTCGCAGTTACCCTAGCTCTGTCCACAAACTGGCTATGGAAGATAGCACTAAGCCAGTCTACATTGCAGAAGCTTCTGGCTGTGCCTACAATAAGTCAGGCCAGACTCTGCCTAACTATATCATGTGTTGGAGTGATACTTATGAAGCTGCTGTCTTGCTTCCTTGGATTGGCGCTGTATGCGTGGTTTGCTGGGTGTGACCCCTTGCTTACAGGGCAGATAAAGAAACATGAGCAGGTAATTTAGTTATCTTTGTTATTTCTTATCTCGCTTTGTTATTAAAGGTAGTCATCAAGTAAGTGACATAACGTGCAATGATGCGATGATAATATATGACTTCATAACACATCGCAGACAACACATTCCTTCAATCACAAGCCAGTAATAACAGTAAAAATAAAAACACATCGCTCAAGAGGTCGCGAGGGGATTGAAGATTTTTATATGAAGCCTGGCATCCTACCTTCTGTAGCACTATTTTTTTTTCAAAATGCCGGCCCTGTATGAAAATTATATACCTAAATCGATAGCTGACATCATTGTAAACAGAAAACATAATAGGACTAAACCCTTTAAAGCGTCACGTTACCGAGTAACTCCAACTTCTCGCCTGAAACAGAAACTATTATAATCTCCGCCTGAAATTATTTCTTTACTGACTTTGTATAAACAACTGAGGAAGTAATAGGTGCCTTATTTGGCACCAAATGTTTTTCCCCATAACCCTGATTGATTGATAAACATTTTTCTATTGCAGCTCGTTCCTCATTTTCTCAACAACTTATCACTAATGTTTCCGGGTATATGCGGGATTTTCATCATCTCCATTTTCAGTGCAACTACTGGGTGAGACATGAATATTATTTATTCGAAAAGTATCCTTATTCTTATACGTTTAAAGTTTATATTAGTTTACCGTTCAGATGTTACATGTTACAGCTGCATAGCTTCATTGATAAATTCAATTGCTGGAGTACTGTTTGAAGAATTTATAAGGCCATGGATGCCTCAAAGTACCAATGAGAATGCCTGCTGTAAGATTATGAAGGTAAGTTTGGTATTCTTATCAGTCAACTGAGCTAGCATAATCAGCCTATAATGTTCTCACTGCTGGGACACAGGTCTCTTCGAGAGGGAGTTGGCTGTAACTGAACACGCGGGCCCAGTGCGGGTTGGTAAGTACCCGAACTAGAAAAGCAAAGAGCGCTTTTAGGTATCTCTAAAAGCGCTGTTCGAGGCAAATAAACATTGTTTTCAATAGGATCTATAAAATATTCAACATTTTTGGGTTCCTTCAGTGATCGCTTTTTGAATGTGTAATAATTATATAGACTACCTATTGTTTTTGCAGTAGGTAGATATATTGTCTATTATGCAAATAAATATTAAAATTAAGATGCAGCTTTGTGCCATGTACAGCCAGGGTAAGTAATTAATTCTTGACATACTATGCCAATATACCTACCGTGTTGTAAAATTTCATACAGCTGTCAAAATTTGCGGGCAATTTAAGTTGGTAGTTAATTTACTGAACAATTAAGTCTCTTCCTATATTTGATCGCGCGGTCGTTCACCAACACGATGGACCGATCAGGTGAAGGAATCATTGTCCTCTAAATTCTACACGGTGGTAAGGGATGCGCTGGACAGAAACCGGTGGAGGTGGATCATCCGCTCCAGATGCAACTCCGAAGCTGACCACGATCCTCAGACATAACAGACCGACTACAGAGAGAGACTTTATTTGAATCCTGTTAAATTATTGTATATGCAATTATGGTGCTGGAACCATAATTGCGTAACGAACTTTAAATCACAATCTTTATTTATGTATCATTTCGAAAAAATCTCGGGTCAGCAATGTAAATAACGCAATTAATGTTGTTGAACTGAAAATGAAAGCCATTGCTACTTTTAGTGTGTTAAGCAATTACCCTGCTGTTCTAAAGCTGTTCTAAACCTCTCAGCAAATTTTACATCATTTGGTTATGATTCCAGTGTCTCTGTGTGCTGGTTGGCCTTTATTGTGGGTCAGTTGTATGGTTTGCAAAGGAACTGGATCGTCTACAGCACGTCGCTTCAGGAGTCACTGGAGTAACAGCTGGAACACTGCTTGGGTTGTTCACACTTGGTATCGTGAGCTCGAGGGCTAACTGTTCTGTAAGTAATTTTTAATTTATTTAAAAAATATAAAATCCGTCTTGGATCAAATATTTTGAAAGTATCTAGTACAGTAACCTATGACTGTTCGATTGTTACAAGCAATCAAAATACAAAAAGAAAGAAATAGTGCCATCTATCAACCTTTCTCTGAATTGCTTACAATAGTTCAGACGCACCCTTTCATCGGCCCTAAAATTTGGACTTGGTGTCTCTCGTCCGCAACATCATTATTAGTATGCTAACGTTGTCACAGATGACTCTGCTTCCAAAAGTTCACTTTTGTGAGGATAGATGGCGTTGAATATAATTAAAAATTAACTTTTTATTATGCTGCTCTGTCGAATTATGACCTACTTTTTAACTTTTGAAACTTTAATCTTTTTATTTTTGTTTCAGGGAGCTCTAAGCGGTTGTTTGTTGAGTTTGATTCTCTGCGGCTGGTTGCTCATCGGTACTGAAAATGCTCTCGCCACTGGAGCATTGACCTTTCAGGGCAAACCACTGGCCACTTCAGGCTGCGGAAAAGCTAATTACACCCATGTACTGGCCAACATAAGCACTGTGGCTCCTAATGCTGCGTAAGTACGTACTAGAAGGTAAAAGTATGTTTAGGTAACCTATGCCGACGGTTCTGCCTTACCTACTATAAAATAGAGGTTTTACACTTGTCTGCAGACCATGGCATAGGAAAAGATGAGAAAAAAGTAAGAAATAAGATCTCTGTGACTGACGGATAAAAAAGTGAGGTTCCGTTTTTTCTTTGAAGTTCGGAATCTTAACAAGAAAGAAGATACATTTTATTTGGCACAGACTAAAAAACACATACCTTATTATAGGTACACTTACAATTAAAAATATAGGCAGAAACTATTATCATGATTCTAGAACCCCAGATAAATTAGGTATTCGTGGGTTATTAAAAAAAAATCTGCTGTTTTATAGAAAAGTGACTTAAGCGGTCAAAATGTATGGAACAGCTAACTTTTTTTAAATAACTGACGAATAATTTTACCGCAAAGGTGTTCAGAATCAAGTACGACGTACATACTAAATCCATGGTAAAACGTTGCGCGTCCATATCCCACCCTGTATATAATTATTGTCTTGTATTCTCCAATCCCGCTGATGGAGTGAGAATAAGCTATTCCCTTTACGATTCGAGGATTAGTATGAAGGCTATGCATGAGCAACGAACGGTCTGGGGCTACCAATCCAAAGCAATGTTAGTGCATAAGTTGCAGCGTTTCACGCTACTAGAGACCAATTCACTATAAGATTACAGCTTCATATAAAATTATCACCTTTCTTAGTAGATATGTTTCTTTCGTGGGTATGTCTCCAACATTAAAAAAAATTTTTTCTAGTATTTTGACCCCTCCGTGAATCGGAAAGCACGTTAAGCCGTTGGTCCCGGTTGTCATACGTGGATCATTGACAGTCGTTACGGATAGTCAGAAGCCTGAAAGTCTGACAACCAGTCTTACCAAGGGGTATCGTATTACCCAGTAACTGGGTTGCAGAGGTCAGATCAGAGAGAGTAGAGGCAGTCGCTCCATGTAAAATTCTGGTATTCAGTTGCATCCGGTTAGACTGGAAGCCGACCCCAACATAGTTGAATCAGTCAACCTCGGATCATGCTTAATCAGTCTATAAGTTTCCCCTGCTCGAACACAGGTCGTCTCTCTTTGGGCAGGGGGTGGGACGTAATCCACCAAGTGGGCACAGTGCGGGTTGATGGATGTTAGATATCATCGAATTTTTGGTTCTAGGCATTGACTTGATTGGTTTTTATATCAATGATTCTAGGACATGCCGGTTTCCTCACGATGTTTTCCTTCACCGTTTTGACCTCGGACATCGGACTTTACTGTCTAATAATTCAGTATCATGACTTAAGCTATTCTAATAAAGTTTATATCAATATCTGTGAGAGAAGGGCATTACAAAAGTTCCAGTCCCAATTAGGCAGTGAAATAAAAACCGTATCAGCGACTTTATGACTTATGGACGTTTTTATTATAATCGACTTCACACTCGGTTTGAGGGACAGTCAACCACGCGTCCATAGTTCAGTTTGTCATTTTCGGAGCCTTTATGTCCGAGCAGTAAGGTTGATTTTCGTAGTTCAAGTGAGTGTTGACCGTACCTAAGCAGCAGTTTTAATCTTCGCCCGTAAGTTGGATGCGAGCTGAGTCACTTTTATTCCTCCCTTATTAAAACTTTACCCATATTACTACTACTCGATTCCCTATTCTTTTATGAGGTTTCTTCGTAGAAGTCTTTTTTTTTAAACCGCCTGGCTATGCGTTGGAGATTTTTTCCATAATGCTCAATTCCATAAAGTTTTAAAATGTAAGCTAGAGAAGTTCCTTTTTTCAGTCGCCGTATATGAACTACCCACCACATTTATATAAATTATGGCAAAGAAGTTCTTTGCAAGGATCTTCTGGATAAGTTAGCCGTACCTTGTCCGGAAGTAGGTAAACAGGCCAATAGTTTCGTAATGTTTACTCTTATTTTGTACAGAAGAAGAATAATAATAAGTAGGTACACAAAAACTACTAGGTAGTACCTAGGTACAGACTGGAGCACATCAAGCTACTACAATCTGTCTAATTTCTTTAATAGATTTTCAACTTTATCGCTAAAGCATAAGGTTCAATGTTGATTGGGAAAATTTGACAGTTTCGGGTAGCTTGATGTGCTGGCGTTTGTACAAGAGGATAGAACTGTACCATACACATAGACTTATAAAAAAAGATGGACTCCGCGCCACGCATATTGAAAGTAAAGCACCGTACCGATCTATATGTGCGTGATTGACGATTGACGCTGTCGTGTCACGTAATGGCGGCCGGTCGGCATACTAGGTATGATGTAAATGTGAGCGTGAGGCGTATTTGTACAAGCGGTCCCGGCATACTTACTGTGCTTCACTTTCGATATGCGTGGCGCGGTGTCCATCTTTTTTTATAAGTCTATGACCATACAGTTAGTAATCTAAATACCTACTACATCGTCTCCATCACCATCATTTCAGCCCTGAATCATCCATAGCTGGGTGTGTAGACCTCCCCTTTTTTCTGCCATACTACTTAATACATATATCTACTTACTAATTCGCGTCAATGGATAAAAAAACCTACCAGGATTTGAATTTTAGAGAAATAGATTTGTCAATACAGTCAACTATGAGTATATGAATTTCAAGCATAACTTGACCATCCTGTGCTGATGGTGATCACCGGGGTGGTTTTAGTGAGTTAAATCCCACACTCCCCGACCTCTCTCCCCGAAGGTCTGGCGCCTTATGAAGGTTTCCCCCGACAACAAAAAAAAAAGTTTGTCATGGTGGCAGGGTCATTGAAGCGCAACGTGCTACACTGGATTAGGTGTACCTACATGGTTCTGAACTCAACTGAACCGAGCGATCGGCGCATTCTGGACAGTCACACCCAACACCTTATTTGACTGGCCAATTCCTCCCACCGGAGTCCGGCCCGCCTCAAGCAGCCTGCTGTGTTTCATCGATGCGTGGGAATTACAGTGCCTAAGGCATCTTCTGGGCAAGCTCGACGTTTCATCATAGACCTCATCCATCGCATTCCATCAGGCCTACATCAATAAAAATAAAACTGTTTCATAGAAAACTGATAAATATATCTACGCGGTCAAAATGTAGCCTTGTACCTTGTCGAGCAGACGAATTCTTCAAATCTTAAAATGAGTTAGGAATTTCAAAATCCCTGAATTAAGATACGCAATTAGCTAAGGGTGCTGGTAAAATGCTATTTACGGCATTTGCTAGATATCAAAGAGGTATTCCACTCAGAGCACTGATTTCAACAGCAAACAATGCAAAACCCACCATTTCTTTTTTTAATCACTCAACCTTTTGTTTTCTAAAGAATAAATAAAAGAAAAATATTTAAGACGAAAGTATCAGGGTAGCCTGCGAAATTCAAATTTTCTCATGTTTTATGCAGTTTCAGGTTGTATGTTGGTATGCATGATTTATTTATTTATTTAATACTTCAAGCACAAAAATGTACAGAGACGAACTTAATGCCATAGGCATTTTCTACCAGTCAACCTTCGCGAATGATTCGCGGCGGTAACAAATATTTATTTATAGAATTATATTCATAATAAAAATCAACAATTACAATAATTACAAATTACAAAAATGTTTTATTTATAACAATGTACGGTGGGCTGCATCAATTGGGTACCCAACCCCAGTCAGTTGCAATATGCTTTCAAGGTACCCAAATGATGCAGCCCACTGCACATACAAAACGTTTAGGTTATGTTAGGCAATGGCAGATTGTCACAGATATCTATACCTAATACAACAACAAAATGTTGACAATGTGACAAGGTGGCAATTTCAAATTCACTTCAACACAGTGAGTCTGAGACTTTAGATAAATATAGTTTTTATTATTTTCAGAAACCAGTTTCCAACGAAGCCGTTACAGTCTCTCTTCCGAATCTCCTTCACATACTGCCCTTTCGCTGGAGCCGTCTCAGTTCTCCTTATCGGGATCCTAATGAGTTATCTCACGGGAAAATCCAAGTCGGAATCAATGAACCCGGATGTATTCTGTCCGTTAACACAGAGCATTCTCCACAAATCCCTGATTAGAAGTCCGACAGCATCTCTGGAAGCGAGACCGAATACACAAGAAGTTTATGTGGCGTTGGATGAAGCCCTGAAACATTTGAAAGAGGTTATTGATCGTTAAAATAAATGTTTGTGAAGTGATTTTTTGGTTTCATTACAAACACTTAAGTACTAACTCAGTGTCCCAGGGGTAACGGCCCCGACTTACGAGTTGAAGGTCGTAGGTTCAAACCCAGGCAGGCAGTTTACTTTATGTAAATAATAAATAATTTCACCACGACTGCTCTCAAAACGGTAAAGGAAAACATCGTGAGGAAGCCGGCATGTCCTACAACCAAAAATTCAATGACGTGTGACGTCTGTCAATCCGCACTGGGCGCGCGTGGTAGATTACAGCCCATTCCCTCTCGAAGAGAGGAGGCCTTTGTCCCAGCAGTGGGAACATCTGCATAAGTTTCGATCCCATGGGAATATCGGGATAAAAAAGCATACTATGTATTAATCCTCCATACCAAATTTTATCAATTTTATCAAATTTGGTGGAGCCATTTGTGCGTGAAGAAATAACAGACATATAAACACACTCACAAACTATCGCCAAGGATTGCCGGGGAGACCTAGATGAGACTCGCACAGACCAGGTAAGCATGGCACAAAAGAGAGTAGCCCTACAGTCAACAGTAGGTGAAACAAAGCAGTCAATGATTATGATGATATGAAACTGAAAGAAAAGAAGGTATAAATAATTATTGTCTATATACCTACTCACAAAAGAAACAATTGAATGCGAATATCGAAACAAAAGTTAAAGCAACCTGAGGGGCAATTCTGGTAATTTTAAGAACGTTCACAGTCTGATCTCAGTCTCAATCTGTCAAAAATACCTCAAATTTCAGTACATTTTGACAAGTTTTTGACATTTGTTTGTCGCTGAGATGAGACTGCGACTAGATTTTGAACGTTTTAAATTACGAGAATTGGCTTACTGATACTCCTACACATTAAATACCTAAATATTCCCAAATAAAAATGATTGTAACAAAAGTCGATGAAAGGTCTAATGGTAACAATTTGGTATAAAATGTCGGATTTCGCCGAAACCCTTCGCAGACAGGTTCTATTAATGGCTCAAGTGTGAATGCGATTTCACGTTTGACTGCTCACGGCACATTTTTGCCATTATCTTCCATTATTCACGATGTTTCGATGACATATTGAATGTCATTATGTCAATGTGAATTCTTAGTAAATATTTCTATTATATCTTTCGTGATCAGTTTTTTGTGATAGGCAAGGTCAATGATATTATAAGTAAAAAGGTGGGCAAGGTAATTATGTGGTTCATAGGACAGGGGAAGAGCTTTTAGGGGCACATTTCCTTCCTATCAAAAATTTAGTTATAAAGTACATAAGTATTTTTAAATCATGTTCATCTTAAATTCTTTTAAAATCAGAATCCGACTAAATGTAGTATAATGTCAGATAAAATCATAGCCAATAACAATTCATCCGTACCAATAGGTAGGAATGGTATGGTGGTTGGTAGGTATGTAGAATATGACATCATATTCTACATAGACACAATTCGAGGTTATTATAGAAACCCAACAATGACGTCTTGAAACCGAAAACGTCACTGCGCGCAAAGACAAGATCTACCCTCGCCTTTTAGGCCTAAAACCAGATCATGAGTCACCCACAAAGCAAGTCCCGTCTCTTCACAGCCGCAGACATTGTTTTCTATGAGACAAAGGGAAAACATGCACGGTGGAGGTGCGTGTTACGTTTTAGACACGCCACATTAATTCCTAGACCGCAACTCAGACTGAGGGCCTACTGTCTCGAGTACTCCACACATCGACAAAAAGCCTTAACTCTAATTAAAAGTGTAGGGGAATTTCGTACATCTGCAGGTTGGAATAAAGGTTGCAATAGCCAAAATTTTGGAGCAAGGATGTACCTTTATAAGATAAGACTTATTTGTTGCTTTTTTAGACTAGAAAATTGAGAGTGCCTTCGAGTGACTCCTAAAAGAAAACGTATGTAACGGTAATGAAGGACGATTTTTTGTGTTCATCCCGTGTTCGCGATAACTCTTTCTTTTTTGCGTATTGTTAATGAAGTAAACATTGTTTCCTCTTTACATATTGTACTGAGTATGTAAGTAAGTTCTATTACGGAAAAGGATTACCTTATTTTTTCACTACTTGTTTTTACCTATAATTATGAGTGTTTAAGGCTAGTTATACTCTTGCCCCTTTATGTTTAAACGTTGCTCAAAGTTAACAAGTGTTTAAACGTCGAAAATTTGTGGTCTAACAATTGCTAATCATTGCTTACCTTATTGTGTATTGGCCGGTCTGAGTGAAATCAGTTTATTCTGGGCTGAGTAAAATATTATCAGCTGAATAAATTTAATGTTTAGGGTTCCGTATCTCAAAAGGAAAAATTAAACCCTTATAAGAAAGTGATAACTAAGCTAAATTAAGCCTACGTGACGATGATACGGCCGTATCGCGTCACTAAAGGATCGAAGCGGCTAGACGCATACGTCACTCTGGTGTGCACAGGAATTAATGTCCCGTACCAGTGCAGGCCCCATAAAAGGCTCACCGCAGCGCTAATCGGCTGACCATTATTATTTATTAATTATTACGAATGAACCCCATCGGTCCACTGTGGACCGTAAAGCTTGTGATGGATGGGTGTGTAGGTATTGTATTGGGTTTTTAGTATTCGCATGTATGTGGTATGACTTTGTGTCAAGCTTGATGATGATTTTGTTGTATTATTGCTAACAGTGTCGTCAGAGTAAATACAAGTGTCGTTGTAGTTGATTTGATAACTACTAAAGTATTCCAGTTATTTTAATCTATATATGTATATAAAATTCAAAGTCCTCACTAACTGATAGGTATATCAACGCACAGCTTAAACCGCTGGTTCCAGAGACATGAAATTTGGAGGGTGTGTTCTTTGTGAAGACTAGGTATCCACTAAGAAAGGGTTTTTCGAAATTCCGCCCCTAAGAGGGTGAATAGGCGGGGGATTTGACGTGGACGAAGTCGCGGGCAGAAGCTAGTATGTATTATATAGCAACCCGCCCCTGCTTCGCTCAGTTTTTACGGCTTGACAAAATATCAAGATTTCTTTATTATACTCGTAAGTACCTAGGTTAGTTTAATATTAATGTATTATACACAAAATAAACATTCCGATTCAGGAATATTTTTAAAATTTTTTTAATAGTGGCCGTAACCCACCACGCGGTCCCAGTGCGGGTTAGTAGATGTCACATGTATTCGAATATTTTGTTCTAGGACATGGTCTCTTCACGATGTTTTTAGAGCGATGTGATGAAATTATAAAAAAAAAAGCAAAGCGCCTATTAGGGTTCAAACCCTACAACTCGTAAATCGCGGCTGTTTGAACTGCGCCACCACTGCACCCTCCTACGTAGCTCCAATAACGTAGTCCAATTAGTGACATTTCGAATTCAGGATATTTGCCTAGCATTTTATAGAATGTTATAAACTTCGTGAACTGTATCTATATAGACTATTGTTTGTGTATTGTTGTGTATCAGGTCAAACGAGGGACATACTTTAAGGGAATGTAGTACCTACTCAAGAAAATTAACAACTTTTAATATGGGGCGGACTCAAAAAAATTACAAAAAAAACAGCGGTTCCCTACATTTTGTCGTTATGTGAACATAAATGTATAGAGCGGCTGGTTTTATTTTCTCGATTTCAGTGTTGGTCTCTTAGTAAAAGTTGTTCATTTTCATGGGTACTACACTCCCTTAAAGTACGTCCCTCGTTTAACCTGATACACTGTATAGTCTTGATTTATTTGACATCAGCAATTGTGTGCTTCCTATACCAATATCCATTCAATAGTCTTGACTTTTTATTTGGTCTGAGGTTGAAATGCACTGTGGCTTGAAAGAATGGATGGGGTCTACGGGTGTATCAGGTGTTTCTTTATGTCGTTTTTCTTGTTTATTATTTTTTTTTTATTAAATTCAGAAATATCAGAACTAAGTAGGAAAGCCTGATTATGATAGCATCAATGTAGGTACAACAGTTTTTATTTTTCTGTCAGCGACTTCGCTCGCTTGGGTAGCGGAAATTATCCCACGGGAACGTGCTGCCGAGACAAAAAGTAGCCTACGTCCTTTCCCAAGATGCCATCTATCTCCTTGCCAAATTTTATCGAAATCCGTTCAGTGGCTTAGGCGTGAAAAGGTAACAAACAAACAAACTTACTTTCGCATTTATAATATTATATTAATATTATAATTATAAATTTTAAAATATTAATAGTATGGAATGAATTCTCTTGCCTTCTTTGTAGCAGGATAAATCGTGCAAAACGTGCAAAAAAATGTTTAGATTCAACCAAATCTCAGTGTTCTAAGAAGTGAAATAAATAAAAAAAAGCAAAAAAAAAATACATTCATATTTTATGGGCAACGGAAAAAAAGGGCTTTTATAATAAAACTCGACAAAGTTAATAAGCAACAGTGTTCCTTTAACGAGCCGAGTGTTAGCCCACATTCTCACGAACGTAAAAATATCGCGGGGGGGATTTTTTCGCGCACTGGATTTTTAACTCTCGGATTTGAGCCGAGCATTAACAATGCAACAAAGCGCTTCCCAGCGCCTCAAAAAACACGCTGTTGAATTTTCAACTCTTAATGCTTAGTGCATTGCGTTGAAAATCCAGTGCGTGAAAAAAACCGCCGCGGGTAACGCGCCTGTGCGTACCTGGACTTAGATACTCGACGCAGAAAATGGAAACACGAATACAAAGGGAAGTCAACGATATTAGCCCCGAGTCACTTCTAAACACTCCGGACTTCTCACGTCCGTCGGCACTTTTTTATTTATTTTGACGGATAAAATGCCATTTACGGAATAACCTAAAGCGACGATTCCACGGTATTTTAAAGTGCCTAAGAGAGTAATTGGGCACATCAACCGTATAAATTCTGCACAGTATTTGCATACAATTTTACTTGCACTATTTCGTTTAATGTTGTGTTAGTACGGGAAATTCACCGTTAGTAGAGTGGTTTTAAGCATTAAAGTTGGGTGAAAGTTTTACATGTTGTCGTCGCGATTAAAATGTATGAGCCACAAGTGGTTTACATGAGTTAGTCTTGTAAGAAATCAATTTGGTAGCTAATAGCTGTGATGTTAGCGTCTTATATTTGTATGTGTGGTGTTAAATGAATTTGTGAATTACTAAGTCACTCTACAGTTCTTTGGAGCAGTGGGGACCCAGCGGTAACTGCCGCGACTTACGAATTGTATTGTAGGTCGTAGGTTCGAACCCAGACTCACGCTTTACTTTGTGAAAATAATTCATCACTACTGCGCTCAAAACGGCGAAGGAAAACACCGTGAGAAATCGCGCCCTAGAACCAAAGATTTTAAGACATGTAATATCTACCAACCCGCACTACTGGGCCCGCGCAGAGGCCCGTGACCCAGCAGTGGGAACACTAAGTATAGGCTGATTATGTAAGTATTGACTTCATGTTTGACAAGCAGCAAGAAATACCTAGATTTGATCAATAGTCCATACTATCTATACTATATTTATTATTATACTATATACTTTATATATATACTATCCATATTTATATATTTATCTACACTAACATCATAAAGAGGAAAACTTTGTTTGTTTGTTTGTAATGAATAGGCTCAAACACTACAAGACCGATTTTAAAAATTCTTTCACCATTCGAAAGCTACATTATCCACGAGTAACATAGGCTATAATATTTTATTTTGGAAAAAAATTGGGTTCCGTAAGATATTTGGGTTTTTCGGGCACAAGGTGTAAAAAATCAACCATAAAAGTTACTTATTTTGCGTACGCTGCCTAAACTATAAAAGATAGAACCATAAAATGTTCTAATTAATTGTAGATCTTATAAATATCTACAAAAAAGTCCGCGACACACTATACCTATCTATGTCGAGAGAGGCACAACAACCATTTTTTTATTTAAAAATCTTGAATTTTATTTGGACTACATTTTTAAACGCGTTTATTTTACTCATGCTATTAATCCTTATCAAAATAAATTATTATTAATTATAACTAATTAATAATTTCATGACTAAGTACAGTCTATGTAAATAAAATTTGGTCTTTGAATGATTAAAATTGGACGTTTGGTTTTGAAGTTATGGCGAAATTAAAATATTACGATCAAATTAGTAGGAATTCATTTACGAAAATAATGTTTTACGCAAGGGCAACTTTACGTTGCCCTATCACGGGTCGGGGCTCCCGACCATCAGTATATTTTGTTACCTGAAAATAATTTAACGTCAAATGTTGTTTATAGAGAAGCTCTACAATAATCGCTTTAGTTATCGATCTATCCTGAAACAACGGGTTGCCGGCAGAAGTGAAAACTTAGTATTAATTACATTAAAATATTTTCATCATTAAGAACTTTAACATACACAGAAAGACAATCTGTGCAGCCTGCGGATAATGACTGCGTCGTCGATGTTACTGTCGGTGTCTGTGAATTGACCTGGGAATCATTTTGCTGACCGTGTCTTTCCTGGGTAGGCTTTTTGCAGCGGTAACCGACATCCACGCGGGCGAAGCCGCGGGCGACCGCTAGTAATATTATAAATTCGAAAGTCCTGTCAGCTGCACGTTACAGGAACTGATGGCGCCAAACAATTTAAGTAGCCGAATTCTGGGTCGAGTCCATTTAGATCTAGCTATCGACACGCTAAGAAGAAAAAGTCCAGGTTTCCTTACGACGTTTTCCTTCACCAATGTCAGTTAACTCCAAGATAAACTCAGCAAGACAATGACTAAACTTCTATACAAGAAATTAATAACACACTTAATTATCTTGGATACTGATAACAATATGAAAAAAAACATTGAATAATCTTCATAAACAGAAAAGCCAAGTATAAAATAAAATAAATTAGATTTCGAAAGCAAACATATCGGACAGAGACCTCTGCGATAGAATATCGAGATGGACATAGCTAACTAAATCAATTACTAGGATCAATTCGATTCCTTTAGTCTCGCGAAAGGAATCCCGTCCGAATGGAAGCTTTTCAGGGTAAAACTTTCAAAAGGTTTTTTTTCATGAATGTTCTGTTTGGTTTAGACGAATAATTTGATGGTACTTATGTTGAAATATGAGACTTTAGGAACATGATTTGGGTTTTAATATTGTCTTGTATAATCGTGACGATCAAATTGTTGAGTTTTTTTCGGTGTATCTCGCATTCATAAGTGTGCAGCGTATAATGTGCGCTAAGGGACCTCGTTCCAATAAATTCATCATAGAATGTGTTCTGAAACGTTGCCATTAGCCAGTTTTGAAGTCAAGTTGAATTATTTATTGAACAAAAAGTTACTAATAATATTTATGTAGCTGAGTAAACTCTCTATTTAGTTGAGGCAGCATTAAGCCTCTAAAGTAATTGTTAAGGGTTAATGACAAAAACAATTCAGACAGTAACGAGGGTCGCTAAAGGAACGCGAAAAATTTCGTAAATCGAAAGGAATTAGTTTAAAGCAATTAAAACACAAAAAAAATATTGTTACAAAAACGACAAATGGCTTCTTTTTTATTTACTACTAAGGCCACTGTCCGTCCGTCCATCTGTCACAAGGCAGTTACTTTTGCACCGATATCATAGGTAGACACTTAAAATTTTCACAGAATGTGAAAATTTTCAACTTACACTTGCACTTGGCCGCTTTATATAATCTTACTAGCTTCCGCCCGCGGCTTCGCCCGCGAGGCATGTCGATAATAACTATCCTATGTCCTTCCCCGGAATGCAATCTATCTCTCTGCCAAATTTTATCGAAATCCGTTTAAAGGTAACATACAGACAGACAGACAGAGTTACTTTCGAATTTATAATATTAGTATGAATTTCTGCTGCAAAGCAGCGTTGCTGTGTTCTAGATTGAAGTTTATGGAGGCTGATGTCATGTACCTGTAGGCACATACGATACATTTTAGCATCGTCTCAATGATAGCAACGCATCTGTGATGCATCTTGTTTTGCAGATGTCCAAAGACGGAGGACCACGTACCCTGTTGGTCGCTTGTTTGCTTGCTATGTCATCATCGTAATAATGTAGTCTTCTGGAGGACATGCTCTTCTTAATAGCCAACACGCATGGAACTGAATTCTCGGCTTCTCTCCTTCAGCTGCTTTCAGACATCTTACGAGGTTCATTGCTCCTGCCTGCCAGTGGGCAACTTACGTTTGCCACCTGAAAACATAAAAAAATATATTTAAATACTAGTTACAATTACAAATCATCATTCGTCATCACCATTCCCCTACTCTTATTCTAATAAATTTAAGTGCATGTCTTTTTCTTCCATACTTCTATATTAGTCGTGAGAGGGGCCCGTGGCTAAATGAGAGGGGCCCGTGGCTAAATAATAACAGCCGCACAGGTCGATCGATCAGGTTAAGCTACGCTTGCCGCGGTTGGTCTGTGGATGGGTGACCATCTTTACATATCGAGACCCCTCCGTGCCTCGAAAAGCACGTTAAGCCGTTGGTCCCGGCTGTCATTTGTGGATATTTGACAGTCATTACGGGTAGTCAGAAGCCAGAAAGTCTGACAACCAGTCTTACCAAGGGGTATCGTATTACCCAGTAACTGGGTTGTGGAGGTCAGATAGGCAGTCGCTCCATGTAAAATACTGGTATTCAGCTGCATCCGGTTAGACTGGAAGCCGACCCCAACATAGTTGGGAAAAGGCTAGGCAGATGATGACTTCTATATTAGTCGTCATCTCTTTAGTCACTCCCTTTCTAGCCATTATGCACCTTTCACACAGGCCTTCAATCGTTTTTTTTTGCTCTTCCCCTTCCACATTTATACTCAAACCTTTCCTGATGACATTTTCCTCATTCCTCCGCATCACGTGGGTACCTACGTGAGGAAAATGTCAACCATGACAACCGATTTCCACAAATTTCTACCCATACCACCTTTCACACAGTCCATCCATCGTTTAGTTTGTCTTCACCCACTTGTATAGCCATATCTATACTCAAAGCTTTCCTAACGATATTTTCCTCATTCCTTCACATCACGTACCCGTACCACGACTACCGATTTCCACAAAACTTCCAATAGTTACAAATACCAGTAAAAAATATTAAACAATATTGTATTTCTTTATCTATCGTAAAACGTACATTATTTAGGCCATTTTCTTTGGGAAATGAAGTGGGCTGATAGTCGTATAGTTAACAAGGTTGGTTCGTGTTTAGAATTCCTGATTCGTACCTCTCTCAGCCTGATGTGTTTCATTAAGTTTGCTCGTGACGAGCAACACAATGATTTCACAGACGTTTTTATTGCCCTGAAGGTTGTATGAGTTTTTAATGTTGACGGCTTTTTATTTGGTCGTTTTGTTTTGAAAAAGAAAATGCTGTTGTGGTCATTAATAGTTTTCTAATGTAGATGCAGTTATCTGTTTTACTTGATATTGATGTAATTCGGGAATAATCATCATTATCATTAAATAAATAAAATAAAGTTTATTTGAAACAACTTAACTTTACAATATACAAAGGAAAACGAAGATGGCCACAAAAGTAAAATACTGTGGCGCAGCTATCAACGCCCAACTCAAAATGTATACAAAGACATTGTTCCAGACTTCACAAAGAAAGTTTATTAATAATTAATTGAAGAATTACAAACATTTCAAAAAGGAAAAAAAAAGAAAATATACCTACTCCATGTGGAGGTTACTATGTAGTATAAATATAGAGTGGAGGTGGGGTAAAGTGTGTATGTATGAGGATGTGTGTATGTCTTTACCGTGTTCATGATACTTACCATAAGTTGCTCAGTTTCTTCATAAACAGTCACTTTTCTCTTCAGTTGACTTTAAGTCATAGGGTAAATATTAATTCTTATATTTCTGTCATTGTAAAATTCAGAGCTGATATAGTTGAAGTGGCGACAAACCAACGCTAACCTGCAGCGCTCAGTCTTACATCCTCTGTCAGCACGCCGCGCCGCTTCTTTTTTAGGGGCTGTCGGTCGTAAGGCAGAAGCAGGTGTTTCGTAAAAACTGTTCTTAGGACGAACCTCTGTTTGTACCAAAGTGAATACCTACAGCTCAGAGGTCGAAATCTAATAAATAGGTTTTTTTGCCAGTGCTTTTAAATCATTGAAAGCCTTTTTTCACCACCAGCGGGCTAATTATGTAACACAGTGGGACTAAATGGCATTGTGTGAAATGTCCAAGGATATTATTATATTATTATTATTTCGATTATTTATATAAGTATAAAAAAAAACATTTAAAAATATTATAATTTATTATTATTATTATTACATTAGCAATGGCTTTCATTTTGACAGTTCAACAACATTCATTGCGTTATTTACGTTGCTCAGCAGACACATTTTTCGAACATATGGAGCAATGGATTAGCAATTTCCTTCAAATGATCCAGATTATGATTACGCAATTAGGGTGCCGGTCTAACCCGCCTTTAGTACCCGTAAATAATTCAGAAACTTTTAAACGTCTGTGTCTTCCATAATAATAATTCTGACGAGGATAGCGGCCTTGTGAAAACTCCGTTTGAAAGGTTTGAAGTTTCACTATCCCTGCCAAAGTTTCTGTATTGTACAAACTTTTTCTACTAAAGGCTTCTTCTTAACATTCAAAACACGTGCGATCGTGTCGAGATCAAGGAACAAAATCGCGATATGAAAATTCCGAATCTCTTCGCCTAGACAAGAGTACTCGAAATCTATCACCCTTTATTACATCCGTGTGAAATGTAAAAAGCTCTTAAAACTACTGTGAGAGGGCTAGGGAATTCTTCCAGTTAAAATGTGAGAACACTTTATAGCAGGATAGCTGTTAGCACTTGAGAAATTGAATTTCGTTGGCGTGGCCCGCCTGCTGATTGCTTTCAGCTGAATCAGCTATATTGCTCGAAACTGACTTGTCATATCATTGAAGCTTCGGTGTTTCAGCTTTAACTTTATTGGAGTATAAGCAATATTTTGTGTTGAAATAAAATGAGCGTTTGGATGCGTGTTCGGGAAAGTTTTGTGAAGATTCGACGATTTCAGGAGTAGGTACGATTTGAAAATCTGGGCAAGAGCGAGTCGGATTCGCGCACCGAGGGTTCCGTACCATCATATGTTTTGGCGAGGCCTATATTCGTCAGGGAATGTTAACACTGCACGCTGCGGTGTAGAATATTGCAGTTTTAGGTCACCGCCATCTCTTGACCGATAGTGGAACTAATGTAACTTTTATTGATTATTTATAGACATCGTTTTATTTTTCCTGTAATCTTTACATAAACTTCTATCACATAAAATTATTTCAGATTTTTCTCTTTGCAAACTTCGGAGATAAGGGGGGGGGGGGGGGCGGTATTTTTTTTTACATTTTTCATCATAAGTCCAAAACTATGGGGCCTAAAAAAAATAAAAAATGTTTAAGAATGTGCAAACAGCGCTCTTTCATATGATTCACCACATGCCCTAGTAGCTCCACTTCGAATTTTTAAGAGCCCAATTCAGTGCCTGTTGCAAAAAAAAAATGTTTTCTTTCTTATTTGCAAAATAGTTGAGCAATCGTCATCTACAACTAATCCAAATTTCAAGTTGATAGCATTAGTAGTTCTTGAGATATCCAGCTGTGACAGACAGACAGACAGACTGAGTCTCACCATAAGGGTTCCGTTTTTATTACCAATTTTTTTTTTTTTTTTTTAAGGATGGGAGATCATCCAATGACCCCTCCCGCTCTGGGTGGAGCGGAAGGGAGTGTCAGACTCTTACTGACTAAAACCCATCCGTGTTCCTTCCTTAGCCCTTTATGTTCCGGGGCAGCGGTAACCCTTTCGGACAATCCCGCTGCGCCGGCAGGCTTCGGCCCTAACGGGCCCCTCCATGTCTGCTGACATCTCTTTGAGGCGCGCGTGGAACACATACGCGCCGTCCGGCACGGGCCTGGTCCTGATCGGACGGCGAGCTACCCATTACTCGCCGTCCGCAGGCCCGCGCCTACGGTGGCCGGGAGTCGTCACGCGGCTCCCGACGCCCGGAGCGTCTACCGCGGCGGCTGGGACGGGCGGCCCTCTCGGCTCTCTCCCTCTCCCATCCCGCCACCTCCTTCGCTAGCATGACTGCTTCGCAGAAGGAGGTGACTGCCTCCCACTCCCTCTCGCCCCGGACCATGGCTTGGACCAGGGCCGGGCGCGAGAGGTCGCCGCCGCTGCCGATCGCCTCTACGAGGACACGGCGGTGCTCTGCCCAAGCGGGACAGACCTCCACCGTGTGCACCACCGTGTCCTCTGGGCGATCCTCGCAGTGGTGACACCCGGGCGTTTCCTCCCGCCTGATTATGTGCAGGAACCTCCCGAAACATCCGTGTCCGGTGAGGACCTGCGTCAGGCGGTAGGTGAGGGCGCCGTGACGCCTCTCTAGCCACTCCTCAAAGAGGGGCCTTACCGCCGCTATCGCGGCGTGCCCTTTTATTACCATTTTGGTACGGAACCCTAAAAAGCAATACAGAGTCTAATTAAATTATCTACCGAAACTCTGCCGACGTGCTCGCGTATCGATATCTAAAATGATTTATAAATAAAAAAGATTAAATAAAAAAAAAAGTATTAATGGTTTTTTAGTGAGGTCATCGTCCATAAAAGTAAAAAAAATACATATCCTTTGTTCATTTGATCTAAGCAAAAATGTGTGTAGTAAAGATTCAATGAAAGAGGCCATGACATATTACTTTAATCTAGAAATCACACAGCATTAGCCTAACTTAAAAGGCTTAAAAAACGGAATAAATATGGCCTTTTCTCTACATGACCTAAACCCGTGAGATACAGTATGAAGCAGTACCTTACCTTACTCTATATTTCACTGGCTGTGATAAATTTGGCCTCTGACTTAGGCTAGAGAGAAATATTTCAACTTTGTAGCCAAGATAAAATGTGTAGCAGCTAGGTCGTTCACGTGACGTTTTCGAGAATACAAAATGAGGTACATTCCTACAGATCTCTGTAGACCGAAAGTAACTATGAGTTTTACCCCCTTACTAATAAATGTATTATAACAGATGAATAGTAACACACCGATTTTTCTCTTTTAGTAATTTGACTTTCCAAAGAAGAAGATAAAGCTTTGTGTAACTATACAGGCGCTGTACAACGTTTATTAGTAAGGACTACACATATACTGGATGTATACCAATGAAGGACGATTTCGATAAATAATCCATACTTAATACTTAACTACTTAATTACCGTAAACGCGGGTAACTCTAGCTCTGGGGGAGAACTTTGGCTCAAAACGGAAAAAAAGTTTGAACTTCCCGCCTGTCGGTAAAATGACAGCAAACGGTCTAGTTCGAGTCACAAATACTAGATGGCAATAGAGGTAACTGTTTCTGATTGGTCAAGCAAACTTCAAGCAAGTTTCAACCTGTCAGTTGAATTCCGAACTACCTGCTTAGAAACGTGCATATTTTACGGCTGCAAACTTTGTAGTATTGCCGTGAGTTTCGATAAGTTTACTTTATTACTTATATGAAATTGTTTGTGTCAGAAATGCGTTAGCAAATAAAGTCACTGTAAAAATTATACTTTTTTTACGATCCTTTTTTTTTTTTAGGATGGGAAATCATCAAATGACCCCTCCCGCTCTGGGTGGAGCGGAAGGGAGTGTCAGACTCTTACTGACTAAAACCCATCCGTCTTCCTTCCTTAGCCCTTTATGTACCGGGGCAGCGGTAACCCTTTCGGACAATCCCGCTGCCCCGGCAGGCTTCGGCCCTAACGGGCCCCTCCATGTCTGCTGACATCTCTTTGAGGCGCGCGTGGAACACATACGCGCCGTCCGGCACGGGCCTGGTCCTGATCGGACGGCGAGCTACCCATTACTCGCCGTCCGCAGGCCCGCGCCTACGGTGGCCGGGAGTCGTCACGCGGCTCCCGACGCCCGGAGCGTCTACCGCGGCGGCTGGGACGGGCGGCTCTCTCCGCTCTCTCCCTCGCCCATCCCGCCACCTCCTTCGCTAGCATGACTGCTTCGCAGAAGGAGGTGACTGCCTGCCACTAACTCTCACCCCGGACCATGGCTTGGACCAGGGCCGGGCGCGAGAGGTCGCCGCCGCTGCCGATTGCCTCTACGAGGACACGGCGGTGCTCTGCCCAAGCGGGACAGACCTCCACCGTGTGCACCACCGTGTCCTCTGGGCGATCCTCGCAGTGGTGACACCCGGGCGTTTCCTCCCGCCTGATGATGTGCAGGAACCTCCCGAAACATCCGTGTCCGGTGAGGACCTGCGTCAGGCGGTAGGTGAGGGCGCCGTGACGCCTCTCTAGCCACTCCTCAAAGAGGGGCCTTACCGCCGCTATCGCGGCGTGCCCTACGATCCTTACTACCAAAATCTTAAAAATAAATTGTGGCTTTACTTTGTCTCATACTTTTGGGTAACTTAGATTAGGCTCAATCTTATGAAAGGAGACCATGTTCTGGTTACATGGAACTCACAAAAATGTCCTGGCCAGATTACCGCACTCGTGAGCAAAGAGGGAGCCCTTGTGAGCTGTATAAAAAGAGGCAAATTATTCTGGCGGTGGCCTGTTATTAAAGACCAACAACTCTATAGTTGGAAGGATATTATTTGCAAGATAAATATTCCCAAATATGAAAAGAAAGGATGTTTTGCTGTAAAAAATAAAAATAAAATATAACTTTTTTTTTTTGAAAATTGAACTCAGATTTTTTGGTACAACATTGGTATTTCTATTATCTATCATTGTATAGGGCTTTCATTGGCTCAATGCTGTCATAAATATCGATTTTGGGTCAATAAAATCTGCAGGACAAACTAACCCTCTTCAAAGAACAACATTGGCTCAAAACTAAAAAAATAATAAAAAATAATTACACATACAAATTGGGGAAAATAGCATTGTTACTTATTAGCTACCATCCACACCTATGAACCAAATCCATTAAAATGCTAAGAAATCCACCATAATCCCTACTATAAAATAAATTCTAAACAAAGGTAAAAAAAGTAACTAAAGTAACCCGCGTTTACGGTACTTAATTACTTAATAAATTATAAATTCGAAAGTAACTCTGTCTGTCTGTCTGTCTGTCTGTATGTTACCTTTTCACGCCTACACCACTGAACGGATTTCGATAAAATTTGGCAGAGAGATAGATTGCATCCCGGGAAAGGACATAGGATAGTTTTTATCGACATACCTCGCGGGCGAAGCCGTGGGCGGAAGCTAGTTATGTTATATATAGTGTACCTAACTGACCAACACCGTTTACTAAGAATACCATAGATACTAATCGGCCATAAACAAATGAAACACAACTACTTTACGCTGTTACTTTAGCCAAGGAAACACAATAAGAAAGCCAAATTTACTTTTAATTTAGTATTTGAGGATACCATGTCAAATAACAGAAAAATAAATGTAATTAAAATCAGAAATTAAATCATCCGGATAAGAATCGCAGTTACCGACATAGTTTGCAGAGTAAGCGAGCTGAAGTGGCAGTGGGCTAGCCATGTTTTTCGAAGGACCGATGGTAGGAGGAGCAGACGACTCCTAGAGTGGAAACCGCGTACCGGTAAGCGTAATGTGGGATGCCCCCCAGGCGTATAATATAAAACGTAGGGTGATATGGCGTAGCCTGAGACCCCGACGACGCCACTACCCTCCTCCAGGAGAGCAGTAAGGCCACTAGTACTCTCAGACGTCAACACAAACACAAGCTCAGACATCCGTCCTTCCGTCCTCGCCGCCGAGGCCCGTCGCGACGCCCCGCACCATCACCGTGCCCCCCCCGACCCTTGCTCGAGCCAGCCCGCGCAGCTGAGCCTGTAGTTTTAAATTCGCCCCTAAACACCAATAATAATACCGATCCAGCCTGTCCCTTGCTGTCCTCTTCCAGCGACGCCCTGAGCCGAGGTCCGAACCCCGCAGGGGGTTACCCTTAGCGCTGTCGCTTAGTTTTTAAGTTATTGTTTGCCCTGGCTGGAGGCCTTAATTCGAGGCATCCACAGGAAAGTCCGGTTAAGCAGTAGCCATCCTCATAAAGGATGAACTGCGAGATGCCATTTTAAAAAAAAAAAAAAAAAAAGCGTAGCCTGAGAGAGGTCTATGTCTGGCATTGGACTGCGATAGGCTGAGTTGTTGATTTCAAATAGAACCAATTGTTTTCACCTTATTTAGAGGGGAAAACTTCATGTGTATCCTTCCGTCAGGGAAGAATAGAGGTTACGTCAGTAGTACTGACTAAAACTCCACGGTGTTCCTTAGTGTGCATGTGCATAGTCAACTGCAGTTTCCTCTGCCGTTGACGTGGGGGCATCGTGAATTCTTTTTACGCAGCAGCATCTCATAATGTTTAACTCCTCCGTTGTCGATATGACAGATTAATTAGAAGATTCCTGAAACAATCACAATGGTATCAGGATTTCCCAGAAGCCAGAAACGGTTTAGAAATATAAAAGCACCCACAATAGCCACCTGGGAGCCTAAAAAGGTCACTTTAGCAGAATCATAAAAATTTTATTGTCAATAAAGTTATTATTATTATTATAAAACAATTCTTAAGACACAATTTCATCTTTATGACAGTTTTGTATGGAGATTCTAAAATGCTACAGGTACACCTCTTCCTAACCCGTCAGAGATATACGAGTATAGGTGTGATAATGTCAAACAGATGAATTGCGTGATATGAATTGCTTTATGATTTTGCCAAAGTGGCCGTTTTAGGGCCCCTATGTACTTTATAAAGTCATTCTTCAAATAATAATTCCACGCTAAAAGCTGATTTTATTTATGAAAGAATCGCCAAAGAAAGAATTTTTTTGAATTGAGGTTGATTTTTTTATGAAGATTTTCTCTCTGATATCTTTAAGTTTGATATTTTCATCTTATTCTCTTTTATATTTAAAAAAATTAATCAGCCGTGTATTAACTAAGTTGTCAGTAACAGAGATTATGATTAAACGAGACAAAATTTAATTTACTCTAGTTCGGGATAAATTCATAAAATGGATCAAAAATTTATGTTTTAAGATTTTCTCTTGTAGAGATAAATATTCTTTTTGAAAACTTAATGATATCATATTTTAGAAGGGTATATTATAAAAGTGTATAGCAGATACAAAATATGTACAGACGCCAGCACATCAACCTACCCGAAACTGTAAAATTTTCCCATTCAACTTTGAACCTTATGCTTTAGCGATAAAGTTGAAAATCTATCAAAGAAATTTGACAGATTGTAGTAGCTTGATGTGCTGGCGTCTCTACCTACTTGCAACGGACTATGTACCTTTATTAATTATCGAATACGATGATGACTTTAAATGATCCTTTCCTTGTTAAATCTGCAAGACCATTACAGAAATGGGTTATCAAATGCAATTTTTATTTTATTTTTATCAGAGATTCGAGCGTTCAAACAAACAAACAGTTTTAATATTAGTATAGAAGATAAGTGAAAGCGAAAAATACAGTTAAAATACTAATAATAAACCTTACAGTACCTATAGAGACGTAATGTATTTAGAAAAAAAAAATCATCATCATTATATTTTCATCATTATATTATATTTTATTATTATTATTTTATTATTATGTTTTATCATTATTTTTTATTATAATATAATATGCATTATGTATGTATCTATTGTATTTTAAGAATGGTACACACTCCGTGGGTACACCACAGACTACCTACAGTATTGTCTCTCCTTCCCCTTTTTAATCCATCCAAAGGTTGTTTTTAAAAGATCGCTCTTGGTCCCTTTGTGTTACCCTTTGTAAAATTTGCAATTTTATCTGTAATTTATATGGTGTACATAATAAAGAGTATTTTATTTCTATTCTTACCTTAAAAATATATTCAACTTGACCTTATAAGGCATTTTCCAATATTATAATTTAACCACATGAGGTCAAGGTCATCCGTTCAGTTCAGTGACAGCGGCATGCAGTCTCAATCTCAACTCTCACTTAGCACGAAATTCCAACAAAACAACTGACGTATAGAATAGATGAATGTTGTTAGTTGATTACAAGCAAAGACTACAATAGTATACTGGCTATAGACAGGCAACTCTACCTTATTTTTTAATATTAGGATGTTGTCGAACTCAGCGCCATCTAGTATTGCGTTAAGGGAACTAATTTATATAAGTATAGGTTGGTAGGTAGGTGTATATAGCTGCTGTCCGATCCTGTATATTATGTAGAGAGATTAGTGTGTCCGTAGTCCGTACTACTAGCATACGTACTACGTAAAGAAAAAACAAACCACAGAATTAAATATACCATTTTATTAGAACATCACACATTTAAAATACAATTTTGTGTTCGCCTTTTTCGTCCTTTATGATTAAGGTAGTGTCGATTAGCCTTTTCTTTCATTGGATCGTTATTATCCCAAAAGGTTATTTTGCCAGTGAGAACATTATTGATATCTTTGCACCAGTTATTTATAAAAAACATTGTGCTTTTATTTATTAAATAATTTCGCAAATTATTTGCGTGATCTGCACAATTAATAAATGAAACGCTTACATTAATATTTATAATTAGTTTAATATACACTGAAATATTTCTTTTATTGCAGTGCTCTTTTAAAATTTCGATACATATATTTTCCACTTGGGCAAAGAAATCAAATAAAGCTCTTGTAGGATAGCACAACCACTTTTTGTTGCCAAATTCTTTCATTTTTATGTACTCATGGAAACTTTGTGGCTCTTCTGCTTCCATAGAGTTTCTGCAGGCCACACAATTTTTATAAATGTTCTTTTTGGCAAGTTGTGCCATCCACCCACTGCAATACCCTATTGCTGCGCTTCTTTCAATAAGCATTGGAGTTTGGCTCTGTATTAGGTCTTCTGTATTTAGCATCGACATATCTAAATGGTCACTGTCTATTTCATTTTCAAATTCAGTTGTGTGTGTGTTCACTGGATTATTTAAAAAATATTTAAGTGATTGAAGACAAACACCGTCATCTTTTTCACAATTTGACCCAACAGAATGTGAAGATGAAATATTATTAATAAGTAAAGTTTTGAAGGCTCCTTCAAATGCAGACGACGTAGGCATGATGTTGCTATAGCCATGAGCTCTAATTGCCCCAAAAAAGTTTTCCAATGCGTCTTGATTGAAATTGCGCAGCAATAAAGAATTAATCCCTTTGGAATTTAAATAGGATACAATTAATTTAAAACCTTCTATGGTTTTGATCCAACTTGACAATGAAGGCACTACTCCTTGGTTATTGGCGTTACAAAATTTCATAGATTTCAGAATCGGTAGACTATAATTCCACAATTTGTGATGAGGTGAGCTTCGGGTCACTGCAGTCCTGTAAATTTTTCCTCCTCTTATCGCGCTAAAACTACCATTGACGCTGTCGAATAAATTATCAAAAAACATGAGAAGATCTGCTGTGTCCGTACTCTCTTTTTCAAGGACTCCACATCCTGCAAATGAAAAAAATATAAAAATTACAAACATATTGTAGTGTAGTTTTCGGCAATAAAATCACCACTTAGGAGTTAGGGATTGTGGAAAGAATATGGACAACAGCATCCTCGCTAGTGATAAGAACATATTGCAATCAGCAATATGCCTGTCAGGTGTAGTGTTTACAAACTGACTGTTATTGTCACAATCCTAACATTAAAGGCTGAAAACAAATAAAAAAAAAAGGAAAAGGCCAAGTACGAGTCGGACTCGCGTGCAAAGGGTTCCGAACGAATTTTATATTTATAACATATTATTTAATACTGAAGACTTCTTACAGGTTTTTCTGTGAAAAAATGCTGATAATTGTTCTTTACCATTAGGGTAAAGAACAATTATCAGCATTTTTTCAATCATTTTAGGCTCAGCGGTTTTGGAGATAAGGGGTCAATTTTCGTCTAATTTCTTGAATATTTTCTGAACTATTTATTTTTATGAATAAATAATAAACTGCTTACCTGCCATAAATCCAAGGGCTACTCCAACTGATTGGCTGAATACTTGGGTGCAATGTTTAACCCTCATTTTCGGGATTAGTGCAGGCAACACATGATGAGCTGTTAGCTTAGGCACTAGCTTTACCCCTTTATATCCTGGGCACCTGTTATATAGGTTCACAATGTGGTCCCATTTCGCTGTGCATTCTTTGCCTTTAATGGTAAATTTCAGGTTTTTGGTGATTAAATTATTTCTAATCCCCTTTATTAGGTGAGGTGGATCATAAATGGGGAAAACTTGATCCTTGTTCACCATGAAAAAACCCTCTTTATTTTCTTGTCCATTGCGTAAAAATGTTTCTCGCGTTTCTTTGAGCAATGCGTTTATAGCTGCCACATTGGAGGTGCCTTGGTCACATACCGTAGCCACAACTTTCAGTCCCGTTTCTTGCACTTTTTTTATTACAGCCTTTATCTGTTTTTTTAATTCAATCGTTTTAGTGCTTCCACAGCAATAGTAAAAAGCCAAAGGCTGCTTGTATTTTTTTACAATGCCTCTTATCATAAACACTAAAACGTGATCACAATATTCTTTTTCTGTATTAGAGCCATTGTTAACAAATCCTGATATTTTGTCATTTCTTCTATCATATGAAATGCCCGCTCCAATTGCCATCTCATCAAATGTTAAACAGCAGTATTTATAATTGTCAGGCATTTTACTGACTCGTGTTTTCAAATTTTCAAATATTATGTTGTTGATTCCAGCTTTTAGATTCACCTTGTGCAGTAAATCTTGCAGAGTTCTTCTGCTTGGTAAAACGCATATGTTGCTAAGTAAGCGATAAGCCTTAGGAGATGGCTTGTATATGGACAATGCTAAAATTTTTTCGTCAAGCGTGAATCGCCTTCCTTTCTTTTTCTTGCCACTTTGAGATGCTTGCATTTGGCAAAATAACTTTGTAGAATGTGGCATATTCTTACAGACGATATTGAATGCAGTTGTTTTTTTCATTTTTTTTGCAATCATGTATTTTGTCTTAAAATTCTTCTTATCACTTTCGCATTTTTTCAATTTCTTTAAGACAGATTTAAATTCCTTGTGTTGTGCCAAAGTTATACGAGGACCTGAAAAATACGTTATTTTTCTTTTATTCCAGTATATTTTTTTTTTGGTTATTAGACCTTGACCTCCTATACCTTACTACTACGCTTTAGTCTAATTATGCAAGTAATTCAGTGTTTCATTTATGTTAAACTATACACATACTTTTTAATTTAGTTGCCTTATTTATTCTCCGCTCTCTGCATTGACTTTGGCCAGGTTGTATAATATGTCCTGTAAAATAAATTTTCATAGTTATTGTCAAGTCGCTTATAATGTAAACATGTTTAAAGGGCCTGAAATGTATGGGCAACTGGTGCCTTTTTTTATGGCACTGTGACGCTACCTTGTTAGATGTGTAGAGTACTTCCATACAAACAATAGTTACTATGACAGCTAAGTATGATTCCAATGTTAATTTTATAGTCACGTGATTTTTCAAGTTAAGTTATTTTTCAAGTTATTTATTTATTTCATAACAAAAATACATTTGTGTCGAAATATTTGCACAGCACTCAGTACTCTTGAAAACAATATTGTCAACATTGAAATTAAATTGACAATGATCATTATTTTGTTACACGTAAAGTTAGCTATGTTACAGGCTGCAATAGTGTGGTTCAACCACAGGGTTCAACTTATTACGATAAACCGGCTTTAAAATGCTTTATCCTATAAATAACAAGGCTAATAAATAAATATGATCTAAATAGTTGTATAATTGATTATTTGTAATGTATTAAATTCATTTGGGCGTAAGAAAACGATTAAAATCATAAAATTAACTATGACTTTGGATGCATGCAGTAGGATTACCTCCTACAAACAACCTCTTTATAAAAAGTATATGCATATAAAAGTTACACAAACCTGAAATCATATTGTTTGACTGTGTCCCATTAGATGTGGAAGCTAGGGGTGGCTTGCTGATTATAGCCTCCATGTTTGGTGAAGCTAGGGCTGGCTTGCTGATTGCAGTTTCAATATTTGATGTTGAAGCTAAGGCAGATGTGCTTGTAGCTTCAATGAGTTCTATTCCTGAAAAATAATAAAATATCTTTATTTAGTTGAGACCCAAGACAGTAATCATGCTCCATTTTATTAAGAAGACAAACACACAAACTAACAATATTGATTGATTGAATAAAGTGAATTAAGATAAGAAACCTGAACCAACAGATCTATTGATAGTTCACAACTCTTTTTTCCTTTGTCATCACATAATCTTTGTTTGAAATCTGTGCACGACAGCACCCAAGTAGAAAAGCCTAGTTGGCATTGAAGCAGGTGGCATTAAAGCATTGACCCTGGGATATTGTTGCTGCGACGGTCGGGTTTGAAATGGTAACTGGCCAGACTAATTTGGTTTTGCTTTATAAGAGGGTACGCTGGCCAGTGGACAACCAGTAGTAAACTAGTAGTCAAGTGGACAACCAGTAGTAAACTAGTAGTCAAGTGAACAACCAGTAGTAATTCAGTAGTCGTAGTCAACCAACCAGTAGTAATTCAGTAGTCGTAGTCAACCAACCAGTAGATAACAGAAGTCGATACAAGTCAGTCGATACAAGTAAGTCGATACAAGTCAATTGCGAAAGTCAAGTCAAGTCAAGTGAAACAGTCAAACATCAAAGTATAGACGTCAATATGCTGGTATAGACTCCATAAACCTAGGGTATTTAGAGTCTCAGTCCCATCACAAATATAAAAAGTGTTTTAATCAAACAAAAGGTAACCTATACAGTCCACTCGCTGAACAAAATCAATGTTAAACTTAAATTGCAATACAATATTTTGAGTTTTACATAAAGAGTAATCATGGAGTTTCTTGCTTGTTTGTCTCCATGGGCAATCAAAAGTTGAGTCTGATTAGAAAAATTAAAAAGAAAAAGATTTACAGTTTTTTTTTAATAATAGATACATACCTGATGTGTTAAAACCACATTTTTGTAACTGACTTCTTTGGGATGTATCAGACTCTGACATAACCATTATTTCACCAAGAGATTGTGCTTGCAGATCTAGAATATTATGAAAATATTGTATGTTTTAATTATTAGCTTCAACAAAATAATGCATTGATAAATATTATATAGCTACTAAATAGTAGTATTACCTGGGATATGTATTGTTGGAATTGCCAATTTAGACAGTCTACCACTTGGATATTTATGAATATCTTCAAAATGTCTATGACAGACACGTCTGTTGTCATATATAGCTTGATGATCCAATTTAGCTATTTCACCACCAATATTTAAGATCCAAGTTTTAAATTTCTCTTCACTTGTCTCTGGATTCGGGAATCGGTGTAGAGGCACACCTGGAAACATGAATGATTAAACTGTTAGGTGTGATACACTGTACAGTTGAAAAAAAAAAAATGTTTATTGCGATTACATACAAATGAAAAACACATTAGATGGAGATCACCTTTTAAGCAAGAAGATGCTTGTGTTAGGTGAACTCCGCTCTTCCACTTATCATGATAATAAGTATGCAAATGAAACACCAAAAAAAAAAAAAACAGAAAAGTATAGTGAAAAGAAAAAAATACAAAAAAAAAAAATGAAAAAGTAGCGCAGTTGTGTGATGTATGCGAGTGAGTTTGTGTCAGTGTGTGTGTGTAGTAGTGTGAGTGTGCATTGTGTTAAAGAGCTTTTTTCCTTATTTGAGTTGTGTAAATATTTGTTTTTAGGTATTAGTTTAGGTTTTGGTTAGCCCTGTGACAATCTCTTGGGATCGGAAGAAGCCAGGCACACCTTCCTCCACTAACAAATTCGCTGTCGTGGTCCTTTTAATTATAGGACAGATTATGGAAGCGAAGATACCAAAGCCTCAATGTCGTTGTAGGTTTTGTTTGTAAGCCAATCAGTCACAGCTATTTTACAGTCACGGAGTTTTAAGGGATAGATATGTAACTCTTTATTCAGAAGGTTGTATAACCGAGAAGATCGTCTTTCATACTGCCTCTCAGCAAAAACACATCTGAGCAATTTAAAAAAAAAATGTACCCCCGGTTTTTGCCTTGTCCCTCGACTTTGTTCATTTATTTTTTTGTGATGAATTACTTCTAGCAGAATATATTAATTTAAGTGAAAAAAACATATTTTTAAATACATATATACATTGTAGTTTGTATATATGTATTTAAAAATGTTGTTTCTTCACTAAATTTAAAAGATATAATGATTTTTTAATATTCAAGACCATCGAATTTACCTGTCCCCTTCCCAACTAGGTTCGGAAAATCATTGATTCCCAAAAACTTTCGTGTATTGGGAGTGGTTTATAAATATAATTTGAATTCTTGAATGTCGAATTTATCAGTTAGAAGTATATATATATATATATATATTTTTATAACATATTTTCTATAAAAAATAAATATAAAGGAAAATCGAAAATTTTAGCTAACCGGAACATTCCGTTTTGTGACCGCTCGTTTTTGCAAAAAATCTTCTAATTGTGGAAAGTATTCGGCACGAAATGGCAGACAACATATAGTCCTTCATCGAGAGACGCTATTTTGCTTTAATTATCAAACTAATTTGTGAACAGCGCGGACTTATTGTTAAAGTGTTCCCGTGTTTCAATTTCTTTGCTCAGGTATGTGACCAAGTTTTACTATAAATCACTTTTCTTTAAAATTATTGTTATTGTTGACATATAGCAAGATTTGTATAGTATTTCATACCAAAAAGTTAATAGTGCTAAGTACGATGGGTAATTTTTAAACAATTTAACCCTGCAAGAAGGTAGCATTATGTGACCTCCGTTTTGTGATTTATTCTACGGTCACATTTAACGGAACGGCAAGTCACAACAGGTCGGAATGCATAAAGCTTAGTTTACATTGCATTGATTTAATGTTACAAATTATTCAGACGCCAGCACATCAAGCTACACCTATCTGTCAAATTTCTTTGACAGATTTCAACTTTTATTACAAAAGAATAAGGTTCATGTTCAATTGGGAAAATTTGACAGTTGCTTAGCTGATGATAGCTCGATGCTTGATGATAGCTTGATGTGCTGGCGTCTGTAATAATTGGGTTTGAGGTTTCTTTTGTAATTTCACATTAAGTACCTATAGTAAGATAAAAATACAAGCATATTTAAAATTATTGTTTTATTTCTTACCTACTCTATTCTTCGATTTTTTAAGTAATTATTTTCTTTTAACAGAAAAAATATAAAACTAGTTCCAATTTGAGAAGTAGGGCTAAAAAAAATTAAATTATCATTTGATGTCAAAAGTTAACTTAGGTTTAATGTCTATTTAGGCAATTTATAAATGTTGTGAACACAGCCTTATGATTTTAAGACTTCCATTTTGTCACTGTCCCTTCAAATTGATGGAGTTAAATCTATGAAATTACATGAATTTTACCTTTTAAATCTGTGCGGCCACAAATATATTTACAGTTAATATATTACTTTACGAAAAAGCTACACATATTAAGTTATATATTATGTTTTTGGAGTAAAATTAAAAATTAGACCAGTAATAAGTGACAGAGTCACAAAACCGAATAAAAAACAATAATGTTGTGTTAATCCTTGAAGCTAAGGCTATTTTCTTCGATTTATCAATTAATTACATGTATTATTAGTTTAAATAAATTTAAAAAAGCCTTATTAATATCACGCTTTCCTGTAATTTTGCTTCACACAACGGAACTAGTTCCGCCACAAAGTCCGTTTTGTTTCGATATTATCGGGAAAATGCCTCCAATTCCGCGTTCCTTTTTATTTTTCTGCATGATAAACGATATTACCTATTATATTATGGTCAAATAAAAAAAAAAAACATATAAAAATTAAATCGAATTTTACAGCAGGGGTACACTTTATTTTGAAATTGCTCATCTGACTGGGACAGTTGGAACAACTAAGTAGTTTCTCCTGCTACTGATACTCGTCTTTGTGGGATCATACGGAAGGGATTTGTGTTTTCTCAGGATAAGATGGAGTTTTGTAATGTAAATTACTGAATAGTCACGAAAGGATAAAATTAAAGTCAGTAATGTGGCATTTGGTTAGTGAGTGATGGTTTCCCGGGTGAACTAGTGGTTAAAAACCATTTAGGTTACAAGAACAAAAACATTCATAGCGACTTTGATTTACGACATGGTACATTCTGCAGCTATTACAATAGGGATATGAGGATATGTGAAATACATCCCCTAAACCTTTGTTTCATCTTGTGATTAAATCGGCGATGGGGTGCTGTGCCAGCTCCCATAGAAAAATCCACTTGACTTACCGTCTTTCCTAACCACAGCACATCCAGGTACACAGCAAGAATTTTGAGACATGGTTGAAGTTCACTATTTGCAATTACAGGTACAAACTTTAAAGAGTGCTGCAAGTCACAGTAACTTCACAAGTTTTCGATGATGAGCCACAACTCAAAAATAACGTACAAACGAATTGTAACGCGGCTCAACAACATGGAGGAACGAAAGTTCAACTCAACATGCAGATGCACTAGCGAAACAACAAGAACTTTATTGCAAAAGGAAAATAAATCACAAATAAATGCGCACGAGTAGTTACACTCTCACGCAGCCATTTGCAATTCAAGTGTGGCCATACAAAAACAAACTTTTGCACACCTAAATACCAAAATATAACTTCTTCACTATTAAGCTTATATTAAAAACCTAATTATGTACAAATTTATATTTAAAATTTTTTTTATTTAAGAATATCATGAAATTATATTCATTTTCTTGATTAATGCCATAAAGTAACTCCCAGCAAAAAAATTAAATATTTAACCGTAGCAACACCGCAATTTGTTTCCATGAACGTTTTGATAGATGGCGCTGTTTTCAATAAAAAAAAATGGAATTTTGGTTTTGTTCTAAGTTGCCATAGCATGATTACAAGTCACCGTCGCGTGCGCACGTTCGTAATTCAAAGATAAGATTTTGACGTTTAAGTTTGATATTGTTGTGTTTGTATGAAAATGGAGTGGCTTACCACGGACGATGGTTAGTATTGGAGTTTGTTTTGTAGCTTTAGAGAAATATTAATCATATGAATGACTGTGAGGAATACAAGGTGTCAGTGCTATCAACAAGACCGGTTTCTATACTAAAAGCAAACAACTATGTCAGTCTTGTTTTCCAAGTTTCGTTGCAGGTGCCGATGCTGTGTTAACTGTTTAATTAAGCTAGTTTTACCTTTTTAGTGTTTCAAAAAGTGTTCCTATGTATTTCTATTTTTGACCATCCACCTTTGTAACTTGTTGTTCGTAGTAATAATAAATTGTTACCACAGACACAGAGTGATTGTAATTGTCTTTCAAAACAGCCGGGTAATTGCGTAACACATTATCAGTAGGCAATGGCCTTTATTTTGACAGTTCAACAACATTAATTCCGTTATTTACGTTGTCGAGCAGACAAATTTTTCGAACATATGAAACAATGGATTAGCAATATCCTTTAAATTGATTCAGATTGAGATTGATAGTGTTAGTTGGTAATTCTAACCTGATAATTTTTTTATGATAAGTACATATGATATTTACAGACGCCAGCACATCAAGCTACTACAATCTGTCAAATTTCTTTGATAGATTTTCAACTTTATCGCTAAAGCATAAGGTTCAAAGTTGAATGGGAAAATTTTACAGTTTCGGGTAGGTTGATGTGCTGGCGTCTGTACTTAGATGAATTAGTCAAATGTTAAAGTCCACTATTATAACGTTTATTAACTAATTCATCAATAAGAATAATCTTAATATAATGTGACAAAATGTCACTTTTGGACGGCACTGTTTGACATATTCATAAGTTAAATAATTATTATCTACACCCATGCTATAAATCCTCTATAAAATTTTCTGAAATAGTTAGCTTATTGCCAACATTAAAACAACCAGTGTCATAGTAACCATAATGTGATCCAAACGTGTTATAATAGTGTACAAAATTTCATTATGCAACTACTTTTCAAAAAAAGAACATTCGTCATGCACGCGCTTCACTACTATAGCGCCGTAATTTAAAAAAACAACAACGTTATTCGAATTCACGTCGTATTCCACCGGCCGCCATTTTTGTTCGATATTAGTATTGCAAAAAACTGTTTCAGAACCTTTTATAGAGGATTCATAACATGGGTGTAAATAAAGTCTTGTGTCACGGTAATGTTATCTATACAGTATTCTATCTTCATACAAACGGTCGGAACGCGAGTCATACCTACGCGCCTCGAGTTCGGTTTACACTCGGTTTACAAACAGTCGCAAATGCTCCGCAGTGACGAACGGACGCCGCGCCGGGTGGTGTAATGGTTTTGTAAGCAGTAAGCGTGTGATTTATGACAAATATTCATTGAAATAACTTCTAGTACTTAATTATTATGACAAAGAGCAATTATAGACTATTATTATATTGTGCTGTTCTTGGTTGCTTGAATTCGTCAATAAGTTTTTTTAAATAAAATCTACTTTAATAAAAAAACACAAAATATATTTTTATTGAATTCTTCCTATTTCATATTTTTAAATAAAAATATAATGTTTACCTATACAATCACAAAACTAGAAAGAAACTCAAGTAGGTTGATGAAATTAAAATACTGTAGGCGGGCAGCCCCCTCGCGTGTTTACGTACCGCGTGGATGTAGGTAATAATTTCTAGAACAGGGCCGAGACACAATACTGTATAGTTAATATTACCGTGCTTGTATGCAGCTGTACATAATTAGGTATTAAAACACTCATGTGATACTATCAATCTGTGTGGTTCTTTCCTCAAAAGACCATCTCAGACATCGATCTACATTGTCTTCATATAACCTGACCAAGATTATGTCTGGACTTTAAAAGAGACTGTGACCTCTGAGTTTGTTTCGGCCTTTCATCTCAGAGTAGTCAGATAGGAAACGCCGACCTCATTTAGTTTTATAAAAAAATATGATTGACGTGTAAAAGTGTTTGTGCAAACCTACTTACAAAATAAAAATCATTTATCATTTATCACTATTATCACCCACATTTGTGTTTTAATACCCCTTATTATACAACAGTTGCATAAATAACTATTAACTATTAATTCTGCTAAGCAGTTTATAAGCTACAACCAACCTGATTTGAACTCTGAATAGTATTAACATTTAAATAAGTTGGTGCTGATCGATGAGATCGTATCTTTATCTAAAATTATTCATGATAAAGTACACTAGTAGTACTTTAATATTATTCGACATTATCGGTACAAATTCTCGTATATTTTATTCCTCACATTTATGCCCAAAAATTACTTGAATTCATAGAATAACTGCCGGTTTGAAAAGGGAGGCCCATACCGGAAACCCAATTTCTTTTTCTTTTTTTGCGGATATACGAAACGACAATGCTACAGTTTTCGGATTTGGAAACTATCCGCTCAAAGCGAACAAAGCACTTTATACCAATAGACAGAAGTTTGAATCCGTATGTTCTACAGTTTTTTTCTATAGGTACTTGAAAAAGCTTACGTAATTATGTAAAAGTACAGTGTAACTAACAATAATTTTCCATACTTCCGTACTTATATTAAAAATGCGAAAGTATATTATCATCGTCTGTCATTTGCCTTTTTACGCCTGAACAGATTTGCATGAATATATATGTCGCAGCCAACTGGTTAAATTAGCCGTTCAGTTAACTGCCTGGCCTTTAGAAGTAGTGCTCGCCTCGCTTCCTCCCTCGGCTCGCACGCGGTTGATCACAGTTCTAACCTAACCTAACCCACTTGGTCGGGGTGCAATGCCTTAATTACTGCAACCAATTCGGCTCGCGCGTGATTGGTTACAGACTTCCAACGTAAACTGTAATTGAATATCATTCAGGCCGTTAGTTGAACGGCCGCCGTTCAGTTGAAAGGCTAGGCAGTTAACTGAACGGCTAATTTAACCAGTTGGCTGCGACATATACACGGATAGATGTTGACCAGAGGGGCAATACCCGTAATTTTTTTAGGAACGTTCACAGTCTGATCTGTTTCAATCTGTCAAAAATACCTCTAATGTACTTACATTTTGACTTGTTTTTGAAATTGATTGTCGCTGAAATGAGTTTGCGACTCGATTTTGAACGCTTTTAATTACAGGAATTGGTCTTCAGAGTTAGAACATAGCATATTTCTTATCCCGGAAGTCCCCGTGTAATAATTTTCGACCTCCCTGCGTACGAAACCACGGACAAAACCTAATAATTGTCACTATTGACTAGAGAATTTACAGACACTATTGAGCCCTACGAGATAAGACCTGAGTTTATTGACCCCAAAGTCTATCGCATTCAATTTGAATCCCTTTTTCAAACGAAAATCCAATCGCAGTTTTTTCTCGCTCCGGAAACAACCTTCCCGATTCGTACTCGATACTAAAACAACAGACATCGATACCTAGAAATACTCATTTCTATTTGCCATAGTAAAAGTGCAGAACAAAATGGACGAAAGAAAAAAACGGAACATGAATTGAATAGGTATACTATTTTATAAACGGATTGCATTTTCTCTGTTTCCAGAAAAATACAGAATAGAATCTCTGTCAGCTGCTTCTTTCCCCGGTGCATTAAAAGTGAGTATTTTCCGTAAATACAATAAGACTATTTATTTTTATTCCGAAGTTCAATTTAACTACTGAGTCTCTCGACGTTCGCGTTGTAGAGAAATATTTTAAAAGGTACCTGGATAATAATACCAAATAATGGCGAAAAGCTTGTAGTGGGACAACACAGGTTTATAATAATAAATTGTAATGTTCCAGGTCATAAGAGAAGCCTTTTGCCAAGATGAATCAGTGTGTATCGGTACAGAGGTGAACAAAAACCCGGTAGCTGCAGAGGAACTGTTAGAATTATGCGCAGATGCAGCATTAGATGGTGTGTCACTTGTAGCAGTTGCTATTGATACCGGAGAAGTTGTTTCAGCTGCTTTTAATAAATTACAGGTATGTAACTTAACAAAAAGTAGTTTACTTTGTAAACGTCTGACCACGCGCAATTATTGACAGCTGTCAAATTTAGAGTGTTGCCAACATAGGAAACTCTAAATCACACATTTATTTGCTAATATGTGTATGAATGAATGAATGAATGAATTGCACCGATCCCAGCGTGGTTAAACCAGACTCGATTAATCGAATGAACCCCAAGATTCGCACTAGCTCCTGTAGCCTCATGTTCATGGTGCTACAGCGACCATTGCATATCAAGGAATAGACCGGGGGGCGCGGTAATGGTAGGGAAGACGTGCCCGTAGGATAGGTAAGGATTTAAGAGCCTACCGGATATGCATCCTAGAGCAAGCCTTGGACTAGTGGAGAGATGGGTAATTATTATCTATGGATGGGCATCTTTTAACGACCTTGCCGCCATCTTGGTTCAGGTCGAGCTTCATCGGTGAGTCTTTTGGCACGGCTAGCGGCTCTACTGCTTGCTCTCTTCCTTTGTATGCCCTTGCTCTGCTGTGTTGTATTAGATGTTACTGTTTTCCATGTCGCCTTCGAATGTTGCTGTTTTCAATGTCGGCCTCGGAAGTTTCGCTACTATCTGTTTCCGTTTTTTTTGTAAATTTCACTAGCAGCGATCTTGATCTTACTTCTGTCTTCCGCTGTATCCATCCAAAAATGTATTCCCTTGTCGAAGTACTTCATGTCCTGTTTTAAATTGTCGTTCCATGTGTATTACATTTGGCCTTGTACTGGTGTGGGTTGGTGAGGTGTGGTTCGCGGCGCCTGTAGACTGGGGTTCTTGATGCGTTTTTCTGTCTAAGAATTCATGCATTTTCTTTTGTCTTGGTTTATTCCTAGAGTGGTTTATCAAGTCTCTCATGATAACTCGCTTGTATCTTCTGAATCTTGACCAGTTAGCTTTAGTATGTGCCGATACTTTCAAACCATGTATCATGCACGGTACGATCACCATTCGATACATTAGTCTGGCTAATTTCCAGTCCATATTTGAATTATTTATGAATGGTAACGATTTATAACGATAACGACGACACGGTTAGCGCAGTGGTTGAGCGATTGACTGCTGCGCAGCATGTCGCGGGTTCGATTCCCGCACGGAACAAATATTTGTACGACCTACAAGTATTTGTTCCGGGTCTGGGTGTTTTTATCTATAATATGTATGTATTTACAAAAAAAAATGTATATAAGTAGTTTATCAGCCATCTCGTTACCATAACACAAGCATTAGGTTGCTTGGCTTGGGACTAAACGGCGTTGTGTGAAATGTCCAAGGATATTCGTCGATTACCAGTGTAAACTGGCGAGGGGACAGCGGGCAACCTTGTTTGACTCCCTTTGCTTTAATAAACCAACTGCTTTGCTGGCCACACCATTTGATGCATGTTTGTTCATTCATACAAACCTTGATTATCCTGTTGGTTAGCGATTTGTTGGTTCCTTGTAATAAGATATCTCTTAGTGCATTGAGGTCAACGTTGTCAAAGGCCTTTTCAATGTCGAGGGCGAGTACATAAATTCTTTTACCTGCACGCCATTCTTCGTCTAAAACCCTTTTAAGCGTAAAGATATTATTATGGTCATCTGTTGATCTATTGTTTAAAAAGGCCGCTTGATAGTTGCACAATTCCGTTATTATCTCAACTAGTTTTTTTTTGATACGTAGGAGGCGTAGATTCTGTAACCTGTATTGCAAACCGATATGCGGCGATACTCATTCGCATTTTTAGGGTTATTGTTTTTTGGAATTTGTATCTGTACGGTCTCCATCCATGTGTCTGGTGTTTTGTTCTGTATCCAGGCTCTGTTCATGTGTTTGGTGACGGCTTTTTGTAATATTTGGGGCATTGCTTTGTAAAGCTAGATTACCACTTGATCAGTTCCGGAAGCTGTCCCGTTCCGCATTTTATTAATGATTCCTAACGTGATCCACACTGGGCCCATCACACTGTACTTCGGTTATCGGCTTTTTTATTTTAACTGTTGGTATAAGATGACCCTCGGATTTTTTTTATATTTGCTCGCATTTGGTCGTCGGTATTTAAGTAGACCTTTTTCGACGTTTTGTTTAAGTTTGTTTCTACTGTAAAAAAAAAAAGTATAACATCTGCATGCGTTTTGCTGGGTGGTTTTTCCCCCAGTCCGTTGAGGCAGGCCCTGCATGCTTTTCGCTCTTCCTGATATTTCTTTTGAAGTGTTGCCTGACATTCTTTTACTAGGTTGTGCCTATTTGGGTTATGTGGTTGCCTACTTCGTAGGAATTTTGCGTTGTGTAGGTTAGCAAGAGCTAGTCGATGATCTCTGGAAAGAACTGGTTTAAGAATCAGTTTCCTGGGCAGCCGCTTTTAATACTTTCGTTATGGTATTCCAGGGTATTTCGATGTTTTCGTCCGTTGATTTGATTCCTACATCTTTTTATTTTTATTTTTTTGTTATGCAGGCTTGGTATTTTGTTTTCGTGAATTTACTATTGAGGGCGGCATAATAGCGCTGTTTATAGTTGAGATCCTTGGACGCAATTGTTGTTTCCTTTGTGTCTTGCTGTTGTCTTTGTGTATTATTGTGTTTGGTGTTTTCTTTTTTGTTTGATTTGAGGCCCCACTGACGTTCCAAGCTGCAATACGTAATTCTGGGCAAGAATATTTTATTGCGGTACACGGCTGGTTTCTAAGTATTGTGAACCCAGTGACATCTACGACTACGTCTGATAACGGTGTATACTCGTACGTTGATGCTTGTTGTTCATACTGTGTTAATGAGCTAGGTAATTTGGGGGTTTTCATTTGAGACTGGGGTCTCGTGGGTTGTCCTTGCTGTTCACGTGTGTTGTACGTTGTTTGATTTTTGCCTTATATCTATCGGGTTTCTGTTGTACTGTTCGTCGTCGGTCATGCCTCAGCTATCATAGTGCGGGTCCTTATAGAGGATGTGTATGTTGCCGGGTACTGGTTCACTGGTAGGTGAATACACTAGCGTGTGTCTTGTATCCGTGTGCACGTGCAAATTTACAAGATAGAACTCGGACGCGGCGATTAAGATATCCTCTCCTCCCCTGAACGTCTTGTTAAACTGCGTGGTTATTGTATTCTGTTATCCTTTGTTCCTGGGAGAGAAGTGCTAGACGAATTCTGTCGTCCTCTCGATGCTGAAAAACATATAAAGCGAGGTCCTGACGGACAGACACGTGATCGAAAGTTACACCTATTATAATATTTATTTGATGGGCTATGGCCCTAAATAAACAGTTCCCATCTTTTTTCATACGCACAATTATGCCCATTTTTAAAAGCAAAAGAACACTTTGTTTTTATGGTATTACAAGACCTCTACACACATGTGTTGTGAAGCTTTGAGTTTGAGGACCAATATAGTTGACAGGGAAGCTAGTTACTGCCTGTAATTTATGAGCTTCGCTATTTTTTGTTACATAACCTTTTTTTGTTTTTTTGCTCTTCGAGGCCAATTTTGTGCGCGTGGGCTAGGTATACAAGCTTGCTTTACAAGCTAGGAAATAGGTAGCTTGTTCAAGGCAGTTTTGGTAATTTAGTAAAATGTTAAATTAAGAATAGTGTGAAGTACAAATTCTAGAGCGTTACCGTATTTTAGGCTAGAATAATAGAATGTATAAGTTTATTTTATCCCTCGCTCATATATATAATTTGAAAACATTTCCCTAAAGCCTAATTATAGCTTACAGTGATGCCTAATTATAAAGCCTAATTATAAATACACGTGTGGATTCAAAAGTCCAAATTAACAAATCATAACGCAGCCGGATACAGCTTCCAGTGGAGATCCCTGAAATATATGGAAAGATCTCACCAAATCGACGTCACGAAGATCCTCGGCCGGAAGGCCTAGACCTCGGGCTTGTATATCAGGAACACACGTATGCCACTTTACCACTGTTCTAAGGTGTTTTAATTTGCACTCACAAAACAACAAGCGAAACACCGTTCAAATTTCAAATTCGAGTTTCAAGCTCAGAGAGCCGCATGTGTTTGGCACATTGCATCAAGTATAAACAAAGGCGGGACAAGACACGTCTGTTCCCTTCGGCGGTCACTATCCGAATCTCCACACATTTATTTGCTAATATGTGTAATTAATAAAATAAATAATTAATTAATAATTTCATCCAATCGACAGCGATGCGGATGAATTTTTCGACGCTATATTTTAGATTCTGTACCTATAGTTTTAGTTAAGTTAGGATTTAAATTTGTTATTTTTATTAATCACACGATTTAAATTTCTTATTATTATCTTTTTTATATCTCGGGACCATTGAGTCCCGGTCCTTTAGAAGGCGTACGAGGGGCCGAAGCCACCTCGTAGAGGCCCCCTAAGAAATTTTAATGAAATGTGACACCACCCGACGATTATCCCTGTATGCACTATGTAAGTGCACCCAATGATAACCCCCGGTTGGTGTAGGACTATTGCAGGATATGGAAAAATAAAAATTTGGACTATGGGTTTGGGTGGCTAAAGTGGACTGGTTGCCAAGAACTATGGAACAACTATGACTCCTGCCTGATCAATGTTTAATATATACACGGATAAAATGGCAGGGGGTTACTTGATCACTCACTAAACGGTCGCTAGCACATAGTGACATAGCGACAGGGGGGCAACATGTCCTGAGGTGCTTATGAGGAGTGGAGAGGTATTCTACGGCTATCAGGACAATCCCGGAAGTTTGGTCAAGATCCCTACCAGCATCTTACTGGAATACTTCCTTCCTCCGAGCACGTTTGCTCTTGCGAATCTCCACTCAAGCCAGCCAGTAAAGGCAAGAATGAGGTGGGATCTCTGTTCCTCGTCATTGTTCACTCCAGCCGGCCAATAAAGGCAAGTCAGAAGTGAGGTACGAGACTTCTCCCGGGAGATAGGGTCCGTGGGGTCGCTACTGTCCAACAGCTCGCCACATGCTGCCCTGCGGATTTCTGTATCTCTTTTGGTCTGGCTCCTCGCCTTAGACCCGTTCCGGCAAAGTAAACTCTTCCGGCACGAGCCTAAAGTATTATTTTTTTACAATCTTGACAAAGCCTTTTTCATTCAGATGTATCTCACCCGTATGGGGGGTAAACTGGTAACGTGAAACAAATATACAGTAACGATTCTCTCATTCTGAGTTAAGTCTACTGATGCAAGCATATCAAGCTACAACAATCTGTCAAATCTCTTTACTTAATAGATTTTCAACTTTATCACTCAAGCATAAGGTTCAAAGTTGATTGGGATAATTTGACAGTTTCGGGTAGCTTGATGTGCTAGCGTCTGTACATACACGCGAACGATACACGTCAACGGCAGAGGCAACTGCAGCTGTCGACAACACGTGTCGCTCGCGTGTAGGTATTTACCACGGAACAGAAAAAACAGGTATTTACGTCTTATAGTAACTGTAACAATATTATACATCGTCTGCCTAGCCTTTTCCCAACTATTTTGGGGTCGGCTTCCAGTGTAACCGGATGCAGCTGCTGCCTATCTGACCTCCACAATCTAGTTACTGAGTAATACGATACCCCTTGGTAAGACTGGTTAGTCAGACTTTCGGGCTTTTGAATACCCGTAACGACTGTCAAAGATCCACGAATGACAGCCGAGACCAACGGCGGCACGAAAGGGTCTCGGTATGTAAAGATGGTCACCCAACCACAGACCAATCGCGGCAAGCGTAGCTTAACCTGATCGATCGACCTGTGCGGCTGTTGTTATTTAGCCACGGGCCCCTCCACTTAACAATAATACACAATATAGGTACAATATTAGAAATCCTGTCCACATATTAATTTGAATAAATTATTAGGTACGCAGAGTAGATTATACATAATTTCAGCTTACTTATTGACTTTTTTGTTTTGCAAGTAGAACTCCGAACCTCATTATTCCGACTGTCACTGTCACTAATTAACACAAGTAATGAATGCTAAGCGACTGCTTTGTTAATTTAATTTGTTTCCGTGACTCTTGAGTATCGATGTTTTAAATATAGGTACTTTGTAAGAAGACTTTACGAGGCACTTTAAGATAAAATATTCTTTAAGCATTAACAAAGAATAATAATATATTCTCTACTATAATGCTTCTAATTATTTGAAAGATAACAACACAAACTTGGGCCAAATTAAATAGTAATAGAAAGACTACAGTAGATATATATGCCAATAGTACTCTTTATTGCACACCAAACAGGAGAAAAACAAATGACAAGCAAATGTTCCAACAAAATTTAAAAATAATTATGCTTTTTCAGGTAGCAACATCAGATTCATCTGAGAAGCCATTCTTTGAAATATTTGCTGAAGAGCGCTGCACACAGCCATCATCACGAGCTCTTATAGAATGGATGGCAGAAATCGACGGCAGGTGTAATTTCTTTGAGAAGTAAGTCTGTGGTATCATCTACATCGCCACATGCGAAGTACGCATAACAGTGACGTCACGCAAAATCCTGCATCGCGCAAGCAGAGTTTACCGTGCGACTAGCATAGCATATACACAACGCCCCGACATCAATCGTTAGGCAGTTGCCCACCAGTTGTAACAACAACCGTCTGATCGGAGGATCCTCCCCTGTTTTACACCCTGTTCCTCATACAGCCATAGACTGTCTGATCCATAGGCCTGAGGCGCCCGTAGGTACTCAGTTCGTTAATTTGAGTGAAATACCCATCTGAAGCTATTCCCAACCTAAGGATTCGCAAAAAGACTTGCTATTTTATCTTTAGTTTCTTCTTCAGTGTTGACCGATGTAGCGACGCTTGAGGGCCTATGTTCAGTAGTGGACGTCTTTCGGCTGAACTGATGATGATGATCTTTAATTTATGAGCTTTGTCATTTTGGTAGTACTTTTAGTTTCCTAGATTGCGTGCTAGTTCCTTGGACCTCCCTGATGTCGTAACCTTAATTTCATCAATAACATGTGTTATGTACTTTTGCCTTTCATAATCAGCCTATGATGTTGCTACCTGCTGGGACAAAGGCCTCGTCTCTTCGAGTGGGTTAGTAGATGTCACATGCCTTAAATTTTTTGGTTCTAAATGCCGCTTTCCTCACTATGTTTTGCTTCATCGTTTTGAGAGGAGTGGTGATGAAATTATTTACACTACCCCCGTACTAATAAACGTTGTATAGTCTGTATAGTTACACAACGCTTTGTCTTCTTCTTTCGAAAGTCATTACTGACGACTGAAAGAGAGAAATCGGTTTGTAACTATTCGTCTGATTTAATACGTTTATTACTCGTAGTAAGGAGGTTAGTCTTTACTTTGCGTAAATAATTTCATCAAAATTGCTCCCGGGCAGGCACTTTTGCCTGCCTAGGTTTGAACCCACGACTTACAACTTTTAAGTCAGGGCTGCTACTACTGGGCCACCACTACGTATGCCTTGGCTCGACCTATGTTTATTTTCTCTTCAAGTTCCCTTCGATATTCTGTATGAGTTTTGCATATACTGGAAAAAGAATTAGAGAAATGGAAAATTTATAAATTCCAAATTTCTTTTCTAGTCCTATAAGCGCGTGGAATTTCCTCTCTCTAATTTTCTTGACTATAAGTCTCTTGCATCATCTTTTAATTTTAATACACATGTATGTATATGTACAAGACTTTACGACTACAACGTAAAACTGTGAGTCTCTCAGTAAATTTATCTCCCGTATAACAGCTTACCATAATGCATAAATCTCACTAATTCTGGTAATCTCGTTTGACATAATGAAACCAGCAAGTTAATACCTACGTCTTATGCATATTGTGGTTTTAAGAGGCCTAATATAAGGGATGTTTATTTTATCGTGTTTTTTACACAGTGTCGTGGTGCGTCGGTTTCTGTCGTGAAATGTCAATATTTTTGAGGAGATACAAGACGGTTTAAAACTTTAGTTAAATTAAATGAAACGAAATTGTTTACTCTGTAAACAGGATATCGAAAGTCGAAATCACTTTTACACGTCATATTAGAAAGAAAATGAGCTATATCATCGACATTTCCTATCTGACTACTCCGAGAAGAAATGGCAAAACAAACACAACGGTCAAAATCTCATTGAAAGTCCAGACATAATCTTGGTCAGATTATGTGAAGACAATGAAGATTGGTGCATGAAATAGTTTTTTGAGGATGGAACCACACTGATTTGATAGGACCAGTCCATTCAGGGCAAGCATTTGTCAGTATTCAGTAATCATGTAGCTCAACTCATAACTTGAGTTAAACTAGAATCACTTGAACAGAAAATAAATGATGATGGATATTGTTTTGTAACATGATAAGACATGGGAGAGATAATTTGTGTTGTATTATACTTGATTATTTTAGTTATTTATTATGTTATTTATTTGTTATGTTAATATTCATTTCATTTATCAATTATTAAAAGGAAGTCTAATCGGTTATGTTATTTTAAATAATTATGTTTTAAATTATATTCCTTATTTTGTTATTTTAAAATTTTTATTACCTTATTTGCTAAAGTATGTATTTTGAGTTTGTTTATTTATGTTATCTAATATTTTTTATATTTTGTTGAATGTGTGTACTCACTTGTGACTATATGGATATTTTTGTCTGACTAAATAAATTAATTGAATTGAATTTAATTAATACGAGCTGTTCTCCGCGACTTCGTCGGCGTGTCGTATTTCCTAATTTTTCAATACTCAGGATAAAATATCTAGGATAAAAAGTAGCCTACTTATGCCTTTCTCCAGGTCCCAGGCCCTATCTGTCAAATTTTATAGCGATTTTTTTAGTAGTTCAGACATAAAAAGGCAACAGACAGACAGACGGAGCTACTTTCGCTTTTAAAATATTGGTATGGATAAAATAAAGGTGCTAGGAGCATCACAGACTTATTGGAATAAGACAAAACAGTCCAGCGCGGTAATTGTGTAACACATATACTGTCAAAATTAAAGCTGTTGCAACTACATTTAGACATTTCTGCAACATTCATTGCGTTATTTACGTTGATCAGCAGACACATTTTTCGAACATTTATGAAGCAATGGATTGTGAAGCAAATTCCTTCAAGATTGTTCGGGTTATGATCAAAAGTGAGTTACACAATTACGGTGCAGGGTTTATCGGCATCATTAATTGAATTTATTTCAAAAGCTGCGCCCTGCGGTTTCACGTTGGGAATATCGTGATAAAAGTATCTTATTTGTTACTCCAAGGTGTCAGCTACCTTCATACCAAATTTTATTCGTTTGTTTAGCCGTTTGTGCTGAAGAAGTAACAAACATACAAACACACTCACAAACTTTCGCCATTATAATATTAGTGTGATATTCCCTTCTCTCTTTAATAATTGGAGAACGTTATTCATTTTTGCATTTTGGATAAATCATAACTAAGTACTTAGTTAATACGTGTACTTGTAGGCACGGCTACACATAAAACTACAATGTATACATAACCAGTATAAGATAACTTCTGATTGTACAAAAGGTCAGATAAAACTGGAAATGTATAGCTTGATGTGTAGCCGTGTGTACGTTGTTACGTGTGTATATGTAGTTACGACTATAATACTTATGGTTATGTGGAGTTTGTACAAACTCCACATAACTATTATAGTATTAACTACTTATGTTGACTTCGCTCTAACATAAACTTGTCACGGCTGCCAGTCATTGTCATTACCAAGATAATAGCACACAAGTATGTACTTACCAACGGTACAGTTGATCACGCAAGCCTATTAATGATCACAAGGTACACTGGTAGACATGCCTATTAATGGATTCGCTCAGGCTGTTTATAAACTATTTATACACATAGGAATCGAAATAACATGTGTGCTGAGGCGTAGGACATAATTATATTGGTCCTATTATTATACCTAGGTACTGTTTTGTGTAGTCGTCACACACGTTAGAAAACAAATCATAGATACTAAATAAAATCAATAATAGGATCTGAGTAGAATTTGAAATACAAAATATAACGACACCTTAGTGTGCATACGCACGAGCGACATGCGTCGACGACAGAGGCAACTGCAACCGTCGACGCGTGTCGGCGTATTGTCTCACTGCAAGGGAAAGTCATACAGAGCAGAGCATTGATCACCACGCTTGTTCAAGACGGTTTGGCGGTTTCAGACTTATATTAACTACAATAAAAATTCACGCCACTGTCAGTAATGTTGTTCACCAGTGTCAGTAATGTCCAAGATAAACTCAGAAAGTACTCGTATACATCAATTCAATGAAAAAGTCATATTGGTAGGTACTTGTCTGGATTTGAACCCACCACCAAGTGTATGAGAGCCCAGGTTACTAACAAATAAATTGTGTAATAATTTCCTTCTCGAGAATTAATAGCCTTTGTCTTAAAGTTCAAATGCAACTGGCATTTTTTGCTTAATTGCTTCTAGGATAACTACCTACTGCATGCAGCTGCAGAATACTGTTAACAAAGAACAGCCCGTCTGATTGCCTGTTGAGATCCATTAAGATCTCGCTATTGTCTTTATAGAAACTATGTTGGAACTTTTGAGAGAATTTTGTGTTTTTAATAAGTTATAGTCTATAGTCTTCTTTAAGAAATGAAAGTTCGTATTTGCTGTTAAGTTAGGATTAGGTTTATTCGCAAAAATACTTAATTTGGGAAGACAGTTTCAATTGTTAAAGCTTAAACTAAACTTCGCCACTTCCACGGCAATATCGGGGCAGCGCAGCGGTCACTTTGGCTGCATGTTTTGACGCATAAAGAGCAGGATGATGGAGCATAGATTGTGACAACTCCATAGATTGTGATAACTCCCACTGTACGAGGTTCGACTTACATCTTCCCACTTGGGTTCCGTCCGAGACGGTTCAGGGACTTCCAAGTGGACTGCGGAAGGTTGCACCTAGTTTTTATCTGTTTTATTTGGTTGGCTTTATGGAAAGCGATACTTTGGTCAGCCTAAAACATTGCACACACGGCATGGATTTTACTATTCTGCTATAATTCGTACTAACTGTAGAGAAAACTCTTAATGAGATTCTGATTAGGGAAAATTAACACTGATCTTTTGTTAAACTCGCACGGTTCATTGAAAATAATACACACTAGCTTTTGCACGCAGCTTGGCCCCGCGTAGAGGTGGGAAATTATCCCACTGTAATGAAGTATAAGAAAGTATCCTATGTCCTAACCCAGGTCAACCCGGTCTACCCATGTGCCAAGTTTCATCCAAATCTGTTCAGCCGTTTTAGCCTGAAAGTGTAACAAACAAACTCACTTATGCATTTATAATAATTAGTTAAGAAAACATGACAACATGCTTTGTTTCCTCAAAGGGTTAGACAAAGGTGTACTCACTGTAGGTCTACTCATTTAGGTTAATTAAATAAACATTTTCTTATCTTTACAGATACAAAGTCGACTGCAGCCTCGAAATAATGTTCCTAGCAACACATCGCGAGCATAGATTCCACAAACTTGGCACAATTCTAAGCAGAACATCAATAGAATTGGGGAAGAAGCTGAAACAGGGTCCAGTTTCCCAAATGACTGTAGAAGACCTAGGTCCAATCTATTCAAAGATGGCGGCAAGAAAAGCAGTAGCGAAGATACCGAAGATCTGTCAAGCGTTATGGACAGCTGAACCGACGCAGAAAATAGGAAAGGTTCTAGATTTTGAAGTAGGCCTCCGTGTGTCCTTCAATGATTTTTATTACAATGGAAAGTCTTATGCTGAAAGGCTGGGAAGAGAAGTTTTTGCTGAAGCTGCTGCTATAAGAATTTATTGATTTCAAGGAGAGCATTAAGAAAATTTAGATGTTATTTAAATTGTTTTTTTTTTTTGTTTTAAGTATGCATATGCATTTAGTAAAAAGCTGTTCTTTTGACATTACAAACAGACTCTTCTATTTTATTTTTTGTATGAATGTGTAAAGTATAGATGTTACAATAAACATACATACACACATACAAAGTACACATACATAGTTAAATGTAGGTATGCTTCATATTCTTTGCTTTATGCATACATATATGTTGTGAAGCAAACACTAATAAATATTTGAAGTAATACACCCGTTGATTACGCACACCAACATCTATGTTGGTTTGCCCTGAAAACCTGTCGAGTTTGCTGTGTGTACATATATGAAGATGAGGTGGGAGAAGAAATCAAAGGTCATCAAAAAATTCCTCCGCATCATCAATACAATGTGTTATAAGGTGTTATAAAGCTACCGAATGCTACAATACTACAACTAAATAAATTATAATTATATACCAAATTTTAATGTGTGATTAATTTTATTTTTATACAACAAAATACATTTGACGAAATTGCTTCTAAATCTTCTTCAAAATACCTTAATATTAACATAACATCACGCCTGTATTCCCCGAAGGGCTAGGCAGAGGTGTACCTAATAGTACACCCACATTTTGCCAGGTAATAGAGAGCGAGCTTATTGCCATCAACCGAGCATCAATCCGTACTCCGAGCTGCTACTGAGATATTTTTGATGGAAAAACCCAATAACACTTTGCTCGACCTGGGAATCAAACCCAGGACCTCATGCTCAGCATTCAGCAGTAGCAATTTCAAACGACTAGACAAACGAGGCAGTCTATGCGTAAGGATATTTAGCTAAGAAAAAGCCTATCGTCATTATACGGTGAAAAGGCCGGTGACAATTTTTTTTTTTTATCAAAATTGACTTAAATATAGGTTCGGACTTCTCGTGACGGGGACTTTAATTACAATGTGAAACACTCACTCTAATCTAATCTAACATAGATAACAGTAAAGTAACGCAGTGTAACTTTTGTTATGTCATTTTAGGGTCCCGTGCCCTAAAATGTAGACTAGAAGCCGGCCCTAATATAGTAGGGAAACGGCTAGACTGATTAAGTCTAATGGGGGACGTACAGTTCAAAATTTGCTATAAAATTACCATGCCCCTGACCTAATATTTAGATTTTCAATGGGTTAGTAGATGTTGAGTCATAGATTATAGATTTCAGGATGTACAGACGCCAGCACATCAAGCTACTCGAAACTTTAAATTTTTCTTAATCAACTTTGAACCTTATGCTTTAGCGATAAAGTTGAAAATCTATTAAAGAAATTTGACAGATTGTAGTAGCTTGATGTGCTGGCGACTGTACCTATTAATTATCATAATTATGGTTCATCAAGAGCAGAGCAGTGGTGGCCCAGTGGTAACGGACCCGACTTACGAGTTGTAAGTCAAACAGGTGCTTTACTTTGTGTGATTTATTTCATCACCCATGTCTGTTACAGGGTTGTATCTTTTGAACCATAATAGGTGGACACTTGAAATTTTCAGAGAAAGAAAGTGTACATCTATCCATATATATTTATAATATATACATTTTCTTTCTCTGAAAATTTCAAGCCATATGGCCGGATTAACAACAAGTAAAAATAATAAATGTAGTGTTAAATATAGTGCGTTGGTACTGACTTTCTGACGATTTTATGCGTAGTTGTGGAAGTTTCGTGTTTACTAAATCATGCTACAACAGCTGCACAGGCCCAAGCCTGCAATTGGTCCAAACTACTGCCCGAATCTAAACACTATAACAATATCTATGACAACTGTTGTGCAAAAACTTCTTCCTTAATCTTGTCTTTTCGTTTCCGCACAAACGCAATTTAATAAAAAGTACTAAGACCACTTCTTTGGTGTCCTGCAACCAATGAAAAGCCGTACCATGCCACATTTGCGCGTAGTTGTAACTTTTCATGCTTCAATCATAAATAAATCAAATTGAAAATAATATGACACCCTTTTTAGGCTCCTCAACAAAACTACCACATAATTTTGAATTTTTTTTTACAGATTAAACAAGAAATGGTTCTTACAATGTATGTAAGGGCCAAATTTTCCACCAAACGTTCTTCATACAGAACGCTCATATTGAAACCGATTCGCATTTAGCCAGAAATTCTTTTATAGTTAGGTACTCGAGATATGAAAAAAAAATACAACTCACTGTATACTGCCAATCGATTAGCGTTGGCTCATAGCTATGACGTACTTAAGGCACAGTCAGAGCGTTTGTCAGTCACTCATAGTTAGTACTCGCACTGCAGCGTTAATCTTTTAGGTCACGATAAAATTTTTCACAAACTAACAAAAATGACGGCGTGGCTTTCTTCTGAAGACGGTATGTAATCTTTATTATGATTTAATTCTTAAATAGAATTTATTATCCCACTTTATGTGGGTATAATATTTAATAGCTACATAATATTACGCTTTGTAATGGGCAATTATTATAGATTCATATTTCTGACTGATCTTCATCATTCTTGTTATACCTACATGTTTTTATACATATAGTTTTACATGTTTTTTTCCTTAAATAAATAATTGACTGGGTTCTTGTTTGTGCTGTTATCGCCTCTTTGTTGTACCTACTAATTTTTATCACCATTTTATCTTCTAAATAGGGTGACTGGTAATTAGTGACCGATACGTAAACACATTATTGTTTGTCACTTATCATGTTAAACAACTTTCCCAAAGAAACGGTTTTTTTTAATTTACCAAGCACTTGACCCTAATCAAACCAATATATTATATCCACAATGGGGATAGCGGATTAGTAAATAATTTAAATTACAGCTGATGGTATATATTATTATTTTTATTTACTCTATGTTATATTGGGGTGCTTGGGATCAAGCGCTTGGTAAATTTTAAATAAATCGTCTCTATGGGAAAGGTGTTTGTTATAATGAGTACAATCATGTGTCACTAATTACCAGTCCCCTTATATAAAGGTAATGGTTATTTATAAATATTATATTTGAAATTGTGCATACTTCGTCTTTCTACACAATATCACCGGGTGTGTAAAATAATTTATGTTTTTTCAATCATTTTATTAATTGTCCAATATTAATAGTGGTCCGTTACTGTGAAAGTCATTCTGTATTTATTTATATTTATACCTAAATCTTAGATAAGATTTATACTCGTAACTACATTTTGTTTATGACGACAAATATTTTGACGACGATATTGACGATGTTGGGGATGACGATGGCAATGATGACGATTATGATGATGTTGATGATAACGATGTTGGTAATGTTGATGATTTTGACGATGTTGATGATGATGGTCCTGACGATGACGATGTTGATGATGATGGTCCTGACGATGACGATGTTGATGATGATGGTCCTGACGATGACGATGTTGATGACATTGATGATGACGACATTGATGTTGACGATGACAATGATGGTGATGACTATAATGACACAATTTTATTAACTGACGGCTAGACATTTTATACACTTACGAATTTTAACGTCATTTAGGGAGTTCTTAGGAATTATTTATGTTGAATGTCGAGGTCATCATCTGCCTAGCCTTTTCCCAACTATGTTGGGGTCGGCTTCCAGTCTAACCGGATGCAGCTGAATACCAGTATTTTACATAGAGCGACTGCCTATCTGACCTCCACAACCCAGTTACTGGGTAATACGATACCCCTTGGTAAGACTGGTTGTCAGGCTTTCGGGCTTCTGACTACCCGTAACGACTGTCAAAGATCCACGAATGGCAGCCGGGACCAACGGCTTAACGTGCTTTCCGAGGCACGGAGGGGTCTCGATATGTAAAGATGGTCACCCATCCACAGACCAACCGCGGCAAGCGCAGCTTAACCTGATCGATCGACCTGTGCGGCTGTTATTATTTAGCCACGGGCCATTGTGGCGGCCCACGGCGGTATTGTGTATATTTCAGGATTTTGCACATTGGCCGGTAACAGTTCTAAAGGATATAACGCGGTTTCGTATCAAGCGATTTGATATGTGTGCTAATGTATTCCATACTTCTTGAACAACATAATTTATATTGGTACTTTGTTTATTATTATTATCAATTTTTTTTATTTTTATTTAAGGACAATATGTGATCGAATCTATATCAGCTGCTACTCTTCCTGGTGCTTTAAAGGTAAGTTTTTATTTAGGAAACTGGTTTTGTTCGACATTCATTTTTGAACATCAATAAATATCAATCGTACTTTTTCCTATGTTTCAGGTACTAAGAGATGCTTTTATTCCACATGAAGCCGCGTGTATTGGTACAGAGGTGGACAAGGATCCCTTGGCAGCAGAAGAGTTGCTAGAACTGTGTGCAGACGCAGCATTGGACGGTCTATCACTAGTTGCAGTCGACACTGACACCAGGGAAGTGGTCTCAACTGTTTTCTGTAAATTGCAGGTTGGTATTATTAACGTTGATCTTGCTACTACAATGCGAAAGAAGGATACTCGTACTTTTAAATATTGTCCACTAGTGACAAGGCCACGCTAGCATCGTTTTGACTGGCTAATACCTTTACTACAAGTGAAGAATATAAATATGTTTTCTGTCTGTATTCGTTTCTGTCTATTTGTTACCTCATCAAGTTAAAATGACTGCGCGCGTCTATACATAATATAAGTAAGATAAGATAGTATACGTAATCAGCCTATAATGTTCCCACTGCTGGGACACAGGCCTCCTCTCTGTGAGTTCAGTGCGGGTTGGTAGATGTCACAAGTCTTCGAATTTTTGGTTCTAGGACATGCCGATTTCCTCACGATGTTTTCCTTTACCGTTTGGAGAGCAATGGTGATAAGATAGTATAATGAGTGAGGATTATCAAAAATCAATAAAGTATGTTTAGCGTAAAAATGATGGTGTAACTTTGATATAATAGATGATATCACATACTGCTGTGTAACTATACTGTTGCTGTTAGCCTACATTATCCCACTGATGAGCAAATGCTTTTCTCCATGACTTCAAGCTCTTTCGATCCAGGGCCAAATTGGACCACTGTGGTCATTTGTCTTCTCCAGCTTGCCCCGCCATTTTCTACGGGGTCTATACGTCCGTGCTCTACGTTGTGGCTATCTGTAACTATGCTGTGTAATTATAATTACGTACCTATGATACTAGGTATATCAAACTTTAATTATGTTAAAATGATAGCAATATCAGTGACCTGTCACATTAGTATTGTAAAGTTTTTATACTCAACACAATGTCATTGCTCTCGTCTTATCAGATAACTTTTATCACACATCCGCACTTGGAAACGATATGAACGAGTTTCTGTTCAAAATACAAAAGGCTAAAGGGATTATTGAGCGCCAGATATGAAAAAAATGTTCACATATTTTTATGATTAATTTTCTTGGTAATCAATTAATTTTAGAGCTCTTACACACGAGTGGCATGTTCCCAACGGCAGAGGTAACTGCAGCCGACGACGCGCGTCGGCGGCAACCGTCGACCTATAGCGACACTTGCAGTTGTAGCGACACTTGCAGTTGTAGCGACACTTGCAGTTGTATGTCGACGGAAGCCGTCGACGCGTCGACGGTTGCCGCCGACGTGCGTCGACGGCTGCAGTTACCTCTGCCGTTGGGAACATGCCGCTCGTGTGTAAGAGCTCTTAATAAAGGAAAGCTAATGCTTAAATTTACAAATCATTTTGTTCTATTGATCCACGAAGATCTTTTTGTGTTCGTTCGCAGTTCTCTAAATTGTAACGGTAGGCTAAGTAATAGAAAGTATGCATGTATTTTTTGAAATATGATTATTCGATAGTCTACGTCGACATAGAATAGTAAAAAATATTGAACGCACTGACCTCTGTATAATACAGGTAAGTGCAACGGACTGAATCGCAAACACTCTTTTAAAACACATTGACATTAATTATTATTCTCATACATTTTATCACATTTTGTCTGACTAATAGCGTCGCTTTTCAAATATGGATTTCCCACAGTTTTATTTCACTTTATATAAATCTTACTCAAAAAGAAATTTTACTTAAAAATATTGATGAATGCGTAATTCTGAACAAATACAATAAAAAAAAAAATTGCCCTTAATTGAATCAAATGCGTATTCCTTATTACCCTCCTCTTGATGCTATTGCTAATCCATTGCTTCATATGTTCGAAAAATGTGTCTGCTCAACAACGTAAAATACGCAATGAACTTTGTTGAATACTGTCAAAATGAACCCCATTGCTACTGATCGTGTGGTACGCAATTAGGTGCCTGGGCCTGCACATGCTTGCACAATTTGACTTTGTCTCTTGACATTTTTATGACAACGCCCACAGCCCACACGATGTCTCGTGTAAAATCTATTCAAACTTATCTTTCAAATTAATATTATTTCAACTTAAACAAATATCAACTTTATTTTAATGGTTATTAACTTGATTTCAGAGTGACTAGCACTATTGAAAAAGTTATAAAAATGTTTGAAGTTGTATCGTAAACTGAACTTTATTGTGTAGGATTTAAAGTAAATTTTTCATAAACTCAAATTTGTTTAAATTTTTGACAAATAAATCGCGAATGCAGATTAGATGTCTAGGTAGAGGCGGTGATGCCTTCTCACTCTTCTCAATGCCTCAGATGTTCTGTCTACTAGGTAACCGTTATAGTCTTCTACATGACATAATCTTTGCATCTCTTACATTTCAGGAAGCGCCAACGCCAGGTTCCACAGAAAAGTCATTTTTCGAAACATTTACCGAGGAGCGCTGCAAACGACCAGCATCCCGCGCCATGATGGAGTTCATGGTCGAACTTGACGCAAAGTGCAATTATTTTGAGAGGTACGATATCATGCTACAATTTAACACAGTTTGGTTCAAAAGCCTCAGGTCGAAGCCATGTTACTCAGGGGTTTTGGGTGGTGAACTTAGTTTGCTGGGATCATGACTGTCAGCTAGCTCTTGGCAAGGTGGAAGGTGCTTTCCTTGATGCTTGCAAGCGAAGCTGCTTCCTGTGTAGCTTTGGTGTTACTGTTCACATCAGATATTATAACATCACGCCGTTTTCCCCGAGAGCTGTAATCGTCTTGTACGGTATACCCACATTTCGCGAGTTATGTGTCTGTTACCATCAACCAAGCAAAAATCCAGGCATCAGGCTGCCATCGGGAAATTTCTTATGGAAAAAACAATAACACTTTGTTCGGCATGGGAATTAAAACCAAGACATCATGCTCTGCGTTTTCTTCTTGTTCTAATAACTAACAGTTTTACATTATAGTGTTTTAAAGATAATAATTTATTTTCTCAGATACGGCGTCGATTGCTTCTGGGAAATAATGTTTTTGGGAACCCTACCTGAACACAGACAGAAGGGTCTTGCAACGATGCTTGTTAAAACAGCTTTAGACTTAGCTAAGCAATACACGAATGGTCCTATTGCTCCATTGACTGTTGCAGACCTAGGACCAGACTACGCGTTTATGAAGCCAAGGAAACCATCCACGAAAGTACCGCAGTTATGTACCGCGTTGTGGTCAGCCATTGGCTCAAAGAAAATTGGACAAAATGTAGGATTCACCGTACTTCTAGATTATTCTTTTGCGGATTTCATTTACAATGGGAAACCTTGTTCTGACAGAATAGGCGCTGTTACCACTTGTGAAGGGGCTGCTTTAAAGATTTAAAGGAAATATTTTAGAGTAGAGAGACGTTATAAAACCTAGTAATTATTTGTTTGTAATTAAGTTTATCTAATAAAATTTATAAACATAATGTTTTATTTAAATGAAGTACCTATCACTGCCAAGTTCACCACAGCAAAGTCCGGTTAAGCAATAGCCATCCTCATACAGGATGAACTGCGAGATGCCATAGTAAAAAAAAAAAACTGCCAAGTTCATATACGTAGGTTTTTGAATCACTTTGTCACAGCTGAAGTAGAAAAATCAATTAACATTTGGAGGGCACTGTACCTACCATGTCAAACACCCACTCTCATAAAGATCGGAGACGCTACACTCGAAATCGTGGACGAATATGTTTACTTAGAGAAGTCCAGTTAGGTAGACCCAATTTCGAGAAGAATACCTAAGGCGTGCGTCAAGTGGACGTGAAACAACCGGCCCTAACAAATGAAAATCATTACGGATAGGCTGTACGTCGTTAGCACAGACCAGTCTTAGTTCAGTCAGATAGCCCTGACATCTCTAATTGCATCGTCCAACTTCGCCCAAATTGGTTCTAGTTAATTGATTTCGATTCGACATTGAATTGGTCGCTTTGTCGCTTCGTGTCGCGCTGCGATTAATCTATTAGTGTGCTTTTGTCATCAAGTTGATATTCATTTGCATATTGAAGTGTTATATATTGAAGTAGTATAAGATGTTACAGGTAAATTTTACTCAAATCTTGCGAAGGCAAGACTGAGTAACAAATTCGTATAATTACATACATAATTACATAGAAACAGAAAGATTTGTGAATTATAATTCATACCGTTCGTCGTTTTTCCGACTTCATAATCATGCGATATATTTGCAGGCAGCATTGCAGTCAAATAAAATAAAATCAAAAATCATTTATTCAAATTGGGATGAGAATCAGCACTTTTTTAACGTCAAAATAACATGAGACAGACCCAAAAAATGCCCGCCCATCACCACTTGTAGCGGGTATGTACAGATCTATAGTAATATTATACAAATGAAAAAGTGAGTAAGTATGTTTAACTGTCTGTATGTCTGATTTCTTTTAAGCTTTGTCGGTACGGACTTGCTTTTGAAGATGGCAATTGATGAATGAAAAGAATGGCCCGGTTGATGGCAATGGGTTCACCCTTACTTTATGAGACTTAAAAATATAAATGACGAAATGTTGGTGTACTATAGGTACACCTCTGCCAAACCCTTCAGGTAATAAAGGCGTGATGTTATGTAAAGTCTATTCAAAATAATGTTTCAAATTAATATATTTTTTCAAGTTAAACAAATATCAACTTTATTTCAATGGTTATTATGTTTGATTTCAGAGTATTACATTTTGGCACTAGGCAATTTGTACATTCTGACACTAGGACTATGTTGCCCATTGATTTTTTGTCTTTGTAACATTTAGTATCCGGCGCGAAAGTAATTTTTCCATAAACTCATATTTGTTTACAATTTTGCAGATTAAATAAATACTGCTCTCTCGTATCTTCAACCAATATTTATTTTTTATCTTACACCTGAACGAAAGGGAAGACAAACTCCATGGTCGGTTGAAGATACTATTAATATTTAAAACAGACAGAGCTTATTTCATACGTCACCGAGTCAGAAAATTAGAAAAAGAAAGCATTCACTACTTTTATTCTACGTTTGACAAAAGTTACGTTCATCCGTAATTTTGGTAACACACATGTTTGCTCAGTTACATAAGGAACTATTTGTTTAGGTCTAAATATATCTTTTCGATTGTTTTCGTATCCCTGGAGCGTTGTTTCATTTTTCTTTCATATTAGACAGTGGGTATATTTACCGTTTTGAAGGGTTTCTGTAGATGAAATAAAATTCATATTACTATAGAGTTATATTTAAAAAAAAAACAAGTTTGGTGGCATAGTCCCAGTCGTAACTGCTTTATCAGTTTTAACTATAAGTAACCCCCAGAAAATAAAACGTGTCCGATCGGCGCGGCGGACCTTCGGCGAAATGAACCCTAGGTAGGTAGGTACTTACACGCACATAAACACTCGTATATAATAAAAACAGACAGAGAGAGAGAAAGTGACTCGCCGTTCGACGCTCGCCGTGGACGGTCGTGCTGCCCGCTCTCGCTCGCTGCACGCCGCCCCGCCGCCGCCCGTTCTCGCTACGCTAGCCGTAACGAGCTCAGTAGTCTCCGGACTACGCCCGCACCCTGTCAATAGCCGCCTTTTTCAAGGCGTGGTTGATAGAAGTTGTTTCTTTAAGATAGATTCGTCATCACACGTGTCGTCGAGGTTTTTTGGCCCCTTCCGGGTAAAAACCACAGTTTCGTGGTCCTTGGTGGATACCTCACGGTGCCAACGAAGCCAAGGGGGTGGTGCCCCAATCTCACCCGCCGAGCCCCATCAGGGCGAGGCTGTCAATTGGAATCGGGAGCTAGAAGCTTGGCCTTGGGGGTGGCTCCTAGTCAGCTCTAGCTTCGTAACTAATCCCTTGTCCACAGCTCGCGTCTAGTACGGTTGGGTGTGTCAACCCCTTCGTACTAGAAGCCGGTCTAGGGTGTCTCTACACCCATCGCACAGACTGGTTAGGGCCCCGTTCGCACAATAAGATCGGCGACGGGTCACAAACTTAGGGCTCACTTCAGGTACTCACCTCCCTGTCTCACACCCGACAGGGAGGGTAGGATCTCACACCCCCTGGGCCCATCCACCCGGGGTGCTAGGTTGTTAGGGATTCACGCCCCCTATGGTTCTTCCCTCTCTCCGCCCCCATCCCGATCATGGCAGACGCGGTCATATTGGCGTTCGTTAAAGAGGTCCTCTTCAAGGACCCCTCTTTCGTTAACCAGTATGCCCAACGTCTTATAAATTTTAGACGCCCTCCCGGTTCGGTCATCGACATTGATTTTAGCGACGCGCTAGTCAGCCCCCTCTTTCCGCCAAACTCAGGCGAAATCCCCGAGGCCGTCGCCGCCTCCCCTCCCGCACCCTCCGTGCCAGCCCCCTCGCCTGCACCTTCTGTGCCAGCCGCCGCCCCCAAACCAGCACCTTCCGTGCCAGCCCCCAAACCCGCACCCTCCGTGCCAGCCCCCAAACCCGCACCCCCCGCGTCAGCCCCAAAACCCGCACCCTCCGTGCCAGCCCCAAAACCCGCACCATCCGTGCCAGCCCCTAAACCCGCACCCTCTGTGCCCGCCCCAAAACCCGCACCCTCTGTGCCAGCCCCATCACCCGCTCCCTCCGTGTCCGCCCCGAAACCCGCACCGTCCGTGCCAGTCCCCGATCCCGCATCTTCCGTGCCAGCCGCTACCGCAGCAGATACTCCAGAGAGTATGGACACGTCCGTACCCCAATCTCAATCCGACTCAGAGGAAGCCCTCTCTGACTCTTCGTCCTCCTCGGAAGACGACTATATAGTCGTCGGAAAGGGTGGCAAGAGAAAGAAGAACGCCTCCTCTCACGCCAACAAGGCCAAAAAGTCGGTCGCGGTAATCCCCTCTAACCCCCGCCCCCCCACCCCAACCCCCGCCGCACCGCAGGCCAATCCCGCGTCTAGCCTCTCGGCTACCCCTCCCGCTTCGAACGCAAAGAAGCCACGACCCCCGCCCCCCATCTATGTCCAGGATAAGTCCAAATGGACAGAAATCTCCAAAGCGTGTGTTGATCAAAAGATCAACTACACGAACGCCCGCTCAACCCAACAGGGTATTAAGGTAACGGTCGCCTCGTCCTCGGACTACAGGGACCTTACCCGTCTCCTCCAGACAAGGGCTTACCCCTTCCATACGTACTCCCTTCCGGAGGAAGTCCCCACCCGCGTAATCATCAGGCGCGTCCCCAAAGAAATCCCCACCGAGGAGATCAAAGAAGACCTTGCTTCACAAGGCATCCCCGTCTCAGCAGTCCATCGCTTGCACAAAGCATGGAAGGGCCTAGTCTACGACATGGTCCTGGTCATCTGCGACCCTACTGAAGGACATCACCCCATCTTCAAGGTGAAGTCAGTCTGCTCCCTCTCGGGTATCTCTATCGAGAAACCCAGGAAGTCCAACCTCATCGGACAATGCCACAGGTGTCAACTGTATGGCCATTCCCAATCCCACTGCTACGCGACACCTAGATGCGTCAAGTGTCTAGGTGCCCACGGCACGTCAGACTGTCCCCGCCCCAAAGACCGCTCTCAGTGCACAGAGCCACCGAGCTGCGTTCTTTGCGGCCAATCCGGGCACCCGGCTAACTACCGTGGCTGCCCCAAGGCTCCCAAGTCTTCTTCTCCCAAACTGACGAAGCGCGCGAGCGACCGTCAGCAAAGGGAAAGCCCCTCTGTGAGGATCCCGATCCCTTCCTCCCAGATGCCCGATAGGCTCAGTCCCCAAAGGCCCTCCCCATGGGCGAACCTCAACCACCTCAAAGCTCCCGCAGCTTCGGTGCCCCCCCCACCCCCGACTATCCCAGCGCTGATGGCAACTGTCATCCCCGCGCCATCAGTAGGCCCCTCGGTCCCAGTAGCCCCACCGGTAGCCCTTCCCGCCGCCGCGCCCAGGGCTCCCGCTGGTCCCAGTAGGTCCCCCCCGACCCCCGCCTCCCGCCCCCAGCCTAGCAGCATGGAGGTAATAATCGGTGCATACGCAGCTTTTATTGCCCCCGCAAATGCCATGGCAGCGGAAATCCAAGCCTGTAATGGCAATCCTCGGCGCATCGCCGAGATTTTCAATGCGTATCCTCAGATTACGCAAGTCATGCAAACCCTCAACTTCTAAAAGCTCCAATGGCTTTACAAAGAATGAGCGTTACCAAACCCCGATCCCTTAGACTAGGGTTTTTCAATGCAAACGGCATTAAAAAACAACGCGAAGAGATCGCCGCGTTCCTCCGCGATCACCAGCTCGATGTCCTCTTAGTCCAGGAAACCTTCCTGAAGCCCCATCTGCGGAACCCGAGCATTGCCAACTACAAGATAGTTCGCAATGACAGGTCTCGCTGCCACAAGGGCGGTACCCTCATCTACTATAGGAAGTCCCTCCATTGCATCCCGATAGACCCGCCCGCCCTCCTCTCTCAGCTAGAGATCTCTATCTGTCGGCTCGGCATGACCGGTCACCCCTCAATCACCATCATCTCCGCTTACATCCCGCCCACCAATGGTGCGGAGGATCCCATCTCTCTCTCTACCGATTTCACTACCCTCTTCGGTACGAGTGACTCCGTCATCATGGCGGGAGATCTCAATGCCAAACATCCCGCTTGGAATAGCAACACGACCACTACCAGAGGTAGGATCGTGTTCAAGCTAGGCGACTCCCTCAATTTCGATATCATCGCTCCGATGTATCCCACTCATTTCCCGGGCGACCCCGCCCAACGTCCTGACGTTCTCGATGTAGCGCTTCTCAAGAATGTAAACCTCCGTTTGCAGTCTATCGAGACGGTACAAGAGCTCGATTCTGACCACCGCCCGGTCATCTTGCACCTGGCCCCCTATTCGGGCCTCCCGCACGACCCCCCCCAGACCAAAATAGTCACCGACTGGAGGAAAGTAAGCGAAAGACTGAAATCCACCACGTCTCCCCACCTAGACTCCATCCCCGAGCAAATTATCTCAATCGCAGACACGACTGGGGCGATCGACTCGTTCACAGAGCACGTTCAATCCGTACTGACGGATTGCTCACGGGAAGTTCCAGTGATGGAAGACCATCGCTGGAAACTGCCCGATGACGTACGTGAACTGGTGACCGAGAAGAACGCTGCCATTCGTGCCTACGACTCTTTTCCCTGCGACGCGAACAAATCCCACATGCGCCATTTACAGCGTGCTGTAAAGAAACGCATAGGGGAATGGCGCTCCGAGGGATGGGATAAGATGATCGGCAACCTCGAGCCCACCCACCACGCCTTCTGGCAACTCCAGAGGAAGCTCCGCTCCTCTGAAGAGGCCACAGTTCCTCCCCTCACACGCCCCGACAAAACGGTCGCTTTCGAAAACCTCGAAAAGGCCGAATGCCTAGCCGACAGCCTAGAGGCTCAATGCACTCCCAGCTCTCAACCAGTAGACAGAGCGCACCTCGACGAGGTGAACGCTGAAGTCGAACGGAGAGCCTCCCTCCCGCCAGTCGAAGACCCTGATGATCCTCTGCCTCCCGTCACTCCCGACGAAGTGCAAGACATCATAAAAGGGCTCGCAACCCGCAAAGCCCCCGGTTCGGACGGTATCACCAACAGGGTGTACAAACTCCTCCCCGCCCCCCTCATACTGCTCATGACCGCCATCTTCAATGGCGCCCTGAGCAACAACATCTTCCCCCAAATGTGGAAAGAAGCCACAGTCATAGGCATCCCAAAGCCAGGCAAGCCCAAGTCTGAGCCCTCCAGCTACCGCCCCATCAGTCTGCTCAATGTTTTCGGTAAAGTCTACGAGAGGCTTATTTATAAGCGCCTCAAAGACTATGCCGAAGCAAAGAGCCTCATCCCCCCCGAACAGTTCGGTTTTCGCACGAAGCATTCGTGCATCCACCAGCTCCACCGCATAGTCGAGCACATTAGCGCTGCTTTTCAGCGAGGTGCTTCGACAGGCGTCCTGTTCTTCGATATAGCGAAGGCGTTCGACAAGGTCTGGCACAATGGCTTATTATATAAGCTGTACCTGCTAGGTGTTCCAGACCGTCTCGTGCTCATCTTACGAGATTTTCTGTCGGACCGCACTTTCCGCTACCGTATCGAGGGCGCTCTCTCTCCCCCTCACCCCATCCGCGCCGGAGTCCCCCAGGGTTCCGTTCTATCTCCCCTCATTTTCACCCTGTTCACTAGTGACATCCCGAACAGTAAAAAGGCACAGTTGGCGCTTTTCGCCGACGACACTGCCATTTACTGTTCGGGTGTCAACCAGTCATCCATAGCTCGAAACCTCCAAACCTCCGCAAGCGCCTTGAGCGATTGGTTCCGGAAATGGAGAATCGAGGTCAACCCCGATAAGAGTCAGGCGGTCATCTTCTCAAAACCGCGCAAACTACCCCCGCCCCTCCCGCGCCCGATCTCTATGTATGGCAAGCCGATCCCCTGGGGAAAGCGAGCCAAATACTTAGGTGTCATCCTAGACCACAACCTCACCTTCAACGAGCACATAAAGACGGCGCGCTCGCGCGCCTCTTTCGCTCTCGGTAGGCTCCACTCTATGATAACTGCCCGCAGCAAATTGTCACTCAAGTGCAAATTGCGCCTCTACACCGCGGTCATCCGTCCCATCATGACCTATGCTTGCGTAGTCTTCGCACACGCCAAGCCGCGATTTCTGCATAAAATGCAAACCCTCCAGAACCGTTTCCTCCGAAAGGTCACGGGAGCCCCCTTCTATGTCCGAAATGTGAATCTGCATCTAGATCTCAGAATCCCCACCATCCAGCAGTTCATGAAACGCCTCTCCAAGCGCTTCTTTGACTCTGCTATAAAGCACCCCAATCCCCTGATTGCGGCGGCCTCCCGATACACTCCCTCCCGCATAAGTAGGATTCGCCGACCAAGGCATACCCTCACTATCCCCGACGACGCCACTACCCTCCTCCAGGAGAGCAGTAAGGCCACTAGTACTCTCAGACAACATCACAAACACAAGCTCAGACATCCGTCCTTCCGTCCTCGCCGCCGAGGCCCGTCGCGACGTCCCGCACCTTCACCGTGCCCGCCCCGACCCTTACTCGAGCCAGCCCGCGCAGCTGAGCCTGTAATTTTAAATTCGCCCCTAAACACTAATAATAATACCGATCCAGCCTGTCCCTTGCTGTCCTCTTCCAGCGACGCCCTGAGCCGAGGTCCGAACCCCACAGGGGGTTACCCTTAGCGCTGTCGCTTAGTTTTTAAGTTATTGTTTGCCCTGGCTGGAGGCCTTAATTCGAGGCATCCACAGGAAAGTCCGGTTAAGCAGTAGCCATCCTCATAAAGGATGAACTGCGAGATGCCATTGTTAAAAAAAAAAAAAAAAAAAGAGAGAGAAAGTCGCATAGAGGGAGCATAACGGGGTCAACATCAAAATTCAAGATGAGACCATCATGGATTTCGATTTTGACCACGTATGTATTTTTAAGACACGCATGATTACAAGCATTTTATGGATAATCGATAAGTTCTCAGTCCCATTAATAAAACGTGACAAACAAATTACGTTGCAAAAAGGCGTTATGAACTATTATTTATTAACTTCATTAGTTATTATCGTTATTAATTATTATAAAGGCGTTGCGTTTATTATGAGCAACCTCAAAAGCCATGAAAACCATACCAGTGTCGAAAAGTTTGCAAATTTTTGGAGGTGCCATCTTGTATTTTGATTTTGACCCCAGTTTTGTTATCAGCTACCTCGAGAACTATGAAAATTACACCCAAAATGTCAAAAAGAATGAATGAAATGCACCGATCCCAGCGTGGTTTGACCAGACTCGATTAATCTAATGAACCTCAAGATTCGCACTAGCCTCCGTAGCCTCATGTTTCATGGTGCTACAGAGGCCATGGCATATCAAGGAGTAGACCGGTAGGTACTGAAATAGTAGGGAAGACGTGCCTTTAGGATAGGAAAGGATTTAAGAGCCCTACTGGATATACACTTCCTAGAGTAAGCATTGGACTAGTGGAGACATGGGTGATATTTATCTATGGATGGGCATCTTTTAACGACGTCGCGGCCAGGTGCTTCAGGTCGAGCTTCACCCGTGAATCTTTTGGCAGGGTCCAACTGCTTTCTCGGCTCTTTTCGCATGCAAGTCCATGTCGAAAATAAACAAAACGTAAAAAATTTAAACGGACAGAGAAAAAGAGAAACTCGCATGGAGGTGGCGATTTCTATCAGTCGACTCCTACCGCAAGCGGCATTAAGAAACTTCGTTCCAGTAAAAATCACTAAGGTTGAAAATTTTGGTCTGTTCATAGGTTAACAGTACCTACTAACTTTCTAATCAAAGCAATATATTAATTTCTAATAACTTTATTTTTAACTAGCTTCCGCCTGCGGCTTCGCCCGCTAGGTATGTCGATAAAAACTATCCTATGTCCTTCCCCGTGGGAATATTGGAATAAAAACTATCCTATGTGATCCAGGGTGTCAGCTACCTCCATGCCAAATTATCAAAATTGGTCTAGCGGTTTGAGCGTGAAGAAGTAACAAACATACAAACACTCACAAACGTTCGCCTTTATAATTTTAGTGTGATATATAAGGATAGGATAGAAAGTTGGATAACTCACAATAGAAAATAATATTTCTTACAAAACAATGCATAAAAATAATGAACATCATAATAAAGCGGTGAGCTACTCCTCGATCTATTCGTGTGTTTCTGTTTGTGTCACCGTAGTGTACTGAAACGGATCCCTTTCCATTGTTTGCGGAGTAATGATCAATTACAGCTGGAATTTGCAATATGATGGTAGTTTTGCTTCATATTACTATTTACAGTGTAATAATTATTCTGGTACTTGTGGATTAGTGTTGTCTTGTGTTTATTTTATTGATGAGAGGAGCAATTCCCGTATTTCTAAGAACGTTTACATTGTAATCTCAAGCTCATATAAGTATTTCTGTGTTACTAATAACTATAACGATGTATTTGAAAATCTGAAATCTATATAAAATATATAAAATTCAAAGTCCTGACTGTCAGCTCAATACACAATTTCCATTCATACACAATTTTATCAAAATTGACAAACATATAAATACATACACACACACACATACTCGCAAACTTTCGCCTTTACAATATTAGTATGATTATTATTATATTATTAGTGAAGATTGTTCTTGTGGTGACGTCAGTGAAACTTTTTGAAATCATTTTCGTCGTCTTTTTTTGATGTACGAGTAGCTTGCTCTTAATCAATTATGTTTGGACATCTAAAAGGATGTTACAATAATAAATTGTATTATTCAACAGTCTTGGTAGAAATCTCTATACCTGTTTTTAAGGTATTCAATTGTTTTATTTTTCAGTTTCCACGTACACGCTAATATCTCAAAACAATTTTTTTTCTACAACCTTTGTGACCCAGTTTTGGGTTACTGCAAACGAACAACAGCGACAAGACCCACTTATTCCTTGAAACTAGCTTGCTTCTTTCAATTTTCTATAATTACTACATTTCCCATTCCTTTCCTACGTCCACCGAAGTCCTTTACATAGCCACAAAGAACAATTGGTATTCGAGTGAGACAATAATATCCGTGTTTACTAAAGGACATTAAAGCGACCTCGAAAGTTCCTCAGATCGGATTCGCTTTGCATAGCACTTGAAATTCAAATGGTGCAGTTCATATTGAGCCTCCCCCTGTCTAAGTGCCTATGGTTACCATGGCAACTGTGCCTGCAATACGCCCTTTACTCATTCCATATACAGTAACAATTGGAATTTTAACTGGAGTGTGAAGAATTGTTTCTGTGACAGTCATGCTAAACGTTGTGTAGGTTGAATGAGAAGTGACTGACATGACATGAATGAATGAGAAAAAAGAATGAATGAATGTTAAGGTTTTCTTTTGTATATTCATTGGGAAACTTACTTTTAATATTTGGTGGTCTTTTACATACTGTTATCGACTTCCGGCCCTGCATATACCAGCTCGACTCAGTAATTTAAATAATCATTTTAACGTCAATATTTTAGTATTTAATAAGTAATTGTTATGAAATTGTTTAGCTATGTTTGATTTATTCTTGGTGTTTCAAATAATCAGAATTGTTGAATATCCGTTATGGCGCCTACAGCATGTCGGCTTCCGGCGCGCCAAGTATTAAGTTTAAATTAATGATTGCTTATGATTTTATTGATTTAGATACTTTATTGCATTCATTTCTTTGCTATTAATTGATATTTAATTTTCCTCTTTATAGTTAGTAATGCAATCAAAATATTAAGTTAAAGGGGAATCTATAAATACCGGTGTGTTAGGCAGTTCGAATCAATCGTTTTGTAACCGTCACCAAGTGTAAATGTCTTTAGTGAAAGCTCTGTCCAATTTAAGAAAATAATAAACATATTAATGGTGCAAATACATCGTTTGTTGTGACCATCCTGATTCCTGACTGTGCCCACCGTTTCACAATACATACATAATCTGCATTTGCGGTTTATTTGCCAAAAATTTAAACAAATATGAGTTTATGGAAAAATAACTTTAAATCCTACACAATAAAGTTTACGCTACAACTTCAAACATTTTTTTCAATAGTGTTCACTCAGTCGCTCTGAAATCAACTTAATTGCCATTAAAATAAAGTTGAATTTTGTTTAACTTGAAATAATATTAATTTGAAACAAGTTTGAATAGACTTTACATAAATTCATACCTTCTTCTCATGGGGTAGGCAGAAACTAGAGAACGCCACCTGTTACGATTCTTATGTACACCTTTTGTTTCATTTACGTTCATACATTTGGTCATACACGCATGCCCGGTGGTCGTATACTTACCTAATATTATTGAAACTAGACAGCTTGTTAAGTAATTTTTTTGAGGAATGACTCCTAGGCCTAAGGATAATATTCTGAATATTACTAATTTAGTTAATCGAAAAATTTTTATACAATCACGCACAGTAAAGTAACTTGGTATCAAATCAAAAGTCATTTATTCAAACTAGGCTGAGAATCGGCACTTTTCGAACGTCACAATTTTATTGCATAAGACAGTCCCTCAAAACGCCTGCCCTTTACCATTTTCTAGTCCTTTAGCTGGAAAGAAGTGGCGCAACAAACTCCCCAGCAGCACAGCTGTGTGTTCAGTTAAAAAAAACTTGATTCTATACAATAGTATGCAAATGCAGGTACCTAAACCTACATAAGGTAATTGGTGACTTTCAAACAAAAACTTGAAAGCGGAGCAAACACCAGGGACCAAAATAACAAAAATTTTACCGAAAAGTTTTTTAACCAACAGATTTACAACTAAAACAAAATTTGCTGAAAACCCTAAAAAGCGACGCGAAAAACATTTCAGCAAAGTTTGTTATTTTTAGTCATTTCCTGTCCGGTGGAAAAAAAATTAAACTGCTTTTATTCCATTAAAAGCCCCCAAAACTGCTATGTGAGTGCTTAAAAAAGTATCATCTCTATTTCCTAAAAGGGACAGTTTAAATTTTGAATAAAAAGTATGTACTGATGTGTATCTATTTTGGGGTCCGATACAATTGCGCAAAAAAATGAAATTCCTTCATAACATCATGCCAGTATTCTTGCAAAGTGTTGGGCAGGGGTGTAGGTACACTGTGAATAGTACACCCATAATTCACCAGAATTAAGTAGGCTTCAATAGTTATTGTCGTAGTTTTATTATTGTTACTTTTTTTTTGAAATATAGTATTAATTTTTCGACTTTTTATTTATTTTCAAGATTTGTGTCGTTTTCATGGTTTTCGAGAGCGCTGATAACGACTTCGAATCTCATTTAAGCAACTTTTCGCCCAAATGTCTTTTCATGCAAGTGGGTTCGCGCAAGTATCCTGCTACCTCTATTTTGAGTAATCAGTTTTAAATGATAAATGATTTATTTTCTGTAAGTAAGTTTGTACAAACACTTTTACACGTCAATCATATTTTTTTAAACTAGATGAGGTCGGCGTTTCCTATCTGACTATTCTGAGAAAAAAGGCCGAAACAAACTCAGAGTACACAGTCTCTTTTAAAGTCCAGATAAAATCTTGATCACATCAAGTGAAGACCATGTAGATTGGTGTCTGAAATGGTCTTTTGTAGAAAGAACCATACAGATTGAGCGGACCTGTCCAGTCAGTGCACGCATTTGTCAAAAATCGTGCAGCTCAACTCAGAACTTAAGGAGCTCAACGATTCGACGAACAATGCCAAACTACTCAGTTTATGTTGGTTCAGTCATAATTTTTTAAGAAGACTTGTCGGTTTAATTTCAACTAGTTTTAAGAGCGTTTACGACGTACGGCATTTCATACAAACTTTTAAGATTGAACCGATTTTATTGAAACTTCGTAGGTACGCATAAGCAGGATACAAAGGTCTAAAAAGTTAGTAACATTTTCGAAAAATAGTGGTACAGCCAATTTACCATAAAAATTAAACAAAACCGATTAACCGATTTATCCGTAAAAACAGAGATTTCCAGTTATCTTTTAACTTTTTAGACCTTTATATCCTGCATATGCGTATGAAGTTTCATTAAAATCGGTTTATTCATTTCTAAAAACAAGAGCTTGATAGTTTGTATGAAATGCCATACGTCGTAAACGCTCTTAACTGTTTTATAAATGATTAGTTTCGTTTCATTAAATATTTATTAAATATTATATGTCATCACAATTATTATCTCCAGCAACAAATCTAGAATGTCAGCAGGTAAAAAAAGAAGGGCTTACGTAAAATATATAGCTTCCAATCCTTCAACGTAGTGCAGGTAAGCCTGTAAATTGTGGTTTCAATTGTTTCACTCCCGTATCATTGCGAGTCGGCGCATTTTCCAATCCTGAACCCTTCCAATAAGCTGGGGGCCTTGAATACCCCATAATACGCACTTGAGAGTTGAATTAAGGTTGATACTTTATAGGGAAACGACAAATAGCAAGAATAGAGGTATAAATTATACAGCTGTTCTTTACAGTCATGAGATGTTTGAGTTTTTAGGGTTCCGTACCTCAAAAGGAAAAATGGAACACTTATAAGGTCACTTCGTTGTCCATCTATCAAGACCCTTTTTATCAGGCACGCGTCATTTATTAAGTTGAAATGAATATCAAATACTCAGGTGTCTCAGCAGTGAAAAAATCAAACTTCTAAGTCAAGGCAATCAAAAGACATGGGCGTTTATGTTTCGTTTATGCCGCATATTTTGATACTCGCAAGGGAATCAAAACATACAGGGTACTTCCCGTTGACCTAGAATCATGAAATTTGCCAAGAAGCAATGTAAATGTATTAAAGGAAAAATCCGAAAACCGGTTTGTAGTTAAATACTTACAAATTTGTACAGAACCATCGGGGCGCGAGTCCGACTCACACTTGACCGGTTTTTTTTCTCTAATGAACTAAGGTCCAAGCATAAGCATAATCTGTCTATAACGTTCCCACTGCTGGGACACAGACCTCTTCACAGTGAGTCGGAGTAAGTAGTTATACCCCACGCGGGCCTAGTGCGAGTTGGCGGATGTCACATGCTTTCATTTTTTTTTGGTTCTAGGATATGCCGGTTTCCTCACAATGTTTTCCCTCACCGTTTTGAGAGCAGTGGTAAGGTTCAAATTTCATCATTTTTAGTGTCACGTATTGACAATATTTTGCAGGGTAATTTTCGATCGTGCTGATCGAATCAGCACAATCGAAAACTTAACTTTTTTTTGCAATTACAAGCTTAGGGGAGAGCGGGGCTAAAAGTTCAGATTTTTAATTAGGTAACCTAAAAATGTTTACTTATCGATCTATGGGAAAACGTTTTTTAACTACAAAGTGTGTTCTTAGAATAAATTCATCCTAACTACGGAACCTTTTATTGTGCGTGGTCCGCACTTAGCCGGTTTTCTTATTTTTTTTCTATTTGCCTAATGGATATCCAACAACTATTAGATCAGACCACGTCACCTATTAACAATTCCAACGAACCCTCACGACGATTCCGTACGTATTCGTTTTGCTCGGCACGTGCCCGCTCATACGTCACTATAAAACACGCTAAGGACACGGGACCCGATGAAATTTGCCTTTTACGACGTCCTCGTAAAGTAAATATCACTGATGTCGTCCAAAAAAGATGTCCACAGCGTAAATGCGTGCTTATTAAACCGCTTTATTGGCTTATTTAGCTTTTACGTCCGAATTTATTTTGTGTATGTTTTTATGGTGGATGGTTATGGCCTATGGGATCCTTTTTTATGTACAGTGTCATGATGAAATGTTATACGAAGATACGATGTCATTGTGGCTTTTATTGAGTTCGGTTAGTAGGAAAATGAATTGTAAAATATATAATAAATATTGTTAATTTTTTTTTGCTCATCAATTACAGCATCATTGGCTGGCGAAATAATCTATCAATTAATTCACTTTTAAATGCCATTTATTTTGTTAATGTGGTAATACAGTAGTTAATTAAATGAAATTGTTTATTCTGTAAATAAGATATCGGATTAAAAAAAAATAAGCTAGATGAGGTCGGCGTTTCCTATCTGACTACTCTTGTAACCCGGCCCTTGAGCAGTTTACAGGAATTAGTAAGAAACAAGATGTTGATGGTTTCTATTGATATTACACTACTCACCACCGTGCTAAAGTAAATTTATAAGGTATAATCTGTTAGGGAAAGATTCAATTAAACAAGTACCTTCTTAAACAATTAAAGTTTATTGTTAATACATAGAAATAGGTAGGTACACAAACAAATAATGTGGCGAGCCACTACACTATATACCTTTCCCAAACACTTGGGCATCCACCCATACAAATAGTCTCCGTTCCTACTTGTACTGGTGAAAGCCTGCCATGAGACTTATTACAATTTCTCAGAGTCGCTATATCGAGTCCGTGAGATGAACCACTTAATAACTTCTAGCTCAACCGTTCAAGTATTGACCTTTTAGGATTGTGCTCATAAAGGGAAAATAACGATTATGCAAAGCAATACCCGAGACACAATACTCTCTAACAACTGGCTTAACACCTAGTTCCTACAAAGGCCTAACTCTCTCATATGATAAATTATGACACTATAGATTAACTCAGCGTTCTCTCAGTATAACAAATTACCTCTCAGTTAACAATCGAAATACCGTCAGTTGACGATTGAGTTACCCTCAGTTGGCGGGATTAAGTCCCTTGGCTTCGTTCACAGGTTAAACCTGTGAACACACGAATAACGTGGCCTACGGGCATAGAAGGTGACGCTGTCGTTACCTCGAGTGGCGAACTTCCCTCTTCACCTGCATTCGGCTAGGTAAGGCCTTCCTTACTGCGGATGACCACACCACAGGGGGTAGACTAGAGTCGCCTGCACCCGGATCGATTTCCTATCACCCGATCACAGGGCCGCGCCGAGACATCACGAATCGCTCGCGCGTAGCTTCGTGCAATAAAGAAAAGGCTAGCATATAGCCAGACCTGTAACAACGACCTTGTGTCAGAACAGAAATGTAAGACCCAAAGGTTGACCCACAGTAACAAGGAAAATGATTGAATACTCACAGGGTTCAGCTTCTGCTGTACTTATAAATACCCCAGAGGGTTATTAGGGCACATCCCGATCCTCCCAGGAATACGTCCCTTCAAGTCAACCTCTTGGCTCGTGTCCTCGATCGTAAAGGCCGGAAACACTCGTTGTCTTTTCAAACCGATCTGACAGTTTCGGGAATGTTCTGTCACAGACTAAAGAATATCATATCGATTTCATAAACCTAGCGCCATCTAGTGACGCGTAAGCTACACTAAACGAGCCTGTACAGACCCACGATAGACGTCGCTACCTGTTGCGACAAATGTCTATTTTGCAACGTCACACTCTGAATAGAAATGCCGAGACAAACTCAGAAGTCACTCAACACACAATCAGTCTCTTTTAAAGTCCAGACATACGAGTAATCTTGGTTAGATCATGTGAAGACCATGTAGATTTATGTCTTAAATTATCTTTTGAGCCCAGTCAGTGCAAGCATTTATTCCAATAATTCAGTGATACAAGGCGTAAAAATATACAACAAAATCAGCCTATAATGTTCCCACTGCTGGGACACAGGCCTCCTCTCTGTGAGAGAGAGAGTGGGCTGTACCTAATCCACCACGCGGGCCCAGTGTGCATTGGTAGATGTCACATGTCTTTGAATTTTTGGTTCTAGGACATGCCGGTTACCTCACGATAATGTTTTCCTTCACCATTTTGAGAGCAGTGGTAATTAAGTAATTCACACAAAGTAAAGTGCCTGACTGGGTTCCATCCCACGACCTACAACTCGTAAGTTGCGGCCGTTACCACTGGGCTACGACTGCTCCGTGAAAATATACTTCATGTCAATTGTAATAAGAATTTGTCTTTGATATTTGTTACAAAAGGTAAGTGCTCTATTCAGGTAATGTTAAAACGACACAAAATACTTTATTCAAGAAAAATAAAAACGTTACTATGGTATCCACATCAAAGTGAACGCTAACCTCTTTCAATACTCAGACACTCTTTATTTCTTCCATAAAAAGGTATTTCAGTACCAAAACGTTACAACGTTTCCAAGAACCGCATAAATATTCCTTCGTAAACAAAAACTATTGCGAGAGAAATAAATAAACACAATTCCTTCACACGTCCCCGGGCGGGTTAAATAAGCGGCCAAGTGCGAGTCCGGCTGGCACACGAACGGCGAACGGTTCCGTACCACTCTACAACATAACTCTACATGTTAAAAAAAAAAAGTTTAATAAAGAAAAATAATGCGTTGCTTGTATGGGGACCCCTTTTATTTATAACTTTATTTTATTTTAATTATTTGTTGTTATTGCGGCCATATTTAACAAACGCCAGCACATTAAGCTACCCGAAACTGTAAAATTTTCCCAATCAACCTTGAACTTAACGCTTTAGCGATAAAGTTGAAAATCTATCATATAAATTTGACAGATTCTAGTAGCTTGATGTGCTGGCGTCTGTACATACTCTGTGAAAATTTAAAGTGTCTAGCTGTTACGGTTCAAAAAATACAGCCCTTTGATGAACAGACGTAACGAACAGGCAAGCCTTAGTAATAGGGTCCCCTTTGGGTACGGATCCCTAATAAAAGTTTTTTCCAATGGGATGTAAATAACCTCCCATCAGACAACTTCAAGGGCTTGAAAGCAATCTAGGGGCCTACTATTTTTCTTTTGATGGCAACACAAAGCAATTGTCGGTCGGTATTGCCATCAGCGAAAAATAGGAGCAGCCGTGTAGCCATTCTCGCCCTGTATTGAATAGCTTTTTTCTTTTAACAAAGGATGATAAGGAAAAATGTTATGTAGGTACGGCAAATATGAATATGCTTACTTTTTGATGGGGTTAAGAATGGTGTACAAAAATATGACTATTTTTTTCATTTGATGAGAAAGTATTGGTAACAGTTTTCTTTCAGTATTCTATTATCCATACTATATATACAGGTTGACATTTTAATCACCGTTTTCCTCTTAAGGGGTCATTGTACTATACACTATGAACAACTTTTGCTATGAAACCAAACATGACAACAAACATGAAACAATGTGGGTCATTTGATTATTATTTTTTTTGTTTAATTTTTATTATTCTCTTTGTTCTGTTAGTTTTTTTCTAGGTCTGGCAGTTTGAGTAATTTATGTGGCCTACACAAATGTCCTTTCTTTGATATTGTTCGTCGAATCGTTGAGCTCCTTAAGTTTTGAGTTGAGCTGCACGATTTCTGACAAATGCGTGCACTGACTGGACAGGTCCTCTCAATCTGTGTGAAGAGCCACACAAAAATCCTCAAAAGACCATCTCAGACATCGATCTACATGGTCTTCATATAACCTGACCAAGATTATGTCTGGACTTTAAAAGAGACTGTGACCTCTGAGTTTGTTTCGGCCTTTCTTCTCAGAGTACTCAGATAGGAAACGCCGACCTCATCTAGTTTTATAAAAAATATGATTGACGTGTAAAAGTGTTTGTGCAAACATACTTACAAAATAAAAATCATTAATCATTTATGAATTCGCAAAAAAAATCAGCTGTTCCCTACATTTTGGCGAGTTATGCGAACATAAATGTATAGAACAGCTGATTTTTATATATTACTAGCTGACCCCGCAGACGTAGTTTTACAAAAAAAAAGTGTACATCCTATTCTCAGACCTACTGAATATACACACAAAATTTCACAAGAATTGGTCAGCCATTTCGGAGGAGTTTTGTTACAAACATTGTGACACGAGAATTTTAAATAATAGACATATAATTATTAATATTATAAATGCGAAAGTGTATCTTTCTGTCTGTCTGTCTGTTATCTCTTCACGCGTAAACCGCTAAACCGATTTAGATGGTATAGAAATAGTTTGAGTCCTAAGAAAGAACCTTCGATCAATAATTGATCGAAGGAAAGAACATAACATGAGGTAAGTTTCATGCTATGGAAAAACAAATTGAATTACATAATTAACAAAGTTCAAATTCCATTGCAACCAAAAACTTACTAGGATCTTTTGTTACAAATGGTCATTCAAAAATCAACTTAGAATACATTTGACTAAAGTCGACAACTGATGGCGAGGAAATGTAAATTATCTGAGATTATGAACACTGCTATAAACCTCCAGCAGGGTAATTGTCAGCCACACTATCAGTAGTAATGGGTTTCATTTTGACAGTTCAACAACATACATTGCGCTATTTACGTTGTTGCCCAGCCACATTTTTCGAACCTATGAAGCAATGGTTTAGCAATACCTAACTTTCAAAGTGATTCAGATTGAAATTGATAGGGTGTGTAGGTTACCGACATCATAAACAACATTTTTTGTTTTATGAATTTTATTAATTCATCAGATTTTAATTTTGACATTCACAGCTAAATAAAAATATTTCATATGAACGAATTGAAATATGAAATTTTTTGTTACGAAATCTACGCGAAGCAAAAGATAGAGCTAGTTAGGTAAACAAACTGCCGTGTCTAGTACAAAATTCAGCGGAGGGAAGCGGGGGTTAGATAAGACAACGAAATCTTAAAGTATTTTTTTTGGTAAATGTATCTAATATGTTTTGTAAAAAGTCATAGAACAAAAATTGTTCTTTATGATGTTAGTAATCCAGTCCTGCAAGGTTGTTAGTGTTTTACCAATAACCCTGTATATTTTATGTCACTGTTATGCGTGATATGTATAAAAAAATAATTCCAGTAAAAAATGTAAATGAACAATACAACACACAACATTTATAATGGATTTTTTTATTGGAAATCAAATTCTCAATTCTCAATTCTTTATTGCGTACCATAATGTATATAGTTGGTAGGGAAATAATTATATTAGTCACAATTATGGAGCCTTTCGGGCACAGCATATGTAGTAAGGAGAGAGAGATTTTTTTTTTTTTTGTAAAATAATAAAAATACTTCACAGTTACTTATGTAAAAGCAAATACTTTTCCTTCGAACAAAATCTAAAACATCCACTCCTAAACCAGCATATTCTTAACTAAACCTGTAGGTACTGGCACCAATACAGGTACCGTCAAAATAAAATCACCCCAACCCCCCCATACGACCGAGTAAGCGCTTTAACCCTCGCGCCTCGCTCGCTAATGCATGGCCGTCCATTTTTCAAGGCAGCCGGTCGATGTGGCCCAAACATCAGTAAATCGGTATAAAGTACCCCGTGGGTAGTTTCGGTGAATATAAAGTTGGCAATTCGGTGAAAACTGTTATTTATGTATTTTAGGGTTAGATGTAGGATCAGTGTTGAGGCATGAAATAAAAATGTATTTATCTATGTGATTATTGGTTTTATTGGTGAGGGTCTCATGGTGAAATATTTATTTTCGTGTTTAGTAATAAGTAATACAGAAGAAGGTAGCTACTAGCTGTAAAAAAATGTGTAATTTTTCTTCAAGGTCTTTTTTTTTCGTTTTGAACGCTTTTATCTATGAAAATAGTAGGTAGTAGTATCTAAATTAAAAGTCAAGCCCAAATCACAACCCAGGTTTAGTGCCCGGGTTACACGAAGATAGTTTTTGCAGCTAGGAGAGCAAGATAGTGCTAGTTAAGCTAGCAAGCTAGTCACTCTAGCCTTGTGTATAGAGAACCATCCTGATTTTTGACTACCTAGATAGGTAGTAAGTAAATCACATTCATATGCCCGTGTTACACGAGGCTAGATTTAGAAGCTAGGATAGCAAGATAGTGCTAGTTAAGCTAGCAAGCTAGTCACTCTAGCCTTGTGTTTACAGAACATTCCTGATTTTTGACTAGTGAGAAAGGCAGTAAGCTTGTATGACAGTTTAATTGAATGGGGTTCCATTTTGAGCTAGCAACGCCCCCCTACACTGATGGCCGGCGAAGCTAGTAACAATTGGATCATTTTAATCTACGGACTAAGTCACCGCAGTGCTATTGGCTTAAATTTACTAGCATCGTGTAATCAGTTCTAGCATGTGCAAAGCTAGGATAGTTAGCAAGGATACTACGTTTTTTTGCTATCCTAGTTTTGAAAATCGTGCCTCGTGTATCTCGGGCATAAGTGCTACAAAAATATAATATTTATCTTATGCAAAAATCAACGCCAAAAATCATAGCGAGGATAAGTCCGGGGCATTGAGGATTTTTTTTATTAAATATTATGGAAAGAGAAAGCTGCTTCAGCACATCATACGTCTTATCCTGACGAGGGTTACTATTTATATGCAAACGGGAAATTCACTTTGTATGTAGGTCAAACCTGAGAAACACATAAATATGATTAATCCTCAAACATCTAAAACCCTGCTAGCGTCTAGCTTTATTTACACACTGAAAAAAAGAAATAGCTTAACCAGTTTTGCTAGTTGGAAAATTCTCTAATAGGTACCAAAGTTTTGTTCCAATTAGCAGAACTAATGTAGCTGCAAGTCCCAAACTAGGTATGCTAATCGTTGTCTATTTATCAGTAGTCAAAATGTTAGCTAATGGTTATCAAAACGAACTAGTCAAACTGAGTTAGTTGCAAGAACAAACTATTTGATAGCCTGGAACCAGACACTTTGACTTGTATTCAATAGAATGTTTATTTAAAAAGTGTCAATCACTTATCTATATATACCAAAATAGAATACATTAATTTATAACTAAATCTATCTATTTGTTTGTAGCAATTTTTTTATCAAATATTAAATCTTAGTTTATTTATTACTAGATAAGTCAAATGTATAAAATATCAGTCAAACTTTGAGACTTATTACAAAACTGTTTAGCAATTTGTAGTCCAAATGTTGTTAATTATAACAATACGAATTTGTTTATTGATAATAAAGCTCATTGTCTTTTTTCCCGTGCTTCTCGTCAGTGTTGGCGTCGGTTTGGTCGGTTTATGTTCAAACTTGTACGTTTATCGCGGGCGGCGCGCGGCGGTCGCCATTCTGTGCGTTTTTATAAACAAAAATAGTTTGTTCTCGTCTCGAACTGTACCTACGTGTTGATATTATCACCATTATCATCTATTGTGTGCATGGATTACGTATATGTAAAAAAACTTTGTAAAAGTGTTATGGAAAACGAGGGAATTCCATTGGACCCCATGGCCGACTACATGCGCTCATGGGGCCTGGAAATGTACATAAACATGTTTAAAGGTATGTGATTTTTTTATTTTAATTTAGATAACCAGTTTTCTGTTAGTCTCATGAGTGGTCGAACACTCATCAAGCGTTTGATGAGATCGGAGTAGGTACCTATCGCAGAGGGCTGCTGGTTCAGATGTCGCGAAGGCGAAGGGGAGCGGCAGCCCCCTGCCTCCGCCCGGACTGCCTGTTTACAAGAATCCAAATGTTTTCCAATTAAAATATAATCCACATACCCTTTCTGTCAGGATCTAACCTCCCTTATTACGAAATTAGCCCAGATTATCCCCTAAGATGACCCACTGACCCATTGACCTTCTCTACCAGAAGCTCTTCTCAATTTGAACTTTGTTTAGATGCATCATACAAAATTCATATGTAGGGAATTGTGATCATTATTTCTATTACCTACTGGTGGTTTGTGGTGAAGGTATAATCCAATAAGAAATACCTATTGGATTTCAGATCTTTTCTAAATGTGGCATCAAGATCTATTAAGGGTATTTCATGCTCTGTCTACCCCGTATTGGGATATTGGCATGACTTAATGTATGTACAATTTAAATTGGTTTACATTTCAGCATAGTATGCAAGAGTCAATTACGCATGATGTGCTATTGATTAACAGCCTGCCAATCCTCACAGATGCTAGCATAAATATTACTGAAGATCTACCAGAATCAAACAACGAGGAACAAGAAAATTCTAAAAATGAACCACCCAACTTAATACAAATGTAAGCAATTTTGCTGTTTATTTCATATTTACTATTTACATTCATGGTTTCCAGGTCATGCATTGTATTTTTATTACGCAGTGTCAAAACCCCGTACTATCTTACACCTTTTAATCTATACATATAATAATATTATACGTCTCGATCCCGTGGGAATATCGGAATAAAAAGTATCCTAAGTCCTAATCCAGGTCAAGGTCTACGCATGTGCCAAATTTAATCCAAATCCGTTCAGCCGCTTTAGCATGAAAGCCTAACAAATAAACATACAAAAATCAAGTCTTTTCTTTTTAAAATATTAATTTAGATCATGAAAAGTAACAGTAGTAATGTCACCTATAGGACCACCGCTTAACTGTGACGTTATGTGAGGTAGCTGCGCGGTGCGGAAGGGGTGATAGTTGTCACAAGTTGACGCATCACTGAGCTCTCGGATCACGTCACCACACCCCTCCCGCACCGCACTGCTCCCTCACGTGGGAGTACTGGTACACTTCTGCCTTACCAGGGTGCTTACTCTCGAATATAATTCCGATAAATCGACATTGGTCAAACGTCAGGGATTGGCTAGACTCAGTGAGTCCAGCCAATCCCTGACGTTTGACTGACAATTCCAATGTCGATCTATCGGAATTATATTCGAGAGTAAGCACCCAGTCTGGGAATATAGGCGTGTTGTTATGTTATAATATAAAGTGTCTACGATTCTTGAAGTCTTTTATTCCGTTGAAAATAATTAAAGGAATAAAACACATGAGGGACGCGAATTTTAAGAAAACTAAAAGTCGCCCTGTCTGTCATTTAATTTTATTTTTAATGGAGATGATAGAGTGAAACTTTAAGTTAACACTGAAAAAACGGGAAGAAGCTGCCAAGCGAAAAACGCTCTAAAATAATTTTCACCTTTTTGTTTACTCAATTATGAAACATAAACACCTAGAACTAAGCTACGGGGCACAAACTTCGCAACATAAATAAGACCTCAAAGAAAATAAAAGTTAACGGAACATTATGGTACAACTTGAAGGTTTATTAGTCGATTCGCACGAATTTACTCGCCCAAAACGGGCGAATCGTCACTTTTAAATCGTTTCTTATTACCCAGTAACTGGGTTGTGAGTGTGTGAGTAACTGGGTTGTGGGAGTGTCAAAATGTGCCAATTCGTGCGAGTCGCCTATAGAAAAGATTTTATTATATTATTTAAAAGTGACGATTCGCCCGATTCGGGCGAGTACCTACATTCGTGTGAATCGACTAATAAACCAACTTGAAGCGACTTATTTTCGAGCCGTCTCATAAATTGCGAGCCACTCCTTACCTGAGGAAGCGGAGACACTAATTATTTTCACTTTTTTATTTTAACTTAATTGCATTGCTACGGCGTTCTTAATTATTTAGAAATTGCATTATGTAAGGTTATTTTATGATGTAAATGGCGTTGTTAAAGAAATATTATGTAATTATGGTAATTAGAATATAATATCTAATTTGACTATTAAATTGTTAAGCAATTTTGTACACAGCTGTATTATTTTCATAGAAAGCGTGGGTGTACCTGAGAATGTTTATAATTTTTAATGTATCCATTCTTTATAAGATGTTTCCATTTTCAAGACTAACCGAAACAAACAGACAGAGTGGCAAAAATAAATAGTTTTATGTACCGTATATTAGTATAGTATATTAGTAAAAAACTGTTATTATGACATTACAAACAGACACTATTAATTTTATTTTTATAGGCCGGACTCGGTTATCAGGATATTACACACATCAAAAGTGTCTAGGGATCAAGCATTTTTATGCGGATTTCTTGAGATTGAGATGTGGCTTTGTAATAAATTTATGATTTTATAAATTTATATGGATCCTTTTTGGTGCATTTCATAATTTGAATCAGGAACTGTGAATCAAATTCGAGTAAAAGATGAAAATCAGCTGTCAATATTTTCCCTATAAAAACATACAACGCATTGAAGACAATATTAGTGCTACTGTTTCCCTACTACTGATTAAAACCAACGTTATTATGGAGCGGCGACGTCATTTAAGCAGGGAAGAAATGCTCAGAGCCGTGGGAATGATAGAAGCTGGTTCCCGGCAACGTACTGTGGCTTTAGCTCTGAATACAAGTCAGAGTGTTATCAGTCGACTTTGAACACGTTACCGAAGCACTGGTACCGTGGCTGAGCGCCATGGAGGACGGTATCGCTGCACCACATGGAGACAAGACCGATACATTCAAATCTTAACTCGAAGAGCTCCAACAATAACCGCCATGATGTTAGCCGTGAGGCTTCATCACTCTTCAGGGAACTTAATTAGCGACCAAACAGTCAGAAACCGCTTGCATGAAGTAAACCTTCATTCCCGAAGACCGCTACGGGTACCACCTATAGCAATGCACAATCGTAGGATTCGATATCAATGGGCTCTTGAACACAGAAATTGGGCAGAAGAACAATGGCGTTTCGTGTGCTTTTCTGATGAGTCTCGTTTTGGTATGAGACCGGATACAAGACGTATACGACACTGGAGAACCCCTGGACGCCAACAGCGATTAAAATCCTGCCAGGAAGTCCATCCTTATAGTGGTGGAACCATCATGGTATGGGCGGGTATTTGGATCGGCGAAAGAACTGAGTTGATTTGGATCAGAGGCAACCTCAACGCTCAAATTTATGCTGAGACGATTGTATCAGACGTCATCGTTCCTCTACAAGTGCAAATCGGTCCCTTATTTCAGTTAATGCATGATAATGCACGACCGCACACCGCAAGAGTTGTAAGACAGACTCTCGCCGCAGCTAACATCAATGTCCTGCCCTGGCCTGCTCAGTCGCCAGACTTGAACCCGATTGAGCATGCATGGGATATGCTACAGAGAAGAGCTCTGCCGAATATGGAGGGTATCCAGTCGCAAGAAGACCTTTTTTTGTTGTTGCAACGAACATGGGCGGCCATTCCACAGCGTGATTTGGATGAACTCATTTTGAGTATGCCAAACCGATGTACTTGTGTTGTTAGTGTTCGCGGTAGAAACACGGATTATTAATTGTTTAAGTTACCCAATAAAATTTTAAAGATATTTCAGTTTTGTTATTTCAGTCTTTTTTTCGAACTTTTGTGTTAGTGGTTCAAATGTCAAAAATCCCTTTATTAGGAAAATGGCAAATTTCTTTATTAATGCAAAGGTGACTTGGTTTATCGTTACTGTGACAAACGAAAACACTTTATTTGATGAATCCTTAAAGAAAATTTTAATTAATATCAATCAGGAGAAAAGTTATTGCAAAAATATATGTTGATCCCTAGACACTTTTGATGTGTGTATTATTGGGACAGGAAAAAATATCACTATACAGTACACACAAGCTTTTATTACACAGCAAAATATAATTGAAAATATTATTAAAGTCACAGTAGCAGTACCTACATAAATAATAATTGCTTTCAACATTATGCTGTTGAGAAAATTAAGACCATTGATCGAAATCGTTTAATATAAAATGAGTTTACACCTGAGGGGCAGTTCTCGTAATTTAAAAAATGTTTACATCAGACAGATTCTGATCTCAGTCTCAATCTGTCAAAAGTACCTCTAATTTCCCTACATTTTTGTCATTTGGTTTGCGGCGAATACATTTTGAACGTTTTTAGTTACGAGATTTAGCTTTCAGGTCACCGTGGCCTCGATTACGTGTGTTTTTTTTTACTTCGTTAACTATAATGGCTTTACCATTTTTTGGTGGCCCTTTTTCAAACTTACTCGCATCCAAGTACACTACGTTCTTATGTTTAGAACAGCATTTACCATCTCCCACTTTTTCACAATAACACTTGCTTGCATGTTCAGGCGGTGCCACTTGCTTTACTTTTGTCGTTTCTGCATCTGTCACATTTACAGGTTTAACTATGACTTTAAAATTATTCTTATTGATCATCTCATCTCTCTCAATATCGGACTTCTCATCGATCATCATAAGTCTTATCTCATCTCTCGTCTTATTTCTCGACTTATCCGCCAAAATTCCGTCCATTGTTTTATTTTTAGGAGTTTTCTTCGCTCCTACCGTCACTAAGACTGTCAGGATTACAATGGTGACCACGTGCATTCTGTCAGATGAACTAGTTAACTGGGTGTTCTGATCATAACAACTTATTCGTTCACTGTCTCACTGCTATTGTTTACCTCATAGCATTGACCCGGGTTTATATACAGTTTATAATTAGCTATTTTAAGCTTATTTGTGACATATGTGGTTAAACATGTCGTTGCTAAGGGATAAATTAGGGTTTTAAAACATTTTTCCTTCCTTTACCATAACTGTTCACATATCGAGAGCAGAGTTAATGTTTCCTTGTTTTTAGTATATTCGTGTATTTATTTATACTTATTTGTGCTTATCAATATTACAAAAATTTTGTATATATATTATATTTATAGTTTTAATAAGTTTTTGCGTCCCTTTATATATATAAATATTTATTCATCTATTTTCAAAATAGCACCTACCACTGTTTGCTCTGCATCACCCAAAGGTTGACTGGTATAAATGCTTATGGCATTAAGTCCGCCTCCGGACATTTGTGAGCTTTAAGTATTAAAATAAATAAACTACTGAATTTAAAAACAATGAATTCAGTATTAATCATGTATTACAAAATAAATAAATGATGTATGCGGAGGGCGCCGTGGCTAAATAATAACAGCCGTACAGATCAATCTATCAGATTAAGCCACACTTGAAGCAGTTTATCTGTGGATGGGTGACCATCTTTACCTACCGAGACCCCTACGTGCCTCGGAAAGGTCCCGGCTGGCATTCGTGGATCTTTGACAGTCGTTACGGGTAGTCAGAAGTTGTAGTTGGGGTTGTGTAGACAGATAGGCAGTCGGTTAGACTAGAAACCGACCCCCACATATATAGAAAAAGACTAGGCAGATAATGACCTTGTTCTATGCGGCATTGGTAAATTGAACTATATCGCGACCGAAGCGTCGGTGGATCGGTGGTTCGCTCCTGTATTTACCATCTTTCACTTTTTCACAAAGACACTACTCTGCAGACGGTGCCATAGGTTTTACCTTTGTCATTCCCCTGTCCTGCGATTCTTTCTAAAACTTCTATTTTCTGGACTCCTTTCAAAATATCCATCGTTTTTAAGATTTTCAAATAATTGGGGTTCTAAATTAGAGGTACGCGATTTTCAAATGACTGCTCATCTGCCAAAAGTCCGTACATGAACTTATATTATTTGGAGCTGACCTTCGCTCCAACAGTCACAAGTAGAGTCAGGATCACTATAGCAGCTATTTCCATGATGAATGTGTCTGGGTTTCTGGTAATGAGAACTACTTCAGTCACTACCTCTGCAATTATTGACCTTATCACATTGACACGGGTTTATATAAGGAACAGAATAACAGAAAGACATATAACAGCAAGACATATTATAACAGAATAAGAACAATAACATAATAAGAACAGACTGACACATAGAAAATAAGGTTCTAATCGAAAAACCCTGATACACGTTTGTCTTTATTTTTGGTCGTCAGTAGGTATAAACACGCTGAGTTCTGAGTTAATCGGACCGCGCTTTAAAATCCTTCCATACAAATTTTTACACCCACCAATCCCTTTTTGAGAGCAGGGGTGGCCCAGTGATAACGGCCGCGTCTTACGATTCGATTTGTAGGTCGCAGGTTCGAACCCAGACAGGCGCTTACTTTGTGGAAATTATTTCATTACCATTGCTCTCCAAACGGTAAAAGAAAACATCATTAGGAAACCGGCATGTCCCAGAACCAAAAATTCGCAGAAATGTGACATCTACCAACCCGCACTGGGCCCGCGTGGTGGATTACGGCCCACTCCCTCTCACAAAGAGGAGGCCTGTGTCCCAGCAATGGGAACATTATAGGCTGATTATGTTATGTTATGTTATGTTAATCCCCTTTTGGGATATTTAAGAAAAACAAAAAATTCTAAACTTCATCATTTCATAATTATTTGTGCCAAATTTCAACTTTTCAAGTTTATTAACACAAGGAATAAGATTTTTCATACAAAAAATCAATTTTTTTCACCCTAAAGGTTGAATTTCAAAAAACCCCTTCTTAGTGTTCCCCTACATTATAAAAGTAAAATTGTAAAATAAAAAAAGTCTAAAATTTCACATTCCTAGTCCCAGTAGTTTCGGCTGTGCGTTGATAAGTCAGTCAGTTTCTCCTTATACTTAAATAGAAGACACGATATTCACGTCCGAAGCTTCTGTGTCACAGACACAAAAGGCAGAATATAATTACACGCATAAGCTCCCACTTGCACACAGCAAACTCCCTAATAGTTAATTCTCCTAAACAATTTAACAGCAATCAAGGAAGTCCCCATCACTCCCCCATACATTTCAACTCGTAAATCCACGTATTTATCACATACAAATCAGCCATAAATCCCTTGAAATGAACAATAGTTCCAATCAAGATGCGACTGCAATGCGACCAACATAATCTTGTCAGTTCAGAGGGGGCGCTGATTGTGAAGGAGAACGTCAATAGTACATTGAATTCAGTACATTTAAATGTGGTTCCGTATTTCGCCGCCTGTCCTGATATATTGGCCACTGTTGAGGTATTCAGACTAAGGGATCAACGATCCAGCGATCATATCTCAGGTACTCTAATGGCGGCAATTTTGCCATTTCAATCAAATGTCTACACCATCTGAGAATTCCAACTGTTGTAAAGAATAACGTGGAAGCTCTCAATTATTCAGTAACAATTTTAATTAATCATGTTAAATCAAATTAAATTAATTAAGAACGACGTAATTTTCAAAAGATGTTTTAATAGGAAACGCGAGAATTGTTTAATTCCTATTGAAAATTGTGATTCGGGGAACTGTTACCTCTTTATAAAGAGGCGAGCGACTTTGATGGAACTTTCTCTTTACATTTTGCGACACGGTTTCAAAAAGGAAGTCAATCTAATTAAATAATAAAATTGATTTGCAAGAAAAGTCAAATTACAGTTCTTGTGTATCTGCATAGGTAGGTACCTATGTAAGTGTTATTATTTAAAAAATATTCCATCGAAAATACCTGTATCCAAATTAAATCAATCCCACACCCCGTCCCACCACAAAATCCTAATGAATAAATCTAGGAATACCTCGCATAATTCCGTTCGCATAATAATTTATGCGAAGTCACGCCACATGTCACATACTCATTTTTTCTTTTGCACAGCCCCAAAGCTGGGTTTCCCTTCCTGATCCATTGCGTAGGGGATAATCAACCCCTTCGTCAGGGGTGTGGGACGTGAATAATTCAAAATGCTATTTTAAGTAGACAGTGGCTGTTTGTGGCTAGCCCCTTAGCTGCTACGGATTTTGGCGAAGTATTATATTTTATTGAGGTGTTAGTGTTGACTTGTTAATGTAGAAAGTATTTACTGAATACGTAGGCAAGTATCAGGTAATTTATATTGACTGTAATTTTCGGATGATACATATTTTGTTTATCTATAATACTAGCAGGGGATGGGAAGAGTGGGGAGGGGTGGAGCGGGGTACTCAGGGGATCAGACCGGAATAAATCATTATTATAAATTAAAGTCGCTTTTTGTGTCTGTATGTGATACCTAGCGTTGTTCTTTTAAACTACGCAATTTGATCCAGTTTTCAACATCATTTAGAAAATTTACTCCAGAACTGTGTTATGTTATAATAAGTTACTTTTTTCCTTAGTTAGAGCACACAAATCTCGATGTTTTTAACGGTCACCAAATCTGTAGGTGGATTAAACCCGTGCGAAGCATGGGCGGGCATCAGTTAGTAAATATAAAAACTTACAGTAGGTACTAAACACTTGTTTACGTCAAATTTTTTTCTAAAAATGGATTTCCTCAGGCAACGGAAGTGGGTTTAAAATAATGATGTCCCGGTGCTGTTTGCGAATATATCTTTCACCCTTGTAATTTAAAGAAAATAAAGCTAGTCATTGTTGTATAACTTTCACCCCTTACTTATTAATTAATTCAAACAATAACCTGTTTTATGTTTCAATGTTTTCGTAGATACTAGGTATATTTATTAATAACCTTAGAGAAGTTTACCTAACCTATCAATCAATCTGTCTACCCTTTTCCCAACTATGTTAGGGTCGGCTTCCAATCTAAACGAATGCAGCTGAATAACAGTATTTTACATGGAGCGCCTGCCGATCTGAAGGCCAATGGGGATTGTCCAAAATTTCTAAGCATTAGATTTTTTTTTTGAATATTTAGTGCATTTTGATAAACTAATTTGAATATTTTGATGGTTGGCTCAATAGTTATTTTTTTATAAATATTTTAAATTATTAAGGTAGGTTACGTCATCAGTGGCACTAAAGATTAAGTGCTGTTGCCTCACTAGTACAGAAATAAAAAATTTCAATCTGTTAACACAACGTCATCCACACCTATCAAAGTGTCAAAGTATCAATCTATTAAAATTCTTCATTCCATAGCATTTCATTCCATTTTTTTTGTATTCCATAGCTCTTCCGATATATTAAATATTGTCGATTGTTGAAACAATGTAATCAGATTTATAAACGAGATGAATAAGAGGCAAGTCGGAATGTTTAAATTTAACATATTTTTGACATATTATAATTTTAAACTTGACACTGACGGATTGTAGACAATACTTTCCCCTGACTTTTTATTTTAGTTTTGAGGTAACGATACTAAACTGTACGGTCGCAGGTGACGTAATTTGAAGGGCACAGAAGGTCAATCGTGTTTTATCAAAAATATCAATAAATATGAATATTTTTCGTAAATTAATTAGTCCATAATGATTAGTAACGCTATTCCTCGAAATGGTTTTTCAATTACAACATTTAAAAAAATATGAACAATGCCCATTCCCGTAATTTAAAAACGTAAAAAATCTAGTCGCAATCTCATCTCAGCGACAATCAATGTCAAAAACTTGTCAAAAATGTAGGGAAAATAAAGGTATTTTTGACAGATGAGAATGAGATCAGACTTTCTTTTTTTTTTTTTAACAATGGCATCTCGCAGTTCATCCTTTATGAGGATGGCTACTGCTTAACCGGACTTTCCTGTAGATGCCTCGAGTTAAGGCCTCCAGCCAGGGCAAACAATAACTTAAAAACTAAGCGACAGCGCTAAGGGTAACCCCCTGCGGGGTTCGGACCTCGGCTCAGGGCGTCGCTGGAAGAGGACAGCAAGGGACAGGCTGGATCGGTATTATTATTAGTGTTTAGGGGCGAATTTAAAACTACAGGCTCAGCTGCGCGGGCTAGCTCGAGCAAGGGTCGGGGCGGGCACGGTGATGGTGCGGGACGTCGCGACGGGCCTCGGCGGCGAGGACGGAAGGACGGATGTCTGAGCTTGTGTTTGTGTTGTCGTCTGAGAGTACTAGTGGCCTTACTGCTCTCCTGGAGGAGGGTAGTGGCGTCGTCGGGGATAGTGAGGGTATGCCTTGGTCGGCGAATCATACTTATGCGGGAGGGAGTGTATCGGGAGGCCGCCGCAATCAGGGGATTGGGGTGCTTTATGGCAAAGTCAAAGAAGCGCTTGGAGAGGCGTTTCATGAACTGCTGGATGGTGGGGATTCTGAGATCTAGATGCAGATTCACATTTCGGACATAGAAGGGGGCTCCCGTGACCTTTCGGAGGAAACGGTTTTGGAGGGTTTGCATTTTATGCAGAAATCGCGGCTTGGCGTGTGCGAAAACTACGCAAGCATAGGTCATGATGGGACGGATGACCGCGGTGTAGAGGCGCAATTTGCACTTGAGTGACAATTTGCTGCGGGCAGTTATCATAGAGTGGAGCCTACCGAGAGCGAAAGAGGCGCGCGAACGCGCCGTCTTTATGTGCTCGTTGAAGGTGAGGTTGTGGTCTAGGATGACACCTAAGTATTTGGCTCGCTTTCCCCAGGGGATCGGCTTGCCATACATAGAGACCGGGCGCGGGAGGGGGGGGGGTAGTTTGCGCGGTTTCGAGAAGATGACCGCCTGACTTTTATCGGGGTTGACCTCGATTCTCCATTTCCGGAACCAATCGCTCAAGGCGCTTGCGGAGGTTTGGAGGTTTCGAGCTATGGATGACTGGTTGACACCCGAACAGTAAATGGCAGTGTCGTCGGCGAAGAGCGCCAACTGTGCCTTTTTACTGTTTGGGATGTCACTAGTGAACCGGGTGAAAATGAGGGGAGATAGAACGGAACCCTGGGGGACTCCGGCGCGGATGGGGTGAGGGGGAGAGAGAGCGCCCTCGACACGGTAGCGGAAAGTGCGGTCCGACAGAAAATCTCGTAAGATGAGCACGAGACGGTCTGGCACACCTAGCAGGTACAGCTTATATAATAAGCCATTGTGCCAGACCTTGTCGAACGCCTTCGCTATATCGAAGAACAGGACGCCTGTCGAAGCACCTCGCTGAAAAGCAGCGCTAATGTGCTCGACTATGCGGTGGAGCTGGTGGATGCACGAATGCTTCGTGCGAAAACCGAACTGTTCGGGGGGGATGAGGCTCTTTGCTTCGGCATAGTCTTTGAGGCGCTTATAAATAAGCCTCTCGTAGACTTTGCCGAAAACATTGAGCAGACTGATGGGGCGGTAGCTGGAGGGCTCAGACTTGGGCTTGCCTGGCTTAGGGATGCCTATGACTGTGGCTTCTTTCCACATTTGGGGGAAGATGTTGTTGCTCAGGGCGCCATTGAAGATGGCGGTCATGAGCAGTATGAGGGGGGCGGGGAGGAGTTTGTACACCCTATTGGTGATACCGTCCGAACCGGGGGCTTTGCGGGTTGCGAGCCCTTTTATGATGTCTTGCACTTCGTCGGGAGTGACGGGAGGCAGAGGATCATCAGGGTCTTCGACTGGCGGGAGGGAGGCTCTCCGTTCGACTTCAGCGTTCACCTCGTCGAGGTGCGCTCTGTCTACTGGTTGAGAGCTGGGAGTGCATTGAGCCTCTAGGCTGTCGGCTAGGCATTCGGCCTTTTCGAGGTTTTCGAAAGCGACCGTTTTGTCGGGGCGTGTGAGGGGAGGAACTGTGGCCTCTTCAGAGGAGCGGAGCTTCCTCTGGAGTTGCCAGAAGGCGTGGTGGGTGGGCTCGAGGTTGCCGATCATCTTATCCCATCCCTCGGAGCGCCATTCCCCTATGCGTTTCTTTACAGCACGCTGTAAATGGCGCATGTGGGATTTGTTCGCGTCGCAGGGAAAAGAGTCGTAGGCACGAATGGCAGCGTTCTTCTCGGTCACCAGTTCACGTACGTCATCGGGCAGTTTCCAGCGATGGTCTTCCATCACTGGAACTTCCCGTGAGCAATCCGTCAGTACGGATTGAACGTGCTCTGTGAACGAGTCGATCGCCCCAGTCGTGTCTGCGACTGAGATAATTTGCTCGGGGATGGAGTCTAGGTGGGGAAACGTGGTGGATTTCAGTCTTTCGCTTACTTTCCTCCAGTCGGTGACTATTTTGGTCTGGGGGGGCTGGTTGGGGTCGTGCGGGAGGCCCGAATAGGGGGCCAGGTGCAAGATGACCGGGCGGTGGTCAGAATCAAGCTCTTGTACCGTCTCGATAGACTGCAAACGGAGGTTTACATTCTTGAGAAGCGCTACATCGAGAACGTCAGGACGTTGGGCGGGGTCGCCCGGGAAATGAGTGGGATACATCGGAGCGATGATATCGAAATTGAGGGAGTCGCCTAGCTTGTACACGATCCTACCTCTGGTAGTGGTCGTGATGCTATTCCAAGCGGGATGTTTGGCATTGAGATCTCCCGCCATGATGACGGAGTCACGCGTACCGAAGAGGGTAGTGAAATCGGTAGAGAGAGAGATGGGATCCTCCGCACCATTGGTGGGCGGGATGTAAGAGGAGATGATGGTGATTGAGGGGTGACCGGTCATGCCGAGCCGACAGATAGAGATCTCTAGCTGAGAGAGGAGGGCGGGCGGGTCTATCGGGATGCAATGGAGGGACTTCCTATAGTAGATGAGGGTACCGCCCTTGTGGCAGCGAGACCTGTCATTGCGAACTATCTTGTAGTTGGCAATGCTCCCGAGCATTGCCAACTTCCGCAGATGGGGCTTCAGGAAGGTTTCCTGGACTAAGAGGACATCGAGCTGGTGATCGCGGAGGAACGCGGCGATCTCTTCGCGTTGTTTTTTAATGCCGTTTGCATTGAAAAACCCTAGTCTAAGGGATCGGGGTTTGGTAACGCTCATTCTTTGTAAAGCCATTGGAGCTTTTAGAAGTTGAGGGTTTGCATGACTTGCGTAATCTGAGGATACGCATTGAAAATCTCGGCGATGCGCCGAGGATTGCCATTACAGGCTTGGATTTCCGCTGCCATGGCATTTGCGGGGGCAATAAAAGCTGCGTAAGCACCGATTATTACCTCCATGCTGCTAGGCTGGGGACGGGAGGGGGGGGTCGGGGGGGACCTACTGGGACCAGCGGGAGCCCGGGGCGCGGCGGCGGGAAGGGCTACCGGTGGGGCTACTGGGACCGAGGGGCCTACTGATGGCGCGGGGATGACAGTTGCCATCAGCGCTGGGATAGTCGGGGGTGGGGGGGGCACCGAAGCTGCGGGAGCTTTGAGGTGGTTGAGGTTCGCCCATGGGGAGGGCCTTTGGGGACTGAGCCTATCGGGCATCTGGGAGGAAGGGATCGGGATCCTCACAGAGGGGCTTTCCCTTTGCTGACGGTCGCTCGCGCGCTTCGTCAGTTTGGGAGAAGAAGACTTGGGAGCCTTGGGGCAGCCTCGGTAGTTAGCCGGGTGCCCGGATTGACCGCAAAGAACGCAGCTCGGTGGCTCTGAGCACTGAGAGCGATCCTTGGGGCGGGGACAGTCTGACGTGCCGTGGGCACCTAGACACTTGACGCATCTAGGTGTCGCGTAGCAGTGGGATTGGGAATGGCCATACAGTTGGCACCTGTGGCATTGTCCGATGAGGTTGGACTTCCTGGGTTTCTCGATAGAGATACCCGAGAGGGAGCAGACTGACTTCACCTTGAAGATGGGGTGGTGTCCTTCAGTAGGGTCGCAGATGACCAGGACCATGTCGTAGACTAGGCCCTTCCATGCTTTGTGTAAGCGATGGACTGCTGAGACGGGGATGCCTTGTGAAGCAAGGTCTTCTTTGATCTCCTCGGTGTGGATCTCTTTGGGGACGCGCCTGATGATTACGCGGGTGGGGACTTCCTCCGGAAGGGAGTACGTGTGGAAGGAGTAAGCCCTTGTCTGGAGGAGACGGGTAAGGTCCCTGTAGTCCGAGGACGAGGCGACCGTTACCTTTATACCCTGTTGGGTTGAGCGGGCGTTCGTGTAGTTGATCTTTTGATCAACACACGCTTTGGAGATTTCAGTCCATTTGGACTTTGGACGTTAGAGGGGTTTTCCGCGACTGACTTTTTGGCCTTGCTGGCGTGAGAGGAGGCGTTCTTCTTCCTCTTGCCTCCCTTTCCGACGACTATATAGTCGTCTTCCGAGGAGGACGAAGAGTCAGAGAGGGCTTCCTCTGAGTCGGATTGGGATTGGGGTACGGACGTGTCCATACTCTCTGGAGTATCAGCTGCGATAGCGGCTGGCACGGAAGGTGCGGGATCGGGGACTGGCACGGATGGTGCGGGTTTCGGGGCGGACGCGGGGGGAGCGGGTGATGGGGCTGGCACAGAGGGTGCGGGTTTTGGGGCGGGCACAGAGGATGCGGGTTTAGGGGCTGGCACGGAGGGTGCGGGTTTTGGGGCTGGCACGGAGGGTGCGGGTTTTGGGGCTGACACGGAGGGTGCGGGTTTGGGGGCTGGCACGGAGGGTGCGGGTTTGGGGGCTGGCACGGAAGGTGCTGGTTCGGGGGCTGGCACGGAAGGTGCTGGTTTGGGGGCGGCGGCTGGCACAGAAGGTGCAGGCGAGGGGGCTGGCACGGAGGGTGCGGGAGGGGGGGCGGCGGCGGCCTCGGGGATTTCGCCTGAGTTTGGCGGAAAGAGGGGGCTGACTAGCGCGTCGCTGAAGTCAATGTCGATGACCGAACCGGGAGGGCGTCTAAAATTTATAAGCCGATGGGCATATTGGTTAACGAAAGAGGGGTCCTTGAAGAGGACCTCTTTAACGAATGCCAATATGACCGCGTCAGCCATGATCGGGAAGGGGGCGGGGAGAGGGAAGAACCATAGGGGGCGTGAAAACCTAGCACCCCGGGTGGATGGGCCCGGGGGTGTGAGATCCTACCCTCCCTGTCGGGTGTGAGACAGGGAGGTGAGTACCTGAAGTGAGCCCTAAGCTTGTGACCCGTTGCCGATCTTATTGTGCGAACGGGGCCCTGACCAGTCTGTGCGATGGGTGTAGAGACACCCTAGACCGGTTCTAGTACGAAGGGGTTGACACACCCAACCGTACTAGACGCGAGCTGTGGACAAGGGATTAGTTACGAAGCTAGAGCTGACTAGGAGCCACCCCCAAGGCCAAGCTTCTAGCTCCCGATTCCAATTAACTGCCTCACCCTGATGGGGCTCGGCGGGTGAGATTGGGGCACCACCCCCTTGGCTTCGTTGGCACCGTGAGGTATCCACCAAGGACCACGAAACTGTGGTTTTTACCCGGAAGGGGCCAAAAAACCTCGACGACACGTGTGATGACGAATCTCTCTTAAAGAAACAACTTCTATCAACCACGCCTTGAAAAAGGCGGCTATTGACAGGGTGCGGGCGTAGTCCGGAGACTACTGAGCTCGTTACGGCTAGCGTAACGAGAGCGGGCGGCGGCGGGGCGGCGAGGCGGTGGGGGCGTGCAGCGAGCGAGAGCGGGCAGCACGACCGTCCACGGCGAGCGTCGAACGGCGAGTCTTTGAATGAGATCAGACTGTGAATGTTCTTAAAAAATACGAGAATTACCCCTCTGACCTCCACAACCCAGTTACTGTACGATACTCCTTGGTTGACCTAACTTATATTATTTGCTAGTTTTATGATTTTCAATAAACTTGATTAAACATTCAAAAACCTAAATGAGCGCCTGAAATTAAACGTGTCTGCACAGCCATTAATTCAGCGTTCTTTAAATATAAATTCCCAGCAAAATCCTTATCGAATTCCTGTATAAATAGGACGGATCCTTTGATTTCCGGCTTTCATTTCAATCTATTGACTCCCCAAAATAAAGGGTGGAATTTTAATCTCAAATACTTCTCGAACAATCTTTTGGTTTTATTGTGAATTTCAATGAAACTCCTTTGGAGAAAATTTATTTATAATACGTTTTCATCGTTCTAAATTTCTAATCAACATCTTTGTGACGTAATCAGGCGACCATGTGCGACGATTCGGAAGTTACAAAGGAATTAATCTTCCTCTCTGCGGCTTTTTCATAAATGTAGGGGATTACAATCTTGTTCGCTTATTTATTCTCCGTTTGTTGATTTGAACGCTTTCCAAACATTCTGGATGTGTTTGAGGATCACCGGTTTTTTTATTATTTTGCTTTCACCCTACCTCACGGGGAATCTAAAACTATCCCGTTTTAGATTCCCCGTGAGGTCGGGTGTCTATTTTAGTTAGCTGTGTTATTCATAGGATTATTATATTTATTACTAGCTTCCGCCCGCGGCTTCGCCCGTGAGGTATGTCGACAAAAACTAACCTATGTCCTTCCCCGGGTTGCATCTATCTCTCTGCCAAATTTTATCGAAATCCGTTAAGTGGTTTAGGCGTGAAAAGGTAACATACAGACAGACAGACAGACAGAGTTACTTTCGAATTTATAATATTAGTATGGATTATGAATTCTATTTCTAAAACCTTGGGTAGGATACGATCAATGAACCATGGTTTTAGTGCAATTTTGAAACACGTTCCTTACTGACATAGCAGGCACAAAAAAAAAGGAGGAGGTTCTCAATTCGGTTGAATAGTTTTTTTAAATGTTTATTACCTCAGAATTCCGTTATTTATAAGCCGATTTGAAAAAAAAAATTTTGAGTTGCTCTCCAAACGGAAAATATCGTGAGGTATCCGGCATGTCCTAGAACCAAAAATTCGAAGACATGTGACATCTACCAACCCGCACTGGGCGCCCGCGTGGTGGATTACGGCCCACTCCCTCTCACAGAGAGGAGGCCTGTGTCACAGCAGTGGGAACATTATAGGCTGATTATGTTATGTTGCAATTTTTTTTTATTTGATAGTAATTACTTTCAGATTGGTCCCATAGAAATTTCATCAAAATCGGTCGGGGGTATGGTATTTAAACCAAACTGGTAAAAATTCAAGTAAACGAAATTGATTTTGTACCTATGTATGTTACGCGATATCTCAGGCTGTTGTAAATCGATTTCAAAAATTGTTTTCTAAATGTATAGGGTCTTATATAAAATTTATATAAGACCACCCGTGAGGTGGTCTTATATAAATTTTAATACCATTGTCAGGGTAGTTTTTGAGTTAGCTTCAAATATTGATTTGTCGAAAAAAATTGCAAGTAATTCACCTTAAGGTGCTTAGTTGTACGTAGATTGTGAATCGTCCTGTAATTGAATTTTAAAGAAATTGTAGGTATTTAAGTACATACTTTCAAGACCCAACTACTGATAACGTGCTTCCTTTACGTTCCACAGTAAAAGATTTTTAAGAAAATCTAAAGTAAAGAGTGATAAAACTTCTCAAATGTCTTGGAACAGTTCCAATATGCAAAAAACGTAACATCTGCTCGCAACGTCCACTTTGATTCCTTTGCCTTTAAGGACCAAGAGTATGTGGAGATGAAAAAAACGTTCCTGCAATTTAAATGTGACTTTCGATATAATTTTACCTATATGTACCAAGGCAGGTTTTCTTTGAAGAAATCCATATTATTATAAATCCGCAAGTTTTTTGCTTCTTCACCGAGGCGCAAGTGAAGCCGCGCGCAACTGCTAGTATAGAATGAAGTAAACACTCAAAAAATGTAAATAAACAGTCCCACCCAACGAGTATACCAGCCGAAGACAGGACCAAAACTAATTTTCAAAACTGTGTTCCAATTTTCATACACCGACTTGAAGAAACCGCATACATCGCACATCGTGGGTCTAACCTCATTACCCTTCGTTGTTTTGCGTCAATTTCTGTAACAGTACCCTTGAGGAACCAAATAGATAGGTGTTGCAGAAGGTCGGCTTCATACAGTGAGCGAAAACAGACACATACATAGACGCGTACGTATGGAGAACTCAAACAATACCTCAAACAAATGAAGCCGCAATCAAACTTGATCGTTAGCCCGTATTCGGGTGCTCGAAAGACTTTACTCGCACCCGATGCATTGCACACTGGTCATCGCACTGGAAGATGAAGCTGGAGTAGATTGTTCGACGGGCATATTCGGTCCCGTTCATTTACACTTGGTCGTTTGCTCAAATTCCATAAGAAATCGAATTCGAGAAAACGACCAAGTATAATGCGCCATGACAGTCGCGAGTGCGCTTGCACTCGCTGTACCTGCGTTAAGCGTGTCTATGTGTGCGTGCATTTTCATTCGTTCTATGAAGTCGACTTTCTGCACCTCTTTGTTTTGTGCTTGAGGGCATCTACCGGTGCCCTCTGCGGCAATAAGTATATATTTGTATATAACTGCGGGATGTTAATCAAGGAAGTTGTATATATTTGAGTTTTCCGCTGAATTTAGGCCAAATTTGGGGAAATTTTCTTAATTAGCGTTGTTTGGATGTTTGTGAATAATGATGGGATTAACGATGGTATTAATGTCTGGTATTTGATGACAGTTAGAAGTGATAGGATATTTGTTCTAAGTTGAATGTCTTTTAATAAAACACTCCATTGTCTAATTTCGTATCGAGCTAATAGCTTTTTGTTTGCACAGTAACAATGCCATAATGCGTTTTTTCTTTTTTTTTAAGATCACGCCTGTATTCGCCGACGGGTTAGGCTGAAATGCCTGTAATCTGGAATTGTGCCCGGTGGATGTCAATAGGCTTGTCCCCTATCTATTAGATGAGGCTTAAACATAACAGGTGAAATGTGGGGGTACTATAGCAACTATAGGTACTTCCTAGAATCAAATTAAGGTATGGTTTAACGCCCTTGATGTAATTATGTTATTATCGCGGAAGCGTGTATTTATAGGTCTACATTAAAATCCCTCAGCGGGTGCAAAGGCCTTCCCTTTTCCTACCAAAGTATTCTTAATCACCATAAAACTCACGCACTTCTCATCTTACCCAGTTGCACCCCATTAACATCATAAAATTATGCAAATTCATAACAACAACAACATTTTCATTAAACATTTGCTTTTCCACAAAGGTAACGGAACACTATTTGCTTTATGGGATAATCATAAAGGCCCGACAATGTTGGTTCACGCACCGTTAGGCTTGTCCCATACGTTACGGCTAACAACTCCCTGTAAACAGGTTTATGGTCCAACAATTAATGCTGAAATTAACGTAACTTTAGTTTCAGGTAAATATTTGCTTGTTCTGTTCCCTACCTGTGTTATGTGCGTGGCTGCGTTTTGTGCTGTATATCTTCTATAAACTAATAATAAAGCTGAAGAGTTTGTTGGTTTGTTTAAACGCGCTATAGTCTGTGGAACTTTCAGTCGGATTTCAAAGCATCTGCATTTCATAACCCAATTCTTGAGGAAGGCTTTAAGCTATTTAAAATCACGCTATGACCCTTAGGAGAGACCAAAAAAATAAAGAAAGTCGGAAAAAACACTAAGCAAAACCAGTGGTACCGACCCCGACTTACGAGTTGTAGGTCGTAAGTTGGAACCCAGGTAGGCACTTTACTTTGAGTATTAAATTTCATCACCACTCCTTTTAAAACGGTGAAGGAAAACATCGTGAGGAATCCGGCATGTCCCAGAACCAAAAGTTCGAAGACATGTGACATCCACTAACATGCACTGGGCCCGCGTGGTGGATTATGGCCCACTGCCTCTTACAGAGAAAAGGCCTGTGTACCAACAGTCGGCACAGTATAGGCTGATTATAGTAATAAAGTCTTCTTCAAAGTTGGTATTACTTATAAAAAAACATATTTTTTTCGTTTCGGTAATCTTTATTTTATTTTTAATCCTCTTAATGCTTATTAAGTCCTCTAACTTATTCTTCGTCTAGCGTTAATTAAGATAAGATTACCTACCTTAGAGTTAAGTGCCTCAAAGAGTCCTTAAGCCACAATTTATTGCTTAATTGTTTAGTGAAAAGGGATAGTGTCATAAATAAAGAAGACATTTATTATTAGTAAACAGAGTCTGAGGCCGAGATCTACAAACGTTACTTAGATCGTGCTTTGACTTATCCTGCGGGGAATTACCTGCACTACGGCGTAACAAACTAACAGTAGGAATAGTTTTTATTTTGACGGTTCAACCACATTCATTGCGTAATATACGTTGTTGAGTAATCAAATTTTTCGAACATATGAAGCAATGGATTAACAATAGCCATCAAAATGATTCAGACTGTGATCGATAGTGTGTTATGCAATTAGGATGTTGATTTTGTCATTCAGCTTCCAAACATGTAAACAAATATGACGTGTTTTTGAAAAACTATCTTTAAAAATTAAATTTTTAATTTTTTTTCAAAAGTTCTGAAGATTCTATAAACAACTTAATTTACACAAGCATAAAAGTTAATATATCTTTAAGAAACAAGGATTTTAAAATGAAATAGTCATGTTCTCGTCTCTAGCTTGCACTTGTAGTTTGACAGGAATAACGCTAAGGCCTGAGTTCACCAACATTCTAACCATCGGTTAGGTATTTAAACAGTTGATTTCCTTAGGAAATTTGACATAAATCAACTGTTTAAATACCTAACCGATGGTTAGAATGTTGGTGGACTCAGGCCTAAACCAACGTACGTAACGTACGTTAATTAACGTTTGTAGCTACTGGCCTTACACCCGGTTTTGAAGAAAGTAGCAAATCTCAACTAATTATTCTCAAATACAGTCATACTTCATACTTAAGTCATACTTAAGTACAGATTAAGATGTTCTCAACTTCAAATTCTCAATTCAGAAACTGGGTGTTAATCTCTGTTCTCATGAAATAGACATATCTACATACCCAAACCAGTTGTTTACGAGTTTATATATGCTTTTATATTCTACAAAGGTTACGATTACGAAACTATCAATCGTTTGAAGGGGCTTCTTAATTAAACACAAAGGATTCAAACCTTTTTCTATTTTAAGTGTGCACCAGTGACACTGACCTCTATTAAACAAGTATAGTACAGGTCAGTGAACAGTGACTAAAGAAGAGGGAAAACATCGTAAGGAAATCTGGACTTGTGCGGTCTGAAAACACCAATTTATGCAATGAACGAGCTTGGTAATTGGCTCATTCACTATTCGTATGACATAAGGCAAATTACTTCAATTGATACACATCGACATTATTTATGCTGTCATGTCCGTGAACGCGGCGGGAGCCGTCAGTAAGGACTGGTCATCTCTTAGCTGCCACGGCTTATTTTAATAATTTAATTGTTTTTTATCTTTTCAGTTTGGACGCTTTTAATGTTCTGCATCGTTCTCACATGCATAATTTCAACATGAGTGATGTAACCAATATTTTATAACTTTCTTGCCCGTAACGTTCTTATTCGTAGGGTTGAAATGGACAATTAGCTTCGCCTTTTGACTGACGGACCCCTTGACAATTCAAAAGAGTCTGTAATTGCTTTATCCATACTAATATTATAAATTCGAAAGTAACTCTGTCTGTCTGTATGTTATCTTTTCACGCCTAAACCCCTGAACGGATTTCGATAAAATTTGGCAGAGATATTAAATCCCGGGGAAGGACATAGGATAGTTTTTATCGACACACCTCACGGGCGAAGCCGCGGGCGGAAGCTAGTATGAAATAAATGCTTTGAGTTTTAAGTTTTTTAATTTAATTGATAAAATTAATTAACACTCCTCGTTATGAAATAACTTCGTCCATTTTAAGATTTAATCTTGATTTAAGAAGTTCTAAAGTTTCCCATAACTTAAGTTACAAAATACTGCTTGAAAACTTTTTCTTTAAACCAAGCTCCCCTCTAAAACACACCTATCGAGGTGCCGATTCACAAAAAACACGAGACTCCTTGGAATCGGAATGAAGTCATTTCCGTTTCACTATTTCCGTTCCATTTTCAACTCGCTCCCTAACTTCCTGTCTCACGTACCAACTTTGTTCTCGTCAAAAAAATGTTAATCTTGATAGAAGGGCTCTTTTAAACCTTTTTGCTTAGAGTTATTTTAATACCATGAATAATGAACAAAATAATTAAAATAAGTAGATATCTGCAGCGATAACGTTTGTTCCCTACCCCATTACTAGGGTTAAGATCAGATATGGAGCTTATAAAATCGCTTAACCCTTTCTATTATACATCATAGCTATTAATACTTAATAGGTACGTAATTGCGTTTCTCCGGTTCCACAAAAAGGTTTCCATCAGCTTTCATCTGAAGATTAAAAGGGGACAGTTAATCCTGGCTATAAACCCATCTAATTAAGATGAACGTAACACTATATCTTCGGGGGAGCGATGCGGTGATCTCGGCTAATGCACCTGCATTAGGAGCAAAGAGAATTCTTGAGAACCTACATAAACATTAGTTCCACTTTCAGCGCCTATTCCTTGCTTCGATTACGGCATAATATCGTCAATTTACGTCTCGACGAGTTTTCGAATTGCTACGTTTCGTTTCGAGTTTGATGGAAGTGGATACATATTTAAGTTTCCGATTTCGTATAGAGTGCTATCTATAATGACAGATATGTAATAGCGAGAAATGGTACGCATATAGCGTTGAAGGTTGTAGTACTTATAGTGTAGAATGCTTGGTGTCTTTCTGCAGATTGTTGGGACATTATGTTATTGTTTTGGTACCTACTCTAGTTTAAGTCGTTTTCTTTTATTATTTAAAGGTTTTCTTTTCAAATGCAATAGAAGAAAGCAAACAATGGAAAAAAAAAATTGCTTGAATACGAGGCTTTTGGCTGCTTTGTATGTGTATTTTTTTTGTAATGTGTATTTTGTTTGTGCAGAATATTTTTCTTTTTTCTTATTTTCACAATGACCAATATTTTTCTCCATTCAATGAAATCAATATGAAGGCAAAGTTTGAAAAAATTAGAATGCCGCGCCGCCGTCTCGAAATACCAAATATCGGTTCCAACATGGTTCCAACTTTTCGAAATACTGAACGCAGCTCGACTACGAAACAAAAGTAAACGGAATCATTCCGCACTTTTCCTACCAGTTATTTTTGAAATCGTCGCCGTTTTTACGCCTCCAGGATTTTTAATTAAAGTTGTCGGTGCGATACGGGCCCGGGACCGTTTTAAAAATTCATTAAAATCCTTTAGCGGAAAAATTTTGTACACAACTATTTTATTTTACGCTTTACAGCGGAAACTGAAGCGATTTACGCTTTGACGCGATGTGTACTGATGGGAAAGTTACTCGCTTTAATAGTGGGGCGCTGCTAGTCTGCAAAACAAATCAATAGGTGAGTTGACTGCCATATTAAATTATGACTCCTATAACACAGGATTTTCCTAACATCGGGGTCATTATTTACAAAAAATGAGCACAAATGTACTATCATAATGATGTAACATGCACTGTATTTCTTCTTTTTGCTAAATAAATGATTATTATTATTTGATAGTGAGTTTACCGTCTCGTAAACCAATTCAATCCTTAAACAATCTACCTTAACATAATAAATACTATGAGTTATGTGGTTCGACTCAACAGGTTAAAGTAGGCTTTGATGTAAAAATACTGTTCAGTAAGGAATATGACATTGAGTTTCCTCTATATTCACATAACAACTAAGTACTTACATAGATAAAAATTGTTGAAAGACCAATATTGTTTTTTACTTGCACATATTCGCATCAATGCACAGTGAGGTTAATTATAATATGTAAGTATAATATAAGTTTATTTCAATAATTGTTTACAATGATACAGACATCTTATTATTATTTATTTATTCAAAATCTATAATAACATTTATAAACATAAAGTCTGTCAAACTGTAGTCTACTTAAATTTTTATGTATTTATAGGCTATAATTTCTTGTTACAAATGAATTAGACAAATACCTACAAACATTGAAATTAACTCTACCACAGGCACAGCACACCCCTAATTGGAATGACAAACTAATTACCCAATACAAACTAGACAACTAAATCCCTATAACGCTCCGAACACAATTTTCTCCGTCTTCCGACGCTTTACTAGCAACGCATTTAATTTACCCGATTCCCATAAATCGATAGGCAGCTAGCCTCGTAAACGGATGCTGATACGCAATACAGTGACAACCTACACCAGTGCCAGTTCTTGAGAATTTGTCGGTACTTAATTATTGTACCCTAGTGGCTACGATAGTTTTGCTAGTCTTGTATTTTTACAAAGTTATTAATTACTGATCTTATGGATAACTAGCGATTTCACCCGCATAAGCATCAAACTTATGCGGGTGCAAACACGGGGTGAAGCGCATAGGAATTTCGAGATGAAAAGTATCTTAAGTCCTAATCCAGAGGGGCAATTCTTGTAATTTTAAGAACGTTCACAGTCTGATCTCAGTCTCAATCTGTCAAAAATACCTCTAATTTCCCTACATTTTGACAAGCTTTTGACATTTGTTTGTAGCTGAGATGAGACTGTGACTAGATTTTGAACATTTTAAATTACGAGAATTGGTCTTCTGGTCATGGTCTACCCATCTTCCAAATTTCATCCAAATCTGTTCAGCCGTTTTTAGCGTGGAAGCGTACTAAACAAACATACAAAAAATTAAATACATTATTATAATATTATAATATTTGTTGGTTAGTTAGTAATATTGCTTGGTTAGTAATATTATTTGTTTTAGTTTGGTTAAGCAATTAATTGAATACCTACGTAAATAAAACGTGATTTTTATGTTGCAAACCATTCCAGGTATATGCTGTACTTAATCATTCTGTAATATCAAAAAACCATGTGTCATTAATTAAATCAAAACATGAAGATTATTGGAACTAAACGGCGCTTCTTCAAATACACGATAGTGCAAAATGTTGTTGGTAAGAAACGGGTATAGCCGGGTGTCGGTTTAAGCTTTAAACAATATTAATGAGGCATAACAATATTTAATTTTAATCGTTTAACTATAGGCTCGCCCCCACAGATCTCTACACCTAGATAACGCAAGAGCAACTACTTCGCGTGCCAAAAATCGCACCAGCTTACGTACAAAAATCGTAAGCCGCCACTTTCGCGCTCAGTCCTTTGGACTGCTGGCTGGGCGTGAGCGCTGGCGTTAGGCTCCGCGGGTGGGGCAAGACGGGTGCCGCATGCGGCGGCGGCGTCTTTCAATCGATTTGATTTTCCCATCATTAAATAGTGCTTGTGACGTCATAGTAGGTAGTCAAAAAATGGCACGCTTGGTTTTCATACAGTTTGTGATACTTGCAATATCTAGGTCTATCTATGCATATCTGTGCTCGCCCCATATTACATGGGACTTAAACATAACTGGCCAAATATGGGTGTACCTAAGTACTATTATGTGCAACTCTGTCCAACCCTATAGGAAAAACAGGCGTGATGGTATATTGTATCAGGTATGTGCATAATCTTGCATTTGAAAAATCTAGATTTTGTTTTAGAGGGTTGACTGACACAGTTTTGCTTATAAGCGTCCCGTCCCGCTGAAGACTAAATGCGTTTTCAATAGTTAGTCGGTGGATCATTGGATCGGTGGATTACCCGTGCTACTATCGTATAAACAGAATCTTCATTTAGCTAAAACTGGGTAACTCATTACCATTTAGACTCGGAACGGGTCGAATATTAAACGGGCGTCGGATTATAGGGGAATAGCTGCGAGGTGAGAATTGAATTAGATGTACGGAATTTGTATTTGTTGTTGTGTATTGTTGTACACAAATAGAGGTTTGTGTACTGTGTTTCATTTGTTTTGTTGCTCGAAATTGTTGGTTAGGTACTGGCGCTTATTTGGTAAATGTAAACTTAATGAGAGAAGGATCTGCTAATTGTTACTCACAGCGGGGTAATTTCGTAACACACAACAGTGGCAATGGCTGTGATTTAATGTTCTTTCAGCTTACTGTTTAGCTCCCTTCAAAATGGTTGAGCTGAATTGTGCTAATACATGCGTAATGTTCGTGAACGGGCGCCATCAGTAGGGACTGGTCATCTCTTTGCTGCCATGGCTTATTTTAATTTAATTTAATATTTAAATTGTTTTTTTTACGTCTTACGCCATACAGAACGTTGAAAGCGTCCGTAATGAAATTACGGACGCTTTCAACGTTCTGTATCGTTCTCACATGCATAATTTTTAACATGAATGATTTAATCAAGTCTTTGTAACCATATTATTTGATTTAAAAGAGTGTCCATGTAGTTTCTTGCCCATTCTTCTCCATAGGTACCTACTTTGGAATGGGCAACTAGCTTCATCTTTCTGATTGACCGACCCCTTGATAATTCAAAAGTGCCTGTAATTGGTTTAATTGAAATAAATGCTTTGAGTTTGATTTTGAATTTGAGTTTACTCTTTTTGTTTTTACTAGGTAGGTATTAATTGAGACTCTTATGTCTACAGGTATTTGGTTTAGTAAATTGGGTATAGGTAAGTAACAGTCTCCTTTACTCGGTACTACAGAATTGGGCGCTCTGTTTGAGAAGCAAACTACGTTTGTAGATAGTATTAAGGAGCACCATGAGTGCTAAACGCTGTTCCAGTCGTTGTTTCAAGTAAATGCTTGAAGAAACATTTCGTGTGTCTGAGAGCAGTATCTTCGTTCATAATCTGGAAAGCGTTCGCCATCTTATTTAGGAGAACACAGGTTGCCGAAGAATTAACTAAGAATATTTGTAGTTTTTATTTTACGTCTTTGAATTTATTATTTATCTCTAAACACGAAATTAAAAGATGTAAGATTAAAACATCTTATTCCTTGTTAAGAATTTGGGAAGTTCATGATAAACAAACATTATTAAAGAGGTTAAGTTTGTAAGCTTGGATGTAGCAGGTAATATCTGAAAGTACTGATCCGATTTCGAAAATTCTTTCACTGACAGAAAGCTACACTATTGTCTAGTGCCTCAGTAGTCGGTCCCTCATGTGTGAGGATCGTGGTCAGCTTCGGAGTTGCATCTGGAGCGGTTGATCCATCTCCACCGGTTTCTGTCCAGCGCATCCCTTACCACAGTGTAGAATTTAGAGGACGATGATTCCTTCACCTGACTGGTCCATCGTGTTGGTGAAACCGCGCGATCGTTTGCCTTCGGTGTTCCCAACCACAATTAGTTTTTCCAAACTTTCATCGCCTCTGTGTACTAGGCATGTGGCCGAAATAAGAGATAATGCATGTGGTCGACAAGCGGGTTTTTATTCGAAGCTGGGTTAAGATCGATGCATTGGTGCGTTTGGCAGTCCAAGGTATTCTCAACATTCGTCTCCAGTACCACATCTCAAAGGACGTTGGGCAGAGGCTAGTAACAAATAAACCCAAACAAGAGGTATATATCTGTGTTACTTATTATTATACGAACCAGTATTGCCACAATAAACGGATTGGATACCCGACCGTCGTAACTATAATACCATGTAACACAATTCGGATCACAATGACACACCATTAGTACAAATCGGTTCGGTCGTTTAGACTGTGCGGATAAAATACATACGCAGTATTATACGTGTGTGCGTATAGAATACTTACGCAATTTTGTGCCCTTCTTTCAATGTAGCGGAGAATATAATAGAACAAAAATACTCTTTATTAAGTACACTATAAAGATAACAGATATTAGCAAATTTTTAAAAAAATTACATAGGGTGACATTAATGGGTGGCCTTAACGCTGAAAGTGATATTTTAAAGATAATCTTTGGATGGATTAAGAGACAAGGAGAGAAAATTCTACCTACAGTATTGTCTCTCTTTATCTGTGTAGTGGAGAGGAGAGGTGCTCACCTAAAGCGCGGTCACTATCGGACTGCATAGAAAAGAAAGAGAAGCGCGATGGCACAACGCTGGTAATTTATTGCAAAATATAATATGAAACAATCATCTATTTACAAACTTTACAAACTACTTAATAATAAATAATCCATCACTGAATGCAGTTTGGCATTAGCAATTTAATGGTATATTTTTAATTATAATAATATTGTTAATGAAGGGATAAACTGCTTAGAAATGTCAAAGGTGTATTTGAAGATTTTTTTGATGCATTCATGTACGTTTAATTGTGATTTGAGTTCCATCACTGTTCTAAAATAAGACTTGAAAATATGAAAAAAATTTTTTTTTGGTCTAAATTATTTACGGTTTAAAGTTGGTTTTTAAAGCAGTGTATCCCACACTGGTTTAAAAACCAACTTTTTGACTATTTTCAAGAAACCTCCGCCTTAAATCCATTTCTCCACTCCGCTCTATACTGCTACGCTCCGCTTCTTTGCACACGGCTGCCAGCGGAGCGGACATAAGTTTTGTTCATTTTAAAACCTAAAATGTGTACAGAGCTGTGCTTGATAACATTTTTACTCATGCATTGCGCCTAAAGTTTAGCTTCCCTAAGAAAGCGGTGCCAATACATGACAGTCGTAATAACACTTGTCATGAAAATGACAACAATGTAATAATAATTAATATTACCGTGATCGTCATATCGCAGCACCCGCTTTTTTACGTCTGCTGTAATTTGGTGATGGCGGTGGCAGCACCTCTTTCTTAGGAAACTGGCACGCTTCATTGCCTCAACCCTATTCAATGGATTTCTAGATGGACTATTATTTCGCACTGTTCCCTCTCTCGTCTCCGCTTACTCACTCCGCTACAATGGAATGGCAGCCTCAGGGAGGGCGCCCACGAGCAACTTAGTTGCCCAACAACTTTTTTGTCTCTGTCGCTGTCTACTTACTCGCCGTGATTTTGATGATGCGTACACGGGAGCATTACAGCAACGTTACCTTTTTTTAGGTAAATTTTCAGTTGAGCGGCAACTGGCTAGCCGGAAACTTTTTGTCGCCGAGCGCGCACTTGCTTTGTAACCTATAGATGGACGTCAGTTGCGTACAAACCCGCGGAGTAAAATGCCTCCCAGCTATCGCTACATGCGCGCATTTTTATACAAACCCGTAGACTTGATAGATAGAAGATAGAATACTGTTTATTATACACACCATATAAATTACAGACATAAATATAGAAACTGTACAAAGGGTGAGGAAAATAATAATAATAAAAAAAAATTGTTGCGGAGACAAAAGTTGCTCGTGGGCTCCCTACGTGTACGTAAAAACACATACGCACTCTTACGCGTGTGTAAGTATTTTAATATCGTGTAATATCCTCCCGTTAGGCTTTGAGTGTGTGCGTACCAATATCCTGATTTCATTTTGCGAAATAGGATGTATCTTATTGACTTTTTAATGAAGTGAAGGTATTTTTTATAATCTCATCTGTTTTATATTGGAAATTTTCTACATGTTTCACATAATAAAGAGGAATGGGTTTACGAGTAGTGCCTGTACGAGTTGATGAAAATAATGTTGTTTTTGTACAGTACTCATTAAGACCCGCTAATGAGACACAATTGATTTTCTATTGTATCGTAACGCATAGGTTACGCGCGGAGCTTAACCGGTTAAAACCCAAGGGGGGTTTTAGATAGATACTTTAGTACCAAGACAAACAAGCATATCGCATGCATAAATACTAAGAACCTGTCCTGTTCAAATGGGTACATATTTGCTCAGCCGGAAATCGAAGTCGCGCTGGAGCCAATCGCCAATCGAGACGTCGATTTTTTTTTTAATTTTTTTTCCCTTTTTAATAACTTTCGATATTTGTGGCTGACCATACGGAGGTGGTAGGGACGCGTAAACTGTAACGATGAATTCAGCATATGATTCTAGACCCCAGCGCACAAATTTGTCGTCGGTTACCTATCAAAAAAATATGTATATATCCCGATATTCCCAAGGGATCGAAACGCATGCGGGTGAAATCGCGGGGCGGAGCTGGTAATTTTATAAATGTGAAATTTTGTATGTTTGTTACTCAATCACGCAAAAACGGCTGCACGAAATTGTATGTTTGGCACGCAGATATTTTATAACTGGGAATAACACATAATATATATTTCTTAACCTGGTGAATGACATGGTTGAACGGCTGTTATCAATTTATGTTCATTTATCTCTGAACCCAATTCTGAAGTCCACGCACACAAAATTAATTGTTGTTTTTTTATTTAACTAAAGCAGTTGTTTAACCGGTTGAATGCCGTAATTACAGACACAATTAAAAAGCCATTGTGTCTCATGTGTTATGTTCCGGGTTAATCAGAATAACTATTTAGGTATTCCAGAATGAGTTATTCATTATTCATCAGTTTTTTTGCTACTTTCTTTTCATTGTTTCTAACAACATCATGTACGCACTAGCATATCAAAAACAAGATGCAAAATCAATTTCTATTTCACAAAATCACCCAAGAGCATACAACCTCGATCTCACCCTCTGAACGGCTGCAGCATTATATAATGTAACAGCTTTTCAGCCACTTTCTTAAAGCTTGTGTCACCTATACAAAATGTGACATTCAATACACGCCTCTCCTATTGTTAAACGTACCCCTTTTGATACCTCTTTCACTTCAAAAAACCTTATCTTAGAACCTCCACAAAAGATATTCAATCTTATTTTCCAAACGAGAAAGTTCAAAATTCTTTGGGAAGAAATTATTATTGTAAGACTAGAGAAAACGTTTAACAGTACCTATCATGGAAAAAAAAACGCTAAGTGTGAAAATGCAAACAGTGTATTGGGAATAGTTCTGTTTTTTACCAAAGAAGGGTATTAGATGTTTTGAATCGATACCCTTTTTTTATGAAAATGCCTTTAGCTACAAATTCGGTTCAGCGTTTTTTGATGGCATCCTATAGATATTTGAATATTGGTAGGTATAAGTGTTTTAATCTTTCTGAATGATCTATACTATACAAATAAATCAATTTGAACTGTCAGTTTGTAATGTCAAAATAACAGCTTGTTACTAAATACATAATATGAAAGTAAATAGTGTAGTGTGAAGTGTGTGTTCAGCTGCATCTGGTTAGACTGGAAGCCAACCGCTACATAGTTGGGGAATGGTTCTGCAGATGATGATACGGTACTTAAAAAAAAACGATTTTTAACATTTTCGTCTGTCTGTTTACGGTTAATCTCCAAAATGTCTAAACCGATTTAGATTTTTGGTATGGAGATACTTTTATCCCTGGGAACGGACATAGGCTATTTTTTATCGACAAACTTTGTGGGCGAAGCCGCAGAAAAAAGCTAGTAAACAATAGGTATAAATATTTATTTTATAAAATATATATTTTTAAGATGAAAACAATTCCTTTGTAAAAATAAAAGGATGTTTTTCATTGATTTAGTAAAAATATTACACGAATGTATTTTTACCAGTATTAATAATACCGGGTGTCCTCGCGAACATTCGCGAATTATCGGAAATCATCAAAATGCTATGCGTACGTGCTTTATCTGATTTATACTTTATTTTTTTTTAATGAGTGTAACTTTTTTACACAAAATCACACACCTTTTATAAAACCACTAACGACCGAACCCAATAACCAATTTTTAGTTAAAGGCAGATCGCTACTGATGGTAGCCAGTACATAATTATAACTGTCAGTATAATATAATCATACAGATCGCTACTGGAATTTATTTTCTACCTCCATGCCAAAAGTGTTGATAGATAGGTAATTGGGTTCGGCCGTAAGACGTCAAAATTTATACGAAGAAACATTTCAACTTTTCATTATACTTATCTTCAAAGTACTCAAACACATACAAAAGAAAATTAATTAGTGTTATTCTGTCAGCTTGAAACGTGGAATAATAATTCAAAGTATATTTTAACCTTCAAGGGTTCCTTCATTAAGTGAAGAGAGCCTTGCCGTGTATAATGAATCAATTTTCTTTTAGCTGAAACAGGTACCTACCTACATAGATACAGCCTGTGTTAAAAACAAACTTTTCATTTTATAAACATTTAATGAGAAATTATTTGAATATTTTATGTAAACTCAGGGAAATTTATTTTTTGTCAAATTGACTACCAACTTAAATAGTCCAGATATTCAAATCACAACTGCCCATTACAGTTATTATATGAAACAGCTACACGGCAGAGAAATAATCTGAATATAATTATAGGGAAATTAATTGTTTTTCAAATAAACTAGCAACTTAAACTATCCATGTATTGAAATCACAACTCTCATTCTAAGACAGTTGTATGAAATGGCTATAACACGGCAAATTTACATAGTGTGTCAATTTGATAAAAAAAAAACATTTCCCTGGCTAATATTATTAGATGGATTATAAAATAAAATTGAAGATCAAAAAGCTTTGTTTCTATCCTAGTTAAAAACACTGTTTTCAGACATAAACTGGCTTGAAAATAGCCTTCATCCGTAAGCTGTTTACAAGCAATTTCAATGTAATCTATTGCATCATAAAATATTGGTCGTGTCTCGGAAGACTTATGGAGTAGGAGCTCTTAGTGCCTGGGTGAGTAATGCATGTATGTTTAACATGCATTTCGTACAGCTAAGTTACAGACAACAATACGACAACAAATGAAAATACTTACTTACAATACTAGTGCATAGTATTTGGAAACTATCAAATAAAATGTTAACAATGTTAACTCTACACGTGACCAGAGGGCTGGCCTATATTTAGCACAAAGAATATGCATTGCCATCCAACTTGGCAATGCTGCCAGCCTTTTGTGCACTTATCCCATTGACAGCGATGCGGATGAATTTTAGATGCCCAATGAGCTCCTGCTTTTTTCTTTTCCTTTTTTTTATTAAACACTTGTATATAGTATAAATATATTTTAGAACACAATAATTATTTTTAATGAAATAACAATGATTTTGAGAAAAAAAAAAATTCAAACAAACTGGTAAGTAGTGTTAGTTAGTTGCCTCACAATTGGCTACAGTGACTGTAATTGTTTGACAAATAACGGCATTAGATATTACGAAGTTGAAATTGTTGTCATATATCGTCATCTCCACATTGTATATCACGCGTATGTTCTATACATTTTGATCTTGTAAGTATTGCACTTTTGTATAAAACAGCAGCATAAGCATAATCATTAATCACCCTATAGTGTTCCCACTAGTGTGACAGGAGCCTCCTCTGTTAGAGGGAATGGGCCGTAATCCACCACGCGGGCCTGGTGCGGGTTGATAGATGTCATATGTCTTCGAATTTTTGGTTCTAGGACATGCCGGTTTCCTCACGATGTTTTTCTGCACCGTTTTGAGAGTAGTGGTGATGAAATAATTTACACAACGTAAAGCTCCTGTCAGGGTTCGAACCTGCGTCCTGCAACTCGTAGGTAAGTCGCGGTCGTTTCCACTGGGCCACCACTGCTCTATGGGCCACCAAAACTCTCGGGCCACCACTGCTCTCTGAAAGAGCAGATTTACGATTTAGTTAGTACGAAGTTAATAAAGAACATTTTCGAAATATGTTATTTAAAAAAAGATAACTGGAAATATCTGTTTCTATGGAAAAATCGGTCTAATGTGGCTGTAACACAATTTTTCAAAAATGTTCAAAACTAACTTTTTAGACATTTGGATCCTGCTTATGCGTATGAAATTTCATTAAAATCGGATCAAAAACAAGGGCTACCCTATAGTTTATTTTACACTGACTCTGATAACATCTTTACGCTAATCGCAGATATCTTGGTATAAGGACAGGAGGATAACGAATTTAGTTAAAATAGTTACTAAAATCCACAAGTCTCAAACTCTGAATGAAAACTTTAAGCAGCCCGTTTTAGACTCAACCCATGATAATAAACCGTTATGAGCGCCCCACGAAATTGAAAATTTAATCTACTACATATTATCTATGACCAAATAAATTAGTAGTTCAACAGGTCGGCGGTATCACTATGAGATTATTAGAGAGAAGACACAGCGACAATGATACAAATTTATTTAGAGCTCCCCTCATCCTACACCATTTATCTTGCTTCGCGAATTTTCTCTGTTAATATTTCAGCAGAATCAAATTACGAAACTCGTAAAATTACGGGAACATATTGTAAGACGGATGGAGGCCTGGCTATGTGAAATACGCAAGGAAACGTCTTATGGACGACATGGGACGTTTCCTGAGAGTTATTTGCTTCCTTATGTCCGAAATCCAGGCCGTTCCCGCTATAATTTGAGGCAGTTTAAAGGGTGAACGTTTTATAGTGTTTGTAAAACGTTTGTTGGACTTTTTTTGTATTCAGCGAGACCTCAGGCTAGGTGGAGCGACGATCTTCGCAGGATGGCTGGTAGCAGCTGGATGAGAGTTGCCGAAAATCGAATTGAATGGCGTTCAATAGGAGAGGCTTATGTCCAGCAGTGGACTGCTATTGGCTGATAATGATGACGATGCAGTAGTCTATCTCTGTGACAGTGATGTTCTTCTAAACTATGCATTGAATTTTGATGCGGTTTGCATCATCCTTTAGAGAATTTGTTACAAAAAGTTTATCAACAATAACTTGAGGTTTGTAAAATTACATATAATACACTTAAAATAATATTAATAAAGAAGGAAAAGAATCATAGGGCATCAAAAAGTTCGTCCGCATCGCTATCAACAGAAAAAGTGGCCAAAAGGCTGGCAGCATTACCACGTTGCATGGCGGTGCTGATTCTTTGGCCAAAAAATAGGCCAGCCCTCTGGTCACGTACCTAAAGAGTTGATTTAAATAATATAGAAATCTCGATATTTTGTCCAGTCGCAAAAATCTTGCGGAGCAGTAACAATAACTCATTTGACTGGTGTCAGTTATTCAGAAAAAATATCATAAAATTGAAACGGTAAATATGTATGAAACTATTCCGTAACTAGGTGCTTTCGTTATGAGTTTAGTAGTAGCACGTTATTAAACTACGTAAAATAAATATGATGATATTTTGCAGGTGCTCTTAATTTATATCGCTGCACGTTAGATTTATTAGATAACTAAAATAAATTATAAAGTGTTGCTCAAAAAATAACTTAGGTACAATATATTTATTCATTCATTGTATATTTGGTACCAAATTACCTACCATATTTGTTATAAGTTTATTTACTTTTTCTTCCACAAAGAAAATAAACTTATATCAACTATAATATCTACTTTATTTCTATACACATATAGAATGTATGCTGCATCGGTTGATGTCATGACGTCAACGCCGGCTGTCACTGAAAACCAGCGCTGGATGCATGTGGCTGCATGTGTACCCCAACTGTTTTTTAGGATTCCGTACCTCGAAAGGAAAAAACGGAACCCTTATAGGATCACTTTGTTGTTCGTACGTCTGTCAAGACCCTTTTTCTCAGAAACGCTTGGAGGTATCAAGCTGGAATGTATATCAAATACTCAAGTCTACTGTCCCTTGGAGCTGTGAAAAAATCAAACTTCTAAGCCAACGCAATCAAAAGATACAGCCTTTTATGTCGCAAATTTTCGACACTCGCAAGGGAATCAAAACCTACAAGGTACTTCCCGTGAACTCAGAATCTTGAAATTTGGTACGAAGTAACGTCTCATAGCACAGATAAAGGAAAAATTGCAAAAACCGTAATTTTTTTGTTACATCATATAATAAAAGTATTTTTACTTATATACATACAGGTTTGTACGGAACCCTCGGTGCGCGAGTCCGACTCGCACTTGACCGGCTTTTTATGTGTTTGTGTTCTTTTTTTGCATCATGTTTACCGCAAATAAACTTATTTTCTTTCTTTCTTTCTAAACTCCAAATGACCTCTGTAAAAAAAACCCATCAACTTATAGAACGCTCCATTTTCTTATAAAGAAATGAATACCAAGTAATCTGTTATTGTAGATAAACAAAATGGAGGAGCACTCTTCCTCATTCTATAATTTATTTTACTGCTATCTCAAGATTTAGATATATTTCTGGGCCATTAAATCTGAATAATCTGTTCAAAATAAGCAACGCAAAGGATTAAGACTGGCTGGCGGAATTAGGTCAGTTTTATTACTACATATAAAGCGAGGAATGCCATAAGGCGTCATAATAAATCTTTGTGCTGTTTCATAAGTAATTTTTTTTTAGTTTCTCTATTAAAACGAATTTAGGCACTGTCCCACCGCCCTCGAGGAAGCGACTAGATATCGACAATTTTCTCTCTCAGGAAAGATACAATAGATGTAGTTCCCGTGTAAGTAAATTAAGTACATCGGGTGTAAAAAAGAAACTCAACGAAGGTGAGAGTCACTTGTACTCCCCGTTATTGTAGTATTTTTTTGTCCTGGACCAGACCTTGGAACCTTCTGGTTACGGATATATTGAAGGTCAAAATTCCAACAGTTACTGATGGTTTTTTAAGAGAACAAGTTTATAATGTTTTAACATAACTTTAAATTCCCCCACGACCCCTGTACCGTTGCATGCACCCATAAGTACAATGTTTTCCATGTGTTACATTGTGCACTACTGCAAACAACAATTTTTTACACCAAAAAAAATTAAAGTCGTTTCCCAGCAATTCATTTTATGCAGTTTTACATTTGATGTACAGAATGCGTAGTTGACAGCTAAGTATGTGATGTCTTTTTGTACACCCTATACTAGTTGATAGCTGGCTATTGACACTGCCTGCGAGAACTCTCTCTCCAATAGTATGTTGCACCGACAAGAGCTATCAAAGAAAAAACTCGCTTGCGACGCTAGGTTGCCGAATAAAACACTTGCTGCTCGTTGCTCGCCAATTCGTTTCCAGTTGGTACCTCTACTCGCTTCTCGTTAATCGTCCGTAGTGGGACAGGTGCTTTACAGACTGAATTATTATGAGTTCCGCTGTAAAGTTGGTCAGTTTCCTTCTAGTTTATATTTTATTTTCGTAAATTTTGATTTCATCTCTAGAACTGCGAGCAATCTTGTTACGTGTTGAGGTAGTGCACTTCAATATTTAACTAAACAATAGCGAGTTTTCATTTTAAGGTAGTGTATTGTTTGTTTACCCCACTTCAAAATAATTTGTTTCAGTGCGGTTAGTGGAATAGCTCAGAGAGGCAACTCTCGTAGTTTTAATTACGTTCACAGTCTGATCTAAGTCTTAATCTGTCAAAAATTCCACTAATTTCCCTACATTTTTGACAAGTTTTTGACATTGATTGTCGCTGAGATTGCGAAGTCGCAATCTCTTGCAATAAAAATGTTCTAAATCTGGATTTTAGACGTTTTTAATTACGGGAATTGGCCTTCTGGTCAACTGCTGTTGAAATCAGTGCTCTGGGTGGAATACCCCCTTTTTTGATGATTTATTATTCACATATTTTAGATCTTCAGTCATTTATGCACCAATACACAATTGACAAAGCCAGGGTTCCGTATGGGATAACGTATATTAAGTATATAAAGGGCTCCAACATAATTAGTTTTTTTTAAACAATCCTTGCGCCTCCCTTCGCGTGAAGGACGTAATTTATCCCACGGGAACGTGCCACCGGGATATAAAAATATCTTATGTCCTAACCCAGGTTATGGAAAAAGTTTTTCTTTTAATTTGAATATGCATACTATGCATTAGTATGGATAAGGAAAACAAGAAGTTTTAAAACACAAATGTCTTAATCAGAACTTGATTCAAAACGTGTTAAAAATTCGAAGAATTCAATTTAGCGATGTACGAGTATGTAGGTGACGACGCATGTTCGTAATGACAAGCTATTGTAGAATCTCTTGTTCAACACATCTGTCAATCTATATGCAATTTAAATTCTTGATAAAGTGAATCTTTGAGTAGTAGGTATACACAATAGGTATTATACGAGGTAAGTCTCTAGAAATTTATATGAAAGTTACTTGAACGATTGAATAACTATACAAATGCTTGGCAGCTATATAAAATACATTAAATTAAATGCATCATATAACGTGTTTTTCAATGAAACTATACATAAGCCCTGTTGATAAAAGATTCAAAATACTACGTAATAGTTGATCATCATTTTTTTTTCTGCAAGAAGGCTGATTCTGATAAGCAAGAGAGGTTACTCTCGGCGCAATTTTCACTCACCATTGATAACACCCACGTCATGACAAGGGTTGCTTTCATTAGCATTCCTACCTATCTACCTACCTGCTTAACTACTTTAATCAATCTACTAAGCCTTAAGATTTTTTCTTTTAGTATCGGATGCCAGAAGGTCGTAAAAGTTAAGGTCCTATTAAAGGCCAAACGCCTCATTGCTCGGTAATAGTCGCACGGTTTCTCGGTACAGTTTCTGAGGATAAATCCTCAGGTCGGGCTAAAGGTAATTGGGTTTCTGTGTCCGAGAAAGCCCCAGTTATACTTAGAATTAGAACAGTGTTCGATAAGCGAGAATAGTCTCCAGTAAAAGCATGGACTTTGTAGAATGTAGCCAGGCAGTCAACTGTTGAGTTTCCTATACTAATATTTTAAATACGCAAAAATTTGTTTGTATGTAGAGGGTAATCTCTGCTTCTACCAGATTTTGAAAAATGGATGGATTTGAAAAATATTTTTGGATTTGATAGCCCAAATCTTGAGGAAGACGGTATGAGTATGGCAAATAAAAGCTGAGAAAAAAGAAAAAAAGTCAGAAAGAACGGAACAGAAAGACGACGGGGTGGGTCGGAGGAACAAGAAATTTCACACGGACGAAGTCGCGGGCAGAAAATAGTTCACTATTAAATTGCCACTAGTGTGTACTTAAATTTACAGTATCCGAGCAGTAAGACCAAATGCATCGTAGAAGTGAAGCATCAATGCCACCGCAGTTGTAGCTACAGAACTCTTTCACTCCGGACCCACCATACCCCTGGCCATACCTCTGGGGGTAGGGTGGGACAGAACCATACCACCATAGTAGTGTTGGGATTTTAAAAAATAATTGTAAAATAATATCGGTCAAAAATACATTCTTTGTGGAAAAGTTCGTTTGGGAAAGTTTTACAGTCCTACAGTTCTTCCTGTCAGCAATAACAATGTTTTTCGGTTTTAATCGTATCATCGTAGCTATGAGATACAAAATAGCGAAAGTAACAAAGGCGCCGTAGAAACGGAGCTGCGCGTAGTCGTGCGTAGCTGCTTATAAGTGCGCGTAGCTGCTCGTAGCCGCTCGTAGGTGCTCGAAGCCGCTCGTAGGTGCTCGTAACCGCTCGTAGGTGCTCGAAGCCGCACGTAGGTGCTCGTGGCCGCGCGTATCTGCTCGCACTAACGCACATGCACAGTAATTTAGTAATTTCACATACAAATTCAAATGCTATATACAACAAGATATGTTGTACAAAACGTTGTACATAACTTTGTATACTTGTACTAGCTGACCCGGCTAACTTCGTAGCTTCAGAATTAATAAATGTTGTGTTAATTCATTAGCAGAATTAAATTTATTATCTACCTTTTTTTTTCCTGAAATTTTCCCATGTTTTATATAGTAGTTATTCTGCTATTTATCATAAAAATAAAAAAATCATAAAAATCGGTCCAGCCGTTCTTGAGTTATAAATGGTGTGACTAACCCGACCTTGTTTTATTTTTATAGATTGTAGAGGTATAATCCTAAACAGCAATTACCCAATGAATTACGTGTTTCATCTACTCAAAAATATCTTATTTTAAAAAAGCTACTAAGTACTTTAAACGTTTTCTGTTTAAAGCTGGTATATTTTATTAAAGACGTGGCAAAAGGAAAATTAACTCCTTTGAAGTATTAAAAACTGCTGCGCTTGGAAGGTAGTTAAATAGTATAAAAAATTTGCCTTTGACTACTGGCAAGGAAATAATGAAATAGGTTCTAAGAACTACTAAGCTTGTAAACTAGGTGTGGATATGGAATTAAAATGCTAAATAAAAAGAACAAAATATTTCAGAAAGAATAATTTCTAGTTGTTAGGTTTACCCCTATAGGTAATTTGTAATGATTTATTATCGTTAAATAACTACTGTCTTTGGCTGTTCTTATTGTGTCGTGACTAAGGGTGAATTTCACCAATGAAACTGAATGCAACCAACACATTTAAAGAGCTATTTATTTATTTAAACTTTCCCAAAAATATAGAAAGACAGACTTAATGCCTTCGGCATTCTCTACCAGTCAACCAAGGGAGGTGAAGAGATTATATGGCAGGTGCTTTGGATGAGAGGAACAATGATTAAAAAAAAAAACTATTGAAACTAGGTACACAAATAGGTTATAGTATACACATACATACTATTTACTATAATATATACATACAAATTCCAGGGAGAGAGATATTGAGATGACTCATAAGCTATCTAATCAGTGTCATAATTGTTGTGATTTAATGAAACTGACAGCTCTTAAATGCGATTTAGATCTGTTTATAACATACAATTAGTATACCTTGAAACATAGTTTCATTTCGCCCCAGGAATAATAATAAATAATAAGTACCTACTAAAAAACTGTGGTTTAACAAACTACAGTTAATACCTACTAACTAACATTGCTATCGTCCTGTAGTAGCCCCCTGAACGAAACCCCCCAAAAATGATTCCCCAGGATACACAACCAGAGCCATGTAACTACCTGATTCGGCTGTCCTAAGCAATAAAACCACATTGGCACCTCTGAAAGCCATAATTACCCATTCACACGTAACACACACCTTTTATCACGTACGAAACTAATCACGTACCGACTGAATACCAGATGATTTTTAATACATACTTTTTGTAAGTACGAAAGTGTCTGTGACTGTCTGTCACGTTTTACTGCAAAACTGTTCCATTTTTTTTTATAAATTTTGGTACGGAGATCGCTTGACCCATAACTAACACACTTACACTTTTAAATTCATCATCATCTGTTTAACTATGTTGGGGTCGGCTTCCAGTCTAAACGGATGCAGCTCAGAATACCAGTATTTTACATGGAGCGACTGCCTATCTGACCTCCACAGCCCAGTTACTGGGTAATAAGATACCCCTTGGTATGGCTGGTTGTCAGATTTTCGGGCTTCTGACTGTACCGACTGACGTCTGTTTAAATTATCACATAATTATGTGTGCAATGTGTTGTTCAAGTTTGTATAAAGGTCAACTTAAAACAAATGAGCGAATGCACGTTATATCCCCACTATACCAAATTTACCTTGTGTACACCGAGATAGATCATTCTTTCGTTGGTCTATCAAAAAATCAAATCATATTGCAAACATCTTGTACAGAGGCTGAAATAAAATTAAATGTTTCAGAAATGCATCCATATCTCAAATAGAGAAAATCATTCTCTTGTTTTGGTTCTATATACGTTTTGTCAAAAACCTCAAAACCCTCCTTGATAGTATCTAGAATCCTTGAAAGTAAGTCACCTATATTTTTTTTAGACCAATAATAATTACAGCTAATGCTGCATGGACATTTCTGGACCCTTTTTAAGCCCCTTCATTATCCTGAAAGCAATCTCTATTTTGTTCCATTCCTATCGATTGGTGTATTAAGATTAGAATTTGGGTCTACACAGGACTATAAACCTTAGTAATGGTCTTTTTAAGCCCCAGAAAGTGTAATTAAGAAGGTAATTGATGAAAAAGTAATGGTGTTTAAAAAGTTTATTAACGGCTGTGCTTTTTAGAGTTCCGTAACGGAACCCTATTACGTAATATGGTCCCGTTGCCACCGTCAGCCGTGACGTCGCAGAGCCGTCTTTTGAACCGTAATAGGTAGACACTTGAAATTTTCACAGAATGTGTTCTAATTATGACCGCTTCACAAATACTATATCAATAGTAATAAGATAAGGTAAAAATTAAAGGGAGACCTTTAATTTTTAACTTTTTTTTTTAAATGTAGTATTAAAATATTGTATTGTGGTACGGAACTCTTCGTGTGGGAGCCCGACTCGCACATGGCCGCTTTTTTTGCTGCTTTTTAGGAATTGAGTTCTTACATTTTATAAAACTTATTCACTGATTTTAGAATATCGAACGCCTTTACGGGTATATGGCCTGGCCATATATACCCCGTACATTGTGTATGAAATAAAGTCCCGATTCTTCGACACTGTGAGCAAGAGCAATTTTTCCGGGGTGTCGAAATATCGTGGAGTTCATTTTAACAAAATATGTTTGCAAATGTATTTAAGGAGAGAAGTTTGAAAGAGTATGTAGATAATAAAGAAAGAAAAATGCGTTTAATGACATTACATTGACATTAATCTATAAAAACAGAAAACAAAGATGTCAAAAGGGCTTCAGCTCAACATAATGTCAGATGACAACACAAAGTGTAACACGTGACGCTGATTTTCAGCTGCAACCCACGAGTGCCATACGCTATAAGCGAACAGTTGTATCTCTGAAATTAATACAGTTGAAAATTTTGACGGATAAACCAATGGACCACTCCATTCGTTTATCCGTCAAAACATTCAACTGTTCTTTCATCGTTATGAATATTTTGAAAGCCGGTTCAGCAGAGAAAATTAATAATTAAATTAATTACGCCAGACAAGGAAGACTAACGTCAAAAAGATATTGGATACTCTATCGTTATTATTTTTAACTTAGCAACAAATTGTTCAGCCCAAAATGTGTTCCTTAATCGATCTTGGTTAGAAACGGCAGCTCCGTTGTTATTGGAAACAAAACCGATTTACACTACGTCATTTTTATACCGGCTTTTCAATATCGGGTCCCTATCAAGATCAGGTGCCCTAATATTGTTTAGGGCTAGAAATAAATTTCGTATCGGGTCGTTTGGGGGACAATATATTGTAAACTACGATACCGCACGTCTCTTTTACGGCTTCGCTATAAAATGAATGACATGCTTTATCTTTTTCGAACACACGAAAATAGTAGCTAAAGTGCTAACTTATTTATACGATATTTTATGTTAGAAAGTAGGTATATATTGACTTCAAAGAAGTATCAAACTATGACCAACCAAAGGAAAAGATACATTATAATTGGGTCACAACCCAATTTTAATGTATCTTTTCCTTTGGTAAAGGCAAAGCGTTTGTCCTTGTTAATAATTATTGGAAAGAAGACAAGAAACTGGGATAAATGATCTCGTAACGAAAAAGGGTTATAAGCGTGTTGTGTTGCGACTTTTGTGGTGTTGGTTTCAGCAGCCAAAATATGAAGAGATTTGTTTATTTATTTATTTGGTTCACCAACGATTCAATACACAAGTTACATGCAAAATATTTTAATGAAATAGTGCAACAATCACTTACTGGTAAACTCCGCATGCATAAAGATTTAGGACTGGTGACACGTGATCATGCGACGTACAGTTGTCCGTGTGAGAAGCCTGACACTCGCAGCCTTCGGTAGTAGTAATTTCCCATTGCTTGCGTTTTAACATAAGTTGATGAATTGTGTAAAAAAATATCTGAAAAGTACCCAAGTTTTCAGTGAAGGTTCAAAAAATGCTTGTTATTGTTGCTATCCCAAAAAGAGTCTATACGAGTTCACGAGTTGATAGTATTACTAGCTTTTGTCCACGGTTTTGCCCGCATTAACGTCGGACTAAAAGTATCCTATGTGTCAATCCAGGATATAAACTATTTGTGTGCAACATTAAGTTTCCTCGGCCCGACAATGATTTATTATAGTATGATGTTGATGTATGATTTGTTTTTCATTTAAATCCGTTCAGTTGTTTTTGCAAACTTTCAAAATAAAATTAGCAGGATTTCAGGTATTTTATTTATAGCTGCTAAATCATACCTCAGATTTCTCGTTCGCTAAATATTTGTCTCAAAGTTTATCAAAAGGCCAACGGTGAACTTATCATATAAACATAACAGAAAGCAATATCTGTTTATTCTGATAAAATTATTTTCCGTTCTCGATAACGAACTTTGAAAAAAAGTCTCCTCGTTGCGTTACATTTCATGTTGCATCGCATTAATTAGGATGACATGTAATATGTAACATTTCACCAATCTTTACCTGCCATTAGGCTGGAAGTAAAACCGCGGACTAAAACCAACACCATAATTGCCTAACACACTTTCAATCTCAGTCTGAATCATTTTGAAGGATATCGCTAATCCATTGCTTCATATGTTCGAAAAGTTTGTCTGCTCAACAACATAGATAAGGCAATGAATGTTCTTGACCTGTCCAAATGAAAGCCTATTTGCTACTGATAGTGTGTTACGTATTACGCCGCAGTACGCAATCATTACACGTACCTATTTGTCGACTCATTTTACACATATACCAAAATTAGATTCCACTAAACATGCAGTGTCAAACAGCCCACTAAACAACACGTTTGAATGCATATTCACCGGAATATTAAACACGATAGGACAGTTAAATGTATTCCCGGGAACCCGTGCCTAAAATGAAATGGAAAAGTTGCTAATTCAACCACCGTGATGCAGTGGGACCAGTGTTGGCGAATTTCGTGTAATTGAATGGAAAATATGCCTGAATTATTCTAATTAGAAGCATGTGCAAATTGTTGTTATAATTTAAGTGTTTTTCATCTCCACGCTTTCATTTGGTTTCGTTTTTTGATTTGGTTGAATGGAAATATTTTATTAATTTATATATTAATTTGGGTAAATTATTTAATTACCAATGCTCTCACAACGGTAAAGGCAAACAAGAAACCGACATGTCCTAGAACTACAAATTCGAAGACATGTGATATCCAACACTTGCTTCGGGTCCGCGTCGTGAATACCGGCCCACTCCTCACAGAGAGTTTGCCTGGTCTCGGCAATGGGAAAATTACAGGCTGATATGCTTATTTGCATTCAAAAGTTATTTCGTTCTTGAATTAATAACAAACAAAAATACAAAGGTATGCAACGCGGGCTGTCGCTAAAAAGCAGCGCTGAGGCTCTGTCTCGTATAGGGTCGTAGCATTATGGTGAGCGTTGGCCGTTTTACGTGGATACGACGCATATTTTCACCAACTGGTTCTTTTTGTGTTTGTGTTCTTTCTATGAATCATGTTTACCGCAAATAAATATATTTTCTTGAAAGGAAACACATCAGATAACAGTAATTAAAACTTCAAGTTTTATTACATATACATTTTATTAATACCTACCTAAAAGCATTACGTTCGTTTTATACAAAATACAATTATACAATATAATCATTTATTATGTCGTTGCTAAACAGAATAGAATTATGCCTTACTAATGTACTTTAATATGAAAAATCGTAGATATATGTAATATGAAATATTATTGTTATTTTAACACGCATACAAAAATATTGGCACATGTTAGCAATTATATCAGAGTATTTAGTCTTCAGCCAGCCAAATGTCAGAGGTGCAGTCTCCTCCCGGGTATCTGAGAAAGATAATTTCCAAATGTAGATACCCACGGCAACATATCAAGCTATACATTTCCAGTATAAGCTGCCTTCTCATTGTGCTAAAAGCCTTTACAATGCGAGGTCAGCTAAAACTGGAAATGTATAGCTTGATAATTATGTCTTCGTGTAAACCTATTGTTGGTAAATGGTTTATTATTCATACACACTATCAAAAATGCTTACCTATTAGAAATAAAATATAATATATAGGCAGTTAGGTATATCGTATCATGGGGGCAGAAAACCTAGTAGAAAGATTTTCTTTTTCTAGGAAAGTTGAACAAAATAAGCATAATTATTAATGTAAAACTAATTAACGTTTTATTAAAAAAAAACGAAGGCTGGAGCAATGAAAACCAGAAGTGCCAGTGTGTATCATTTACCAGTGTCGCAACGCATTACGCAATATGTATCGCCTATATTAATGGACCAGTAAACTTTGACCTACCCTGACATCAAGCAATGGACAATACTTATTGTCAAACTTGTAACTTTTGAGGTTTAGAATACGAGTCTTTGGACTACTTTGTATTAGTGTGTGTATTTTGTCCATTTTTTTTGCAATGTGCGTCTTGTTTGTGCGGAATAAACAAATTTTTTTGCTGTTGATTAATTATTTCTTAACTCGAACCTAACTTCTAGAAATCTAGACACACTGAACAAAAAGTATTTCCAAAAACTAAAAACGACAAGTAAACTGAAAAAGGAACAACACGTGTAACTAAAAACCGAACACCAAACTAAACATACCCAGCTTCCATTGATACAAAATTTAATACAGGTTTAACGTTAAAAAGTTCGTAGGTACCTACCTCATTTCATGTGGCAAGGCCGGCCCGTCCGGTTCGTTCCCAAAGTGAACAAGAAAGTCCGGATCCAACTTCATGCCTCCATTCACCGTGTCCACGTCCAACTTTACTATCCACCCACCCTGGCGATACAATACAAAATGTATTTGAATTTTGCGGATTCCACCAGAAAATAATTTTCAGATTCGTTCCGGGAGGATTCCGGGTTATGTTTCGAATGGGAAAAATATTTGTGAATAAGAACTGTTTGTGAATTTATTTGTTATGCTTGATGAATCAGATAAATAGTATAAGGTAAAAGAATTGTCACTAAATTATTTGAGCACCATGTATCTATCACATATAGAAAAATAAAGCGATGACAGGTTAATTAATTAAATTAACCTGTCATCGCTTTATTTTTCATTGTTTTTACCTATTGTGGTAAAGTAATTTTGTTCTAGGTGCATCGTCTTCACATATCTATAATTTTAGAATGATTGCAAGGAAATTGTAAAACATTTTTATAAGAGCAACGGTGGAGTTTCTTGCCCATTTCATTCTTTTCCATACGAAATGTACATTTTGACGTTCCAAAGTGCTTTAAATTTATGTGCCTATTTTTGAAATAAATGATCTGGCTTTGACTTTTTCAAACAAAGGAAAATACATTATTGAAACTAATTGAGCTTAATAAAAAATGATGTTTAAATTTTTAAATTAACCGCAGTTCAAATTGCTCTGAAACCATGTTCCATTAATTAAATCATAGCATCAGACCAGCATAATTGATTAACAACATCCTTCTTTCGCTTTTAATCTGAAAATGATATTCATCCCATAAAATATAATTCGAGCCTTTTTCAGATAATATTAAAGCAAAAAAAGAAAGTTCGTACTTGGTTTAAAATTACAGCGGCTGTCAGTTATTTGTATGACAAAATATGCGACGTGGCTCATGAATTATTCATTCATCCCAGGTGACATATCTCACAAAATGTATCTTACAAAAATAACTTTATTTTTGTAGAACATTGTATAAAGGCCGAGGACGTAAATAAGACGGGGGTCGAAGGTTTTGATATAAGAGATAAGGGCTGTTTATTGCGGTCTGTGCTGGGGTGAAAGTGGACATAACCTAATAAAATACTTTGTCTACAGGCTTCACATTCTCGGCCGCGTGACTTTTAATAAAGTCCCCGCGCTCTACATTTTTGGGATCCGCTATGGGTTAAAGAATTTTGTAGTTAAAATCTGTAGAATTTTTAGCTAAAGGGTTATTTAGAATATGTGAACTTAATACTTCACATGTTTTATAAAAATTAATAAAATAATAATAGTATGTAAACAAAATTCACTTAACCCTAATGGGTGTTTTAGCTTTTCCGGAAGGGTGATACAAAGACAAACATCAAGTTAATAAATTGGAGGCAGGCGTACGTGACGACAGTTTAATACTTATCTTTGTCTTTAAAAACGTTTTGGCAATAAAACTAAAATAGGGCCTTACCTCTTGAGTCATTTTTGGGTAAAACTGTTTGTCCCACGGAGAAAACAAGGAGGATGAGACATACAGACGCTTTCCATCAAGAGAAAGTTGCAGCATTTGAGGAGAGCCTTGTAATTTCTTGCCTTTCACTGTTACCAGTTCAGGTTGTACAAGTACCTGTAAATACAAATTATGAAGTAACTAGCACGCATAAGTTTCGATCCTGTGAGAATATCGGTATAAAAACTATCTTATGCCCTTTCCCGGGACTCAAACTGTCTCTACAGTAAATTTCATTTTAATCGGTTCAGCGGTTTCAGCGTGAAGAGGTAACAGACAGACATAGATAAAATAGTATATTATATAAGTATGGATAGTGTGATTATAACAAAACTGTTGCTTTAGTGGTCGCAAGTGCTACTTTTGAGAATGAGGTCTTGGGTTCGATTGCCAGGTCGGGCAAAGTGTAATTGCGTTTTTCTATCTGACATTTTTCAGTAGCAGCCCGAAGTCTGGATTTATGCCCGGTCGATGGCAATAGGCTCGCCCATTACATGGGACTTAAGGCATTGATTGCCAACGCGGTCACCGGTGACCGCGAACAATAGATTTTCTATTGTGTCTGTTGTCTGGCAGTCAACGTGTTAAACAAAACTGGTGATATGTGAGTGGGTGTACCTACAATAAAACCCCTCTGTCTAACCCTTCGGGGATTACAGGTATGTTATTACAAGAGGGGCTTGTGGCTAAGTAATAACAGCCACACGGTTCGATCAGGTTAAGCTACGCTTGCCACGGTTAGTCCGTGGATTGGTGACCACCACATACCAAGACCCCTCCGTGCCTCGGAAAGCACGTTAAGCTTTTGTTCCTGGCGTCATTCGTAGATCTTTGACAGTCGTTACGGGTCGTCAGTAGCCCGAAAGTCTGACAACCAGTCTTACCAACGGGTATTGTATTACCCAGTAGCTGGGTTGTGGAGGTCAGATAGGCAGTCGCTCCATGTAAATTACTGGTATTCAGCTGCATTTGGTTAGACTGGATGCCAACCCCAACATAGTTGGGAAAAGTTTAGGCAGATGATGGTACTTATGTTATTATAATTTGAGATAAATAACTGATAATACGCAATGTAATCGACACTAATGATAACTGTATCAATGACAATATAAGTGCCTACATACAATATTAATCACGCGACTTTTATCAAGACGAATGAAAAAGTAAACAAAAATGATCAAGCACTTTATAGCAATACCAAAAATGAGTGAAATTATGTTAATAAAATGGAAACTTCTACGACACTCACAAATGGAACAAACGTTGAAAGTAATTAAGCAAACATCAGAGGCTAAAAACTTTAAATGAAAAGAGTGACGAGGCGAAAACGCAATTGTGGAAAGTCATGAGGCATTCATTTGAAATATTACAATTGGAAGAAAGGAATTTCTAACCTTCGACTCTCTGTCCTCGATCAGTTTAGTGTTAGGGTCTGAGGCGATAACACCTCCAAGCGGAACTTTTGCAGTCAATTTCGGGTGTTCAGGATCCGAAATATCATATTGTCTCACTTCACCATGTAACCAGCAAGAACCATATAAATATTTGTCATCCAAAGATATTATGATATCTCCCAACAAACCTGAAATATGATAAAAATTTTGTATTCCACTGAAACATCAACTGAAATGCAGCGAGAAAAGTTTTAGACTTCATAAAATTTGTACGTGTGGATCACTTAGATTTATGATTTGAAGCGATGGAAAGCGCAATTTTTCAGCAGCTGTATGAATGGCTGAGGCAGGTTAGGAGAATAAAAATGTACCCAAAACTTGTCTGTTTTCGAAGTTTTATGAAGCGAAACAAAACATTTACCCGAAAGGAAATGTTGAGTAACTAGAGAAAAATAAAAGAAAAACAAGATAAGTTACCGTTAATCTCGGACTCAACGCCATCCTTGGAAAGTTTTTTCGCTGGTATGTCGATGACTTTATCGGCTTTCCACGTTCCGTCTGATGTTTTGTAGAACCTAAATAAAGTTAATTGAAAGCTTTTATTTCGTTTTTTCTTTTAGTAGCTGTGAAATATTCACAGAGATCCGTTTCCTTTCGATCTACTTCTTTCGTAACTTTGCTGTTGTGAGGCAGTCGTGCCGATTCCCTTGTTCACAAACTAAATTAAATTTTAGTTCAGTAATGCTATTCTGTAGAAATCTCACCGTGAAAACTTAGGTAATGTGAGCTGTCAATAGTGTCATCAGGTGGAATGACAGCTCACTTTAAGCTCACTTCACCAAGTTATTTCGGTGATCTTTTTACAGAATAGCAGCGCAGTGCATCTTTTCTTTTTTATTTAAGAAAAGGACAGAAGATACATTTTACTTTAGTCCTGTCAAATCAATCAGCGCCTGACACTAATCCATACAAGCACATACAAGTTTAGACATGATTAAAAACTTGACTACTAAAATTAAGTCGGGTGCTGTCTAGTATTAATTTGTACGTTGTTGTACCTTTTTTCATTGTATATTCTTATAAAGTAGGTCTGGTGTAAGTTGTGTTCTTCTTATATCTATGGTTGTGTTACAAACTGTTAATTTTAGATACAATAAATGTTTTATATAATTTGAATTTAAAGGGATCGCGGAATAAAGCCAAATCATATATTTTAAGTAGGTCAATAAAAGGCACTTTTGAAAGTCAAAAATAACAAGAAAATAGAATAGAATAGAATAATTAAACAGAATAATTAAACATTGTATTTTTTTAATTGATTCTAGTTGTCTCTTCCAAAAGGTAGTTGCATATGGAGAAGAGTAGGCAAGAAACTTCATAGCTCCTCTTTTGAAATGTTTATCCCCAAATAAAAACAGGTAATACCAAAAGAAACCCAACGTTTAAAACTCCCACAAAGTTGTAATAACAGAAATCCTTGTAAATCTCGTACCTGTAAATGTTTGCGTACAATGCACACCCAACAAATCCCTGCGCGGATTTGGGATCATGGAGAAATCTGATCTCGAGGGGTGCGCAGCCTTCGGGGCCCAAATCTATGACTTGCTGCAGCTCGTGCGTTGACCATTTATAAATATTCAACGAGGTTCCGTAATGGTCCTTGTTGGCTGCATCTTCTTCGTGAAAACCACTGGGGAAGTAAGTATTTACTTTAATTTTCGACACAGCCTTATTTAAAGAAAGTACGTCTTACTAATAAAATTCTAAACCAGGTTAAAAGAACCTTTGTTGTTTCTCATTTAGTAAGTGAAATTGTTGACGACAAAAAATAAGAACTTATCTTTTTAGTAAATTGTTAGAGCCAGGTGAAGATAAAAAAATATTAAGCTAAAGAGAAAATACTCAAAAGACCCAAAGAGCCCTTAGTTAAATGACATCAGTAATAAAGGAGATTTAAATAAAATATCACACAAAGCTGCTACTAGAGGCCCTCGCACAGACGCGGGATGGAAACGTACCGTAAATTAGATCGATTTTCAAATCTGCCGGATTCTATTTGTGGATGTGTTTGTATAATGTTTAAAACGGATGTGTATATGTAATCTATATAAATAAATATAATTGAAATGTCTGTGTGTAATTTCAAAATTACAGCTTTTTACTAAATGCATATTAAAGTATAAACGGTACCTCTAACAACCATTTCTCTGACCATTTGTTCCGGCTAATCTCCAAAACGGCTGGGCCGATTTTGACGGGACTTTTACTGACAGATAGCTGATGTTGCAAGGAGTAACTTTTATCTTAAAAAATAAATAAGGTTACCGCAAAAAAAAAACTTAAATTGAGAAAAGAGATTCTTTTTTTCAATGGAGCAGTGGCTACCTACACCTTCTCTGCATTACACATACATCACATAGCATTTGGGTTTATTTTTTTGCGAGAGGCACAATTAGTATCACCCATAGATATGAATAAAGTGGTAAACTAAGTAAATATTATGTTCGAAACAGGTATTTTCAATTTAAAAAATCGTTGGAATTCACTTTACCGAGGTCAATAATATCGGATGCGTTATTGCAGTATCTCTTTTCGACGACTTAGATGACTTAGACTTACGACGAAATCGAAGTAAAGGACGCTTGCGTTCATCCGTCTTGCGATATTCTGACATGAGGTCATAGAATATTTTATATTGGGGTCGGTACATGTCTGACGGAAAATGCGTCGAGCGTAACTTCGATTGCGTCTATTTATTCGATCGACGCACTAACGCATCATCGGTTGAGTGTGAAAGGTTGAATGTTTCATCATATAACAGACAACTGTTCAAGCGTTACGCGTCAGATATGTACCGACCCTTAGGACGCATACGATCTTACACCATCGATCAATAATTGATCGTAGTCTTACACACACCACGTTAATAACTTGTAGTGCGGATGGGAGGCCTGTATTGTTGGTTTCACGCACACGTTAGAAATATCGGAAGATAAAAATGCAGTTGTGGGGGAGAGCCTTTATTCCGCGAGTTTGTGCTAGGCCTACTGAGCTTTAGCTATAATAACTTTATTAGGCCTGATCTTCATAAAGGACTAGATTATGTACATTCAAATGAATCAACTCCTGTAGTGTTCAGCGTAACAACGTATTTTTCGGAACGGCCTAAAAAGGTTTCAAATTGATTTTTGTTCTAGAAGAGACACTTGACGACTAGATAAATAATTAAATTCAATTATGTTGGCTAAGTGAGTCTGATGCTGTGTATTTCGGGAGCTGTTTAACTTCGTAATGTAGGTAATCAGTCACCTTGAGAATATTGATAAAAATACTTTATAAATTGTCGATATGAATAACGGGTGTAAAAAGACACTTAACGAAGCCGAGAGACACTAATACTCCAAGTCATTTTAATCTTTTTTTTGTACTTGAAATGACCATACCTGAGAACCTTCTGGTTGCGGAAATATTACGGTAGTAAACAACGATTTTTCACACCAAAAATGTAAGTCGTTTCCCAGCAATTATTTTTACACAAAGTTACTTAGTTTGACGTACAGAATGAGAAGGTGACGGCTATGTGGTCTTTTTACATCCTGTATTATTTATTATTATGAGCCTGTTATGTCTCACTGCAGGGTAAAGGCCTCCTTTCCGTCTTTCCATTTTTTCCTGTCTCTTGCTACATCTGGCCAATCCTTTAGATAGGCGTCCAATTCGTCACGCATCATACACATCCTGTATATCTATGCAATTTAATATAGGTACTCACGTCTTGAACCTTTTAGGTGTACCCCACTCAGTAGCAAACATCACATCGTGATATGGCTGGTACCAGAAATCGTAGCCAAACTTGGCCAATTTATTTCCCTTCGTCCACGTTCCTAAAAAATAAACGAACGATTTACGTTTTTTGTGTACAATATGTCGCCTATTAAGTCGCCCCTCTGCTAAAACTGTGTAAAGGCGCGTTCACAATTCACCTGTCATTTCCAAAGTCTTCGAATCGATGAGCACAAAATCCCCTTTTCCATTTTCGTCTTTATCTCCCATCGTCGAAATCATGATTTCGCCAGTTGCCAGGCAGTGCGTCGTGTGCGGGAAACTGCAGTTGAATGACCTCATCTTGGAGCCGTCGATTACCTGGTAATGAGATTTTCGCTATGAACCCTCCTATATAAGGGAGCTGAGAGAATGAGGTCTTTAGCAATTTCCCTGATAGTAAGGGATTTACATTTAAGTTGGCTTTGTCGGAGTAAACTTTTAGGCGAAGCACCTTTTTAGTATTTGCCTTGTTGTGCAAAATTTTTGAGGGTAACTCCAAAATTTTGTACAAATGTCAGTCACATTTCTTGATTATTTATTTATTTATTATAGATAAACAGTCTGAAGTTTCGTTTAAAACCTCATAATGGATTCATATTTAAGACCTAAGAGATTTAAAATTCTGAGTGGATCACCAGAGCACTGCAAATATTTATAAACTTCAGCGTCTATGTGAAGTGTGAAAAGGACAAGCAAATGTCTAACAGCCAATATAACGAGTTCGCGAACTCTCTGGGTATAGTTGGAATGTTACAAGTTTAACGACAGATTCGGGATGAGTTTGAGAGAGCTAGTTGGGAAAATTTCGCCATCGAACTATGTGACGCTCCAAGCAATAATTATGGCGGTCAATGGGCAATGATCGATGAAAATGGGAGATTATTTGCGGAGAGAAATAGTTTAGGGAGGCTAGTAGTTTCCTCCCCTATTGGGGTTATTGTCCGCTATTATGCTTGTCCAATTGAGTTGAATCTTGTTTGTGATTGATTTGATCATGAATTAGTAACCAATTTTGTATTTTGAGCGTTCAGTTATTTTATTTAATCGTCACGAATCGCAATATACAGTCCATTCAGTTATTTTACCTTTGATATTTTATCACTATCAATCAGTACACACACAGTAATAAGATAGTCGTTAGGTTGCTTCAACGGGCAAGTCTGTCAAAATAACAGTGATCTTTATTTTCATTACATTATGGTTGCTGTTAAGTTGCTGCTGTCAGAGTTAAAACTACTGTGAACGGACCTACCTACTATGGAAAATTTATTTTATTTATTTTAAAGTTTTTGGAAAACTTACAGCTAAACATTTATGCATGATTGGGAATAGCAGAAATAAGGCCGATTACATGTATTCATAGATAAAAGAAAGCTTATAAAAAACAAAAAAAAAATTGAGAAGGTAGGTTGAGTAAAAACATTAGCACACATCACAGTATTATAGGTAAGGTAGAAGTGTGTTTCAAACAGCGTACGATGTTATCCATTAGTTCACAATGATCAAAAAAGAGATCACAAAGAGTCCTTTTTAATTTTGAAATGTAGGTTGGTTGATTTTGATATCTTAGGACAAAGCAAAAGCTTCCAGAGATTGCATGTAAAAAAAGAAAGGAGTTCATATTGTCATAATCTCTTTGCGTAAATTGAGAGGGGTTCCCAGTTTATTAAATAGTCGAGCTCGGACTTAAGACCTTTCGATCGGAGATTCCATCTTGAAAATTAGGCTTTACTGCTCCTTTGGGTTATAAAAGTATACTCTTATAATCTAAATCCTAAGCTTTACTGGCTTCAAGCAGCTATATTAATTTATTTACCCTATTCCCAGAAAATAAATATTGACTTCACATATTTTTAATAAAGACAAAATAATTATGTACCTAAATAAAGCAGGGTATTTGTTGAAACAAGAATCCCTTTGAAGGACGCAAGATGATGTAATATGCAATTTATGAAGAAATTTATTTACTCAACGCTTACTTGGAGCGAGGTTATTTTTTTTTTCTATAATAAAGCAAAAGCGTTTGTCTGTTTGTTTGAACGCGCTAATCTCTGGAACTACTAGTCGGATTCGAAAAAATATGTTCGCATTTGCTAGTCCAATTCTTGTGGAAGGTTATAGGCGAACATCACGCTACGATCTTAAAGAACAGGAAAAAATTTAAAAAGTTAAAGAACGCTAAGCGAAAACGAAGTAATATCGCGAGGATGCGGACGAAGTCGTGGCCAGAAGCTAGTTTCATATAAAATTGCATTTTAATAATGTAGTGGAGTATTTTATTCTGAATCCAGTTAAATAGACGGTCGAGTGGAAGATAAGTTTTGATGTTATTTATTTAAGTTAGTTTTATTCAAGCTTGGGATTTTTATTGAATTTAAATAAAATAGATCAACCAATTTATGTTTTCAAAAAGAACTTTAGTATTTGCGTTGTAGGTTCATAATAGTTGGAGGTCGTATTGATTTAGACTTAGACATTTTTAGTTTTTCTGCTATGCCAATTCTTGTAAGTAATTTTTACAATCAACATCTAGTCGATGTTTTATCTAGAAGACAAACAAACTTCAAAAACTTGCCTTAAATGTAGGGTTATTTTGACAGATTGAGACTGGACTGTGAACGTTCTTATAATACGAGAATTGCCCAGGTTTCATGCTCTGTGAATTGCCCCTCTGAAGTGGTGTATCAGGAGCCTTTAGAATTTTGCTGATAAATGTGTTAAGCCAATCCTTAAAACAAATTGCTTCATCGACATAAAAGAGAATCAACACGCTTTCAGCAGTAATGTGTTCACGCGATTCTCTTCATTATCACTCAAGAAAATCAAACAAACTCAATCAACCGGATTAAACAAAAGCCTCTTTTTCCTGATTCGATTTTTGCCAATAAATTGATTCGTAAATCTGCATTCAGCGTAAAACAACAATTTACTCCTGGAACAGCAGTTTGTTTCAGTTTTTTCGCTCTGGCAATAAAGTTGTAATTGCCACTGAAAATCCGAAACATAAAAAGCTAAGAATTAAAAAACTTTCCTAGATCTGTTGACATAAACATTCAGTTTTATGATCAGCCTCTACCATTTCAGTAAAACACGTACAAACTCCCGAACTTCGTACGACTGCAACTGCATTTTTAAGTACCAAAACAAATTGTTTACTCTTCAATCTTCGACGTGGACGCTTGGATACCAAGCCGATCGTAAAATTGGACCATAAATCTAACAAACAATCTAGAAAAAACACGGTTAAGTGCTCCGTGTTAGAATTTAAATTACGGTCGACGAACGTTCAGGAATCCTGAATGGACCGTAAATTGGGTCCGATATTAATTTATCGATAGATGCCTTAATCACTCTAATACATAGCCTTTCCGCAAATTAATATTGCTGGTGGAAATCCAGCACTTTGGGATGTATTTGGATGAACATTTTTTTAATGTCAGAAACAGATCCTGAAGGCTTGAAACTGAAGGATGTCTTGTCATTCTTAAGTATCATACCTGAAAATGCTACCACAATAATCAAATATTTTATTAGCTAGTAATGGGTAGGTAAATAAAAAATATCCATAATAACTTCTGCCCGCGACTTCGTCCGAGTGAAACTTCTTGGTCCCCCGACCCACCCCGTCACATCGCATCACCTTTTTTGTTTGTGCGCGGTGGCGGCTCTTGAATCCTCTTGGATTTCCTTCATCGTGGGGGTGACAGAGGGGCATGTCAAAACCACCGCGTTGTTCCACCTCTGCCTATGGCCGGGGTGCGGGATTAGCGTAAGCATTCACCGCTCATCTGCGCTATTAGGTACTTCGTTTTCGCTTAGCTTCCATTTTTTGTTCGGCTTCTAAGCGTGATGTAAAGTAGCCTAGATTACCTTCCTCAAGAATCAGGCTATCAAATGTAAAAATAATTTTTCAAATCCCACAGACAGTTTCAGAGATTACCACGTTCAAACAAACTGACAAATCTTTATTATTATTAACTAGCTGATCCGGCGAACTTCGTACCGCCATCTATCGAAATCAAATTCTCAAGATATCACCAAAAAAGCCGTTCCATACAAAATGTATGAAAAAATTAAACATCTTTTTTTTCGTTAATTTTTCCCATGTTTTAATAGTTATTCTGCTATTCAGGGCGGCGACAAATCAAACAAATCAAAGATCATATAAATCGATCCAGCCGTTCTTGAGTAAGTTGAGATAAATGATAATCCGACTTTGTTTTATATTAGTAGTTAATATATTAAAATTTACAGACTCCGACTTCAAATGAGACATAAACCAGTAAGTATCAAATCAACCCAAACTGCGAACAGAACTAAATTGACTTTATCCTACCTCTGGCCCCGCTCCACAAACCTGTTGTTTGTCCACACTTCTGTAGTCTAAACTGTCCTGTATCTTTGCACCCATTGTTAAACGTAGGTATACTTTCAAGGTATTGGCAAGGAAGTTTATTTACTGCTCCGAGATGGATTCTTTGCGGATCGAAATCCATTCTTCACTTACTAAATGTTTAGGTAGGATATTGATAGTTTGATTCCAGTTATTTAGCGAGTGAAGTTGAGTGTCGAAGATTGTAAAGCCTGATTTGATGGTTCTGCTTAATATGGAATGGAGCGGTGGTGGCCTGGTAACGGCCGTGACTTACGATTTGTAGATCGTGGGTTCGACCCCAAGTAGGCACTTTACTTTGTGTAAATTATTTCATCACCACTGCTCTCATAACAACACACACAAACCTTGTGAGGAAACCGGCATGTCCTAGAACACAAAATCCGCCTACCCGTCCCATCAGTGGGAACATTATAGGCTGGTTATACTTGTCAATAAATAAAAGGTGCATTTGTAAAAGGTAATTTTAATAATATATTATATCCAACACTAAATTCCTCTTAAAACTGACTGCATGTTTTACTGACTGTTTTAAAACTGTTGGAATGTCTGTTTTTCTTATACCACTTATATAAGCTTGCTGAAATGGGTGACATCATTAATTTTGGCTACTTTTACGGCCGCTTTCAATATTCGATCGTGAATTTAAGATTCTTAGGAATCCAGATTTTATCTGATCCCTCGATTGCTGCTGAATCTGCATTTCAATATGTCGATCTCGTCTCCGAATCCAAAAAAAAAAGGGATTGGTCATAAATTTGCGTCCTCCTTAACGTTTTGTTTCAAGCATTCGCAGTAAAAGTACGTCAGTGATATTAATGAGTAAAATCGTGGTTATTTTATTAAAGCTATCTATTTTATGTATAATCACAAGACATTGCATACACAGTAACAACTAAATGCGAAGTCGCAACGGGAAAGTATTTTAAAATAATATACGTCGAGGACTCGAGGTTAAAAACTTAAAAAAAGTTTTGTTGAAAAGTAACGGAACGTCACTCGTCAGTCAATCAAAACGGAACGTCAGTTCGACATTGACAAAATTAGGTATTATCATTCATGCACGAGTTTGTTTGTTTCTTCGAAATATAAAATTTGTGCAGGACAGCCGATCGCATAGTTTAAGCCATGGAATTAATATGTACTTACGTACAACTGGAAGGTTCACTCTGATTATAAACGCGAGCCGAAAGAGAGGTTTCAAAACTTTACCCGTCCTTGTCTAAGTAGGGTGACCATATTTTATGTAAGTAATAGGTCGGTACATCGGATTTTACTAGGCCACCTTTTTTGATGCTGTTTATGTTACATAACTTTTCATCAGCACCTAGTAGCATGACATTTTCAATCGTAATCACTAGGTATATCTTTAAAATTACAGCGATCATTCACGTCATCATTTTCCATCTTTTCTCCCAACGTCATAAATTATAAGGTGTAGACAAAAGCACTTACTAGCATGTTTACACATACCTACATATGCATTATTATCCAGTGGGGATTTTTCATGTTTATATTCCTGAAATCCTCTTGAAATTTGCTATAAGGTGGGGATTTCAGGAAAGAAAAACATTAAATCCCCACCAAGGGTGTTTCGTCGGTGGGAATTTGAGAAATAATTCAAAACGAGTAGAAGAATAAGTGCTTCTGTCTGCACCTACTAAGTATATTTTATGACGTGACGTATTTCATTCCAACGGAGGCCCCTACCTATAGCGATGAACGCGATGATCGTGTCAATGCGATAGGTGATGGGCCCAACACCCATAGCCCTTCCTTCAACATGTTTAACCAGCAACAAAAAATGTTATAAACAGCTATCTATCTCTATCACTCTTTGAGGGTTTGATTGCGCTAGATAGTTGTAAGGAACATTTTTGCTGTCGGTGCGAACATAGGGTTGTAAGGATATTTGTACACTTTCAAATAAAATAATAGACAATATATAGAAACATACGTAGTATTTATTGAATGACAGAATAAGTTCACGCCTAGGAAATAAAACCCTTTATCGAGGAACCCTCACAAGTGGACATAATTATTAAACATTGCTAAATAATATAGTTTAGTGTAGTTTTGTTTTTTTAGTTTTTACCTCTTCAAAATTGTTACATTTTTGTTTACAAATATTAAGAAGTGACTTTAAATTATTAATTTTTGTATCTCTTCTTTTGATACGTTGCTTCATAATTTTTACCTCCCGCTTTAACTCCGCTTCTCTTGATGACACAGACAATGAAGGTGTTTGGGTTGATATATCTACTTGTAATTTTATTTTTTTAGTCGGTGGACCTTGAGAACTTCCTGGTTTAACATTTTCAGCATCAGAAGAAGCTACTTGAATAACACTCAAAACTTGTAGTCTTTTCTTTTCAGATAAGATCTGGAATAAAGATTACACACATTAGTAATTAAATAATATTAATTTAAGGGGAATCACTTATACATTAAAGTACAAACTGTACAAATGTTATAAGTAATAATAATAATACTTATAATTTTTGTAATATGTAGATAATAATTTAATATTTTTGTAGGGCTGATGGTGGATTTATGGAATACTGATCAAGTGATCAGATTCTAAAAATATGATGATGATACTAGTGATGTACAGTAGGTAGGTACACATATAAAATCGAACCAAGCTCCACTGGTAAATATTCAAGTAGGGATCTATCCTGTTTTAGTTTTATCTAGTTATTTCAAACAAGAAGTACATAAAATTAACAGCAATTACAAACTAACATACTACCTTAGGAAAAACAGATGGTATTACTCCAGGTTTAATTTTTTTCCGAGCTTCTGTCAGGTAATCTTCGGGTTTGAAATGCAAGCTACATATTACGGAGTTATCTGTCAGCTTTCCAGGAATAAGCTCTAACCAATTTCTTCTTATTTCGGCATTCGATAGCAATCTAGAAAAAATAAATGATTTGTTGGGTTCGGATTTTACATTTATTATGTTCACCCTATTTAATACAAAAACATAAACTCACCTATGACAGGATATTCCACAACCAGGGTAAAATTCTTTATGACACCCACTCACAGCACAGAAGGTATTCACCATTTTTCAAAAAACAACAGTCTCATCGATTCTCAAATCGCATCAAAAGCTTCTGAATAAAACACTCACAACAACGAACGAGACGCCATTAAATTACATGAATCAGCTGACATGACAACCAAATTTGGCGGTATTGCTAGTAACAAATTTATAATATTTACTAAATTACCTACGGTGCTATTGTGAGAAATATTTTTGTTTATAATAAGTAAACCTTTATGCGAAAGTAATTCGTTTAAGTTCATAAGCGGTACCCACATAAGTTTATCATATTGCAAATAACTACGTTTTAATTTTCATTTCATACAATCTTATTCTACTAAAGGAATTACATATTTTACATGGCAATCGTGCGAAAGAGACACAACGAAGCTTAAGTTGTTCTCTCTCGAGACCGTTTTTTAATGTGTATTTGGATATTCTAAAAACGACGATATTTTCTTACAAATAGAGTTCAATTTAATTTGACAAAATTTCACCAGTAAGCCTTCCAGTTGTACGTAAGTACATATTAATTCCATGGTTTAAGCTAATAGTGTGTTATTTTTATCTTTGGGCAACAAATAGGTACGATAATATAGATAATAACCATTTTTAGAAAGTAGATGATGCCAGATGTTTGAAACTCTACGGCGTTCGGGGACTTTCTTATTGCCGAGCCTCGTAGTAAAATTCAGTTTTATTAGTTGCTTAATGTTTTGTTAGTTGAATGTGAACAAATATTATTGCCTGCGACCATTCTTACAAATATGCATTTTTTTACAAATATTTTTACAAATACAATTATGCATCCCAATCCGATAACTGAGCTAATACTTCAAGATCACTATCACTATCACTTGAAAATATTTCCATTTTCACGTTTTTGCACAGTACAATCGGTCGATATTTGAGGATCGCAAATAAAGATCAATAACGTTCAAAAATAGATTTGTCAAAATCAGAGATCGGTTATAGAATACGGATAGCTGTCACTTTCATACAAATACCGATCTAAAAATCCGATCCGTCCTCCCAAAGATGGATTGAAAAAAAAGATCGGCATATCGAGTTTTCGATCGGTTATTGAAATACTAAAAGTAGGAAATGGATTCAAATATCAATCTCGACCGGCAAATTAAGGATTGGGATTGAATATAGAAAGCGGCCGTTAGAAGTTAGTTATAACGAGAAACTATTTCCAAAACGGGAGCGCCACAACCCGCGCCCTTCTGGCGGAAACGCCCATTCGGCCAATGAGGGCGATTTAAAGCTTTTAGAACATTCTAGAAGCTTCCTTTAAAAACATAGATACGACGCGCACCCTTGTTTTGACATTAGCCGAGTGACGTCCGTCAACTGGGCTGCGCACCGAAAAGGGATTCTCTGTTTATACAATAATACGAAACTTTATCTTTGTGTATGTTACAATTTCAATAATTTATGAATATTTTTCAGTCACGTAAATCAAATTTACTTGCTACTGATATTCATCCCTGCTTTTAAATAAATTAACTACTTAAGCGCACGTTCATATTCCCATCTTTTCTATGCAAATAGCGACCTAATGTACTACTCACCAAACTCAGTCTTAAAGCTCATATTTGCAAAGCACTCGAAAAATAATCTAGAGCACTTAGTTGGTAATCTTCCCGTGATAGTTCAAGTATCAATCAAGGCAATTAGGGTCTTATCGGTGTATGGAGATGAGAGCGAAGCAAAGCTGAACGTGGGTTGTGACTTTAACTACTTTTATTGTTAAACTTAGACTAGAATTTTTATTTTGGGAAGGATATCTCTTTGAAGTACCTAATATAACAGTGGAGTAGGAAAATTCTATAGGTTCCCTGAAAACATAACAAAGGAAATAGGAATAAGCTTTTGTCGTTGTTGTTAAAAGATATAAAATTTATTTGGTTGGCGATTGACAAATTGTAATTTTGTTTCGACTTGATGAAACTTGAATTAGTAACATGTTTTAATTATTTGAGAATTAAGTATATATTAAAATTTCAACCATTCAAATAATAACAGAGCAATGATTACAGAATTAGGAAAGTAAGCACTTTATTAATATGTAGATAAGAGTACTTTTATTACCATTTAAGCTCATTCACTTAACGTGTCTGGAAAATGTTTCTTAATTTTAGATTAGCACTTATACCAAGTTTTTTACAAGATCTAGAAAAGTGATACAAATATTATTTGAAATTATAAAACTTTAGTTCAACTTTTTATATTTTCCTGAATTCTAGAAAAGTATCTAACTTAGATTCATTCCGGTCTGAAAAAGTACCTTAACGGCAAAATTCGTCGAATACGATCATTTCTTAATTTGAATTTGAATTTAAATAAACTGTGACATATATTGCTAATGCTGAAGACAAGAACTATAAAATAAGAAAATAAGTTGTGACTTTATGGTTCTAGTCGTACTTACATGAAATTCATTCACAGTTATTTTAACTCTGATTTTGCGTCACTGTCAAAATCACAGTGGTCTTTTTAAATCATCTTTTTAAAAAAGAATTGATGAGAGTAAGGGAAGAGAGAGTGCACCTGTGTCTGCGCACACTTGTGCACTATAATGACTCCCGCGCCGAAGGCTGGTCTCCGCTGGGTTCGGTCGCCATGGCCAAAATTCGGTGTGGAAGACTTTATAGGTACCTTTCAGTCTTTTTTATTGTGTCATACTGAATATCACATATTTTTTCTGTACTGTACTGTACTGGCTAATCAGTAACTTTCTATGTGAAAAAAAAAGGTTCTACTATATCCACTCAAAAGTACAAAGTACCCAATCCCCACTTACTTTATGCATCTTTGGTTTCCGAGGGTCCGAGCCAACATCCACGACGAAAACCTTCGAAGATTTCAAAGCAGGCAGAATAAGGAGGTCCCTCTTGAGAGAAGGGTCGTCATAGCAACTGGAGCAAACGTTCCACCCACTGTGATGGAGCTCGTCGGCGGTACTACCAGTATGAGTACGTGTGATCACCTGTAAGCATTAGGAGGGATTAGAATTTTCTATAAGCCACGAATACGTGGAGCAAACGTAAAGTCAATTTGAAAGATTTTTATTCGAAAAGTAGCTAATGCCCGCACGGCATGCATTGCAATGCCTTTTTGTTTTGTTAGGAGCCTTCTTCGGCGCGCACACAACAACTTACCAAAGGTTCATCACAAACGGTCGAGCCATTTTCGAGTTTTTGCGAGACTAATGAACAATAAAAATAAAGATAGAATTTTCGTTACCACATATCATTTTTGTTAATGCGACAAGCACAATGAGTATAACCCATATAATATATGAATAAAGTCTTTAAACTGAATCAATATTATGTTCGAAACGAGTACTTCCAACGTTTAGTTCGTTATACGTTTGTGCTAGGTCCTCCGTAGTCTGTTATTTGGAATGCAGATATAGATTCACTGAGTGGGTGCCAATAAGGTTTGAATGGAAACTTTTGATAATTATGATAGAATAATCATATTTTTTTCATGAAATTTTTAGTAGATGCCTAATCAATAAATTGTGAAAAAAATCTTAAATAAAGTGTTATTCTCGTATATGTTACCTAGGTCTTAGACGTAGGCGGGCGTATATTTATTTTAATTTACGATATCCAAATTACTGTCCTTGGAAAGTTCTTGCCTTGCTTTAGCTTTACAACAGCTTGTCTGTATGTTTGTCAAGGTAGATACCTAATTTTAAACAAACCTTTTAGGATAGTTTACAAAAGAGAACGATGTTTATTATTACGAAACAGCATTTCTGAAAACTGTTTTTATTCTGAAGTTTTTCAACGAACCAAAAACAATACCATTTAAATTCTTTGTGAAGCAAATTAGAACAACATCTAGCAATTTATTCTAAACTAGCTGTTGCTCGCGACTTTGTCTGCAATCCAAGATGGAAAGTAGCCTGTGTCCTTACCCAGGTCATAGTCTATCTGTGTGCCCAATTTCATCCAAATTCGTTTAGCCGTTTTAGCGTGAAAGCGTAACAAATAATCTAATTGTCGCATTTAATTAGTTAGGATTCCAAGATGTTCAACACTCTTGCTAAAATAAATCTAAAACTTAACATCAGTCTTCCTTTTAATCACAAACTGAAAAAAAAATACTTTAGAACATCTAAAACGAATCCCCTAATCCGGGCTACAAATCCCGGGCAATATATTGCATTCCGCTTGTTAATTTAGTCTCGCCTGGTACTGCAATAGCAAAGTACACAATAATACTTCCTACTGAATCCTGAAATCCTGGGATTACTGATACGTTATTGCCTTGCGACATTGCCCGACTGGATGTAAGGTTTTATTCGCTAATACAAATGTAGTGCGTAATTGCTATTTTGTCGGGAATATTGCTCGAATCTCGTGTCCTTTTCCGGGGAATTGTGTCGTGTGCGGACAGTTTTCGGAGAGGTAATTATTTTCTGAACGGCTTGTTGAGATGGGTTCGAATAACGTTTTTGCGTGGATAATTTTCGTTGGTATACCGAAAAGTCGTAATTATAAGATATTTTCTTTGGGTGATTGTCTGTGAAGTATCGTCTTAATTATGTCTAATTTAAAGAATAAGTAGTATCCAACTGTACAAATATGCAACATAAAATTAACAAATATACCACATACTTGATCGAATTTTCTTACGATATCCAAAAAAATAACGAAATCGAAAAAAAATATGTTCGCATAACTCTTCAAAATGGTTCGGAAGAAAAAAGGGGAGGCCTTTGCCCAACAGTGGGACACAAAATAGGCTAACAAAAATATAGTAAAATATAATAGGTACTTAGTTGAAAAAAAATATTAGAAAAAAAGAATGTAGGTAGAGAAGCCTCATGAATTCCTTTTTCGTCAATCCTACCATAAGTCTGCGTATTATTTTATAAGAATATCATCAAATATTCAATCTTTTAAACTATTGGAAAAACGTTTTACCTTGATTGACATGAAACACTCATAGGATAAGCTGAATATTGGACTCGAAATATACAAAACTTTTGTTATAAATCCAGCAGTTTAGCCAGATTACGAGAGTGTTTTTGTGCGATTTTAAATGAAAATATTTTACAACCAGTAACTCCAAACCTAAAGTTATCATATCACTTAATTCTATGATGATATTATCAGACGTAGTGCAGTCAACATGAAAAATACCTGTCATTCACAAGTAAAACTGATTTACGCCTCAATAAACCGGAACCTTTCCATTTTCCATTATGTTCCTAGATCGTAAATTTTTTGTGTCGAATAGGAAATATATGCCAAGTGAATTTATAACCTCTCTTTCTGCCTTTATAAACTTAACAGAGTGCTTCTATCAGTCAAAGAGTATAAATGTCTAATATAACTTTAAAGGTATAGTATAATTATGTCATCTGCCAGCCACGACGATACACCAAAATCTACAGATTTGTAATTTTTTTGAAAAATTCGTTTAGTCTCAAAAATATTCGCAAAGAATGAGAATCGAGTTAAGGGGACTACATGACCTAAAGCGCGGTCACTGTCGGACTGCAGAGAAAAGAATGAGAAACGCGATGACACAACGCTGGTAATTTATTGCAAAATATAAAGCAATAAATTATTTATTTATAAAAAATTAAAACACTAGTGCTTTAGTACGTTGATCGTAGAGTAATCTGACAAAAAATCTGAATGATTGCATGTTTAATAGTATGATTTTTAATAGATATAAAAAACTTTTTTACAAAAAAAACAACCGACTTCCAACAAAACACTACAAAGTGAAAAATAACTTTAATTTCAGAAGTCGGTGTTGTTGGTTCTGCATTTTCGTTTTTTGACATCGACTTCTGAAATTAAAGTTATTTTTATTTTTCACTTTTTAGGGTTCCTTACCTCAAAAGGAAAAATCGGAACTGTTATAGGATCACTCGAGTGTCTGTCTGTCTGTCCGTCTGTCACATCCAATTTTCTCCGAATTTAATGGACCGATAGGTGTTGTCTGAGAGTCATCACTTCATGCTGCTGAGCTGATGATAAGTGAAACTCAAATACTTTTATTCAATTAGGCCTATTACAAGCTCTTTCGACAATTACAAGCCCTTACCATTATCAGATGATGTAACGGGACCTGTTCGTCCCGTTACATCGTTACGAGAAATGGAATGATGAAGACGATTGTTTTCAAGTCCACGTCTATCCAAGAACTGCTAAGTAGTTTCTGTCGACATACTGCCGTATCTCTCCGTCTCCTTAAAGAAATCAATTAAATCCTTCCGATACCTTTCGATTAATTAGGACATGACAGAACTCATACGATATTCATGGACGTAGCGATGTGGTCTTGGCTTAAGCCATCATGGCTTAAGTTTTGGCTTCTAAGTTATCATCGTCATGCCCTAGGCTTAGCTAATGGATTGGTGAATGCTGTATTTTGTTAAGGGGAATTACATGCCGAAGACGCCTCACTGCGATACCTACCTCGCGATCGCAGTTTAGCTCGTAACCGATATCACCTCTATGTAATAGACACGCACGCACGCCCACCGAGGTAGCGATTATTATTCTTATGCCTGCATGCTACAGCCCTTCCTAGCTTTTTACGATACCCACGGGAGAAAGGGAGATTAACTTTTGTTTAGATACTAATTTAATTTGCTGAACTGCATAGTACTGTCCGTTCACAGTTATTTTATCTCTGACAGCAGCAACACAATTGCAACCTTATTGTGAAGAAAATAAAAATCACAATGATATTGACAGATTTGTCAATGAAAGCAACCCAACAGAAACCTTATTGGTTGACAGGGATGAAAAATCAGAGGTGAACTGTGAGCGGAATGTCGATACTTACCGCAAAAGCATTTTATAAGCAGATAAAACAAAACATATTTGAAGAAGTTAATACACAGGTAAATTTTTGGTACCTATCTATAAAAAATCATTCAGACAATTCGTCAAATAATTGAGTATTCAGAACACGTCTCGTGGAAAAAAAGTGGTAGGTAGTGGTATTGAACTGCCTACATAATTATCTTATTAGTTTGCCTAATAAACGTCATAACATAGCCCTTATAATACTAACCTGACTATAAGTCGGTGATTTAGGGTCCACGTCAACCGTGGCTAAATAGTCTTGCTTAGTTTGATCCGGTTGGACACAGACCACGTAAAGTAGTTCCTCTTTGGGCCCATTCTTTAGGGCGTCTAAAGGAGACGCGTAGCCCGGTCCACGTTTACCTGCAAACAAATAGAATAGTCTATTATAGTTTATTTTCGAAAGATTTCCTACACAGAAAAAAATGGAAAATGAACACAAAGGACATAAGTATTTGTAAAAGCAACACATGCGACAAATCGAAATGGGAGATTGTACTCATCATTATGAACAACTTTTACTATGGGACCAAACCTGAAATCGCGAAAAAAAAATCTGCTGTTTCCTACATTTATGTTCGCACAACTCGTCAAAATGTAGGGAACAGCTGTTTCTTTTTTCGCGATTTCAGGTTTGGTCCCATAGTAAAAGTTGTTCATAATGATGAGTACAATCTCCCTGTATTTAAAGGAGATTTTTTTTTATATTATGTTTACTAACTACGTTTGTTTCAAAACCTAATCTAAAAAGTGTAATAAAACTCATGAGAGTCAATACAAAATTCATAATGGTACAATGTCGTCGCATACGTGAACACACATTACGTAACGTACGTTATTTACGTGTCACTCATATTTAAGTATCAACAGCTCAAACTAGCAGGTAATTTTATTATGAATGCAATAAAAAGGGCTGTAGAATCCTGTTGACTCCCTGTTAAGTTGATTATAATATAATACTACACTTACACAATAATACACTTCAAATCGATGTACACTGCGGCGTGGATCGCCAACCCCCCTCATTGCTGTCTGTCTTACGGCCGCGATGAGGGGTTGGCGGCGGTCTGACTTTTCCAATGTGGTTTTATTCAGTCAAATAATCAATAATGTTTTATTAGTAGATAAGTGATATTATTAGGGACATAAAAACAAAGTTTTCTTCATCGTAGTTGCTTTTTTATAAAAAACCTGGTGTAAACGTATCACAGATAATCAAGGTATTTATAATAATTAAAGTACCTAACAAAAGCTAGTCATAAGTCACAGATAATCAAATTACGTATCTACAATAATTATGTTTTATCAATAAAATTAACTATACCTAAATCTTCTACAACGTAGTTGCTTTTAATCACTTATTATTATTAATCATAAAAACCAAATTAGTGAAAATATGCAATTTGATTATCAGTGACTGTTTGTGATTAGCTTTTGTTGGGTAATTTAATTATTGTAAATACATAAGCACTTCTACACTATCTGTGATACGAATTTACACAGTGATTAAAAGCAACTGCGATGAAGAAAATTTTGTTTTTATGACCCTAATAATATCACTTATCTACTAATAAAACCACATTGGAAAAGTCAGACCGCCTACCCCCTCATGGCTGCCGTAAAACAGACAGTGATGAGGGGGTTGGCGATCCACGCCGCAGTGTAGGTACATTGATTTGAAGTGGGGGCAAGAACTTCCCAGTCGCCACCCGGTGGCAATTGGGAATTTTATTCCCGATTGCCACCTGGTGGCAATCCATGTGGGGGTGACTGGGAATATACCGAATTTTCCCTGCGCCTGCGATTGCCTTCCTATCAGACTATGAGAATGAGAGAAGAGAGAGTGCACCTGTGTCTGCGCACACGGTTGTACACTACAATATGTCCCGCGCCGAAGGCTGCTCTCCGCTGAGATAGGTCGCCACGGCCGAAATTCTGTCTGGACGACTATAATTTATCACACTAAGAGCGAATTCCACCAATGAAACTGAACGTGATGAACACATCTAAACCGCGTTCAAGAGCTGTGAGTATCATCATTTGTTTGGAATACTGACACTGTTCAATTGGTGAAGTTGGCCCTAAGCCCTCCATACAGGGCCACTTCACATTTTCCCGCTATTGGTGGTGTTTACATACTGGTATCTATTAAATAGAAACACTAAAAGAGCCATTTCGAAAACTCCAAAAAACGGGATAATGAATTGTACCCGGTCCTTTCGTATAATACTCAGAAACAAGCAAGAACTAATTGCGTCTCTCCTTGCCTTTTTATATGCAAAACGTTTTGAGGCTGAAAAGTCGCCAAACTACTTCAGCATTTATGAGTTATTGGCCAGATTACATTCAACTGCTGAAGGTTTGTTTTCCTTGCAACACCAAAATCGTAGCTGGAACTTTAAATCCAATTATCTTTCAATGCGAAAGACTCTCGAAGGCACCCCAAATACCTATATAATAAACCGATCCCTAAATTACAAATGCATTTATAAACCAAATAATAAAAATCAATTTCCCGACTTTTCCTTCTAAATATTTATTTTGGGGAGCCCAATTTTCTTTCAAAATGGAACTGTCAATTCGTATAAATCGTCGATAGGCATCAAAACGTTATTTTTTCCTGCGTAAACGAGGGTAGCGGACAAACATGGAGGGATGCCTCCCCTCGCCATTTTGGTAATCACGTCAGGTAATGCTTGCATATAAATTAGTCCTTTGTTCGGTATAATCTCATCAATAACCCATTGTTTCGGCTACAAATTGCATAGCTTGTTAGTTATAGAAAAACAGATACTCTGTAGGTATCAACACGTGTCTGAAAAGCTAATTTAGTCACGTGCACAAAACATTTTATTGAATTTATAACTTGTTTATTGATTTGCCAGTTACCGGCCAATTATCTAGGTACATCTATTCTATACAAATAAATAAAATTGAAGGGTCTATTAACTATAAACAAAAAAAAAAACATTTTTTTAAATTTTGTTTATCTGTCCGTCAGTCTGTCTGTTTTTTTTGTTCCGGCTAATCTCCGAAGCGGCTGGAACGATTTCGACGGGACTTTCACTGGCAAACAGTTGATGTTAAAAGATTTTAAAAAAAGTATTAGGTAGTGTTCTGCGCAAAAAATTAAAACGCATGAAATCCGAAATGCACGCGAACGAAGTCACAGGCACAGCTAGTAAAAACAATAATAATCTAAAACAAAATCTTAATATCCATTGCGCCTTCTATGATCTGAGATTGAACTTCCCCAAAAGGAAATCTTTTCATACAGAGCATGTACGTACGTCCTCCGGATGCAGCCAATCAACTTATAAGAGATATTTGAATTGACTCATTGAACTACGGTAACAAAACTTTAGTCAACGTAAAGAAAGAAAAATAGTTTTATTTGCCACAGAAACAAGCGCATACAAAAAGATAAGTTGGCTCTAATAACTAATACGAGAAAGAAAAAAATTGATTGTCTTTAAAGTCGGTTTACGGACGATAATTTTACGTGATAACGTCATAAGAGATAGACGCATCACCAGCCGATCGTGCCTCTATCGCTTGCACCGCGCTCTCGCTTGCACGCTCGGCTCAGGCAGAACGTGACAATGGATCATGCTTTTTCGTGCATGCTCAGAACAGCAATAGTCGGCAGCTGCACGTCGTCGTAACTGTGATTAGAAGGTTTTCACTCAGCATGTAGGAAGCCTTTATCAAAACCTTTTATTTATGACATTAATTGCTTGTTGCATAAACAAGTTATCTCCCCTTAATCAGATAAGGGTATGTTTCTTTCTGGTCCGATGTTATCGATGTCACGCGACCATAAAGTACGTAACTAGCTACTGTTTTCTTTTAATTTATATTAGTGCTTGAGTTGATAAAAATAAGAGGCTGATACTTGGATTACGGTTCATTGGGTATTAAGGAAAAAAGTTTTTTTTTTTTTTAATTTTTGGTTATGCGTTTTGTATAGAAGAAAAAGATATTTTATTTTGCAAATATGGGTACAGTACATGGTGATATAGGGAAATATTTTCAGCCATATTTTACTAGTCGGCATTCAAAAGTTACAAAAATAAAAACGAATCCACTAAACTATACTTAATTAAAAAGAAAAAGAAACTTAGTTGAAAACTCAGAAATAATTGGTACGAATGGAGATAAATAAATCTGAGTTAATGTCAAAAAAACTCAAAAACATCGAAGTGACGGAATATCAACTTTGTCCTTGTTTTAACACACTGGGCTGATAAAATAAATACATGTCATATATGTATGTTAGAGCTTGCCAAAATAATCTAGAAACTACGCAGAAAATCGACACAATAAATTTTCCCATCTGCAAGAATTTATTGATAATTTTTTATCAGATTAGTACTAAGAAATCTGACAAATTCGATAAATTATCTATTGCTTAGTGCTCGAATACACGAGCGGCATGTTGTCGATGGCAGCCGCCGACTTCTGCAGCTACACATTGACATTAACAGCTTAGCCACATATGCAGACAATCTATTTAACGGCCTGTCTGGTACGCTGAGTGTTTGCTAAATGCGGTTGCGATGGACTAGGAATACGTAATAATAAGGGACCATGTACCTTATGGCATTGTTTTACAGTGTTAAAGGACTATAAAGGATATGATACTGAACTACGATGATTATTTGTCTAAGGTAGTAGACGTTGTGTGCTAGACTTTGGGTTCATAAAAGTCAATGACTATCATTGTTTTTACAATGTTGATTTGTTGTGGCTTTGAGCGACTAATTATTATTTCTGCATTGTCTCTAATGCAGACTTATTTAGGTTCTCTTTTGGTACTAGCATAATGATAATCGGCCTACAATGTTCCCACTGCACACACAGGCCCACACAGGCCTCCTCTCTATGAAAGGGAGTGGCCTTTGTGGGTTCGTCGATGTCACATGGCTTCGAACTTATTTGATTCTAGGATATCCCGTTTTCCTCGCGATGCGATGTTTTTCTTCACCGTTTAGAGAGCAGTGGTGATAAAAGAATTTACACAAAGTTTTGGTGCTAGCTAGGTAAATTATTATTGGTATCTTTGTCTATATGTGCAACCAATCATTCGATGAATGTCAAGTCTTGTACCTTAGTATAGTTTATCTGCCACAATAAAAACCTCGACGATGCTGTTATATCTAGAACAGTAATATTCAAATTACTTTATAGCACTGTGTGACCTAAACCGCCACTTAAACCACGCCTTTTTTTTAACTTAGTAGTCCATTTTTACTTAGGAAAGCGTGACTATGAAACAATTTACGATACGTGTGACAAAGACGTTTAGCAACTAATTATTATAATTTCACGCCGTGCAATAATGGACTACTTATGTCACACGTATTGTAATCTACCATTATTATCTAGTACTGCGGTTGTCCTTTTTGCTTCATACTCAACCTCTAAATTTCTTTCAGGGACGTTTTGTCAATATTGTAGCCCAAATATTAGATTATAAGTGCCGGACAAGAATCTTTCATTGGATTTATGAATAAATCAATTTCGTGTGAAAGGCAACAAAGGATATTAAAACAACAGTTCCTCAATCCTATTAGGAACCCATTTAAGATTACATCGACACCGTTCAGAAATTAAAACAAGTACCTACTTCTTCATCTCCACTTATTTCCGTAGCTTTGAGCTTCTTAAATCCATACCGAGTTTAATATTCAGAGGACTTCTTGAAAATTTTCTATCTACAAAAAGAAGGTTTATGTAAACTGAGATTAAAATCACTAGGGTTCGTTTTAGGGAGCTCGTTTAAGGCGCTTTGAGGGCACGCCTCGGGCAAGGCAGGAATGATAAATTGCAACCCGCTTGATGTTTTTGACACTTTTTTTCATACCATGATCTTTACCGGTCTTTTATTTCGCTTATCATGTGACACGGACGAATAAGTTTGTTAAAGAGCTGACAAATAGCGATGTAGGAGCAGCCGTGTGGAACACGACTTGGGTTTAAAAATATTAGGCTTAAAAGATAGACGAATTGAATATCTTAGTTTTGAAGTCCGTTCAATTATTGTACATCATTTAACAGACTTAGCCTTTAATGCTCCTACTGTCGGGACAAAGGCTTTTTTTATTTGAAATAGGTTTGCTCTTGGCTCTAGTCTAGGTCAGAGATGACAGAGACAAAGTCGACGATAGAGTGAGCTTACCCAGAAAGTAGCCTGTTCACTCTCACTTTGAAGGGATTTCTATAAAGGCTTTCTCTCGATGAGAGGGGGTCGACCGTAATCTACCACGCGAGCCTAGTGCGGGTTGGCAAATTGTATATCATTGTGTTTTATATGTGCCATCACATATCGAGATATGAACTAAAAACAGATACTGCAGTAGGTACTTACTATATTTCAAGTATTTTTTCGAGGCTGTTGGCAGTTTGTCCGAGAATTTTAAACACAAGCTTCGTAAATGTGATTTTTAGGGTTCCGTAGTCAACAAGAAACTCTTATAGTTTCGCCATTTCCGTCTGTCTGTTTATTCAGAGACTCTTAGTACTAGAAAGCTATAATTTGGCGTGAATATTAATCACGCCGACAAAGTAGTAAAATTAAATCTTGAAAAAAAAATTTTTTAGGATACCTCCTCTACACGTAAAGTGGGTGGATGTTTTTTTTTCTTGTCTACCCCATGCTGCGGGGTATCGTTGGATGGGTCTTTCAAAAATATTGCGGATTTGTTAAAAACAATTTTTCGATTCAGGAATCCGTTTGTATTTCACAAACGGATTCCTGAATCGAAAATTATTATGCTTTAAAGTGCTAATTTTTCTTAAAGTCAAGTGCCCCCCCCCTCCCCTGCCAGCTAAATGGTTACTTTTGGATCTATGAAAAAAATCACGGCAGTAATAAATATAAGGAAATTAAAAGGAAAACTATCACAGCCAAGCAGGCTTTACAAGTTTACGAGTTATAGTGGCCCAACTGTAGTTGCATTGTATGGGAGAACATAATTTTCAACTACAATGTTAAGTTTTTGCTTGGGATAAATTCATTCCAACTACGGAACCCCTTATTGTGCGTGGTCCGACACGCACTTGTCCGGCTATGTAAATAATTAAAATGATGAATATTTTGCAGTATTTAATTAAGGGGACTACATGACCTAAAGCGCGGTCACTATCAGACTGCATAGAAAAGAAAGAGAAGCGCGATGACACAACGCTGGTAATTTATTCAAAACTAGCGGCCCGCCCCAGCTTCGCACGAATGAATTTTTTTCTCTCTCCGTAAGAACCATCCTCGTACTTCAAGGAATATTATGAAAAAAGAATTAGGGAAATCGGTCCAGCCGTTCTCGAGATTTGCGCTTAGCAACACATTTAGCGATTCATTTTTATATATAAGAAGATATGAAACAATCATCTATTTACAAACTACTTAATAATAAGTAATGCATCACTGAATGCAGTTTGGCATTAGCAATTTAATGGTATATTTTTAATTATAATAATAATTAGAAGGGATAAACTGCTTTTAAAGACATGTCAAAGGTATATGACTTTTTTTTTTTTACATAACCTTACTATCATACCTACCTAAAATTTAATTATCCGCATCACTATTCCATTAGGACTGTGAGTGACTATGACTTATTTTCTTACCTACTCGAATGTTAACTGGTTGAGTAAAGATGGATCTTTTATAGTTCAAAGATAAACACAATCGATTAACTGAGGATAATTAACAGTCCATTCTTCAACAAACATAAATTAGTTTATAACCAGGTAAACATACACACACGTGAGTAGATTAATTATGAAACATTGTAGCGGACGATAATCACATCATAATTTTCTCACAAATATTTACACTAATCCTAACAATCACTAATAAATTTAGATGAAAACAGTGTTCTACAATATGGAGATACGTAGTGATTGATATCCAAAATGCTATGAATATCAATGAACATCTATTTATAAATAAACACATTGAATCTAAACAAACACAACCTTGATAATGAATATGTACGACCTTTCGAAACTAATAAAGAACAAGATAAGAATATATTTGAACTTGAAAAAGATTTTGTTGCAAAAATGGATAAATACGAGAAAATATAGTAGGTACTTACAACACGACATATTTTTAACACCGCTAAACTGACAGCTGGTCACACTGAAGATAGTAGAACAACTAGTCACCAGTCGGTGTAAATAAAGCATGCATGCAAAACTTGATGATAACTGACTTGATGATATCAGCGTCTCTTTCTATCTCGTTTAGTGTTGTGAATAAGATGTACCGGTTAGTATGACAGAATGATTTGGCATTAAAGTATTTTTGGACTAACATTCATTTTATTAACATTGAACTTGACTTGTGGCGTTTGATAATGAATATTAAGATTTTGTTACTATGGATGAAGCTGATTCATTGTTTGTTTCGGTCCTAAATACTCGCCATAATGTAAATTCTAAAATGCAATTATTGATGTTATACAGACGTTTGTAACTCAATTACGCATAAATAGGTAAACATAGACACATAATTTAAAACATAAACTTTTTTTCTAAATGAAGTAAGAAAACATAACATTAGAAAAGAAGACATAAGTAGGTAGTACCCACAGAACAGAAAAAGTACCTGTTTAAAGAAAGTCAACATTTTCGACGGAGATGTGTGTTATACCAATATATTCAACCAAGCATAATAATGAAACTCAAAACCCTTTCCATTATAACACAACCATTTAAGTAAATACAAATACGAATAAATTGAGAGAAAGCCTAAAAGTGAAGCCTATTCATACGGAGTAAAGTAAACATAAAGGCTTTAGCGTTATTCATGAAAGTAATTTCGATTTAATGGAACAAACTATAAATTATAACAATGAAAAAAATCGAACAGCAAATATAATGAAGTGCTTCAGCAATGAAGTGAAATAAATTCTAAAATAAGATTAAATTTTTTAATAAGAAAAGTTATGAGATTAAAATATTAGCTTTGGTTTAATGATTACTTTAGTTTTTTTCGTGATATTTGTTTTAATGGCAGTTTATTAGGTGACTTTTGCGATAGCTTTGGAATACGAATTTCAACATGTTAAATGGATATATAAGCTAAACTATCAAAATCTCTAAATGGCATTTGAGATTATTGAGCATATTGCCTTTTTTATCTTGTATTCAATCCAATACTGCACGTAGACTTCTCTCAGGCTGTGCAAAATATTTAGTTTTCTGAAAGTGTGATAAACCGAGCATATTTGAGTCTTTTATTTAAAGTAACAAGGCTTCTTTCAAAATACTAGGAAAGTCTAGGAATAAAATCATAAACATAGAAATAAAATTTTCAATAAGTACTAAAAAACTAGCCCATTTTGTTAAAAAAACGCTTTCTAAAAACATTAAGTGAAAACAAAATAAAACTCCGCCAATTAATCTTGTCAAAATAAAATTAGCTTCGTCAGCCTGCCCAGGGAAAACATCCGAATTTCCTTTTTTATCTCCAACGAAATCATCAAGAACGCCATTAATCAAGATACCTGAGCCAAAAATAAGACAAAACGGAACGGTCCTGAAAGTAAAATGTGAGCAATAATATCATTCCGAGAGCGTAACATCGTTAAGAACCTGCAAGGCGAAGATATAGCTCCACAAAATAAAAAGCTACATGAAGAAATAAGGCAGACACATCGTACATACGTGCTCTGTGATACAAACGCCTTGCACTCCGTTTCCAATCGCACTTCGAAACACAATACGACTTAAAATACGCTTATTGTCAGTTCAGAATTTAAAAAGTCTCCCATTTAACTTGTATACAAATGTCTATCAATAAACTTAGCAACTATCGATGCATTTATCTTCGTCTACGCAATAAAAGTTTTCTCCGTCCCGCTTTTCTGTTATGTGTATGCGTATTACTGTCCTGCATAATTCGTCTCAGGCTCGCGTGCTGGTGGAATTCATGTCGGATTGAAATATGTCTGCTTATATTCTTGAACAGAATATGCCACAAAGCTTTGTCCTTGTTCTTCCACAATAAATCTGCAGTCTTCTCCTTAATCCTACGCATATTTTCCTCCAGTCTCCTAGCTTTTATTTCCATCTGTATGAGGGAACGGGTCGTATTTGTCAAAAGGCGGTACAGGTATTCTTTTCTTCGCGTTTTCCTCGGCTCCGTTGCGCTCGAATTTATCATAGACTCGTGTTCAGTGCTGTCCTCGAGCTCTTGAATTTCGTCCAAACCCGTGATTTGTGATTGCTTATTTTTTGTGCGGAGAAATACGCCGGTGAGTAATATCGCGAGCACGAAACTTAATAGCATGAGGAGTCTGGCATGGTTGTAGAGGGGTTTGGCGATGAAATTCATGTCAGTAAGTTGTAGGTTGTCGGTATCATAATAAACACGTCACGTTGCATCGGGATGCATGTTTTGTTTGTGTGCGAGCGTCGGGATTTTGTTTCGAGCAACAAGTCACGTGGTCGGACCGGGAGCGCGGACGGCGCCCTCTCACGGCGTCGGCGAAAACGGCACTGGCTGGAGTGAAAACACGCCGGTGCGTCGCACCCCACGAATTTCCCCAATGACTTTTCCTCTTGGATGTGGAAAAGGGCGTTTTATTTGGATGTGACAGCTATACTTAAACACTTTGCGACGCGGGTCGGATCGTGTAATTAAACCGCAATGTTGTATGACAGCGATTAAACTGTCATTTTCGGTGTCTGAAAACCGAGAGAGTGAAAATTAAATTGTTTTAGATATTCATTAATATGTATTAGGGACAACAATGTGAACGTTTATTCGGAAACGTGGAATAATTTCTTGTTCGTTTAAAACGCCAACTGTTGGTATAAGTTTCATTTTAATGTTTTAATGTCAAAATTTATCGGCGACTATTAACGTGAATTATTGTTGGTAAAAAAGTTTTTGGAAAAAATTTGTGCCTGAGACATTTTTATTGCAAAAGTTTGAAGTTTATTCTTTCAGGACTCAATGTTTCAGAGGCTCAAGGTGCGTAAGTAATGGAGGGGGGCCGCGAAGGTTCACCTCTACAAAATGAAGCAGACATATTTTCACGCCACCATCTCACTATTGAGGAAGATTTACGGCGACCCCAAACCTAATATACTTATGACCTGCTCATTTATGTGTTTTTGCTAAAGGGTAATATCACTCCTTACCTTAATAGTACCTAATGTATCAGTAAAGATATTATTACCTACTATCATAGTTACCCGTGTAGTTACCGAAGAAATTAAGTTGCATATCTGTCCATACAGTTTTGACAATCCTTTATATCCTGCGTAGTGAAACTGACCGCTAAATCATGCCAATTTACAAATTTAACAGAGTAGAATATTTTCATTGTTGTTGTAAGTGGTCAACTAATCAAGTTCGTCAAAATAAATAAAAATATATCTCTTCAATATCTACAACACAACCAAAGGGGTTCCTCCTCTAGGGTACAATATAAGAAAAAACAAACAAAATATTTGTTACTGAAATGTTTCAAATAAAATAAGGACACGTTAAAATACAGCAACTTTTTAAAAGAAAGATGAAATAATACTAAGTAACTATTATTTGAATAATCAACCACATATAGTATAAAATAAAATGTCCCAACAAGGTAACATTTCAGCAATATCTTTAGTTTTATTGTTCTGAGGGGTCGAAGTTTAAAGCCCCTGTCGATATCTTTGTAACATTGTTTTACTCTAGTTGTGATATCACATTGTTTGCAGGCGTTAGCCGCCTAGATATTTAAGCAAACTACGACCTTAAACTTTTAGCATACGATTGAATTTTAAACCAGCAATTTATTTGGCCGTGGTAAAAATGAATGGTCATTGATGCTTCGTAAAAACTTGATATACCTACAGTTTAAAAAGTAGGTATTGTAAAACGAATGAAACTGAATGAAGAAATAATTTTGTGAAGAATTGACGATCGCCCGACTATTTTGTTTTGGCTAAACCATCATCTGCCCAGCCTTTGCCCATGCCCAACTATGTTGGGTCGGCTTCCAGTCTAACCGAACCAGTGTTTTACATGGAGCGAGTGCCCATCTGACCTTTACAACCCAATTACTAGGTAATACGATAAACCTTGGTAAGATTGGTTGTCAGACTTTCGATCTTCTGTCTACCCGTAACGATTGTCAAAGATCTTTAAATGGCAGCCGGTACCAACGGTTTAACTTGCTTTCAGAGGCACAGAGGGTACTCGATTTGTAATGGATGATCATCCATCCACGGACCGACCTTAGATCCACTTAAAGGGGGCTCGTGGCTAAATTATAACAGGACTTGTTTTTATTTAGCCACCAGCCCCCCTTAGTTTTGGCTGATCCAAATCGAATCGTTCGAATCGAATCGCTTGCGATAATGTCATAGTCAGGTACAGTCAAATAGTCGAATTCCACGTTATGCCTACAGGCGTGACAAAGCTGGCCATGATTCGATTCAACATCAATACTATTACCACTAGTTAGACAATCCATGCGATTATTGTGCAATATCGAATGAGTTATCGCAAAGTTCTGATTCGGTGAGCAGTGATCCGATTTCGAGAAAATTCGACGCGGGGAAATTCGCACGTCGCTTGCATTGCAGACCACTATGGTGATGCATAATGTAGTGTGTTTGCGTAAACTCTGTTACACTGGAACATTTAGTACCGTAGTTTAGGAGGATGTTAAATGCTGTCCTATCGACTGTGAATGTGTCGAAGTCCTGTGAACCAAAAATTCCAAGACTTGTGACATCTACCAAACCGCACTGGGCCGACGTGGTGGATTATGGATTATAGCCCACTTAACAATAGTAATAGAGTGCTTTAGCAATAGAGTGGGGGCCTGTGTCCAGATTAATAACAACAACATTCTAAAAATAGTAGGTGAATGACACAAAACAACTTCTTGTTCCCAGTATTCACAAAAAAACAGACTGATTACTTAAATAGAACAGTAAATTCGATTTCGATTTCAATATTTTTTGTTATAACAAGAAAATCAAACCGTCAAAACACAATGAGAAATAAAGAAAACAATAAGTCAATGACTGATGTTTTAGTTTATTAACGTTTGCGTAGGATTTTGATTCTTAAATCCTCCATACAGGCAAACTATGATGATGATACAGCATAATAATTATGTACCTAGAAAGCGCGGGTTTTCTAAATTTCCTTTAATGGCCGATTCCTATAATATACGGACCGTTATTGGTTAAAATTAAAACTCTTGTATCTTTACTAATAATGAAGCAATGACCACATAGCTTTGCACAGTAGACCCTCCCATTTGGAAGTAGCTATCACAGGCAAAATTAGTTTACAAATCTATTTATATGCCCAGTTTGGCAATCAAAAATGCTACCATTGGTAAGCAAAACGATTCGTTTTTGCTTATAGGAACCGAGCATTAGCCGATTCATAAAATTTACGAAACTTTATTGGTTAAAATTAAAACTCTTTGTTTCTTTACCACCTCATAGCTTTGCATAGTAGACCCTCCCATATGGAAGTAGCTATCACAGGTAAAATTAGCTTACGAATCTATTTATATGCCCAGTTTAGCTATTAAATTGCTACCATTGCATTGGTAAGCAAAACGAATCGTTTATTTATTTCGACAACAGAAATAACGTGCAGAACTCGCAGAGAAAATGCGGAACCAACAGCAGCTAACCGATTTATTCCTCTTAATATAAACTTAAATATTCCCCCACTTATATCCCTAGATAATATTCTTCCTGATCTCAAGAAAAACAAGGCGAAGAGAGACAAAAATTCGATATTGATAAAAACATTGGTCCTTCAGCCCAGTGGGTTGTTCAGCACAGCTGCCAACGATAGATAAGCGAGGAAGCGACCCCTTCTTTTAAGTTCCTTGTCTTAAATTGATTTTTGGCGGACAAAGCCTGTAAAATATTTAACTGCTATAGCGACAAAAACGGTGGATAAGTTTGTGTGTTGAGATTTTAGGCTACGGGTTCCTGGATTTTTTTGATGTTCGCTCAAGGCTTTTCCTGATAGCAAAAAGAAATACACACGGCAAACGACTAACCTGCCCCGGGCCCGCGTGGTGGATTACCACCCACTCTCTCTCACAAAGAGGAGGCATGTGTCCCAGCAGTGGGAACATTTTATGATCACTAATACTGCACAGAATTTCCGAAATTCTGGGAAGATTATTATCCGTGTGCATAATCAGCCTATAATGTTCCCGGAATTTCGAAAATTCTGGGCAGTAATACCTACTAATCATAAAACCGGCGATATAATTATACTAAAACCTTACCGTTTTCATAGCCTATCAACAAATTGGTTCAATTCTTAAGGAGCAGACCCAAATCATAACAGAATAATAATGATGACTACACTCTTGGGAAAAATGCTAAATTGACAATATCAACAAATAATCAGCATCTAGGTAGCCTTTTCCCAACGATGTTGGGGTTGGCTTGCAGTCTAACCGGATACAGCTGAGAACCTTTATTTTACATGTACCGACTGTCTATCTGACCTCCACAACCTAGTACCTAGGTAATGTGACACACCTTGGTAAGACTGGTTGCCAAACTTTACAAAACGTAAAAAAAATACAAAATTAACCCTTGCAAGTAGATTTTGAGTTTGGTTATAATTATTATTTTAACCCCAACGAATTATCTACATTTAATAAATTATTAGAGCTATAACTTACCCCTGTAACACCTATCAGGCATCGCGTAGGTACCTACTTAATAGACTATCAGTCATCGTGGCAAAGCCGTAAACGCCTCTGAGTTCATAATGCCGGGGCAGTTAATTTCTAACATGACTGGCACTTCGACCCCTTGTACGGTCTCTAAATTAAAACCTGTAAAACGTCCTTTCATTTTTATGTCCACCATAAAGCTTGGAATAAAGCTGGTAGCGATAGCTGTTCATATAAACTCTTTACAAGTTCGCCGGAGCGTCAACTTCTAGTTATTTTCAAGAACGTGTCGGTTATCGTAGCAAAACAATAAGTAAATGAAGGTTTCAAAGAATATTTTTAAAGTTTAGGGCGAATTCTATCAAACTTTATACCTAGAATTTTTGAATTTTTGACAGTTTTCCGTTCTAGAACTGTCAGACGTCAATTTTATTTCAAGTATACACGACATTTGACTTTGGTGAAATCAGCTCATGTACATAATTTTGATGTCAATCGATAATCACAAAAATATAAATTATTTTAGAAGTAGTTCCAAATTCACTTACATGATTTGAGCTATAGATTCGTGCACACATGAGGTGCAGTTCAATAAAAGCTTGACGTTTCTTCTGTTTTTCATTAGTAGGGAACTTAGAGGTATTTTTGACAGATTGAGACTGAGAACAGACTGTGAATGTTCTTAAAATGACGAAAATTGCCCCTCTGAAATCTGTTACTATTCTATATACTCTTTCAAATATAAAGATTTCATCGGTGACCAGTTAAGTGATTACTTAGGTTTCTTTGTTCATTCCAATCTTCATAATTCATATATTATAAAAATCCAGACGATTGGGAACGGTTTGTTGATTAATCGATGAACTTATTCTACCCTCCATTTTTTAACGTCTTTCCCAATAAAATATTGCTTTCGATATAAGATTCTTTAAATAATCCGACAAAAGAAGAAATATTCAGTTTGTCGTTCTATTGGATATAATTATGTATGTACATTATATATATTATAATATAATAATAATAATATAATTATGAATTGATCGGGCGGGCAGGTGATGCGATGCAACGGGTTAGGTCGAGAGACCAAGACATTTCAAGCGGATGAAATCGCAACCAGAAGCTAGTTGCAAATATAGATAAAAGGGATATACTAGGTATAGAAAGCTGTCTATTATAATCACATGGGTTTCTTCAAGTATAAAAGTGTCAACATTTAAACAAGTTTTTATTAAAAGTTTGATGATAAATACCCCAACAGCTTTAACTCTCATACTACCGGGTCAAAATTGTTGAACTAAGCCAGGGCCCAACCAAATGGGTGGCCAGCCCCGAGGGTTAGGTTAGGTTAGAACTATGATTAACCGCGTGCGAGCCGAAAGCGAAGCGAAGCGAGCACTACTTCTAAAGGCCAGGCGGTTAACTAAACGGCTAATTGAACCAGTTGGCTGCGACATTTACATCTCGTAGAATCGGCGCAACCCCGCGCTCTGTTTGGTATTTCTCGATGTGTGGGAACCATGATTTAAAAAAAATGGTACTGATTTGGCAAAATAAAGTTTGCACACAATCAGCAATATGAAAGAAGTATCCAACAAGTAATTTGTCAAAATAAGTTATTTTATTATAATTGTAAGTAAATTCGATTACCGCCCCTACGGCATTTCATACAAAGTTTCAAGCCCTTGTTTTTCGAAATGAATGAACCGATTTTAATGAAACTTCATATGCTTAAGCAGGATAAAAAGGTCTAAAAAGTTACTTAAGAACATTTTCAAAATGAGTCACGCTTTTTCGTGCGTGCAGCTGGCGTTCATCGATTTATAAGACGTTATCACGTCAAAAAACTTCTCGCTTGGTCTAGAATGATGTGCTGTTCAGGGTTTTAGTTTGCGCGTTGACGACCCTGCTACCCTGTGTAAACAAGTTAGTTCTTTAATGTACATAATAATGTCAGTGAAAAAAGTTAATGTCAAAACTTCCCGTCTATGTTTTTTATGATTGATTGCGTATGATCGTGTTGGCCTCTGTAAACAGCCTTTCTGCTAACTTTTTTTACACATTTTGGGCACCCACTGACCGAGTTATTCTTGATAAAGTTACAAGAAAAGATCTAAAAACGGACAAATATTATTTGGGTAAAAATGTTGAAGTTTCGTAAGATACAAACAATGTTTTTTCTGCTTTTATTATACTAGATCGTACAAATTAGAAATTGTTAAAATATTTAACTTAATGTTAGGAAAAGTATGAAAATAAGGGTGTTACTAAATGACGATGATGATGGCCGGTCACCTGCCATTCTGTCTTGTTTGTATATTTATACTGCTTAGTTAGGATGCATTTATCTGACTGGTTTTGGATTTCTAAAACCAGTCAGATGAATGCATAACTAAAATATAAGTAGGTAAACTTAAAATAAACTTTTTTAATACTCGGCCGTTTATTAGACCGTCAACTTTAGTTAGAAACTAAAGTTAACGTTAACGTTAACTTTAATAGACCTTTAGGTCTATTCATACATATCAAGGCAGTCTTTGGAACGTCGACGAACCATGCTCCATCAGTGGCTCAAACAAAAATATCGGTGTGTACATTTTATATGAAGTCGTTCACACACGTCCGTGTCCGGGTCGAGGACGGAGCTTCAGTGCCTGCCTTGTGTGTGCCACGGCCTTGTCACGTCTCGGTCACGACCCTGATATGTGTGGATAGACCTTAAGTCAAGCAGTAGATAGGTAACGTTAAACGTGTACGCGAGGTACCACCAACACGTGAGCTCAGGAGCATTATCTATAGAAATTTTCGACATCAGAATTTCAGGAAAACCAACCATCTAAAGTAAAACCAGCATACTTTCTGAATTGTCCACCATTTCGTTAACCAAACTTAACCTTTTAAACGAAAACTTTTTCCAACCGCAAAATCACTTTTGGAATACCAAGTCACGCCTGCCCGAGCACCAGAGCCAAACCGTCACAAAAAACATTTCGAATCACGCGGTCCCTAATTAATTTTGTTACAAAAGTCATTGGCACACCAATTTGTTTTCACTACCAACTTGAAGGGACGCGCTGTAATCGAGTATGTTTTGTCAATTAGGCCTCCACCCAGGGAGCCCTAAATTCCCATTTGCTTCTGAGTTGTCTGTGTGATTATCCTTTTAGAAAGGGGCGGTAGGAATTTATAGTTCTTTGGTTAAGTCCATTAGGGGTCGAAGTAACTATATATAACTGTCTACTTCCACCGCGCGACCATTATCGTTGGCTGTATGAAAAATTAGATTAAAGGGTCACATGTAACTATTAAGTGCTTGGCTGTACAGTTAATTAGTGCTGTATGTTCATTTGAGTTGTGACGTTAAATTGTTGAATGTTGGTAGGTTTCGCATTTCATATTTCTACTAATAGATGAAGCTGAGATGTGCTTATATATTATGTACATCCTATGTATGTGGCATACATCGACCACTACATATATGTATACTGGGCCGGGGCTATGGAGGCTAAAAGACGCTCGCTGCAGTATTGTTTATTTTTGTTAACAAACAGAATTTTACTCCTGCATAAATATTGAAAAAACCTTGGCCAAGTTCTAGACTGGTCCATAACATACACTAACCCAAATAAACTAGAAAAAACTCAATACACCGGAGGGCTCGTAAATCATCCACAAAAATGGTATGCAAAAGTATTTACAAATAAAAAATAAAATACTTGTCCCTGCACCGCCTGTGGGCCTTGAATAATCAACTTGCACAACAAAGTGCCGAACATAATTTACGGTACCCTTTCCCACAACCAATGGTCAAGCGGTAGAGTTCAAAAGTCCCACTTGAGGCCTGAATAGGAATAAATCAAATCCCACAACGCACTGGCTACGGCGGGAGGCCACACTAAGGCCGGGCCTCCATCGAGAGCAAGCTGTTTCGGCGTAGTTCCATTCCACTTGACTCGGCAGCGGGTAGTTTCCTCTTTTGGCGAGTGATACGGCCGAAGTGTCGTGACTGAGGATAAGGGTGTTACTGAGATTTTGGTTGCACAACTGTCTGTGATGGTCGTGTTCAGTTATGATAAAATTAAGGCAAATTAAACTTCTGTAAACTCAAGTATGAATACTTCTGTAAGGAGCAATGTCTACTAGAACATTAGTTTGCACTTCGATATGCCTAATTAAATGTATGACAAGTTTACAACATGTTTTAGGAATTGGTCGTATCCTGTACCAACTACAGCTTCAATCTATCATCATTTTCTTGTCCTTATCCCAATTTATTTAGGGTCGTTTTCTCATTCCATAGTTCTCCATCTTCATCGTAGTCGTCAATTTTTTTCTAGACATATTATATTTCCCACAGTCAATCCATCGTTTGTTTAGTCTACCCTACTCTTATGTATAGTCCATATCCACATTCATACCCAATTTTTTCTGACGACATTTTCTCATTTCTGCGCATCACAAAACTTCAATCAAGAATCTGTAATATTATTAAAATTTGATAAGGTTATAAGTAGGTTATTTCTGGCTAGTCTTATTTTAAGCTTAGCTTCTACTGGAACGACAGCATAAGGTTCAAAGTTTGGGGCCAAGCATGAATTTTTTGCCGTAGAACCCTGCCTTTAGTTATTTACTACTAGGGTTGGTTAACGGGTTCATCCAACTGTAAATGCGTACGTAAACCTCCAAATTGAGTAAGCCAACATTTGTATTGTAGCTTTCGCATCACTTGTTTGATTTTACAAAAAAGGCAAATAAGCCTTGCCGGATATTTTCATACGAAAATCTGTAAATAATGGTTATTTAATTCTTTATGGAGATTTAAAATACAGTTCATTCAAGTTGGGAAAGCAAATTAAAATAAAACAAGTAAATAACAACTAATACCTAATTAATTAATAAAAATAACAGAATTATATCCTAACTTAACTAAAACTATACACAAACTAAAATATAGCGTCGAAAAATTCATCCGCATCGCTGTCGACTTGTAATGTAATCCAAGAGACTGGCGGAATTACCACGTTGCATGGCAATTCTTAGCCTCAGGCCAAGGTAAAAGCCAGCCCTTGGGTCACGGGAAGTGTCAACCAGCCGTTTCTAAATTTCCATAAAAAGACCACGAGCACTTGGACCTCACGGCCCGAGGGTTTCAACCTGGGAATTATTTTCATATTACTATTTTTTTTTTGCACTGAATCCTAGATTTTGATGTGCAATCAAAACAAAATATAAACTCTTAATTATTGATATTTTTTAATGTTATCGAGGTGCAAGGAAAACAAAATAAAAACTCACTCTTCTCGATTTTCAATCTCTTTCCTTCTGTAAAAAGAAAATATAAATTACAAGACTTAATTCACATCACCATATTTCTTACGTCAATAATCTAATGACCTCATTAAAGGTGCCGCGTCGCAGCTACAGAGGGTCCGGGGCAGCTCAAACAGTCTTCTGTCTTTGCAGGGAAATTTGATTACCCGCTCGTCCATTTGTTTGTCCAATCTGCATGTTTACTAACAGTTATTTAAGGTTAATGTTTTTTACTAACAAATTATGGTCCACTCTCCGTTCGACGCTCGCCGTGGACGGTCGTGCTGCCCGCTCTCGCTCGCTGCACGCCCCCACCGCCTCGCCGCCCCGCCACCGCCCGCTCTCGCTACGCTAGCCGTAACGAGCTCAGTAGTCTCCGGACTACGCCCGCACCCTGTCAATAGCCGCCTTTTTCAAGGCGTGGTTGATAGAAGTTGTTTCTTTAAGAGAGAATCGTCATCACACGTGTCGTCGAGGTTTTTGGCCCCTTCCGGGTAAAAACCACAGTTTCGTGGTCCTTGGTGGATACCTCACGGTGCCAACGAAGCCAAGGGGGTGGTGCCCCAATCTCACCCGCCGAGCCCCATCAGGGCGAGGCTGTCAATTGGAATCGGGAGCTAGAAGCTTGGCCTTGGGGGTGGCTCCTAGTCAGCTCTAGCTTCGTAACTAATCCCTTGTCCACAGCTCGCGTCTAGTACGGTTGGGTGTGTCAACCCCTTCGTACTAGAAGCCGGTCTAGGGTGTCTCTACACCCATCGCACAGACTGGTTAGGGCCCCGTTCGCACAATAAGATCGGCGACGGGTCACAAGCTTAGGGCTCACTTCAGGTACTCACCTCCCTGTCTCACACCCGACAGGGAGGGTAGGATCTCACACCCCCGGGCCCATCCACCCGGGGTGCTAGGTTGTTAGGGATTCACGCCCCCTATGGTTCTTCCCTCTCCCCGCCCCCATCCCGATCATGGCAGACGCGGTCATATTGGCGTTCGTTAAAGAGGTCCTCTTCAAGGACCCCTCTTTCGTTAACCAGTATGCCCAACGTCTTATAAATTTTAGACGCCCTCCCGGTTCGGTCATTGACTTTAGCGACGCGCTAGTCAGCCCCCTCTTTCCGCCAAACTCAGGCGAAATCCCCGAGGCCGCCGCCGCCTCCCCTCCCGCACCCTCCGTGCAAGCCCCCTCGCCTGCACCTTCTGTGCCAGCCGCCGCCCCCAAACCAGCACCTTCCGTGCCAGCCCCCAAACCCGCACCCTCCGTGCCAGCCCCCAAACCCGCACCCCCCGCGTCAGCCCCAAAACCCGCACCCTCCGTGCCAGCCCCAAAACCCGCACCATCCGTGCCAGCCCCTAAACCCGCACCCTCTGTGCCCGCCCCAAAACCCGCACCCTCTGTGCCAGCCCCATCACCCGCTCCCTCCGTGTCCGCCCCGAAACCCGCACCGTCCGTGCCAGTCCCCGATCCCGCACCTTCCGTGCCAGCCGCTACCGCAGCAGATACTCCAGAGAGTATGGACACGTCCGTACCCCAATCTCAATCCGACTCAGAGGAAGCCCTCTCTGACTCTTCGTCCTCCTCGGAAGACGACTATATAGTCGTCGGAAAGGGTGGCAAGAGAAAGAAGAACGCCTCCTCTCACGCCAACAAGGCCAAAAAGTCGGTCGCGGTAATCCCTTCTAACCCCCGCCCCCCCACCCCAACCCCCGCCGCACCGCAGGCCAATCCCGCGTCTAGCCTCTCGGCTACCCCTCCCGCTTCGAACGCAAAGAAGCCACGACCCCCGCCCCCCATCTATGTCCAGGATAAGTCCAAATGGACAGAAATCTCCAAAGCGTGTGTTGATCAAAAGATCAACTACACGAACGCCCGCTCAACCCAACAGGGTATTAAGGTAACGGTCGCCTCGTCCTCGGACTACAGGGACCTTACCCGTCTCCTCCAGACAAGGGCTTACTCCTTCCATACGTACTCCCTTCCGGAGGAAGTCCCCACCCGCGTAATCATCAGGCGCGTCCCCAAAGAAATCCCCACCGAGGAGATCAAAGAAGACCTTGCTTCACAAGGCATCCCCGTCTCAGCAGTCCATCGCTTGCACAAAGCATGGAAGGGCCTAGTCTACGACATGGTCCTGGTCATCTGCGACCCTACTGAAGGACATCACCCCATCTTCAAGGTGAAGTCAGTCTGCTCCCTCTCGGGTATCTCTATCGAGAAACCCAGGAAGTCCAACCTCATCGGACAATGCCACAGGTGTCAACTGTATGGCCATTCCCAATCCCACTGCTACGCGACACCTAGATGCGTCAAGTGTCTAGGTGCCCACGGCACGTCAGACTGTCCCCGCCCTAAAGACCGCTCTCAGTGCACAGAGCCACCGAGCTGCGTTCTTTGCGGCCAATCCGGGCACCCGGCTAACTACCGTGGCTGCCCCAAGGCTCCCAAGTCTTCTTCTCCCAAACTGACGAAGCGCGCGAGCGACCGTCAGCAAAGGGAAAGCCCCTCTGTGAGGATCCCGATCCCTTCCTCCCAGATGCCCGATAGGCTCAGTCCCCAAAGGCCCTCCCCATGGGCGAACCTCAACCACCTCAAAGCTCCCGCAGCTTCGGTGCCCCCCCCACCCCCGACTATCCCAGCGCTGATGGCAACTGTCATCCCCGCGCCATCAGTAGGCCCCTCGGTCCCAGTAGCCCCACCGGTAGCCCTTCCCGCCGCCGCGCCCAGGGCTCCCGCTGGTCCCAGTAGGTCCCCCCCGACCCCCGCCTCCCGCCCCCAGCCTAGCAGCATGGAGGTAATAATCGGTGCTTACGCAGCTTTTATTGCCCCCGCAAATGCCATGGCAGCGGAAATCCAAGCCTGTAACGGCAATCCTCGGCGCATCGCCGAGATTTTCAATGCGTATCCTCAGATTACGCAAGTCATGCAAACCCTCAACTTCTAAAAGCTCCAATGGCTTTACAAAGAATGAGCGTTACCAAACCCCGATCCCTTAGACTAGGGTTTTTCAATGCAAACGGCATTAAAAAACAACGCGAAGAGATCGCCGCGTTCCTCCGCGATCACCAGCTCGATGTCCTCTTAGTCCAGGAAACCTTCCTGAAGCCCCATCTGCGGAACCCGAGCATTGCCAACTACAAGATAGTTCGCAATGACAGGTCTCGCTGCCACAAGGGCGGTACCCTCATCTACTATAGGAAGTCCCTCCATTGCATCCCGATAGACCCGCCTGCCCTCCTCTCTCAGCTAGAGATCTCTATCTGTCGGCTCGGCATGACCGGTCACCCCTCAATCACCATCATCTCCGCTTACATCCCGCCCACCAATGGTGCGGAGGATCCCATCTCTCTCTCTACCGATTTCACTACCCTCTTCGGTATGAGTGACTCCGTCATCATGGCGGGGGATCTCAATGCCAAACATCCCGCTTGGAATAGCAGCACGACCTCTACCAGAGGTAGGATCGTGTTCAAACTAGGCGACTCCCTCAATTTCGATATCATCGCTCCGATGTATCCCACTCATTTCCCGGGCGACCCCGCCCAACGTCCTGACGTTCTCGATGTAGCGCTTCTCAAGAATGTAAACCTCCGTTTGCAGTCTATCGAGACGGTACAAGAGCTCGACTCTGACCATCGCCCGGTCATCTTGCACCTGGCCCCCTATTCGGGCCTCCCGCACGACCCCAACCAGCCCCCCCAGACCAAAATAGTCACCGACTGGAGGAAAGTAAGCGAAAGACTGAAATCCACCACGTCTCCCCACTTAAACTCCATCCCCGAGCAAATTATCTCAGTCGCAGACACGACTGGGGCGATCGACTCGTTCACAGAGCACGTTCAATCCGTACTGACGGATTGCTCACGGGAAGTTCCAGTGATGGAAGACCATCGCTGGAAACTGCCCGATGACGTACGTGAACTGGTGACCGAGAAGAACGCTGCCATTCGTGCCTATGACTCTTTTCCCTGCGACGCGAACAAATCCCACATGCGCCATTTACAGCGTGCTGTAAAGAAACGCATAGGGGAATGGCGCTCCGAGGGATGGGATAAGATGATCGGCGAACTCGAGCCCACCCACCACGCCTTCTGGCAGCTCCAGAGGAAGCTCCGCTCCTCTGAAGAGGCCACAGTTCCTCCCCTCACACGCCCCGACAAAACGGTCGCTTTCGAAAATCTCGAAAAGGCCGAATGCCTAGCCGACAGCCTAGAGGCTCAATGCACTCCCAGCTCTCAACCAGTAGACAGAGCGCACCTCGACGAGGTGAACGCTGAAGTCGAACGGAGAGCCTCCCTCCCGCCAGTCGAAGACCCTGATGATCCTCTGCCTCCCGTCACTCCCGACGAAGTGCAAGACATCATAAAAGGGCTCGCAACCCGCAAAGCCCCCGGTTCGGACGGTATCACCAATAGGGTGTACAAACTCCTCCCCGCCCCCCTCATACTGCTCATGACCGCCATCTTCAATGGCGCCCTGAGCAACAACATCTTCCCCCAAATGTGGAAAGAAGCCACAGTCATAGGCATCCCAAAGCCAGGCAAGCCCAAGTCTGAGCCCTCCAGCTACCGCCCCATCAGTCTGCTCAATGTTTTCGGTAAAGTCTACGAGAGGCTTATTTATAAGCGCCTCAAAGACTATGCCGAAGCAAAGAGCCTCATCCCCCCCGAACAGTTCGGTTTTCGCACGAAGCATTCGTGCATCCACCAGCTCCACCGCATAGTCGAGCACATTAGCGCTGCTTTTCAGCGAGGTGCTTCGACAGGCGTCCTGTTCTTCGATATAGCGAAGGCGTTCGACAAGGTCTGGCACAATGGCTTATTATATAAGCTGTACCTGCTAGGTGTGCCAGACCGTCTCGTGCTCATCTTACGAGATTTTCTGTCGGACCGCACTTTCCGCTACCGTATCGAGGGCGCTCTCTCTCCCCCTCACCCCATCCGCGCCGGAGTCCCCCAGGGTTCCGTTCTGTCTCCCCTCATTTTCACCCTGTTCACTAGTGACATCCCGAACAGTAAAAAGGCACAGTTGGCGCTCTTCGCCGACGACACTGCCATATACTGTTCGGGTGTCAACCAGTCATCCATAGCTCGAAACCTCCAAACCTCCGCAAGCGCCTTGAGCGATTGGTTCCGGAAATGGAGAATCGAGGTCAACCCCGATAAGAGTCAGGCGGTCATCTTCTCGAAACCGCGCAAACTACCCCCCCCCCTCCCGCGCCCGATCTCTATGTATGGCAAGCCGATCCCCTGGGGAAAGCGAGCCAAATACTTAGGTGTCATCCTAGACCACAACCTCACCTTCAACGAGCACATAAAGACGGCGCGTTCGCGCGCCTCTTTCGCTCTCGGTAGGCTCCACTCTATGATAACTGCCCGCAGCAAATTGTCACTCAAGTGCAAATTGCGCCTCTACACCGCGGTCATCCGTCCCATCATGACCTATGCTTGCGTAGTCTTCGCACACGCCAAGCCGCGATCTCTGCATAAAATGCAAACCCTCCAGAACCGTTTCCTCCGAAAGGTCACGGGAGCCCCCTTCTATGTCCGAAATGTGAATCTGCATCTAGATCTCAGACTCCCCACCATCCAGCAGTTCATGAAACGCCTTTCCAAGCGCTTCTTTGACTCTGCCATAAAGCACCCCAATCCCCTGATTGCGGCGGCCTCCCGATACACTCCCTCCCGCATAAGTAGGATTCGCCGACCAAGGCATACCCTCACCATCCCCGACGACGCCACTACCCTCCTCCAGGAGAGCAGTAAGGCCACGAGTACTCTCAGTCGACAACACAAAAACAAGCTCAGACATCCGTCCTTCCGTCCTCGCCGCCGAGGCCCGTCGCGACGCCCCGCACCATCACCGTGCCCCCCCCGACCCTTGCTCGAGCCAGCCCGCGCAGCTGAGCCTGTAGTTTTAAATTCGCCCCTAAACACCAATAATAATACCGATCCAGCCTGTCCCTTGCTGTCCTCTTCCAGCGACGCCCTGAGCCGAGGTCCGAACCCCGCAGGGGGTTACCCTTAGCGCTGTCGCTTAGTTTTTAAGTTATTGTATGCCCTGGCTGGAGGCCTTAATTCGAGGCATCCACAGGAAAGTCCGGTTAAGCAGTAGCCATCCTCATAAAGGATGAACTGCGAGATGCCATTATTTTAAAAAAATTAAAAAAACTAACAAATTATGGATTATTATGGATTACTTTTTCTGAAATAAAATTATTATTATTATAAACTCCTAGCCTTCCGCTTTCTCCATGCTATTCGTAACATAATTATTTTTTACAATGACTTTAAAGTTTTCGGTCCAAAAAAAGCCAGGGTGCTAGTAAATCGGTCGTAAAGCATCAACGACAAGAAAAACACAAAACTTCAGTCATTACGGCCAGAGAGGGAAGTCGAGAGTGCAAAGTTTTCTCTCCATCTGGGAGTGAATTGTACCCTCCCTTGACTAACTGAATGGAAAGTGTTAACATCTTGAGAAATCTTTTGGTACATTGTGAGGACTACCATTAAAACTATTTGAGTGTGTCAGGGTTTTTCTTTTACGGCAAAATAGTGAGATTTTTGTAATATGTTATTTTGAAGGGTCGTTAGACGATTCCAATTTATGAAAATGAAATAATCATGCAAACATAAAACCAGTAGGTACTTTTCCTCTAGAAAGTATGAAGATACAGAAAAGCGGAAGAAAGAAAATAGGTTTATTTGCGGTAAACATGACGCAGAAAAAGAAAACAAACACAAAAATAAACAAGTTGGGGAAAATATGCGTCACATCCACGCAAAACGGCCAACGGTCAGCATAATGCTACGACCCTAAGCGAGACAGAGCCCCAGCGCTGGTTTTCAGCGACAGCCGGCGTTAACGTCAACATATGATAAGATAAAAATAACAAAATAAGTAATAATATAAATAAACAATACCTGTTTCCAAATGTTTATATAAACATATTACGAGGTATCTTTAAGAAGAAGATCCAATACAACGCTCTTGAAATAAGCAGGATCCCTGGTAAACGGTTTAATGTTTCTCGTGTTGCTAAAACATATGCGAAGAAAGATCTTAAATGATTGAAAAATATAAATTGGTAACACTCCCTTTAGGTTAAACTATCATAACTCTTCTTGCTTCTTACACATTCATGCATGTTAAATTTTTGACCTTTTGAAAATGATAAAATTATACCAAACGTCGAAAACTTTAATAGGTCTTGTTCAAATTTGATTTTATGTACATAATGTTAAAATCTTGTTTGAAACTTTTTCGTACTGCTGAATTTAGTTGTATGGAGTCGCCTCAATTTTCTGGACGCATTTTACTTACAAAGGAAAGTTAGTTTTTCGTTAAACTTGGTCATAGTCAACCCTCTCCATTGAAGCCTACTTTGTGGATCCTTTTACTAAGTGGTGGACGACGGACTTAGTCACTGTTAAAATGATGACAATAACTTTAAGTTAACACTTTTAAAACTCATGACTGGACTTAAGTGTTATAAGTCTACTTTCACAAAACTTATTTGACTCATTGACAGAATATTTTTTGCGTTGTCGTGAAATATTTATTTGTTGCTGCCATCGCAAAATTAAATGGGTAAGTAATCTGGATTAAAATCACCAACCAACTCAGCCTTTCGCAGTCCACTGCTGGACATAGGCCTCTCCCAGGCTCACAAGACACCCTGTCCTCCGCCTTCCGCATCCAATCTGTCCCAGCCACCTTTTTACAGTCTTCAATCTGTCTACTCTACGCGTTCCACACTTCGCTTGCCAATACGCAAAATCATCAATTTGAAAGAAAAACAATCTTAACTTTTATTCATAAGCACGAAGTTACCGATGAAATATTATTATAAAAAAAAAAAAAATGCTTTTCATGTCTTCTTCATCTGCGACTCATCTCATTCATAATTTACTATTGCACAGGCTGCACTCACCTAGTCACTTTATTCATTCTCGCCTTACAAATATTTGCTCAAGAGAATTCAAAATGGCGACCTTGACATAGTGAACTAGCAGAGAAAACTCCGCCAGCGTTACATTTGGGGCGAGAAATAATGATAATGGCCACTTTTATGTGTTATGTCGTAAAAGTCAATCTGAATACTTTTACTACGAGAATGATGTATTTGTGTTACAACGTTAGGCATTTTCAATGATTACAGCTAACTCATCAAAATAATATGCGTTTTTCCCATAGATTTTTTTTAAGAATTTTTATTTTTAAAGGTATTGCTGGAAAGGAATGGGGTCATTATAACTCGAAAACTGTTTATCCGATTTATATTATTATGTTTTTTCTTCAGTCATAGATAATAAAGTTCTGCAGCAAGATCTTTTTGTAGATATTTTGTGCTGTAAGATATCACAGTACAACCAAGTAGTACCATATAAATAAGATCTCACTCCCAACTCACTTCTATTATTTTCTCCTCAAGCGTACTTTATTGGCCACTTCGCACATTTTCGAGAATTTATCACGTTAACACATTGCCTAGCAAAGCCACTACAGCTGTAAATCTCCTTTGTCCAGCAATACGAGGCACGAACACTGCAGAGTGGTGTTAGAAACTTAGTAATAGAGTTATTAGCGACTTCTTTGAGGCTGCAGTGAGTGGAAAGTAGGTACCTAAACATTTTCTTGTTTAGCTCGGCTTTCTTAGAAACAAAGGCTTTTAATCAAGGCCTGGCTTGAAGCTCACACTAAGGTCGATGATTATCTTTCGATGTTTTGTTTTGAAAATATCTGGCTCTAAGAAATATGGGTAGGTAAGCTTTTTTCTTGTGATTGGTGTGTTTAAGTGTTTACGATTTTTCGGTGAGCTCTTGGGAAAATATAAGTAAATATTTGTAAGATTTTTCTGTGAATTCCACACATTTTTTCTTTGCTGTTGTCTGAATAATATAGGTACACAATATACATAAACATAAAATAGTATACACAATTACATAAACATAACATCACGTGCTGTAATCCGCGAAGGGTAGGGCAGAGGTATAATGATAGTGGATGATAATTACGTTGTGGCAATCGCCAACGTCCATACTACGTGGAATACATCGGTTCTCGTCCAATCGCCGAAGTTAAGTAACATCGGGCGCTGTCAGCACTTATATGGGAACGCCTGGAAACTACGTGACGTTGGTTGCGATAGAACAGTGGGATCGACACTGCATGCTATAGGTCATCATCATCATCAGCCTACAGCAGTCCACTGCAGGACATAGGCCTCTCCTATTGCACGCCATTCAACTCGATTTTGAGCAACTCTCATCCAGCTGCTACAAGCCATCCTGCGAAGATCGTCGCTCCACCTAGCCTAAGGGCGTCCCACCTTACGTTTACCGATTCGCGGTCTCCACTCAAGAACACGTCTACCCCGACGGTTATCGGTTCTACGGCTAATATGGCCGGCCCATTTCCACTTCAGCCTGCTTATTCTTTAAGCTTTTAAGTAACTTTGGTTCTCTGCCGGATCACCTCGTTGCGGATTCGATCCCTCAGAGAGACTCCAAGCATAGCCCGTTCCATAGCTCGCTCAGCAACCTTGAAATTATGGACCAGCCGTACCGTGAGTGTCCACGTTTCGGCTGATCGGATCCGTAAGTCATAACTAGCAGAACGCACCCTAGTCTTTAGGCTCTGTGGAATAGGCGACGAGGACTCTTCGGAGCTTCTCAAGCGCTGCCCAGCCTACCTGAATTCTTCCGTTAAACTGCAGAGTTTGCCCGAGGTAAACGTTTTCTTGAACAACCTTGAGAGCCATTGACAGCAGTCCACTGATTGAAGAATATAGTCTTTAGGCACTGTGGAATACGCAACGAGAAGACTCGACAGAGCTCCCAAAACGTACGCTATAGTTATAGTCGTATTTTGAAAACTACATGCTGTGTAGGTAATGTTTAAACCATTCGATTCCCCTCTTTATTAAATGTTTTGGAATTTCAAGATTGCAAAGCACCCCTCAGACGATTGCAATAAAACTACTTCCAATTGAGTCTTACTACTAACGGGGAGGTAATTTACTGATACAGTAATGGTTTGTTTACAATGCTCGTAAATAAGTTTGCCGCGGGTTCTTGAACTGGGCGAGGACATTCACCAAGCAGGTTTGATTTATTGGATGCGTAATAAACGTGATTTAATTAATTTAGAAGAATGATGTTCTTCACAAAGGTCACCTGATCTTTGTAAAGAAATCATACATACATCGTAACCAGCGTGCGTGTGTGACCCGAAAGCCAATTCCCGTAATTAAAATCGTACAAAAAAATCAGTGTTCTGAGTAGAATACCTCGCAATCTCATCTCAGCGACAATGTCAAAAACTTTTCAAAAATGTAGAGAATTGAGACACACATTTGACAGATTGAGACTGAGATCAGACTGTAACTGAACGTCTGTAAAATTACGAGAACTACCCCTCAAGTGTATAAACGTAGATTGTAGCAGGTGGCGTTCTGTAGTTTTGCCTACCCCCATTGGAAGAAGGCGTGAGTTTATGGATGTATGTATTTATGTAATCTGCATTCGAGATTTATTATCCAAAAAATTTCAACAAATATGAGTTTATGGAAAAAAACTTTAAATCCTACACAAAAAAGTTCAGTTTACGCTACAACTTCAAACATTTTATGACGTTTTCAATAGTGCTAGTTACTCTGAAATTAACTAATTCCCATTAAAATAAAGTTGATATTTGTTTAACTTGAAACAAAAGTAATTTGAAACATAAGTTTGAATGTCTTTGCTTGAGGTTGTGGTTCTGCCCAGATGGAGGAACTGGATGCCAAAGAAGTGGTTACAAAAAGAAGATGCAAAACCTCTGTTTTAACTCACTGCAGATGAACCGGATGATCTTGATTTCGGGCTATTGTAGAAAGCGCCCTAAAGACCTCAGACTCAAAGATTCCATCAGTTTGTGATTCCAATATTTTTTTAGACATGAAGCAAAGCCTGATCCCTAATAAAACACACACACACAGACACAGCCACACACACACACACACGGACACAGGTCTACTGATAGTGTGCAATTATGATTGAGATTGGTAATATATTACGAAATTAGGGTGCTGTACGAACATGTTTTGGCTAATGATGACAATGAGATAATATTTGTTCTTACTTTCCATTACTACTGGATATAATAAATATCTACTCTAAGACACATTTTCACAAAGTCACAAACACCCGGTGAAACTAAATGCCTATAAACGCACACTGAAGAACACCCCTCACTTGAAAATCACCAGACCAATTTAAAATTACCTGAAATTAAATCCAAAAGTTACCGGCCGCTTAACCGGCGAAGTTTCAAACTATTAATTTTTACAATCAACGGTTTGGCCGGAAGCAATCATGTTGAATGGAAGTTTCCTTCAGTGAGGTTTCAATAGTTTCTTTGTACTTGATAGTTGTAATAACAGCTCGGGGAGTTTGAGCCGAGAGGATAAATTGAGTAAAGTTGAAAGCAGTTCTTCAACACTTTATTGAGTGTTCCAGAAGAATCTTACTTCAATTAAATGAAGATTTTCTTTGATAATGAAAAATCGTTTATGATTGTTGTGTTAGTTCATTCGTCTGTCAGAAGTCCTAGTTTTTTCTGTTGCAAATAAATTTTTAACAAGGTTGTTATAACCAGGACCGACTTTTCCATAGACAGCTAACTTTTATCTGAAAAATAAAAATTACCCCATTTTTAACCGACTTCAAAAAAAGGAGGAGGTTCTCAATTCGGTTGTATGTTTTTTTTTATTTTTTTTTTTATTTTTTATGTTTGTTACCTCAGTACGCCGTCATTTATGAACCGATTTAAAAAAATATTTTTTTATTTGAAAGGACATACGTCCAGATTGTTCCCATTTTTGTCAAACTCCAGTTCTGATGATGGGATCCATGAGGAATTGAGGGAACTCCTCAAATATTATAGGCATACATATAGCAATTTTGGTATTTTCATTAACAACTCAAGCATTTGCATTCAGAAAGTATAATTTGGGGAAGTGGAACTGATGATGAAGACCACAGATGGCCATCGAAACTACTCAATGAAAAATATTTCACGGGTAGCGATTCGATTGCTTTAATATGGTTGCTAAGCAATTTATGATCGTCACAATGCGTATGGTAAAGTGGAGCTGATGGTGACTTCACCATCAGCTCAAGTTCTGCTGGTTCTTACCAAGAGAACTCCTCAACAATTAACGTCCCAGCATCGGGAAAAGCAATATTTTGTAACAGGTGATGAGCAGTTGACATTAGGGTTTGAAACGGTATGCTCTTGAGGTGGTCCCATTGTCACCAAGTCAGAGTCTGATGAAGGGATCCCATGAAAGTCGAGGAAAATCCTCTTTGGTAGGCATGTACAGTGTGTTAGTTGAACTCTCTCAAATCAAATGAAACCTATTGATGATTCAAGTGTTTGAGTCCGAGAGTCATCACTTACCTATACTCCGACTTTTAATTAGCTGCAGTAAAATAACACTACTTAATAACTCATTTCGGACTGCATTTAGAGATATGCATGTCAAATAAGTTTTATTTGTTACACTACTCTGTACTAGAAAAACAAGGTTTGGTTGATGGCCGCGAAAAAACAACAAGACGACAATTTCAGATGATGTTACAAAACCGATTTAGAATTTTTTTTTTTTATTTAAAAGGATATACTTCCAGATTGGTCCCATTTTGTCAAAATCCAGTTCTGATGATGGGATCCATAAGGAATTAAGGGAACTCCTCAAATATTATAGGCATACATATAGCAATTCTGGTATTTTCATCGACAACTCAAGCATTTGCATTCAGAAAGTATAATTTGGTGAAGTGGAACTGATGAAGGAGACTACAGATAGACACAGGAACTCTTCAATGATTATAAGTATTTCATGGGTGGAGATAAGATATCTCGATTAAGATAGTTAAGCGACTATGACGAAGCAAATTTAAATAAATAGTTCTCACGAAACTGGTACCATCAAACCGATCTTATGAAGCTGGAAGGTAGGTACCGGAGCATCGTAATAAAACAATGTATTCTAGCCGTGTTTGGGCTTATCGAGTAAATGCGAACCACATGATACAGGAGATGTGATACGAGAAGCTATTTCGAAGGCTACTGCTCGAAAATGAAACCGCTGAAGACTGTTTTATAAGACGCCAAAGAGATCTTCGCCCTTGAGTCGTAGGTACATTAAGTGTGGCTTTGATTGTCAGAAGACAGATTTCGTAGCCTCATTATTTCCGTCAATGATCTGTCGTCGTGTGGTCGCTTTAATAATTTGTTGGCATCCAAATCTGACAAAACGATACCTTCCAAACTTCTGACACGACTTAGCGCGACGTATATTTGCCCTTTTGCAAAGTTTTTTTTACCAAGGTCGATCACAGCTCATTCTGTACAACTTCCTGTCACTGTTATATATTTAGCAAGTAGTGGTATACGAATTGGTGTGGGGTAGGTACCACAACTCAAAAGTGAAAAATAAAAACTTTTTAACAAAAAAAACAACCGACTTCCAACAAAACACTACAAAGTGAAAAATAACTTTAATTTCAGAAGTCGGTGTCAAAAAACGAAAATGCAGAACCAACGACACCGACTTCTGAAATTAAAGTTATTTTTCACTTTGTAGTGTTTTGTTGGAAGTCGGTTGTTTTTTTTTGTTAAAAAGTTTTTATATTCAAGTTAACAATTATAAAATCGGGTCTTAGTTCATTGACTTTAATAGACTGTTTTTATGAATGACAATCTTTGATCTGCGAGTTGTCTATAGGTTCATTTAAATTATTTTGAGTTATTTAATTATGCACTTCTTACTTTGATTTCTGACAAATGCGTGCACTGACTGGACAGGTCCTCTCAATCTGTGTGGTTCTTTCCTCAAAAGACCATCTCAGACATCGATCTACACGGTCTTCATATAACCTGACCAAGATTATGTCTGGACTTTAAAAGAGACTGTGACCTCTGAGTTTGTGTCGGCCTTTCTTCTCAGAGTAGTCAGATAGGAAACGCCGACCTCATCTAGTTATAAAAATATGATTGACGTGTAAGAGTGTTAGTGGTACTTACAAAAATAAAATCATTTATCATTTATACTTCAAAAAGCCATAGTTCCATAAAAACTATATTTCATTCCAAAGTCAAAGTCGATAATTTATCTAAACTGGGCTAAACTTTTGAACGTCAGTCATTCTTTAATAGTCCGAGTTTTTCATTTCCCTGACCTCAAGTAACCAACCAGATTATTTCCTATATTAAAAAGGGCTTATGGAAGTACATTATCAAAGCGTAGACGGCTATTGTTGTAGACAGCTTCCATCCTATATCGAACCCTCCCAGGCGTAATTACGCCCGGCAAGCAGATTGATGATCACAGTATAATACGCTCAATGCAAGGGTTGTTACCGTGTGTGATCTATCGATTTAATAGACGATCACCTACCAAAGCATCTACAGGATATTTGAGGACACCGTTTGTCCTCCACCCTAATTGCGAAACACACTTAATCAGAATCTGAATCATTTTGAAGGATATTGCTAATTCACTGCTTCATATGTTCGAAACATTTGTCTGCTCAACAACGGAAATAACGCAATGAATGTTGTTGAATTATCGAAATAAAAGCCATTGCTACTTTTAGTGTGATACGCAATTACCCCGCTGATATCTCCGTTAGATGAATAATTCTAGGAAGAGAAATCAAAGAGAAAGACATTGAGTTGGTAACAAGATACAATAGCTTTTCTGTGAAGTACCTAATATGATTTCGGTTTATTGACAAATAATATTGAAATCAGCAATAATTTTATTTGCACTAGGTACTTATTTGTTTTTCCAAGAAATGGTATACCTACCTGCTTCTCAAAGCATTTACATAATCAGCCTGTAACGTTCCCACTGCTGAGACACAGGCCTCCTCTCATTGAGAGGGAGTGGGCTGTAATCCACCACGCGGGCCCAGTGCGGGTTGGTAGATGTCACATGTCTTCGAATTATTGGTTCTAAGACAAGCTGGTTTCCTCACGATGTTTTTCGACGGAATAATTTACACAAAGTAAAGCGCCTGTCTGGGTTCGAACCTACGACCTACAACTCGTAAGTCGCAGCCGTTACCACTGGGCCACTACTGCTCTAAGCATTAAAAGCATTTATTATAATGAAACCATTTACAGACTCTTTTGAATTTTCTAAAACGTAAATGTATTGTTAAATAAATAATTGTCAATTTAGACGGAAAGTAGAGTTTGTGTAAAAACACTGATAATAATGGGATGCATGTGAAACGGACTGATAAAGAGCTCTTAGTTTTTGCATACATCGTGAACATAATGTCTACTTGTCGCTACATAGTGACACTATCATAATATTGCGCGAAGTTTTACGAGCCGCAATCATGTCTATGCATATTTCTTGAAATAGAACAAGACTCAACAATTTAAAACAATATGACTAACAAAAGTATAAAAAGTTTGTAAAATAAAATTAACTATCAAACTTCAAGTTCAGTTATGAAGTTTTATAGCCACAAACTGTCCATAAAATATTTATCTGCGACTAGCGAGCCGCCCGGTATTTCTTGGGTTTTTCAGGGAAATTATTGCCCATTAGAAAATACTGTCGTAATTAAATTGTTTTGTGATGCTAACTACGTGGAATCATATATAGCATCACAAAATAGATTCAGAAAAGGATGATCCAAAAATGATAATCGTGTCCAGCGATTTTCACTGCGATGGGATGCTGATGCCAAAGATTATTTCCATTTGGCTTTTTTTTAGCTCGGTGTGGCCTGTACAAGAACTTTGAATATCAGTAAGTATGAGTTGGTATCCTGCAGCTCCAATACTGTCTCAATCAACTTAGCCTATCGCAATCCACTGCCGAACTATGCCTCTCACAGGCTGCGCCACAACAGCCTGTCATCCGCCTTCCGCATCCAGTCTGTCCCAGCCACTTTGTTAAGGATTTTCTCAATTCCGTCTACTGATATTAAGATCGTTATCGGTCGGTCGTCTGTTATTAAGGTCGTCGTTCGTTCGTTATTTTAAGAGGAGATCAACAAAAGGTTTTCACGCATTGTAGTGACAGGATTTACGAATCCAAATGCGTTCAAACAAACACACAGTCACCGAATATTATATAAACGTAGATGTATCATTCCCCTAAAGAATATAAACGCAAGTTATAAAACAGCAGTAAAATTATGCAGCGGTAAATGTTAGTGCTAGTCACCTTTGCGGGACAATGACCGCGGTGGGAATCAATGAAAATGCTGTTTCATGTCCCCTAAGGGTGCAGTTTCCTACCTACGGATGTTCGTAAGTATACAGGGTGAATTTTTAGTTTGCAGTTTGATGTTACTTCACAGAATTTTGTTGTTATAAGCGACAGTATTGGATGGTGTTACAAGACATGGAGTATTCTTATTTTTTAAGTAATGGGTTTGATTGATGTTGCAGTTTTTTTTTTTCAATATTGGCCCCATGACGTCTTTTCCTTCTTCGCTTCTCCTCTCCTCCATTTAGTATTTTTCGCTTATTCTTATACTTCTGGATTTGATCAGCCACGCCCACTTGGTAAATTCACCCTGTATAGATACTGAGATATATTGTTATAGTAGATACTGTAGATTTGTTGACATGACTCCCCGGATATTGTTGGGGGATTTCGTTGTAATCTGAGTAATTATGTAATTTGGAAACTTGCTTTGATCGATCCTGGGTCGTTTGTTTTTCAGTGTGCGCCGGTAAGCCTGATACGTTTGACAAAACTTGGGTTTGTTTGTTGTGTGACATCGAATTGGTGTTATAAATAGTTAATGTACGTGTTTATGGTAGGTAACTAAGACAAACAAATACTTTAATATTTCTAAAACTTTATGAAATGCCACTACTAAGGATTATACCTTCTATTGTGATTCATATCCACATAAAACTGCAATAACTTTATTAAATTGTGATCGGGCCTCATCAGAATACTAGCGCTGCGATATTTATTTTTTAAATATCGCAGCATTATGCTTAAAGATTATTTTTGTATTTTTTTGTTTTTGATGTAACTTTGTTAGTTTCAAATGCTCCTTTTTTACTATTTGTATTTCCTGTGTGTCCCAAATAAAATATAGCACTTTCTTTGTTTCCTTCTTCCATGTGTTACAATAAAACCATGCTTGTTTTTACTGTTCGTTTTCATTGCACTACCGATAGATGGCATTAGTAACAAGCAATTTGCGCGAAAGCGATCGTAATACGACTAGAAAATCTTTAATAAAGCAGTTTATTTAGTAACAGAACGTGCTCCCTCGCCTCCGCGACATCGACAAAGCTTGGATATTTACAGCTTAGCACAAGAATCATAGCACATAATCTCCAAAAGCGTACACTGCGACACGCATCTGCTATTTGCAGTAAACAATAACGTCACACTTCAATCTAGGCTCTCGTCATGAGCAGTCTATAGACTATAATGAAATTCCCAGCCACGTCAGGTATCACAGATTGCGTCCAATATGCCCTGTAGGGATGCACGAAGCACACACGAATGGTACAACACGACCAAAACCGAAAGACCTCTTATGTCACACCTATTGCTCCGCAAAATAGCTGGTTCGCTTCACCTGAGGGGGACGCGGCAGGTCCTACGTTCTTGGTCGGGTATCATAGATGTATTTCATGCAATTTCTTGCGCCTGGAGGCAACGAAATGACATACGGGTTGTTTCGTGTTATATCGATGCCAATAATGTAGCCCCCTAAGCGGGATCGTCGAATGAATATAAAGAGGTGAACGAAATAATAACTCAAGTTGGGTTTTCTGGAAAAAAATTGTGTCAGCATGACAAGTATGAGACATAATAAACCGGAAGAGTTTGTTTGTTTGAACGCGCTAATCTCTGGAACTACCAATAGGTGTGAAAAATCCTTTTTGCATTTGACAGCAAGACTATATGCTACTTATCATTAAGCTAGGACACTTAGGAGCCATCCAAAAACAAAATATGCGATGCGACGCGATGGGGTGGGTCAGGCTGACAAGAAATTTTACCCAGACGAAGTCGCATTCGGAAGCAAGTTTATGATATTTCGAATAGCTTTCAGCAGTTTTATTGTGCTATTTAGAGGTGACTTGATGTTCAATTTTAGTATAATAGTTAATATGTTATTTTGTTTTTAAGTGACTTCAAGTGAAGATTTTCAACGATGGCAGCCTCGACCAAGAATACACGTACAATATATTAAGGATTAGCGCCTCAAATTGAGAGCAACAAAAAATAAGGCAACGGATAAAAATAGTGCTATAAAAAACGTTTCTTGATTCCATTTGAACAAACTCAGTAAACTCAGAGTAGGTTGAACATTTTTTCACCACTATAAATTCGTGTTCTTTTCAAACCAAAATAATTCTCTTTATGGACTACCCACATAAGTTTTCACCGCTGGGCGAGTGATCACGTCGCAAAAAAAAAACTTTTTAAAATCCTGTAAAAAGTTTCAGAGACTCAATCCTCTGCGGGCTACCAAAACAAACACAAACTTTAGAATTAAAGGACATGCCTGGTGTGTTAAATCCTCGGCTTATTTGTACTGGACATGTCTTTTTTATTTATTTGTAGCCAACTTTTGCCTACGACTTTGTGTGGTAAACTTGGAGCAAAACAGCTTACATACCTCATTAGGTATGGGTTTAAGTGAATGCGGGTAAAGTTGGTAATGATTTTCTGAGTCTCGTCGTACCTATTCAAAACAAAACATAAAAAAAACATTTTACTAGAGTAACGGTGGAATTTACGAACTACCTTTTGGAAGGAGCGACTAGAATCAATTCTATTTTACAGCAATTTTTGACGTTCAAAAGTGCCTTTTTGAAATGAATGATTTGACTTTGACAATAGGTTTTAATTCCAAAGATATAATGATTGATGATGATGATGATAAGATATGATGATATGATGATGATTCGTTATAATGTTCTCAGCCGTCCGTGAACCCCCATTTGTGGAGACTGTCTTTGCTCCGGCCGACTTAGGTTCGAAGTCTATACAGAGATTTCCAAGTCAGCCACGGTTACGCGTGCCCAGGCGGAAGGCTCTCAGATGGTTCGATAAAATTGTTAGGGGGCTTATACAGCTGTCGCAATAGAAAATCTTGTTGTCGAGGCGTTACTGTTGGCTGGACTAGCTGGACCCGCGTTTAATGTTAATGTTCATACAAGACATTGCTATTCATATTTATATATCTTTTAATACACGTTTAATGTTCTTAAAATACAGGATTTGTTACGTACCTCTAAGAGTCGCTCACTCCAATCGAGCTGCATATACGTAGGTAAATCGACTGTCCCGTTGGTCTCGTGGTTGCAAGCGCGACTGCTGAGCGTTGAGTCCTGGGTAGGACAAAGTGTTATTGGGTTTTCTATTAGGAATTTCTTAGTAACAGTCCGGAGTTTGGAACATGCCGGTTTACTACCCCGTGCCTCGGAGAGCACGTAAAGCAGTTGGTCCTGCGCCTGATCTCTCCCCGGTCGTGTCATTTAGCCGTCCCATCGGACTATAAAAAAAAAAAAAAGTAAAGGAACAAAAAGTGCACCTGTGTTTGCGCACACACTTGTGCACTATCATATCTCCTGCGTACCTGGCTAATCTCCGTTGAGATTGGCCACCACGAACGAAATCGGTCGGGAGGCTATTATTATTATTATACATAAATCATCTCGATTCCTAAACCACTCGTAGAATATTCACGGCGTAAATTTTTCTTTCCACACAAGTGCTGCAAATACTAAGAAAAACTGTAAACGTGCTCTATGAGGTTATTGCTCTAACTTTCAATCCCTCGCGACGTGATGAGACTATGATCTTTATTTTATTTGAACGTTTAGTTCTGAATCACTATTGAAAGGCCGTGAATCTAAAATGATAGAAAAACTATACGCATTACTGGTAATATCTAGAAAAAGTTTCTAGGGTACTTTGTGAATATTTTTGAGTGGGATAATGTTACGTCGCGTATTCCACAAAGCCTAAAGACTAAGGTCTTCAATCAGTGCGTCCTGCCAGTTATGACTTTCGGAGCCGAAAAGTTGGACTCACGGTACGGCTGGTCCATAAATTCAAGGTCGGGCTATGCTTGGAGTCTCTCTGAGGGATCGAATCGGCAACGACGTGACTCGGCAGAGAACCATAGTTGTCGACATAGCTCACAGAATAAGCAATCTGAAGTGGCAATGGCCCGGCCATATTAGCCGTAGAACCGATGACCATTGGGGTAGACGTGTTCTTGAGTGGAGACCGCGAATCGATAAACGTAAGGTGGGACGCCCTCAGGCTAGGTGGAGCGAGGAGATACTTGCTAAAGTATCTCCTCGCTCCACCTAGCCTGAGAGCGAGAGCCATCCTGCGAATCTTGGCAGGATGGCTGGTAGCAGCTGAATGAGAGTTGCCGAAAATCGAGTTGAATGGCGTGCAATAGGAGAGGCCTATGTCCAGTAGTGGACTGCTGTAGGCTGATGATGATGATGATGATGAGGTATTCCGGGTGTAGTGCCACTAAAATGTACCTTTGGTGATGGTCCTGATTCACCACAGTCGAGGGACCGTAGGTGGTCACCGTGGTGAGAAGATTGGCCAGCTGGACTCTGCGTTACCGAGTGCCAGACTGCCAGCTGTTACAGTACGATTCAAACTTTATGGCGGCTCTGAAGTGCATTACTCGCTGCGCAGTACCTCACCACTTATCATAAATTGTGGAGTTAATAAATGGTTCCATTAAAATCAAAGTCAATATTGACTACTCAGCACACTCACACCATTGTTTAAAAGTAGTTGCAAGTTATCTGCCTGTATACCAAATAGCTTGTTCGACCGTACATAGCGATTTTTTTTTAATACTATAGTATCCTTGGACGGTTGATTGGTTAGACGCCGCTCGGAGAGGCTCTTCTCTTGCACCTCATTGATACGACGACGAAGACTAAAGACTACACACATAACTTAAGGGGGGGGCATAAAGCCAGAAAAAAATCAAATTTCACCCGCGCTTCCTTGCCTACCCCTCTCATCAAACACGACAAAAACAAAACACAATCCCTTCCCGCCAGCAGAAACTTTTCGCCCGGCCAAGTAAGCCAGAGATTAAAACAGAAGAATAACTAGCAGGGGATCGAGGGGGGAGGGGGGGGGGTTCTCATGGGAACAGATCGGTATAAATCATATATATTTGTGTTTGAATTTCCATCTTCTGTAATAAGTATATGCAAAATAATCAGATGAAACGGCTCTATTCAATGTACCTAAGTATTATAGCAGGCTGTGCAAGTAGATATCTTGATAGGGCAATATTATTGTATGTCCCTGAATCTGTTCCGATGCTGGTAACAGATTCACGGACATACATGTAATACAGCCTATCTATGAATTTCCAATTCTGGATTGAAGGACTAACTTTACTATACAGTAAAAAAAAAAATCTTATATTAGAGAGCAAACCGAGTTGAATGCCTATACATTTTCGATTCCGAATGAAATTACAAATGAACGATTTTTGGATATTTTCCTGTACCTATTTATGCTGTGAGACCTTGCTTCTTGCCAATTTTCATTATTCTAGGTCAACGGGAATAATTAAAACGTATAAGGTACACCCAAGGATTTAAATTTCAAAACACGCGACATGAATGGCAATTTATGCTAGCTTCTAAGTCAGCGTCTTTGAGGCTTGATATTTCTACAGCTCCAAGAAACCGTAGATCTAAGTATTTGATATCAATTTCAACTTGATACGTATTCCTGAGAAAAAGGGACAGACGGATGGACAACGAAGTTATCCTGTATCTAAGGTTTTCGATTTTTCCTTTTGAGGTACGGAACCCTAAAAAGCAAAAGCACTTCCATCAAAGTATTATATTACATACTCCTCATAATATATATATAATCATAAATCATGATGAAAACAAACTCAACTAATTTGTTTTTTTAACAATATAAAGGCCAATGTAATCACATCGCTTATCTTATGATTTTTTATTTTGAGTTATATAATCAAGCCTTTTTAGAATGACGACGTTGTAATGGTCATATTAAGGACAAAGATGATTGAAAATATCTATCAAAAATCTTAGAAAACTTGTCGCACCGCAGTGATGAGCAACCCTATTTAATTTTCTCGTATTGGTTTCTCAAATTACAATATCGAAATATGATCATTGTTCATTCCCTTTATTTTCAATGCAATTCTTTAGTAAGTAAAAACATCCGTTTATTTTGCATATACTTACTATACGCTAAGTTTGAATTCAGAATCTAAGAATCATGTCTTAGTATTTTTTTGGAACTAGAAACTCAATGTTGATGTGACAAAGTTCAAATTCCAATGTAACCAAATTTTGTTTAGGACCTACAAGTTGGACGTCACCACATCTTGATGAAAAACAGTGTTGACCAAGAAAAAAATGATATTTGTATATCGTGGATTTTTCTTTGCAGGATCGTGCAAAGTCAATAAATTAGCAACAGTGATACCCAAATAAAAAATGATATTCGTATGGTGGATTTTGCACTGTATTATGCAACGTCAAACGGCATGTGTCATAAAAGCCTTTCCTGCGCGAAGTGCGAGTAGGAAAAAATCCCCACCGAAAACATTTGTGGAAAACGAGGCTAAGTTCGGAACAAAAGAAGTACATGTTTGTCGGATTTACCAATATGGCATCTATGTAAATGGGTTCCAAAGTCTAAAGTTCATTAGGTTCCTCTTTTGTAACTGTTGAAACTTTCCAAGTTTCCAACTTGCCAAGTTATAATATGAACTGTAGACTTTCTCTCAACTCTATAGAACTTAGCACCCATTCAGAGCTTAACTCTTTTATCGGCGAAGCCGACAATCCCAAACATGTTGATCCGTCACAACCTTTACTCATCCTCACCATAAAAAGAAGGCTAGTCATGAGAACAGTATCTGTATGAAATATTTCATGTGCCGTTTCGTACTTTTGTCCACAATAAACTCATTACGTATTTAATTTCCGATATTTCTTTTGTATGCTCCAATAATAATATACCCTTTACGCTGAATTTCGAGTTTCAACTTGATTTAGGGAATAGTACTTACTAAAACCTTATACGGAGTTTGTCAAGAAAAGTGGAAGAAAACGAATTTGGATTTTGAGTTAATCACCGTAAGGTCTAAAATCTCCAGCACGAACTTTCAAATGAACGCTAGTTGGCTATGTTGCAAATTTTCTCCGCAAGAAAATGAACCGAAATGCAGAACAATGGCGCTAGTGGTACTATACCAGTCAAAAATCTGTCAAATAAAATGTATGTCATCTTGACTTTTCAAATATCAACATTGAATTATTTCAATATTTTTATTTTATAGTTTTGCCTCGGTATTTGTTTAGTTTATCAAGTCTTATTGTTTTTAATAATCGTTTCGGGAGTGGTTTTAGTTATTTTTCCATGTTTTCTGTTTCACAGTGTCTTTCCTACAAAGTGATAAATTACGAAAATATTGTTTACGTAAATTAAATAATAGCAGCGCAGCCGAAAATTTGAGCGCAGTCCTCTCGTCTCAACAGAGCGGGGGCGACTGATTTGTGAAACATATATACACACATCAAAAGTGTCTAGGGATCAACATATATTTTTGCAATAACTTTTCTCCTGATTGATATTAATTAAAATTTTCTTTAAGGATTCATCAAATAAAGTGTTTTCGTTTGTCACAGTAACGATAAACCAAGTCACCTTTGCATTAATAAAGAAATTTGCCATTTTCCTAATAAAGGGATTTTTGACATTTGAACCACTAACACAAAAGTTCGAAAAAAAGACTGAAATAACAGTTTTCTTTAAAATTTTATTGGGTAACTTAAACAATTAATAATCCGTGTTTCTACCGCGAACACTAACAACACAAGAACATCGGTTTGGCATACTCAAAATGAGTTCATCCAAATCACGCTGTGGAATGGCCGCCCATGTTCGTTGCAACAACAAAAAAAGGTCTTCTTGCGACTGGATACCCTCCATATTCGGCAGAGCTCTTCTCTGTAGCATATCCCATGCATGCTCAATCGGGTTCAAGTCTGGCGACTGAGCAGGCCAGGGCAGGACATTGATGTTAGCTGCGGCGAGAGTCTGTCTTACAACTCTTGCGGTGTGCGGTCGTGCATTATCATGCATTAACTGAAATAAGGGACCGATTTGCACTTGTAGAGGAACGATGACGTCTGATACAATCGTCTCAGCATAAATTTGAGCGTTGAGGTTGCCTCTGATCCAAATCAACTCAGTTCTTCCGCCGATCCAAATACCCGCCCATACCATGATGGTTCCACCACTATAAGGATGGACTTCCTGGCAGGATTTTAATCGCTGTTGGCGTCCAGGGGTTCTCCAGTGTCGTATACGTCTTGTATCCGGTCTCATACCAAAACGAGACTCATCAGAAAAGCACACGAAACGCCATTGTTCTTCTGCCCAATTTCTGTGTTCAAGAGCCCATTGATATCGAATCCTACGATTGTGCATTGCTATAGGTGGTACCCGTAGCGGTCTTCGGGAATGAAGGTTCACTTCATGCAAGCGGTTTCTGACTGTTTGGTCGCTAATTAAGTTCCCTGAAGAGTGATGAAGCCTCACGGCTAACATCATGGCGGTTATTGTTGGAGCTCTTCGAGTTAAGATTTGAATGTATCGGTCTTGTCTCCGTGTGGTGCAGCGATACCGTCCTCCATGGCGCTCAGCCACGGTACCAGTGCTTCGGTAACGTGTCCAAAGTCGACTGATAACACTCTGACTTGTATTCAGAGCTAAAGCCACAGTACGTTGCCGGGAACCAGCTTCTATCATTCCCACGGCTCTGAGCATTTCTTCCCTGCTTAAATGACGTCGCCGCTCCATAATAACGTTGGTTTTAATCAGTAGTAGGGAAACAGTAGCACTAATAATGTCTTCAATGCGTTGTATGTTTTTATAGGGAAAATATTGACAGCTGATTTTCATCTTTTACTCGAATTTGATTCACAGTTCCTGATTCAAATTATGAAATGCACCAAAAAGGATCCATATAAATTTATAAAATCATAAATTTATTACAAAGCCACATCTCAATCTCAAGAAATCCGCATAAAAATGCTTGATCCCTAGACACTTTTGATGTGTGTATGTTTGAAGTTCCCGCAACGTGCGACGGAAGATGATTTCTTCCACGAACTAAGAACGTCGTAAGTGCTATAAGCTTATCGTCGTAATAAAACCACAAATAAAAGTAATAAAATAAAATCCTTCCACAATCTAAGTCACTTTATATTAATAAATTAATCATCAAATTTTCATTCTAGTAGTCATTAGCATATTAAGTACAAATCGAAAAGTCGTGAAAATTGGAGGTAACTTCGTGATGTTTTTTATTACAGAAAATTTTACTATTTTGTGATTTGTTGCCACAATAAGTTTGGAAATATCATGTAGTTATTCGTGTTATTTTTTTTTTATACCTAAGTCTGATCAATTTCATGAAAAATCATATTGAAGTTAGGCTATTTTGGTTGATACCTGCTCTTAAGCTTGACAAGCTTGCACGAACAAGTATGCTTGAGCATCTGTATGTTGATTTTGTGCAAGTTTATTGCTTCTGCAAGCACAAATTCATTACACTGTCACTGAGGTTGACTGAGTCACATGTCATGTGTAGCCACCTTAATGATGATTGAATTAATTATTAATTCTCAGATATTTTTGTTTCTGCACTCCAACTGCGTTGAACAGACAAAACAATACACTCCAAAATACAGTCACTTTTCGAAGAATGCCGAAGGTTAAAATCCATTGCTTCATATGTTTGAAAAGTTCGTCTGCTCAACAACGTAAAAACGCAATGAATGTTACTGAATTTTTCAAAATGAAAGTCATTGACATTGCAAGTCTAGTCTAGTCTGCAGCTCAATATGGATACTAGGTAAATAGATGAAATACTCTTTATTATACACCACAACAAATACAAATGTAGTCATTATTTATCTTCTCTGTAACTAAAACTGCGGTGTACTAGAATAGCGGTGGCAGCTATGTAGCGGCTGCAGTGACGGCTGACATTAAAATGATGGCACCGGGCAAACACACAACTTAATATCATAAACAATGTTTCACTGACGTCATAAAACGGTTAATTGTGGACGCTATGTGGCGGCCGCTGAGTCTTGCGAAACCGTAACTTTACTAGTACCTAATCGTAATTATTATCATATATGCCTATTCCATTCTAGCCTGCAATACTTTCCACTTTCAGGCAACGGCCTACCCGTAGTTTCCAAACTAAAGTTTGTATTTTGTTTACAAAACAAAACTGCAACAGCACCAAAAACCGTACTGTAACAAAAAACCGTACTTAGATAAATAACGGTGTTTTGCAGCACATGTTTACAGCGGGAGTTCCTATGGGCGCCATAACTTTACATTAAGCGACAACGTCGACTGTTCCTGCGATAAATATACATAACATTTATATGGAGACTTTATTGTGTAAATAGAATTTCATTTTCTCAATATTACTGGGAAAGGAACGGTTATGATAATGTTGATCGTCCATGTAAATAAAATATGTATCGGGTGTGAAGTGTTGCTTTGTAGAATCGTAGCCTTTCTGTGTTATGAATAAGGGCAGGTTTCTGCAAGACTTTTAGGATATTGCGAGCTCTTTTCTAGAATATATGTCTAAAAGAATTCTAAGTTACAGTAACATTCGTGTGGATTAACACATAAGACATTTATAACATTACGCATATTTCGCTCGACAAGAAGATAGAAGAAGGAGAAGAAGACGAGAAGGAACAGCAGTCTGAGAATATTATTTGTATAAACTGGACCTTAAATTCAATGGAAAAAGGCAGCTCAATGCAAGAAATGAATGATGATTGAACGCTTAGATAAAGTCATGAAGTGACGATTTATGGAGTTTTTATTTTTCCCGACTGTACCTGAAGTAAAGTTTTTTGTCTAAAGAGCCAGTTCCTGAGTACTGCTATTTTGAACCAGGCAACCAAACACATCGAATAATGAAATACCTATGGGGTACGAACCTCAGCTCAGGGCATCAGCTAAGTACCTCATAAGGTTCCTATAGAGATTAACCTCGTGAAATTACGAAGACCATTAGGAATTTTAAGAAAAATTCGCAGTATTTTCCCTGACAATTCCGGAAGAATAATGGATACTCTTACTTAATTTTTTTTTTAATAAAAGTTGTTGATTTTCGTCCTAAAATCCTCATCATAACAATAGATCACTGGGTCTGGTATAGACTGATAACCCTATTCGGCCTACAGCCAACCATTTTGTTGTCAATTTTCCTCAATTACATTACAATTTAAACGGGGCGATAAGCAGCTGGTACCTACTTGAGCAAGATTTTAAAGTAAATAAGCGTTGTTATTGGAGATAAAAGTAGGTAGGAAGACGTGGTGTTGGAAGGCCTCCTACAACGTAGACCGACGACCTTGTGAAGGCCGCAGGATGCCGCTGGATGTGGGAACCACGGAACCGGTCGAAGTGAATCGTCGTGAATCGCTAAGTTTCGTTTAAAAACTATCAACAATTATAGGACATTCTGGAATATCATAACTGAAAGCGCAATAAAAACAATATCTAAGTCTAAGATTACAATTACCCTTTTAAAAGTACCACTTTTTCCCAAGGATAATTGTTCTACTAACAGTACGAGAAAATCGCTTTTGAATTTTGCGTAAGTCTAAGGTACTTAAGCTCGTGACGTACAGCTCAAACCCAAGTTCATTCTTGAACCTAAAAGCCTTCGCAGCTCAAAGCACTCCCCACCTGCTCCAATTATTCACAGCCTTGAACCAGACACGCGTTGCTTTTATCTGACAATCCGCACCGGTTAATGTCTTAGTACACTACAACAACTAACACCACGTAACACCGTCTCAACCTAATAAGGTCTCAACTCCAACTTTCGCGTCAACGTCAATTTGGCGAGGTGGTCGACTTGGCGTTTATGAGTCGACACCTACCACTTTCGAAACTACCACTTCTTATTTCAAAACAATACGATTAACCAGACTTAAGGCGCGGTAAGAAGCTAATTTTCAAGTTAATGATAATAGCGCATCGCGGCAATAGCAGATAATGTCAGATAGTAGTGTACACATTATTGACATCTAAATAACTACGAACAATACGTGATGTAAAATATTCGACTGATTGCGATCTTGATTGTTTGCTAATTTGACCGTTCGCGATTAGAAAATTATGTGAATTTGACCATTCGCGATATGGACCAATCGCAATTTTGACCATGCGCGATATGGACCAATCGCTATTTTGACCGAGCGCGATTTTGACGGTTTTTCAGTCACTTGACCGACTTGCGAATTTGACCATACGCGACGAAACGCAAAATACGAGTATAAAGTTCAAAACAGCGATGATGTTAGTTGAATTGAATGACCACGAATATAACAGTAATTTTCCAGTTTTCAGTATAGCTTTAATCGATTGAATTCCCTTTACTACAATATGATAGTTTGATGCTCAAAATTTTGAGAATTATGCGACGAAAAATATTTCTTTGAGCTGTTTTACGTTTTTTTTGTCATGATAAAATTTTTAGGCTTGTAGTATGTACCAATACGTCAGTATGTAATAATGTGTCTATCTGTGCGATAAAAAACTGAGCGTTTTAAGGACGTTAACGTTAACTGGGCATTTGATACCCAACACGTCTGCAGAGTTTCACTCGCAAATTTAATTTGATCCTGTATAATTACTGTATGACTCATAGATCATGATCATCGAATTATGATAGTATTAACTTAAAGAAGAATAACCCCGTATTAACTTAAACAAGAAGAGCATCAATATCAACAGACAGTTTAAACAACCAAATCGAACTCTGTTGAATCATAATCTTGGTCCTTTAGTTTTTACTTTTTGTAGTATTTCGTGTGCTATGAAATTGTCCTGAAAATCAATATACAGCTATCCGCTACCCATATTTTGTCATATCCGGCCTCGACTTGGATAGCTCTGTGCGGCTGTTGCATTTCACCGTTTTCTCCCGGCTTTGCTTCCTTCCGTTCAGCCTGCATTCATTCGGTCCCTGTGCCGATTTTCCGTCCGAAAAACAGCAAAATAAAATTTGCTGTTTTTCTTTTCGCCTGTCGTTTCATCGATCTATCTTCAGCTGTCGTTTCTATATATTTAATTTTATTTACTAACATAATTATTACACCCTAGGATATTCTAGAATTTATAAGAAAAATGTTCAGCCTGTAGGTAATATGTGTTTGACACGCTATCGCTCAATTCTTTCGCTATTATCTTTTTTGGCATGTATCTAGGCCTAGGCATAAAGGTTTTTCACTTCACTTAATAAGTAGGTTATAAAAAACCGACCAAGCAATTTTGTTCTTCATTTTTTTTTACAATTACGCTACAAATTGAACCAATACCATTTACGCCCTCGGGAACATTTCAATGAATTATTAACGGCCCAACTCATCCCTTTTACAAAATCAAAACTTTTAGGATAAACGATAATTATAAGTACATTATTTTTGACTAAATAAAATTCATTGGCGAAATTTCGAAGCGAATTTCTGATAGCTAGCCGCACAGACCACGTACGCTAAAATTAATGGGTTTTCATTAACAGAGGACTCTATACCCATTGTTTAGTCTATACGAAGTAGGCACACTCAGTAAAGTATGGCCAATTTTATTTATAATTTTATGAATAGTAAAAGGCACATTTTATTTGGCTATTGATTACCTACAGCCATAATTTAATAAAATAATACTTTCTCATCTTGTTTTATATTCCAATCAGAGTGAAATTACAGATCGTGGGTTTTTTTAGTTGACCCGAATTAACATACCCTGGATGCAATGAAACCGATATACATTACTTCATTAGTTGTTTCAGCGAATTCGATCGCAGGTGCCTTAAAAAAGTATATATTATTGCATATACACAGAGATTTCGTGGATAAACCGTCAGTCAAGTGAGTGGTATTAAGCCATTACTTATAAAATACCTATAAAAGAAGATGGCGGATAAGATCAGATATCGTGAGACTGTTAAAAAATGTCCTACATACCTACTTATTAATAAAGCATGACAAAATATTCTCGTGTCGTGAAAACGAGCGATCAAACGAGTTGTTTTGTCGCTCGTTTTGAATTTCATTGATTTGAATGTCATTTTGAATTTGAAATCTAGAGGTATAAACCACAGTGACTATTCTAAAGTTTTCCATTTTGTCAAGATTAGCTGGCATAACAGAATACGATGAGTCCAATACGACGATCAAAGACCTACCTCAGATATCCTAAACTCAAACATTACTAATATTTGGTCTAAACTAACATCAAGAACAAAGGATTTATTTAATTATCAACACTGACGTTAGCAATTCGACTGCCACCTACATACAAGAGATTCCAATCTTAGCAAGATATATTCACATTGCTTTGCTCATCATTTGGTGTGGAAGTCTCTACTAATTAACAAGTTAGATATTAATTGGTAGGCAATAGTATAATTTGCTGGCTTCCCTACTCATACCTAGAAGTGCTACTTGCGAAACATCTGCCTAGCCTTTACCTATGTTGGTATAGGCTCCCAATCTAATGGGATGCAGCTTAGTACCAGCATTTTAAATGGAGCGACTGCCTGTCTGACCTCTATTACCCAGTTACTGGGTAACGCTATACCCCTTGGTAAGACTGGTTGTCAGACTTTTGGGCTTCCGACTACCCGTAACGACTGTCAAAGATCTACGAATGACAGACGGGTTTTTTTCGAGACACGCAGGGCCCCGGGGTGGGGTGGTCCCGGGATCTCGATATATAATAGATGGTCATCCATCCACGAATAGACCGCGGCAAGCAAATCTAACCCTTTAATCGACCCGTGCGGTTGTTATCATGTAGCCACGAGCCGGAAAGGAAAAACTAAGTTTTATAATTATCTTACTTTGTCTCTAACTAACCCATTGTAACATAGGGGTATAAAAAGGAAGCTACGCTTACCTACCATAAAATCGAAGTATCTTTGAGACTTACGTAAACTTTTACAAAATTCAGTTGAACTGAAGACCTCTTCCATTAGAAGAGTAATTTTGCCTTCAATTTGCTTACTTTTAGTAATCCAACATTGCATTTTACTTTTTCTACTTCAGTCCCAAATTAGCTTCATCCGACTCATAGCTCTACAAAGGACTAATTATACATGAACATTCTATTCCGGCCGAACGATATTAGTTCCATATCCACCGAGATGAGTCCGCGGTACAACGTTTCATCAACTATGCGTCGCCCGCAGATTATCACTATGCGGATGAATGGGACTAATTTACCAAGTCCCCTTTAACGAGGCAGATTTTAATACCAGCTCCTACTTTTGTCTCGGCGCAATTTAGTATCTTCGTGAATGTACAGCTATAAGTTTTCTGTGGTTATGCTGATTATCTTTGTGGTCTGGAATATTCATACATGAAGGTACAGAATGGGGTTTTAAGATGACACTGTGTGTAAAGGAATTAAAAACTGGGTTTTGGAGGAAATAAAAATCCTGATCTTTCGTTTTGTATTCCTAAATCAGGCAGTTCTGGAAACTGCAATAACAGGTCGATCGTCATTTTTACTTTATTGATTTAAGATATCCAACAAAAAAATTACATAATCACACATAAATAAAGGGCAACATCACGTAGGTGTACTCCTTCACTTATAGGATAGGAGACCACAGCATGCACAATTTTAAAAACTAAGCTAACAAAGTTAAAATATTATTAATAGGTAACATTTGGAAAATGGTAATAAATTCTTGAAAGACATAAAAAAAGACATAGAAAATATATTAATGTAGCACAGACTAAAAGGCACACAGTACACCAGAGACATACATCAGATAAAAACAAATAAAAATCAAATAAAGTCCGATGTTAGAAAATTAGCAGGAAAGTGTGCCTCACGGATGAGCCAAAAAGGCCCAGTTCAGCAAAAATGCCAAACATTTTGATTTTAAAACATTGTGGGTTCATTCACATGTCAGAAATCCACGACAATTAGTAGCATAGTTCCATGTGGATGTTTCACCTGCCAATCACAACAGGGAGATAGATTAACGTCTAACATATTATTAGATAACATAACAATAGCCTGATTAAATTATCCTTATCTTTACATGATGCCGATTATCCCATTCAGCGGTTATCAATACCCAAATGAAAAATTGCCTAAAATGAAAGCTCAGTAGCTAAGCAAAAACTCGAAAAAAAAAGTAAGATAGTAGTTTTTCACAATAAATTCTTCGAAAGCTTCTGCTTCTTCTTCGTGGTTCCCTCAATGCTGGAGATCGCGGCCACATGCGATGCGTCTCCAAGTTATGCGGTCTTTTGTAGTGTGTATCGCTTGGTAGATGCTGCCTCCAACAGCCATTCTTGATCGCGTCTGACCATGCCGGTGCTCTGCCTAAAGTTGATTTTAAGGATTCCGTACCCAAAGGGTAAAAACGGCACCCTATTACTAAGACTCCACTGTCCGTCTGTCTGTCTGTCTGTCACCAGGCTGTGTCTCATGAACCGAGATAGCTAGACAGTTGAAATTTTCACAGAATGTGTATTTCTGTTGCCGCTATTACAACAAATACTAAAAACAGAATAAAATAAATATATGGGCTCTCATACAACAAACGTGATTTTTTACCGATATTTTATAGGTAATGTTAAATATTGTATGGTGGTACAGAACCAATCGTGTGCGAGTCCAACTCGCACTTAGCCAGTTTTTTATTCTAAAAACTTTCCTAATTAACTAGGTATTGTTTCCCTGGTTTGGTTTCCTAGATGAGCTGTTAGCTGTCATATTATAACGTCCGTCACAAAAATCTGTAATTTTCACCAATATTTGACAAGGTTTCATAACACTGCTTTGTATTTGGACAGCCGTTATTATGTGACAATGTTTTTAGATCACCAATGCTTTAGTGCAATACTTTTTACAAACGAGAAGAAATCGCAAAACGATGTCGTTTCCAAAAGATTTTCTCGCCTGACGTATAGGATATGAGATTCCTGTGTCTCGCCTCAAGGCATATATTGGAAATATCCAATCGCAGTCACAGACGCATCGGAAACGAATACGTAGATACTATGATTGCATTTGAATTTGATTCCATGAGCAAAAAATCGCATACGAAACGTCACAGGCACCGACGTCGATATAAAATGGTCTCAAAAAAGATATAAGATATTTAAGATATTTTGTGGGAATGTTCCAATTGAAGTCTTTGTTCAGTTTCGGTATTTAATTTTTTAGTTTAATAGGATTGTAAAGGAAAAAAAATATTATTGCCGTTGTAACACCGTCCTGCAATTCCTTTGACCTGTCTTTGGTAAAAGGAGTTTTGAAGTCTTTACGTAATACATAATCAGCCTATTATGTTGCTTAACCCATGCTTGGTTGGCCCCACTGCTGGGACACAAGCCTCCTCTCTTCGAGAGGGAGTGGGCTGTTATCCACCACGCAGGCCCAGTGCGGGTTGTTCAATTTCACATGTCTTCAAGTAGGTTATGAAGTTAGTTTCGCTAAATTATTTTACGACTTTCTAGCGAACGAGACTGGCAGAAGTGTCGAATAAAATTATTATGGAGATAACAACGTTACCTTTTCATTCAGAAAATATATCGGCGTAGGTAAATTCAAACAAAGCATAATAAAAATGGTGAGCTTCACAATACCGTTCCAAATTTCCATTGTGTCAGAAAATAAGTGAAGCGAAAGTAAAACTGTCCAAATAACTGATATCAGAAAATCCCGCTCATTTCGGTAAAAATACGATACTACTTTATTCAAAAAAATTCTGTTCGTGGTCACAGCTTCAGATAAAGCTGTCAACGGAGACTTTATTAAGTTAGGGGGAAGATTTATTCGGGCCCTTTTTGCTGGAGTTATCCATACCATAAATCCCATTTTGCCTCAGCTAAGCGCTTTATCGGACGGCCATTCTGCACGCAAATCAAACAAAAGGCCGCTTAGACAACTCTCTACTACGATGCATGACCTAGATGCGGAATAATAGGGACAAGAGTTCAATATATACAGCGTGATAAAAACCTTAACATGAAGACACACGGTGTGTTATCTTTGACAATTTATTATGTATCCAATTTTCGATATAGAGGTCAAAGCGTTAGTTAAGGTAAGGTAAGTAGCGTGGGTGGAATTGACATGTCCCGTACATTGTTGTCAACTATGGAATATTAATCTTAATATTTCATAGCCTATTGTTTTGTTATAGTTTAGTAGGATAAACGTTAAGGAAACAAAGAAAAATACAAATAGTTATAATGTATTGTTTAATAAATAAATAATTTGATTCATGTTGGATCTTAAAACATAATAATTACATACACACAATTGTTATGTTTTTGTGGAGGAATGAGGTATCGTTGTCCTCTCACCACATTTCATTAGAGGAAAAACAGTTTCTTCCACATCTTCCATAATTTTGTTACACTTGGCTATGGCCATAAAAACATCTATATCTTCATTTTTTAATTACCCATTCCAACAACACATTTTTTTTAACGCATCGTTATCTTCAATATTACTATGTGTATCTTCATTCTCTAGAGAACACTGTGATTCAATTCGGTCAGCTATAAATAAACGATGTAACCAAGACAAATGTAAAATGTAGGGCGAATGCACATTAATATACAGCCAAGTGTAACGACTCATTATCCTGTCTGTACAAGGATTTATATCATAACAAATTACTCATTTGTTCAGTCATAATATTGTTGTTGTTAATATACAAGTGTATTTAGTCAATTAATAGTTCCATGATACAGTCGTGGAATCTTTTTGAAATCTTACCCTCATTAACGAACGTTTTAATGACATCGGTAATTCACTTTAAGTACCTAAATATGTAGTAGGTAAGCAATTATGAAAATGTTTGTTTATAATAATATTTTACTTACAAATGTTAAGCAATAAATAAGTCAGTTCTTTGGTAGGAAATGTAATAAGGAATAACAAAATTTTTCAATAATATTTTTCATTAGCATTTAGAACATGAAATGCAAATAATGAAAATTATAAAGTTTGCTCATTTCACTTCATTTGTCTTCCTCTCTCAAAGTACATATTTTAAATGCTAATAAATAGCAATCATTTGAAAACAAGTTTGTAAAACTTTATAGGTAATAAATTGCTCTATAAAATAGGTACCTATCCCCCTTACTAATAAACGTATTATATCAGAAGGATAGTTACACACCGATTTCTTTCTTTTAGTCGTCAGTAATATGACTTTCGAAAGAAGAAGACAAAGCGTTGTGTAACTATACAGACGCTGTACAACGTTTATTAGTAAGGGGGTATGAGTATACAGCAATATAAAACAAGTACACACTAAGGTATGTGTTTTCAGAGTAAATAGAGATTATTTATGAAATGTTAAAATAATGTAACAAACCTTTTTGAGGCTTACTTTGGACGGAGTTAGGTATCAGAGTAACAAAAATACAGCTAAGCTTCTTTCAGGATTAAAAACACAAGTCGCATACTTTTCCACTTAGATTCTAAGCGTATGTACCAAAAATCCTTTCCGGAATAAATCTGCACGATTCGCGTGTTTCGAATAGCGCAATTCCGATGTAGCGCTCTCTAAAAGCTCTTCACGTGCATTTTCGAAGAATTATCGCTTCTTTACATATGCTTTCCAACTCCACGTTCAACTCCACGTTTAAAGCGTTAGGACCCCTTACACACGAGCACAGCACTTTACAGTCACATTGTTCTGATGACCCCACTGATTGTGCACAGAGGAAAATTTGCACTAGATAGGGGTCATAGATAATGTTCACATCGCAAATTATCGATTTTGCTGTTTACGTCACTCCACGTGGACGCTTGACAATCACCAACACTTTCGTTTCACTGATAAGTCTTAAGTCTCTTCGCGTGTTCACCAAGTGTCCGGGCAATATTGAATTAATTGCGACACAGAACATGAATTTTGGCAACACTCGTCCGCCACCTGCCTCTTCAGTCTCTCTTTGAATAACAGAGCGGCTCTCTTCCCCCTCACTGTCGAAAGCCTGTTAGACGGTAAATCACTAATCAGCACATTTCCCGTACAAAGCTGGAATATCAGCCTTGCCAATGATCTGCTGCACACATCCTTTAACACCGTATCCATTGTAAGGGAGTTCCCCAAATTCCTTTCATTTCCGACAACAACTTCAGCGAACAAAAATACAAAATAAATCACCATACAGAGTTTCACGTTCGGAGGGATCATTTTGAGCGGAGCTTAGGTCGTATCTGCTGACTGGCGGGGAAGAAACTGGCTCTTCCGTCTAGAGTCTGATACAGTCGATGTCTCTGAATAAATAGATTCGATAACCTGTGTCATCGGTGACAACAGAACATACAAAAGTTCAAAACAACAAGTCGGAGGGCCCTTGGTGTCAAGACAAGTCGTAACGATTTGTTATTTATAGAATATTTAGATAACGAGTTGTATTTAGAAATTCGTGGTTGGTACAACGGACCCTGATTGTTTGCGAGTAGATTTGTCTGTGTACTTAATTTGGAATAATGTGGAATATCGAACGAGGGAGTAAACAAAGCATAGTTAATAATATTTACTCTTCTTGATTTGACAAACTGTCAGTTCCTTAGTTAAATGAGCGTCTGTTGCCCGAGCTTTTTAATTTTTAGCTTCCAGATTATTTTAGTTGGAGGCTAGAGGTGAAGACTCATTAGCGCCTTTGACATTTTAATCAAATTTTAAAACTACGATATTAAACTGAGCTAATTGTCAAAGGGTTCGTTATGTAATTTGACCAAATTGTGCCTGACGTGGAGAAGGACTGTCAATAATCTAATGAGAAGATTATTGTTAGCTAGACTACTGTTTTCTTCTTCCTATTCATGAGCTATGCTTTTGTTGATGCAGTGGTTTCCACTTATCTCCTTTTTCTCAGTTCCTAGAAGTTTTTGAACATCGTGACATTCCATTCTGCTAGTTTTTGCCCTCTGGACGACTATTTATAAACGTCCTCAGTTTTCAGGTTTATTGTTAGCCCTGGCTGGAGGCCTTAATTAAGGCATCCACAGGAAAGTTCGCTTAAGCAGTAGCCATTCTCATATAGGATGAACTGCGAGATGCCATTTGTAAAAAAAGTCCAAATGATCGTTTATCCTTTTGAAGAACTAAAACTATAAATACACAAAGTTGAATTAATACAGGTAGAAAAAAAAATTTGGAAGCTTCATATAATAGGGTTCGTCTTTACTAAAATGGTCTTTATTTTTTTAACGTATGTTTAGCACTTTAAGTGTTTAGCAGTCTTTGAAATCTAAAAATAATCGTTATGGAATTGAAAAAGTCAGACGGAGCCGCGTCAGAAATATACATTCATCCCCTGTCTAGACTTGTTAAGATAACAATGTATTATTAACCAATACTGGGCACAATCGGGAGCCGTTATAATTAGTAGTTTCAATTATTAGAAATGAAGGACATACAGGAATAGTTTGCGAATGGACGCATTGTGGAATGCGTCTGTGCAAGTAACTTTCCATTGTTCTAATCATAATCTTGTATTTTTTATTTACAATAGCTTATTCGATATTCAGGTCAGAAGCTTCTATTCACAATTAAAAATTAAAGAAATAGGTTTTCCTCTGACTTGGTAACAGGAAAAAAGTATCCATATTTAATAATAATAATCATTTTATTATCAGGTAACTAAGGCCCATAGATAAAATACCCAAAATGATCTAATACAACAATATATACAAAACAACAATAACAAAACAATATTCAACAATAACAACAATATAAACCATAATATTTATTTAAAATGTTATATTCCCAATTCAGCATGTTAGAGGCCACGCCACAACACCCTGTGCTCCGCTTCCGCATCCAGTTTGTCCCAACCATCTTTTGTTTAACATTTTATTATCACTAGCTGCGGCTCGCGGTTTCACACGCATAATCTGCAATCCCGTGGGAATATCGGAATAAAAAGTACTTCCTTACAAAATTTCATCAAAATTGGTCCAGCCGTTTGAGCGTAAAGAAGTAACAAACATATAACCAACACACACACACACACTCACCCTCACAAACTTTCGTGATTGTTGGCCGTATTGTAAAACTTAAATGATATTGAGCCCGGATTTGTGTCCGGTTGATGGAAATAGGCTCTCCCCATAAAACATGGAACTTAAATATAACAAGGGAAATGTGGGTGTAATGTGGATGCACCTCTACCTGACCCTTCGTGTCCAGCTGTCAAAAATGCCTGGTGAAAATGTTTATGCAGTCAGAAACTATGATGGAGAATTATAATAACTGGGGAAAACAACTTTTTACCCCTGTTTACGTTGGAAACTTTTCCTTATTTACTATAAAAAAAACTGTTGTAGTAATATCTATAGCAGAATAAAAATATTTTTATCTTTACTTACCTACTGTTTACGAACAAGTGTATTCATATTTTATCCACTATTGGAAAAAATGGCCGACTGGGGACAGTTGCTTGCTTTCTCACGGAACTAGTAATCACCTTATGGCATCTGTCTTACCGCTGGCGATTAACGAGGCACGAGTAGAGCCAGCTACTAAAAACGAGTTGGCGAGCAACGAGCAGCGACTAAGCGACGGCGACGAGCCATTACTCGCTGGTAGACTTATGCGCAAAGCTTGAGTGTTCTGCCCACCAAGCGAGTGTAGCTGAGCGAGTACTGTATTTATAGACAATCGAGTACTCGCCAGCGGTGTCTTTTTTCACTCACTCGCCGTTCGACGCTCGCCGTGGACGGTCGTGCTGCCCGCTCTCGCTCGCTGCACGCCCCCACCGCCTCGCCGCCCCGCCGCCGCCCGTTCTCGCTACGCTAGCCGTAACGAGCTCAGTAGTCTCCGGACTACGCCCGCACCCTGTCAATAGCCGCCTTTTTCAAGGCGTGGTTGATAGAAGTTGTTTCTTTAAGATAGATTCGTCATCACACGTGTCGTCGAGGTTTTTGGCCCCTTCCGGGTAAAAACCACAGTTTCGTGGTCCTTGGTGGATACCTCACGGTGCCAACGAAGCCAAGGGGGTGGTGCCCCAATCTCACCCGCCGAGCCCCATCAGGGCGAGGCTGTCAATTGGAATCGGGAGCTAGAAGCTTGGCCTTGGGGGTGGCTCCTAGTCAGCTCTAGCTTCGTAACTAATCCCTTGTCCACAGCTCGCGTCTAGTACGGTTGGGTGTGTCAACCCCTTCGTACTAGAAGCCGGTCTAGGGTGTCTCTACACCCATCGCACAGACTGGTTAGGGCCCCGTTCGCACAATAAGATCGGCGACGGGTCACAAGCTTAGGGCTCACTTCAGGTACTCACCTCCCTGTCTCACACCCGACAGGGAGGGTAGGATCTCACACCCCCGGGCCCATCCACCCGGGGTGCTAGGTTGTTAGGGATTCACGCCCCCTATGGTTCTTCCCTCTCCCCGCCCCCATCCCGATCATGGCAGACGCGGTCATATTGGCGTTCGTTAAAGAGGTCCTCTTCAAGGACCCCTCTTTCGTTAACCAGTATGCCCAACGACTTATAAATTTTAGACGCCCTCCCGGTTCGGTCATCGACATTGACTTTAGCGACGCGCTAGTCAGCCCCCTCTTTCCGCCAAACTCAGGCGAAATCCCCGAGGCCGCCGCCGCCTCCCCTCCCGCACCCTCCGTGCCAGCCCCCTCGCCTGCACCTTCTGTGCCAGCCGCCGCCCCCAAACCAGCACCTTCCGTGCCAGCCCCCAAACCCGCACCCTCCGTGCCAGCCCCCAAACCCGCACCCCCCGCGTCAGCCCCAAAACCCGCACCCTCCGTGCCAGCCCCAAAACCCGCACCCTCCGTGCCAGCCCCTAAACCCGCACCCTCTGTGCCCGCCCCAAAACCCGCACCCTCTGTGCCAGCCCCATCACCCGCTCCCTCCGTGTCCGCCCCGAAACCCGCACCGTCCGTGCCAGTCCCCGATCCCGCACCTTCCGTGCCAGCCGCTACCGCAGCTGATACTCCAGAGAGTATGGACACGTCCGTACCCCAATCTCAATCCGACTCAGAGGAAGCCCTCTCTGACTCTTCGTCCTCCTCGGAAGACGACTATATAGTCGTCGGAAAGGGTGGCAAGAGAAAGAAGAACGCCTCCTCTCACGCCAACAAGGCCAAAAAGTCGGTCGCGGTAATCCCCTCTAACCCCCGCCCCCCCACCCCAACCCCCGCCGCACCGCAGGCCAATCCCGCGTCTAGCCTCTCGGCTACCCCTCCCGCTTCGAACGCAAAGAAGCCACGACCCCCGCCCCCCATCTATGTCCAGGATAAGTCCAAATGGACAGAAATCTCCAAAGCGTGTGTTGATCAAAAGATCAAGTACACGAACGCCCGCTCAACCCAACAGGGTATTAAGGTAACGGTCGCCTCGTCCTCGGACTACAGGGACCTTACCCGTCTCCTCCAGACAAGGGCTTACTCCTTCCATACGTACTCCCTTCCGGAGGAAGTCCCCACCCGCGTAATCATCAGGCGCGTCCCCAAAGAAATCCCCACCGAGGAGATCAAAGAAGACCTTGCTTCACAAGGCATCCCCGTCTCAGCAGTCCATCGCTTGCACAAAGCATGGAAGGGCCTAGTCTACGACATGGTCCTGGTCATCTGCGACCCTACTGAAGGACATCACCCCATCTTCAAGGTGAAGTCAGTCTGCTCCCTCTCGGGTATCTCTATCGAGAAACCCAGGAAGTCCAACCTCATCGGACAATGCCACAGGTGTCAACTGTATGGCCATTCCCAATCCCACTGCTACGCGACACCTAGATGCGTCAAGTGTCTAGGTGCCCACGGCACGTCAGACTGTCCCCGCCCTAAAGACCGCTCTCAGTGCACAGAGCCACCGAGCTGCGTTCTTTGCGGCCAATCCGGGCACCCGGCTAACTACCGTGGCTGCCCCAAGGCTCCCAAGTCTTCTTCTCCCAAACTGACGAAGCGCGCGAGCGACCGTCAGCAAAGGGAAAGCCCCTCTGTGAGGATCCCGATCCCTTCCTCCCAGATGCCCGATAGGCTCAGTCCCCAAAGGCCCTCCCCATGGGCGAACCTCAACCACCTCAAAGCTCCCGCAGCTTCGGTGCCCCCCCCACCCCCGACTATCCCAGCGCTGATGGCAACTGTCATCCCCGCGCCATCAGTAGGCCCCTCGGTCCCAGTAGCCCCACCGGTAGCCCTTCCCGCCGCCGCGCCCAGGGCTCCCGCTGGTCCCAGTAGGTCCCCCCCGACCCCCGCCTCCCGCCCCCAGCCTAGCAGCATGGAGGTAATAATCGGTGCTTACGCAGCTTTTATTGCCCCCGCAAATGCCATGGCAGCGGAAATCCAAGCCTGTAACGGCAATCCTCGGCGCATCGCCGAGATTTTCAATGCGTATCCTCAGATTACGCAAGTCATGCAAACCCTCAACTTCTAAAAGCTCCAATGGCTTTACAAAGAATGAGCGTTACCAAACCCCGATCCCTTAGACTAGGGTTTTTCAATGCAAACGGCATTAAAAAACAACGCGAAGAGATCGCCGCGTTCCTCCGCGATCACCAGCTCGATGTCCTCTTAGTCCAGGAAACCTTCCTGAAGCCCCATCTGCGGAACCCGAGCATTGCCAACTACAAGATAGTTCGCAATGACAGGTCTCGCTGCCACAAGGGCGGTACCCTCATCTACTATAGAAAGTCCCTCCATTGCATCCCGATAGACCCGCCTGCCCTCCTCTCTCAGCTAGAGATCTCTATCTGTCGGCTCGGCATGACCGGTCACCCCTCAATCACCATCATCTCCGCTTACATCCCGCCCACCAATGGTGCGGAGGATCCCATCTCTCTCACTACCGATTTCACTACCCTCTTCGGTATGAGTGACTCCGTCATCATGGCGGGGGATCTCAATGCCAAACATCCCGCTTGGAATAGCAGCACGACCTCTACCAGAGGTAGGATCGTGTTCAAACTAGGCGACTCCCTCAATTTCGATATCATCGCTCCGATGTATCCCACTCATTTCCCGGGCGACCCCGCCCAACGTCCTGACGTTCTCGATGTAGCGCTTCTCAAGAATGTAAACCTCCGTTTGCAGTCTATCGAGACGGTACAAGAGCTCGATTCTGACCATCGCCCGGTCATCTTGCACCTGGCCCCCTATTCGGGCCTCCCGCACGACCCCAACCAGCCCCCCCAGACCAAAATAGTCACCGACTGGAGGAAAGTAAGCGAAAGACTGAAATCCACCACGTCTCCCCACTTAGACTCCATCCCCGAGCAAATTATCTCAGTCGCAGACACGACTGGGGCGATCGACTCGTTCACAGAGCACGTTCAATCCGTACTGACGGATTGCTCACGGGAAGTTCCAGTGATGGAAGACCATCGCTGGAAACTGCCCGATGACGTACGTGAACTGGTGACCGAGAAGAACGCTGCCATTCGTGCCTATGACTCTTTTCCCTGCGACGCGAACAAATCCCACATGCGCCATTTACAGCGTGCTGTAAAGAAACGCATAGGGGAATGGCGCTCCGAGGGATGGGATAAGATGATCGGCGAACTCGAGCCCACCCACCACGCCTTCTGGCAGCTCCAGAGGAAGCTCCGCTCCTCTGAAGAGGCCACAGTTCCTCCCCTCACACGCCCCGACAAAACGGTCGCTTTCGAAAATCTCGAAAAGGCCGAATGCCTAGCCGACAGCCTAGAGGCTCAATGCACTCCCAGCTCTCAACCAGTAGACAGAGCGCACCTCGACGAGGTGAACGCTGAAGTCGAACGGAGAGCCTCCCTCCCGCCAGTCGAAGACCCTGATGATCCTCTGCCTCCCGTCACTCCCGACGAAGTGCAAGACATCATAAAAGGGCTCGCAACCCGCAAAGCCCCCGGTTCGGACGGTATCACCAATAGGGTGTACAAACTCCTCCCCGCCCCCCTCATACTGCTCATGACCGCCATCTTCAATGGCGCCCTGAGCAACAACATCTTCCCCCAAATGTGGAAAGAAGCCACAGTCATAGGCATCCCAAAGCCAGGCAAGCCCAAGTCTGAGCCCTCCAGCTACCGCCCCATCAGTCTGCTCAATGTTTTCGGTAAAGTCTACGAGAGGCTTATTTATAAGCGCCTCAAAGACTATGCCGAAGCAAAGAGCCTCATCCCCCCCGAACAGTTCGGTTTTCGCACGAAGCATTCGTGCATCCACCAGCTCCACCGCATAGTCGAGCACATTAGCGCTGCCTTTCAGCGAGGTGCTTCGACAGGCGTCCTGTTCTTCGATATAGCGAAGGCGTTCGACAAGGTCTGGCACAATGGCTTATTATATAAGCTGTACCTGCTAGGTGTGCCAGACCGTCTCGTGCTCATCTTACGAGATTTTCTGTCGGACCGCACTTTCCGCTACCGTATCGAGGGCGCTCTCTCTCCCCCTCACCCCATCCGCGCCGGAGTCCCCCAGGGTTCCGTTCTGTCTCCCCTCATTTTCACCCTGTTCACTAGTGACATCCCGAACAGTAAAAAGGCACAGTTGGCGCTCTTCGCCGACGACACTGCCATATACTGTTCGGGTGTCAACCAGTCATCCATAGCTCGAAACCTCCAAACCTCCGCAAGCGCCTTGAGCGATTGGTTCCGGAAATGGAGAATCGAGGTCAACCCCGATAAGAGTCAGGCGGTCATCTTCTCGAAACCGCGCAAACTACCCCCCCCGCTCCCGCGCCCGATCTCTATGTATGGCAAGCCGATCCCCTGGGGAAAGCGAGCCAAATACTTAGGTGTCATCCTAGACCACAACCTCACCTTCAACGAGCACATAAAGACGGCGCGTTCGCGCGCCTCTTTCGCTCTCGGTAGGCTCCACTCCATGATAACTGCCCGCAGCAAATTGTCACTCAAGTGCAAATTGCGCCTCTACACCGCGGTCATCCGTCCCATCATGACCTATGCTTGCGTAGTCTTCGCACACGCCAAGCCGCGATTTCTGCATAAAATGCAAACCCTCCAGAACCGTTTCCTCCGAAAGGTCACGGGAGCCCCCTTCTATGTCCGAAATGTGAATCTGCATCTAGATCTCAGACTCCCCACCATCCAGCAGTTCATGAAACGCCTCTCCAAGCGCTTCTTTGACTCTGCCATAAAGCACCCCAACCCCCTGATTGCGGCGGCCTCCCGATACACTCCCTCCCGCATAAGTAGGATTCGCCGACCAAGGCATACCCTCACTATCCCCGACGACGCCACTACCCTCCTCCAGGAGAGCAGTAAGGCCACGAGTACTCTCAGTCGACAACACAAACACAAGCTCAGACATCCGTCCTTCCGTCCTCGCCGCCGAGGCCCGTCGCGACGTCCCGCACCATCACCGTGCCCGCCCCGACCCTTGCTCGAGCCAGCCCGCGCAGCTGAGCCTGTAGTTTTAAATTCGCCCCTAAACACTAATAATAATACCGATCCAGCCTGTCCCTTGCTGTCCTCTTCCAGCGACGCCCTGAGCCGAGGTCCGAACCCCGCAGGGGGTTACCCTTAGCGCTGTCGCTTAGTTTTTAAGTTATCGTATGCCCTGGCTGGAGGCCTTAATTCGAGGCATCCACAGGAAAGCCCGGTTAAGCAGTAGCCATCCTCATAAAGGATGAACTGGGAGATGCCATTTTCAAAAAAAAAAAAAAAATCGCCAGCGGTGTGAACAGTCGGTGATAAACTTTTAATATAATATGTATCTCTTTTATCTACACCAGCCGGTCGATTCTGTTAGAATCTCACCGTGAGAAGTTAGATGAAGTGAGCTGTCATTCCATCTGATGCTATAGGGATTTACATTAATGACAGCCCACTCCACGCTCACTTCACCTAAGTTTTCATGGTGAGATGGTTACAGAATCGCACTGCAGACCTCTAATCTTTTGTACGTTTCTTGAACGAGAAAATCGTTGAGTCTCTTTCTAGTCGGTGGTGGGACTGGTACCTATGGCAAGAGTTTATTATGGTGTTACTAGCCAATGAGGTAGTGAACAGCTCTAGTAATCACATTATTATTAAAGGCGAAAGTTTGTGTGTGTGTGTGTGTTTATATGTTTCTTACTTCTTCACGCTCAAACGGCTAGACCTATTTTGATAAAATTTTGTGTGGAGGTAGGTGACACCCTGTATTAACATATAGGCTACTTTTTATCCCGATGTTCCCATGGGATCGACATTTACGCGAGTGAAACCGCGGGGCGTGGCTAGTGAAATCTATCCAAAAAAAAAAAAAATATATATAATAATATATAATACCGACTACGAAGCTTGTTTTAAACTCTTAATGTACTGCAAACATATAGCATACATTAGTTGCGAACAATAAAACGAGCAATAGGCAAGAAACAATTTGAATTAAGTTTTCACTGTGTGTTTGTGCACTGAACTTTTCTGCTAGATAGGTACCCCCTTACTAATAAAAGTATTATATCAGATGAATAGTTACACACCGATATCTCTGTTTCAGTTGTCAGTAATTTGACTTTCAAAAGAGGAAGACAAAGCGTTGTAACGCTATACAACGTTTATTAGTAAGGGGGTCAATACGCAGCAATCCCGCTACTTAAACAAAAAAAAAACCTATTTAAACCAAATGACAGGGGTGATCCAGTAGTAACGGCCCCGACTTACGGGTTTAAAGGTCGTGTAAATAATTTCATCGCTGCTCTCAAAATGGTGACGGAAAACATCGTGAGGAAACCGGCCGGTCTTGTACAGACGCCAGCACATCAACCTACCCGAAACTGTCACATTTTCTCAATCAACTTTGAACCTTATGCTTTAGCGATAAAGTTATAAACCTATCAAAGAAATTTGACAGATTGTAGTAGGTTGATGTGCTGGCGTCTGTACCAAAAATTCTAAAACATGTGACATCTACCAACCACTGGGCCCGCGTGGTAGATTACAGCCCCCGCCCTCTAGACGAGGCCTGTCTCCCAGCAGTAGGAACACAGACTGCTAGCCTCTCTAGCATGTTTAATTACTTAACTATTAATCTTAAAAGAAAATTGTAGTCTTTAATTACAACAAGGAGAATGTACACGTCCCATTTGATTGCTTACACGGAAATTAAAACATGCAATGCAATCATTTGGTTATCCCAGAATGGAACCAAGCATAAGCGATTTAAGTGAAAAGAGAATATCAAAACATCGCAACACAGTTGCATTACTAAAACAATAACGACATAAAACACATAATATCACCTGTATAGTGTCGCGAATGTCGCGAGTGTCGCAAGTGTCACGAATGTCGGCATACGTTGATGTAGAGCGGTAATATATTCACCCCGACACACATGCACCTCTTAGATAAACGCTATACGATATGTATGACGGGATGAGGAATTGCTAGCTGTTGTAGGGTACAGGTAGTGGGTGGGGTGGTCTGAATGCGTGGCGGAAACCAAGGAGATGTAGTGTCGTTTTGATTAAATGTAGTGATGTTGATGTTTTTGTGGTGGCGGTGCAAGAGAAAATTATATTATTTTATTGCAACGAAGTTTCTTGTCGAACGAACTTCACGTTACGTGCTGACGGTTGACGTCAGCGAAAGGAACTTTGTTCCAACCGGCACCCCAATTGCGTATCACACTTTCAATCACAGTCTCAATAATTTTGAAGAATATTTCTAATCCATTGCTTCATATGTTCGAAAAATTTGTCTGCTCAGCAAAGTAAATAACGCAATGAATATTGTTGATCTGTCAAAATTAAAGCCATTGCTACTGTTAGTGTGTTACGCAATTACCCCGCTGATGTCCATTACAATGCAATCTACTACGGTTCATTTGATAACAAAAATGAGATAGTACAGTGAAGATATATATCTACCTAATAAATTGAAGTTAATTTAAGTTACAAATCTATTAAACATGTAAATTGTATTGCTGCAAAGTTTTTTTTTTTTAATTATTATTTCAACAAAGAACAGTTACATATAGATGAGTATTTCACAAATCTGCCAAACTGCAGGACAGTTTGTCGGCAGTGCAGGACAGTTTGTCGGCAGCATAGTACGGTTGGCTAACAAACTTTTACAGGAAATGTTGAAGATTTTTTGTAACTGCTATGTTCAGGTAAGGTACCAAATTTTTTTTAAATCCACTTAAACTTCCTTGGTCAGCATCATCAGCAGCCTATAGCAGTCCACTGCTAGACATAGGCCTCTCCTATTGCACGCCATTCAACTCGATTTTCGGCAACTCTAATCCAGCTGCTACCAGCCATCCTGCGAAGGTCGTCGCTCCACCTAGCCTGAGGGCTTCTCACCTTACGTTTACCGATTCGCGGTCTCCAATCAAGAACACGGTTAGCATAATCAGCCTATATGTTCCCACTGCTGGGACACAAGCCTCCTCTCTTCGGAAAGGAGTGGACAGTAATCTACCATGCGAGCTCAATGCTGATAGGTAGATGTCACATGTCTTCGAATTTTTGGTTCTAGGACATACCGGTTTTCTCATGATGTTTTCCTTCACCATTTTGACAGCAGTGGTGATGAAATAATTTATACAAAGTATAGTGCCTGCTTAGGTTCACACTCACGTACGTTATGGTCGAGTGAAGTGATTTTACATATACCTAGTACCGACAGGAAAAGTCTAATTTTCAAAAACATTATCAATCAATAAGGAAAGCTCAAGAATTATCTCTTAGGAACCTTTTCTCGAACTAAGCCATTAATTATAATTATTGCTTGATATATATTTAGATTAGTTAATTAGTTCTTGAGAAAATACTAATGAAGCAAAACAGTAAAACTGTCACGTTTGTACTTTTGTTGACAACGTATTTTCGCGGTTTCACCTGTCGAATATCCGTCTGTAGCTGGGCATCTACTATGTAAGTACGTCAACGAAGATACGGTCCGTCTGAAAGTATTTGATACGTCAAAACAAGTGTCAAATTCAATTATTCGGACAGGCAAAATCGCATCGGGCTTAGGGACACTTGTAAATCGTGTGATCATTCATTCTTAGTTCAGAAACCGAACTAATCCCCTGCTAGGGCCTCGCGTATCCGTGATCCGTGATTCTTATAATGGGGACGCGTTGCGAACAATAGCAAAAACCTCACGAGGTCGGGCCTAGGGAGGCTTCGAGGCCGTGCGGCTCGTAGTAAGGACGCGCCTTCATGCCCGTAAGTGATACGGAGTAGAAAACGCTCGTAACTCAGTTGAAAGTACGGACTTCGTGGTTAGGGAGTAGACTCCCTGGACGTAGGCCTCTCCGAAGTACTTTTGTATTCGGACTGTCTCAACTGCTTGTGGGCGGTCGGAGTCTTAAAAAACTAACCTTCATACGAGGTGTAATTGACATAACTGAAAACCTGAAAAGAGATCATTGTATTCATCATTATGAACATCATTTTCTATGGGACCCCTCTACATTTTGTCAAGTTAAGATATGTGAAAATAAATGTATAGTGGACTCAGCTGCATTTTTTTTGAGATTTCAGTTTTGGTGTCATGGTAAAACTTGTTAAAAAAAACCGGGCAAGAGAGAGTCGGACTCGCGCTCCGAGGGTCCGTACCATAAATTATTAATAAGTATATGAACGAAAAAGAGCAATTGATTACACACAGATAAGTAGTTAACTAAATTTTAAAAAAGTAATATAAATAACTCAAATATTAGGTACTATAGATACAATGGATATCTGAAGTGGTTGAGCTACAGTTCATAATGACCCCTTACAAGTTTTTCAGTTATTTCACTCACCCCCTGTTAATAAAGTAGACGGACTGACAGACTTCATAATATTACGTTATCACTATGATACATTTTAGCTATACGTAGATATTTTATCATACACGAGTGGGATTCCACTTGTTTACAATTTGGAATGTACCTAAGTTTTATGGCTGACCTTTGCTCTACAAGTCATGATAATCATCTGAAATTTTAAAAGGAGCACGCAATTATGAATCAGATAATTATTCCTAGAGCTAGTGTCGAGCTTTTTTTTGACTAGTCTTAGTGCCTGGTGCCGAACAAATGTGGAACTAGTGTCAGACTAGTTTTTTGCTAGTTAGTTATGACTAGTTTCGGACCAGTTTTTGTCTAGTGACGACTAGTGTCGGACTAGTTTTGGACTAGTTTTTGACTAGACATGATACTAGTCATGACTATTCATAAACCAGTTCGACACTAGTTCGACACTAGCCCGTGCCCGACACTGGTCATGATTATTTTTTACTATTGTCTGTCAAAAGTCTCGACAGATACAAAAATCGTGGTTTTGACAACTTTATTCATAAAATGCTGTTTTTAGTCGACTATTTTATTTGTAACCAAGGTTGAACTCATAATTTCGCTTCTATTTCATTGCGCGATAAAATCACCTGCTAACTAGCGTTCTTAAATAAAGAAATGTTTATTACGAACTAACTCCAAGCAAAAAGTGGCTTTGCGTGATTTTTATTAATAAGGCTGCAATTATAAATGTAATCAAAATAAAATTCATTTATTTCAGATAAATAATTGATCCATAATTCCATACAGTCCGAATTTTGAAAATGCTACTTTTTAAATAGTCATTAAAATATAATTTTTTAAGAAGATATCTCAAACTGATAGTTCATTGTCATCGGCAAATCGGCCTCAGTTATATTACAGGGACGTTTCACTACACAGTTATACCATCTTAAAATTATTACAGAATTCATAATCATAATCAGCCTATAATGTTCCCACTGCTGGGACACAGGCCTCCTCTCTTCGAGAGGGAGTGGGCTACAATCTACCACGCGGGCCTAGTGCGGGTTGGTAGATGTCACATATCTTCGAATTTATGGTTCTGGGACATGCCGGTTTCAATCATATGTTTTCCTTCACCGTTTTGAGAGCAGTGGTGATGAAATAATTTACACAAAGTAAAGCTCCTGTCTGGGTTCGAAACTACGACCTACAACTCGTAAGTCGCGGCCGTTACCACTGGGCCACCGCTGCTCTTTGCATTATAGAATTAAAGTGTAATATTTTTTAGCAGCTGTCCGTGACTTCGTTCGCGTGACATTAATACCTTTTGATGCTATTTATTTTTCTAAAGCGTAGCCTACTAAAGTTACTCCTTCTAGCATCAGCTATCTGCCAGTGAAAGTCCCTTAAAAATTAGTCTAGCCGTTTTGAAGACTAACCTTAACAAACAGACAGACACAAATTATATAAATAGATTTTTAAAAAAGGCTGTTATTTTGACATAACAAACAATCACTTTTATTTATTTGTATAGATATATGTAGATTGTATAGATGTGTGTATGAAAAAAAAAACAATTATAGATAGGTACTGCCTATTAGTAAAATCACGAACCAAAATAAAATTTTGCCCGGTGTTAGGCACCTTTTATATTGAAAATGTACAAATAAGATGAAAAGGCAGACCCTTCTAAAAGCCGGGATTAACGCCACCCAAATGTAGACACAAAATGTTTTACAATATGGGCTTAGTTCTGTTCACGTGGATGGTTACAATCCCTAGCTGAAAGAGTTATAAGGTTTTTTTATTCATAAAACGGCATACATTGATATCTTTTGTCGTGAACATGTACACAACTGAGCCTGCGCAGTCTGATATATTACCGACATTCGTTTAAAGGCTTTACTTTTGTACCAGTCTATTCACACGCTTAAATTGTCAATCTGTATATATCTGTGTCAAATAAAGTTATTATTAAGTATTACTTTACTGCACTTGAAGTTAACTGTGCTTGCAGTAGGAGTGAACTGGTAGCAATCGGTCACGTAACGGAAAAGCGTTATGCCCCCTCCATGTGACTTTTTATTATAGGTATAGAGGGTGTGGCGTAAATTGTGGTCCACCGTTATGGATTCGATATACCAGATAATTTACTGTAACATACATTTAACCATTTTAGTAGTACATTTTTTTACAAAAATCGCTCTTGAATTTGCATAATTATGTTAAAATAGAGAAGAACTAAGTTTTCTTCAAAGCTCTAAATTTGCATTAAAAAACATAATTTTACACGACAGCTCTAGTATTCAGAAGTAATTAACAGAAATCAAAATGAAAAAAATATGGTTTTTGTTGAAACTACAACCAAAGTAAGAAAAGGTAGACATTACGTAAATAAAAAACAAAAAGTATATATTTTCGAAACCCTTGGGTAAAAATGGTTGACATTGTAATATGTTATAGTAAATTATCTGATATATCGAATCCTTAACGGTGGACCACTATTTACGCCACATCCTGTATAATTGACGGAAAGAGAGGTAGCGTTAGTTTTTAGGGTTTTCGAGGGTGCTGAAGGTCAAAATGAAAATCCAAGATGGCGGCTGCGAAAATGTTAAAATTTTACACCATGGGTGTCGTTTTCATCTCTCAGTCTTAGACCAGTCAGATCAGTCTGACAACCAGTCTTACCAAGGGGTATCGTATTACCCACTAACTGGGTTGTGGAGGTCAGATAGGCAATCGCTCCATGTAAAATACTGGTATTCAGCTGCATCCGGTTCGACTGGAAGCCGACCCCAACATAGTTGGGAAAAGGCTAGGCAGATGATGATGCGTGTCGTTTTCATGGTTTTCGAAGGTGTTGAAGTCGATCTTGGATTTTCATTTTAACTTCGTTTTTTTCTTTTATGTAGCTATAGGTACAATCACCAGCAGTCATGGTGTGAAACTCAAGATGTCACAATTAATTATGATAAAATTGTCATGAGTCACAACGTAAAGCATTATAGTCAACATTATAGTAGCATTATAGTCACATAGAATCTATAAAATAACAAAACAATAGTTAAATACTACTCTTAGAACATAGATTTAAGATAGCATTCTAAGAAAAAGTCAGAGATCACGCACATCTTACCATCAAAGTGGAATAAAACTCATTCGGACTTTGTCTTGCGTGTTAGTAACACGCCATAATCCATCGTCTGAGTACAAAACAAGTGATAAAAGAATTACACACGATTATGTCACGTGTCACCTAAAATGTCAGTGGCATAACTTGACAATAATATTTACTTTAGTTATCTGTGTTGCTAAGTAACGACTATTTGCTCATTAAATACTGGCAGACAGGGTTATAATACCACGGACCCTAAATATTTGTTCATACATACAAATGAGATTATAGGATCACGCAGATCTTGAAGGGCGATGTACTTCGTTGTTGTAGACTAATATTTTGTGAATTTTAATACAGCTATTCTTTTATTATTGTTTACGTTAGTTCTTAATCACGAGCGCCATTTATTCAGCATTTGGGCTGGAAGTCAGCACCACTACTGCCTTGCTGACTGGTTAATTATGATTAACTGTGGCTGTCTAAATAAGAGAGAAGAAAAACACACTTTATAGAGGTTAACCTTCTCAATAAATGTGCATACACACGAGCAGTGTGAGCGAGCTATGTGCCGCTGGTGTATTTGAGTACGGTGCTTAAATACACGAGCAGCATGTTGTCTAGCTGCTGCTGACCCGTCGATGGCTGCCGCCGGCACGCGTTTACTGATGCACTGTAGTTGCCTCTGCCGTTTCCGCGTGCCGGCTTGTGTGAATGCACACTAAGTTAGGTAATATGCTAACACTGACTAGCTTTCATCAGAATTCTAAAAATAAATGCTTTTACAGCTAGACCTATAATATCTACCTTAATACTTATCGATGAACTTTAAGTCCAGACAGATAAGTAGGGTATACTCCAGACTGATCCTTAAAATCCTTTTTCAGACTGTTTTTAGACTAGCATTCGTTTGTAAAATTTCTATTTATTGAGAGCATTTTTTACAAATTAGATTCCATACTAGGTATTGATGTGTTTCGTGATTATCCGAAAAAGGTAAATGAACAAGATGAATGTCTTTTTAAAATTTAGTATTCCAAAAATAAATTTTATTTTATTAGTCCATTTTATGCTTACAAAATTGTAATTTCAGTACTTTCAAGAAACAAAGTACTCTCTAAAATTATGCAGCAGACAAAAATTAATAAACGCGGGTACAAAATTTTAATATAACGCTTACCAACATTAAGCTTTTTGAAACGCTTTTTAAACAGTCTACGAAATTAGGATTGAAGCGAATAAAATACTCATTTACTGGACACACGTGTGTCCAGTGTCTCCATGGCCAGTTGGTGACTAACCCAACACTACGAGCAAAACAGGATTACTTACCGTCTGCCTCTTGTTTCGACCATGTATGAAAAAATGAAATGGAGTACGAATGAATCCTACAAACGGTGTATAGTTACTTCGTCGCTTCGGCCGGGCTGTCGCAAACATAATGTTAAGGGTTTCCTACAAGACTCGGCCAGAACCGATAAAGATGATCATTCATAAAAATTCATAAAAAAGGAAAACTATTATAGAATTTGATAGTATAATTAGTTTTCTCTTAGAAGTACACCAAAAAAAGTTATAGCTCTTTAAAGTCGACCACTTAATACTGTTGTGTTTCTGTTTTTAATAATAACATGAAATAAACTAATGCTCGAAAAACCCAATTACACTGCGCGAACAGTTAGTGTTTTAATAAGAAAATAATGAAACTGTTAAAAGAAGATTAAACTTTGTAATTGTTTGTTTACGATGGGCTCGTAAAATTTTATCTTTAGTTATACTGAGTAATTGAACTTTAAAGGTCAATTCTCACTGAAAGAGCAGCGGAGGGCAGCGGCTTTTTGAGGCATAATATTGAAGGCAAAGGAGGCTGGCCTCGAGGCTGCACGAGGCATCTAGCGACTAGTCGAAAGAGGAAAGTCACTTGCTCTTACGGCCGATGCTCTTTCAGTGAGGATTGACCCTAAGACACCGTTTTCAAACCATTATTAACGAAAGTTTAATTAATGCAACACCTCGTTTGTTTGTTTGTATTTTATTACTTTACAATGAAACAGTTTAATTTGATTTAGAAAACAAATTTTAACTTTGTTCAGACGGCTGATTTAATTTAACATAATTTTATTATGTGTATAAAAGAAACTATAATAATTTTATTAAGTAAGTAATATAGTGGCCATTGCACCGAAATAACCTTCGTTAATTAATACTTAATAAAAATAATTCACGAATTAAATGTGCCCACTAATCTACTAACTGATGGTTTGGAATGGATGGAGTTAAGCCAAAGCTTGATAAAATTACTAGACGAAAATGTATAAACGTTGCTTAAAATGAAGAGACGCTTAAACGTCAAACATTTCTGGTTAAACAGTCGCTTATCATTACTTAATTCTATGCAACGTTTATAAATAAACCCCTATAGGTATGTAAAAGCACAATACATACGGCCAAATTAAAAATTCATAATATTTTATTTCAGGTAGGTTTATCGAGGTCATTGACCCTTTCATGCACTATTTGAAAAAAAAATGTTTTTCACATAGTGAATTAAAGGGTCAATGACCTTTCCTAGTTTGCAATATTATGAGCAACATAATTATATTATGTACAAAGGACTCAAGAGACATTACGGGGAGTAACAAGCTGGAGTAAATTTAATTTACAAGCTGTTAGAAGGTAATGCATTTTATAATAATGATTCGACTACCTCGTTGGTCTACTGGAAGTTCTAAAAGCATGAGGTTTCGGGTTCGATTCCCAGGTCGGACAAAGAGTTATTCCCCAATACATAACACTCTGCTCTTTATTTTTTAGTAATTTCACATACTATAACCATTTTTCTATCAGAAATTTCTCAGTAGCAGCCCGGAGTCTGGATTTGTGACCAGTTGATGGTATAAAGGTATGAGAAACAGGGTGTAAAGTTCACTCATCCTCCATAGAAAAGGGAGGATCCTCCGACCAGACGGGTGTTGTGTTTGGCGGGCAACTACCCGACGATTGTTTTTTTTATTAATGGCACTCATTAGTCAACCTAGGAGATTATCGTATGCTTAACCGCTCTTAAAGTTTTAAGTTCCATACAAAAAAAAACGTGGGACGACTTGCAGAATGAAAATAAAATTTATTTTGATTTTCGTCAAGTCGTCGCAAATGGGCCGTAACCACAAGGTAATTAATTGGTTGATCCCTGCCTCTTAAACTAGAGTGACTTGTATCTTAAGAGACGGAGAGTATTCTATAGGTATTAAAACAAAATAAGCACATAATCATTAATATCGGAAATTTATGCCGTCTGTAAATAGTCTAACTTGTAACTGCTACCGTAACCCTAACCTATAACTTGTTAGAACAGTCTTTTAAATCCATCCCCAGATTTTTTCGTTACCCTATTTTGTCCCACTGCTGGCCAAAAATCTCCCCATATTTTTTCAGTTTTTTTCATGTAGTACCTTCTCTGGCCAATCGGTCAGGAACGAATACAAAGTCCCCAGTTTTTTCTATAGTAATAAAATTATGACTCAGTTACGATCCCAGACATATTATCTTCCAAGACTATACAATCGAAAAGCTAATTTTCTTACTCAGGTAAGTACAATAAGATATGTCAGACATACACCCATTATATTCAGTCCACAGCCTTTTTACAAGACAAAATTTATTTTCAAGTCGTTTTTATGATTCAGCCCTTATACTTGGCATTTTAATGAGGGTTTTAAAAAGGTCTTTTCGGATGATTTATGGTGATCTTCCAAATCCCCCGAACGACTTCTGTGCCAACGTTATTATATTACATTTTTTTCTTTCTAAAACATCTTTCGAACTTTGATCTAAGAGCTTACAATTATTTCTAATTACTATTTCATTGGTGGACCACTAAATAAACATTTTAGAAAATTAAACAAGTCTGCTTTGTTTAGAAACAGAAATTAAGATATACATTAGACATTCTGTTTAGGCACTAGCTATCCAAAACAAACCTACTAAAATGATCTAAAATTCTAGATTTATTTAGATTACAAGAGTAACTTTAGTTATAATCTATTACTAATAATAAAGCTGAAGAATTTGTTTGTTTGAATGCGCTAGTCAGATTTGAAAAATTATTTTTGCATTTGACGGTCCAAATTTTAAGAAAGGCCAGTTTAACATCACGCTGGGACCCTTAGCAGCCGAGCAAAAAATCAAAAGTAAAAAAGAAAACGAGGTAACAACGCGGGCAGGCGATGCAATGCGACGGGCTGGGTCTAAGGATCAATCAATTTCATGCAGGCGAAGTCGCAAACAAAAGCTATTTAAATATTTTTCTTAAAATTTTTACAATTATTTCACTTTATCGTTCATTCTACCACTATTTACATTTTTTAACACAAAATCGTGATTGGCTTCCAATCTGATTTTAACGAATTTTAACGGTGAAAACCGTGGATGGATGCGTATATTTTTTATAAAAAATTTAAACACGTTCGTTTGTTTCGAACGCGGCACTGCATCCGGCATGTGCTGATCTAATGGAATGCTTTTGATTCATCTGACTGTACTATAAGTGCATAGCTAAAATAGCTGTTACGGTTTTATCGGTCATATTTTATACGTTCACACCCACACACACATGTATTAGAGTATAGTGGTATGAGGAACAGTGTGTGAAGTTCACTCATCCTCCATAGAAAAGAGAAGATCCTCCGACTAGACGGGTGTAGTCTGGTGAGCAACTGCCCAACGGTTTTTTTTTTTTTATGGCACTTTTTGGTCGATCTAGAAGGTTGTCGTCTGCTTAATCGGTCTTGTTTGTGGGTGCCTCATTAAATTAAGGTCTCCAGCCAGGGCTAAAAACACTTAAAAACTTAGCGACTGCATGCTAAGAGCACCCCCTGTGAGGTACGGACCTCAGCTTAGCGCGTCACTGGGGGAGGACAGCAAGGGAAAGACTGGAGCAGATTATAACCCGACGATTAATGTCAGGACTGTGTATATAATATTATGCCAGTCGCACAGTAAACTCTGCTTGCGCGATGCAGGATTTTGCGTGACGTCAGTATGTTGAGTAGTTCGCATGTGGTGATATAGATACCGCCACAAGAGCATGGGAATATGTTCATATTCGTATTTTGCAGTGTCCTATTACTTAACTGTACATAATACATAATCAGCCTATAATGTTCCCGCTGCTGGGACACAGGCCTCCTCTCTGTGTGTGTCTCTCGGTGTTTTCCTAAAGGAAAACACCATCACCATTACCATTCATATCATTCATTCATTCATTTCATTTTTTAAAGTAAAGCCTGTCTGGGTTCGAACCGACGACCTACAACTCGTAAGTCGCGGCCGTTACCACTGGGCCACCACTGCTCTCCTAACTGTACTAAACCCGATAATTGCCCATAGTCCACCCAAGTGGACTAGCCGGGTGGACCACGGGCAATAAACGTTATCTTATTGTAAAATGTCTGATGTACACACGGCCAAACATCAAGCCAATACATAACCAGTATAAGCTAATCGGTTTATACAGTCAGCTTGTACAATCAGAAGTCTCTGATAGTACGAAAAACCTATACAATGCGAGGTCAGCTAAAACTATAAATGTATACCTTGACGTGTAGCCGTTTGTACATAAGAGAAAATAAATAAATATTCCGTGAAGATTATTTTTTCGGGCTTTATTTCAGTATAAATTACTTTTATTGATCTACAAAAGCGGAGCCGCGGGCACAGCTTATCCAATTATTATATTTTTTACTACTAATAAAATACAAAATTGTAATTTTATTTCCTAATTTCCTTAGGCATACTTTGGTTTTCCTAGAAACATCTTCCATCATCAATTTTCAGCATGTAACATCGATGCCACTTTATCACAACATTCTGCCCAAGGCTTTAGGGCCCTTACACCATCTACTGGTATTAACGGAGGGGAAGAATTTCCAATATACAACATATTGCCTTCCCATGTAGATGTTAACAGCCGGGCCGATAGCATTCCTTAGCCTACATTCAGTTTGGCTTCATATTCTGCGCTAATGTAATATTCAGTTTAGGAATTTAAAGTCAGAAAAATATAAACTTAAAATAAATTACAAACTTTAAGAAGTCACCAAGAAACCATCAAAGGACCATCATATTATGATGGTCCTTCGATCTGGATTAGAATTATTTAAGTAAAAGATCATCATCTGCTTAGCCTTTTCCCAACTATGTAGGGGTCAGCTTCCAGTCTAAGTAGATGCAGCAGAATACCAGTATTTTACATGGAGGGACTGCCTATCTGTCCTCCACAACCCAGTTACTGGATAATATGATACCCCTTGGTAAGACTGGTTGTCAGACTTTCGGGCTTCTAACGACCCATAACGACTGACAAAGATCCACAAATGACAGCCGGGACCAGCGGCTTAACGTGCTTTCTGAGGCACAGAGGTAGACACCTCTGTGCCTCTGTGGTATGTAAAGATAGTCACCCATCCATGGACCAACCGCGGCAAACGTAGCTTAACCTGATCGATCGACCCGTGCGACTGTTGTTAGTTAGCCACAAGACCCATTTTAGTAAAGGATAATGCCACGAAATGTATGGAAGCTGGTAACCGCTCTAATAGAAATAAATTATTTATCATTAGAAAGGGATTATGATACTAAATCCTATATAATATCTTTTAACAACAACGAGAATTCCAATGACCCATGTCTTTATTCCTTATCCGATCTGACTAATACAGGGTGAAAGTTGAAACGAGGCAGTAAGGAGAGCTACCTTAACCGTTGCAGCTACAGAAAAACGTTCTTAAGGGACTATCCTTAACTTCCTGAGTAATTGCTAATTGCATTCACTAATTTTGGAAAAAAAAATAGTCAGCTAGAAAAACGTTAATTCTTACATTTTATTTTTATGTTGTCAATCGATGCAGTTTCGTATAAGGATTAAAATACACTTTAGTACCAACTGAGGTTGGAGAGTACATTTCGTATTGATCGATTATCTTCCCACGATCTTTTAAAAAGTTTGCTATTAATTATGAAAAAAAAGGCGCAATGTTATATATGTAATGTATACATTTATCAACAGCCTAGCTTTAACCTTATTTTTGTATTGCTGAAACTGACAAGTTTGGTACTTACAGTATAACTTTGAACGGACAAGGATTTGAAATTAGGCACCATAATATCAGTTAAAAAAAAGCTATGCAACGGTGTATTACACATGGCTATTGGAGGGGACTTCCAAAATAATCATCATCCTTACAAAAAAAAAAAACAAATAAAATAGTAGGAAACTGACTATAAAATCATAAATTATTGTTTGTTGATGTTGACCAACAAATAATTATAATAATTATCAATAAATTTTTCAGTCCTAATACTTTGGATTATGAATAATTTTAAAGATGCATTAAAAGAGTTAATGTCTTACAATGTATTGTTACTATGATGAGAATATTCTACATAAAGAAGTGTTAATAAAATATTTTTGTTACAAAATAACTTTATGGAGGCACAAAATGAAGGCGAGTAAAAGTAAACTCGACGACGAAAACTGTCACAAAAGGTTCTTTGTCGCCAATTAACTTTAATATTTTATTTTTTATTAACCTTGGTGTGAAAATGCTATAAAGCCTTTGGACATTATAAAGTTATACGTGAAAAACTGCTACTTAAACTAACGTCCACGTTTCTACAGAGTAAGTGTGGCCAGAATAATTAAATTGAAGTTTTTTTCATTAATTCTTAAAGAGAGTCTACCAACCCGCACTGGGCCCTCGTAGTGGATTACGGCCCACTTCTTCTCACAGATAGAAGGCCTGTGTCCCAGCAGCGACATTACTGGCTGATTATAATTATGTTTTTTGTTTATTCATAAAGTGGGAAAGCAGAGAGATAGATCCGGTTTTGTGTAACGAAAATCAACACAAAAAATAACTGACACATTTTCAAATTAACTGGTGTCTTCTGCTGTGATTGGTGGACTGAATTATCAACACCCATTCCAACAGAGAGACGAGCAGTAGTGGAGCAAGTGATAACGGCCGCGACTTACGAGTTGGAAGGTCGTAGGTTCGTAAATCATGTTCATTTAAGATGCAATCGATTAGCAATATTCTTCAAAATAAGTCAGATTGTGATTGAAAGGGTGTTTCGCAATTAGGGTAGGTACGGAGTGTTAGTTTTCCAGCTATAAAATGGAATAAAGTTTTGAAGATTTTAAGATGGAAGGTGAATGCAAATGACACGGAAACGAGGCATAGAGCAATTTAACTCATTAAGAGCCCATACTACCTCAGCTAAAATTCACTCTTTGTCGCGCTCGCACGATACTGCTCGCGGACTAAGTGTGAGCGAGACAGAGTGCGGTGCTGGGCGGCAGGCAGCGCCAATAGTTTAGGTTTTTGCTTTTAACGGCGAAAATAAATTTAATTAAAAAAAAAAACACATACTCGCTGCTTTATACTTAGTTTAGTTATTATACAAAGTTTCCTGATCAAATTTGAAGCATTTTTTTAATACCAGCGGTTTATTGTTCAGTTTCGAGGTAACTTTGGATTTTTTTTCTATCGAGAAAATTTTATGGAATCGTGTTTTTGTCACATATTGTACCTTACATTAATCCTCAACTTTACCATATATTTATTTCAAAATTAATGCTGCAGTATTTTCGACATAACGGAGGATCATGCTAAGCAATTTGAGGTAGTATAGGCCCTTAAGCTCCGCTAATGAGACACAATTGATTTTCTATTGGATCGTAACACATAGGTTACGCGCGGAGCTTGACCGGTTAAAAAGGTCACATGTTAAAAGCCATACGGTAATATTAGAATAATGTCTGTGAATGAAGAAACTGTCTATGATACCTGCTGTAAAAACCAAGAAAATAAACCTTGTTTTGTAACAACCATGTTTCATTTTCAAAAGAGTTTTTTTTATTTTTTATTGAACGGACTTCTTTTTGCCCTCTCCACAGGCCATCAAATTAGTGCAACTACAAAGGTTTTTAAATCCGATTCCTTTTCGTTCTTTGACAAGCCTTTGGTTCGAGAGAAAATAATTGGTATTTTCGTTATAAAATGGAAAAATATATTCCCATCTCCCAAGCTTTGCATTTCTAAATGGTAGCCATCAATAGTAAGCTAACAGGAATGGTTTTAAAGTGAATTATTAATTGTGTTCTGGTTAAAGCACATTTTATTTTACTAGCCACACTCCGCGGTTTTACCGGTCTTACAGGAACTGAGCTACAGATACATAAAAAATACGTCATTGCGTTTGTTTCCCTGTTGCTTAAAAGCTTCATCATTTCAGCCAAAAGACGTCCACTGCTGGACATTAGGTCTCCCCCAAGCACCTCCTTTTCGACCAGAAGGTCAATTCTCGTAAAACGTTCAAAATCTAGTCGCGGTCTCATCTCGGCGACAAATGAATGTCAAAAACTTGTCGAAATGTAGGGAAATTAGAGATATTTTTGACAGATTGAGACTGAAATCAGACCGTGAACGTTCTTAAAATTATGAGAATTTCCCCTCAGTTCTCTACTTCTTGCATCCAACGGGTTCGTTGGTCCACCTTGTGGAAAGGCCATCCAATGCTACGTCTTCCGGTACGCTTCAACTCAGCTTATTGCAATCCACTGCTGGACATAGGCCTACCCCAAACTGCGCCACAACACCCTGTCCTCCACCTGCCGCATCAATTCAACTCCAGCCGGTACGCTTTCATCATTCTAATTAATGAATTGATTGGTAGGTATTAGTCCCACCCATCAAACATAATTAAAATAATAGTAGCCTATTATTGTCCGAGAAAGCAGTGGTGGCCCAGTGGTAGCTGCCGCGACTTACGAGTCGTAGGTTCGAATCCAGACAGGTGTTATTTTTTTCCTTTAGCCTATTCTGTCCCATTTTCATTATTGCTGGGCAAAGGCCACCCCATATTCTCCTACCTTTCCTTGTGCTGTGCCTTCTCCGTCCAATCGGTGCAGAAGGAGTCCAAATCGTCACGCAGGCGCTTTACTTTGTGTAAATTATTTCATCACCACTGCTCTCAAAACGGTGAAGGAAAACATCGTGAGGAAACCGGCATATTATCCTAGAACCAAAAAATCGAAGACGTGTGACATCTGCAACCCGCACTGGGCCTGCGGATTAACGCCCACTCCATCTCGGCGAGAGGAGGCCTGTGTCCCAGCAGTGGGAACATTATATACTTTTTAAAAATACAACCATCAATCAGCGCGGTAATTGCGTAACACGCATGTATTGCAATAATTCTCGAAATGACATTGTAATAATTAAATTATTATTATTACTAAATAAATAATCTGTATTAATATAACTTTAAGAATGACATTTCATTAATTCAATTTCTTTTTAATAAACCATGGCTGTATAAATTTTGCATGCCTTACGGTAGAATCACTTGAAACATGTACCTATAATTATTAACAACACCATTGTAACAGTGTTTTCCGCAAAAATAAATAATTGGATTTGATTATTTTTTTTATTTGAACACGATAACAGTAGCGACAGTTCGTAAACATTCATTGCGTTATTTACACTATTGAGCAGGCCAATTTTTTGAATATAAATGAACATGAATGAAATAAATGAATATGAATGAAATAAAAATGATTTTTTTGAATATAAAGGATTAGCAACAATCTTTAAAATTATTTAGTTGTGATTGATAGTATATTTCGCAATTAGGGTTTAGAATAAATAAAATTAACAGAAGCTTATTAAATACTGACTCCGATCACAATAAACAACAATTGGAAAATACCATCCATATCTATTGCCACAACTGAACAATACGTTGATTGATAGACACTTAATTGACCTAAATACCAGAGAGTATTTGATAAAACTATTTAGAGCGTCTTCGTCTATACCCGTGAAATTAGTAAAGGGCATCCAATAAGAGGAATGACTGGACATTTGTACCCCAATTAGAACTGACCGGCCTTTGTCCGATTGATACGGACAGACACGAATTACAAGTAATAATTCACTGTAGGGTTAAATTGTAATTCAGTTCGAGTATACCTCAATTTGGTATTTGAATTAGGTATGAGAGGTAAAAGGTCGAATTGAATTCCTTGGTTTTTTCTAAAGATTAGAAGGTTAATGTGCTAGTAATTTTTGTGGCTCGACCTACTTGTTAGTGCTCAAAAAATGACTTCTATAATCTATTTTATCTAAAGCTGCAGGGTTGCTCTTAGGTCTGTTCTGATTAGTGGTTGTAATAGCAATCATATCACTTGGTTTTATTAGGTTTCTTTTAAATTTTATTATTTACTTTATCCTTTTGATGGATTCTAATTTTGTAAATGTGAGGACTTTGTAGGCCTTTTAGACTTTAGATCTGTAGATGATTTTTTATATTATCAAGTACCTGGTACTTGTTGACAGGCCTACGCTGTCTTCCCATACCTATTGTAACTTGAAAACATTGTAAAAACCAACTATTTTTAAAAGAGTACCCGTGGAGCTTCTTGCCGGTTCTTCTCCATAGGAAACGACCGATTGGAACCGTGCACCTAGCTTCTGACGTTTCATAAGTGCCAGTTTATGTGAAATAAAATATTTTGATTTTGATCAAATTAGGAGCTTTTTGAATTTACGGAAACACGCAAGCCTCCGCAGTTCCTTTTATGGCATTACCCGAATGCATGCGGGAATGTGGGAACCGACCTAGAACCAAAAATTCAAAAACATCTGGCTTCTAACATCCCGCACTGGGTCTCCGGAGTCCTGTGTTCCAGCAGCGGGTACTTTATAGGCTGATTATGTTATATATGAGGGATTTGCAGATTTTTTGTAACGTTTATGTAGCACCAGTCGTGAGTATTTACAAAAAACCACATGCGGTCACCGCACAACAATATCACCATGAATTCTATTACAATTTACCGGTCTGACGTTATCCATATTAAACCGACCTCCACACGACCTATTTTCAATTCACGTACATTGTAGGTACACGTACTGCAGCAAAATTAGGTACATACATTTACGCTGTTTTGGTCTAATGGTGTTGAAACCGTCCAATTAGGGACCGTCTTTGAATAGAACTGAACTAAATGTGAAATTTACCTAAATTTTTGTTGCCTATTGAGTGGCCGAATTAACGTTTATTTATTTATTTTAGTATAGTGTTGTAATTCTATTTATTTGATAGTGAAGGGAGATGTGGATTACCCCCCTACCTTTTATAATTTTTTGTGTTTGTTCTTTTTTTTGCGTCATGTTCACCGCGAATAAACGTTTTTTCTTTCTTTCTTTCTTTCATGTGTTCTCTTCCACGATTAGTTCGGAGTTGAAACAAAATATGTCTATTATGATTACAACGAGTTAAATGACGCTGAACGAAACCGATATTCAGTTGTTTTTTTTTCTCGTATTTGTACTTTTTTTTGTATTAGACCATAACTGGGAACTGTTAATAGCCTTCTAGTTACGGAGATGTTAAAGGTCGAAGTTCCATAATTTTTTGATGTTTTTCAACAAAATCGTGTTTTAAATATTACGCGCTACCATAAAGAGTGATTTTTTTTAACAAAAATAATAGTCGTTTCCCTTCAATTATTTTTGTGCAATGCACAGAATGCGTAATGACGGCTTTGTGATGGGTTTTTTAGACACTGTTGATACAAGCCTGGTCAAGTCCATGCTGGGTCGTCCCACCACTAAAAAATAATGGTTAGCTCGTAAGATGGCCAAAGGCTGATAATTCAGGGTCCTTTTAACAAACTTGAATATTAGGTACATTCCATCATGGAAACAGGAATTTTAGGAAAGGTGGTGCAGAAATAGAAGAAGATTTAGGATGGAAAAATAGAAGATATTGCGTTTAACATTTTCTTAAACTTAAGGTCTTTCTTCAGATTGTTTTCAGAATGTTGAAGTTAGCAAGACTAAGGCATTCCAAGTAGTACCTAACTAAGTATTTAACTGCATCAATCAGTATTTCATTTACTTACCAAAAGATGAGATGTATGTATAATAATATTAGGTATTTAATGTACCTAATTGGCATTAGCTTACCTACGTGTATAAACCTAATCAAAATGTACCAATATTTATTAACGAAGTCAATCACAGTTATCTGATTACTCTATTAAAATTGAACATATACAGTTAAAGTAACGATCTTATGATACTGATCTTAATTAATCGAAAAATTTCAAATTAACTAGTTTATTCAAGTGAATATAACCAGTATCAGATTAGTAGAATGATAGTATATGAATTAGCTAGCGAAACTCCACAGATGTGATGGGTATCTATATCTTAACATGATCAAATAAAAAATAAATAATTTTGATGAGTTTTTTTGGGTCATCAACCATTGTACAAAAGGGAGTAGACCTGATACCCAGCAATCGATGGATATCAATAATCATGATGATAAATCAGCAAACAATATTTTTAACTACATCTACAAAGTTTTGATGACTCAGCTAATCTATCTATAATATAATCGTAAAAATGAATCGCTAAATGTGTTGCTAAGCGCATATCTTGAGAGCAGCTGAACCGATTTCGCTAATTCTTTTTTTGTTGTGTTCGGTATTGTCAGGACAAGGTTTGTTTGAAATAAAATATAGGAAATTTGAAAAAAAAAATTGCACCCCTGCGAAGCAGGGGCGGGCCGCTAGTACAAAATAATAATGAACACCAAATCTACAAATGCGTATTACCGTTACAATATTTTCAGATAAGATTTCTTGTTTTTATGTTATCTAAGAATTGCTCTATATAATAATGCGGTAATCACGTCATTTAAGTACTTTAATCGGAAAGGAAGGACATAATTATAACAAAAGTATAACGTTTATCTGTCTTATTACTACTGAGCAGGCTGACAACACAGACCAAGCGGCTACCTGTCATCCGTTTTTTTTTTTTGTTTTATGGTAAATTTTTTTACAAATAAGTCAACGTAGGCGACTGATATACATAAAGGAAGTGTAAAATACTATGGGAGCGCCCTTGGATCATACAGGTAAATAAATAACCATTCTTTGATTCACATAACAATACTTCGGTGAATATAAAGCTTGTTATATTCACGGAAGGGGATAGGCAGAGGTCAGTCGTTTGTTTATTCATAAGCCGAAGCCACACGATTTTTTTATGTATAATTTATTTACTTAATCGCTTGTCATTTTTACGGTCGATTTTCCTGCAATGACCTGTTGCCGCAAGACAAAAGTCGAAACCTACTCTACTTTGAAACTTGCGTTTTTAGTAACCTGCGGCCTAGCCAAATTGCCATTTAGACGTGCGGCTATAGTCACCTGTGTAAAAACCGCATGACGCTGCGTCATCCAAATCACAGTGAAATGCAACGACAACGTGCAACGATGCAACAGCATGCATTACATCGTCAACGTACACACGGCTACACATCAAGCTATACATAACCGGTATTAGCTGACTTCTGATTGTAAGAAAAACCTATACAATGCGAGGTCAGCTAAAACTGGAAATGTATAGCTTGATGTGTAGCCGTGTGTACATGAAAACCAGAGAAACGAAGCGGGAAAGGATGTTGCGGTACGATACCGATCGTCGGAGCGGAATCGTAGCGCAGCGCAGTGTTGCTTGTTACTAAAGAAAACCGACACACCTACGCTACGATGTAGCAAGCGGTGTTGCGTTGCGACACGGCATAGCCCGTGTGGAACTCGGTGCGTTGGAGTCATTGCGGTGCGACGACGCGTCGGACCGGCAATACCCGTGTGACCTCACTTTAATGCTTCGGTGGCCCACACGTGTCCGTAAAATTAAAAATCTGTCTATGTCAAGTTTTGGGATGCATTGCGAAGCCTCCTCGTGCAGCGCAGTTTGTTCAGCCAGTTATTCAACTGAACTGTGCGCTTGGCGCATGCTAGACTGGCACACCCAACACCTTACTTGACTGGCCAATTCTTCCCTTGCGATGGTACGGCCAACGCCCGCCCTTCGATGCGTGGGAGTTTCAGTGCCTTAAAGCCTTATTACACTATACGATATTCAGGGACCATTTCCCTAAATCAGGACATGGAAATAGGTTTAAGGCATTTTCTGAGCACGCTAATTCCATTATAGGCCTCTTCCATAGCTTTCCATCTGGTGTGATCGAGGTAAAGAGCGGGTCCATTCAGCAATATAAAGAAATAATAAAAAACTCGGGTTACAATTTCAGATTTTCATGAAGTCTGTTATAAACATGACGAAAACGCTCTTCTAAGAATCCGTAGCTTTCCGCAGTATTTATGAACGACTTATTTCGCGATTTACTCATTCAAATTAAAGACATTTTTAAATAATTTTGATTACCATTATAAGTCAATTTACAACTGTATGAAAAGGTAGGTATTTGAAGCAGTAAATACTATTAAAATCGTTTTTGGCAGTCAGTTTTGTTACGCGATCAGTCCAACAAAACAGTTGCCTATGATCGGTTTTAAAAGTTATCGATCTGAAGGAATAATAGTGAAGACAAAGTGTGTGAATAGTGTATAGTGTAATATAAAAGTCAAAGTAAAAAACAAATTAAAAAATACATAATCAGGTAATCAGATAATACATTTACGTATATTCAATGCAGTATTTTTACGATAAGAGGGTATCAATACATAGGTACGTATCTGTGTTTTATCGATACCTGCGTAATACCAACACTACATAATTTGGACCATTATATGCCTCAAGGACTAGCGGTGGAAATTAGTGCTTTACGAACAGAAATGACGTGTCCATTTCGTTGATATAAACGTAGGGTCCCATCTACATTATTTTCACTGAAGGCAAATTGATGACATATATTAGCATAATCAGCCTATAATGCACCCACTGCTGGGACATAGGCGTCCTCCCTGTGAGAGAAAGTAGGTCATAATACACCACGCGGGCCCAGTGCGGGTTGGCGAATGTCATATATTTTCGAAATTTTGATTGTAGGACATGCCTTTTTGAGAGCAGTGGTAATGATTGGGATCGACTTCGAACCCACGACCTACAACTCGTAAGTGGCGGCCGTTACCACTGAGTTACCATTACGTACGAGTTTGGTTTTAGTAATAAAGCCAAATACCGAATTGTATGTGACATGAAATGAGCTATAATCTTGTATGGAATGGAACAAGATTTAGCTTGCAGTTTCTCCCAGCTAACATAAGAATAGTGGGTATTCCATTATCAAAAGTCTGTAGAATTGGCAAGTCAGGAAAGTCTGTTCAATGTTAAACCAATAATAACATGAAATCAATGAAAGATCTCCGGACATCAATGTATTAAACAGCAGACAACCATGATTAAAAATCAATTTCATAATATTGCACCAAAAAAATATATACCTATGGCAACCCCCCTGGGGAGAGGCCTATGTCAATGGAAGTCTTTCGGCTGAAATGATGATGATGATACCATAAAAGTAACACCTAGTGTAGTAAAAATTTTACCTAAACATAATGTCCCTATGGATGGGCGACTAGCCGAAGCGCAGTTGGTCAGCCGTACTCGCCACTGCGGCCCTTAATAGCGACCTTGCCGCATAAATATAGACTTGTTCAGTGTCGCCAACAACAAACCGAGTTACCACAATCACGCTTCAGATAATACTTGTCTTATCAAAGAAAATGGCTAAACGATTGCGTTCTAATAGGTTTACACCAGTCCGCGTGAATCAAAAAGTGTTTACGAAGTATAAAACTGTATTGGACGCGAACTAGTGACGTTTGTTGTGGCGTTCAGCATTATTTTCAGAATGTCATCCACTTCGTCGCCGGCTGGGAGAAAAAGTTAGTGTTTATTATTAGTAGCGTACTTATATGCTATTATAAGTGCTTTGATGGTTACGTTACTGTCATTCCTATAGTGTTCGATTTGTGAAGTGATTTTGTAAATCTGAGGCGTGTTAATTGAAGTGTTGATTTTTGTAAAGTTTGACGGGTATTTGCTTAAACTCTTTTCATTAATATCATCATTACCAAATACATTCCTACTGATATCTTCCCCATTAATTTATACAACAAACTAAACAGTTTTTCTAAATTGTCTGTGTCTGAGCTAATTCTCTTCGTTTGCTCTCAAAACCTTGAACTTCTAACAATAAACTCCCAAACTCTCGCATCTGTCTTTCTAATTATTACGCTCTGATACTATTAATACCAACTAGTTCAAATATTCCTATGAATGTCTGCCAGTTGTCGTTTAATTACGTAAATTAAGTTTAAATTAACTTCTGGATATTAACTTTTTGACAGCTATTTATTAATAGTTCCCAAGTCGTTTCATGCTCCAGCTATTAACGTCTCAACAAAGGATGTAAATGGTTTACAACTTAATTTAACTTGACATTTTATTTTATCATATTTTTATCGCATCCAACAAAGGCCAGTAAGCGTTTAAGTCGATATGCGCATTAAAATATCAATTGAATTTCTGCGAACGAAAGTAAACATGAAAATGTAAATGCATATTTTTCCATCTATATTTTTATTCGGTTCCGTTCTCCTGATGAATGCTATTATACCGTATTAAATAACTCGAATACTGAATGTACGTACTCTGTCTGTGTTTCGTTCATATTTCGATCAATAGCGATGAATTCTTTGTTTGTGAGGCATATAATTAGTGAATGGCATTTAATTTTCATGTATTCTTCAACTGCTATGACCCGTATCATTATAATGATAATTATTTCAATTACTATTCCAATTTTTCTTAATGTGTTTTTATGATTATACACATAATGTGATCGCGAGCCTAAATAAATCATTGTGAGTGGAATGTATTTCTAATAAATGATCGTAATTTTCTGCTCGGTTACGTTTATTGGAATCGACAGATATCCATTAATGTTTATTTTGGGATTTCCAATGAAAACCAGTAATATATTATTTCGAATTCTAGTAAATCTGTTTAAATTGCCGTGCGTTGGTTGTTTGTATAGTCAATAATTATGACCTAGTTTACCTATGTTTAGGTACGGATTGGTCTACGGGTCATAAGACTTATTTAATATCATTTTTCGGCTAGCAGTTTTCTTGTGTTTTCAGTTATGTACATTTCTAAGATCATTGTTTATTTTACGATAGAACAATTCATTCCGTCTTTACATTTGTAGACTTATTTCGACGTCAAAAGCATCACTTTTGAATGAATAATTAGGTTGCCAGCAAAATTAAAGACCAATTCTTTGAATAAGTTCAAGTTTATTGGAACTCATGAATGTCAGAAGGAAAGGGCTATAATATTTAGTAGGTATAATATACTATTCAGATTTTATAGTCTCCAACAAATACACACTTGATAATATCACAGTGCATGCGCAGTGACGACATTACGAAATGCCAATGTGACCCCCAAAATCCGAAAGATTTTGAAGGAAATTGCAAGTCCGTATGTTAATAAGGTATATATTTATGTTACCAGCTAAACCCGATTTTAAGATGAACTAGTTTTACCTAGGCCAAACCAGTTCTTAGGCGACGTAGGATGCAAGAGCGAGCGAAGGGCACCCAGAGGTTAGGTTTGGTTAGGTTACTTTAAACCCTTTACGCAGAAATAGGAGCCCCGCCAAGCGGGACATAGGATCCGTCGAAATAGGATGCAAAAGCGAGGGAGAACTGGTTTGACCTAAGCCAAACTAGTTCATCCTAAAATCGGGTTTGGCCGGTAACATTTATACATACACAATAACGTAGATAACGCAATGAATGTTGACAAATTGTCAAAATGAAGGACTTTGCCATACCTAGTTAGTACTCATAAGTTACACACACAATTAATTATCTTGCTGGTTTACACCACATGCAATATTAACAAAAAGGGTTTCTAGACTGCGGTAGTCTACGAAAACAATACAATGTTCTCTCCTTTGTTAATTTACTGAAAGCCAATAATTTCTTAAAGCTATTTAACTTGTATCTGAGCAAGTTGTGAGCATTATAGAATGCTTGGCTTCGATACTGTTATTGTTGACTACCTAATTAGTTGTCTAAGCAATGTTATGAGTACAGCATTTCTTGAATTTAAGACAACTTTTTGGAGAGTTAATTCATGAATGCCTATTTAGTAGTAGCTACGGCTTAACCTGTCAAAAGTTTGCTGACTAGAAGTAAATTGCATGTAAGGGTGTCAATGGTTTTCACGATTATATAGAGTGTTAAATACTCATCACATAGCCGTCAACTACGCATTCTGTACATCAAACAAAGTAATATTGCACAACACTAATTGCTGGGAAACGATTTTTATTTTTGGTGTGAAAATTTACTGTTTGTAGTATTGCGCAATGCAACACACGCATAACATTGTGTTTGTGGGTGCATGCAATGGTATGTACAGGTTTCGTCGGGGTATTATTAAAATTGTGTTATAATACCAAAAACTTGTTCTTGTAAAAAACGTCAGTAACTGTTGGAATTTTGTCCTTTAATATATCCGTAACCAGAAGGTTCCCAGGTCTGGTCCAGGACAAAGAAAAATAGTGATTACTACGATGGGGAGTACAAGAGTGGCTTTTTTATGTGTTTTTTACACCCGTTATTAATTGTCATTGTGTCTTTTTCTTATAAACAATCATACGACAATTTGTCAGGTTAAATATCAACCACATAGTCCTTTCCTCATTAAATTTTAATTACTGGAGATTAAAAAAAAATTAATAATTTCGTTTTCATTTTAAAATTGTGGATCGGAACGTTGAAGTATTTTCAGTGTTGTGCACCTATAGCCTCCAAATCTCCTAGATGTCAGAATTTTCTACTGTGACTATATGATTGTTGTTATTTATTTACAGTAGTCCTGAACACGTTGCTCGAGACGGATCACTACGAGGGCCTGATCAAGGAGCTGACGTGTACCAAATGTAACACCTACATGCGGCCGCCCATCCACCTCTGTGTGGATGGTCACAGTCTTTGCGGCCGCTGCTACGAGAAGAGCTTCCAGTGTCATATTTGTCAGGTAAGCCTTAAAATATACTTTGTAATATTTGTATATCGAATTACCAGCAAAGACAAAAATCTTTTAACATGTAATATGAAAGGAGGTATATATATATGTCCTGTCGTTCCAAAGAAACACATGTTTTTACCATGTTATCAGTTCGACGAAGCTAGTTCTTCAGGCTAGGATAGCAAAGAAGTAATATCCTGGATTGGCACATGCTAGAGCTGTTTTCACGATGCTAGAAAATTTTAAGCCACTAGCTTTACAGTGACATAGGCCGTTGAGTGAAATGATCCGATTATTTCACCGGCTGCACGAGGCTAGTACCTACACAAGTCTGCTTCCCTGAAGTAAACTCGGTGGTGGGACTGATGGGACTGGTGGAAATGGTACTAGCTCAGAAATAAAACCCCAGCCTATTAAACTAGCACCATATCCTTCTAATTGTTTTTTTGTGTCTAAAAATGAGGATAGCTGTTACAGTATACGAGAGGCCAGTATGTCTAGCTTGTTAGCTTAGCATTTTCTTGCTATCCTAGCCTGAAAAACTAGTCTAGTAACACGGTCATTACTATGTTTTTGTCGGTGACGGTAAATTGGGTTCACTGTTACCCCAAAGGAAGCAGTTTGACTATCACTCTAATGGCGTAAAACATTTTCAATTACAATCGAAATCATTTTAAAGGATATTGCTAATCTATTGCTTCATAGTTCGAAAATATTTGTCTGCTCAACAACGTAAATAGCGCAATGAATGTGTTGGTTGAACTGCCAAAATGAAAGCCATTGCTGGTGTGTTACGCAAATACCCCACTAATGATTGTAGCAGAGTAAAATCTCAGCAGTTCCAGTGTTCTATGCCTATTATAATAAATACCATAATAATTAATCCTACTATATCCTATTATAATATTATAATGTGAAAGTTTGTGAAGATGTTTAGATGTTTGTTACTCAATCAAGCAAAAACTACTTAACGGATTTGGATGAAATTTGGTACACAGATAATTTATAACCAGGATTAATACATAGGATACTTTTTATCCCGATATTCCCACTGGATCGAAACTAACGCGGCTGAAACCGCGGGGCGCTGCTAGTATATACATAAAATATACATACTGTATTACGTACTAATGTAATTAAGTCCAGCTACTGCCCTACCTATGTGCCTCTAGGTGTGTCGAAAATCACAGACGGGACATGAAATGTGATGTAGGATAAGTTAAAGTTGGCAAAATTATGTATTTTACAAGCAAGTTTAACAGCAATGAGTCTGTTGTCTGTCTATTATAGAAATTATCTATGAATTCTTAGCTATTTGGAAGAACTAGGCACTTTCATTTTTCAATCGACACATTGTAGTTTATTGAAAATTGAAAATATTTTAGATTTGAGAATTTTCAGATTATTTCAGTTAAAGTATTCGAAGGCGAATTGTCTTTGATCTGATACTGCCTAAAACAAAACAAAAAACGAGAGATGTCGTGGGATACGTTTGTGAAGTCAAAACGACAATCATACTTTTGTGTAGCTCTAATTCGCCAAGTCTGCTGAGTATTTAGTAATTATAATATGCTATTTACAGAATAAGATATATTTGCATATTTTTAAGTTTCGTAACTGGCTCATTAAAACAATCAATAGCCTTTAAATGTGTTTATTAATTGTTTGTTATTTTAATTTTGATTCGTGATGCTCATAACATAAACATCTGTTATGTATGTTGTGGATAACGGTGTGAGTTGTACATTTGTATCATGTATTTGTTTTCTAAATTAGTTCATAAGATCTAAAGTGTAACTATTTGTTTGTCCCAAATAAATGAATAAGTGTAACGTGTAATAAGGAACTTCATTTCCAAAGACCATATTTATGATACCATTGTCTTTATCAGACTATCAAACTTTTGCCCTTGAATAAAAAATACGGCCGCTCCGATAGTGCGATGACTCATCACATATTTATTCCACCTAATCCCCGAGCAATGTTATCGAAGGTGTCAATGAAAAGGAAAAATCACACTGCGACATTGTTATCGATAATATTCATAAATAATTATTATTAAAGTATTGTAGTTGCAAAGATACTTTTCTATATAATTTAATGCTGGCAGAGAGCTTGTGGCGTGAACACATCTTAGAATACGTGGCGTCGCATGTATTATGTTTACAAAAGTATTTGTAAGTTAGTCAAGAACGCACCCTTGTTATGTGGCAACACTAAGCTACGATCCGGGCCGCTACCCATAGCGTCCCCCTCTTGCTAGTCAACCGTCATGGGACACAGACTAGATTAAAGTCATTAGTTTATTTTGTCCCTACTAATTTAATTAGTTATATGACTGTGCGAAATAGGATCTAACTTAAAACCATAATACGTGTGTGACAATTATAACATTATTAACTGCTAGTTGGAGTTTTACTTCTGCCCTTCGATCACAACTTCACCTCCAATACACGTAAGAGGAGCCAGTAGAATTATGTTTACAAAAGCTATGTACAAAGGATCTTCTGCCTTTTATGTGCCTATTTTAAATAAATGCTTTGAGTTTGACTTGATTTCTAGTTATTTCTTTTTATTGTTGGTCTTATTAAGTGGCCTGTCTATATCTATACATATTATAATAAAATAGTAACAAAGAATGTTTGTCCCTTTTCTTTTAAATTTTTTATTAGGGTTTGGATAAAATTTGCCACACCTTCCTATAACACATAGGGTATTAACACATAGGGTACTATTAATCCTAGTAGTACATTCTCGTGGGATATTTCCCAACATCCACGCGGGCGAAGACGCGAACAAAAGCTAACTAAAATATAATTTGATTAAATTTCATGTGATGGCAACCATTATATAGGAGCATAGCAGTCCATAGTTCTCATTTTTCATCGCCAGAATACCATCACATTGACGATATTTTTTTTTTTAAATAAAATTTGCCAGTTGTAGTAAAATATACTAAAATTTACACATCCGAATACAAATGATGTTTATGTAACAATAGTAAAAATTTAAACAGTCTACTGTTTTGTATGTTTAGTTGATTTTTACCTTCACTCAAAGGAAAAATACCCTTATAGTATCAAAGATTATTGCTTGTTCATTTGCCTGTGACGATTTGATTTGATTTGAAAAAATCAAGCTGGTACGCAGCAGTACGTAGATACTGTATTTTTTTATGTATATTAAAAAATATACAGGGTGTACTGCACTTACGTTGATATTTTACAATATTATCTATGTATGCTAAACTCAAATCATGTTTTCAACGTCAAACAGTTATTCAAAAGAAATCTTTCAAAACCAGTCCTTAGTCCAAATAGGTAAGGGACAAAATTGGAAGCTTGGCGTTATTTATGTATTCAATAAGTTTTTTCTGTGTAATTTCCCCATAACCTACAAAATCTTTGAGAAATGAGGATAATACAACGATATTATCATGTCAAAAGCTCTGGTTAAAGAGGAAAAAGTGGTTGCTAAGCAAAATCTCATTTGATTTCAAACTACCTACTGAATGTCTCCATCAAAAGAATCATGAGGTAAAATATAAAAAAACCCACACACGGATTTGTAAGTGATCCTGCTAATCTTTTCAGTCTCGTAGATTTAAGTTCTGAAGCATATTTGCATAATAAATAAAGTAAGTTCTTCTCTGAATAAGAAAAACATCGTAATTCAGTTGTGACAACAGGAAGTTATATTAAAGAGGATAAAAATATTATTATATACACTTGATAAACTTCTAATACTAAATTAACCAAAAACTATTAAAATAAACTAAAATATGGCGTCGAAAAATTCCTCCGCATCGCTGTCGACTGTTAATGTACCCAAGAGACTGGCGACATTGCCACGTTGTATGGCAATGCTTAGTCTCTGGCGAAGCTAAAAGCCAGCCCTTAGGTCGCGTAGTATCAACAAGCCGTTTAGAGATTTTGTTAAACAAACCATAAGCACTCAGACCCCATTGCCAGAGGGTTTCAACCCAAAACCGCTTGAATGTATAATTACCGATAATTTACTTTCGCCGCTTTAGGTATTTCGCAGGTGCAGCAGCAGCGCCAGCATAACACGCCGAGCCAAGAAGATCGGATGGCGCAAGAGTTTGCGTTGTGTTACTAACGTACTTTTTGGCAATTTCAATGTTAGCGCCAAATGAGAATTTACGCCGCCGTAATTATCATATTATATCCTAGCTCAGGTAGAATCCAATTATTTCTTACCTATTTTGTAAATATTTAGTTAAATCAATTATTTCAATAAACAATTTTAATCTAGTTTTCTATTCAATATCGATATTTATTCGTATGACGTCTTTAAAGTTTTCCTAGCAAATAACTTTGTACAGGTAATACAACTCATACATATTGAAGAAAATTTTAATAAACTAAACTCTTTGAAAGGCTGTCTAAGGCATTCTTTCAAGTTAGTGCAATTTAACTTTGTATAAAATACATTCATGGCATTATATACACTAAATATTTAGCATTTAATAAGAATGAGCTGTATTTATTTACAGTTCAACTTACTTATTTATAGCAGAATATTTTGATTGCTTGTTGAAACAATTTGTATTATTTAAAGTGAGTAAGTTAGTCTGAAAAGTTTTAGAGGTATTTGTAGAACGAATAATGGATTGAATTATCTGACTTTCTTACCTCGCCTTATTTATGATGAAGATTTTTGTAATGGATATTCTTTACATTTTTATTTATGTACAGACGCCAGCACATCAAGCTACTACAATCTGTCAAATTTCTCTAATAGATTTTCAACTTTATCGCTAAAGCATTAGGTTCAAGGTTGATTGGGAAAATTTTACAGTTTCCGGTAGCTTGACGTGCTTGGCGTCTGTACTAAATCAACTTTGTTTTCAAACCGTTTTCTCCCAACAAAATTATTTTCTATGCAGCGGGATAATAGCGTAACACTAACAGAAGCAATGGCTTTAATTTTGACAGTTCAACAACATTCATAGCGTTATTTACGTTTTTGAGCATATACATATTTCGAACATAATCGCTATGGATAAACAATATCCCTCAAAATAATTCAGATTGAGATTGAAAGTGTGTTACACAATTAGGATACAAGCTCCCTAAGCGTGCCAAATGCCAGCATCACGTAGACAAGAGTTTCGGTACCAACAACAATTTGGTAAACACTGTAGTTTTGCAAAGGCAACGTCTCTCATCGACCTTTACACGCGGAACTGACGTTGCTAGAACATAGACAGGTCTACGTACTCCCTTTGAATTCCGAACTATATGCTGCACAAACCAACAACGAACCGGACGGGACGTGAAGGGGTCAAATTATAGATGGCCTACGTTTTTGGCGAACGAGGAATTCAAACGAATACCACCGAATAGGAGAAGCATGTCGGGCAACGAGAAAAAGAGCCAAAGCTTTCGTACCGGTTTCATTGAAATATGTTCAGTTTTTCTTTTATCATAATAAGTTTCAGTTATTTTTTGGTTTTTCGTAGAATTTTGCAAGTGTTACACTTTAGCCCTTCGAGCTTCCAATGCTAGCTAATTGAAAAATAATGAATGAGAAAAGTGCCTGTAGATACAGGTGGCGTATTATGACGTTTTACTGCCAGCGTGTTTCTAGTGTGAGGAGGAGCTATATGCATGACCGATAGCACCATTCTTTTTTCGGACTGGAATCATGAGTGCATTAATACTTCAGCTCCTCATTTCAAGTAAGAGGCGTTTTTATTAAATGGAATTGCTCGTTCGGATTTTATAAAAAAAAAACTATTCTCACCACTATTCACAAAAATTGTACAGACGCCAGCACAACAAGCTACCTGAAACTGTCAAATTTTCCCTATCAACCGTGAACCTAATGCTGATAGCAATAAAGTTGAAAATCTATTAAAGAAATTTGACAGATTGTAGTAGCTTGATGTGCTGGCGTATGTACCTAAAGTGCTATAAGAGTTCTTAAAACAATTCTTCTTTTTTTCAGAAAGAGTTCTCCCTCACTAAATCGACGGCCCTAGATTCGTTGGCCAACAAGGTGCTGTTCCCGTGCACAAACGCCGGCTGCCCGAAACATGCAGTGCTCACGCAGCTCGACAAGCACTATGCCCACTGCCAGTTCCGCATTATCAACTGCTTCATGGCTAGGGTTTATGGTAAGTTAATTAGATGGTAACCGAATGTGACATAATTTGTTATTGCACGGTCTAGAAAATTTTGGGGCAATTTGCAGTAGCAATCAGTTACATAAGTGATTTGACACTTCGCTTCGGTACAAAGTCTCAAAATTAAAATTCATAAAATTTAAGTCTAAGTGTGATGTACAGACGCCAGCACATCAACCTACTACAATCTGTCAAATTTCTTTGATAGATTTTCAGCTTTATCGCTAAAGAATAAGGTTCAAAGTTGATTGGGAAACTTTGACAGTTTCGGGTAGGTTGATGTGCTGGCGTCTGTACCGTGAAAAATAATATTCGAGGTGGAGATGACAATACAAAAATATATTAAACTGCGTATATCTAATGACGTTCCCAGTTTGCACACGCAAATTGACTGAACTATTAGATGTATTTGATTAAATCTAGATTTAGCTAGTCAAAGATTGGCACAACGCATAGACGGCTCATAACTATGATTTAGTTTGTTTGAAAAAGTCCTTTTTTTTCATTTTGATGTTAGGGATTTAAATTTTGATAGTTCCGAAATACTCTTTTGGTACCTACCTATTGCTAGAATTTTCATTTATTTTTGTATTGTCGTATCCACGTTATATATACGAGATATTGTGATTATTTATGTATTGTGCAGAAAGTTTTATGATGTCTTTCACTTTTCATAGACAAGATTAGACACTTTCTCACTCGCGTTGACAGAGACTTTATACTCCTCGAGCACACAAATAACTCAAGCATAATGAAGAAGCTGTTAGTTGTCTATTTATTTACTTCTTTTGTTGTCTGTACCAACTAAAACATGATCCTTGAATAACTAACTACATTAATTACTGTTGTCAAGAACTCTGAAGTTCAATACCTTCTTGAAGGTTTTATAAAATACTAGCCGCGCCCCGCGGTTTCACTGGCGTAAGTCTCGATCCCGTGGGAGTATCGGGATAAAATAGTAGATTGTCTGCCTAGGGAGCAAACAACAATTTTGAAGGCGAGAGTGTTTCTTTGAATCCTGAGCGCAGCAAGTGATTCAAAGTACGTCACTCTAGCTTAAAATAGTGTTGCTCCCGAGGTGGACACTACTTTTTATCACGCTCTATGAAAAAATAAGTAAGTGCAACGTATAAATAAGAATAGTACGTTTATCTGTTTACATAAAATTACTTGAGGAAGACATACTAAATTTATATAAAACTAAGCAAAATCCTAATTTGAGTAAACAATTACAAACGAAGGCAGAACTGCTTCTCGCGCATTTTATTTTTTTTTTTATTTGGCTTGCTCCTTTTACTTTATCATAGAGCCAGTTCATACAATGTTCTTGATTGATCTCTTTGGTGATTGAAACTTTTACTAACAATATCCACATTCCAAATTCAATTTTAATCCCTAGGGATTAAAGAGCTATTTTAGTCCCTGTTTACGAATAATACACTAGCTCTTTTTGAATAGATGTGATAAAAAGTATATTATGATATGCCTATGTCCAATCCAGTTCACGGTCTACCCATGTGCTAAACATCCAAATCCGGTTAGCCGTTTTAGCGTGAAAGCGTAAGAAAGAAACATACATAAAAACAAATCTTTTGTCTTTATTATATTATTTTAGACTAGCTACTGCCCGCGATTTTGTCTGCGTGCATTTTCTATTCCATATCTTTAATCTGTCCAGAATGGAAAGTAGCCTAGTTATGTCTTTCCTTATGCTACCTATTTGTAATTTTTATTATGGATCGGTTCAGTGTTTTTAACATTAAAGGGATTTATAGACAGGCAGAGTGAGTTACTTTTGCTTTTATAATATTACTAGCTTCTGCCGCGAAATATCTTGTTCAACGCCATCACATCGCATCGCCTGCCCGCGCTATTATTTCATTTTAGCGTTCTTTCTTTCTGCTCGGTTCCTAAGACTCCTCCCATGATCTTAAATAGCCTATAACATTCCTCAAGAATCAAACTATCAAATGCAAAAAAGAATTTATGAAATCCGACTGGCAGTTCCTGAGATTAGCGCGTTCAAATAAACTGATTATTATTAGTATTTAAGGTCCAATTAAAATAGATGGACAAACTTTTGGAAATCATTCAGAGCATCAAAATAAGGACGATGGTAAATAAATATATAAGAAAAACGCATTAGATACTTACAAAAAAAATAATCAGCTAACGAAAATACACTAATGTGCCAGCATTTTATTATTTTAGGTCAAAATAAAATCACTTTAATCAGTGTTTTTTTTTAGCTTGGAAATCTTTGGTTAGTTGTACTGAGCGCTGTGTTAAAATTTGTACATCTATTTTAATGGAACCCTGTGTAGAATAGTATGGAAGAATGTATGTAGTTTAAACCTGCTATCAATAGAAATATGACTGATACTAACGGAACCTTGTTATTTTTAACTCCACTGTAATAGCAGCCGATAAATGGTTGCAACATAATTAATTCTGAGGAGGAAAAAAAAAATGTAAAGGCACAAAGAAATCAATCGAAAAAAATTAATAGACGTAAAAAACATCGCTTTCATTACAACGCTCAATATCCCTAAGGTTGCTAACCCTGTGACATAAACACGACCATTTTATTTACCTCTCTTCCTCTGTAAGTATAATACAGTTTTTCTTTAAGGAAAACGACACTGGAAAAAGTTCAGTTAGTGACGAGCTCCAAATGGCTCGTGTCTTGGATGCGAGACGAAATACGTCACCACATTAGTCATTGTGGGTGATGTAACGTAAATTAAGGGTAAATTGTTTAATTCGGCGGCTTTACTTTTTCATGCAATTGTCATTTCAGACCGAATAGTATACCTACTGTATATAAGCTTCTAATAACCTTTAAGCATTAATACTATCCTATTATTCTCCCACCACTGGGGAATGGCCTCTTGTCATACAGAAAAGATACGATCATTGATCACCACGCGCACGCTTGCTCAAGACGGATTGGCGACTTCAGACTCATATTAATTATACAGAGTGGCGATTATTTTATCACATTAAATAGTACAGCGGTTATTAAAAGTTGTTATCAGTCTGTTAAAATATTAAAATAAACAATTTCACTAAAAATAGAATACTGAATTTTTCAAACAAAATAAATAGCGTAAAGTGTGGCACGAAATAAACCACCCTTGATAATGAAGGCACTAGACTCGCTCGAGGAGATGGTATCAACAATTCAACACTATGGTATTGTTACCAAATAATCACCAATTATTGTTGTTAATTAATGTGTTAACGTAATCGCCACACTGACTGTACACTTATGCGAAAAAAATTGTGGGAAGTAAAATGTATGGAAATATATTAAGAAGCTTCTTCCCGTCCACGATAACGATAGAACGTGCACGTATTTCCTATATATTTTACGGACGTGGACGACTACGATAATATCGTCACGTTAGGTATTTTAAAAGCGCGCTTTTGTTCCTAGATCCGAACCACAATACCATGTTTCTAAACAAAGCTTGACAGTGTATCCACCTCTTTTACCGTCCACCAAAACCGACAGGCCGATTATCCCCAAGCAAACAATGAAAATTGTTCTTTATCCTTTCCTAAAAAACTCGTAATTCCAGGGAACTGTAAATGGAAAGGTCGGGCTGGTGACTGGATGGACCATTGTTTCATGGAGCACAGCGAGAAAGTCACAGAGCTACCATTCATCACGGTGAAAAACCGATGGGACGCGAAGAGAACGGAGCCGGTACTCAACTACTTCCTGCTGCGGTGCTACGACCGAATATTCAATGTGTATCAGATTTATGATAAGAGAGGAGGTAAGGATATTATTGTAATAAAATATAAGATAAACCACGATTTTCGGGAGAAAACATTCTTATTGTAAGATGAAAAATGTAATTTTAAGGTTGAATACGTTCATGTTGGCCACTAACACAAAGGTTATAAATTAGGAACTCACAAAGTTCTTCAAGTAAAAACAAATTAGTCAGGAAAATTATGGCTCAGGATACCGTAGAACGCTCAGTTTTTTGTCACACAGTTAGGCGTGTTGGTAGGATAATACACCAAAAAAACATTTTGTGTAGGTACTTACTTGGTGTCAAATGTTGAAAAAAAGAAAAGATGTATTCAAAAATATTTTATGAATATAAAATAGTATCATGACGAAACAATCGTAAAACAGAGCTCAAAAATATATTTTTCGTCCCTTAATTCTCAAAATTTTGAGCGTAAACTATTATATTTTATGTTTGATAATATAGGGAATTAAAAATTATTCCACAGAGCCGCGCATTTATTTCTTAAAACTGCAAAATTACTTTATTTTGGTGGTCATTCGATTCAACTAACATCAAACACATCGCTGTTTTGAACCTTATTTTTGTTGACGCGATGCGCTATTGCCAATTACTTGCTTCTTACCGCTGTTTATTAACTTGACACACAACGTGAATTTGCCCTATTATATTAATTTGTAATTTCTTAAAATTGTTAAGTAATCACAGATACAATTTCAAAATAACAAAAAAAAAAGGTATATTAGTTTAACTTAATGGTCAATTTGATAAAAAATGAATTTATCTGACTTACATTATTGCTATGAATAAGATTTTTAAACATACTATTTACATTTTACGAACATAGTATTATTATTGACTTTTTACTAGGTGGAGACGAAAATACCATCATAAATTAAACTGCGTGTATCTAATGCCGTTTCCAGTCTACATTAGAAAATTTAATCAAATGTATCCAATAGTTTAGTCATTATGGGACCGTGGCTAAATAATAACAGCCGCACAGGTCGATCGATCAGGTTAAGCTACGCTTGCCGCGGTTGGCCGTGGATGGGTGACCATCTTTACATATCGAGACCCCTCCGTGCCTTGGAAAGCACGTTAAGCCGTTGGTCCTGGCTGCCATTCGTGGATCTTTGACAGTCGTTACGGGTAGTCAGAAGCCCGAAAGCCTGACAACCAGTCTTACCAAGGAGTATCGTATTACCCAGTAACTGGGTTGTGGAGGTCAGATAGGCAGTCGCTCCATGTAAAATACTGGTATTCAGCTGCATCCGGTTAGACTGGAAGCCGACTCCAACATAGTTGGGAAAAGGCTAGGAAGATGATGATGAGTTTAGTCAATATGGCTTGTCAAAGATTGGCAAAACCCATAGTCGGCTCTGATGAGCCGACTACAAACAAACTATATGTAGTGATCTACATATAGTTTGTTTGAAACACACACACACACACATTTAACATTGACACTTTTTTAATGTCGATGCTAGGATTTATTTGATAGTTTCAAAATACTCTTATGCCATGCTCCATTGCCAGTATTTTCATTAATGTATTGTTGTATTTTCATTTCCGCATTGTATGCATACTTGTACTGTAAAGCGAAATCTTTCTATTATATATTTATAAATTGACTTTTAAAACGGTCTAGTGGGGCTTCCCCCGACGGCGTTAATGGCTGACCTGTTTAAATGAACTGGTACCTTATAACTCAATTAAGCGGAAGAGATTTATACAGGGTGAAATTGAATACATGCGACAAATCGAAATGGGAGATTGTACTCATCATTATGAACAACTTTTACTATGGGACCAAACCTGAAATCGCGAAAAAAAAATCAGCTGTTTCCTACATTTATGTTCGCACAACTCGTCAAAATGTAGGGAACAGCTGTTTTTTTTTTCGCGATTTCAGGTTTGGTCCCATAGTAAAAGTTGTTCATAATGATGAGTACAATCTCCCATTTCGATTTGTCGCATGTAGGTATTCAATTTCACCCTGTATGTATACTATATGTACTAGTCACCCGCCCCTGGTGCAATGGCGACATGTCAGAACATCGAGATTTCTAAGTTAAATACCAATGTATTTTACACATAAATAAACCATCTGAAATAAATTCAGTAAATAATGGTGAAAACCACATCAAAATTCAATGTGTAGTCTAAAAGAGCTGAGCGGTCACATGGCACATACGATACATACACGAAGGACCGATAGGTTTAATTTATAATGACGTTTTGAATGACCTCGTTAGTCTAATAATAGCAAATGTCTGCTGAGTGATGAGGTTCTCGGTTTGTACAGAGTGGACAATGTGTTACTGGTTTTTCTATCCCTTTCTAAATTCTCAGTAACAGCCTTGTTTTACAGTTCCTGGTTTTATGCCCAGTTAGTGACATTAGGCCCACCACTCGAAAGTTAAAACATAACTGTTGAAAAAAGTTTTAGTAAACCTAAAACTCTGCCTCCCTTTTTGAGAATTACAGGCGCGATGTTATAATTATAACGCGCAAAATTAATTAGTCACCATTTCAAGTGCATAATTGATTTGATAAGCACTTGACCAACAAATCTGTTGCCTTGATAACTCGGTTGCAATCGTGTTATCTCGAACAATCGAAGTGGGTCAGCGCAAATCACATCCATCTGTTAGCATTACTGATCTAGACAAGGATATACGTACCTACATGTAACTGAGAATACACCAACGTTGTTGTATACTTGGAAATTTAACATCTCGGAAAACACACACACACACACACCACTGATGCCGCAATCAACTTGGCCACGTACTGGGCACAAACTGTATGAAAAAAAAACAACGAGTAAGATTACCATTAATACGAAAAGAAGAACACACACACGACACACAGCAAACACCCTCATCCTCACCCTCTCTTATATACTCACACACACGGTACATATCTCAAAATGTATTATTATTTAAATACTTGTTAATTGTTGTAACCTTTGATGTATAAGGGTCAGTTCACACCGAGACGCGACGCGATTGTTTTTATGACTGCTAGTAAAGTACCTACACCAGAAGCTCAGACAGAGCACTGTCTGTAATTCCAGACGCAATTATACTAAGCTGTTTTTTCAGCGACTGCGACCCTTGTGCAAGAAGCCAGACATTCATGGTTTTGGCTTCTTTATTGCCGTGAATATGCAATACTTTCTTAGTACGTACCATTTACGTACTTATAATTAGCTTCCAGCGTAGCTATTCACAACCATCCGACAGGCTATCGTATCGAAAATGACACATTTCGATGAGTAACCTAATTTGCCTTGCCGCCGATAGCCAACAGCTGTCGGGAGAATAGCGGTCGTCTATTTGATTTAAACTGACAAAATTTTCGGGTTTTGGACTTACTACTAACTAAACTTGACACGGTTGGCGCAGTGGTTGAGCGATTAACTGCTGTCCCGGGTTCGATTCCCGCACGGAACAAATATGTGTACGGCTTACAAGTATTTGTTCCGGGTCTGGGTGTTTTATCTATACTATGTATGTATTTACAAAAAAAAAATGTATATAAGTAGTTTATCAGCCATCTCGTTACCATAACACAAGCATTAGGTTGCTTAGCTTGGGACTATTATGGCGCTGTGTGAAATGTCCAAGGATATTATTATTATTACTAGCTTTTAGAGGACTCGAGGACTCCTACGATAACATTGATTAATGTTCGATACGGAAGCGTGTCGACTATTTATTTATTTATTTATTTGGTTCACCAACAATTGTTTACACTAACATCTTGATAAAGATAACGTCTATCTATCGAGTGGTTGTGAATCTATACAGAAGGTATTTAGAATTTCAGTAAGATCCAGTAAAACGCCAGACGATTTGTGTGATTAGTCTTTAGCAAAATATCGTTTCATTTACGCCACTAAAACGGTAATAGTACTGTATTGAGTACAGTGTGGAATAAAAGCGTTATAATAACTACTGTTATGCCAAGCGAACGTGTTTATCATAAACAATCACTGGTTTCCGAACCTCAAAAAAAAAAAAACTTATTCTAAATTCGTTTGACTATTCGGTGTTTTATATAATATGTAGTTATTTTATTTACTTTCAGGAAGAATGATGTGGACTGTGCTAGTAAACGATGACCATGCTGAGAAGTATTACTTTGAAGTCGACATATTCCTGCCAAACTTGCCGAGCAAAAGGATTGTCTACAGGCAAGTACCTAATAGAAAGATCATAACTATAAACTGGGACTCGTGGCTAAATAACAACAGTCGGACAGGTCGATCTTTAAGATTAAGCAACGCTCACGAGCAGTGGTGGCCCAGTTGCAGTGGTAACGGCCGCGACTTACGAGATGTAGGTCGTAGATTCGCACCCAGACGTAAATTATGGTAATACAAGTGTAAATTATTCCATCACCACTGCTCTCAAAACGGTGAAGGAAAACATCGTGAGGAAACCGGCATGTCCTAGAACCAAAAATTTGAAGACATGTGACATCTACCAACCCGCACTGCGCCCGCGTGGTGGATTGCAGCCCACTCCCTCCTACTGAGAGGAAGCCTGTAACGCTTACCGAGGTCGGTCCGTGGATCCATTACATATTGAGACCCCTTCGGGCCTCGACAAGCACAACCGTTGGTTCCGGCTGTCTTTTGTAGATCTTTGACAGTCGTTACAGGTAGTCAGAAACCCGAAAGTCTGACAACAAGTCTTACTAAGGAGTATCGATTTGCCCAGTAATTAGATTGCGGAGGTCAGATAGGCAGTCGCTAATGTAGGTACCTAAACTGTGCAAGTGTAAAGTGCTCAAACCCTAATAATTGATAGTCGTCCTACAGGTAAGTCTTAAATATATATGTCACAAAGAGACTTATCAGTGTAATACAACATAATATATAATTTGTGATAGTAACCACATTCTTTGATAGCAATGTTTAATATGTTAGTAGTGTTTAACTTTTAAGGGTTTGAGTACGAGGCTTTTGGCTACTTTGTATCAGCTAGGAAGAAAAAGAAGAATAGTTGTCTAGTCTGAAATAGTACATTATTGCAGCGGCCAGAAAAAGAGGCATTGACACGTAATTCCATCAATGTTCCTCAATTTCATCAAGGTTGTCAAAATAATGCTTAAACCAAGCATGTTTGAGATATTTTTTTTTTTTAATTCTATTGGACTTCATTGTTTATTACTTTTCATATTATGAATGAGAAGGTTCATGATAATTTGATTTGAAACGTTTAATTGACTACATTTTATCTTAAAGAAACCAAACTAAATCGCAAAATGTTCTACCTTTTGCCACAATTTGTTAGATTACCATACATGCGGCATGAATAAAATTCTATTGTACAAAAAATGTTTCTTAGGACGTTATAAATTGTTTCGTCTGGTTATAAAACATTCAGAGATTTTTCTTCAGTACAATGTAGGTTGGATATAAATAATTTAGCTTGAATAATATTAAGGTAGACCTTATGAGATTTTCTGAAAATCGTACCTAATATTTTTCAATAACATTTAGGCGAAAAGGTAAATAATGAAAACTGTTTTTACGCACATACAAACACATATTTATACACTTTGATTATTTATATCTCGACTGTTACCAGCAGCTTTTGCCCGCGGCTGCGCCCGCGAGGATTTCAGAAAATACCTCACACTAAGTGTTTGTTATTCCAGGTTATAAACTACCTGTGTGCCAAATATCATCCAAATCTGTCCAGCCGTGTTTGCGCCAATCCGGAACATCCGTATAAAGAAACGGACAAAAAATAAAAATAAACTCTGTATATTTTCGGCATCAAACTCGTTCCCACACAACAATTAGTTTTTTCATGAATATTCAATATTCAGTTTTGACTTCGTTATTATTTTATTATGAATACTGTAGATGATAATAGAGCCCTTTATGGCATATAGGTACAGATAATGTAGGCTAGGCAAAAAGGCAATTTATTATTAGGATCGTTTTCTGGGCTCTAACTAAAGGCTTATCGCCTTCGGTTGTGGCACATTGTGACATTAAACGGGTCTCTTTGTGCTATTGATTGGAAGCAAGGATGTGAATCGTTAGTGCTTGGCCAGACTAACAGCGCGGGGCGGGGAGCGGCGCGGGTGCGGGAACGCGCGCGGTCTGCCTGTCCGCATTGGAGCGCGGCTTCGTTCTGAGGGTTGTCGTGTCCAGTGTTTGTCAAAATATAATAATATGGATGAAGATGACTAATTTTTACTAGAAAAAAGCTACAACTACATAGTTTGAGAATCCCGTTACCCACGCGGGCCGCCCGCGCTCTCACTGTGGCCACTTTTATGAACGAGCTATGGCGTGAGTCGCCCGCGCGTTCCCCGCGCCAAGCAACCCGCGCCGCTCACCGCGCCCGCGTGCCTACTATGAACGCTCAAATGAAGTTCTTATGTTTGAGAATGCCGCGCCGCGCCCGCCCCGCGCCCGCGTTTGCAGTCAGGCCAAGCACTTAACATGGTAAAACTTAGAAATTTGATTTGAAGAAGATTGTTTCAAGATCCATATCCTAGCAAAATCTTCTTCATAAACGATTATTAAAGTTAAGTGACGTTTAAACGTCAAAAATGTATGGATAAACAGTTGCTAATCACTACTTATCTTTAGGCAACGTTTATGAATAAAGGGGCTTATGTCTCCACGTATTTTTATAGGGGTTAGTTATGCCCCCGGATTCCTATTTACTTTTATGATGCCATTATGTATGTGGATGTTTATAGGACCTTAAATCTACATTTCGATACCTACCCAGGTTGTAGTTTCGATTCCCGCTCGTAAAAAGTAGGTATTTGGCATACAAATAATTATTTAGGATCCATGTGTATCTGTACAAATGCTATTACAATCATAAACATTTATGTTGGGCACAATTTCAAGTGTTATACTCACATTAACCGCTCGAATATCCGCTATTCGGTTTACTAATATTGAGATAGGTTCGCCATTCAAAACACTTTACTCGTACCTAAAATTACCAAGCTATTAAACTATCAATTCATCTCCCATACCTCTAAAACTATTCCATAGCTGAATGACTGACTGAAAGATAGGTAATACAACGTGCAACGCACTGAAAATAGAAACATGCGATTTGGAACGTGTTTGTTATGATAGGTGCACGTGCTTGTGCTGAGTCGTAGCATTATGCTGTGCGATGGCCGTTTTGCGTAGATGAGACGCATATTTTCCCCCAACGTTTTTTTTGTGTTATTTTTCTGCGTCATGTTTACAGAAAATAACGTATTTTCTCTCTTCTTTCTTTTTCTATGAAAGTTTTCTGAAACTGAAGCCATAAGAGGCTCAAAAGTGAGGTTAAACCGCCATAACTAGTGATTAACTATGGTTGTTTGGAGTCTAAATTGCCTCATTGAATACATTTTTGGCTCATCAATTATGGGCCTACTGTTGGTGGAAAGTAATGGATAGGGGTCTGCGATTGTTACATGGCCCCATTTCAGTATTACCAAATATATAATCAAAATATTTAATTTATATATTTTTCAATAATGCTAGTCACTCTGAAATCAACTTTGTTATTTGTTTATCTTGAAATAATATAAATTTGAAACTTAAGTTTGAATAGACTTTAGTTATTGCAATTTTAGATGCCTGTATAAGGATAGACCTTTATTACGGGGGCCCTTACCAAATGCATAATGTAGGTTTCTTTAAAGATTCTTAAAAATAGTGACAAAAAACCTATGTGACAGACGGACCAAAAAGTGATGTTATAGCTTCCGTATTTTCCCTTTGTTCGGAACCTTAATTAAATTAGTAATTATGTACTACTTTTATTAATGATTAAATGCTCAATTATAACATTTCAGACGGCCCTGCAAGTGTGAGAAGGACGCAGACTTCCTGGAGCACACCCAAAATGTGTACATTCCCGTAGAAAACGTGTTCTCTATGTTAGACGAAGATGAATCCGTCAACTTTATTGTCAGAATTGGTAAGAAATAAATAAGAAGTGATTACACCCAATAAACGCTTCAGGATCTGTTCAGTATCATAATCAGAAAAAACTTTATCAATAATAATTGGTTCATACTTTACGTAATTGTAGAGATCGAATGAAAAAAAAGAGGAATTGTTGTTGTGTGTTAACTCAATTCCTTAATTAATTAAAATGGGTCTGAAATGTTTATTTTTGTTCACTGCTGAAAGGGGATTGAGGATTTTTATATGGATCCGCCATTTTGAAAGCAAAAACCAAATGGCGTAAGTAGGTATGCCACGGTTCTTCAAAACCCTTTTTTCCTGGAAAATAAATTGAGAGCAAGCGGTGTTGATTAGATGTCTCTATCTGATTCAAAAGATATTGAACAAATCCAGCGGAATTGAATGGGTGCCATTACGACTTAACTAACCACACATAGTCTAGAATAACTAATCCAGATTTAGGTATGAATTTTGTAGAAAAATGGTGGTTTACATACAACGAATAATAAGGCAAAATTCAAAATTATTTTCATCGCTTTACTCAATGAGTAATGTGAGTATGAGTATTTATTTTCTTAGATTAAAAGTTAATTTGTAACGTGGAATACATACTACATCTTTTTAATTCCATATTTTGTAACACAGATAGATTTCCACGGGAAATCGGTAGATCGACCTTCGCACATTTAAATATTTTAAAACTGCAGAAGTAGGTATTTCAACCGATTTCCTATGAATATCTTTCATGGTCATTCTATGGAAAAACGATTAGATTTGAAAGCAGCCGAAAGTAAAATCAATAATAATACTATATCCTCCATAATTTGCGAAGAAACACTGTAACAATAATTAAGAACAAGCCTACTCGCGAGCAAACGGAAACTAAATTGTCTTATACAAATAATCATTCTCCTGTCCTTGTTCGGGGTCGGCGCAATATGTCTTTTTCTTCCATACTTCTCTATTAGTTGTCATCTCGGTAGTCACCCCCTTTCTAACCATAAATCATCATTAACACAGTTTATCCATCGTTTCTTTGGTATTTCCCTACTCTTATAGCCATTGACTTTCATACTCAAAACTTACATAATAAATATCTTATTTAATTATCTTCCATCTAAATTCCAGGTGAAGTAGAAAACCTGCCAATCTTCGACACCCCAACGCCAAGCGAGAGCATCATCCTCCTTCACAACGAAGACCGCAAGGATGACTAAGAGCATGATTAACCACTACAAACCTACCCACCACCCACATACCTACATACATACTAAAGTTAATTACTAATTTATGCATTAAATCAAATATAAGCACATATTTTGTAAAGCAAGCCCCTATTACACAATGGATGTTGAGATTGAATTAAATTGAAGTAACAAATAACTGGCAACGTCTAAATACTGTTTAGACGGTACAATTTTTATTGTTGCTCCAACCTATTGTATGTGACAGGCAATAACATTGCACCCTATAAATCAGGCTTAAGGGTGTATGTACAACTAGCAGACCATCACAGAAGCAGCCTATTGCAGTTATGATTGGAAAGGAAGTACCGGCGCATGACAATACAGCACCCAGCTAAGGGTATGGTTTGGACTGCTGTTCATCAGCCTAGCTTTTTAAAAGGTATAACAAAGATAATACTTTCTTTAACTTGGTGAAAGCGATAACTTACTATCTTTCTTATTTAAGCGACACTAGCTTGAATGCAGCCAAACTGGTTCTACTATAAAAATCTCACCTTTAAAACTTAGGTGAAGTGACCTTGAAGTGAGCTGTTAATAGTGCCCTATAGCATCAGGTGAAATGAAAGCTCACTTCCCTTCTTCTTTTCTTTCTTCCATTGAGTTTACACATGTGTATTAGTTAATAATCATAAAAAAATAATCTTACGGTGAAATTTAGGTGAAGGGAGCTGTCATGCCACCTAATGCTAATAATTGACACTTTCACACGACGTTTTTACTGGACGACCGGTTTGGCTGCATTCCTTCTAGTGTCGCTTATATATGCTACAAATTTTACAATAACGAATTTGTTACGCAACATATAAAATGTTTGGCGTTGAATGCAACAACGCTGTCATTGTCCGACCGTGAAGTGACCCAAAAGCAATTCTAGCTGTGTTTTACCTTTTCTACAAATCACTGTTTGTACCATCCCAAACTTTTTATTATTAAATCGCCTAACGCGGTTGAGTTATTCTAATTTCCCACGAGATTATTTTTCTTAGGAAACACAAATGAGTATGAGTACTTGGACGAATTTATATTTTTTATTATCTGAGCCTGCAATAAATATCTGTGCTCTGTTGAGATTTATTTTCATCGTTATTTTTTACTTATATAATTTTTCATTTAACTGAAAAGTTTATTGCAGTGAGCACAATGTATATAATTAATGTGAGAGATTGTGTTTACTCATAGTAGGAATTACATTCGTGGGAACGATAAATATGTATGATATTCAATTTTACCAAGATATCTTTAATAAATGTAAATTATTTCATCGCCACTGCTCCCAAAACGGTGAAGGAAAACATTGCGAGGACGGTCTCCTCACGATGTATTCGATATGAACTAAACAAAAATTTAAAGACATGTGATATCTACCAAAACGCACTGGGTGTGGATTTGTGTGGTGCCTGACTATGATGATGATGATCTTTAATAAAGTTTGGTCTTGAAAATATTTCCGTCAGAGTAATCAACTGTCGACATCACACAGTTTTTAAGGATAACATCGAAACAGTTTACCAAATCCGTTTACTAGTTTAGTTGTGTCATAACTAAGTTCTATAGTTAACCTCATCTAGTTAAGTTCTTAGAGAATAGTTCTAGAATTCACTCCAAATCTTCCATAATAATTATTGTTTTTGTAACAATTGTCGTTGTATTTAAAACAAACTTTGTACGATATGAATAAGTATACAAATATTTTTTCTGTTTTTGGGTTTTATTTCATAACTAGATTCTGCTAAAATATGTCCTTCTTGCTGTTGCCCACGACTTCGTCTGCGATCCAGGATAAAAAGTAGCATAATGTGTATGTCCTTACCCAAGTCATGGTCTACTCATGTACTGAATTTCTTCCAAATCTGTTCAGCCGTTTTAGCGTGAAAGCGTAACAAACAAAAAAACTCACTTTCGCATTTATAATATTATAGTTGGGAGTTAGGACAGCACTCGGTAACAGCGTAGCTTCCTATCAGTGAAAAAATGTTTGTCCAACAATTTTCCTATTTTTTCTTAAATCAAAACTCACAAACTTTACCTCTTTATAATATAAGTGTAGACTAAGTAAGGCTTGATTTCAAAATTATCTAGAAATATTAGATTTTTAATGGATACTAAACAAAATTATTATGTTGATTTTCAAAAATGATTCATTTTTGATTTTGAAAATAGTCAAAAAATCAATCACATTTAAGATTTCATTGATCAAAAATGCCGCTCGACGACTATAATCAATCACTCGAGTTCAATCATTTGACATTATAAATCGTCGCAATCAAGCAACCCTGTAGGCACCTATATTTTATAAAAAAAAACATCAAGCAGTAAAAAAGCCCAACAAACGCGCAATACTTGTATTCAGTGAGAATATTTTCGACAAAAATCGAAACACATTTTCAATCCTATCGGAAAACCCCGATTTTATCAGCACCAATATTCACTTTTACACAATTTACTTAAAAAGGTTGCCGTAACACATGAAACGTAAGATTGACTTTCACACTCGATCGAGCGCGCGCCGTGTGTAAAGTAACAATGGTACATATCAGCGATTCAAACTTTACCAAGCAACTTGTATACCAACTTTCTTTCAACCGCAGTACGAAGCAAACGAACTGAAAATTGTGTTCAGAAATAAAAATATATTGACGCTGCAATCGATCTCCCACACAAACCATTAAACTTTAAGCGTACGATAGAAAATATCGGAAATAGGAAGCGGGACAAAGCAAAATATTCCTTTGAAAACTATTCTTCGTTGAGAGTTCATTTGCAAAGCTTTTTGAACTTTCGGCTCGTTCCATTTGATGAGTTTGCAGTGTTTGCATACATATTTATTTACTCTTGCGCTCCGGGCGTGCGTGGTTCTTGGAGACTGCCAAGAACGTTTCTTTTTTATTTATTTACTTGTCGTATGCCAAAGAAAAATACATATATCTAGAACAAGGGGTCTCCAGATATATATTTTTTTTGCGACAAACGCCTTTGTGTTACTTTTTACAAGTACATAAAGACTTTCTGTCAAATATAGTAACTGTAACGAAAACAACACTAAATTTAATTAAACTTCGGCAAAAATGTCGAAGTTAATTAAGCAATATCAAATGAAAATTTTACAAGCCCTCATAACCATTTTAATCAATATAAACATCGTCATAATTGTCTCAATATAATGACTTTCAGTTAAATAATATACAGGCTAAGGGTTAATTGGCATATTGTACAAAAACGTTGGGGTTGTGTCGCTGGAAATCACCCTGTAAATCATGCCACAAAATTATGAGAGCATGAAATTTATTACGTTAGCGCCCGCTTGCAAATTTTCATCATGCAATAATTCTATACACACACAAATACGAATTTATTCAAATCTTTTATGATGTTTTGGTTTTTTGTTTAAAATATCGTGAATTCGGCAGAAGGGTGCGGATGAAAACTGTTGGCACACAATTTGGCAGCGTTTTCCTTTCGTATTTTTTTTTTTGTACGAATTGAATAGAAAAATCCTTTTGAGTCTCATTGTGAACTTTGCCTTTGCTCAGTAATTTATTTTATATTATATTCTGTACAAATTAATACATTTTAATTGTTTAATATGAAAGTATTTATGTACAGTACTCTGGCTGATCTCCAAAACGGCGGGACCGATTTTGACGAGACTTTTACTAGATAGCTGATGCTTTAAGGAGTAATTTACTTTTATTTTATAAAAAGTAATAGTAAGACATTATTATTTTCCGACATCCATCCACGCAAACGACGACGTCGAGACACAGCTAGTTTAAAAAAATATATATTTGTAGTTAGTAGAATAACAAGGCAGTATTTTTCGATACAGCTCGCATCGTGAGGACGTATTACGAGGTGCATTCAATAAGTACCTAGCCTCATCGCCAGAGGGCGCTGTAGTTTCAAAAAAGTTTTACCACAGTGTAGCACATTCTTTTTAATTCTTTTTTCAAATTTTCATTCCAATCCATTCATTTGTTTTAATTTGACAACTTATGGAAGCGAACGTGTCGATCGGTTTTACAAAAATGGAAAAAGAGCAATATCGTTCGGTGATTCGATTACTATTTTTGGAAGGGAAAACGCGCATCGAAATAAAAGAGAGCTTGGATGCTGTGTACGGTGACTCTTCTCCATCGATGGCCACCGTCAAGAATTGGTTCAACGAGTTTGCAAGTGGCCGTACGTCGGTTTTTGATGAACCACGTCCAGGTGCACCGAAAACAGCTGCTACGGAGGAAAACATTAAAAAAATCCATGATCTCGTATTGGCAGATCGCCGATTGAAGTTTCGCGAGCTAGCTGAGACTGTAGACATTTCAGAAGGAACAGTGCATCATATTCTTCACGAGGAACTCGGCATGAGAAAGCTGTCGGCGCGATGGGTGCCGCGTTTACTCACACCAGAAAACAAGCGCAACCGTGAGACCACATCGGAGACGTGTTTGGCGCTGTTTAAGCGGAATCCAGCGGAGTTTTTGCGTCGTTTTGTGACCGTCGATGAAACCTGGATCCACTGGTACACACCATAGACCAAGGAGCAATCAAAACAATGGATCCAGACAGGGGAACGTGCTCCAAAGAAGGCGAAAACTGTAAAATCGGCCGGAAAAGTTCTGGCTACCGTTTTCTGGGATTCACAAGGTGTGATCTACATCGATTACCTCGAGAAGGGTAAAACAATTACAGGGCTTTACTATGCCGATTTATTGGGCCGATTCGACGCCGAATTAAAGAAAAAACGACCCCATCTGGCGAAGAAAAAAGTGCTGTTTCACCACGACAACGCACCGGTTCACACGTCTGCCGTTGCCATGGCCAAATTGGTCGAATTACGCTACGAATTGCTGCCCCATCCACCGTATTCTCCAGATTTGGCCCCTTGTGACTTCTTTCTGTTTCCTAATCTGAAAAAATCACTCGCCGGGAATAGATATGGATCAAATGAGGAGGTCATCGCCGCCACGGAGGCCTATTTTGCAGAGTTTGACAAAAACTATTTTTCGGACGGGTTAAAAAAGTTGGAGCATCGCTGGGCTAAGTGTATGGAACTAAAAGGAGACAATGTTGAAAAATAAATTGCCACTTTTCAAAAATTTTCGTTTACTTTTGTAGGTTAAGTATTTATTGAATGACCCTCGTATATGCCTGGAGTCTTAACCACCGGTAGCTTGGACCCTGCTCCCGATACAGGCGGACCACAATTTTTTTATACCTTTGTTATCATAAATTTTTTTAAATAAGTATTTATAAATGGAAAATTAATAAACGGAATAATAACAATAATTTATCGACACCAAAATATTATAGAGAGAGAAGCAGAGTTATACCTTTAACACTGCCAGCTAACTGAAAATTCGGTCGAGCGAGTCATACGTTAGGAAATAAAAATTTCAAAGAGTCGTCGTTATCGAAATCGATAATTATATTTCTGAACTTGCTGTGTTGACTGTACAATTTAAACCAAAATAGGCTTGGTAGTGTCGTTAATTGTAAACGACAGTACTGGTAGTGCCGCAGGTAGTGTCATTGCCAAAACATGGATAAAGAGTACATTATATTGCATACCCATAGTTGAGTAGTAGGTATAGTATAAATCTAGTCTTCGAAGTTGTCCCACATCAATGACCACGAATATTTCCTTCACACTCTGAAGGGCAACAAACCTCCATCATAACGTTTACTTCCATGAAAACAGCATAAAAGGACTGGCTTTTAAACTAACATCTCCACTCCACTCCTAGCGGCCAGCAAAAACAAAAAAAGATCTCGACAAATATTAAAACAGAAGAAGAACTACCAGGGATCGAGGAGGAGGTGGGGGGGGAGCTCAGGGGATCAGACCGGAATAAATCTTTCAATTGGTTAACAGTTCATAACTTCAATTAAACATAAGATACAAATTACGTAAGTAGGTACTGCGAGCTCGGGGCACAGACGTTTGACAACTCATTACAGGAGACAGCGCTGGAATGCGCTTCATTATTTCTTGGCTCGCAAACGAAGACACGCTTTTAACAGCTGCTGAATTATTTAAAATTTTACTACGGTTTTGATGTTGGGTTGTTTTGTTACTCGTAATATTTTGAAGTAGCGTGTGAATGTGCGCTATTTACTATAATTTTTAACATATTATCGTGGACGTCCACGTTCACGTCACGGCATCACGTTAACTCAGGGAATTTCCGTCCACTATGTCATTGTCACGTGGTACTAAGTACTACTACTTACTTTATACTGGTACTCAGCTGCATCCGGTTAGACTGGAATCCGACCCCAACATAGTTAGGAAAAGACTAGGCAGATGATTATGATGATGATGTCGTTGTCACGTGCACGTATATTCATACGTATTATGAACGTGGACGTAGAAGTCCAAGAATCATCATGGATATCCACGTACTTAGCGCTCATTGTTACAAAAGAGAAACGTTTAGCAAACATAGAAAAGATGAAAGAAAGAATTAAAATCAAAATTCATTTATTTTTTGGCTGAGAATCGGCACTTTTAGAACGTCAAAATTACATAAAACAGTCCTCCAAAACACCCGTTCTTCGCCACTTCCTAGTGCTTGTGCTGAAGTGGCGCAACAAACACCCCAGCAGTAATACTCTTAATTATATTACACATATAAATGTACAAATTTTACAAGGGGTGACACAATGAGCGGTCTTACCTTTGGATAGATTAAAGGAGAAAGGAGAGACTATAATGAATGTACCTACTCTGACATAATGTTGCGATATAATGTTGCAGGTATAGATAGATATAGGACACAATTCATTACTCAACCGGTACCGCAAACCTTTGTTCTCCTAGCCAATATTATTACAAGCTGTCAATATCTAGATAAAATACATGTATCAACGCTTATCTTAGTAAGGCCTACGTAGGCGGGTAAAAAATTATTTATCATCTAGAAAAAGTAAATCTAGGTACTTTGATAACCTTTCTTCACAGCTGTGGCTGTGTTATCAATATGTTTAAACAAACTACATACATAAACTCAAGCATTGTTAATCACCTCGAATTAATTTCTGGAGCATTTGCAATAGGCTCCTGTTGGCAAACCCTGCAAAGAAGGAGCTGCATTATTCCGTGATCATGATGTTAGTAATCACGATCATACAAATGGTCATTGGTAATTTTTAACCGACTTCCGAGGAGGTAATATGTTCGACTTTATGTATGGTTTTTTTTTTAGTATGTTCACCGTTTTTTTTTCGTTTGATAGGGTATACTCTCGAGGTGTTTTTTTTGTCTGATGAGAGGATCCAATTTTTTTTTTTCTATAGCGATTTGGATATTTTTTAGAGTAACATGAGCATTTGCTCTCGGAAATCATCATTTGGTATAGTGGAGCTGATGATGAAGACCACAGACGGCCATCGGAACTACTCAATGATAAATATTTCACGGGTTGCGATTCGATTACTTTAATAAGATTGCTAAGCAATTTATGCTCGTCACAATGCCTGTGGTGGTGGAGTGGAATTCTCCTGGTTCTTACCAGGAGAACTCCTCAACAATTAACGTCCTAGCATCGGGAAAAGCAGTATTTTGTAAAAGGTGATGAGCAGTTGACGTTAGGCTATTGTAACTCAGATAAATTATAAACTCTTACTAAAAAGTGAAAAATAAAAACTTTTTTACAAAAAAAGCAACCGACTCAAAAAAAAAACTACAAAGTGATAAATAACTTTAATTTCAGAAGTCGGTGTCAAATAAACGAAAATGCAGAACCAACGACACCGACTTCCGAAATTAAAGTTATTTATCAATTTGTATTTTTTTTTTTTGGAAGTCGGTTGTTTTTTTTCTCAAATGGTCAAACCAAGAAACTAAACATACCTACATTACAAAATCTCCACTCAAAAATTGGCGCCCAATAAACAAGAAAACCTTTCCAGTTTGAATATGAAATGAGAGTCCTTGTCAACACGAGAAACATTCATGTAACAGACAAATTGCTTTCAGTGTTCGAGTTTGTACAACGTTATGATAACTCTTGCAATGTATGGGCGTATCACGTATGTAATGCTAAAGTTTGAACCGCCTATCTCCCGTTAGAGGTGTGGCAACGAAATTGAAACAATGTTTGCTGCAAGATAAATGGGAAACGGTTACTTTTTTATACTTTTTAGGGAGTGAAAATGAAAGGAAAACATGTATGTCGATACTGGGTTATGAGCTGTTTGTTTGGGCAAGATATCGGGTCAATATTGATGGCAGGGTAATGTATTTTTCTTAGGTGTAACGTATGTTGAGTCAAGAATAACAAGAATTTCTTGGAAAGCAGTATAAGCCGATTTCTATAAAACTTTTGTTTCTGGTTATAGCTTCTCTTATCCATTGTACCCAATTGCGTAATACACTTTCTTCCACAATCGGAAGGATTTTAAAGAAATTCCTAATCCATTGCTTCTTTTGTTTGAAAATTCGTCTACTCGACAACTCAAATGACGCAATGAATATTGTTGAATATTAAAATTAAAGACATTGCAATTGTTAGTGTTATCCAATTACCCCTCTGTATTTATAATTAGTTTACCTAATCTCACGAACCCAAGAATCTTCTTGTAGAATAATAGTTGCCTTCAAAATCCGCAAGGGATTGTTATTGCATTTAGTTTATGTATGTACGCAAGCAGCGTATGTAAGTAAGCTTTTATTGTTTGCTTAGGAATCTTCATTTAACCCCTATATTTACCTTCAGAAATAGGTACGGGTCTTACGAGTTTCAGCTAATGAAAATGAAAACATACATACGCAGATTGTGTTTATAATCACAAAGGTAATAAAAAAATAAGGGCAAAAATAATAAGGGCGAATTTCACCAATAAAACTGAACGCGATCAGTACATCTAAACTACGTTCAAAAGGCGACAGTGTCATTATTTGCGTTATTTACAGTATTATGCTGAGATAGGAGCCTTTTTGGCCTCACACAGTTCCTTTTTTTTTTGTTTCTTTTTAATGTAACTTTGTTAGTGTTAAATACTTCTTTTTTACTATTTGTATGTTCTGTGTGTGTCATAAAATATTTTCTTTTCTTTATTTTTTATTCGAATGTGTGTCTATATAGATACTGACAGCTTTTAAACGCGGTTAAGATGTGCTGATCGTGTTCAGTTTTATTGATGAAATTCGCCCTAAGAGTACCGGTAAGTAATCTAAATTCATACACCATCGGATTTGTGGGACGATCAATTAGCGCCTTTAATTAATCTGCCTGCTATTCTATCCCACCCTTGTAATCTATGGCACGGATTTGATTTGACCTGTACCTACTTAACAGCACAGAATAATTTTTACCAGAAGTGATAATCGTATAAGTGGCTCAGCAGCATTTATATCATCAGGAATGTTCCAGAATATAGCAGTTCGTCGTGGAAATGGTATGATAATATCAAAAAGTACTCTGTGCCCCCTGACATAATCTTCTTCATCAGAAGGCAGCTGCAACGCAACTATCGATGCGACGCTCTGCTAGAGTAACATTAATCAGCCAGTGTCACTCATATCCTACCTCTTCGGTGACTCTAGTAACTACGTAACAAAATTAGACAGCGCCACTTGCTGCTCCGTCATCTTCTTGAGCCCCCATTATGTTCTGATGGATGTGTTGTAAATCGATGTAATAAAACATTTAATTAATTTCAAGTAAACAGTTTAAGTGCTTAAGAGTAGGGGAAGAAAAGATACGATGATGAACGATATATGGTTAGAAAGGGGACAACTACCGAGATGACGACTAATAGAGAAGTATGGAAGAAAAATACATGTTGCGCCGACCACAAATAAATTGATCTATAGGCAGGAGAATAATGATGAGTTTCATTGCTTAAAAATATTCCTGTATTCTTTAGAAAAATAAGTTGTTAGATTATTTTTCAAAGACTATAATATATAGCCTAAAGCCCCGGGCCAACGTAGGTACTTATTTTTAACATTGGCGGTAATCATAATCATAATCCATAACAGTGAGTTAAAAAAAACGATTATCGTTTAGTATCTGTTACTTTTTAAAACCACCAACCTTTTTAACAGCTAACCTTTATTTTTCTCTATAAAATCTTTTCGTGTAGAGCTATAAATAGTTTTCGCAGGAAAGGCGTCTTCACATAATTAATTGGCTTCTTCACGGTTTCATAATCTGGGAAGACACGATTGATCGTCCCCCTGACTCAGGCTTAATTTAATTATTAAATCTTTGACTTTCAATTTATTAAAATGTGCACAATAATAGCTCAATCGGAATCAATTATGAACTAATTATTAAAAAAATATTTTCATGTTGAAAGTGTCAAAACGCTTTTGTCAAATAAAACCAAACCAATATAAATTTGTTTTTTTATTAGGTAAATGATTTGTGTTGTTTTGTCATAACATATTTTGGTATTTTATAATAATTAATACACTGTTAGGTAATATTTCAATTTATTCAGCTGGTAACATTCATGTTAGTATTAGTTAGTGTGCATACACACGAGCGACTGCAGAGGCAACTGGTAGATATAGGTATAGATGGATAAACCATTTATTTGATGCACACAAAAGACATAGCACAACCACGACTGCTGCCATTGACGAGTGTCATTTAGTGGTATTAGTTTATTTTGCTACTATTGGAAATATATTATTAGTATATTTTAGAGTATTTAATTTTTTACAGTTTATCAATACAATATTTGGGATACATGAAGAAGCCTAATCAGTCACCGGTGACTGCGTTGGCAGTCAATGCCTTAACTGAACTGTGCGCTCGGCGCATGCTGGACAGTCATACCCAACACCTTATTTGACTGGCCAATTCTTCCCTTGCGGTGGTAGGGCTAACGCCCGCCTGGTTTGCGACCACCAACCCACCGGAGTCCGGCGTCAAGCAGCCTGCTGTGTTTCGTCGATGCGTGGTAGTTCCAGTGCCTTAGGCATCTTCTGGGAACACTCGTTCCATCATAGACCTCATCCATCGGTTTCCATCAGGCGTGATCAAAAGCGGGCCCATTCAGCAATAAAAAAAATATAGTAATGTAAACCCAAGAAAAGTATTAAAAGAAATTTAACGGTAGGTACAGATTGTTGTTCAAAAAAATTAAATTTCAAAACGTTCAGTAGGTAGGTACTGTGTAAAGCCATGATACATGATACCTACTGCATTCTTTAAAATCTTTTTAGCCCCAAATAATATAAATAAAATATTTTTTTTGTTCATTATTCAAACAGAAATCGCACTCACAACAAAACTTCAGTGAGATTTATTTATTTATTTATTTGATATAGGCACACCAACAACTTATTTACAAATAAGATATGTCCAGACATTTACGATGGGATTCTGTGTAAATAAGTTACTTAAAGGCATGCACATCATTCACAAAAAAAGGGACGAATCTGAATTACAATTGAAATAATTATCGAGAATTAAGAACATAAGGAAAAGTTAAATTAAAATATAAACATAACTTAATTACATTGATATTGTACATTCAATTAGTATTAAATTAAGTACTAATAACTACGAAAGAAATAACATTAATATTATTATAAAAGTCAACAATTAAACAATAGTTACATTATAATGGGATATGATTATTCTGAATTATATTTCAAACTGTTTGTTAAGAAAAGATAGATCACAATCATTGAGTATTACGTCAATTATTCTCCGAAACTACTTACTGACCATGTTTTAACTTCATAAGTCACAATAGTTATCAAGAACTGAGAAATATCATATTGGTACATGACATTGTTTCTTGCCAAATTTCAAAATTCAAGGTCAACCCGAAGTACCCTATAGGTTTTGATTCCCTTGCGAGTGTCAAAATATGAAGCTTAAACTTTTGATTGTGTTGACTTAGAAGTTACATTTTTCACTGCTTCAAGGGATTGCAGCCCTGAGTATTTGATATGATGTAATTTCAACGGGATAACTCCACGCATTCCTGATAAAAAAGGTCTTGACAGACGGACAGACGTTTCCATTTTCCGTTTTTCCTTTTGAGGTACGGAACCCTAAAAATTAAAGTAAGTGTTAGGTAGTCGTAGATGTAGGTGGGTGGTGGTGGTAGGTGTTTAACCAACCTTAGAAAATAAAAAAAATACCGAAAAGCATTTCGGTCGTAATGTTACCTCCGAGCCTTTAAGTACCAACAAAATTTTATGTTTCAATTCACGTTATAGAAAACTGTATGCTAATAATATTTTATTGATTCCTTTGCTCAGGATGATGTACAGATATCACAATCCGAACGCAGCTATTTTAGATATTTTCTTCGTCTTCTGCTTAAAAGCATCAATTGCTGATTCTAGTTTTAATCCCATGAAACACCAGGCACACTTCCATACAATAGGCATAACGGGTAGTCCTCTATACAAGGCTTACATAGAGGCTGAGGAAACCGTTACACAGGAGTCACCTAAATTAGGACAGAAACGCTCGGGGCACCCAGATCTTACACAGATGTTCTTCACAGACCGGGAGATCTAATCAGCTTCTGGAGGGAGGTGGGCTGGTTGCAATAACCTCCAACAGCCACCATGGCCCATGCACAATGGTCCACGAAAAGAACACCAGGCTCATTTCCACAAAAAAAAGCTAGATTTTCCGCCTTAGACATCCCGGCAAAATAGTTCCCGCAACAATAAGGGCCGGTTTAATTCCGTCTCAGACCTTGTTATAACCTTTGTGGGTACGTAATAAGAACAAACTGTTACCTATAAAGTGGCGGAGGTACTCGGAATAAATTCTGGTGGAATTAATTCTAGGCGAATGAGTAGGCAACGTCAAGCCGCTGTGCCATCTGCAGGTGGCGCCGTTAAATGGACGCCATAATTTTGTATAACTGACGTTGAGCCAAATTACTTGATGTATAACGGAACAGACAATGCATTGTCCAGGGGGAAAATGACGTTGGAATTTTGGGGGAGAAATAACCGTTTTCAAGACCATAAGGCACATTTTCTCATCATCACTGTTGAACAAGTATAGGTACATACAATATTGGGTGGATTTTTGCGATGGGGTAGTAAGAGCAGACAGCAAAATCATCTTTGGACCGTCCATAATTTTTGAGATATTTTAAATTGTGTTTTTTTTTTTATCAAGTCAGCAAGGAAATTGGCAATTTTCACAAAAACTATTTAGATGCCAATCGGTCCTGTTTCTTTTACGGATCAAAAAACCCTAGCGAACCAATCGAGTCTTGAGTACCTAATAGAAAAGTCAGAAATCGTTAAAAGCTTTTTCCATATTGTGTTTAATCCAGGTTCGACATGTAGGAGCCTTTTTGGTTCTTGCTGAACGTAAAAGTTTTTGTATATTCTTGTGTTTTTATCTAAGCTCTGATTTTTTATTTGCTAGACTAAAATTACAACATCAATTCGATCGACCTTCTATTATCAACATGGCATTATTTAGTATTATATATTACTAGCAGCGCTCCGCGGTTTACCCGCATAAGTGTCGGGATAAAAATATCCTATGAGTTATTCTGATGTATAAGCTATATTACTGTAAAATTTCATCAAAATCCGTTCAGTAGTGTTTACGTGAAAGAGTAACAAAAATCCATCCATCCATCCTAACAAACTTTCGCGTTTATAATATTGCGTAGGATTAGCAGTCATTTTGGTAGATCAAAGTTGAGGTTCGATATGCCAGACCCATTTTATTCCTTGCGAAGAGTTTTGTTTTTACAAATGGTTGTCTTTTCACCTAGGTTCGATACGTAAGAGCCTTTCACTCCTTGCTAAAAGCTTTTGTTTCTATTTAGGTTCGATATCCATGACCCTTTTTGCTTGTTGTTAAGTAGGCTGTTGTACATTCTATATCTACTACAAATAAATAATAAATCAATACTTTTCTGTAATTTCTTTCTGATGAAATGAAAAACGTTTTGATGACAACCTCATCTAAATTCTAAGGCAAGTCGGTTGGCGCGACGTGAATATAAAGTGTAACAATTTAAAAATATGTCACCTTTTTTCTAAAGATGATTTATGAGCTTCGAATTTTGATTGAGTAAGCTAGCTACCAAATGAAAATGATGGCTGGGACATGAAAATGTTGCTAACCTTATTTTAAGGTGTCGGTACATTATTAAACATTCTCTAAATTATAGTTGCTTTGTGTCAAAGATATAATGTACTAATAATAAAGCAGTAGAGCTTGTTTGAATGCGCTAATATCTAGAACAACAGGAACTATTTTTGCATTTAATAGTTCAACTCTTGAGGAAGGCTATAGGTTACGTAACATCACGCTAGGACCCTTTTTTTTTTTAAGTATGGGAAATCATCAAATGACCCCTCCCGTTCTGGGTGGAGCGGAAGGGAGTGTCAGACTCTTACTGACTAAAACCCATCCGTGTTCCTTTCTTAGCCCTTTATGTTCCGGGGCATTGGTAACCCTTTCGGACAATCCCGCTGCCCCGGCAGGCTTCGGCCCTGAGGGGCCCCTCCATTGATGCTGACATCTCTTTGAGGCGCGCGTGGAACACATACGCGCCGTCCAGCACGGGCCTGGTCCTGATCGGACGGCGAGCTACCCATTACTCGCCGTCCGCAGGCCCGAGCCTACGGTGGCCGGGAGTCGTCACGCGGCTCCCGACGCCCGGGGCGTCTACCGCGCCGGCTGGGACGGGCGGCTCTCTCCGCTCTCTCCCTCGCCCATCCCGCCACCTCCTTCGCTAGCATGACTGCTTCGCAGAAGGAGGTGACTGCCTCCCACTCCCTCTCGCCCCGGACCATGGCTTGGACCAGGGCCGGGCGCGAGAGGTCGCCGCCGCTGCCGAACGCTAGGACCCTTAGGAGCCGAGCAAAAACGAACAAAAGTCAAAAAGAATGCTGAGCGAAAACGACGACGTAATAACGCGGGCATACGCGGGCAGGTAAGTTACGGGAAGCTAGTGTAATTTCATAATCTATACATATAAAATTTAGTCCTGACTGACTGATATATCAACGCACAGCCGCTGGTCCTGGAGACATAAAATTTAGAGGGTGTGTGCTTTGTGAAGAGTAAGGTATCCAATATGAAAGGGTCGGGGGAACAAAAAATTCCACGTGGACGAAGTCGCGGGCAGAAGCTAGTTTAAATATATTTACGATAGACGGGACACAGTGAACAAAATCAAAATCTACTGCAGTCCTTTCACAGTTATGCCTCTGATTTTGCACCATTGTCAAAATCACAATGATCTTTATTCCCGTTATGATAAGGTTGCTACTGAGAGATGTGAAATACAATTAGGTACCAGTGCTGTCCCACGCACTGCTGTGGAAAGACCTCCCCAAATCCTTCCAGGAACTCTTTTCCCGCGCCTTCTCGAACCAGCCCTCGCGATACGCGCGTCCAGGTCAGCGATATAATAATGTAAGTAAAAATTTATTTCGATCACATAAAACTCTATTTATAATGACGTTGACATGACGACTAGCGTCATTAGTCGTTCACCCTGTGATCACAGTCTAATATTATTCAGCTCATCGCGTATTCAACATGGCTGCCTCTTAACAATAATTAGTGCTACATTATGTAAACAATCTTGTTCACTAATTCATACTTAATGCCGAGACTGTGACAACTAATTTGTATACCAATTACTATGATTGTAGAACGTACTTCCATCAGTACTTAGTTCTAAAGTAAGTTGATGTCTCTCATTAGTTTTAATTCGAAAGGTATTTAGGGACATCATCATCAGCCTACAACAGGGGGGCCCGTTGCTAAATAATAACAGCCGCACAGGTCGATCGAAGCTTGCCGCGGTTGGTCTGTGGATCGGTGACCATCTATATATACTGAGACCGCTCCGTGCCTCGGAAAGCATGTTAAGCCGTTGGTCCCGGCTGTCATTCGTGGATCTTTGACAGTCGTTACGGGTCGTCAGGAGCCCGCAAGTCTGACAACCAGTCTTACCTCGGGGCATCGTATTACCCAGTAACTGGGTTGTGAAGGTCAGATATGCAGTCGCTCCATGTAAAATACTGGTAATTAGCTGCATCAACATCAGCAATACAGTTGGGAAAAGGCTAGGCAGATTAATGTATTTTAGTTACTAATAAATTCCTTATGGTAAAACCCAATAACATATGGCCCGACATGGGAATCGAACCCAAGACCACCACGTATCTTACCACGCCGATGACTGCCCTGTTGGTCTGGGGGTAGTGCAATAAAAATTCAAGCGGCAGAGATAATTATTCGTCCAGCGAACTTGATAATTTGGGGCAACTCAGAAACTATAATTTTTTTTTTTGGGATCAAACTTATTGCGATGCTCAAAATGTCAATTGTGCAACATGACTGGCGAGGATTCAACATGTTATAGACAGGATTTCGAGTAGGTACTTATAGGTACACTATAATTATCTACACTAATATTATAAAGAGGAAAAGTTTGTTTGTTTGTAATGAATAGGCTCAAAAATTACTGGACCGATTTAAAAAATTCTTTCACCATTCGAAAGCTACATTATCCACGAGTAACATAGGCTATATTTTATTTTGGAAAAATAGGGTTCCGTAAGATATTCGGGTTTTTCGGACACAAGGTGTAAAAAATCAACCAGAAAAGTTACTTATTTTGCGTACGCTGCCTAAACTATAAAAGATAGAACCATAAAATGTTCTAATTAATTGTAGATCTTATAAATATGTACAAAAAAGTCCGCGACACACTATACCTATCTATGTCGAGTGAGGCACAACAACCATTTTTTTATTTAAAAATCTTGAATTTTTTTTGTACTACATTTAGACGCGTTTATTTTACTCATGCTATTAATATTTCATCACTAAGTACAGTTTATGTAGATAATATTTGGTCTTTGAATGATTAAAATTGGACGTTTGGTTTTGAAGTTATGGCGAAATTTAAATATTACGATTTCTGCTGCACGGCCCGTTGTGAAGTGGGCGTCACCAAGGCGGGGGTGCGCGTGCGGGAGGAGAGTTTAGATCTATGAGTAAGGTACCCGCGCGGCTCAGACAGACGCGAGAGGTCAGGGTATTTATGTTCTGTGGACGCGAGGTCGGCTCCCTACGCAGCGGTCGTGCGCGAAGTCTAATAATTTTCGTGTTTTTTTTTTAGATTTCGTTCTTAAAACTACACCTACGCAAAAGTTCTTCTCAAAGCTAAACAACAGTTCTTTTCAGGGCTAACCAACAGTTCTTTTCAGGGCTAACCAACAGTTCTTTTCAGGGCTAACCAACAGTTCTTTTCAGGGCTAACCAACAGTTCTTTTCAGGGCTAAACAACAGTTCTCTTCAGAGCTAGAATATTACACGCTATTAACATTTTCTCAAACATTTGAAAATGCCTAAGAGAGCCAGGTCTCAACTTTCTAAACATAGTTCTCAAGCACGGGCAGCAAGAATACGTCGTATGGGAGAATTTTCACCTGAACGTTCACAACGCCTTGCACAACAAAATCTGAGAACCTCCGAATCTGGGAATTGAACTGGGAATCATTTTTCTGACCGTGTCTTTCCTGGGTAGGCTTTTTGCAGCGGTAACCGACATCCACGCGGGCGGAGCCGCGGGCGACCGCTAGTATTTTATACAAAGCTGGTTGGGAAACTTTTGGGCTTCTGACTAGCCGTAACAACTCTCGTTTACAAGTTCGTCGCATCGTATGTAGTAATTATGCTTTTCTTCTCGTAATAAAAACGTGTCTCATGATTCAGGCTGTAAGCTCATACTATCATCAACAATATTATGATATGACTTGTTACAATAGGAATTAGCTATGATTTGCTGTCACTAAACCGAATGCCAAGCGTTCACTTCGATAATTGAATTTGACTAAGTATGTATGTGTACTTGGTATACGCAGCCACTTAATCAATAGTTAATCTGTAAACACAGAATAACCTACTACATATTATGTACAATCAATTATGTAGGTACACCGACATGGTCTTAGATTGATGACAGTGGCTGAGGATTGAGGTCAATGGCTTGCAATTGAAAGTGCCCTCAATCAGCAGACCGCTTTATGCTGATGATATTGAAATGACAGTATTATATTCCAAAAAAAGATAGCCCGTAGATTAAAAGGCCTTATACAGGTGATTTTTTTTACCGGTTCCATATTTTTACAGGGTGTTCTACCCATGAATATGAACAACTTTCACTATGGGACCAACTCTGAAATCACGAAAAAAATCTGTTGTTTTATACATTTTGGTCAAGTAGGTAGGTACCTATTGAACTTTTGTATTAAACAGCAAATTTTTTTTTCGTCATTTCAGTGTTGGTCGCTCAGTGAAAGTTATTCATTTTCATGGGTAGAACATCCTGTAAAATTTGGAATCGGTATCAAAAGTCATCTGGTATAAAAATGGAGATCCTGTAAGTCAGGGTTATTGATCATTTCTGCAATGTGAAAAAAAAGGTAACAGAAAGTAATCAATCAGTCTGCCTAGCCTGTACCCAAGTATATTGGGGTTGGTTTCCAGCCTATTTGAAATACCCTATTATAAAAAAGCCTATCTGAAAGACCCTATTATGAATAAAGCTTTACGTAATTAGGACAGCTAATATTTGTTTATTTAGTAACAATAATAAACTACGGTTTTTTTCCTTTTGACATTTTGCCAAATATTGCCCTCATCTATCTACATATTATACTTACTAATAATGAAGTTGAAGATATTGTTTTTTTGATCGCGCTAATCTCTGCAACTACCAGTCGAATTTGAAAAATTATTTTTGCATTTGATAGCCCAATGCTTGAGGAGTGCTAAATTAGGAGCCAAGCAAAATGAAAATAAAGTAAGAAAGAACGCTAAAACGAACTCAGGCAGGCGATGGGCGATGCGAACTGCGAAGCAAAAGGGGTGAATCGGGAGAAAAATTAATTTTACGTGGACGAAGTCGCGAGCAGAAGCTATTCATAATTGTGAAATAAACGAATTGTTTTGGCAATTTCAGTCTTACATTGTACACATCCGACTGCACAACAATAAACCCACGTCCTCCAGTTAAATCACAGATACCTACAACGTTTGCATTACACCAGTCCTATCTTGTGACAGTTACTGCAAATTAAACTACATTTTGTGGCATACAATTAGATACTCGCATGGTCGATCATTTGCAAAATGGAGTCCGTTTCAGTGTATATGCTCGAACTTGATAGGTACAATTATTGTTCTTAGAATTAGATGTCGGCATTCAAATAATTTGAAATCATTGAGGTAGGCATTGCGTCATTTTTTTACAGGTCATAAGTCATTTATTCATTTGCTGAACATAGGTAAAATAATGATGTTATATTTAAATATGATAAAGAGTGCGCTACATTATGGGCGTAAAAATGTTTGTGATTTAGTAACAAGCCAGCCAAGTCTCGACAGTGAAATAAAATAAAAATAAGCCTGGACAGTAAAAAAATTTGTATAAAGAACGACACATGTCATAATACAAATTTATTAATAATAAATAGCAATAGAAATCAATGTCAATAAAACAGAAAAAAATAAAATACAAAATAATATGAAAAGAATTAGATTACTTTATGAGTAATTCATTTATTGGTCTAACTAAAATCGTCGTACTGTTCATCCAAAAATTAACACAAGCAAACATACAAGCCAAGTGCACAAACATAGTATGCAAAAACCTTATTTTGTTTAAAAAATTATATAAACAGTAGGTAGGTACAGAAACGACGCATAATTTTAGCACAATTTCAACACAAATAGTTGACAGTTGTTGGAGAACCGTGCGTTGAACCTCAAATTGCGAAAAAATTATCTGCTGTTTCCTACATTTTGACGAGTTATGCGAACATAAATGTAGGCTACAGCTGATTTTTTTGGGTCGGGGGGATTTCGGGACCGGGACCGCGGTCCCGGTTTCCACCTATAATTATTTTTAAGTGGTATTTTGGGACCACAAAACAAAAGAAGGTAAAGTACAGTTAACAAAAAGCTGATATAATATTTTAATCAACAATTACATGAATTAAAGTAGGTACCGGTACAAAATAAAGGGTAATATTATTTAATTGCACTTATAAAAGGATAGTTGTAGCTATAAAATAAAATAACAATATCTCACTCAATTTGACAGTATCACCCATAGCTCAATTTTTAACGCCCTGCAGAATCAAGACATAGACACCACTTACATTAATCTTCTAAAAATTATTTATTTGAACAGCACTGCAGCGATTAAGATCAGTTCCATGACAGGACCGTCCTTCCAGATAGAGAAAGGAGTTAAGCAAGGCGACCCGCTGTCTACGAAACTATTCACAGCTGTGCTGGAGGAAGTCTTCCGAAAGCTGGCAGCGGGCTGGACAGAAAGAGGCATTATGGTCGGCCATACTAGATTATCTAATCTCCGTTTCGCCAACGATATTGTGCTCTTTTCGTCTTCAGCCTCCGATGCTAGACGATCTTGGCACGGCAAGCCTAGAGGTCGGACTTCAGATGAATATGTCAAAGACCAAGTTGATGACGAACAGCGCGCATCGCAGGATCACAGTAACGGGTGGGGAGGTTGAATACGTTGATGAGTATCTCTATCTTGGCCAAATAGTCTCTTTCCAGGCAAGACAAAATAAAGAAGTTGCAAGACGCACCGAAAATGCCTGGAAGAGCTATTGGGCCATGAAAGACCTAATGAAGGGTGATCTTCCTTTGTCCCTTAAGAGAAGACTCATGGACGTGTGTATACTTCCCATCCTCACATATGGTGGTCAGACATGGTCTTTGACAAATCAGCAGAGGTCCACACTCGAGGTTTGCCAGAGGGCTATGGAACGGAGTATTCTGGGTATCAAACTAACAGACCGGGTTAGGAATACAACCATCCGTTCCATCACAAAGATAACTTACGACCCAATGGGTCCCTCTTAATGGCAAGCAACATCGTGGCAGGCCCAGACGGAGATGGCGGGATGAGCTAGACTCCTTCAACAAGAACTGGTCCTCAGCAGCTTTGAGCAAAGAGAAGTGGAAAGAGAGTAGGGAGGCCTTTGCCCTGCAGTGGGACATCACAGGCTAATCTAATATATAAAATTCTCGTGTCACAGTTTTCGTTGCCATACTCCTCCGAAACGGCTTGACCGATTTTGATGAAATTTTTTGTGCTTATCCGGTATCTATGAGAATCGGCCAACATCTATTTTTCATACCCCTAAATCGAAACTTACGCGGGTGATACCGTGGGGCGCAGCTAGTAATAATATAAATATTTCAATCATGTAAGCATAAGAGAAGAGAGAGAAGTAAGGAGAATTATGATTTGCGCGCACGTAGTGCTATTTCTCTGCCATGCAGCTATACGCAGTCGCTTCTTTGTCATGGGCCACGGGTTCTAATAACGGTAGTGGTTATCTAAATTTGCAGTTTTGAGATGCATCTTGAAGAGAAAGTGTGAAAAACAGGAAGTGTAATATTTAGTGCTGTAGTGTTTCTTACTTAAAAAGGTAAGAGTAATTACTTTTTACTTTTTCTTTAGTAATAAATGATTTTTCTTTAACAGGCTAAATTAAAATAAGCTATAAAATAAATTCAATCATACGTTTGCTAATTAACAATTAGTATGAATGTTTCTTTTTAAACTTTCGCGATTTGTATACAGTAACATGGAACGGGTCTTAATCGCGTCTATATTTTAAAAGGTTGGTGAAAGGGTGTTCAAAAGGTATTAAAATTAAATACCTCTGTATTTAACTTTAATACCTTTTCAACACATTTACAAAAAAAATGCATTTACGAAGCCTGTATGTGCGTAAAACCAAAATTGTAAAAGTAAAGCCCAAACTTTTATTTTGTCTTTTACTTTGTGTTTGATTGTGATTATTATTTTAAATATGACGGTAGTTTATTAGTGCTTGCTCGAATATAATATTCTAATTTTTTTGGTTGACCTTACTTTCCCAAGACATCATTTTGTTTATTTTATTTGTGGTCCTAAAATACCACTCAATTGTACTATAGGTGGAATCCGGGACCGCGGTCCCGGTCCCAAAAGCCCCCCGACCCATTTTTTTTCGCGATTTAATTTTTGATCCCGTAGTAAAAGTTGTTCTTAATGATAAGTACAATGATCCCTTAAGAGGTTTTCCATTAATTACGACACACCCTGTATATTAATGGTTATCTATTTTGGTGGACTAGGCCACTAAAACCTACCCACCTAGGCCAGGTGGGTTATGTATGCAGGCCGTATAAATATTTGTTCAATTTTAGAATCAAACCCACCTGCCATAGCACAGAAGTCAACAGCCTCTGGCCCAACCGTATAAAAACTGGGTACCTTTTGTTAAATTCTGAGCAACGAAACAAAACAATGAATTGTGTTTCTAATAAATAATTAATCGGGAAAATTTATCATAAATACAAATAGTTTGTTTCATTGATTAAGCACTAGAGGTTGCTAGAAAGCTAATTGCTCTATTCCACGGAGACAGTTCCTCGCCTCAAGAAGCAAGAGAAATTTTGTCGTTGCTTATAAATAGACATGTATGACAGAAAAAGACATATAAGTAGCAAGCAGAAGATATGTATTTTCTTTCATACTAAAAAAAAATGCTGCAAATAAATAATTGTGAATGTATAAAATAAAAAGACAAAGGTAACAGTAGTTATGTCTTTTTCTTTCACAAATTCATAATTTATTTGCCGCTTGGTGACTGAGATAATCTAAGGGCAGGTAGATCACGATGACGTAAGGGATAATTGCCTGATGAGTTTAATATAGTCTAACTGCCTCGTTGGTCTCGTGGTCGGAGCTTGAGGTCCTGGGTACGACTCCCAGGTCTGGCAAAGTGTTATTGAGTTTTTCCGTCAGGAATTTCTTAGTAGCAACATGGAGTCTGGATTTGTGCCCGGTTGATTGCAATAGCGTCGCTCCTTATTACAATGGCGAAATGTGGGTGTGGGTGTGTGTGTGTAATAGGTACACCTCTGCCTAACCTTCTGCATATACAGGCGTAATGTTATATTATGTGTATAACATAGTTTATTTTACACATTAAACGGTCAAGAAACTCGCTCCATGTAAATGAGCTTAAATTCGCTTTTGGTCCACTTAGGTACCTACAGTATTAGCTAGAGTATTTATTAAACTATAAAGTTATAGTTTTAAATTGGAAATAGTTCTATTTCCAATTTAAAATGTTTGCATATTTGATCAACTAAGTGAATTTATTGATTAACACTGAATCTGAACGCATTTAGGTACTTGATCATAAAATGATACCGTTTACCCTGCTAATATTTAATGTCAAAAATTTTGATTGGAGAAATTTTCTACTATTTAGTTTAATTCGTTCAATAAATACTGAAAACGGTGAAGGAAAACATCCAGAGGAAACTGGCATGTCCTAGAATTAAAAATTCGGAGACATGTGTCATCTGCTAACCCGCATTGGGCCCGCATCGTGGATTATAGCTCGCTCCCTATCACAGAGGGGAGGCCTGTGTCCCAGCAGTGGGAACATTATAGGCTGTTTATGCATAAAAATCAAAATAAACGTATTTGACCTGACATAACAATAACAAAAACAAACACAGAACAACAATTCAACAACATAACACTAACAACAATCTAATCTATTCTACCAATCAACTTCTAACATTTGTTAACGTTACAGGTTTTCTAAAACACTTGAAAGTTGCCACATCTAACAGGGAAAGTGTGAAGCGGTGTTTTTAGGCTACGTGTAGTGAACGCTCCTTACCTATAAGAATATGATCAATTTCAAGCGACGAATAAATTTAAATACTTATTGTTTTTCTCATAAAAAAATACCTTTTTATACCCACCTATAAAAATACACGTGTCCGTACTGAAAAAGCCCTTCGTGTAACAATTTCCTTAAACCGCGGTTATTGAACCTCAAAAATATAACTTTCTATTTTACGATTCAGAAACCCATACACAATGCCCTAGAATAAATTAACGGTGTCAAATATTCCACCAGCTTTTTTTAACTATAACGTAAACGTAACGTAACTGTATGTGGTTATGGTTACGTTATCTGCAGCAGCAATCTTCATGTTACGAGTATTTCGCATTGTAATATTTCGGCCGAATGTTAAATGAATTTCAACAATTGCTGGAACACAATTCTGTTTGTTAAAACAACGGTTGCAGATAAATACTAACATTGCTTCAGTTCAAATTGTTTATTGAAATAATTGTTTTACATAAATATTTACAAAATAATGCCTTAAACTAGAGGTAGGTAAGAAATAATTGGATTCTACCTGAACTAGGAATAAACCTGTTTGCATCATCGTAAGATATTTTTACAACCATACGTATCTATTCTATTGTGTTAATGATTTTTGCAATACTATATTTTTAATAAGGTCCCGTTTACTTTGTCACACAGAAATATGTCAACAACAAAATGTTAAGACCAGAATGCTCGTATTGTTTATACTCTGATAGTAAATATTGAAATGGTTTTGTAGATTCTAAGAAGAAATTGTATTGGATAAGATATTGTTGCGACTACAACTAGGTACTACTAATTCTTCGTTGATGGCAATTAATTAGATCCAATGGTGACAACTTTCCTCCTTTTCTCTACCGAGAAGAAATAGATAATTATTATATATTAAATGAAAGCTTCTGCCAGCGACTTCGTTCCCCTGAAATTTCTTATTTTAACGTAAAATAAATCCTATGAGAGGTTACATGCTCTGTGGTCACCACTAGTCCACCCAGAGCAGTGGTAACGGCCGCGAGTTACGAGTTGTAGATCGTGGTTTCGAACTCAGACAGGCGCTTTACTTTGTGTAAATTATTGCATCAGCACTGCTCTCAAAACGGTGAAGGAACACATCGTGAGGAATTGAACTCTAAATTCTGAACTATATACAAACAATTTTTTTTATATTGTTATAGGTAAATGTGAGTCAAAGTCTGATTCTCTGCCGACGCCCCTTAAATTCCCGGATAATATACCGACACAATAATTGTGTCCAGTACAAACCACACACAGCCCAAATCGAACATCAATCCAGCGCTCAACCGCAACTACAATTGCTCTAATTCAACCCTATCCATAGAACAACAATAATCGTTAGTCATAGAGATCTAAACCATAGACTAACAAAACTGAATAGAAGCGAAACTTATACAGAGTGGCGATCACACTAAACAATACAGCGGCAGCATTGCAAGTTGTTATCAGTCTGCAAAAATATTAAATTAATAAAAAAAAACTGAATTATTCAAACTAAATAAATAGCTTTAAAATTGGTACGAAATAAACCACCCTTGATAATAAGACACTAGACACGTGCGAGGCAATGGTATCAACAAGACAACACAAACTTTATGGGATTGTTACCAAATAATTATAAATTAAGTTTAATGTTGTTAAATACTCTAACGAAAAAAAAAGGTCCCACGACTAGAATGTTAATTGCTATTAATCATTTTAATTATGTATGTTTAAAATACTTAATGTAGAATACAAATAGTGTGATAACCTAATCGGCATACTATATACTGACCTTTGAGCGAGCGAGGATGCCGCCAAAACAAGCCCTACCTACTACCACTCTCATACGTGTTGGCAAAATCCATAATACAACAAACTTGTTAATTTTAATAGACGAATATCAAGAGGGTCTTACGTGGTGCGCTGTAAACTAAAACACAATCCCTAAATCCTAAGTCCGTCTGACTTCATCAAAATCCGTACCGATTTTGGTAATCACCATCGCGCCGTCTCGACCTCAAAATCCCTAAAGCATATAATTTAAAAACTGATGCGAACGTTTAATGTCTGTGGATCCAGTTTGATCGATATGGTACAGGTAAATCACTTTAGATTGATCTTTAAATGTGTTCAAATCAGGAGTTTCACTTCTGTACATCATTATTCTTTGTCTAAACCCATGTTACAAGCTTGCACGTGACATTGGCATATCTCTGACACACGCTCACATACATCAGGCATCAGCCCTCGAGAGGAGGTATATTTGTCACGTCAACTCCAGATGATTGATAAAGGAAATGGAGAATCATACGCTTGTTTGTAGTTTGTTGTAAATGGTTGTTGCAGTGAAACTTGAAGGGGTTTGTCTTGAAGTAACATGGGAGTTCCATTTTGGTAGAATATAGATCTTAGTAAATTAAAACACAACGTGATTATCAGTCTGTAATTTATAACTTGGACATACTTAAGAAATATATTACTTAGCTTTATTATACATATTTCAGAATAATGTTTAACCCTTTATAGGGCAGACTAACTTCAAAGTCGTTAAAAATTTGCAGCTTTTGAAATTAATTAGACCCTGATCAACAAAACAAATCGACCTAGTCATTTCAACTCACACGCTCATTTAAAAGATAGACAAAATTAAAAAAAAACGACGTTACTGCAAGCAGCATGTCGATTCTATAAAAATCTCACCGTGAAAACTTGCGTGGAGTGAGCTGTCATTCCATCTGATGCTATAGGAATTGACACTAATGACGCTCACTCCACGCTCACTTCACCTAAGTTTTCACGGTGAGATGGTTACAGAATCGCACTGCAGACCAAAGTTATAAATTTTTAATAAATTTACCGGGAAAATCTCTTCATTGGCACTGCCTCAGCCATTGCCCTACGAATTCTGCTACGTCACTTGTCATCAATTGCTTTGCTAAGTGCAACCCGCAGTACGAGCCATCCCAACCTCACCAAAATTCTAGTCTTCCTATCATTTATCACGAAATTAAAATCATGCCAAAATGTATCACCGAAATTCTGTACAGAGCAATAAGTAAGACAAACTTAAAACGAGAAATTAAGGAAGTTTCCAGTTAAAGTTCGGAAACTGTCAGCAGTTAGTTGAGGAGGCACCGAATGAAGAAAACCTGTTACCATGAAGAGGCAAAGTTTGTAGCATTGTTCCTCAGTCGCGCGAACTACTGAATTGATTTCGAAAAATTTTAAACAGTTGCGTTATATGTTTTTCTCAATTAAAGTACAAAATTTAAAAGCAAACAGTCTTAAAATAATAATAGTTAGATGTAAAAGTATATAAAATGGACGAGAAATTCAAATTCAAATTCTTTATTGCATTCATATGTACATTAAGTTGTTACAATATAAGTAAGTTCCAAAATGAAACCCGGTAACGGCACGGCAACATGATAATAATAATAGTTTTAACATAATATAAGAGTATGTCATGTACATGTGCGCTTTTTTTTATGGCTTTTGAAAATGTCAAAATAATTACTTAGCTATCATATTTATCTACTAAATATTTTGTTCTAGGTATTCTGCGACCGAGTAAAAGCATTTTTGTGTTAGATATTCTCTAAAAAATCAAAATAAAAAACAAACACACAAACCAAACAAATCTAAATAATCAAAGGGCAACGAAAATTCGTCCGCATCGCAGTCAACTGGAAAAGTGCCGAAACGTCTAGCAGCATTGTATGACAATGCTGTTTGTTTGGCCAAAAATAAGAAATTCACACATGCACATCTATATTAAAATTAAAGTACAGGATGAAATTTTGGAACTGTTAGAATAATGAATGCAAAAAATAATCAATTACTTCGTTCCCCTTAAACAAACTTCAATAACCCGCTGCGTTATCAGTGGTTTAACTTTGTTTTTCCATGTGTGTTTCTATCACTCAGTAGGCAATATGGCGAGTTGATAATAGTTCAGGAGTACCAATACATTTCTTAAATTCCTAAAAAAGTCAACATAAAATAAAACATAATTCAGTCACAACAAGACTACTTCCAACAAAGTTCCGATATCAAACATGCAATATAAGCAATATGTAAAAGCGCGCTTCTTCCATACAAATTATTCACCGAACCAGCTACTTATTCAAAACTTTAAATTGGCCGTGCTTCCAATAGAAGATACAATATTTCAATATCGAATACTGGAATAAACTTAGCTACTTCGAAGAAGTGAGATGCATCTTTTGAATTATTCCGTACGTAGAAACTAGTTACCTGTGCAGTTTAGACTTTCGTTATGAATTGTGACTTGGTTCCTACTTCATGCAACAAGTCTTCATACAGCTTGTGACTTTGTACGCTACAGTCTTTTGTTTCTGTCCTAAATTCAAAAATGTTGTGTTTTGTGTGCACTGTTTGTTGGTATGCAGGGGCGCTTTAAATTGTGTGGCCTACTTTATATGCGACCTGGAAATGTAAGTATGAGTAACGCTTATATTCTCACTCAGCAAACTTATGTTTGGGGTGTTGAATAATATATGGAAGCAAGGCATGAAGAGTGTCTTAGACCCTAGATTTATCCGTTTCTTCGTAGGTTTATAATTGCTTTGTTTATTGTATTCGTCAACTATTATGTATTAAACAAATATTGTATTTACTGAAGCTGCTAAGAATGTGGCTGCCTGGTGGCAGGTAATTATGAATTGACCATCTATTTCTAGTACAGACGCCAGCACATCAACCTACCCGAAACTGTCAAATTTTCCCAATCAACTTTGAACCTTGTGCTTTAACGATAAAGTTGAAAATCTATCAAAGAAATTTGACAGATTGTAGTAGCTTGATGTGCTGGCGTCTGTACAACAAGCGTACTCTGCACTTATGCACTCAGTAGCTTAAAAAAAAACATAAGACTGATGATATTTAAATATGAACTAGCATTACCTATATCCCTCTCCCTCTATTCTCCCGAGTAACGTGGACGCGGCAGTCAAAGTCAAAGCATTTATGCCAAATAGACACATAAAAGGCACTTTTGAACGTCAAAAATTACAATGAAATATAATTGATTTTAGTCGCCCCTTCCAAAAGGTAGTTTTTTCCAAAATAAAATTAATTAAAAAAAAAATACTGGTGTTCCGATGCATCAGGTTATACTGGAAGCCGACCTCAACATAGTTAGGAAAAGGCTAGGCAGATTGATTGCACTCTTTGCATGTGCATGTTGTTGCGGGTGCTGCTGCAAAAAAGCGTGTGCGGTCGAGGGGGCATAACGCTATTCCTTACGTGATGATTTCTACCAGTCAACTCCAACCTCAAACCGCGTTAAAGAACTTCGTTTCAAAAAGCTTGAATCTAGTCCTTGATTGAATTAAAATTATAATTGAAATTCCATAACATTTTAATGTCATGGATTTCCGAAAAGCAACGTCTGACTCCATAACATAACACATATAATATAATTTTCATAATTTTCACCCGGGAGTAATTTTCAACGTTTTTGTAACGTACCACGTAACTGGCATATGGCCCACGTGATGTTTAGGGGCAACCTTTGCCTTTGTCAGCTGCAATACCTCCTTGGTCACGTAATCTTTAGACGTGACGTCACACCCAGAGACAAACTTGAAAAGTTTTATGTGCTTTAAACCATAGCACGAAATAGAGACCGTGGTAGGTACGTACTTATTTTCACGGTTTTACTATCCTGACAAGCTGAGGTATTGTCTTTGGTTTAGTTCAGTCCCGTCTTGGAAAGGGCAAAATTATTGAGTTTTGCCTTTTCAAGGAGAGTAACAACTCAGAAATTCCTAGGAAATTTCCGGAGTCTAAATTTGTACCCAGTTGGTGACAATAGACTCATCACTAACATAACTGGCTAAATGTGGGTGTAACTAATCTGCATTCGCGATTAATTTGTCAAAAATTTAAACAAACATGAGTAAAGATAAGGGAAAAGTAACTTTAATTCCTACACAGTAAGGTTCAGTTTACGCTACAACTTCAAACATTTTTATAACTTTTTGAATAGTGCTAGTTACTCTGAAATCAACTTAATTGAAATTAACATAAAGTTTATATTTGTTGACCTTGAAATAACATCAATTTGAAACATTTGTTTGAATAGACTTTACCTCTTCGAAAAAAACTGTTTGTCAGATGTTGGAGCTCTATTTCTACGAAATATTGATACTTACATGAAGTATTCCACGAAGTCTTAGATAGAGCTGCACCTATGTAGTGCACCCACATTCCACTAATTATATTTAAGTCCCATGTAATAGGGGCGAGTCTATTAATATGCAATATCGATATGTTATATTTTATATTTACTAAACAAGTAACAATTGACTCAAATATATTAAACACCTTATTCTAGTTTCACAACCATTATCTGTTTTAAGAAACGATAGAGGAATGTCAAAAAAATAGGCAGCTTCTTTCTGCTTGATAAAATACTAAGCCTTCAAGTCAAACGTTTGAAGATGACAGGGTCAGAATGTGTTTTAAATGCGTTTAGCGTAAAATGCATTTGATGATTTGTGGTGCAAGTGGACCAAAGAGATCTTCAAACCATCAGCCCATATATTCCCACCTACTTTATAAATATTTCCAATCAATTTCTATATACTATCTTTCGAGCAACAGTAGATACTAAAAAGAAACTGTCCTCATTTCTGTTATATCGACGTTCACAAATCATCCAGGCTGGTCACGTTTGTGAAAGATGACACACGCGGTTCCCTAACGAATGTTGACTTTGAGTCTGTAGGTATAGGCTTTTATGCGTTCAGACCACAGAAATCTAAATAAGTAAATAGAAGTCACATACGCAAAGCCTGACGCCGATATATGTCACAAAGGAAACAATCGAACGTTGCTGTATTGATACGGTAGATTGATGGATGCATTTCAAACTGCAGGAATACAAGGTGTAAGGACCATCGAAGCGCGAACTGTTACCTTAAATTCAATACAATTTCTAGACCCAGTAGCGATACATTTTGACCGTGAAGTTTAGGCGCAACAAATGGGTTATTGTGTGGTTCTAGAAAATGTTTGAATTCTTGGTAATAGTTTGCGCACCTATGTCCCTTACACTCTATACAAAAAAATTAAAAATAAAAGAAGGTTATTCCGAAAATTTACGTTTCAATAAAGTAGTATGTAATCAAAATCTGCTGTATGAAGCGTTAAAGGAGTGTCAAGAAGATGAGCAGCTCCTGTCTGCTTGTTCTGCCTGCACTTGTCTCATATTACTTGGGATCAGAGCAAAATGTTACTGCTTGTTAACTGTCACGGTATCAATTACTGCGTTTTCAGATAACCATATAAAAAAAAAAAATTAAAGCGTTCAGACCAGAGAGCACGGAGATTTAATGTATCAGTTATTGTAAACAGTATGTGCTATAGGTACTCGATGCTTATAGGCTTGAAATAATTATAAATAAGAAGTGTCATTGCAAATACTGTCGATAAATTTTAAAATTTGTCTCCATCTATTCAAGTATATTGCTTGGTAGGGTGGTACTATATTGGGTTCTCTACCCAAAGGGTGCCAACGGAACCCTGTTACTAAGCCTCCGCTATCCGTCGGTCTGTCTGGCTGTCAGCGGGCTGTATCTCACATGAACTGTAATTGGTAGACAGTTGAAATTTTCACAGAGAACAAAATAATAAAAGTAAAATAAAGTTAATAAAACTGAAAGGAACAAGGGAGAAAAGCCATACAAGAAACTTTTTTTTTGGGGTTTTTTTGCCTCGTGGTACGGAACCCTTTGACCGGGGATTTTTCCGTCCACCGACTGTACATCAGCCAGGCTACATCTTTCATTCTAAATCCTTTTCACAACTACTGCACCTAATTAAGATTCCTGTGATTTCAGTCCCATGTATTTGAATATTTTGCTCTCCTACATATACATGGCTAGAATATTCATCGTATTAGAACACGTTAAATTAGGTGTCCCTGAATGTGTTTCTTCCGTTCTGCTTTGAACACGATATTATTCAGGAGGTACTTTAATATGTGTATAGAATGTTAAGTAGGCTTTGGTGTTAGGTCGGGTTATGGATGTTTTTGGTGAGAGGATGTTGTAATCAGTATAAAATGTAAGTCATTCCGATCAATTTTATGATTTCTGGCGAGAAACAGGAAATTAGCGAATTTGTGTTCGTTCAATTGTCGTAAACATAGACTTATAAAAAAAGATGGACTCCGCGCCACGCATATCGAAAGTGAAGCACAGTACCGATCTATGTGTGCGTGATTGACGATTGACGCTACCGTGTTACGTAATGACGGCTGGTCGGCATACTATGATGTAAATGTCAGCGTGAGGCGTGTTTCTACAAACGGTCTTACTGTTACGGTCTTACTACTTACTGTGCTTCACTTCCGATATGCGTGACGCGGAGTTCATCTTTTTTTATAAGTCTATGGTCGTTACGAAGATATTATTTGTGTAATAATTATTTCTTGTCCTGGGTTTGAGTTAATCAGGATATAAGAAATATCTTAGCATAATGCAACTCTTAGCAGCAAGCATAAAAAACGCAAACTAATTATGATCTTTTTTTTTTAACCCCTCAAGCGTCAAGTTTACGACAAGTGTACATAAAAGAAAGTGCTCGAAACGTCAACGATACACCAAATGTACACAACAGTGTCATTGTTCTATGGTCATTGTTGAAACAATGCCTTTACTGCGCCGATTCAATTACTCCGATGCGTGGGATGTTTCGACAGGTAGGCAGGCAAACGTGTGAGACGTTAAATTAATTAATTCAGACATAATAGTGAAAATCGTCTGTGCTTGGTTTCATTGTATTGTATTGATGCAATTTTAATCTTTTATAATAGCATGTGTGTTGTTTTTTTTATTATACTTAATTAAATTATATATTCAGAGAATAAGTATTACTCAGTAACTGGGTTGTGGAGGTCAGATAGGCAGTCGCTTCATGTAAAAACCGGTATTCAGCTGCATCCGGTTAGACTTTAAGCTAGAAAAGGCTAGGCAGATGATGATGATTCATAGGCTATGGTTACCGGTAATTGAGTGTGCATTACAGTATACTGTCTTTATTATACAAGTTAAATGTAATAATATATCTCGTCGGTAATCCTATAAAAATGAAAATAAATCTACGTATTTGACAACACATTACCGATTAAAGACCAAATCAAACTAAATTTCAGGAATGCACAACTCAATAGATCCCGAAAATATTATCCTGAACGAGATAACAATTACATACTCATGAGATGTTTCCGAAATTCCGTACACAATATTGATCGGAAGCTAAGCAAACGGTTTATTATGTATCACACATCGCATTATCTACGACGACAATGTCAGGATTACATGGAATACATAAATTGGATGCTCATTTTGTCTACAAGAAAATTGGAACTATACAAGATTGTAAACGGCTTTGAGCGTGGCCATTCATCTGTTCAAAATTAAAATAGAGGTACTTATGGTTAGCCTTAGACTTAAGTTTGTTCTTTTTAAATTCCCTATCTTGTTCAGTTTAGATTAAAGTTTGGTTTAGACAGTAGAAAGTGGTACAGAATGGATATTTTCAAGGATGTATGTTGAAAGTTTCTCGGCCTTATTTGCATGAATGATTTTGAATTTTCATACTGTTATTTTAGATTGCAGATCGGACTAACTCTTGTTCAGATTCAGAAACTACTTCAAACATACAACAGACTCTGGCAAAGTTCTAAGTCTCACGCTAAATGATGAACCATCCAAAAGAATTTAGTGTAGGCACATAAAATTAATAAGAAAATATCGAGGCGATTATTCTTAATACGAGTACTTTGGCTCTTTGGGACCATTACTTAAGTCTAATCTGTTCTGAAGACTTATGAGTTATGAATCGACTATGTGACCTTTTGACGGACGAAAGTCTTAATAAAGTAGGATCTCGTGAGATAAGTATAGCGAACCTTTGAAACTGTGTTAATTAGTTTAGTAACTCATAAAGAAAAGTAATTATGTAGGAGTGTATTTTATACTTATCTGACGTAATTTAAAAGGGTCTTCACAACTGGCATTATGTAAGTAGAAATGTATTTCGTTGGGACGCATCTATCTAGCTTATAAACTTTATAAGAATCTTTTTACCTTTATTAGGGGGCACTTTTTAGACATTTCATTCAACCTCACATAATAGGTTACAAAAAATAGAGTAAACGGTTCGATCGATCAGGAAAAGCTACGCTTGCTGCGGTTGGTCCGTGGATGGGGTACCATCTTTACAGACCATTCCGTGCCTCGGAAAGCACGTCCCGGCTGTCTTATGTGGATCCTTGAAAGTCGTTACGGGACGTTAGAAGCCCGAAAGTCTGGCAACGGCTGGCGAAAGTATCGTAATAAATCCAGGATTCCTCACGATTGCTTCACCAATGTCAGTGAAGTCGAAGATAAACTTGGCGAGTATAATAATATGCTTTGCAAGGCAGCGTGTTCGAGACGGTACATATGTACTTACATTAGGACCTCTTGACTTTGAATGCATCAAGGACAAAGGCTGCCTCTAGGTATGTACTTACTCATATAGGTAAGCACGCATCTAGCTGCGTCAAGCTAAGCTATAAGAAATAGACTTTTGAAATGGTCAGATTTATTCGCAATTTATCTTAATGTTCTTATATAAGGCGTGTGAGGGTGTGTGAGTGGCAGATCCTTAGATAAATAATGAGTGAAGATTTCTTGGGAATTTCATGCGGGTTTAAAAAATAAATCTAGACATTATAATTTTGTTTAGTTTTTAGTGTTATTACTTCTTAGAAAAAAGCATGAGAAAACTGATAGATAAGTGTCTTTCGCGCAAGTGGATTCCCGCAAATATCCTTCGCGCAAGAGTCTTTCGCGCAACAATCTTTCGCGCAAGTGGATTCGCGCCAAAGTCTATTCACGCAAAAGTCCATTTGCGGAAAAGTCCATTTGCGGAAATGTCTTTTCGCGCAAGTGGGTTCGCGCAAGTGTCTTTCGCGAAAATGTCGGTCGCGCAAGTATGTTCACGCCGTAACGACTGAACTGAATTTGGATGCAATGTGTATGGCGCACTGATAGGCTATGGCCTGGGTTAACAAATGAGATACTTTATTTTTAACCGAGTTCCAAAAAGGAGGAGGTTGTATGTTCGACTTTATATATGTTTTTTTTTGTATGTTCGCTGATTTCTCCGTCAATTATGGATCGATTTTGAAAATTTTTTTTTTGTTTGAAAGGGTAACTAAGGGTACTCCCAAGGTGGTCCCATTGTCAGCAAATTGGAATCTGATGAGAGGATCCCATGGAAGTCGATGGAAACCCTCAAACTTTATTTGGATATTTTTTAGAGTAACTTGAGCATTTGCTCTCGGAAATCATCATTTGGTAAAGTGGAGCTGACGACCACAGACGGCCATCGGAACTAATCAATGATAAATATTTCACGGGTTGCGATTCGATTACTTTAATATGGTTGCTAAGCAATTTATGCTCGTCACAATGCGTGTGGTGGTGGAGTGGAGTTCTCCAGGTTCTTACCAGGAGAACTCCTCAACAATTAACGTCCCAGCATCGGGAAAAGCAATATTTTGTAAAAGGTGATGAGCAGTTGACGCTAGGCTATTGTAACGTAGGTAAATTACAAACTCTCTCACTAAAAAGTGAAAAATAAAAACCTTCTTACAAAAGAAACTACCGACTTCCAAAAAAAAACTACAAAGTGATAAATAACTTTTATTTCGGAAGTCGGTGTCAATAAACGAAAATGCAGAACCAATGACACCGACTTCCGAAATAGTCGGAAGTCTGTTGTTTTTTTTGTAAAAAAGTTTTTTTATTTTTGCTAAATATATATTTTGTTTTCTTATTTTTGAAACCCTTGGTAGGATTTACAGATGTCTGTTTAATGTGTCCGAATTACAGCGAGCCCTATCAGATTACTAGAGCTGCAGTATTAAATTTTTAAAATATCGTAACATTATGCTGAGATTTTTTCCTCGAACAAGTCTTTTTTTTTTATTTACTTTTTGTTTATTTTAAATGTAGCTTTATTAGTTTTAAATGTTCTTTTTCCACTATTTGTACATACTGTGCGTGTATCTCATATCTCATGTGTACTTTCTTTATCCCTGTAGTACCTACTTTCCGCGGGATAATTTCCGACCTGCATGCGGGCGAAGCCGCGAAAAAGGCTAGCAAAAACAATAATTATCTATAATATTTGTTTACACTTTATACACACTATAGCTGATATCACTTACTTAACCACTAGCGTGCTTCGACAATGGATTTATAATTGAACGTGTAATTAATGTTCAAATGTCATCTTTAGATCGTTTAACCTACTTCCAGGTTAAACGATCCCGAGCTCAAGAACTTAATACGTCATCATCATCATCATCATTTCAGCCAAAAGGCGTCCACTGCTGGACATAGGCCTCCCCAAGCACCTCCACTTCGACCCGACCGGTTCTGTGCTTCTCGAATCCAACATGCTTCTGCGGCCTTCACAAGGTCATCGGTCCACCTTGTGGGAGGCCTTCCAATGCTACGTCTTCCGATACGCGGTCGCCACTCCAGAACCTTTCTGCCCTATCGGCTATCTGTTCTACGAGCAAAAATTTATTGGCCTTTTAAAGAAGGTCACTTTTTTTACTTTTTCATCCTCTAAAAACTTTTAGCCCTTTTGTGTGACGCAAACTTTTTTTCAAATAATTGAGCCTCTTTTTTTTTAGGTATTTTCTCACGGTTGGTCGCAATAACTAAGATAAGGTACCCCGACCAAATATGTTTGGTTAGGTCGGAACTGTAACAAACCATGGTTGCAGTAACTAAGCTATACGGGCCCCGACCAAATGAGTTAGGTTTAAGTTAGAACTGTTACCAACGAGGCGAAATCCGAGCGAGCGCTTCATCCAACTTGGTCACAGTTACCTACTTGGCTATTTAATATTTTTAGGATTCCAAAGTGGGGCATATTTGAGGTTCACAAAAACAAAAAGCACCCCATTTCATTATCTTAGAGGATTCAATAATATTTTTAGGAGCATACAAGGGGAATTGTTAAAGGTTCGATTAAATACATGCCATTTTTTTTTTCATAAAAAGAAATTGCTGAAGTACGGTAATTTTCCCAGCATTAATTACCTAATGTCCCTCGATTAACCAGTTAACCTGTAAAAATATGTAATTGTTCAGTGGCAATTTTAATATTCGCTTGAATTTCTATCATGAAATAAATAAAAGCTGCTATCAGAGATCCAGACAACTCTGACGTCAAAGAAAATGTTGGCGATCTAACCTGCAACTGACGCGTGACGCGCACAGCCGCACATGCTATGCTAAACTAGTTTTTATTGCACCTTCATTCGGGTTGGTTTTGCTTGGGCTCGGGGACTAGAAGTTTAAGTCTGTAGTAAATTAAAGAATTTTATGAAGACAATAATTATCTAAATATCTCTAATACTAAAATATATAATTATAATATTATGCACAAGTATATAAAGGAAAAAAGAAGAGAAGGGCTCGTTGGGAATCAAAAAATTCGTCCGCATCGCTGTCAGTTCCCAAAAGGCGGGAAGTGTTCCCACGTTGGATGGCAATGCTGATTCTTTGGACTAAAAATAGGCCAGCACCCCTGGTCACATGAAGAGTCGATCCGCCGCTTGGCGATGTCTCGAAATTGTCGTTACAAGCTATGATAGATATAAATGTTCATGTCTTTTAAAACAAAAAAGCTAACAGCCTAGGTTGAGCCGGATACGCTTATTTTTTTTAACCGACTTCCAAAAAGGAGGAGGTTATATGTTCGACTTTATGTATGTTTTTTTTTTTTTTTTGTATGTTCACCGATTTCTCCGTCATTTGTGGATCGATTTCGAAAATTATTTTTCTGTTTGAAAGGGTATACTCCCAAGGTGGTCCCATTGTCAGCAAGTTGGAATCTGATGAGAGGATCCCATGGAAATCGAGGGAAACCCTCAACTTTTTTTGGCAAACATATAGCGATTTGGATATTTTTTAGAGTAACTTGAAGGGTATACTCCCAAGGTGGTCCCATTGTCAGCAAGTTGGAATCTGATGAGAGGATCCCATGGAAATCGAGGGAAACCCTCAAATTTTATTGGCAAACCTATAGCGATTTGGATATTTTTTAGAGTAACTTGAGCATTTGCTCTCGGAAATCATCATTTGGTAAAGTGGAGCTGATGATGAAGACTACAGACGGCCATCGGAACTAATCAATGATAAATATTTCACGGGTTGCGATTCGATTACTTTAATATGGTTGCTAAGCAATTTATGCTCGTCACAATGCGTGTGGTGGTGGAGTGGAGTTCTTCAGGTTCTTACCAGGAGAACTCCTCAAAAATTAACGTCCCAGCATCGGGAAAAGCAATATTTTGTAAAAGGTGATGAGCAGTTGACGTTAGGCTATTGTAACTTAGATAAATTACAAACTCTCTCACTAAAAAGTGAAAAATAAAAACTTTTTTACAAAAAAAAAACAACCGACTTCCAAAAAAAACTACAAAGTGATAAATAACTTTTATTTCGGAAGTCGGTGTCAATAAACGAAAATGCAGAACCAACGACACCGACTTCCGAAATAAAAGTTATTTATCACTTTGTAGTTTTTTTTGGAAGTCGGTTGTTTTTTTTTGTAAAAAAGTTTTTATTTCTTATGTATTGCCTCTTGTGATTTTGGGAAGGTTCTTTTAAAACCTACATCCTTATACAGAATAACATTACGTATTACATAGTGATAAATAAATAAAATCCTTCAGACCGAATTTCGGCCATGGCGACCAATCTCGGCGGTGACGTCATCGGCGCGGGAGATACTATAGTGCACACAAGTGTGTGCGCAGACACAGGTGTACTCTCTCGTCCTTCATTCTCATTGTTCGATAGGACGGCAATCCGACACGACCGGAGAGAGATCAAGCGCAGGGCGTGCTTTTCGAGGCACGGAGGTACGAGTATCACAACGCCAACTTACAAAATCCGGGTTGTTTCCAAGAAATTGCTAATGGAAAAACCCACGTACGAATTAAGTACACAGATATAATACTCGTAATACAAGTAAATTAGAAAACAGACTCACTATTATATTGGATGATATACGATAAAAAAATACGATTAATTTCAACCACAAACCATGTTGCATCGCCACAATATTTATTTGAAACATTCACAATATTATTTATTTATGTCTGTCAACGTTAAGCCTTAGACATAGGTATAAAGCGGATAAATGATAATTTATACTCTTTGAACTATTTAATATTTGATTTATTGTTGTTAGCGAAATAGAAAGAACAATTCTATGTGTCATGTTCATGTATCAAGATTGCTATGAAAAAAAGTGATCCTGAAAGATCTTTTTGTTTTATTCTGTTTAGATATCGATGTCCATCGCGTCTGCGAAGGTTAGATATAAGGCAATTTAAAATAACCCTGTATTCTCAAATCAAACCGTTGGGTCATCTTTATCGGTAAACATCCTTTACTACATACACATAAACACACGCCTACTTTCCATGGGGGTAAGCAGAAAATACAGAACGCCTCACCTGCTATGATCCTTATATACTCCTTTTACTTCGTTATCGTTTTATTTTTTACATAAGGGGACTACATGACCTAAAGCGCGGTCACTATCGGACTACATAGAAAAGAAAGAGAAGCGTGATGAAACAACGCTGGTAATTTATTGCAAAATATGAAACAATCATCTATTTACAAACTACTTAATAATAAATAATCTGTCACTGAATGCAGTTGGGCAATAGCAATTTAATGGTATATTTTTAATTATTGTTAAAATTGTTATTGAAGGGATTAACTGCTTTTAAAGACATGTCAGAGGTGTATTTGAAGATTTTTTTGATGCATTAATGTATGTTTAATTATGATTTTAGTTCTACCACTGTTTTAAAATAAGACTTGAAAATATGACTATTTTTTTTGGTCAAAATGATTTACGGTTTAAGAGATACACTGCTTTAAAAACCAAATTTTGACTATTTTCAAGAAACCTTCGCCTTGATGTGTCCAAAACAGAACCAAAAAGTACTTTATTAATAAAGTATTTTAGAGGGTCAGCCACTTCGGAATAGACCCCCTGGATTTAGATATTAATATCTAATCACGAATGGCTCTGTTATTATCGGGTTGTCGTGACGACGCTCATCCCACGCAACTCTGACATTCCGGCCCTTGATGTAGCCTATGGCAACTGACGTACCTTCGTATAGCGAGTATATATAGATCGACGGTTAAGAGGAAATAGGGTATAAGTGACAAAATATGAAATGTTCAGGAGAGCCGTTGAAAGTTTTAAATTTTAGAAAAACTGACGTATTTTGTCATTTAGGATTTTTTTTGCTAGGGCATAAACGCCAAAAAAGTCATCGTAGAGCCATGGGAGTAAGCGCATTCGAAAGAGCGGAAAATTTTACGTTGGATGGCATATATAACTCATTTTTGACCAAAATGTCGCTTATGCCCAACTTCCTTTTTACCGTCGAGATATAGTTTTCATTATTAAACAAAGGCTCGATCTTGGCTTCGAGTGCTCGTGTTACGGTATATTGTAAGGCATTATTGTGTTTCTGAAGGATAATGGAAATATTGATTGTAACCTTTATGGTTAACAAAGAGACGTGGTTTGTACAATTTTGCAATGCGATGGACAAAGAGAGAGCTTAAACGGGACAATTCTTGTGTAAAAAGAACCAGCGCTACGCTGACAACCGTTTTCCCATTTTCTGAGAAACTGTCAGTAACTTTTACATATCTATTTATCAAATTAAATCATATAATTTTTATTTCAGGAATACCTACATCAATACATAATTTACACCAGATTACAAATGATTAATTAATTGCAATGCCATGACTTTTGTGCATTCTCTCAGATGGCCACACAACTGCTACGCCTCTGGTATTGCAGATGTCCAAAGCCGGTTGTTAGGTATCATCATGTGCACCGCTTACTTGTTTGTTTGTTACCTAAAACAAAAAAATAGTACTTATTTTACATTGTTTAAAAAAAAACGCTTGTAACCACAAAGGAAGCGAAGCATTGGCGGGACAGGGGTGGTATTTTTTGGCAATTTTTAAGCTGTTCAATAAAAATCCCACCATGATTCCGGTACCGTTTCGAACTGGCGAACTCAGAAAGAACGTTAAAAATTAAATTAAACAATAATGTAGAGAACGAGACAGAATGCATTACGATTAACCACATTTAGTTGGCTTTCAGGCTTGTGCACTTTTGATGAACTGAAGAATGACGCTATGCCGCGATCGACTTAGGAATATAGGAATTTATTGGACCCAAGCAATAATCCATACCAAGCCCACGTGCGCACGGGTGGTTATTAGTACTCATTTAACCTTGGATATCCAACTCTCAGCGCTAAGCCGAGGGCTGAAATTAAAATGAACGGTGAAAAACGCCACGGAAAAAAAAGCGCTTGTGCTAATGTGGATTTTTTTACTAGGCTACGCTATATCACTCCTGGATAAAAAATTAAGTTTTCCTAAGAAATTATTAGCATAATCAGTCTTTAATGTTCCCACTGCTGGGACACAAGTCACCTCTCGGTGCACAGAGCGAGGGGCCGTAATCCACCACGCGGGGCCTGTGTGGGTTGGTAGATGTCACATGTCTTCGAATTTTTGGTTCTAGGACATGCCGGTTTCCTCAGGATGTTTTCTTTTACCGTTTTGAGAACAGTGGTGATAAAATATTTTGCACAACGTAAAGTGCCTGTCTGGGTTCGAACCTACGACCTACAACTAATAAATCGTGACCGCTACCACTAGGCCACCACTGTTCGAAGAGGAAAAAGATTAAAGTTGTCAAAACATTTGATACACAAGTACACTTCGCTTGAACACTATAAACCCTTTCAATTTCTCTGTAATTGGAGTTTCAGCGAGAGCTACATTTCTCAAACTACGTATTACTGAAGAACTAATGCAGGCATCGGCGCACATGCTAGCAATTTCTATTCCGTTGGAAGCTAGCATATTACATTATTACACATTAGTGGTGCTTGTGATTCCAATATTGCAATACGATTTGTAGAGTAGTTTTAGAATCCTATTAGATATAATATTATTGAGTGTACTTAGTGTAATCTTGAAGTATTATTCGTTATTATTTTATTTATTGTTATTTTCTTCAAAGTTTTTGAAACGTGGTATTATGATTTCTGCCATAATCAAAATTATGGACACAATGTATTTAAATGTTTTAGGAATTGAAATACATGATGACGACAAATATTTATATTGGCCAGCCAGTTTCCTTAAACGGTAGACAGTAATAACATGTGTATCCTAACCTATGACGCTCAGACTTGAGGAGCAATTCTCGTAATTTTAAGACCGTTCATGAGATGAGACTGCGACTAGATTTTGAACGTTTTAAATTACGAGAATTGGCCATCTGGTTTTTGACCAAGGCTCAAAATTCCAAACTCAAGGTTTGCCAAAGAGCGATGGAGCGTATCATTTTAAAAATTAAACTCACCGACCAAATTCGCAACACCACAATACGCTCCAAGACAAGTCGGTACCTGCCTTGGAGCATATAACAATGGCGATGCTAATGTTGGCGATAAGTCTGCGAAGCTGAAGTGGGACTGGGCAGCTCACACTTATAGGATGCATCTAGACAGATGCGCAAGCGTCGTCACCGAGGCAGGTCTAAGAAACGCTGGCATGACGATTTTGACTCGTTCCTAACCTATTGCACGGAGAAGGCACAGTACAAAAAAAGTAAAAAAATATGGCCTAGCAGTGGGACAACATAGGTTAAATGAAAAAAAGAAAAGATATGACATACTGTCTTAGTGCAAAGTCATTGTGAGCGAGTAAAAGTTTAGCACAAGCATAATCAACCCACGTTGTAGACTGACTATAAAGTCCCGACTGCTGGCACCCAGGCCTCCTCTCTATGAGAGAGAGATTAGGCCGTACATCATCACGCGGACCCAGTAACTTCGGGTTGGTGTCACATGTCATCGAATTTTTGTTTCAAGCACAAGCCGGTTTCCAAACGATGTTGTCCTTCACCACAAACGTTTAATTGTGAACAGTAGTTAACAACAGCTATAATGTATATTGGCGTGTGCTAGCTGACATTATGGCACATACTTTAGTTTAATTTGTGTTTCGTAATGTTAATTATTTACTACTAGCAGCGCCCCGCGGTTTTATCCGCATAAGTTTCCCGTGGGAATATCGTGATAAAAAGTATCCTACGTCCTTTTCCGGGACTCAAACTGTCTATAAACCAAATTTCATCTAAATCGGTTTAGCGGTTTAAGCGTAAAGAGGTAACAGACAGAGAGACAGACACACGTTCGCATTTATAATATTAGTATGGAATAAGTAGAATCAAGTTCTTCTAACTAAACAGAAAGCTGTGCTGCTGGGAAGTTTGTTGTGCTACTTCTCAAAAGGACTAGGAAATGCTGAAGGGCGGGCGTCTCAGCCTAGTTTGATAAATGACTTTTGATTTTAAATAATATTGTTTTTAATGCTGAGATACATAGAGGTACTGTTTCAACATAACCAGCAGGCATTGTAGAAACCTAATCAAAATAATACCATTGTACTGAGATACCAACTGTACAAATTGGAGTACTGACATCACTCGATGGCAGACGGGCCACTGAAGCAGGCTCGTATGTAAAATGTACGCGGTCATTCAAAACCTGGACCCAACTTCAGTTCGGTACTACAGTTTCTCTTTGTGAAATGTTGCAACATTATTCAAAATTATGAATACTCGTGTACTCGTACTCTTGACTTATGATGCTAGTAGGATGCACAGCAGGATTTCTGTAGACTGTAAACTTGCATTTTTAACATTTTTCTTTCGTACTTGAGCACACACAATCTTAATACAACATTTCTGAATAGGTAGGTGCAATGTTTTGTTCTAACAAAAACATTATGACAAAATATAAATAAAAAGATCATACACGAGTCTGTCATCACCCTGCCCTTATCCCACTTTATTTATATTTGGTGCAGCACATGAGCCATACGGGATGACATCGACATCGACGCACATCCTGTTACCATGGATTCAGTAAGTGCCTATGTGATTCTGAACCCCTCTGCGTTTAATTTCGTCGGTTATTCTACAAAAATTTGCTGTTACATACATTTTGGTAAGCGTAGGTATTGCAATTCTCTATGAAACGGGTGATTTTTACGCTTGTGGTCTAGAATTATGTGCTGAATCTTGGTAACAGTTTACCCGCGGCGTGCAGAAAAAAAAGTGTTCTGTCAATGGTTCTGGGACAGTTGGACGTTCTAGACATTTTGACTGGTTATATATGTCACGAATAATAGCCGAAGTGCGGCTACACCTAGTTTTAGCCGGGTACAACTAGTTGCAACCGGCCACATACGGTTCGTGTGTATCGGTTGCATGGTTGCGGTCGGTCGATAGGCGACGTAGGATGCAAGAGCGAGCAAAGGGCACCCCGAGAAAGGCATGGTTAGGTTACTTTTTTACACATAAATAGGAGCCCAGCGGTGCGGGGCTCCGTCGACGTAGGATACTGCACCTAGTTGTATCCGGCTAAAACTAGGTGTATCTGCACTTCGGCTATTAGCCATAACATATACACATAATCCACTGGTAGATAAAAGTCCTCTCTTTTCACACCATGCTTCCCTGCTCTGTGCTAATCACTCTTTTTAAATTGCTTTACTGCATTTAATGTTAAATGAAGTAACTTGCATTGACTTTGCTCGTGCTTCAAAACTTGACCATGAAACACATCTAACAGCCCATTTGGATCTTTCGTTAGCCTGTTAGTTTATCGTTACAAGCAGTATTCGTCATCACTCACAAGGTTACAGTAGAGGGTTTGATTTATTCACTATACGCTTTCAAAGTCTTTGGCTAGTCGCCAATCCTGAATAAAGGTGACCTACTGACCTATTTTCTGTAATATAGGAATTAAAGCTAGAGATCTAAAGTCGGGTTAAGGCAGGTTCTAAATGAAAACCAGTACCGCAGTGTATGCAGTTTCTTTATATCGTAGACCTACTTCGTCGTAATTGATACAACCTCTGTGGTTCTCTAAATGAATATGCCTTCGTCAATTTCGAAGTCTAAGAGTGCCGTGTCATAATGTCAATTAATGATGACAATGGTAGGTGCATAAAAAACGAACGACCTGGGGATCTGGACACGAGGCTAATTTTCAAATCAGTTCAGTTAGTCGCGAAGAATTCTCACTGAACACTGTCTTCAATATACACAATACCAGTGAAAAGTCAGTGACTGTACAGACTGTCAACTGAACTGACACGCAAACTGGCCTCGTGGTTCACTTGAGTGAGGTTCAAAGTGAACAGCAGTAACAACCTGATTGGGAGCTATATGTTTGAACACTAGGCCGTGGGGTCCGAGTGCTCGAGTATTTCGTGATATCACCTAGCGGTTAGTCGACTCTTCACGTGACCAGAGGGCAGGCCTATTTTTAGGACAAAGAAGCATCATTGAACTTTTCCCATTGACAGCGATGCTGCCGTAATTTTTGATGCCCTATACTTGTACATAATGTGTTAGCTTGTAAATATATTATAAATAATATTTGTCAAAATGAAAAGCGACCATTAACTCTTGAAACATTAAAAAAACCAGCCAAGTACCTGTCGGTCCACGCACAATGAAGGGTTCCGTAGTTGGAATAAATTTATCTCAAGAACAAACTCAACATTTTAGTTGAAAAACATGTTCTCCCATACATTCCAAATGAAAATGTAAGTTGGTACGCACAATATTGAGAGAGTTACCATGTTGTTTCAAGATCATTGACGTCTTATTAATTTTCCTGTAATCTATAGCTATAGAACTATTTTCTGTATTTTTATCAAAATTTTAGGCTCATTAGTTTCGGAGATAAGGGGGGGGGGGAATGGTAAATTTCCGTCTATTGTTTTTATTAACTTTAATACAATTTATTTTAAAATTATGAAAAAAAATTTTTTTGAGATCCTCACGGTAAGCCCTTTCATTTCCTTCTTTGATATGTCACACGGTACAGATTGGGAACCTTTTTTTTAAATTGTATATTTACCCCTCAAAAATGACTCCCAATTTCAAAACTCATTTATTTACGTTACACGTCTGTGTTTGGGTCACAGAGATTCATGTGTACCAAATTTCAACTCAATCGGTCCATAAGATTCGTAGCAAATTGGCTGTGACGTCTGTCACAGCGTCTGCCTGTCTGTCCGTCTGGACAGACAGACAGACAGACACAAGAGTGATCCTATAAAGGTTCCGTTTTTTCCTTTTGAGGTACGGAATCCTAAAAATACCCCGTTTACGTTCCTTTGCCGAAACCGCTAGTTAATAACATCGATATCAAAACAGTTTCTAATATGCCAAGCAATAGTTCGAAACTAATGAAATCAAATTGTTTTCATCCGTTCCGGATATTGTTTCAAACTTCCGACGCGACGTCCGTACGCTCTGACCCTTTAGTTTATTTATGAACCCAAACGGTGAAATAACGGAGTTTATCTAGTCTTTCTAAAGTAATCATTGGTTTATTTGGACTTTAACAGAAAGGTTTGACTCTGAGTCACAGAAAGGGTTGACTTTGAGTTACCCTCAAGATATCCTCATGACATTTCTGACAAATGCGTGCACTGACTGGACAGGTCCTCTCAATCTGTGTGGTTCTTTCTTCAAAAGACCATCTCAGACATCGATCTACATGGTGTTTATATAACCTGACCAAGATTATGTTTGGACTTTAAAAGAGACTGTGACCTCCTGTGACCTCTGAGTTTGTTTCGGCCTTTCTTCTCAGAGTACTCAGATAAGAAAAACCCACCCCATCAAGTTTAAAAAAAAATATGATTGACGTGTAAAAGTAAAAACAAAACAAACCGCGTGCAAACCTACTTACAAAAATAACATGTAGTTGTAATTGCTACCTTGATTACACTAATTGTCACTCCGAATTATTCGTTACCACCGTACTTCGGACGGTCACTGTTTTGAACTTAACTTTAACCATTAAATGAGTAATGTTCGAGCAATTTGAGTTTCAGGTACCTAATGACCACTATCCTAATCTAGAAAGTTTTATCGCAATTAGAACCGTTTTATCCATTTAAAACCGATGTGAATCGATACCTTTGACTCATCTTTCAATATGGATCGGATCCGATTGTTCGGCCAACTCTAGATACAAGATAAGGCTCTGGCTGAGCCAACTGTGCATAATGCTAGCGTACATTAACAAATTACCACAACGTAATGACCATATGTCAGATATGTCAAAGATAACATCGAATTTAAAGCCATGTATTAACGAGCGGAAAATTCACGTTCGTGCTTCAAAAACCCAGTGAGAAAGCAATAGTGGCCCAGTAGTAATAGCCCCGACTTACGAGTTGTAGGCCGTAGGTTCAAACACAGGCAGGTGCTTTACTTTATCACCACTGCTCACAAAACGGTGGAGGAAAACATCTCGAGGAAACCGGCATGTAATCTACCAATCCGTACTGAGCCCGCGTGGTAGATCACAGTCCACTTCCTCTCTAAGAGTAGAGGCCTGTATCCCAGCAGTGAGAACATTACAGGCTGGTTAACCGTGCCTTAATTTTCAAACAAAACACTGGCGATTTCATTCTTGAAACAACAACAAAAAAACAACAAAAAAATTCATATATAATCAAAATTATTCTTCTAGATAATTAACATGTTACGTTAACGAGCTCCAGTAATTATTAAATGAAACAAAACGCTTCTTCTTTGTTGTCAGTTCCATTCTTATGGGTTATATAGGTCGATAGGTTCCGTTGCCAGTGCAGAATCGCAAACATTCGTTAGCTATTCCTTTGTCCCTACGTATCACAGCTTTAGTTGAACTTCTCTGAAATGCTACCATGGCAACTAGAATTTATATTACGAATTTTGTAAGTTCTGTCTTTTATATTTGAGTTTTCTGTGGGTGTTTTGTCTTCGTTGACATTTATTTATTTTTGGTTTGTAAAATAATCCTAAGGCTAAGCGCGCACTGCGTGGAAATTTTTTTGATCGCATCTTCATCCAAAATAAAATCGCGAACGCTAATATAATTTTTCAAGCGATTATTTGCCGCAGAGCGTGGACTCTGCTATAATATTTGTATTGTTCACAGATTGGCGATTATTTTCCGCAACGATTATTATTATTTCGTGGTGCGCACTTAGCCTTATACTTTGTACTCTCAGCCACTATAGAACATTGGGCGCTTTTATAATTCCTAACGTGACGATATTATCGTAGTCTTCAACGGCATCACGATAACACAGGGAAATAAAATGCATAATATTACCTGTGTTTAAATTTTCGTCTACGAAAACGTTGCAATATGTATGTATTTCATTACATTTTATAGTCGTGAACGTAAACGACGATAATATCGTCACGTAAGAAACTATAAAAGCAGATAATGTATTCCAAAGATTCAGATTCAAAATTAAACTGCTTGGTTTTTTTTTTGCTAAAATACTGAAGCCTGTTTAGGTATATCTATACAGTTGGAGACAATCGCTCAAATCCGGAATGAGCATTAATTCCGAACAAGAGTCGAACCTACGAAACCATACTATCGAGCCTGTGGTGTATCAACTCCTTACAAGTCCGTTTTAAGCTTTTGTCTCTCTTAAACTCTTCAGCTTTATTATTAGTACAGATTAGTACAGATATTCTAGAAGACTTGTTAGCTGGTAACAGAAACGATGAATACCTACACAATATCTAAAGTAACTATGTTAAAGTTAATTATGTAATTAAGATTCAGTTTTCCTTAGTAGAAGTACTGAATCTTAATTAAACAAGTTTTACACACTTTTTGAGATATCAATACATTCAACACCAAAATATGATGTTACCGACCTAACCAGAACTAATAATATTCAAGTTCATTATGAAAACGCTAAAGACTTTCATTTTATTTATCCGATATAGATCGCGATATGGCTAAATAATAACAGCCGCACAGGCCGATCGATCAGGTTAAGCTACGCTTGCCGCGGTTGGTCTGTGGATGGGTGACCATCTTTACATATCGAGACCCCTCCGTGCCTCGGAAAGCACGTTAAGCCGTTGGTCCCGGCTGCCATTCGTGGATCTTTGACAGTCGTTACGGGTAGTCAGAAGCCCGAAAGCCTGACAACCAGTCTTACCAAGGGGTATCGTATTACCCAGTAACTGGGTTGTGGAGGTCAGACAGGCAGTCGCTCCATGTAAAATACTGGTATTCAGCTGCATCCGGTTAGACTGGAAGCCGACCCCAACATAGTTGGGAAAAGGCTAGGCAGATGATGGGATCGCGATATGTACCGTACAATACAGCAAATAAAAACAAAAGCATGCCGACTGCACAGAACCGAACTGCACTCATGCTGTGTGTATTCCTTTATTTTGAAAAACTTCTGCAGTTTTGAATGGTTTTGAATATAGTTGGACTGTCACATTGTAGCATGACAATAGCGGTCATTGCCCTTTCTTAATATCTCTTCGTAGGAACCCAAACTATAGTAAAGTATAGTTTCTCGTTATTATTGAAGATGTCAAAGATCACTACAAATATTGATTCGGGACGTTAACGGAGTATATTTCGTTTTTGAAATAAAAAAGGTGGAAAAAGTATATTGTAGGTCAATGACCGCTATTGCCATGCTAAAACGCGACAACTATACCTACAGTCTGACCGTCGAGAAAATGCGTTCCTGACACCTGTCAGGGCGACAATTTTAGTAGCTAATAAAGATCAAATTCGCAAAACACGTATTCGTTTGAAAATCAAAGACATAATTCTATCGATTGTTTTCGCCAAAGCCCGATTTAGGTGCCAACTTTATGAAACTCGTTTATGGGGTCAAATTGGTTATCAAACAAGGCTCAGCGTTCTCATGTTCAGCTTAATACAGTTGGCTACTCGATATAATTAGATTACATTCGAGATTCGCTTTTCTTTGGTTATTTGTCTTACTTTTATTGTAGCAGAGAAAAACAACTTGTATTTCATCTAAAGCTAGTTAAACGAACTGTAATTTAGTAGGTCAAGCCAACCCTGGTAGGATATCCAACACTCGTAGCAATTAACGGTCTTGATTTTTATTTAGTTATTAAAAATATGGAGCACACCAATGCAATGCTTGGTTCAGATCTACCAACACGTAGCTATTCGGATACGATACACGAAAGTTACCATGTCTATCGACAAACACAACAACAAATAATAATATTTTTTATATATTTTTAAATGCCTTTAATACTTTATTTTTATATTTTAAGAAATATTTAAAAATGTATTAAAATAAGAAAACTGAATAAATAAAGGAATTAATAATAAAAACTTTATTCAGTTCAGAAAAACACAGTACTTACAAAATAAAAAAAAAGGTTTTTACAAATGGCCTGGACCTCACACTTGGATTCCCTGTGTCGCCTACGAATTGTTAGCCTTATTGTGAAGAGACTGGACCCTGGAGCCTCTTCACAATAAGGCTAACAATTTAATTTATGTAAGTGAAGTAATTATTTAGAAAAAAAAAAAAAAAACGATAGAAAAAAAATATTATTAAGAACTTAAGTAGACACTGTATAAAAAAAATAAAAAACTTACTAAAAATAATTATGTTTTAGAAAGACGGTTTAATGACAAGAGATTTAGGTGCTTTTTGGTGTAAGTGTGTGTGTACTATATATGGGGTGTGTGTATGTGGGTCGTGTCCCCACACCCCGTGTATGCGGTGAAAAGGCGAGGGTTTGGTGCGCGCGTGTGGATGTTTTTTTAATTCTATTAGTCAAATATTATGACATAACAATCTTACATTCTCATTCACATACATACAACATAACATAATTAACATATTAACAAAAAGCGCCTTCATCCTCTCTCCTATTAAAAATTTACTTTGCTGTGCCCGATAGGGTCCATAATTGATTCGATGTTTTAACATACCAACTAAGTATCATGTACACATTGGAATGCAATAAAGTATTGAGTATTGAGTAACATAATTTAACACCGCACCTATTCCCCGAAAGGTAAGGCAGAGAGGTGCACCCTTACACCCACAATTCATCATCATTTTCATTCATTTATTCCATTACATTTATCGCATTCTCATTTGTAGGTATTTCATTCATAAAGCTAATATTAGCTAACAAAGTTACATAAGGATGAACGTTCATATATAGGTACTCATTTCATTTCATTTTTCGATCATTTAGTAGGCAAGTATTAGAAGTGCCGAAATTCAATAGGTACCATTGGATCAGATTACTAATGAATTCATTTTTCACTATTATTAATTTGGTGTTTCATTCGTTTCATTTCCAGCGAAAGATGCCAAATGAAAGACAAAAATAAACAGAAAGTAAAGCATCTGATATCAGAAGGCCAATTCTCGTAATTTAAAACGTTCAAAATCTAGTTGCAGTCTCATTTCGGCGACAAACAAATGTCAAAAACTAGTCAAAAATGTAGGGAAATTAGATGTATTTTTGACAGATTGAGACTGAGATCAGTATGTGAACCTTGTTAAAATTACGAGAATTGCCTCTCTCTGCTTTAAAAGTACAAAAAAGAGTACCTATTCTCTATTCTATCTAGTATCTATTTCTGCCGTGCATAGTACAGTATTTCCAGGCTTCAAGTAGTTTCCGACACGGACATTGTCACAATCACAAAACTACACCAGCACAGACGACGGTCATTACGGAGCGTCTCGGGTCTCAACCGTTGCCATGACAACGTCTGAGCCCCACTTTGATAGCAAGGTGCAAAGGCATAGCCAGCCAGCCAAAGCAATTATTGTTGTAACGAATTAGCACCTCTGAATTGAAGGAAACGAACTTTCGCCAGAATAGGTCTGAGGTAGCGCCGAATAATTGCGTTTCATAGGAAAACTGCACATACTTCCACTTTTGGATAGTCAATAAACCTTAAATTTGCATAAAATATTTCAATCAGCTTTTGGTCATTTGAAGTTCGGAGAAAATAGTTTTAAATACAATAAAATTCGCTGAGTTTAAAAGTAAGTTTGATCTTTAACGAACAAATTCATATTATTTCACGACGTCTGTTTGTGTGTTATATCCATTGAGGTAAGATGTACCTACTAGTACATTATTACCTCAATGGTTATAAATAACTTTATTATTAAACAGCTTATTTAGCTTTGGATAGAAACCCATCCAATGGTATGAGCCAATAAGCTGTTGTTGTGTGTGGTATGTGTTCTGTGTATGTGTGTATCTGCTGGTTTATTCTGTAAAAAAATCACCGTAATAACATTGGTACAGTGAGAGATTATTATTGACAGCTCACTACACGTAAGTTTTTACGGTGAGATTTTAACAGAATTGAATGGCGGTTCTCGCTCAATTAAAGTCTCCGATCCGACAATTTTTGTAGGTACTGCGTAAAGCAGTGAACACGAATCAAGCCCCCTGTTGATATTTGCCAAGCAATCCGGAAACCTTTACGTGACTACAACAGTAAACAGCGAAAAACATCAAATTGTGTCACATGACATGTTCGCAGTATTCTTAAAACATTCCTATCCAGGACTGTACACGTACAGTTCAATGCGAAAGCAGTAAAAATGCAACAGATATTAAACTCATCGTCAACTTTGATTATCAACCGTGAATATAAACACGACACTTTCTCAAGGAGATACTGACCTATTTATCAAAGCATGCAATACATCGCACACGTGTTCAACATACATTGGCAGAAATGTCACAATATAAAATTCTCTGAACAATATAAATAATGCGTCTACGTATTTCTAAGATTTGTTCTGCTAACTGTCCGTTCCAGTTAGATCGGAATTTCTAAAGAAAAATAGCCTAAACGGAGAAAAGACAGCCTTTTATTTAGAACTAGCTTCTGCCCGCGACTTCGTCCGCGTGAAATTTCACCCTCCCCTATTCACCCTCTTAGGAGTGGAATTTCGAAAAACCCTTTCTTAGTGGATATCTATATACACTTCACAAAGAACACACTCTCCAAATTTAATGTCTCTATGACCAGCGGTTTAGGCTGTGCACTGATATAATCAGTCAGACAGGATCACAGGACTTTGAGTTTTTTTATTAGATTATAAAAGTAAACTTAAGTACCTTAGGTAGGTACTTAAGTTTACTTTTATAATCTATATATAAAAAAAAACTCAATAACAGAAAATAAAATACCTACCTACCTAAATAAACCTATTTCTGATGAAAACTAATCTAAACTCAATAAATAAGCAAAATCCCTAAAAACTAATATCTATACGAATTACTAATCCTCCCTAACAGTTTTTTAAAATAACCACGGTCACTACGTACACTATCAAATATACCACCCATACTTTAAAATTAAAATCTATACCTACGACTTATAAAAATAAACCTAAATAACTCTACCTTAAAGTGTACTTCGTAAAAACTAAGAGGATTAAAAAGGTCGCACAGAAAAGCACGGTTTAGAATTGCAAGTAGCAGTTAAAACATACAATTTATAGAATGCTAATAAGAACGAACGCTCGCCACTCGACACGTCCGTTCAAACAATGTATGATGCGCGCGCTCAGACTCCGGTGCAAGCCAAATTCAACCTTCAGCACTACATTTGACATAACCTACGACAAACTTATAATTTGCGGTTGGTCCAGTAATCGGGTCTAAGGATCGAACCGCAAAATTAAGTTTGTTTTTTATTGTATATACTTTTCCGGGATAAAAAGTACACAGTGTGGTGCCCAGGATATTAAAGAATAATTATACCAAGTTTCATCGTAATCGGACCGGTACTTTTTGCGTGATGCCTGAACAAACAGACAGACAAAAATTTTTTTAATCACATTTTTGGGTTTGGTGTCGGTCTAGTAACACCCCCTGCCATATTTTTTTTTTATATTTTCAATGTACAGAATTTTCACTTCTACAGATTTATTATAAGTGACAACAAAAGAAATTCAAATAAACTATTTAAAGACTAAAAGTCGCGCTCATAAGCACGGTTTGTTAATATCAATTATTGTCTGTCAATAAGGTCGAACGCTCTGAACGCATCAACAGCCAAATAGTGAATGAAGCTCTCTCCTCCACTCACACCAAAATGAACTCGCAGTTGCTTCTCCCTAAGGTTGCCTTTCTGCTTAACCGGACATCGGACCTCCCGCCTTTTTATACCCTACCGCCACGACCGGGCGACCCGCGTCGAGCGCGGCAACCGTTACACAAAAATAATCCTTTTTTTTTTTTTTTTTTTTAAGGATGGGAAATCATCCAATGACCCCTCCCGCTCTGGGTGGAGCGGAAGGGAGTGTCAGACTCTTACTGACTAAAACCCATCCGTGTTCCTTCCTTAGCCCTTTATGTTCCGGGGCAGCGGTAACCCTTTCGGACAATCCCGCTGCCCCGGCAGGCTTCGGCCCTAACGGGCCCCTCTATGTCTGCTGACATCTCTTTGAGGCGCGCGTGGAACACATACGCGCCGTCCGGCACGGGCCTGGTCCTGATCGGACGGCGAGCTACCCATTACTCGCAGTCCGCAGGCCCGCGCCTACGGTGGCCGGGAGTCGTCACGCGGCTCCCGACGCCCGGAGCGTCTACCGCGGCGGCTGGGACGGGCGGCCCTCTCGGCTCTCTCCCTCTCCCATCCCGCCACCTCCTTCGCTAGCATGACTGCTTCGCAGAAGGAGGTGACTGCCTCCCACTCCCTCTCGCCCCGGACCATGGCTTGGACCAGGGCCGGGCGGGAGAGGTCGCCGCCGCTGCCGATCGCCTCTACGAGGACACGGCGGTGCTCTGCCCAAGCGGGACAGACCTCCACCGTGTGCACCACCGTGTCCTCTGGGCGATCCTCGCAGTGGTGACACCCGGGCGTTTCCTCCCGCCTGATTATGTGCAGGAACCTCCCGAAACATCCGTGTCCGGTGAGGACCTGCGTCAGGCGGTAGGTGAGGGCGCCGTGACGCCTCTCTAGCCACTCCTCAAAGAGGGGCCTTACCGCCGCTATCGCGGCGTGCCCTACAAAAAAAAAAAAAAAAAATCCTTACGGCATGATTCAGTATTCACGCGCGACGGCGCGATGGCTTATTAGCGTATTTCATGTTTAAGTTTGGTGTTTCTATATCGATTAGTATTATTCTTTTTTTATTGAATAGGTAATAATATTAACTTCTTTTAATTAGGGATGAGTGAGAGTATTATAAATGTAAGAGTGAACAAATATAATCAGAAAGCTCCGAACTGCTAAGCTATCAGGAGTTACACGTGTTATTGTGAGTCAACCATAAAAGATAGACATATGCTGTTGTGGGATATTTTTTAGATAATTTTATGTAGAACATTACCGTTATAAATGATTTCTATGTAGCTTTAACCATTAAGGCTGCACACGCGACGGAAGCTTAAACATGGAGCAACTTCTCCCGTTTTCCCAACATTTCTTTTCACTGCTCTGCTCCTATTCATTGTAGCGTGATGAAAAGTACACTATAACCTCACCAGGAGTATGAAGAATAATTGTACTAAGTTTCGTTAAGATCCGTCGAGTAGTTTTTGTTTCTATAAGGAACATAGAGACAGACAGACAGACAGACAGACAGACAGACAGACAGACAGACAGACAAAAATTTTACTGATTGCATTTTTTGAATCAGTATCGATCACTTATTACCCCCTGATAGTTATTTTGAAAATATATATCATGTACAGAATTGACCTCTCTACAGATTTATTATAAGTATAGATAGAATATTTGTTTCTTACCGTGATATTATTTGTATAATACCTAGGCTTTGCAAATAAAATTATTTTTCTAGTAAGTATTAAAAGAGGCATAACAATGGATACGGAATAAGAATGACTTGCTCAATGTAAATAAAATACTGGTAGCTGTTGTAAAAATAAACGATTAAATTAATAGCACTTTTAATCTACACTAGGACGCAAAGAAAGCGGGTCGGTAACAAAAACCTCATTAACATCCATAATATTGGAGCTAGCTTTATGAAATAAACACTGAATTATAGACAACTTTATAGTACCTAAATCAATAGGTACCACCAGTCGGAACTACCAGTTGGAACTAAAAGTCAGAATTGAAACATTTTTTTTTGCATTTCATAGCCAATTCTTGAGGAAGACTATTTTAGCATCACACAATGACCCTTAGGAGCCGACCTAAAAGAAAAAAGTCAGAAATAACGTTAAACAAAACGAAGTAATAGCGTACGCAGGCGATGCGATGCGACGGGGTGGGTCGGTGGAACAAGAAATTTCACGCGGATGAAGTCGCGGTCAGAAACTAGCAGTCTATTATACCCGAAATCTAATCTAAACTGATTGAACTATTCAATAATTTAAGGGAAAAAATAGGCAGACTGGACTTACGTCATCGTTCTTTCGTAGCGTAGACGCTGCGAAAACGCGACGCTAACGCCCAACCTAACGTCATCGCGACGTCAACACTGCACTTTCGCACAGTGCAAAGACACTCAAATGACATGTTAAATGTCCCCTACACACAGGGTATCTAACGTGTCATGTATAAGAGGGTAAGTAGATACTATACAAGTACAGAGCCTGTTCTAAACTATCACTTTGACGGTACCGAACATCATTGGTCGTAGAAGTGCCCAGTTGAGTCGATTGATATCTGATTCTGTTTCCGACACACAATTTACAGGGTACGCTTTGTACGAGTACCTTTGTTTAGGTGGGACTGATAGTAAGCATGAACTTTGGTTTTCTTGTGTGGATATTTTTGCCCAATTTAGTTCGGTTTCATCTTTCTTTACAGAAAACATGAAGAAGCTTCAAAAATATATAATTATATACCTAAAAAGGTTGACTAAATTGTCAACCTTTTTAGGTATATATTTTATAATATAACATTCGTTACTATCCCTGAAAAAACTAGATCAATGTTATCAAACAACCAAAAATACTACACACACACTATTATTTTATATTTTCTCGAAATAAATTCGCTACGCTACTAACCGTACAAAACCTTATTGAATTTCACACAAAGGAAACCGAAACGGGCCACATGACAATAAAAAGCACAATCTCTCTGAAGTAAGGATTACTTACAATAGAGACGCCTCTTTCTAAATAAGGCTTTCCATACTCCTTTAGAAGATCCAGTACAAACAAGATAATCCTCGTACGAATGTCGTAGGTACGTGACAATATAGTGGGAAAACAAATCTGCGAACCGTAGCCCTGGGAAGTCAGGACGTGCACGTTAGAAGAAGTACCCAACGCGTGGAGAATTTTTAAAAGGCATGAGGCAGAGATGTTTTCGAAATTATTCAATTTGTTCAGGTAGCAATTGAATACTATGAGCATGTTAGATTTTGGTAGTACATCAGTTCTTCAAATGCTCCATTCAGGGTAGTATTATTTTCTTTCCTCTCTCCGGTCGTGTCGGATTGCCCTCCCATCTGAATAAGAAAGTGAGAAAGTGCACCTGTGTCACACAAAGACAAAGTGCACCTGTGTACAGTACTTTGTAGGATATTGATTAGTTCGATTTAAGTGGCACAAGTGGCCCTCATTTTATTTGTAATACTTACTAATTATATAACATAAAGCTGTAATTAAAAAGTCTGGAATATGTGTCGAGGTCGACACATATTCAAAACTTTTTTAATTACACTCACACACCTGGTATAAAAATATTATGTGAATGTATGAGCGGAGAAAGTAAAGGTAGTCATTGTGGCCGTAATTAACCACTAGATATTTATAAATTTCTCAATTATTTTATTAAACTGTCACATAGAATGTATATTCAGATGTAAAGGAACTTCGGACAAAATTGTGATGAAGTTGCGAAGTATTAAAGGCATTTACCGTGAAATGGGTTGATAAAAGCTTTACATGACGTCATCGTCATCTATCTAGATTTAGGGTATTAATGGCGTAACACACTCACAATGCTAATGGTAGTAATTTTGAGAGTTCAACAATATTCACAGCGTCATTTACGTTGTCGAGTAAACGAAATTTTTCAAACATAATGACGCACTGGGTTACTAGTTTCCTTCAAAATCCTTCGGATTGTGATTGACAGCATAATCGGCCTAATATTCTCACTTCTGGGACACAGGCCTCCTCTTTTCCAGAGGGAGTAGGCTTAGTCTACTAGTTGGTAGATGTCACATGTCTTCAAATTTTTGGTTCTAGGACACGCCGGTTTCCTCACAATGTTTCCTTTACAGTTTTGAGAGTATGATGAAATTATTTACACAAAGTAAAGCGCCTGCCTGGGTGCGAACCCACTACCCACAACCCAGAGTTATTTCGGTCTGATCCCTGAACCCCCCTCCGCCCCCTCTCCCGATCCCCTGCTAGTTCGTCTGTTTTAATATCTGTCTTATGCACTATAAACTTTCTCATTCCGGTTTGATCCGCTTTTTGTTTCCACCATTACTGTGGGGTGCAGGTCATCATAATTCTAATCATACATTTATGCTTACCACAAGTTGACCCTATACTTAACGCCATAAATTTCCTACTCATTTCTGTCTATAATAACAAACAATAACCGTTTATGTGGATAAACATAAATTAATAATGAAATATTATTACACTATGTTTAACTTAAGCTAATAATATTTATAATAATTTCCGTCACCTTATACGATTGCACATTATCACGATACGCGAGCTAAGCAAGCGAAGTTGCAGGGACTCCTTACTCATACGACACTACGCCGGTACGCGAGTACGTGGGCAGAGCAAATATTCGTTAACTATTCCTTTGTCGCATCTTGTTTGTGATGAGCATGTCAAAGCTATGCTGTTGCTACGGTAACAATTTGAAATATTCTGGTACACCAAGGTAATGCGAGTCAAACTAGTATGAGTTTTTGTTGAAATTAGTTTGTAATTGTAGTTTGTAATATTTTGGAGAATGTTCAGGCTCTTTTTTGGAAAAAGCGGATCATAATACAGCGGTAGCTTTCATAATAGGCTGTCGTCATGTTTGTCTTTACGTAAATAGGTAATACATAGAGACAGAAACGTTGATATTGTATCACAATTTGTATGATTTCACCGCAATTCTCGACATAATATCTATAATCCTTCCTGACATACTCAAATGTTTGATATTAATTATATATGTCGCCGCCAAATGGTTTAATTAGCCATTCAGTTAACTGCTTATGCCTTTTAACTAAACGGCGCCGTTCAACTAGCGGCCTAAATGATATTCAGCCAACGAACTCAGTGTTTACAGCCGAACTTGTTAATAAATATACAATAAACAACTTGCCGCTTTAAGTCAATCACCAATCAATCAATCGCCAATTTAAATGGCTTGGCTAGGCAAGTAGTTAAACGTAAGCGATCCAAGTCATTTGCCTAGCTGTTTGATTGAATAATTGTATATCGGCGCCGTTTAGTTAAAAGGCTAGGCAGTCAACTGATGGCTGCGACATATACACGTTCTCACCTTTGAATGATTTTTTTTTTATGGGATATAATACTTATATATTTATAACCAGCTTCCGCCCGCGGCTTTGCCCGCGAGGTATGTCGATAAAAACTATCCTATGTCCTTCCCCGGGATGCAATCTATCTCTGTGCCAAATTTTATCGAAATCCGTTCAGTGGTTTAGGCGTGAAAAGGACATACAAACAGAGTTACTTTCGAATTTATAATATTAGTATGGATAATAATAAATTCTACACCCTACACCAGTCCCTTTACATGGGACTTAAACATAACTGTCAAAATATGCTTCGAAGAAACTTCGAAGAAACCCAAACAGAGCGTAATGTTTAAATTATGTTATCGAAAAACCTAAAAGTTTTTGATAGTAGGTACCCCAAACACTTCCAAAGACCAATTAAAACTAAGAATTAGAAACCACAAAACAAATTCACAAACTCCAAACACGCCAACATAAAGGGGTGATCTCACAAAACAAACGACCCCGAAGCGGTCATTAATAAAATTAGCTGTGTATAATAAATCCATAGTAAGTCGTAAACTACGAGTAAGTTGTTTAGATTCGCATAACTTAACTCCTGGGGATAAGGTCCAGTAAACTACTGGAGATTCTGAGAATAACAAATGTTTGGCTTTATGCTTGCATACAAAATTGTTCTCAAAACTTGTTGCATTTCAATGACAATACGAGGGTTCTGACAGAAATTCCCAATTCATTGCTTCATAGGTTTGAAAAAATCGTCTGCACAACAACGTAAATAACGCATAGAACTACGCTGGACTGTCAAAATGGTTTAATTGAAATAAATGCTTTGAGTTTGAGTTTGAATGAAATAGATACAATAGATGTCGATGGCTTTCATTTGTGTGTTATGCAATTACCACGCTGGGCCATATTAAGCAATTCTCATGAATACTACTGCGCTATTTTCAGCAACCAACATGCTTCACGAGAGAAGTAATTATTGGTGTTTTCGACTTGCAGTAAAAGTTGAACTGTAAACAACTTGGTCATGATCTTCAGCCAATAAAATCAATAAGTATAATATTATACATACATAAAGTCACGCCTCCTTCCAGGCAGAAACTATAGAACGCCAACATATACGATTCTTACCCATAATCATCCTTACATGTTCCCACTGCTGGGACACAGGGCTAATCTCTTCGAAAGGGAATGGGCTGTGAAAGATGACACATGTCATGACATTTCGATTTCCTCACTGTTTTCTTTTACCGTTATGAGAGCAGTGGTGATGAAATGATTTATACAAAAAATAACCTTACGTACTCCTAAAGTAAATAAAAAATATATAAGTAAATAAATGAAATCTCACACAATTTGATTGATGAAATAACTGAGGTATGAAGATTATATCCAGACATTCTTCCGGCTATTGAAAGGTAATTAGATCTACCCTTGAAGAGGCCTGAAGGCCTACGTGTCACCAACAAGTGAGTGCTCGATATAATTTCGGTTATACCTACCTTTAATAGCACTCCACCTACAATCACATCAGCCACTTTAAATGGGCTTCATATTGCGACCTTCAGGATAACTTCTAAGAGATTATAAGCGGCGTCGACGTGCGTTTTCTTCCTTGCTAAACTTTAAAAAATATGTACTAGATGAGTTTACAGCGGAGATGGCGCGTTTAAGGTAAAATTTTAAACGAATGTATGCACGATGAAATGACACTATTTGCACGTGAAACTAATATTGCACAACTTGTTTCGTAATGTATATTCAACTTTAAAAACGCCGTGATAAGGTTTTAATAGACATACTACAAAAGCCTGCACGCTTGACAAAAAAAAAATGATTATTAATTTTTTCATCCGAATAGATTCTCGTATTATTGGTTTTTACTTTTGAAAATCAATAGTAGCACGGAGGCTGGATTTGTGTCCAGTTGATGGCATATAGGCTAGCCCGCTGTTACATAACTGGTGAAATGTGGGTTTAATTTATTGGTACACTTCTGCCTAACCCTTTGGGGAATACAGGCGTTATGTTATGTTTATGTATGTGTAAAGAAATTAATATACTTTCTTTGGCAAGTTTCAAACAATACAATGTACAACGTAATCTGCATTCGCGATTTATTTGCCAAAAATGTAAACAAATATGAGCTTATGGAAAAATAACTTTAAAAATAAAGTTCAGTTTACGCTACAATTGCTAGTCACTCTGAGATCAACTTAATAACCATTAAAATAAAGTTGATATTAGTTTAACTTGAAATAATATTAATTTGAAACATAAGTTTAAATAGACTGTACATCACAACAATCCTCTAGTTACTTGATTCAAAATACCTCATTAGTGTTTCAACTAACCCTTATTATTTCAACTAACCCACATATCACTGCACATCCCAGAGCAATAGACTTCAACTAGTGCTTTGTTGCAAACACATCCATCCCTTACTGCCCGATATATTTATGCGACTATAAATTGATGCTGCTTCCCGAGGCTCTGCTAATGTCCTCATAGATCCATCTGTATCCAGGGAGACAAAATATCGCTCAATATGTTCACTTCGTATTTGTTCTTGAACAATAAATGTGGGACCGTTTGTAGGGCGTCTTTGTTGGGATGGTTGAATGTTTGTTTTAACTTCGCGTATGAAGTTTATATATCATTTCTACATTCGTTTAACGCTGAAGCACTAGTGAATAAAAAGTAGGTAGGTTTTAAGAGCGTTTACGACGTACGGCATTTCATACAAATTTTCAAGCCCTTGTTTTTAGAAATGAATGAACCGATTTTAATGAAACTTCATACGCATAAGCAACATGCAAAGGTCTAAAAAGTTAGTTAAGAACATTTTCGAAAAATAGTGTTACAGCCAAATTAGACCGATTTTAAATTTTCCATAGAAACAGAGATTTCCAGTTGTCTTTTTTAAATAAGACATTTCGAAAATGTGCTTTACTAACCTTTTAGACCTTTGTATCCTTATGCGTATGAAGTTTAAAATCGGTTCATTCATTTCGTAAAACAAGGGCTTGAAAGTTTTTATGAAATGCCGTACGTCGTAAACGCTCTGAACTTATGCCCAAAAACTGTAATTCGATAAGATCGAGTTAACAAAAGTTTGTGTTGACTTAGTGCATCGAACTTATATGCAAATATTAGTTTTGTTAACACCATAGCAAGAAACTTTGTTTGCCTGGCCTAAATTTGAAAATTAGTTCTTTACTATCTTTTGTCCGCGGCTTCGCCCGCGTGCTTGTCGGGAAATATCTCGAGGGAATAAAAAGTAGGTACCCTATGTGGTAACCCAGGTTAAAAATGTATTAATTCCGTAATATAACTTTATGGGTAAAGCTCCCAGTCGGAATGACTTTTTTCCGAAATCTTCAACAATCATTTTCATATTTCAGCCAATTTTCACTTTTCACCTAAACCTTCCTCATTAATCATTCCGTTCATTGATGAAAACCGTATCAAAATCCGTTCGTTTTTTGAGTTCTTCGCGTTCAGACAAACGCGGCGGAGGGACTTTGTATACCGGTATACTAATAATAAAGCTGATGAGTTTTTTTGTCTGTTTGAACACGCTAATCTCTGGAACTATCAGTCAGAAAAAGGTCGAACAATTATTTTTTGCTTTTTATCGCCCAATTCTTAATAACGCTCAAGGCTCGAGCCCCCTTAGGAGCCAGGCAAAAAGAAAAATAGTCAGAAAGCATGCTAAGTAATAACACGGATAGGCGATGCGATGTGACGGGGTGGGTCATGGGAACAAGCATTTCCACGCGGACGAAGTCGCGGGCAGAAGATATTTTAGTGTACCTAGTGATATAACAAAAAAAACGTCAATTTCATACATAGGCCGGAAGACACAAATATGTTGATCGTTGTCATTTCCTCAACTGTAAAATAATGAAGTACATTATATTAATATAATTATTATCACCCACAAGTCACAACCCAACATTATTATCTCGCCTCATATTATTTCGTACGAACGAAAACTTAGAACCCCCTTGTATTTTATTACGAATGTAAAATTTCGATAACAGTCTGTGTCGCCGCGAAACGTATCTCCGTGGTTTATAGCTCCCAGCAGACGGAACATCAGCTACTACACACAGAGTACAGTAGAACGAGCTATTGGGTATACAGGCAGCTAACTTGCAAAGTTGCAACTTCTTTGAAACAGTGTAGTAAGTGCGCTGAGTAATAAATTCTTTCACATTACTATCTCTATGAACTTAAAAACACTCATTTAAGTCACAAACTTAAAAGTTATTACCCAAACAGCGTTATAACTTTTTAAGTTTACATAAAAATGAATATTGGCAGTGTAGTGGAAAGATGAATATTTGCGTCGTCATATTTTTCCTGCTAAGACCAAAACTATTAAACAAATAATAAAGCTGAAGAGTTTTTTTATTTGTTTGTTTAATCTAATCTAAGTGGGATTTGAAAGATTATTTTTGCATTTGATAGTCCAATTCTTGAAGAAGACTTATAGGTTATTTGTTATAACGCTACGACCCATAAGAGCTGTGCAAAAGGAAAAAAAGTCAGAAGGAACACAAACCGAAAACGAAGTAATAGCATGGGCAGGCGATGCGATGCCACGGGGAGCTAGGAACAAATAACTTTGTTTGACTGTACATAATATTTTTGTTTCACAAACTTCTTAGACAGAAATAATAACAAAAACCTTGACTGAGCTCAGATTAATCTGACAAAGATATTTTCTTCACGAAAATGTCTTGATCTTTTGTAAATAAAACAATCTGGGAGTTATTCGGTACATGTATAACGTAGGGTTTTGTTTGAGTAGAGGATCGAATTTTATTGCTTTCACTACTATTTGTCTGTCTCAAGGAACATGTAAATACCTATACAATACCATTTCGTAGAATTCCTGGAAAAGCTTGGGATTATCTTTAGGGGTGGTGTCGTAGGATTCTTTAGTGTAATGTATTCAAAAGCACGACTCTAATAAATATTTTAGATGAAATGCTTTTATCTGGTAAATTCCTATACCTACTCGTATTAGCAGTTTTTATTTTTAGCTAGCAATTTTTTAGCTAATGGATAACGCATAGTCAGCCTATAATGTTCCCACTGCTGGGACACAGACCCCAGGACCCCAGCCGTTAGATTCCGTTAGAATCTCACCGTGAGAAGTAAGGTGAAGTGAGCTGTCATTCCATCTGATAATTTTAAAATTCCACTATAAGCTCACTTCAAATGAGTTATCACGGTGAGATTTTTACAGAATAGCACTACTGGAGCGACTCTAGGTGAGAGGGAGTGCGCACCACGCGGGCCCGGTGCAGGTTGGTAGATGTCCCCATGCTCTCACTCACTCTCACTGCTCTTTTTAATTATTTGGCTTTATTTACATGAGGAACCATAATAAAATAACACTAATACTCGTATTATAAAGGCGAATGTTTGTGAGTGTGATTTATATGTTTGTTACTTCTTCACGCCCAAACGGCTGAACGGATTTGAATGAAATTTGGCACACATATAGTTCATAACTAGGATTAATACAAAGGATACCCACACTTATTTATTTATTAAAACTTTATACACAAGTAAAAGAAATACTATACAAAGGCGGACTAAATGCCTGAGGCATACTAATCGGGACTTAGACTTATCCGGGTAAAATCGAGGGGCGCTGCTAGTAAACAACAAATTGAAGTACAAGCTACATAGGTACTTATAATATTGTTTCATTCATAACTAACGTTCGTTCCATTTTCGTAGCATTACGCAAATAGCTAGGCACACGCGCGTTTATTAAATTGTATCACTTACTGCGACTACATTCGTATTCATGTGGTCTACGAGGAGCTCTTCACCTGGTACCGAACCGTGCAGCTCTGTACTAAGACTATAGAAAGAATGGGAGATGTGGTATTATGCCGCACGGACAAACTACCTTCTTGAGTTATCATCATCTGTCCAGCCTTTCCCTAACTATGTTAGGGTCGGCTTCCAATCTAACCAGATGTAGTTCATTTCCCTGATTAGTAGGACCGTAGGACCTTTGCCGCAGCGGTAGCGGTATAGAAATGCATCATAATAAAATTAATGTAGCGTAAAAAAAAACAAACATTGTAGCAGTGCAGTGGTGGCAAAGAGGTAACGACATACGGGTCGTGCATTCGAACTTCGGCAGGCGCTTTACTTTGTGTAAATAATTTCATCACCGCTTCTCTCAAAACGGTGAAGGAAAACATCGTGAAACCGGCATGTCCTTGAACCAAAGATTCGAAGACAGGTGACATCCACCACCTCGCACTGGACCTGCGTAATAGATTGCAGGCCTGTGAATATTATAGGCTCATTATGGAAAAAAACATACTACATTTTCATCTAGGCGGAGTTTTAAATCAGTGTGCACTTGGTCTAGATACGCACATATCACAAGAGAACATTTTGTTTTCTTAATCTATAGCACTCTTTACAAAAGGACAAGAAACTGCTCCAAACAACACATATACAGGATGTGGCGTAAATAGTGGTCTACCGTTAAGGATTCGAAATACCACATAAAACATATTACAGTTTTAACCATTTTAGTAGTGCATTTTTGTTTATAAAAATCGCTCTTGATTTTGCATAATTGAAATAGAGAAGAACTAAGTTTTTCTTCAAAAACTCTAAATTTACATAAAAAAACATAATTTTACACGATAGCTCTAGTATTCAGCAGTAATTAACAGAAATCAAAATGAAAAAACTATGGTTTTTGTTGCAACTACAACCAAATTTGTAACAAAAGGTAGATTATTTCGTAAATAAAAAACAAAAAAGTATATATTTTCAAAACCCTTGGGTAAAAATGGTTAAGATTGTAATATCTTATAGTAAATTATCTGATAATATATCGAATCCTAAACGGTGGACTACTACTTACGCCACACCCTGTACCTATACATTGTTGAAGTCATTAATTGTCACAAGCCATTATCTTTCATGTCGCATCTCTTTTGTTTCTGTGATCTATGTACCCAGACATGTATCTCAGGCACATGGACAAAGGAAGCAAGTATTGTTTGTGAACCTGATGAAGTTGGTGCAAATATGATTATATCTTGTGGGATTGTGCAAGGGTATGACGAGTGGTGGAAAATTGTGCAGTTTGTTATTGAAGACGAAATAACAGTTTCAGTTATTGTGAAAAGTCTAAAAAATACAAACTTGCAAGCCCTTATTTTTCGAAATGAATGAACCGATTTGAATGAAACTATGAAGTTTCTTAAAAATCGGTACATTCATTTTCATACGCATAAGGAGGATACAAAGGTCTAAAAAGTTACTTAGGAACATTATCGAAATGTATTATAAAAAAAAAAAAACTGGAAATCTGTTTCTATGGAAACTTTAAAATCGGTCTAATTTGGCTGTAACACTATTTTTCGAAAATGTTCTTAAGTAACTTTTTAGAACAAGGGCTTGAAAGTTTGTATGAAATTCCATACGGCGTAAACGCTCTTAAGGTCTAATCAAATGTCGTTTCCAATTGTTTCTAATTCAAGTTAAACAAATATCAACTTTATTTTAGTGGTAATTTATTTCAGAGTGACTACCACTATTTAAAAATGTATACATATTTTGAAGTTGTAGCGTAAACTGAACTTTATTGTGTAGGAATAAAAGTTTTTAGTTTTAGATTTTGTTTGCTTATTTTGATCCCAAATAACATTGGTTTGATTTTATTTTTTAACATTGTAGTAGATATATTAAGCAAATAATAATTAATAGGTACTTAACTAATTAATAAAAAAAACAAATTTAAATCCTAACTTAACTAAAACTATACAGAAACTAAAATATAGCGTCGAAAAATTCATCCGCATCGCTGACGATTGGTAATGTACCCAAGAGACTGGCAGCATTACCACGTTGTATGGCAACGCTTAGCCTTTGGCCAAGGTAAAAGCCAGCCCTTGGATCACGGGAAGTGCCAACCAGCTGTTTCGAAATTTCTTTAAAAACATTGAGATCAAAAACTCATCTTTCCGATAAAAACGAGAACAAGCGTGTATTGCTTACGCAAACCCATTATGTATGGATTAAATTATTACTAGGTCACGGCGGATTCGTCGAATGTGATGTAGCAGCTACAGGGTAATAATGCATGGAATAAAATATGATAATTTTTCGCAGAGTTTCGTGAAAAAATGTGCATTTAACACAATTTATAGGCACCACCGTACCCAGAATGAAACTTGTTAGAAATTGTGTGTTTCCAAAGAGACTAGATTTTTTTTAAACAAGAAATTTTACGCAATGTATCGAAGATAAAGATGTCTGTGACTCTCATACATCGTGATTTTAGCTAAATATTTACAAACTCGCAGAAAGCCAACTCAAGACGCTCTAAACAATACCCATCACATCTCATACGTCCAAAATCCTCATACAATCGAAACCAATCTCCTACGCGCCCATACATCACAAATCTGCTCGGCCAGCACCCCACATTTCTCCCGTGTCGCGTTCATCACATAAATAACTTGCTTAACAGTACTGAAACAAAGGAACATTGTTTATACCCGAAGAGCTCCGACAGCCTCCGAGAGATTCCGAGAGCGTCCGATAGCCTCCGATGGATGCCGAAGAGTCCCGATGGGCCAATAAAAGAGCCTATTCTAGCCACAATACCCAATTCCCAATAGAAGTAAATACCTCTCGTTGGTACTCCAAATGAGTATTTATTCGTATTGCTATTTAGTCGTTAGACCGTAATGGCCTGTTGTGCCATTATCGAAAACCTGGGAGATGGGATTAGATTTTTGAAGTATTATGAAAGTATATAGATGAGATTGAGGCTGGATAGAATCTTGTTTATGTTCTACTGGTACCTAGTTAACGCTTGTTTTAAGTAGGTAAAGATTATTTGGGTAAACTTGTCTATTTAGTTCCTTTTCTTCACATTTAAATCTTACCGTAATCGTTATTTTACAGGACCTAAACGGAAAAAAACGCACGTTTTATAATGCCTAAAAGTATATGACCGACTACAGTAAACAAAATCAGAAAAATATATGATATTATCTAGGATATATGCTAGTTAGATAGTGTGTTGAAAACTAATTTAAAGTAATACCACCTGATGTAAATTATGAACATCTGTGTTACTGTATTTTGTATATTACTGTTAATTGGACATCTTATCGACATCTGACTACTATTTCTGAAACTATTACTATTTGAATTGTAATTTGTTGACTCAATTTATGTTACCTACTATGACTACAAACTCAGCAGCAAACCAACATTATTTTGCATCGCCCTGACTGGGTTCATGCACAAAAACCGACAGTAATTATTCAGTAAAATATGTGATATATATGAGAGCAAATAAATAAATAAATAATACGATAGAAAAAAATTATGAAGATACCTCTAAAAACTTCCTTTTCACATTAAAAACCATACTAATGAATATACATAAAATCATCCTGATTTTTTGTCAGATTATAGGTACTACAAGCAACGTACTACTGTGACCACTACTGTGTCCAAATAAACTTTATTCTTTCTTTCTTTCTTTACTAAAGCACTAGTGTTTTCATTTTTAGTCCAAACAATAGATTTTTTGTAAATAGATACTTGGTTCATATTTTGCAATAAATTACCAGCGTTTTGTCATCGCGTTTCTCTTTCTTTTCTGTGCAGTCCGACAGTGACCGCGCTTTAGGTCATGTAAGTAGTCCCCACAAGGTAATCTGTGTCTTTTTACTTTCGCTTAGAAAACTTTTATTAGCAAAGGGAAGCCATATTATTTCCTACTGTCCGTCCGTCTGTCTCTGTGTCACAGCCATTTGACTCAGACACCATTTAGTTAGACCATAAAAAAATATTGTTCAGTGCTTGCAAACTCGCGAATGCGCAGAACTCAATCGATCATAAACAACGTCAATAAACCAACTTATTTTATTTAAAGAGAATTCAGACCCGAACTTTATCAAACATTTATAAGCAAAACTTCTAATTAAACCGACTCAATAACTGTTCTGAGGTTTCAACCGGTCCCAAGAGAATCGATTCGATGAAAATGATCGAACATTACAGTACAGCCCCTCAATTACGCAAAAGCTTGTTCAGGCTACATTTAAATCCTTAATGAAATATATTGTGTGGCACGGAATAAAGTTTCTATAGAAGCTTCGGTACTATTAATTGATTTATTGAATAGTTCTGTTATTTATTATTATGTAATTGTTATTTTAGCTTTACTGAGACACCAACTATGCCCTCGACTTTGTCCGGATGAAGAGTAAAAGATATCATCATCAAAGTACGGTACTCTTTGATGTCCTTATAAAAAAAAATCCACGACACTGGTTATACGTGGGTTGTTTAATAAGTATCTGTGTTAGTTATGAAAGCGCAAGTTTTTCTAAATTTTTAGGTTCCGTATCCAAAGGGTAAAAACGGGATCCTATTACTAAGACTCAGCTTTCCGTCTGTCTGTCTGTCACCAGGCTGTATCTCATGAACTGTGATAGCTAAAAAAAATTCACAGAATGTGTATTTCTGTTGCCGCTATTACAACAAATACTAAAAACAGAATAAAATAAATATTTGAGGGGGCTCCCATACAACAAACGTGATTTGCCGTTATTTTATACATAGTGTTTAATATTGAATGGTGGTACGGAACCCTTCGTGTGCGAGTCCAACTCGCACTTGGCCGGTTTTTTTAAACACGTAATCTCCTCCAAGGTCTATACACTTTTCCGAACGTTTCTGCCATTTCTGTAACCCATTCAAAAAATACAACCAGTCAAAGTCTTCAAAATGTTTTTATCCTGGAGAATAAAAACTTTTTTACCAAAAAAACAACCGACTTAAAAAAAAAAAACACTAGAAAGTGCTATATATGCTTTTTTTATGTTATAGGAAAAAAAACTTAAATGATAAATTAATTTGGAGTTGAAATTTATTATTAATATTGACATTTAATAATTTTTGAGATTTTCAATTATTCTGACTTACTTAGATTATTATTATTATTATTTTGACATTTATAACTAAATAATTCATCATTTAAATCTGACATCACTCAATTTTTTTTTATATAATATTACTTAGTTGTTATAATTTATTATGATACTTTAATTATGTATGATTTTCAAACTTTTCTTTTTTTATTTTGCAATTTAAATTTGTAATATTGAGCTAAATGCACACCATATTTGTACGCCTCTTGGCATAGCGTTCTGTTCACCAAACTCAAGATCTGTATTTCTTTACCTGTGTTAACAAATAAAAGTGATTTGATTTGCTAAATAACTTTAATTTCGAAAGTCGGTGTCGTTATTTCTGCATTTTCGTTTATCGATACCGACTTCCGAAATTAAAGTTATTTAGCACTTTGTAGTGTTTTTTTTTTGGAAGCCGTTTTTTTTTTTTGTATAAAAGTTTTTATTTTTTACTTTTTAGTGGGAGAGTTTGTAATTTATCTATGTTACAATAGCCTAATGACAACTGCTCCTGCTGCACCTTTTACAAAATATTGCTTTTGAATTTTTAGATTTTTGTTGTTTTTTTAAAAACCGCTTGTCAGGTTTCGAAAAAAAATTCATGGGACCATTTGGGTATACTTCCCAAATGGTCCCATGAATTTTTTTTCGAACAAAAAAATAACTTTTCAAATCGGTTGGCAAGCGAAGGAGTTAGGCGTGAACAAGCATAAAAAAAATACAAACATCCGAATTGAGAACCTCCTCCTTTTTTTGAAGTCGGTTAAAAACAAGAAGTCACAGGAAGCTAGGTCAGGCGAGCATTTTCTCGAGCATTTCTATGTAATGTAACGTTCTTACGAATGGTACAATACAGGCAAAAGCATTTTCATGTAATGTAACGTGTCTCCGAATGCTCGACGCTGCGTTCGACGCAATGCTCACGGCGAATGAGCACTTAAATACCTGTATGTTCTTTCTACCTTGCGTTCATTGTTGAAATGTCTGTCGTGTCTTTCCTCGTTAAAATGCACTGAGACCGTGTTAAAATGTTACACCAATACGCGCGTTGATTACTACAATCAGGTTGTAACAAAACATCGAGCGTCGTGTTCGAAGTGCGGTTCGATAAAATTTAGAAACGGGAGGGCGATGTTCTGTTACATGTATTATGTAACAGAACATCGCCCAGTATGTATCTAGTCCAGCGGTCTAAATAAGATCTTATGATTTGGAACTATTTTTATTACGCGCCAAAACTGAAATCAGTGCCATCCGCGAAAGCCCTGGCCCATAAAATTACTCCGCAGGCGCTAACGTAATGACTTGAACTTTTTGCTAATTACAAATAATAATATGTAGTAAATATTTGTGTTTTTTTTTTTTCATTTTGTACCTATTGACCTACCGATATAGGTAGGTACACACGGCTACACATCAAGTTATACATAACCACTATAAGCTGACTTCTGGTTGTACGAAAAACCTATACAATGCGAGGTCAGCTAAAACTGGAATTGTATAGCTTGATGTGTAGCCGTGTGTACACAAAAATATGAACAAGTGCGGCCCGCCTTTATTTCATTTTGCCACCATGTGGCCCGTGCCTGACAAAAGGTTGCCGACCGCTGCCCTAGTCTATACTCATCTGATGGCGAATGGTCCCCATAGTTAGCACCCAACTTCACTTATTATTTGTTTGCTTGTTATTCCGATTTATTCCGGTCTGATCCCCTGAGTCCCCTCCTCCACCCCCCCCCCTTCCTCGATCCCCTGCTAGTTCTTCTTCTGTTTTGAAATCTTTCCTATCCACATTTATCTAGGTTTCTCTTTAAGACAGGTAAGTACAGTCAAGAGAAAATAAACGTTTCATATTTTACAAAATTAAAAAACTTTTTTTTTAATGTCCTCCATGTGTGCTCGATGAGATTGAGGCCACAGCAATACTCGAAAAGTGAATAACGGATCGATACTGCTCTTTTTCCATTTTATCAAGAAACATGAAACACGTATGATCGAATTGACGGACTGTAAATGAAAAAAGGTTACATGCTCTGTTAACTAACCTTTTTATCAGTCTGTAGTGTGGTGTCGTTTGACAGGTGACAGTATATGGCGGGAATGTCAGCTTCTCTTAACAATGTCATCTGTCGTCAAACACGGGTACTTACCTACTGATCGACCCAGGTACAGCCACCGTTTTTGGACATCACAATCAATAATTAAACTTTGCCTTGGTCCTTTCACTACTGAACGACGCCTTTCGAAATTTTCTGGTCTTTTTTTTTGTGATGCTTTTGAGCTCAATTATCTCTTCACGTAACCTATAAATTAGTCAACTTTGGTACTTTAAACCTACTATTGAAATACCAAATCCTTAGTAAATAATACGCAATGGAGTACAAGTACCTACAAGTTATAAGCCAATTCACTTAGCGATACGAAAGTTCGGTCGGAATCGGAACCTTTCTTTTGGGAGAATTCTCAAACATTGGCATTCCCAGACTTCGTTGGACCGAGACCATCCCTGGAACTGACATATCTATTAAGTACTCGTAAGTACTAGGAATTTTAATGTTTTACGAACTTGTTTTTGATGTTACTTTGCATATAGTTTCTGTTCTAGCACAATAAACTTTAAAAAGTGAATTCAGGGATAGATCATTGTTTGAAGTTAATCAAGCAAGGTATAAAATACACGTTCGAGCGATACAGTCCTTAAATCTTCACAAAGAAATCCAAACTTGTTTCAACAACTTTTAATCTGAGGCCAATCGTTAATACTCTTTGATTCATTAATTTATCTGTCATTGCTTAATTTTTTATTCTACGAGTACTTATAACCTATTGTGATACAGGCATTTTATTCTAGATGCATCGTCTTCACGAGTAATTTTATGAAGTATTGTAATACATTCTAGAAGAGTAACGGTGGAGTCTCATGCTCATTCTTCTACATACGAAACTACCTTTTGGAAGGGGCGACAAGAATCAATTCTATTTTATTGTTAATTTTGATGTTCAAAAGTGCCTTTTATGACTATTTGTAAAAAATGCTTTGACTTTGATCTTCCCCTTCCCTAAACAACTCTATAACGAGAGAAAAGAAAGACGCTCACTAAAATATTCTTCAAAGTAACCAGAGGGGCAATTCTCGTAATTTTAAGAACGTTCGCAGTCTGATCTCGGTCTCAATCTGTCAAAAATACCTCTAATTTCCCTACATTTTGACAAGTTTTTGACATTTGTTTGTCGCTGAGATGAGACTGCGACTAGATTTTGAACATTTTAAATTACGAGAATTGGCCTTCAGTTTTCAACATAAACACAATAGTTATGAATTATAAATGACCCAACAATATAAGAAAATATTTTCTTAAAAAATGTCTGACACAAATAAGAAATACAATCTTCATTTCGATTGGAAACGGCCTCCAATTTTCCATTGACCTACATATAGATAGAATCCATTAAGCACACACTTTGCTGAAATGAAAACTGAACGCTTAGAAACACGGTAAACACTACAAAGGTAGGCACTAAGCGAACAAGCGATAACAATATCCTTTATATCAACGAACGTCTTACACAAAAGGTTTGCGACGAGCACAGAGCCACAGACATACCTACAGAATAACACAGAAGGTCGGCCATACATTGAGCAAAACGCACGCACACATAGGCATACTTCATGTACAGCGAGTGCAAGCGCATTCGCGGCTGTTCGCACGGCCGTAATAATATCGCGGCGGGATTTTATAGTGCACTGGATTTTCAACTCTTGCTGTAGAGCCGAGAATTGAGAATCCAACTGAGCGCATCCCAGTGCGCCAAAATAACACACTGTTGGATTTTCAATTATCGACGCACTAGCAGTGCGTTGAAAATCCAGTGCGCGAAAAAATTCGACATTCGCTTGCAGTTAGGACATACGGATAGGCCGAGATCACCATATGTATGCGTGCGCTTGTTTTTGGTCTTTGTATGAAGCCAACCTTCTGTAATACTATGTGACAGACGTGCCGAACGATTCTTTGAAACTGACAATGTGGACCATGTCAACAGTTATTTTCGAGGAACGTTTAAACATACCGAGTAGATTGCTTTTGTTGAATAATTTAGTTTTCCCTTCAAACTCGACGCTCTGGGAGTTTGATAGAACTTTTGGGAAACGCTTAAGTGCCTTGATAACTTTGTACGTATAACCGTAATCTAATTCGAATGTTACAAAACATAAGCAGGATCACTTGATTAAGAATTTGTTACATGACTTTCGTATAAATGTAAACGTTAAAACTTGCACGTTATTCTCGTTAAAGTCTTATCCTGGCAGTATTAGCAAACCAGCTAGGCTGATGACCAACAGACTGTTTTTGGTATTCTTTTTAGAGTTTTAACGTTGGGAGAGCACATCTCGAATTCGAAAACCTTATCGGAATTAGCGATAATTTTTTCCCTCTTCAGGCCCTTTGTACACGGTACGGTTTCTTTGCGGTCATCACCATCGTCATCCACACCCCGACTTCCCACTGCTGGGCATAGGCCTCTATTTTCTTGCGCCAAATTTTGCGCTCCTGTGTTCCTCCTCATCCAGGTTTTGTCGTCTGTCCATCTCGCCGCCGGACGACCGATATCTCGTCTTCCAGTCCTTGGACGCCACTCTGTCACCTATCAACACTGCGTCTTTCCAGGTGTTCTGCCCAACTCCATTTGAATTCCTTATTACCGATATCGAATACCTTCATACGTCTTTACGGTACGGCGTAAATACCACGCCGTAGAAAAAACGTGTCTATCAACAAGCTTCCAAAATGATCCATAAAACAATGATGACCATGCCTACACACACGGCGAATAAACCGTAGTTTTTAACTTGAGTGTTCAAGGGCCATATATGAAAAAAAAAGTTTAAAGTCTGACTACAATTTCTATATTAGTAAAGGCAATCAATTAAAAGCAGTAACCTAAAAAATGTCACTGATGCTGCAATCAACGTGGCACAAACAACATAAGAATAAAAAAAGAACGACGAGTTAGAGTAATTTAGAAAAGAAGAAGATTAAAAGCATATATAATTTAACAACCAAAACTTGTCTCAAGAGCCAAACAAAACTTAGCCCCAAATTGACCTAGAAACTTCCAACAACATCTTGTGAACAAAACTTTCAAGTGTTACTCGTGTTGAATAGTTAAACACAACATTTCACCCTTCACCAACTATGATGAATCCTGATTTGAAAGCTAGTATTGCGGTCAAACTTCAGCCTAGTTAATTAGACAAATGGAAAACATCAAGACAATCTGTGAAGTGTCTGTGGTTACAAAGTGGTACGCAGTTCACACTCCCTCCAAGCTCTCGCATTTATGATTGGATTTATTGCGCATTTTCCGCGCTTAATCAAGGAGCTGTTTTGCTACATAATTAGCCTACCTCGTACAGAGGAGAGAGTTTAATTATATGTCTGGGAATAAATTCCTTATTTCTGGAAAGCCTTTAAACTTAGGAAATAATAATATTGAAACAATTATTAATGATATTCCTTGCGCGTTGTTTGATGCGAGGGGTCCGTGGCTAAATAATAACAGCCACACAAGTCGATCGATCAGGTTAAGCTACGCTTGCCGCCGTTGGTCTGTGGATGGGTGACCATCTTTACATATCGAGACCCCTCCGTGCCTCGGAAAGCCGATGGTCCCGGCTGTCATTAGTGGATCTTTGACAGTCGTTATGGGTAGTCAGAAGCCCGAAAGTCTGACAACCAGTCTTACCAAGAGGTATCGTATTAAGCAATAACTGGGTTGTGGAGGTCAGATAGGCAGCCGCTCCATGTGAAATATTGGTATTCAGCTGCATCCGGTTAGACTGAAAGCCGGGAAAAGGCTAGGCAGATGATGATTCCTTTTTTTAAGCCTCGTTGGCCTAGTGGTCAAAAGAACTGCTACTGAGCATGAGATCGATTCCCGAGTTGGGCAAAGTGTTATCGGGTTTTTGTATCTCGAATTTCTCAGTAGCAGTCCGGATTCTGGATTTGTTACCGGTTAATGGCAATAGGCTCGCCCCCGATTATAGGCCGACCGCTTAACTGAGACGTTGCCTGAGGTAGCAGCAGGGGTGGGGGGGAGGGGTGAAAAACTCCTTTCTTCACACCACCTTTTTGCTCTTCCCCTTCAAACACAAACAAGTAAACATCCAACAGACATCAGACTATATAAGCAAGTCAAAGTTGCACGTAATTCCAGTACGTCAGACCTGCGTCAAGCCGTAATTACGATTTAGCACCTCGGTTGGACAACACAGAAACAAATCAACGTCAGCCCGCTATGAACGCTGATAGGAATGTGGTTGATGAATGTGAGCTTAATTTGCTCTTACTGATTGTTTTTTCCTTAGGAATACGTGTTGAGAGTTTGATACGTGGTTGTAGTTGCTTGTATGTTTGTATTTGTGTTGTGTGAAGGTCATTTACTATTTGGCTCGTCTTGTATGCTGTCTAAATTGAGTTGTTCGTAAGTAATAATGTTGTTGGACAGTTAAGCTCTTTCAACATCGTCAACATTCGTCTGCTAAGTACTTTGCTTGCTAATTATGTCAATATCGGTATTAAATTGAGGTTGGCATTGGTTTGCATTGAACTGCCCCGTTGGTCTCGTGGTCGTAAACGGGACTGCTGAGCATGGGGTCCTGGGTTCGATTTCCGGGTCGGGCAAAGTGTGAAGCCGCCGTGCCTCAGATAGCACGTAAAGCCGTTGGTCCTGCGCCTGATCTCTCCCCGGTCGTATCGGATTGCCGTCCCATTGGACTATGAGAGCAAAGGAATAGAGAGTGCAGATGAGTTCGGGCGCACACTTGTGCCCTATAATATCTCTCTGTTGAGATTAGTCATCGTGACCGAAATCGGTCGGGAGTATATTTTTATTTACTTTGGAGCGGTTAACAGCAGGTCAATGTTTACCAGCGTACGGGCTAATACTGTTACCTAAATCTATATACCATAAATTAAAAATGAAATAACAAAATGCATAGTGACAAACCAGACTCGACTGGATTGCGTATTAAAAACGGCCACCGGTTAACTAGCTTCCGTCCTTTTGGAATTAAAGCAAAAAATCTCGTCACATTGTCAAACATCATTTAACCCGAGAGTAGAAGGCTGGAACTAACGCTGAAATATGTTTAATGTCAGCCCGAGACTTATTAAATCTTCTTGCTAAGTACGACATTTTCACACGGAAAAACTGGTACAAAAAACGTAATTATATGCATAACGCTGCCCTGTAAATTGCATTCTCTTGTTTTCAGCAAAGAGTACAATTACCGAGTTAAAGACGCCCTAAAAGATATTTATTGTACGATTTCGTGTTGGTGGGGTAACGATGTAAACTGGGGGTGAATTTTTAATGGGTATTTCGTTACGTTGTTAATTTAAATATTTGGCTTAATTCAAAGAATAGCCGTCTTTATGAAGTGAGAACGATTACGAATGACGCAATTACTCTCATATGACGCTTCCTGTACGGATATAATGTTTACGTATTTAAATGAAATAATTTCGGGTTGTGTGAAAATAACATGTTCATTAACAGCTGTATTAAAATTAGTGTATTTTGTATAAATTACAATTTCGTTCATTTCATTAACAGCTGTATTAAAATTAGTGTATTTTGTATAAATTACAATTTCGTTCATTTCATTAACAGCTGTATTAAAATTAGTGTATTTTGTATAAATTACAATTTCGTTCATTTCATTAACAGCTGTATTAAAATTAGTGTATTTTGTATAAATTACAATTTCGTTCATTTCCTGACGTTTTATTTACATATTATTTGGATATTTACCTTCTTAGAGAAGATACGTTTTATATCAAAATCTACGGATATGGATACTTACCGTACGCGTATTGTATCTCTCTATTTTAAAATCCTTCCAAAGATTGTCTTTAAAAGATGGGACCGCTTTTTGCGATAAGATCGCCTGTTGTGTCACTCTTTGTAAATTTTCTACATTTATATCTGTAATTTATATGGTGTACATAATAAAGAGTATTCTATTCTTAACAATACAAAATGGTTTTTAAGTTGCAAATAATATCATTTTTAGATATCTTGAACTATTGTGGCAATTGCAATGAGTCTGTAAATTATTACGTTAGGTATGCCAACATGGAACTAATATAGCTTAGCTCTTAATAAAGGGTGTCATATCCGTTTCTAGAAGACGCAACAAGATTAACGTCATTTGATAAAAACCCCAGCCTGGGTCCTGTTTGCAACGTCACTTATGTACGGTCAGTAACCCTACCTATATTACCTATATTCATGAAACCTATTAAGTTATATGAGTTTTATTCGTAAACTAGGTGACTCGACAGACGTTGTCCTGTTCGAATAAATACAAAAATCCCATAGAGAAAAAGCACTTTCAGTTATTCCAGATTTTTCCATTTTCTCGGCAAGTATTTAAGTTTTTCTTTCCCTAACCGGATTTTTCCTTATGTTTATTTTTGGAACGAAGTTCTTTAACGGAGCTTGCGATAGAAGTAAACTTGGAAAAATCGCCACGTAATAAAAAAGCGTTATGCCACCTCCATGCGACTTTTTATTACATAGAATAGAAAGAGTCAGAGAGAGAGATAGTTTTCATGGTTTTCAAGGGCGCTGAAGCCAATAGTGTAGTGAGGTCAAAATGAAAATCCAAGATTGTGGCTACATAAATTTTCGAATTTTTCGCCATGGGTTGGAGCTGAAGCCGATAGTGAGATCAAAATCCAAGTCGGCGGCAGCGAATAATTTAAAATTTTCGCAGCCGCCATCTTGGATTTCCATTTTGAACTTCATACCTGCTGGGGTCCCCAAGCCCCACACGTTTTTTTTAAACAGCCAAATATGTCCAGCCATTTTCAAGTGATGAAATTAATAACGAACAGCATTTCATTTATATAAATCTCTTCTGGAACTTTGAACACTGTCCACAATTATTAATATCAATAATAATTTTCTACATCGGGCACATACTGTAGGTACATACTTACTGTTAAATATTACAAGTGTCTAGGTAACTTTCATAAAATAAAATTACACAAGTAATTAAATTGGATTTCCCACAATACAGTACGTGATATTTTCAAAAACTTTATCGCGGTGTTGGGTAAAACTCGTTTCCAACATAATTTATTTTCACAGTTGTTTTGCCTTGGGGAACGAACAGGGATGACTTTTTGGTAGCAACACCAGCTATGTCTATATTATCATTACGTTATTGCAGAGACCGTTTTTTCTAGAAGATTTGTACTAAATACCTACCTAAATATATAATCTTGCCCCCCTTTCCCCCTTTGTCTTCACCCCTGTCGACCCGGGAGAGATCAAAAGGATTATCCTATCCATCAAATCCAAAGCCGTTGGTTGTGATAACATCAGTCGACACATGATCGTGACAGCGGTTGATCAGCTCCTTCCTGCAATCTCCCATATAGTTAATTTCTCCCTTTTCTCTGGTGTTTTCCCTTCTCTGTGGCGGAAAGCCCATGTTCGACCACTACCTAAAATCCCTAATCCCATTCTTCTGAGTCACTTTCGTCCAATTTCCATCCTTCCCTTTTTATCCAAAGTACTCGAGGCCTGTGTACATAAACAATTCTCCACCTTCATTCACAAAAACTCCCTCATCAGTCCGTTCCAATCCGGGTTCAGGCCCGGGCATAGTACCGTTTCTGCTCTCCTTAAAGTGACTGACGATATAAGGCGAGGAATGGAAGACACTAAAGTCACGGCTTTAGTGTTGATCGATTTTTCAAATGCCTTCAATACCGTCAGTCACGAAGTCCTTTTGTCCATCCTCTCCTATCGCATGGTCTCTCACGAGGTTCTGGAATGGTTTTCTTCCTATCTTCGGGGGCGCCAGCAATCAGTTCTTTCTGGTGACTCTAACTCCAGCTGGTGTGATGTTGAATCTGGCGTCCCTCAAGGCGGCATTTTATCTCCACTTTTGTTCTCTATCTTTATTGATCTCATAACTTCCGAGCTTCAGTGTGCGTATCATCTTTACGCTGACGACTTACAGCTCTACTGTCAGGCAGGTGTTGACAGCTTATCCGATGCAGTCGAGGAGCTAAATCGGGATTTACGTGTTGTCAAAAACTGGTCTGATCGTTTTGGGGTGGCGGTTAACCCAACCAAGTGTCAGGCTATCATTATAGGGAGCCCCCTTAGCTTGAGGAGGCTGAATGGTTTAACGGTGCCACCGGTTACGTTTGACGGCACAGTGATTCCGTTTAGCTCTGACGTCAAGGATCTGGGTTTGCACGTTGACACTTGCCTCGACTGGCGTAAGCAGGTCGCGATTGTGAGCAAGAGGGTCACTGGGACGTTGCGGTCGAATAGGAAAAATATTCTCCCAACACACATTAAGGCAATGCTTGTACAGTCCCTTATCTTCCCTATAATTGACTATGGTGATGTGTGCTACTATGACCTGAATGCAGATCTCCTCAATAAACTTGACCGACTTCTTAATAGCTGCATTCGATTCGTTTTCAATCTCCGTAAGTATGATCATGTATCCGCACATCGGTTGCTTTTAAAGTGGTTACCTATTCGGCAGCGCAGAGCATTGAGGGCTTTGACAACCCTGTTTTCTCTCCTTCACAAACCTACTTCTCCTTCTTATCTGACTTCTCTTTGTCAATATTTATGCTCTGCACACAGCAAGAATCTTCGGTCCGAAAATAATCGTCTTCTTCGTTGTCCATCTCATCGCTCTGGTTTTATAAAGTCTTCTTTCTTTGTCCAGGTCGTTTTCCTTTGGAATGCGCTCCCTCAGAATATCAGGACGGTAACCAATCAGTTCACATTTAAAGTGAAAGCTCGAGAACACATACACAAGAAGTTGGCAGATTCGTCTCAGATTTAAGTTGTTGTAGGTTTTCTTGTTTATCTTTCATATATTTTTCTGTTTTCTATTTTGTTGTATGTATGTATATATGTATTTATTCTTATAATTTAGGTATAAATATTTAGTTGTTTTCTGTTTTTGCACCTACTGTGTATTGTCTCTGCATCACCCTAAGGTAGACTGGTAGAAAATGCCCAAGGCATTAAGTCCGCCTTTGTACAGTTTTTTTACTTGTGCATAAAGTTTTAATAAATAAATAAATAAATAAATAAATAAAATAATCTATACCAGGAATGGCGAACCAATGGCACGCGTACCTTTGGTGGCGCACGACAAAATAATTTAGACACGGCATTAATTAAGAAATTCACGTGCATATATCACAGTAACAAACATATAAATCTGAAGACCAATTCCCGTAATGATTTTCCCGTAGAGACCCGTAGAAATTTTAACGATTTTAACGTTCAAAATCTAGTCGCAATCTCATCTCAGCGCCAATCAGTGTCAAAAACTTGTCAAAAATGTAGGAAAATTAGAGGTATTTTTGACAGATTGATGAGATTAGACTGTGAACGCCGTTAATTACGATAATTGCCCTCTGAGCGCGATACACATCACGAGGTAGGTATATGACCTGTAAGAGCCGAGAAAAAAGTAAAAAGATTGCTAAGCGAAAACGAAGTGTCAGCGCGGGCAGGCGATACGATGCGACGCGGGTAAACATGAAAATTTTATGCGGACGAAGTCGTGAGCGGATGCTAGTAAAAAATAAAATAAAAAATTATTTAATTCAGACCTTGGTCCAAATGATGTTAGTAATACAAACTACGTACGTGTATATGTTATATTTTTATTTATTTATTTAATACTTCAAGCACAAAAATGTACAGAGGCGGACATAATGCATAGGCATTTTCTACCAGTCAACAGTCAGTATATATTACTCGTAGTACCAAATGTAATTTAATATTTTAGCTCAAATATTTGTTGCTAGCATCGGGTACATGCATATGTACCCAATGTGCCATACTGGCGCAATATGGCGTATCACTGATGACCTTCAGAATACCGTTGACGCTCCCACGCACTCTTTGCATCAGGGATGTAAGCTTTTTTCGCAGGATAGTATTGAAACCATCAATCATTATGTGCTTCGGCAAACATTCCTGATACACTGCAGTAACGCGGAAGCCCCAACAACATTCTGAAGGCATTATTATACTGAACTTAGAGGGCGTTGTTATGCCCTTTACGTATATTGTATATTGAAAACACAGAGTGCACGTACAAAGATTGACAAAAAGCATTAAAAAGAGAACTTCTAATCGAACCTTTTCGTGTTATTCCAGCTATCTTTATCTGATCAAGCTTCATTAAAGACTTTGTCCTTATAGGTAATTCAATAAACAAACAAATTGCCTGTAAACAGAACCGATGGGTACCGATTTCATAATACGTTGAAAGCACAAACACAAACGTCTCGTGCTCACATCAGGGTTAACACACTTTTAATCACAATCGGAATGATTTTGAAGGATATTGCCTCATATGTTCGAAAAATTATTATTATATTGGAGAACACAACGCAAGTACGGCTCTGACCATGGTCAATGATCAAATAAATAAGTAGGTCAATCTGCCTAGACTTTTCTCGACATGTTGGAGTTGGTTTCCAGTCTAGACGCAACTGAATACTAGTGTTTTACAAGAAGCAACTGCCTATCTGACTGCAGAGCAACTGTCTGTCAGACTTTTGGGTTTCTGATTAACCGTAACGATTGTCAAAGATCTACACTTTACAGCAGGGACCAGCCACGAAGGGTCTATATATATAATTGATCCATCCACAAACCGACCGCGGCAAGCGTAGCTTTACTTCAAACGAACCGTACTGCTGTTATTAATTAGCCACGAGCCCCTACAAATAAATAAATAGGTAACTCTAAATAAGTAAATTTCGCTAATGTATGAACCAACCGCAATAAACTCCCGGACCACATAAAAAGGCGTTTAATCTTTGAATACGTACTTTTGTGCCTGGAATGATAAAAAAATAATAATTCTCCCGTTTCCTTAAATGGTGTTTACGAAGTATCAAACAACAGTTTATCTTTCAAATTATTTATGTCCTTGGCGAAAACCTTGGAAGTAATAGAGTGTTCTCGAAACGTTTGGATGAAACAATTCATGATAACAAAATTACTTTGTTCTTGGCCAAGGGATCATAGCTATTTTGAAAACGGACGACAAGATGAAAAAGTAACTTTCCTAAGACATTAACTCCTTTAAAGAAAGTTCGTATTTTATAAGGTTTATAGAATAGGTAATCATTTACATTGCAATTAAATTAAAGCATACAGCTGGAACCAAACATCTTTTATGTTTGGCTTGTGTAGTGTAATGTTCCCACTGCTGGGATACAGGCCTCCTCTCTGTGAGAGAGAGTAGACCGTAATCCACTAAGCGGGTCCAGTGTGTGCTGGTGGATGTCTCATGTCTTTGAATTTTTTGTTGTAGGACATGAATTTTTTGTTGTAGGACATGCCGGTTTCCTCAAAAAGTTTTAATTCACCGTTTTTTGAGAAGTGATGATGTAATAATTTACACGAATTAATGTGCCTTTCTGGGTTAGAAGTAACATCATGTCACGGTCGTTTTCACTGGGCCACCAGGGATTGGCGACATCCACCAATCCGCACTAGGCCCGCGTCGTTGTTTACGGCACACTTCCCTCTCACCCAGAGGAGGCAATATTGCGTCCCAGCAATGAGAACATTATATAGGCTGATTATGCTGCCCGACCAGAGTTTATTTAAATCTATACAAAGTAATGTCTGACCTTTAAACTATTGCAGTAGTAAATAAGCAACATTTGCGTCCCTTAAAGCCGTTAAATAGTTTTTAATGAATTTTAGATTACCTTAATGCATTATGTACTTCTACACACAAGATAGAAGGTACAAATTACCACGTAATAATGTATGGATTTGTTTATTCTAGACAGTTATAGTTTAGATTAGGTATTCAACATGAAAAAAATCTCGTATCAATCCATAGGTACTTAATATTATAAATACGAAAGTAACTCAATTTGTCTGTCTGTAACCTTTTCACCCCTAAACCGCAAAACAAGTTTTTATGAAATTTAATAGACAGGTAGCCTTGAACCTGGAAAAAGACAGCTGCTTTTTATATTAATTCAATAAACACGCAGATGAAGCATTCAATCATTACATCAACTTAGCCTATCGCAGTCCACTGCTGGACATAGGCCTGTCGCATGCTGCGCCACAACAGCCTGTCCTCTGCCTTTCGTATCCAGTCTGTTCCAGCCACCTTTTTGTGGTGCTGTGGGGCGTCCCACACTACGCTTGCCGATACGCGGTCTCCGCTCCAGGTCGGTCGGAGCGGTCCTTCGGCAAACATGGCCAACCCAGTATTAAATATATTGTCAAAACTATTGAACTACGTCACATCAATAATGTTCATGCTTCACGAGCTGGTAATGACGGGTTTATACTGAGAATATTACCGAAGGATTAAGTCGACATTGGTATATGAAAGGCCGCATCGATCAGCGGAGTGACGCTTTCCATTTATCACCATCGAAGGGGTTGATTGAATATGGACCGATCCGCCATGATGGCACAGACTATAAGGTACAGAAGGCCAGGCCCATACAACGAGCGTAAATGCAGGCACACATAGAAATTATTCACATACCTACAGAAAAGTAAATAAGAATGAAAATTTGTTTATTTTGCACAAATAAGTCGTATTCGTATCTATAGGAACAAATAAAATAATTTTAGTATCTATTTGTATTTTCAAAATAATAGCTTTTTACTAAATGCATATGAAAGTTTATACGGTACTTATGACAAAGAAACAATATTTAACATTTTTATCTGTCAGTTTGTTCCGACTAATCTCCGAAACAGCTAAATCGATTTTGATTTAATATGGTATGGGGATACTTTGAACCCTGGGGAAGGACATAGGATAAACTTTTTATCGACATAGGACGCAAGACGCAAGCGAGGTCGCTGGCGGAAGCAAGTTCTACAATATAAAATAACTAAGGAGCCAAAAGCCTCGTATGCAAGCGTATGTCGCGACTAGCATTCGTTTCAAATAGTATAAGAGATTGAAAGATTGCCGTACAGTCACGAGCACAAAATATGTATTGCTATGAACAGCTTGGCAATAATATCTGATGCCGTCATCTTGACGACAGATATTAATTGATAAATCATGAAATCAGATATGATTACCGAGCTGTCCATAGTTATATATTATTTATGGTCGTGACTGTACGTACTTGTCTATGTGCGCCTGTTTTTCTAGTTGTATGAAGCTGACCTTCTGTACTTATCTATTTTGTAACGATGGGTGTCGTTTCAGACGTAAGCGGCGCGGCCGCGGTGTCGTAAACATTTTCGTGGAATTACTTTATTTACTTGTTGAAACGTTTTTTCGGGGTAGCCAATCTTCGGGAGTGTTTTAAAGTTTAGCGAATTTCTTAGAATACCTAGTGGATGACAAATTAGTGGTGGCAACATCCAAGGGCACAAGGAAAAATTCCTAAGAAATATTTTATTGCGCAGTTTAGTTGGGTATCGAATATTATGTAATATGAAACATTGTGTTTCATCATTGTTATAATAATTTCAGCCCGGAAGCACCCACTGTTGAGTTTAATTCTCTCCTTTCATCTGCCATACGTCCCGGTTCCGTACGCCCCTCATCCAAGTGTTTCCCGCTACTTTGTCAACTATGTGAAATTTCCAAAGATGTGAAAAGATAACCTTAAGGTACCAAATCCTATTTCACAGAGAAATTGAACAACCCCGATATAATTTCGCCATAAGATAACGCTTTAGAAGCAATATTATCAAAAGATTTCGCGAAACCCTTGATGGAAGGTAATTGATTTGAAGACGTCAATTCAATCACTAAATTAGTATTTTTTTACAAAAAGAATTCAATATTTTTATACAGCGTTATTATAAGAACGGTGTATAATGAACTGAGTACACTTGGAGCAACCTATAAAGAAAAGTCATTATAAGCACTTATTTATTTATGAAGTGAAAAGATTGGAGCAATTTGTGAAACAGTGCCATTTATTAAAGAAGCGCGCTCCAGTAAGTAGGTTTTATTTTTATAAAGTTACTTTTATATTATTTACTATGTAGTATTTAATGATGTGTACTTCGACTTACTTATATACTAAGTAAATGAAAATGTCTGCTTTATTATTGAAGTAAGAAAAAGAAATCAAAACTTACATCTTCTTCTTCTATACTTATAATAAATCTGTAGAGAGGTCAATTCTGTACATGATATATATTTCCAAAATAACTATCAGGGGGTAATTAGTGATCGATACTGATGCCAAAAATGCAATCAGTAAAATTTTTGTCTCTCTGTATGTCTGTCTGTCTGTCTGTCTGTCTGTCTGTCTCTATGTTCCTTATAGAAACAAAAACTACTCGACGGATTTTAACGAAACTTGGTACAATTATTCATCATACTCCTGGGGAGGTTATAGTATACTTTTCATCACGCTACAATGAATAGGAGCAGAGCAGTGAAAGGAAATGTTGGGAAAACGGGAGAATTTGCTTCATTTTTTAAGCTTCGGTCGCGTGTGCAGCCTTAATGGTTAAAGCTACATAGAAATCATTTATGACGGAAATGTTCTACATAAAATTATCTAAAAAATGTCCCACAACAGCATATGTCTATCTTTTATGGTTGACTCACAATAACACGTGTAACTCCCGATAGCTTAGCAGTTCGGAGCTTTCTGATTATATTTGTTTACGTTACTTACGTTTATAATACTCTCACTCATCCCTAATTAAAAGAAGTTAATATTATTACCTATTCAATAAAAAAAGAATCATAGTAATCGGTATAGAAACACCAAACTTATAACTTATACATGAAATGCGCTAATAAGCCATCGCTCCGTCGCGCGTGAATACTGAATCATGCCATAAGGATTATTTTTGTGTAACGGTTGCCGCGCTCGACGCGGGTCGTGGCAGTAGGGTATAAAAAGGCGGGAGGTCCAAGTGCGCTTATCAGCGCGACTTTTAGTCTTTAAATAGTTTATTTGAATTTCTTTTGTTGTTATTTTATAAAATAGGTATTAGTTGTTTTGGTAGTGTTTAAATATTCGTTCAAATTACAAATCTATACTTATAATAAATCTGTAAAGTGAAAATTCTGTACATTGAAAATATCAAAAAAATAAATGGCAGGGGGTGTTATTAGACCGACACAGAACACAAAAATGTGATTAAAAAAATTTTTGTCTGTCTGTCTGTCTGTTTGTTCAGGCATCAGGCAAAAACTACCGGTTCGATTACGATGACACTTGGTATAATTATTCTTTAATATTCTGGGCACCACACTGGGTACTTTTTATCCCGGAAACAAAATGGTTCATAGCTTTTAAAAAAGGTATACAGACAGTGTTTTTTTGCAAAAATATCTAGAGATCCTTGGTTCTCTACGCCAGCGCGCGTAGTATGACCACCATAGAAACGGGTTTTGTCGACGGATGAACAGACAAAATGACAGAATGTAGAACGATTTCTACCGTCTTAAGCATGGCGATGAAGAAAAGAAAAATGAATATATTATTCAGTCGACAAAAGTCTACGATGTCAAGCATGACGACCAATTTTTCTCTACTTTTGACACTTGGGGCTTGGAGGTAGAAACATTTCTTCTCAACAAGTGTCAAATAGTTTAACATCACATTGGTCTTAGACAAGAATCTATATTGCTTTTATAATTTGCTCCTCGCTGCTATGGAAAGAATAAATATGTCTTGTCTTCATAGAAACGTGAGTCTACGAGTCGCCCCCTGCTCGGGCAGAGATTTCGAGTTGGGTAGAAAGACCTGTGTCTATTCTTGGTAGAATAGATATACAATTTGGTCATGCTAAGCGAGCTGTACCAAGTATTACAATAAATCAATTAAGTGGTAGGTACTGTCCTTTTAAAGATTTCTACAATTATTTTGCCCAAAGTCAAAAAATGTATCTGCCTGTCCTTTTCCCTACCGCTTCATACTTGTTGTCGTCGGCTTTCGGTCTAGCCGGATGCAGCTGAACACCAGTATTTTACGTGGAGTGACTGCCTGTCTGACCTCTACAACTCAGTTACTTGGGTGGGTAATACGATACACCTTTGTAAGACTGGTTGCAATCGGGACCTTTCTAAGGCACATTTTGGCCAAAGTCTTCCCCCTGAGTAGTTTCCTTTCCACATTTACGAATTATCTAATTCGTGCCAACCATCAATCAAGTGGCCACAAAATCATAACTCAAAGTCAAAGCATCAATTGAACAATTAGTCAACACGAAATTACACTTAAAGCCACAATTGTTGCTCTAATAATAAAATAGGCTTTATGATTCAACAGTAGGTATTTAATAATAATGAAAAATGTAGCCGTTTTAGAGACATGGCCAAGCACTTAAGTGCATTAGAGATTAATGAACTTGTAGAACTAAAAGGTTATTTAGAATATAAGCGCTTTAGATTATACTGGCACTTTACAAATAAACTACACCTCTAATAGGCCTGGTAAATTGAATATATTCTGCGAAAAAAATTCAAGTGAAGAATTTTCACCGAGATTATTTTTGTTTAGTCTCAATAAGGTTCAATATTGGTCAAATAGGCAGTCGTTCCATGTAATAAGCGGCTTCTGGTTGACCGGACTGGAATCTGACCCCAACATAGTTGGGAAAAGACTAGGCAGATTGATTGATTTAGGTCCAATATTGGTCGTACAGGCATAAACCCATAATTTTATTGATTCTAAACGGACAGTAATAGTTTGCACTTTACTTGACATTTTCTGAGCCGTATAGTCCACCACGTAATAGAAACTTGTTTAGACTTTCTATAAAATAATTAATTACCGAAGAAACTTGTAGTAATATAAATTGACGTAAAACCAATGTTTTAGGAAATATTCGCAAGAAACTAACTATTGGGATCTTTAACAGTCGATATATGTTTTTGTAAGATATTATCCTAATGGACTTTTCATACAATATTTCTTATGCCAGAATAAAGATAATCCAGGTCAGGTCAGGAATTCATTTCACAGATTTGCCTTTAATTTAACAAATTATTTTGACCTATAAAGGCTGCTATTCACATTTGGATTAGTTAAGTAGCGAGTCGACGAGAAAAACCTCCGATATGCCGACTACATAGTCCCTTTTGCCCCCGCAGCTCTTGAACTACAGACTATGCTTCAAGACCTTAGCGCGGCAAACCTTAAGGTTGGACTCGCGATAAATCGGTCCAAATACAAAACCCATGACTAACAACACTGACTCGAGGTAGATTGCCAGGAAATATATTATATCGATGAGTGATTATTATCATCTACTTGGGCCAGCTTCGATCAACAATTTGTTGATCGAAGTGGGCCAGTTAGTTTCTTTCGAAAACAAGCAAGAAAAAAAAATACATCGCCACATCGAAAAGGCCTCAAAAAAAATTAATCTTATAAAAAAAAAAACAGGTTTTTCAGTACATTTTCCCAACTTTTCTTGACTGTGTGCTGGTGAGCACGCCATCATTGTTCTTCTTTTCACAGGACAACACACACTGATACACTGGCTAAAAGATAGACTAGACTCATGCCCACTTTCACGAACACTAAGAGGCACCTAAATAGCAACGCATTGTTCAATTATCAACTTTCGGTGCTGAGCCAAGCGTCGAAATTCCAACAGCGCGCTGTTATTATTTTTGCCTTTCATTTTGTGTCGCCTAGAGTTATTGAAAACGGCCTGGACGTAGGGTTGAATGCCGTAATTACAAAAACAGTTAAAAAGCCATTGTGTCTCGCGTGGATCCACGTTCCGGCACGAAAGGTTAATACACAATATTGAATTATATTTCCTATGAATCATCAATAACAAACTCAATCCAAACATCTAAAAAAAAAAGTCGCATCGAATTTTAAACAGTTTTTCATCACGTTTACGCCTAGCCACTTTCTGAAGTGCCTGCAAACATCAATCTTTGTGTCATTTTCTGGCAGTGGACTTAGGAAAAATGGCTTGATCGACTTTACATCCTTTGAGAAATTCCGAAGTCATTAATCTTCGAAATACCAGGCGGATAATTTATACTTTCTAGAGACTGTTCATTTTTCAACAGCCCCATATGAAAAACCGTCTTCAGGATGACGTTAAATAATATAGCTCAATAACCAATGAAGAGATGGAAATATTATGTGGATGTTTGATTGAGTACAGCTATTGTTTCACAAAAAAGATAATTAAGTCCTGTGAATGTAGTTTCGGTATTGCAAAATCGGATATTATTATTGCATCCCATATGATTTTTTTCCAGGGAAAGTGTTCTGTGACAAAAAGCAATAGATAATAAACGGGTTTTTATACCAGTAAAAATTACCTACCTTTTTACATAGGTCATGAAAGGCATAATTTAGCCCATAATTTTCCCACTGCTGGAAAACAGGCCTCCTCTCTGTGAGAGGGAGTGGGCTGTAATCCACCACGCGGGCCCAGTGCGGGTTGGTAGATATCACATGACTTCGTTTTTTTTTTTATTCTAGGCCATGCCAGTTTCCTCACGACTGTTTTGAGAGCAGTGGTGATGAAATTAAATACACATAGTCAAGTGCCTGTCTGGGTTCGAACTCACGACCTACAAATCGGTAAGTCAGGGCCGATACTACTGGGTCACCACTGCTCCTGAAAGGCAATATTTTTAAATTAATCAGCCCCATACCAGCGCTGGGGCTCTGTCTCGTATAGGGTATTAGCATTATGCTGAACGATGGCCATTTTGCATAGATGTGGCGCATGTTTTCTCTCAAATTGTTATTTTGTTTTTTCTTTTGATGCGTCAGTTTTTCCGCAAATAAACGTATTTTCTTTCTTTCTTTCTATAATCAGCCGTCCCATGTATTTGGGTCGAGTAGGTATTGAAGTTTTGTATGGGACAGTTGGTAATTTTTTCGCTACTACGATGTTGGTCCCACGGAGAAAGTGTCCCTTAGATATGACCACACCTTTCTGATAAATGCTGTATACGGTTTCCTCAAATCCTTCGTTCCCTTCCTTCGTCGCCGACGTGTGTACCCAAGGCGGCCCGTGCTGCTATAATAATAAAATTCTTTATCTGTATTTACCTGCTTAGATGTTTAATCAGATTTTTTGCTACCAAATGTTTTAAGACGAGCGCTAATCCTACCGGCAAACTGACACGCAGTTTCACAGGTTTATGAAATGTGTACAAGTGGAAACACTTGTCCAATATAAATTATTTAATTATGTTTACAGTATCAATAACATTGTAATTTGTAAGCACTAGCAGTTTGTGACAATTTAAACAAAAAACTAGGCACGGTTGCAACTAACTTTTTTAAATCCAATTAAAAACAGCGCCATGTCGAAATTATTCATACCATCGAGCTATTTTTAAAAGTCCCCAAAAAACTATTAAAACACCAGATATTCCCAAATATTATTCTGAATATGCAAAGCTAAATGAATTTATTCCCGGTTGTATGTGAAATCGCGTACCAACGAAATTTCCCAGCGATTGGCGAAATTAGCGTGGCTTAACGCGCCAATAGAGTAAATCCGATTTGTGGGTGATGAACTGCATATTATTCGATAAAGATAGGAACGTACCAATGCATTATGTGATGTGTTCATTCATATCGCCATTCATGGCGGTTTTAACGCTGGCATATTCAAAGGCATTATCAATTTATTACGTTTATTTTATTATTTAAACTGAATGATTTTTGTCAGTTGGATAACCTTAGGCTTGGATATCGGCTTTACACATGATAACTGACTTCAGAGGTTCTATGTTCGCCTGTTAAATGATAAATGATTTATTTCTGTAAGTAGGTTTGTACAAACAGTTTTACACGTCAATTTTTTTTTTTTAAACTAGATGAGGTCGGCGTTTCCTATCTGACTATTCTGAGAAGAAAGGCCGAAACAAACTCAGAGGTCACAGTCTCTTTTAAAGTCCAGACAAAATCTTGGTCAGATCATGTGAGGACCATGTAGATTGGTGTCTGAAATGGTATTTTGAGGAAAGAACCACACAGATTGAGCGGACCTGTCCAGTCAGTGCACACATTTGTCAAAAATAGTGGAGCTCAACTCAGAAGTTGAGGAGCTCAACGATTCGACGAACAATACCAAAGAAAGGACATTTGGGTAGGCCGCGTAAATTACTCAAACTGCCAGATCATGATTAAAACAAACTAAGAAGGAAAACAGAAAAAAGAAATGACACACATAGTCCTCACATTCACAAAAATTTAATAATAAAATTAAAAAATACTTTACAAAGTAAATATTCATGTCATTATATATATAAAATTCATCAATGTCAATGTGTATATAAAAATCCGGACATAATCTTTGAGGACCATGTAGATTGTTGTCTGAAATGGTATTTTGAGGAAAGAACCACACAGATTGAATGGACCTGTCCAGTCAGTGCACGCATTTGTCAGTAACCGTGCAGCTCAACTTAGAACATAAGGAGCTCAACGATTCGACGAACAATACCAAAAACAGGACATTTGGGCATTGTATTATGTTCATCGATATTTTCATCAATTGTGCACCGATTTTGAAAAAAATAAAAATTGTTTAAAAGGGTAGGTACTCGTAAGTACCTAATTCTGAGGTGGTCAAAAATATTATTGACTTTGCTTGGGTAGTTTTTGAGTTAGCTTCAATAAATAATACGTATTTTTCCACTTCGTGTATGTTGTCGATGTTATACCTAATAATTTCCTGTCACTGTTAACATCGCTATTTAATAGCAAGTAGTGGTATGCGAATTTGTGTGGGGTAAGTACTACAACTAACAGTGATAGGTATATAAAAAACATCATTCATAGTGCTTTTGTCTGCTGAGCATGAATTCGAATAATGTTGAAGCATATTTATAATCTATTGCTCCATATGTTCGATAAATGTGTCTGCACCCATTGCTACTGATAGTGTGTGTGTGTTACGCAATAACCGTGCCGGGTTGGGCAAAGTTTTACTGGGGAAAATAAAAAAATTAAAAATCTATTATTTCAGTTATGTACAGACGCCAGCACATCAAGCTACTACAATCTGTCAAATTTCTTTAATAGATTTTCAACTTTATCGCCAAAGTATAAGGTTCAAGGTTGATTGGGAAAATTTTACGGTTTGGGGTAGCTTGATGTGCTAGTGTCTGTACTCCGACACAGAATACTGAAATATTATAATCCTCTGCGCAAAGTAATGGCTTACTCATAAGAATAGAAACTCCACCACAAATGCAACTGTAAGCAGAGCGGTATTATTTCTCACTTTGGCACGATGTACTTCAGTTTTCTGTAATATTTTCACTGCTTGCAGAACTGAGCTAAATATAAATAAAAGAGCTAAGCGGAAACGAATGTTTAAGCACAACGAAGTATAATTTTAGATGCTAATAAAGTTTTATCCTGTGATAAAAACTTTTTTACGTAGTTAAATAAATCGTTTTTTCAACATCTCGTCACTAGGCCGAAAAAATTTGTGAGTAGTGTGAGTGGAACGCACTACCGTGATTAAAACCTCATTTGTCCAAAACGAGCACCCTAATTGCGTAACGCACTATCAATCTAAATCTGAATAATTTTGAAAGATATTGCTAATCCATTCTTTGGTATTGTTCGTCGAATCGTTGAGCTCCTTAAGTTTTGAGTTGAGCTGCACGATTTCTGACAAATGCGTGCACTGACTGGACAGGTCCTCTCAATCTGTGTGGTTCTTTCCTCAAAAGACCATCTCAGACATCGATCTACACGGTCTTCATATAACCTGACCAAGATTATGTCTGGACTTTAAAAGAGACTGTGACCTCTGAGTTTGTTTCGGCCTTTCTTCTCAGAGTAGTCAGTCAAAAATATGATTGACGTGTAAAAGTGTTTGTGCAAACCTACTTACAAAATAAAAATCATTTATCATTGCTTCATTTCGAAAAACGTGACTGCTCAACAACGTAAATAACGCAATGATAATGAAACCCATTGCTACTGATAGTGTATTACGTAATTATCCCATTACCCAGGTCATGGTCTATTCGTGTGCTAAATTTAATCTAAACGTTCAGCTGTAAAGGCGTTAGAAAATAACAGACAAGCATACAGAGTTTTTCGCATAGCTACACACGAATAATAAAGCTGAAAAGTTTGTTTGTTTGTTTGAACGCGCTAATCTCTGGAGCTACCGGTCGGATTTGAAAAATTATTTTTACATTTTATAGCTCAATTTTTAAGGAAGGCTATAAACTATTTAACATCACGCTAAAACCCTAAGGAGCCGAGCAAAATCAAGAACGCTAAGCGAAAATGAAATTAAAAGTGCGGGCAGGCGATGCGAAGGGTGGGTTTGGGGATCAAGAAATCTCACGCGATCGAAGTCGCGGGCAGAAGCTAATTTATAATACAAGTATAATATGAAGTATGGATATGGTTAGTATGGATTCGTGTGCTCTATCTATCCGATGGGAATAAAATTAGTAAGCCTTACGATAGAATAATTAGTACTGCAATACTAAGCTAAAAGTAATGGATTATTATTGTGCGTACATCACGTTAATGAGGCCGTAAATTGTTGGCTCACACGAAACTACTCCAAGGCGTAGGTAGGCGTAGGTAGGTATGTGGTCGGGTTAAACAAATAAAGTTGTTATGGATACAATTTAATAATATTCTACAAATTGAAAATTGGACGATATTTTGTATTGAAAATTAAATGGAGTGGTGAAGGACGGGCGTTTTGGGAGACTGTCTTATGTAATTTTGACGTTCGAAAAGTGCTAATTCTCAGCCTAATTTGAATAAATGACTTTTTATTTTGATTTGGTGGTAACGGCCGCGACTTATGAATTGTAGATCGTAGGTTCTAACTTTGACAGGCGTTTTACTTTGTGTTAACTAGTTCATCATCACTGCTCTCAAAACGGTGAATGAAAACATCGTGAGGAAACCGACTTGTCCTAGAACCAGCAATTTTAAGACGTGACATTATGACACACTATCACAGTGAGGAGGTCTGTGTGACACAGACCTTCTCTCTGTGAGAGTCAAACATTACGGCCAGTTTCTTCATCAACAACTAAAGTAATCAGTCAAACTGACTTTTACTGTTGACTTTTACTTGACCTTTACTGATACTACGGCGCATGTGTTTCTTCATTCAAGAAACAGCTAAAATAGTGTAGAAACAAATTTAACCATTACTTTGACTTTTGCAACGTTACTTTGGCTGTTACTATTGATGAAGGGTGCATTAACATGGCCGTCTGGCGCAACCTAGTCTACCTCGTTACTAACTTGCTTAAGCTTAGGTTTCATAGCCAAATCATCATAATCGGCCACAGGGCACAGTCTGTGTCGCAGCAGTGGGCATATTAAAGGCTGATTATGCTTATGCTATGCTTTGCCACTATTTGTGATGGTCAATTTGAAATGTATAGTTTAATTTTTAATAAGAGTGATTAGTTTTAAATATAAATAAGTTGATTATCCCTCAAGCGTCAAGTGTACACCAAGTGTACATAAGAGAAAGTACTCGACATGTCAACTGTACACCTAGTGTACACAACAGTGTCATTGTTATATTCCCATTGTTATAACAATGACTTTACAGCGCCCATTCAACTACTCCGACGCGTGAGGTGTTTCGACAGGTAGGTGGGCAATCGTGTGTATAAAACCATAAAATATTACGGTATATTTTTAAAGCCTGACGTTTCAGCTCAAAGATGGTGTCAGAAGCATTTAAAAACGGTTTAGTTGTTGTCAAGTAATTGCAATTTCAAGTCGAAATGCAAGGAAAACGAGAATTTAGAGAAAAGATTTCAGGATAGGATATTAAAAAAAAAAAAAAAACAGGAATTAATTCTTAATATTTCAAACTGTTTAGTAGGTAGATAGGGGTACCTATTCTATTCTTGTTAAAAGGGAAACAGAGTTCACCTTGGCAAAAAAAAAACACGTACCTGTTATTAAGAGATTTTCCTCTTTTCTTCCTCTTTTCTTTCAATTTATTATATTGTTTTCCTCAAAACACCTACACCATGTTTATACGAAAGACATGAAAAATCAAAATACTGGGTTCTCCTTTCATTCGCAGATAAAACAAAGTTAATAAATCCGCAATGGACAGAGCTACGTCAAAAAATCCATCATTCGTTTGCTGAAACAATACTGACGTAGGTATTTGCACAGACAGACGGCTGAAAAACAGGCTTTTTCAGACAGTTAGTAGTACAAAAAAAGTGGCCAGGTGCGAGTTGGATACGCACACAAAGGGCTCCGTACCACAATAAAATACTATAGAACACCCGCCGCGCCACCTTGACGTCAATATGGCGGGTGTACACATCGAGCTATACAAAACCAGTATTATAAGCTGACTTCTGGTTGGATGAAAAACCTTACTTTCGAAATAATTTCGTTATGAAGAAGGTAATTTTTTTTTAAACCTAGGTACTAAATAGTACAATTTAGGTATTTTTTTTTGTAAATGGAAGGATTCGATTAGTAAAGGTACACCCGCCATTTTGACTCTCATATATACCACTAGATAGGTATTTTATAAAAATGCTTTAGTAAAAAGAAAACACGTATCTTTTATGGGAATCCTCTTTATTTTAAACTTTGACTTTTATTATTTGTTGTTATAGCGCCATAAAGAAAGAAAAGAAAATACACTTATTTAGCACAGAGTAAAAGACACACAATACACAATAGTAGTACACACTCTGTGAAACTTTTAGGGTCAGTTCTCACCGCGACGCGACGCGCAGTTTTCAAGATAGCAATACATTTATAGACCTTATCTACTACACAAAAAGGCACACAATTCAGTGAGGTGGGCCGCACGGCGTAGCTCAACGTAGTAGACACCACCTCACTGAATTATGTACTTTTTTGAGTAGTAGATAAGGTCTATTGCTATCTTGAAAACTGCACGGAACACTTACGGTTCAAAAGATAGGTACTAGCTTGTGACAGACAGACAAACTGACGAACAGCTAAGCTTTAGTAATACACGTTGGCACCCTTGGGTACGGAACCCTAAAATCAAATACCATTATAAAGAGAATTTACGTCAAGTACCGTAGAAATTCATTTCAAAATGGCCTCTGTAAATATTGCACTGCATTGAGACTATCGCAGTGTTTTACCGCTATTGCACTCTTTACAATCCATTGAATCTTTACTGAACAACAAATAAAAGCTGTTTCATAGAGATGTGGGCATAAAACGTAATATCCCGTATATTTTCTGAATGTTCGGCGCATACGATGCAGTTATGTGGAGTGCGTGAATCGCTGCTATCTATACTATAAATATTATTAGTATAATAAAGCCAATGAGTTTGTTTGTTTTTTTAATCTGTGGAACTAGCATTTGAGGGTTGGATTTAAAAAATATGTTTGCATTTGACAGCCCAATTCTCAAGCCCTACGAGCCTTCGGTACCGAGCAAAAAGGAATAATCTGAAAGAACGCTAAGCAAAAACGAGGTAATAGCGGGCAATGCAATGCGACGCGATGGGTCAAGTGGGAACAAAAATTTCACGCGGAAGCAACATAGTTCTTTAAATTTTCTGAATGCAGTTATGTGGCATGCGTGAATCGCTGTTATATATTTTTAATACATGAGGTGACGCAAAAGTAATACGATATTCGGAATTTCGGATATGCAAGTAGCTTTTCGGTTTTTGTAACGCCAAATTGTTTGTGTAAGTGTTATACTCGTTATAGTCATCTGTTTATAATGAAAATTATTACACGAGTAGTATATTGTACAGACGCCAGCACATTAACCTACCCGAAACCGTCAAACCTACACAACTCAACTCCTACACAAACATTTCGAAATAAGTTAAAGTCTTAATTAATATTCACCTAAAAAACTTAAGTACCCATTAATAACCTGATACCTTCATACCTGAAAGTAAGTAAGAAAGAAAAAAGAAGTAAGTTAGAAGTATTTTTATTAACATTACAAAGAATATTGTTTTCAAAGATCATTATTTAGATGATACTACTTACTCATATTTCAAAGTCGTCTTGTTAGCATCCAGTTACTTGAAACGAGTGACCGTTTATCTATACATCTACAGGGTCAATTTAAATTAGCTAGCAAAACTTTGCAGACGTGATGAGTTTCAATATCTAAACACGATAAAATAAAATTTAAAAAACGTCACATTTTTTACTTGTACTTTGTACTAATTAAGAGTTGAGAAAATATGTTTTATCGTGTTTAGATCATTATCTGCCTAGCCTATTCCTAACTATGTTGGGGTCAGCTTCCAGTCTAACCGGATGCAGATGAATACCAGTATTTTAAGTGTTTAGATATCGATAATAATCACTTCTAATTTAAATTGACCCTGTATACAAATAAATAAAATTAAATTGTCTGTAATGACAAAATAACAGCTTTTTACTAAATGCATAATATGAATATAAATACGGTACTTAGAACAAAAAACTCCTTGAATTTTTTTTGTCTCTCTCTCTTTGTTCCGGCTAATCTCCGAAACCGCTGGACCGATTTTGACCGGACTTTCGCTGGCAGATAGCTGATATTTTAAAGAGTAACATAAGGTCCTTAGGCGATGCTTTTATTTAAGAAAAATAATTAGAGTTCCGGGCAAAAATTTAAAACCCATGAAATCCAAATAACATAATTATTATTATTGTTTTCCGACATGCACGCGAACGAAGTCGCGGGCACAACTAGTTCAAATTTAACAAAGCAAAAGCATCGTTCTCATTTCCTATTTTTCTTATCAATGACAGTAGTTGTGCGGCAGACTGTAGCTGGGGCAAGTTTTTTACGTTTTTGACTTTACGTAAGCTGCCTGCAAGCAACGCTTGTTGTAGAGTATTTACCTATAGTTGTCGCGTTTTAACATGGCAATAGCGGTCATTGCCCTTTATGTAATATCTCTCTGTAGGAACCCAAACAATGAACTATGTATAGTTTTTCGCTTAGAGCAACGCGGCCTACCGGTGGCCGCGTTGCTCTAAGGTTTTTCGCTATTGTAACATGTTGAAGATGACAGTAGATACCTACTGATTCTGGACGTTAACGGGCTTTATTTCAGTTTTTAAAATTGAAAAAATGCTAGAAAATATTCGTGGGTCAATGACCGCTATTGCCATGCGAAAAAGAGACAACTATAGTTTGTAAACGGCCATTTTTGTTACCGTTATAAATACTGTCTAGCTCATTAATTATTGTTGAATTTTCTTGTGTCACGTATCGGCACTAAGAAATTATGAGAATCGCCCATGTTGTGGGAATATAATGGCCAGTTTCCTAAGAAAACGGTGCCGTCATGTAACTGTTGACATTTTGTGATCTAAACTTAAGCAAGTCATTAGTAAGGTAGACTTGGTTGCGCCGGACGGCCATATTAATGCTCCCCTAAATGGTTGAATGACAGATTTAAGACGTTTAACGGACGATATTGTGAGGTACCATTATCATACTATAACGCTTGTATGCAAACAAAAAGATGCGTAGTAGGTACTGACGATACTGGCCATCTGAAATAAAAATAAAATAAAATCCCTTTTACTGGAGGTACATATTCGGAAGCATGTATTTAACTTAACTACAGTCATTTGTTATGGTTGATAAAATTCCAACCACCTACATTACGACTGCTTTAACCAATAAACCACACAAAAGAAATATATGAGCACTTACGAGCCCCCCCAAAAAACCGACAATCATTTCCTCAAAACGTTATATCAATACAAAGTGAGTGTAATAAGTGCGCAGAAGACATATCAGTCTAGTAAACTCCAATTTCCGTCCCCTATTTTTTCGATTCCCTCTGCGTAGCCCACATATATACAGGTGTGTACCTGGGGCTAATAATTTAGGGGAGGGCATAACTATTTGGCGGCAAACAGAGGGTGCTAGAAGTAATAGCTGCAATCTCGGGCGACGCACCGACAACTGCGCGTCTCACGAATTTCCCAGGAGAATGTTGGAGTTCGATACCATTGGTTCTCGAATGAATATTGAGCTTAATTTTTGTAAGACATCGTTTTAAGAATCTGATTTTTAAGAACCCTGTCGGTTAGATAAAAACACATGTGTTTTTCGACATTAATAAAGTTAGATACTCTTAATATTGAATGTTCAAGGTGGACAGTTGAAGAGAATAATAGTGTTGATGCAAATTGGAATTTTGTATAACTCTTTTGGTTGGTTCAAGTGGTGGTCATAAAGAAGTGTTGTAAAGAAGAGTTGTTTTTTCAAGTAATTGTAAAATGTCAAATAAATCAAATGAATCATACAATACACCCATCCCTCGCTTTCCATCAGGCATGATCGAGGTCAAGACCAGGCCCATTTAGCAATAAAATTTAAAAAAATATGACGAAAATCTGATTTAAACAGTTTTATTCTACCTATTACGTGTTTTACCCAGAATAACTGTAATAGCTTTGATTACAAAGGATTCATTCCGAGTACGAGCTACAATTTCCTTTATAAAACTAAAGGAAAATGCAGGATCTACTTTACCATATTTCCTGCTTCAAGAGAAATTAATATCATTTTTACGAAGGAAGGTTAATCTTTATACCCACGCACGCCATTTCATTAGTTAGTTCGCAGTTAGCTTCTAGAAGTTGATTGAAGCACCGCCCACTGGTTCTAGTTCTTAGAGAAAGGCGATATCCGAGTGACTAATTTCTGAGAACAAGTGGTAGTCAGATAGATATTGGGGGTTTAATTTTACCTTTAGGGAATTATAAATTCATTTCAGGCGAGATGTAGGGGAAATCTATTTATTTTGAAAGTGCAGTCGCGGTCTTGCCTAGGGGTTTCACATGAAAAACTTATTAAAATGTAATGTATGTATTTTATAACTTTATGCAAACTATGGGAGCAGTGGTGGCCGCCCAGTGGTATATGCCTCGACTTACCAGTTGTAGGTCGGTAGTTCGAACCCAGGCAGGCAGGCACTTTACTTTGTGTATTTATTTTAACCACCGCTAAGTACTCTCAAAACGGTGAAGGAAAACTATTTTCCTATTTTTGGTTCTAACCGAAAATTCGAGGACATGTGACATCCACCAACGCGCACTGTTTATGGCCCACTCCCTCCTATGCAGACTATGAGATATTAAAATATAAAAAAACGGTCAAGTGCGAGTCGGACTCGCGCACCGACGGTTCCGTACAAATTTGTAGGTATATAAATAGTCTATATTTTTTTTCTAAGTGTAACTACTAATTTTCGATTTTCGGGTATTTTCTTTTACTTGTGCTACATGACATTGCTTCTTTCATGATTGTAGGTTTGATTCCCTTGCGAGGGTGAAAATATGCGGCATAAACGGAACATAAACGCCCGTATCTTTTGATTGCGTTGACTTAGAAGTTTGATTTTTTTTACTACTTCAAGGCATCGGAGCCTAAGTATTTGATATTAATTTCCACTTGATAACTCTACGCGTTCCTGAGAAAAAGGGTCTTGACAGACGCACAACGAAGTGACCTTAAAAGGGTTCCGTTTTTCCTTTTCAGGTACGGAACCCTAAAAAAGCTATTAGGCCCTTTTTTGTGGAAATGAAAAGGCAGCTATGTAATTAGCCTTTCCAGTCCTTTCTAGACATTAATCAATTGAAAGCCTAATTATATTCCTAATTTAAATTTTTCTCAGCACAAAATAAAAATATATCCGAGGCATTATTTCATTTCCAAGGATATAATAGAACACTAATGACATCATAACTCCTGTTTTAAGACTATATTCATCGTAAAAAGCAACAGCTTTTGTTGTAAGAGTTTTTGAACGAAAAAGGCTGTTGTCCATAAAATTTGCGACATCTAATAACTTTTTATGATCTAACGAGTGTAATATTTCATAAATTCCTGACTAATAAAACTGTGTTTTATTGTAATTAGTACTTATCCATTATTTTACTGTTTATTTAATGTTCACGGGCATGATTTTTATGATACATCAATGTATCGATGGAAAAAGTTTCATGGATTTTTTATCACATTAAAAATTTACATCGTTGGCCTATTTTCGAGACTGCTTCAGCAACCACAATTCACAGCAACCACAATTCACACCCAGTTTTCCAGACAGGTTTTTAATATTTAATAGGTAACTAACACTAATATATATATTATAGTATACAAGTATTCATAAAAAAATTAAGAAAAAGGCAGGAGCTCATTGGGCATCAAAAAATTCGTCCGCGTCGCTGTCAATGGGATAAGTGCCCAAAAGGCTGGCATGTACCACGTTGGATGGCAATACTGATTATTTGAGCTAAAAATAGGCCAGCCCTCTGGACAAGTGAAGAGTCAACCAACCGCTCGGTGATGTCCCGAAATATTCGATTGGTAACTTAAATGATTTTGAAAATCGTTTTTATTCTATAAAATGAAATGCTGACCCTTACTTACCAAGCTCAATATAAAACCACGAATAACAATACAACTAAAAGCTTCAACACAAACAAATTTTGGCGAGATGTGAGAGTACTATTAGGTACACCTCTGCCGAACCCTAAGAGGATTACCGGCGTGATATTGTTCTGTTACAAAACAAATTCAAAACAAACCACTCCATTTACAAAACCCAACATGCAAAAACCCTTCGCTACCTAAGAAATGACGTCACACATTAAATTGTCACTAAAGAAATCCACCAGAATATCGGAGTGTCCAAATGAAAACGACGGTAATGTATAATTAGAGCTTGATAAGGGTCTGACAGTCGTATTTGGGACAGGAAGGCAGGCTCACTAGCAATTTGGAAAGGTGCACCTGACGTACATATAACATAAGCATAGGTAGTATCCACTAAAATAATAGACAGTGTTGACTGTTGTTTCGAATATGAATTGAAGAGTAAGGTTGGGGAGGTAATAGTTATTGAATTCAGTTACTATTGTTCTGGAGAAAATATGTTTTGTGTCACACATGATGTGTATTATTTCTTATTATTATCACCACTGCTCTCAAAACGGTGAAGGAGAACATCGTGTGGTAACCGCCATGTCCTAGAACCAAAAAAATAGAAGACGTGACATCCACCAACCCGCACTGAGCCCGAGTGGTGGATTATGGGCTATGGCCCACTCCCTATCACATAGAGGAGGCCTGTGTCCCAGCAGTGGAAACATCATAGGCTGGTTATGCTTACTATTTCTTATTTTTTTCTACTTTCAACATGTGATGCCTTGGTTTCCTAAGAAAGTGGTGAACGGTTATAAAATAACGTCTGTCCAAATACAGAGCGTTTTTGGACACCTCAATCTAAAAGCGCTCTGTATTTGGACAGACGTTATTTTATGACCGTTCACCACTTTCTTATGCTGGCGTGAATGACAAATTCGGTTCTAAAATTTTTTTTTATTGTTGAATGGGCCCGCTCTTGACTCCGATCACGCCTGATGGACAATGATGGATGAGGTCTATGATGGAACGAACATGCCCAAAAGATGCCTAAGGCACTGAAACTCCCGCGCATCGATGAAACACAGCAGGCTGCTTGACGCCGGACTTAGGGGGGAGGGTGCTCGCAAACTAGGCGGGCGTTAGCCCTACCACCGCAAGGGAAAAATTGCCCGATCAAATAAGGTGTTGGGTGTGACTGTTCAAGATGCGCCGAGCGCTCGGTTCAGTAAGATTAAGGAACTAGGGGAACAAACTGCGCTACACGAGGAGGTTCTTCATGCATTCCAAAAATCAACAATAAAATAAAATCAACCATAACGAACTGCTTACTTAGGAAACCAAAGCAAAACGACAGTACAAAATAGTAGTAGTAGTGATAAACGATGGTATGATAGTTTGTGCTACAATTTCTTGATTTAAAGCCACGGGCAATAGCTTTCAGTAGAGAAAATAGCAGTGGGTAGGCAAATTTGCAGAAAAAATCTACTACAAATTAAATTACTTGGCGCCACGATCCATTGAAAATTTTACGAGTATCATGACGGATTAAAACATTAACAAATCCTGTTACAAACACAACACGAAACTTGCAACAATTTGTGACATCCAATGTTGTAAATAATAATGCACCATGACATCATTAATGTTCTTAGACAGCTCCTTTCAGTACACCCCACTGAGGGAACTAAGCTCTTAATACCTTTGTAGGGAGAGGTGCATCCCTAATCCTTATTACGTCACCCAATCTCTATACTACATCTACCTCACTGACTATCACCCTACTATCCGTAGATTTACCTTAAATATTGAGCATTATTAAAGTCAATAAATAAATCCTCAGGTTTTTTATTCTACATCACCTTTGTCCAACGAAACGGAATGAAAGGGACGTGAGAAGATTTTTTTCCTTAAAAGTAAAGCAGTGTGAAACCTTTATTTTCCTCGATTAACTGAACGTGGAAAAAGAAAATGTTGGAACAAAGCTTCTGTGAAATATAAAGGAGTTCACGTGAATTCGCAATTGTGTTCATAGAAATGATTCGATTAATTTCGTTTAAGTATAGGTGAAGGTAATTCCAACTAGTTTATTATCATATTAGTCCCAAGGTCAGATAACCTTGGGACTAATATAAGAACGTCAATAGATATTGACCTTCTTATTTTCATGAGTTGTATTACAGGAGCCTCTGGATGATAGGTCCTTAAGTAGGTACAATCACAGTTAATAATAAGGTCTACTTTTGTTTGGTCCGTGCTCGATAGAATCCTCTTTGCTGATTTACCGACTCAATATCAAGAATTTAAAATTCCTCCAAGAATTAATTGACCGTGGCAACCGCTTCTTATTTGTTACAACTTGGCCATGACCATCATCATCATTTAGCCGATAGAGATCCACTGCTGGATATGGGCCTCCACCAAGCGTTGCCCATCGACCGGTTCTGTGTTTCTCCTACAAAGATAAGTTTGTTATTGGGATAAATTTATCCCAAATACATCTAGTGGATTCTCTCTAAAGTCACGAGGTCACCGTAGAACCTTGTTAGAGGCCACAATAAATATTATTCTTTCTTTCGTTCTGTCTTTTTGTCATTCTCTCTTCCTTTTTTTTCTTTCTTTTTATTTCTTTACAGACGCTACGCCACTCCAGTTACCTTTCAGGCCCATTGCCCTTCTGCTCTGCGAGAAATGTGCCCATCATTTAATAGTATTTAGTCCACAACAAAAAGGCAGCTACCTACTAAAAATATCCAAAATGAGAACCCTGATCCATTCGACCTTCGAATCCATACGAGGAACTACGGAAAACACGTTCGCGGCACTAGAACACGCCAAAGCTATTATATTATTAGTTCATTAATTTACTTAAACGTTGAGAGACAGGAACGTTGGATTATTATTTCTGTCGCCAAAGATGACTAAAATATTCTTTCGCCTTCAAAAATGCAGAGCTCAATTTCGCTTTAATTTTAAAAATGCTTTCCGTGTCTATTGAATTTTTAAACAAAAAAGATTTTCGCGTAACTAAAACAAAGTTTATAATTCAAACTTTTGGATAAGGCGCAATCTTTGTTAACTTTGAAAAGGATCTTGGCACATAATGAGTCGGGTTTTGGTAGGTACTTCGGTTAGTTCTTTCGCGATGTTTTCTTCCTTCGTTTTAAATTCCTCCGGCTTATACCTGCCACTCCATGTGGGAAGAATTCCCGTAGGATCTGTTCGATTTCTGTGTCAAATAGAATACCCTGTGTGTTGGACGTAAAGAGATCTTACGCCCGTCTGTTCGGTATCTATTGAAGGAGTTATTTATTAAATAACAAAGAGACTCTCTTTTGTTAACTTCGTAGTTTCTTGTTTTGGATTGCACTGCAAATGTTGCTTTACTGGGACTACTGATAAATTAGGTATATCGATAAAATAAAAGAAATGTTAAAAGCAATAAACAATCTAACAAATGATAAGTAGCAAATTCTTCGTCGGTTATCAAAAAAAAGTCATGTTTTATACAAAAGTGCAATACTTACGCGGTCAAAATGTATGAAACAACTAATTTTTTTTTTTTGATAACCGACGATAAATTTCTATCCTAGGTCTAGAATTATATGCTGAATCCATAGTTACACTATGCGCACTGGTTAAAAATATATATCATGCTTAAAGGAAAAAAAGAGGAAGTGCTCATTGGGCATCAAAAATTCGTCCGCATCGCTGTCAGTGGGAAAAGTGCCCAAAAGGCTGGCAGTATTGCCACGTTGGATGGCAATGCAGTCATTGATCTAAAAAAATAAAAATAGACCAGCACCTGTATTCACAAACATACGATTCACTATCGTATCGACAATGACACTTGTTCGATAACCTGATTTCTGAACCGAAGGACCGGCAAAACGCTATTCACAGATCCGTATGGAAGGGTTTTTTTTAGGTGTGTTTACGGGGAACGCTACAAAATGGTAGTAAATAGATATTCGTGGTAGAAAATTTTAAATGGTAGGTACATAAATGATTTTTATTGAGTATTTCACTATGGCCAACTATAGATTATGCATTCAGTAACTATTAACAAATAAAAAACAGTAAACAATGATTTTATTAATAAATAAAATTTACTGATTTCTATTAAACTTGCTTTGTAAACTTCAACTTTCTGTCAAACCAGGAAATCTGGAATAATTATTTTTCTGAATCTTGTTTTGAGCCATAGAGATAATTGAGAACTACGCGGAAGACAAGGCGGTATGGTAGAAAGACTATAGCCTGCCCTTTGGGCGAATTAAAAAAAATAATTGAGGAGTGAAAAATTAGTTTTTTTTTTTTAACAGAAAAATGGTTGTATGTATTGTATCGCTATTTAAACAAATTACTATTTCCTCATTTTCATTTTATAAAACGTGGTACAGACGTTCAGAAAAGAGTGTCATTGGAGCAGCGGCAGATGCTCTTTGCATTCATGCAAGGGCATGAGGACCTTGCCCGGAGCCGTGTTTTGACACTTATTGCTTAATTATTCTTTTTTAAACAATATTTTGTTATTCGATAACACTTCCGACAGCAAATACCTGTCAATGTCTTCATACCGTATATGAACTGTCAAAATTGTACGGTCTCGGATTTGTGAATAGCGATTATAGGATTTCGTCGATAACATTGACATTCGATACGGTACCAAACCGTGTCGTAGCTTTGTGAATAGCTATGCAGCCCTCTGGTCACGTGAAAACTATAACAGTCGATAAAAACAGTAGGTAATAAAGCAGTTATTTATTTATAAAGCAAGGCACACCAACGACATTATTTACAAAGATAGTAACAATAAGTATTCACAAATCTTCAACTACTGTCATAAATAATTCAAAAAGGCTCTGGTTGATGGTGTTAATTTCAGTAATCTGTTCTTACTAATACTCAAGAGTTTGTTTGTTTGAACGCACTAATCTCTGGAAAGACCAGTCGGATTTGAAAAAATATGTTTGCATTTGATAGCCTAATTCTTGAGGAAGGTTTATAGGCTATTTAACATCACGGTATGAACCTTAGGCGTCGCGTAGAGTAAAAAGAAATTTTTTGAAAAGAACGCTAATCTAAAACGAAGTTATAGCGCGGGCAGGTGATGCGATGCGACGGGGTGCTTCAAAGGAGGACAAATTTCACGTGGACGAAGTCGCGGGCAGAAGCCAGTCATGAATAAAATTAAAAACCTTAAAAACAACGGTAAAACTCCTATCGTATTAATATCAACAATGTATTAATTTTCTCAAGGAGTTTCCATCAAAAGCTTTTAAATATAATAAAGTTCCATCACAAAGATAACTGATGTCACTTGGAAAGCTGTCACGATAAAAAAAAAACAACAACATACATAAAGTCGAACTTAAAACCTTCTCCTTTTTGGAAGTCGATTAAAAATGACCCAATGGGTCCCTTTTAATGGCAAATGACATCGTGGCAGGCCCAGACGGAGATGGCGGGATGAGCTGGACTCCTTCAACAAGAACTGCCGGTCGATTCTGTTAGAATCTCACCGTGATAACCCAGGTGAAGTGAGCTTAAAGTGAGCTGTCATTAGTGTAAATCCCTATAGCATCAGATGGAATGACAGCTCACTTCACCTAACTTCTCACGGTGAGATTCTAACAGAATCGACCGGCTGGTTCTCAGCAGCTTTGAACAGAGAGAAGTGGAAAGAGAGTAGGGAGGCCTTTGCCCTCCAGTGGAACATCACAGTCTAATCATACTAATATTATAAAGGCGAAAGTTTGTGAGTGTGTGTGTGTTTATATGTTTGTTACTTCTTCACGCTCAAAGGGCTGGACCAATTTTGATCAAATTTTGTATAGAGGTAGCTGACATCCTGGATGAACATCATCATTCATCATCATTCTCCTGCCCTTATCCCAATTTATTTGGGGTCGGCGCAACATGTATTTTTCTTCCATACTTCTCTATTAGTCGTCATCACGGTAGTCACCCCCTTTCTAGCCATATCATCGCAACATATAGGCTTTTTATCCAGATATTCCTACGGGATCGAAACTTATGCGGGTGAAACCGCGGGAACTGCTAGTAATAATAATAAAAGGGTGATATATGAATTTACCTATCTCCGAAAAGGTCTCACACTCATTAACCAATTTCAAGGTTTTGTTTTGAGCATGATCAAAGTCAAAACATTTATTTCAAATAGGCACTTAAACGGCTCTTTTGAATGTCAAAAATTACAATGAAATAAAATTGATTCTAGTCGCACCTTCCAAAAGGTAGTTTTCGTATGGAGAAGAATGGGCAAGAAACTCCACCGTTAGAAGATATATTGCATAAATTAATTATATAATAATATGTGAAGACGATGCACCTAAAATGACAATAGGCAAAACAATTAAATATGAAATGTTCATTATAACAACCATAAATTACTCATGATTTTTTTTTATATTAGTAATATTAGTATTTGAGTATAAAGAAAAGTATTAACACAGTATTTATGAAACATAATACCTTTCCTCTGGGACTCAAATAGTAGTGAAAATAAACGTTGGTCGTGAAATATTAATAACCAACTATCCTTCTGAAACGCGGAGTAAAAAATTAACTATAATATTATGAATATCAGCGTCAAATGTTTTACTATGAGCTTAGGGTTGCCAAAATGTAAATGTTTTTAACATTAGCTGTTATCTCTAAATTAATCTTTTTAATGTGGTTTTATTATGAACTAGCGACCCGCCCCTGCTTTGCAAAGTTGTTACGACTTGACAAAACATCGAAATTACTTTATTGTAATAAGTAAGTTTTTAATATTAATGTTTTATACTGATCTTACTGGAACCCACCGGAAGAAATACTCTAAATGATCCTCGGCTATTGTCACATAATTATAGTACTTAAGTGATATTATAATCAGAAGCTATTGGTGTACCATAACAAAAATAATCATTCGGACTCGCGCACCGAGGGCTCCGTATAAATTTTTAGGTTTGTAAATAGTTTCAAAATTATTATTTTTTGTAATGTAACTACAAATTTACGGGTTTCGGATTTTTCCCTTTACTTGTGCTACATGAAATTGCTTATTGCCAAATTTTATGATTCTAAGTCAACAGGAAGTACCCTATAGGTTTTGATTTAGGAACATAAACGCCCGTATCTTTTGATTGCGTTGACTTAGAAGTTTTATTTTTTCAATGGTTCAAGGGATTGTAGCCCTGAGTATTTGACATCAATTTCAACTTGATAACTTTTAGCGTTCCTGAGAAAAAGGGTCTTGACTGACGGACAGACAGACGGACAACGAAGAGATCTTGTAAGGGTTTCGTTTTTCATTTTGAGGTACGGAACCCTAATAAATAATGGTGAAAATGGCTTTCACATCAAAATCCGTTGCGCAGTTTAGAAGAACAACGCGGTCACACTGACACGAAAAGCGACTTTAATTTATAATAATTATGTATACAGATAAAGATATAGGTAAAAGGGCTGTATATTTTGCAGACAAAACAAATAAAGATAGAAAAGATGTCTACAACGTGTATTGAGCAATAAAATCTCTATTTCTAAAGAAATGTTTAGGGTCTAGTGAGCAAGCACAAGCGTCCGGTATTATATCTCATTACAATCAGGGATTCACTTACTTTGTTGTTTTATATGAGAAAGCTTTTTGCTGTTTATATTTACAAAGTTGGGTTAGTTTTTCAACATCATATTATTATCATTAAGGTGCCTGGTAAGGCTAATTACATAACAGAAAAAGTACTTATTCAAAACTCATTTTAAATTTCATAATTTACTAGACATATAAGTACCAAAATTCTGCCCAAAATGTGTGATTTGCTCGTCACTTTACCTGGCGCCTCAACATCTACTACTGATAAGCATCTCAAACATTGTCGATAATTATAAAAATGTACCTAACCGCTGTATTTTAGCAGAAAGGAAGACATTGTTCGTTTTCTAAATTATGTTCAGCCCGATATACAATACCTACAGTACAATTCCTTAGGGCAAATTTCACCAATCAAACTGAACACTATATATCAGCACATCTAAATTCGCCCATTGTCTTTTTTTACGACTTACCAATGAGACTAGTCTCTGTACAATATTGTGAGACAAAAATCACACAGTAATTTGTCCATTTTCATAAAGCAAAGGCCTTTCAACCCAATCTAACTTACGACAATTTTTTTGACATTTCCATCAAGTCACGCTGTAAATCCACTTTATCCTCGTCGAATATAGGTAGCACGTTTAAAAGGCACTTCATTTACTTTTTAATATAGCAAGCAATCAATCACCGCCATGACAGGTGCCCAACTGAATGGAATGTCGATATCGCGAGTCAACGCGCTATTTTTATACGCTTTTAGATTTTTTTTAAGATAAAGAAATGGAAATTGATGACTCATTGCCGAATTTTTGTCGGTGACGCGTTTGTTGGGTTAAATAATGCGATGAGTAATGTGTAATTAGGTTTGTGGTATTATGTTTAATCAGTAATGTCGGTTTTCATTTTTTTCGTTGTATAAAATACCTACATCATTACCGGAACGGCTTAAAATATAAAAATATCTATAAATTGTATAAAAAAAGTCACATTCCGTGTCCGTTTATATGACCGTATGTTCCGTGTCCGTTGTTCTTCTAAACTATGCAATGGATTTTGATGTGAGTTTTCACCATCGATAATAAAATTGACTACGGAAGGTTTATGTGTATAATACATAAAAATTAAACTTGTATCTTATAAGAAATCTCGATGTTTTGTCAAGTCGACAAAACCGTGCAAAGCAGAGGCAGATCGCTAACCTACCTAATAATAGTCCTTTTAGTTCTACAGCTAAAATAACTTACCTAAAGAGATAGTACCTACTAGGTACCTAATATTTATTTTAAATATGAATCTCCCAGATAATTACGTAGTACTATGTCGTTCAGTCTTTCACCCTTCTCTAAGTTACCCTTTAGTAGCTGATGATCATGAAGAGTTCTCTGGTATTCTTGATAAGAATTAAGTCTCCCCTTTTCCACTCTTGGGGCATTAAACAAGGAACCCAGGAACCTCTCTTCTCCCAAACGGATTGGCAGCAGGATCAGTTCTCTTTAATAGCAACAATATGAATAGGAAATCAATCTGTCTAGTCTGATTATGGTAACTGTGGGAAAATCAAATTTATTACGGTCTGATCCCCTGAGTCCCCCCCTCGACCCCCCCCCCCCTCGTTGACTTATAACAATAGAAAAGAAGGCCAATTCTCTTAATTTAAAACATGCAAAATATAGTAGCAGTGTCATCTCGGCGACAAACAAATGTCAAAAACTTGTGAAAATGTAGTGAAATTTAAGGTATTTTTGACAGATTGAGACTGAGATCAGACTGTAAACGTTCTTAAAATTACGAGAATTGCCCCTCTGTAATTGTGTCTCATTAGTCATAGTTGAGCTTAAACATTTGACAATAGACAATCTTTTTTCTGGCTTGTAATTTGTACCAATACGTATAACTCTGCGTTTTACGGTGTTCTACGTTTGGGCAGCGTCTTGAATACTACGGGTACACATTCTAAGGTTATTGCTCTCTCAAATAGCACTGCTACATACCTAACTACTAAGTTGTTGACAATAAACTATTCGAAAGCTCTGTGGTTGTAGGTAGATTCAAGAGCTCTAGTACAACTTTAAACATGCACATTTTCATTTACGGGATGTCTACACAAAGAGCGAAGGTACAAATGTTCTGAGAATAATTTAAAGCTCTGCGAATTAAATAAAAAGAGAATACATTAGCGATGGTTTCTATTTAAAAATTATTTCAGCGGGGTGTAATGATTATTTTATTTGTTGAAGACTTTCGAAATTCTCTGGCGGAAAACGCACAGCCTGAACCGCTGGGTCTAAAAGCTGGAAATACAATACTACAGAAGATTTCCTTACAGAAAGATAGCCAAGTAATAATAGCTGCACAGGTCGATCAATCAGGTTAAGCTACGCTTGCCTAGGTCGGTTCGCGGATGGATGACTATCTTTAGTATCTTAATGCCTCCGTGACTTGACAGTTACGGGTCGTCCTCGTCAGAAGCTCGAAAGTCTAACAACCAGTCTTGCAAAGAGTTACCAAGTAACTCAGATAGGCAGTCGCTCCATGTAAAATACTGGTAGGTTAGACTGGAAACCGACCCCAACATAGTTGGGAAAAGGCTAGGCAGGTGATGATGATGTTGTTGTACTGTCAAAATGAAACCCATTTCTACTGATAGTGTGTTACGTAATTATATGCAGATCATGAGTACAAACTTTAAACATGCACATTTTCATTTACTTGATGTCAACACAAAGGGCGAAGAGGTACAAATGTTCTGAGAAATAGATTTGCGAATAAAATTAAAAGAGAATACATGAGAGGTGGTTTCTATTTAAAAATTCTTTCAGCGGTGAGTCGAAGTGATTATTTTTGTATGAGTGCAAAATACATACTAAAGGTCACGCCATCTTCCCATGGGGGCAGGCAAAAGCCACCTGAACGCCACCTGCTATGATCCTTACCAAAAATAAGTAAATTCAGCAAGTACCAAAATGTTAAAGAATAAAAAAATATTCGATAATAACATTCAAGCTGAGAGAAATTAATTCTCACGAACAACTCAAGTCATAATGCTAACATTTCAGTAAAGTGTTTTGCTACTAGATTTCTCTCTCATCTATACGAGAAAAACTCATGTATATAGGTAGCTTCGCAAAAAAAGGATAAAGCCGCCCATTGTATATTTTTGTAGTTTTGATTTTTCTTTATGTACTTTTGGTGTAAAATAAAGTATATTTAAATATAAACATAGGTAGTCATGAAAAGATTAGCCGTTCTGTGAAGGTAGGGTTTCCTAAGACTGCAAACCCCCGTCAACTTCATGACAGCCGTCATTGTGGCCTTTATATGGGGGGCCACTGCTCGGCTTACCGTAGAATTATAGGTCAGATTGTACTGGAAATGTACAGCTTGATATCTCGCCTTGTGTACAAACAAAATAAAACAACGACAAATCATCATCATTCTCCTGTCCTTATCCCAAATTATTTGTGGTCGGTGCAACATGTCTTTTTCTTCCATACTTCTCTATTAGTCGTCATCTCGGCTGTCACCCCCTTTCTAACCATATCATCATTCACACATTCTATCCATCGTTTCTTTGGTCTTCCCCTACTCTTATAGCCATCGAAATCCATACTCAAAACTCTTCTTACAATATTTCGCTCATATCTCCGTATCATATGCCCATACCATGACAACCGATTTCCACACAACTTTTCAGTTACCGGTACCACTTTCAGACTTCCTCTATCCATGCTATCCATCCTTACTTCTATATTAAATATTTTAAATGCAAAAGTGTGTCTGTCTGTCTGTCACCTCTTCACGCTAAAACCGTTTAACCGATTTAGATGAAATTTTGTTTAGAGATAGTTTGAGTCCCGGAGAAGGACACAGAATAGTTTTATCCCGATATTGCCACGGGAACAAATATCTATGAAATAAAATAAAAATTAAATGCGTCAGAATAGCCGCAATCAAAATAAAAAACACACGCATTTTTTTTGAATATTTGTCTAATATGTGCGTTGGCTAAAAGTTTAGATTGATTGTTATAGCACCGTCATTGTTATGTTTTGGCACTCGGAGTAGTGGTAATAGAAACAAATTATTTTAAAACTAGTATTTTCCCGTGGTTTCGCCCGCGTGGATGTCGGGAAATATCCCACGTCAACGTACTAACGGGATTAAAAGTATCCTTTAAGTTATACTAGGTTATAAACTATCTGTGTCATCTGTGCACAATTTTATCCAAATCCGCTCAGCCCTTTTTGCGTGATTGAGTAACAAACATCCAAACATACAAATAAATGTTCACATTTATAATAGGTATTACAGTATAGTGGGATATACGTTACGTAAGTACAAATCCTTGTTCACAGTAGGTATATACTGTAAAGGTTGTAATTGGTCAATTTGCGAACTGGTTCATTTGATAATTGGACAATTTGCAATTTGGACAGTTTGCGAATTGGACGTTGTGAGAATTGGACATTTTGCGAATTGGACCTAATGCGCCCAAAGGGTCTGAAGTCGACCTCATGTAGTGCAGGCTGGCAATAAAATCACTCTTGGTTGCATTCGAACAGTCAAGCGAGTTTAGAATGAGCTTTAAAATGTTTGTATTAGGTTTTTGTTTGGAAGAAAACAGTGATAAAATAGTGATGTAAAGACGTTCGCTTGGAATAATCGTAGAGAAATCATAACGTTGTTTGAACAGTACTTAGAATAAAATAGAATACTCTTTATTATGTACACCATATAAATTACAGACATAAATGTAGAAATTTTACAAAGGGTGACACAGGAGGCGGTTTTATCGCTAAGAGCGATCTTTTAAAGACAACTTTTGCATGGATTAAAAAGGAGAAGGAGAGATAAATACTGTAGGTACTCTGTGGTGTACCATTTACATAATAAAATAAATACATACATATAGTACAGTTATACTAATCTAAATAAATTTGTATATCGACGGTTAAGAGGAAATAGGGTATAAGTGACAAAAAATGAAATGTTCAGGAGAGCCGTTCAAAGTTTTAAATTTTATAAAAACTGACGCATTTTGTCATTTATGTTTTTTTTGCTAGGTCATAAACGCCTTAAAAGTCATCGCAGAGCCATGGCAGTAAGCGCATTCGAAAGAGCGGAAAATTTTACGTAGGATGGCATATACAACATTATTTTTAGTATATGCGAAACCTGAATATAGTTTGTTCAGAATTAGTAACTGAATCGATTTCAATAATTTTTACACCATGTTATATTTTGTCCCAAAAATATTTAATCACTAGTTAATTACAATAAAATCGCCGTACAGTTAGTTACCTACTGCCAAACTATTATTAATGAGCGTACGATGCTGGAGGAGCATAAAACATGATCACCCCGCGCCGCACCGCGTGGTGAGCATATTTTTGAACGGACAACCAGGTAACATAACAAATTTCTAACTTTGTGATTTCTCATGATACACTTTTGAAATTTTGTAGTAAATTGATTCTTTACATAAAAATACTAGACACGTGTTTCGGATTTCGCATATACTAAAAATAATGTTGGATAACTCATTTTTGACCAAAATGTTGCTTATGCCCTAAGCGAAACCGCGGGGCACAGCTAGTATAATAATAAACATGAAACAGTAGCAAAGAAAATAATTATAATGATGATGTTTAAGGAGAGAGGAAGTGCTTATTTATCATAATTTTAAAAGTGGACAAAGATACACAGGTTGGGACTTACTTCTTGCTTTATTATTAAAACTAAACAAATACATTATTTTTCCAACAGGAATTTATCAACAACAGCCCCGAGTCTATATTTCAGTGGACAATAGTCTCGCCCCCAACTCGGGCCACATATGGGTGTATTGTACCTACACCTGTCTACCCCGTCGAGGAATAAAGGCGTGATATTCTGTTATGTTCAAGAAATATTTATTTACAGACTGAAAAAATTTTTTGAGGACGATCACTTTCTCCTAGCACCTACCTACATATTTTGCTGACAGCATTTTCTCTCAGAATGTTCAAGATAAATTTATTTTTGCCTTTCTAATCACTACGTTCTAATCTATGAAACCTTCTAAAAGGTCAATTTTTGATTTTAAGATATTCTTTTATGTCTAGATTCTTTTCCACAGTATAAAACAAAGTCGTTTTTGTGATTTTTTGACCGCTAAAATACTGTTTCCAAAATAAGCGGTGACTGCCACCTGCGGCCGTAATGACCAAAAATTTGGAAAATCCAAAAATGCACTACCTACTCATTTGATCGTATAAAAAACCATAGATATAGATATTAATATTACTTAGTTTTTTATTAATTATAATTAAACTACTATGAATAAAAGAGCCATTTTTAATAGGGTTCCTCCTATGGGAGACACCTACTCTACGAATAAGTAATTACTTAATCGTAGTTTCTACTACATTAAATCAATTTTTGAAAAGTACTGAATTATTCACAATTAAATTATCTATACAATGGTAGGTATATAAATTAAGTGAGTTACGTGTACTAGCAGGGGTATAATAGAAACTGTTGCAAAAAGGAGGCAAAAAAAAAAATCGATGGTAAAGCACTCTCTAATGCTTCGCATTATGAGTCGTGCAATACAGAGCGTTTTTAACACCAGAAAGTCAAATACTGGTGAAAATTACAGATTTTTATGACGTCTGTAACGATTTTCCAGGAAACCATGGCTTTAGTCTTCTAAAGTACACAATGGATGAATAGATGCGGTTTTCACCATAATTTAGACAATTTATTCCGGAAGGTGTATGTGTGTAATACATTAATATTGAAATTTCGACGTTTTCACATGTCGCCATTGCGCCGGCCGAAGTCGGTGGAGGCGGGTCACTAATCTATATCTATACATTCTATACATATAATAAAATAGGAACGAAGATTTTTTGTCTATTTGTGTGGATGTAGCTATGTTCCAGATTGGCGCAAACACGGCAGAACGGATTTAGATGAAATTGGCACACAGATAGTTTATAACCTAGATTAACACACAGTACAATCCTGTAGGAGATTTTTTGACATCCACGCGGGCAAAGCCGCGGGCAAAAGCTACGGCCGCGACTTACGAGTTGTAGGTCGTAAGTTCGCCCACCCACGAGTTCGACAGGCGCTTTACTTAGTGTTAATTATTTCATCACAACTGCTCTCAAAACGGTGATGGAAAACATCGTGAGGAAACCGGCATGACCTAGAAACAAAAGTTCGAAAACTTGTGACATCTACCAACCCGCGCTGGTCCCGCGTGGTGGATTACGGCCCACTTCCTCTCACCGAGAAGAGGCCTGTGTCCTAACAGAGGGAACATTATAGGCTGATTATGAAGTAAAATATCATCTAGAATTGAAATTATTATAATTCTAAAGTAATATTGAAAAAGCCATCAACGAAAAATAAACAAGTACTAGGAGCACAACATTACGGAAGAGTCAACAGCACACACCATTTACCATCACGTCGATAGCAATCAATATCTGTCACGTTGTAATGGCTATTAATCAATTATGTATATATTCAATTATTTTTGTTGCTCCCGTCCCGACGGCCGCCACACGCAACTGTCTCGTTATGTACCTTAACAGTGTTATGTATATGAACATTGAATATTGAGTAGATATTGAGACAAAATATTCCATAAGGTGTTGTTAAAGTGCTCGTTAGGGGCCCGTGGCTGAATTTATTTTATTTTTGGACTGTTGTTTTGTTACTATTTACTGTACTGTTGACGCTTTTAACGCGTATGTCTTTTTTCCATCGTTCTTATAATTATAAATTCAACATTAATGATCTAACAAATATTTATGTAAAAGTATAATTTAAAAACCGGCCAAGTACGTGTCGGACCACGCACAATGAAGGGTTCCGTAGTTGGAATGAATTTATCCCAAGAACAAACTTAACATTGTAGTTCATGTTCTCCCATACATTCCAACTGAAAATGTAAGTTTTTACGCACAATATTGAGAGATTTACCATGTTGTTTCAAGATCATAGACTTCTTATTCATTTTCCTGTAATCTATAGGTATATAACTATTTTCTGTATTTTTTTCAAAATTTTAGGCTCAGTAGTTTAGGAGATAAGGGGGGGGGGGATGGTAAATTTCCGTCTATTATCTTAAATAACTTTAATACAATTTACTTTAAAATTATGAAAAAAATATATTTGAGATCCTCACGGTAAGCCCTTTCATTTGATATGTCACATGGTACAGCTTGCGAAACTTTTTTTTTTAAATTGTCTATTTACCCCTCAAAAATGACTCCCATTTTCAAAACTCATTTATTTACGTTACATGTCTGTGTTTGGGTCACAAAGTTTCATATGTGTACCAAATTTCAACTTAATCGGTCCATAAGATTCGGAGCAAATTGGCTGTGACAGACGGACAGACAGACAGACACACGAGTGATCCTATAAGGGTTCCGTTTTTTTCTTTTGAGGTACGGAACCCTAAAAAGAGTGTCCATGAAGTTTCTTGCCCGTTTTTTTCCATAGGTACCTACTACTCTTTAGAATGGGCAACTAGGTGCGGTTCGTCTGCGGTTCAAATCAGTGCTCCGAGTGGAATACCTCATACTTCTCACTGACCGACTTCATGACAATTCAAAAGTGCCTGTAAATGTTTTAATTAAAATAAATGCTTTGAGTTTGATAATAACAGCCGCACGGGTTGATTGAAAGTTACTCTACGCTTGCCGAGGTCAGTCCGTGGATGGGTGACCATACATTACATATCGAGACCCCTTCGTGCCTCGGAAACCAAGTCAATTCATTTCTCCTGGCTGGCATGTATAAATCTCCGCCCCTAAGACGACCCACCGACCGATCTTTGATAGTCGTTACGAGTAGTCAGAAGCCCGAAAGTCTTACCACCAGTCTTACCAATAACTGGGTTGTGGAGGTCAGATAGGCAGTCGCTCCATATAAAATACTGGAATTCAACTGCATCCGGTTAGACTGGAATCTGACCCCAACATAGTTGGAAAAAGGCTAAACAGTTGATGAGGTGTTGTTAAAATAACATAAAAATGAATGCCTTTTTTTTCTCATGTCGAAGACAGCAAGGAAAAAATTCAAATTACCTGTTGATATCTCAGCAAGATTCGTAATTCGTAGTTACCATGTCTGATTGCAGGATGCAATAGGTCTCTACTTGAGAATGGTCACTTGTGAAGGCAAGTACCTAAAGTCAGAAGACACGTTATTTTTTTCTTTACGATGTGACGCGCGCTTTCCTTGTGGTAACCAATTGTATAAACACGCTATGAATATGTCTTAAGATAAGTAGCGACACCACATAACACACACAAACACTTCCGACTTCGCCATTGTTTCGGACGGTACCGAGAGCTCCTGCCCTTACACACACATTCACAGCGTGCTTATATGCTTAGTAACTACAAGTAAAGCGCGCGTCGCTTCGTGAGATAAAAATACTATAATATAGATTGTATAAAGTTTTTTGGAATCGTTAAATATGTACAATTGTATTCTATTTAACGTGGAAGCAAGCGTATAAGTAATAATAAATTGACTCGCTAAAGTTATTTTCTACAGCATACTTTTTACAACCTTATTTCTAGAAAAATCTTTTCTAACTGAAAACAGTACTGAAATAGTTTTACATTAAAACAAACGACTACAATTCCGTCCATAACTCTAATAAGTTTATTCGTCTCGTAAAACTCAATAAAATGGGATTTGTCTTTTCGTGGTTTTTTCTTAAAAACGTTTCCCGAAAAATCGAGTTTATTAAAAAAAAGGCAACTTTATGTATGCGATTTTATGAACCACTCATTCTAACTAGGTCGGTCTACTAAAGTGCGTAAGTGTATCTGTTCGTTGCTTTTATGAATATTAAAACGCATAAAATAGTCCCGCACTATACGACCGCGGTGTCATATTATTAGCTTCATACAGACCCGCATCGACCATGAAAATATATTTAGTTAACCTCTTTTCACGTCCTTAGGGTCGTGAATTTTCCTCCTATAAAAACTACGTTACCTACTCGTATATCTATAATAATAATAATGCAGAATATTTTGTTTGTTTGTTTGAACGCGCTAATCTCCAGAACTACCAGTCGGATTTGTTTTTTTTTTTTATTGCTAAATTGGGCCTGCTCTTGAGAGGTCAAGAGCAGGCCCAATTTAGCAATAAAAAAAATCACCTAACCTAAGCTCATTCATCGCTGCTTTCCTTCAGGCGTGATCGAAGGATCACGCCTGAAGGAAAGCGATGAATGAGGTCTATTATGGAACTAGCGTGCCCAGAAGCAGCTTGTTCACTCTTGCTTTGAAGGCAGACGGGTTAAATGAACACATCTCGCAGAGCGTTCCACACTTTGGCTTGTGCACTTTGTTATCTTTTTGCATGTGAAAGACCAATTCTTGAGGAAGGCTAGACCCCTCCATGCTTGCTCTCAGCTGTCATTTAATTTTGTTCATTTTTGTCAGTCGTTATGGGTAGTCAAAAGCCCAAAAGTCTGACAACCCGTCTTACCAAAGGATATCGTGTTAACCAGTAACTGGGCTGTGGAGGTCAATTAGGCAGCCGCTCCATGTAAAATACTGGTATTCAGCTGCATCCGACTAGACTAGAAGACGACCCTAACATAGTTGGGAAGAGAATAATTTTGAATTTTTGACAGTTCTATACAAAATCTGTCAGACGTCAATTTTATTCCACGAATAATAAAATATCTGTGATTGAAACATCAGCCCTAAATTAGATTAGATTCTTTTTTAATGTATTTTTAGGGTTTCGTACCCAAAGGGTAAAAACGGGACCTTATTACTAAGACTCCACTGTCCGTCTGTCCGTCTGTCACCAGGCTGTATCTCATGAACCGTGATAGCTAGACAGTTGAAGTTTTCACAGAATGTGTATTTCTGTTGCCGATATATCAACAAATACTAAAAACAGAATAAAATAAATATTTAAGGGGGATCCCAAACAACAAAAGTGATTTTTTTGCCGTTATTTTATATGTAGTGTTCAATATTGTATGGTGGTACGGAACCCTTCGTGTGCGAGTCCAACTCGCACTTGGCCGGTTTTTTATATAAGATTAAGTAAATATTTGATGTTAGACTAGAGACACCCATTAAATGGTAAACGCGGCTTTTTTTAGAGTGGGTACTGATGAGTGAATATACCTATTGATCGCCTCCGCTTTAATAAAAAAGCTCGGTATGTTCTGTTTTCAAAAAAAGAATTGAATCAAGAAAGAGTTTTTATAATGTATACGAAGGAGTTTTGCATTGAAATATTTTATCAACAGCGTGAAAGCGACGAGTAACAGCTCGTTAAAGAACTTTACAGCGCAAACGAATCTGTTAACTTCAGTAACAGTAGTTATTACAACAAATATTACGTGTGACTTCCTTTAAATGTTTGCGTGAAAAGAGCATCATTTATAAAAACAATTAGGCTAATGGTTCTTTTTTTTAATGGCATCTCACAACACTTTCTAGGAGGCTGTCGGCTGCTTAACCGGGCTATTCTCTAGATTCCCTAATAAATTAAGGCCTCCAGCTATGGGTATCCCGTTGTGAATGGACCTCGGCTTAGGGCGTCGCTGATCGAGCCAGGACAGGCTGGATCGAATCAATTGATTTACCTAATGGTTCGCGGAGTCTTACCATGAAATGTTAAAAATTATATAGTCTTTTACCCTTTCACTTTAAAATGTCAAGGACGAGTTGAATTTATAGTTGTTAACACGTTGACGCATCGTTTGTAACATGTATGGAGCTTAAACCATTAAGTGTATGTTGAATATTCTATTATGCTTGAAGCATAGTAGTATTGAGTAGTATCGTAGCTTAAGCATTCGTTGCCAACTAAGTTATTGAATTCTGACTAAAATACTCGCTTTTATTTAAGAGCGTTTACGCCGTACGGCATTTCAGACAAACTTTCAAGCCCTTGTTTTTCGAAATGAATGAACCGATTTTAATGAAACTTCAAACGCATAAGCAGGATACAAAGGTCTAAAAAGTTACATAAGAACATTTTCGAAATGTCTTATTTAAAAAATGATAACTGGAAATCTCTGTTTCTATGGAAACTTTATAATCGGTCTAATTTGGCTGTAACACTATTTTTCGAAAATGTTCTTAAGTATCTTTTTAGACTTTTTATCCTGCTTATGCGTACGAAGTTTCATTAAAATCGGTTCATTCATATCGAAATACAAGGGCTTGAAAGTTTGTATGAAATGCCGTAGGTACTGCATAAACGCTCTTATCCGTAGCCAATGCCAATACCTTCATTATCCAGTCCCACATTAGGTAGTGTACCTACTAAGATACGATCAAATACGTCAAGTGTGGGTCTTATTACGCACGCAACCAGCAGGCATTCAGGCATATAGGTACCACTCACGAAATACACACTGAAACGAACAATAATATACAATGAAAATACACAATGAAAGGTAAACGGTCACATAATAAGAGCTGTTTAAATACAGAGCGTTTTTTGACACATTAATGTCAAATAATTATTGTGAAAATGACAGATTTTCTACGACCGTTATAATTATGACGGCAGCTTTATAACAAGGCGGAACCGCTTTCCTACAAAACTAAAGCTTTAGTATAGAATAAAGGCTATAACGACTCCCTATTAGCCAAGACAGAAATCAGGCACAAACCCGATTCCATAAATTTAAAAAACTTGATGTAAGTCATGCCTCGTTTGAATACTTACATGACTACTTGGCTTTCACGCCACACTTGCCATGCCAGTGCCGCCACTCATACGAGTCAACTGCGCGAAATGTATATTGTGATCGCAGTTAGCTGGCAGCCTGCCACTATTCATGCTCCACTATTGAGTATAAATCCAATATGTTACTGTTACGAGTAAACTGTGGGACTGTTTGGAATAGTGGCGATAGGCAGTGATTTCAAAAGAGTTGCCGTCGTATTGGAATGACAATTGGAACGCGACAATGTCTTTTAACGGAGCTGACTGTCAGCGGTACGCTTGGTTTTTGAAACGTATCACCACTCGTGGAAGCTAAACCAAAACGAAACCATCTTTTATATACATAAAGAAAGAAGAAAGAAAATAAAAAAAAATTGTATACGGTACCCAATACAATATCAGCGAATGAAAAAATTTAAAACAAAAATCTAAAGAGTCTAAAAAGCGATGTAATAAATAATATAAATAAAATTTAAATGCCGTTCGTTGGAAACCTGCCCCGACCCTCGCTCGAGCCAGCCCGCGCCGCTGGGTCTGTAGTTTTAAATTCGCCCCTAAATAATACCGATCCAGCCTGTCCCTTGCTGTCTTCTTCCAGCGACGCCCTAAGCCGAGGTCCGAACCCCGTGGGGCGGTACCCTTAGCGCAGTCGCTTAGTTTTTAAGTTTATTGTTTGCCCTGGCTGGAGGCCTTAATTAAAGCATCCACAGGAAAGTCCGGTTAAGCAGTAGCCACCCACATACAGGATGAACTGCGAGATGCCATTGTTAAAAAAAAAAAAGTTCGTTGGAAATTATTTTTTGGTTAATAATTTTCGTCATAGTCCGTATTAGGTTTTTGAAGTGTGCGCGCAGACATAGGTGCACTCCGCACCTATGTCTGCGCGCACACTTATGCACTATAACATCTCCCGCGCCGAAAGTTAGTCTCCGTTGAGAATGACCGCCGTGGCCGAAATACGGTCTGAAGGACTTTTTTTTTTCTATATTAGGTTTTTAATGAAAGAATAACTGGAAAAGTTTCCCGAGAAAAACTGAACGTCTTTTTTTCTATGGGATTTTTGTATGAACTCTAAGAAGACTTGTTGAAATTTGGACAGGACAAGGTCTGTCGAGTCAGCTAGTAGGTATTATAATATTATAGTAATGCACGCTAACATGATACGTAATATTTTGTAGTATTTATATAAAAAAAGTCAGATGGAACGCTGGGAAAACGAAGTCATAATGCGGGCAGGCGATGCGATGCGGGTAACAAGAAATTCACGAAAAATTTCACGGGTACGAAGTCACGGGCAGAAGCTAGTGTAATTTCATAATCTATATAAATTTAATAAAATTAAAAGTCCTGACTGACTGATATCAACGCACAGCCGCTGGTCCTAGAGACATAAAATTTAGAGGGTGTGTGCTTTGTGAAGAGTAGGTATCCACTAAGAAAGGGTTTTTCGAAAGTCCTCCCCTAAGAGGGTGAATGGAGGAGGGTGAAATTTCACGCAGACGAAGTCGCGGGTAGAAGCTAGATAAGCAATAAAGCAAGCCATTATTAACAAAATAAGTACCTACAGCCGTCCAAACTACCTCCAGTACGAACTATCGATTGATCACTATTAGGCAGAACCCAGCATTGTTTAAACTTCCAGAGTTTGAGTATTATGGCCACTTTAATTCAATATTTGCATAGGATTATCGAACCACGAGTGAAGCTTAGCAACCGAATTGTGAAGCATTAGTTAGCCCTTTGGACAAATGGGTCAGTTTGCGAATACGTGGCCGAAGCAATGCAAAACATGCGCTCTGAATTTTAATTCTTTTGGAATGGATTAATCCTTAATGCTCGTATTGTGTTTGCAAGTATGAGGTTTAATCAATAGGGGTGTAGGGATGTCGAAATTATAAAACTGTTAGTAACCCTTAAAAAAAAAAAGTTGCAAGTATTCGTAGAAAATAGTTTTTATAATTAGAGAAAAAAATAGTAATTAGTAATTAGAGAAAATAAAAATAATTTTTCTTTCCTTTCTTTTTTTTTTTTTCTATCCTACTAATATTATAAATGTGAAAGTTTGTATGTTCAGATGTTTGGATGATTGTTACTGAATCACGCAAAAACGACTGAACGGATTTGAATGAAATTTGGTACACAGTAGACCTAGAATACTTTTATCCCAGTACGACGTTAACGTGTTACAATTTCAGACCTCCACGCGGGTAAAGCCGCGGGCAAAAACTTGTGGACAAATAAAACTTAAATGCTCGTTTTCACTCACACCAAAATGATAATATACCAAAATAAATATGAATCACCGGGAGTTGACAATCAAACTTTTATTTAGACACTAGCTGTGCCCGCGACTTCGTTCGCGTGGATGTCGGAAAACAATAGGTAATATGTCGCTTAGGAAAGGTGTAATTGCCACTCCTTCATTGAAAAGGAAGAATCATCAGATCTTGCCTGGTAACGCTTTCCTTACCTAGGGTTCTCTACCACAGCCCTTTCGACTGCAATCACTGCGTCTTCATGGTTCATAATGACAATGCGACGAAGTGTCACTTTGATTTTTGAGAACAAATTAAAATAAAAGCGCCTGCTCGAGGCTGATTATCTAACCAAACAGCCATAATTATGTCCATTTTATTTTGCGTCTGTCTTAGAATACCAACTTGTAACATCATATCACCATTTTATCTAAAGTATATCTGAGATTAGTAGGTGAAGTTTGAAGTTAGTTTTTCTAAGTCTTGTGTTCTTCTCTGTGGTAAATTTAGAATTTCTTAACTTGGTATTGAAGATATCATATATACCTACCAATATTATGCCTTATAAAGCATCGAGATATATATATGATAAAAGGAAGAATACATTAATTGTAAGAGCTTCTACATAAAGTTGCCCGTGTAAAAAGCAACCCATTAAACTTTGGTTATATTTGACACCGGCCGCCATTTAAACTACGAAGATGAAACCCATGAAAACTTTAGACATGATTTTGATTTAGACCTTATACTGCCGAAAACCAGAAAAAAAATTGTAAAGATAATTACAAAAAAATATAACCGACTTCCATAAAAAACCCTACAAAGTGCAAAATTACCTTAGTTTGGGAAGACGTTGCGCGTTGGCAAGAAATTACAGACTTCTGTAACCAAAGGTCTATTGCACTTTGAAGTGTGTTTTTAAGTCAGTTGTATTTTATTTTATTTCACACAAAGTCGTGTAAGTTTATATTGAAAACCATGAAAACGACACACATGATAAAAAAAGAAAAAGAAAATTGCAGCCGCCATCTTCGATTTTCATTTTGACGTCACAATCGGCTTCAGCACTCTCGAAAACCATGAAAACGACACACACTACGAATTTTTCGATTTGCAGCCGCCATCTTGGACTTTCATTTTAACCAGTACTAAAACGGTTTACCAACAGTCGATTGGTCCATGAGCCGTTGGTCAACACCATTAACTTTTCATCCAAAGGACTTGTGACCCACGAACGTTTCCCCAACAGAACTCTACGTCAGTGAATGCTTAACCAACAGAATGTTTTGACCAATAACTTTTCACCCAAAGAACATTTGACCCATGTCAAATAGAACTAAGGATGCAAGGGCGAGCGAAGCGAGCTCGGGACTCGGGGCACCCCGACTCGGACAGGTAGGGTTCGAGGGGATGATGGCGGCTCAAGTGAGCGAGCAAAGCGAGCGAAGGGCACCCCGAGGTTAGGCTTGGTTAGGTTACTTTATACCCTTTTCACAGAAATAAAGGACTACGTCTTATTGTTATTTTACTTTCACCTTTCCCGGCGTCTGTTGGCCTTATTCTTTGGGTGAAAAGTTATTGGTCAAAACATTCTGTTGGTAAAGCATTCACTGACCTAGAGTTATGTTGGCAAAACGATCGTGGTTGAAAATTGCAGCCGCCATCTTGGATTTTCATTTTGACCTGACTATCGGCTTCAGCACCCTCGAAAACTATCAAAACGACACCCATGACAAAACATTTAAAAAAAATGGAGCCGCCATCTTGGGTTTTCATTTTGACCTGACTATCGACTTCAGCACCCTCAAAAACCATGAAAACGACAAACATGACAAAAAAAATTGCAGCCACCATCTTGGATTTTCATTTTGACCTGACTATCGAATTCAGCACCCTCGAAAACCATGAAAACGACACCCATGACGAAAAAATTAAAAATTTAGGGAACCGCCATCTTTGATTTTCTTTTTGACCTCACTTACCGGGGTCAGGATCCATGAAAAATAGCTCTCTTTCTCTCTCTGTGTGTGTGTGTGTGTCTATCTATCTATTACTATGAAAAATGAGGCATAACGCTTTTTCGTAATTTGACGATTTCTCCCTTAGAACTCCTACCGCAAGCTCCATATAAGAACTTCGTTAAAAAACGAAAAAAAGCGATTTTTTTAATATCACTATCATTACTTTTTAAAATAACATAGACATAAGTAGGTATCTGTGTTATTTCGTCATTTAAGTAAGCATAAACTAATAGGACGTGATTACTCACATCACAACAACAATATGTTTTCGTTAGTAGGTACTATATCGCGCCAATAGATGTCGTTACGTGTTACTAAAAAACGTAAAAAGTTGTTCCTAGAATACTTTAAATTGATTATATCTTTTGATAGAGTGAACCGATTGCGATGAAACAAAAACTAATCACTGCTCCGAGTTCTACACCATATTTGAGTATAAAAAGTAACCGTATTGGTTTGGTACTTTTTACGTTTACCCTGTTCAAATCAATAATCTGTCACATCCAAACAGACAAACAGACAAACCGACAAACAGACAAAAATTCCAAAAATTGATGAAATGGCATCTGTTGGTTATCCTTTAACACCCCAACTATTTTTTTTGGAAATATTTTCAATGTACAGAAACGTCTCGTCTACAGATTTATTATATGTATAGAATAGAATAGATATAGATTAGTTTAGGTGCCCCTTAGTTTTTGTGAAAACGGTTATAGAGCCGTGCTTTCACCAAAGCATATAGTCGGCCTCCGACTTCGAACGTCCAGACCACAATATATGGAAAAAACAACTTCAGCCGCCGACTGACTGTCCTTTGTTATGGTTCCGTACGCAGAGGGTGCAAACGGGACCCTATTACTAAGCCTCCGCTGTACATCCGTCCGTCCATCCATCATAATCGTAATAAGTAGACAATTGAAATTTTTATAGAGTGTGTATTTCTATTGGCGCTATAACAACAAATAATAAAAATAAATAAAGTAAAAAATTTAAGGGGACCATACAAGAAACGTGTTTTGCCTTGTGGTACGAAACCCTTCGTATGCGAGTCCGAATCACACTTGCCCGCTTTTTTTCGTTTATCGTGGACATTATTGTGGGTGTTTTTCACACAAATGATTTGATTTTTCATACTTCTCCTTTCATACATAGACAGTCCCACGCAATTGGTGACATTTATAAAACACCCATTCAAAGGATAAAAATAAAATGTTCTAATGACATTTTCTTCACAAAATGTTTGCCACAAACTACAAATAAGTTAAGTTTTTAATTTTCCTGTTATATATGTCTATTTTGACTCCCCTTTTTATTATGAAACCCACAATCACACAAGTTATCAAAAAAAAAATCTGCTGTTTCATAGAAAAGTACAAAACCTAATGTCTAAATTTCAATATTTTTTTTTCTTTTTAAGGTTTTTTTTTGGTTTCTAAATTTTCCAAAGATGTAAACAATAATGACCCCTCGAAGTTGAATAAAATCGATATTCATGAACATTTATTTTGAGTAATGTTTGTTTTCGTCTAATTCTCCGAGATAACTACACGAAAACAAACATTACATAAAATGAATGTTCTTGTATAACGATTTTATTCAATTCGGAGAGGCCATTGTTATTTACATCTTTAGCAAATTTCGAAACCCACGGTTACAATGTATGAATTTACTACCCGCTCCATTATGAAACCCATGCAAAATTTAGCTTATATTTAGCTTTCACGACGAAATCTCGTCTTCATCTTTACTTACCACCAAAAGTATTTACACTCTTACGTCAAAGCACTATGTATATTATACTTCCACAGGATGATATGAATCTTAATTTCCTTCAGAAAGCTTATAGCTATAACAATCTTCCGGAAAATTCGGTCGCAGCCTGCGTGAATATCACCATTTCCTTAGTACAATCTATTTTAGGGGTTAATGCTCGCACCGATATAGCACCGGGTAAGAATGTCGGTAGTCACCGTATATAGTGCCATAAAAATATACGGGAGTGTATAAACTTGTATAGACATGTACATAAATGTTTATAGTGTCTTTTGTTTACCGGATTGTCTCAAGTATCTCTGTATATCTAAAAAACTAATATTATGACGAGAAAAGATTTGATTTTTTGTATGTTTCTTTGTTTCGCTTTCACGCTAAAATGGTTGAACGGATTTGGATGAAATTTATCACATGGGTAGGCCTGGGTTAGGATAAAGGATATTTTTTATCCTGATATTCTCACGGAGTCCAAATTTATGCGGATGAAACCGCGGGGCGCAGCTAGTTTGTGATAAAGCACTTATAGTATTGGTTTTAAACATTTTTAAGTGTTTTATATACGTACAATGAATGTGAAACAACAAATTGGTGATTTTTACATTACTCGTACATTTTCTGTTTCTATAAACGTTGGTCTTGGTGTGACCATTTAATTGTGACCTACCCTGACAACATTGTCAAACTTTGAACTTTTATGTGTTAAATACGAGGTTTTTGGCTACTTTGTAGCATTGTATGTCTTTTTTTTTTGCAATAAAACGAAAACATTTAATTCATGCAAAACTCATATTACTTACCTACATAAAATTAAATTAAATTTCATAACATTTGCAGATCATTTTTTTTAAACAACTTTTTGTTCTACAATAGTTGTTTAAGTAAAGTCGAAGTTTTAATGGCATCATAAAAACTACGTGGAAGTTAGAAATTCACCCATTAATTTTAGTAATTTCCACAAGTCCAAGTCCAGTATTTTTCTTTGAACCGGACTGTCCGTGACAGACGGATATAATTGTGGGAAGAAACAGCTGAACCTCACACGTTCATAGCATTTTTATTCACATTACAAGAAATTCACGCATATTAGGGAATGTTTTCGCTTAGTAAAGTTCGAATACTCCAATACATTAGTAAATAATAAGTGGTCTCTGGCACTTCTAGGTGTGTTAAGGCAACAGAATGAAGGACTTGGTGCCAACATAGTTAGTCTTAGTTAATTGATTGAAAAACCATTAGTACAAGTGATGTGACATTTTAACGTTCCCAAATGTAATTACGCAATAAACACCCCCACAGCTAAATACGTTATTATTTTTATGAAAAAACCTGCGATAAATACATTTTATATCACTATCTACAAAAAGCTACCAAAGTCACTAAACCCGATTTTGGTAAAACCTTATTTATGACTTTAGCGGACAATTCTATCTTTATTTTGTTAAAATAAAAATTCAAGATATTGTGTTCTTAATTATTTTTATCACCCCTTTCATTTACCCCTAATGTTCTTTGTCACCACTTCATTAATTGAACTTGTCACAAATAAAACAAAAGTTTCATACAAAAACCATTTTATTCATACTTTTAACACGATGAAATGTTAAAGTACTGAGCAAATTAAATGTTGAATCGTATCGTAACAAATTAAATGGATTCATACAATTAACTTTGGAAAATGAGTTCCCATTGAAACCAAAACTTTTTGAATATAAAGCACCGACATTTTAGGCTGAATATAATATAAAGCGGTATAGACAGATTCATTATATTTCGCGCTTTTTTGTGTGCGGGAGCTGTTCAATATTTTTTTTTTTTTTTTTTGTGATGTCGTGTGTCTCAACAATACATCGTCGCCACTCTTTCTCCTATGGAATCTGTATGAACTACATGACAATAGCCCATGCTGTGGTAAAATATTAGCCAAATAAGATGGTGGTAGTAGGGCTGACTGCCCAGGGAGATACCTTGTTACTTGGGTACAAACGGTGGCAGTCACTGTCTGTTTTTTAAACATAAACACATATCGTTGACTGCATAAATGAATCAATCCACACCTCTTCTAATCAAATTCAAAATAATACAATTATTGATCTCACATTAACGAAGGAAATACTATTTCGATGACAATGATACTAATATTTTAAGTAAACAATTAAAAAAATCTCAACCACTAAACATAATAAATGAATTAGGCCAAAATGATTCAAATCGCAGATTTTGTGTGGCAATTCTACAATTAGAATGACAACATTTTGTTAAAAGATTTTTTCTATTAATAAAACCTATTTTATTCAAACAGCAAAAATAATGATAACCATAATCACATTAAACAATGGTTATAATAATTGTACTCGTATGATGTTTTAACACCGTGTTAATGTCAAAACAGTTAATGTTAATCTTAGCAAAATATTTCCTATGTTAAACATCCTTAATATTTAATTCCTGGATATTTGCAAAACAATGTAAGTAAAGTATATTTTTCCAAGAGCTATGTTACATAACAACCGACCTACAAACGTAAATCAAGAAGGACAACCAGAAATACAATTTAATTCTGAAACATTTCCGCCATAATTTTCAGATATTATCTGAAGTCAACAGACATTTATTTAATTGTGCCATATCATATTTACACTTATGTCAACATTATATATTTACACATTGAATACAGTCATCGACGTACAAAATATTTACAACATACTATCATTCTAATGTTTCCACTTAACACGACCGAAATTGAATCGGACTTTATACGAATTGTTGCAATAATATGAATCATTTTCCTGCACAGCGAGGTTAGTGAAAAGATAATAATTATTTAGAATTGGAAACAGTTCCATAGAGAATCCGAAGCAATTTCCGTGAAACGTTATTCAGTAGGTAAACGGTTATTTATTTTATGTAGGGCAGGTTTGGTAGGACGTCGGGTCTCCGCCTGTGGTGAGCGCCGTGGTGCCTCAAATGTATCAAGGCTTCTCTCATTTTTTGTTCCCTCAATGTTCGAATATATTCCTCATCAATCGTATGTCTATGCTTCCCGTCTCGCAATGGCTTCTCCATCCTCCCATTCTCCTTAAACAACACACACCACAAAGACTTGTCCTTATTATCCCACAATAACGACTTCGTATACTCTTTTAACCTTCTACTGTTTTCCTCCACCCTGCGCATGGCTATCTCTATTTTAATCAAGTCTTTATAATGGTCCGATACAGGCGGTGTCGTCGAAATATTGTTACTGTCGCTTTTAACGGCGCTTATATTAATTCTCGACAAGTAATAATTCTCATATTGGCTAGAGGAGCCACTCGTTCGCAATAACCACACCACACTGGCGATGAATGTACACGACACTATGAAAGTTAATATGAGGAGAGTTAGTCGGAATACTAGGCTCGGGGACGCACAACTCATATCACTATTTGTTTATGTTTGCGGACGCACCGTGCTGGCTCGTACATACCGCGCCGGCGTAGTCGCTCGCTACGACGGGCTACGGGCGACCGCTCGCTACGTACTGCCGCTACGAACTGGCGTAGACCGCGTAGACGGAGCGGCGTCGCTGCTCGGCGCATAGCCACTGTTTATCTCAGCTGTAATTTGCAGTCCAAAGCTGTATCCAAGCTGCAGATGCTTTTAAATCTCTTTGTGCGAGCTTTCTTTGCACTTTTGTGCAGTCACTGTACTGGATTTTTAAATTCGTAACTACAACGTAGTCATAATTGCTCGCAGCATTTTATAAAACTGTATCCTTTAGAAATTATTTGAAACATGAATAAATACGGTGTTTACGTTTTTAAATTTTAAAGTTAAACGAGGGTTTTTTATGTTAAAAGCAGTACCTACCTTTTTGTAGGTCGGTGTTTCGAAGCTTAATTCAGTAATTTGGGTTGGAAGGCGTCAACGATAACGATCTCGTCGCCATTGCAATTATTAGGTGGCCTTTTGTATCAAAAATATATACTTATACGAAATTACTGAGTAAATACGCATTCGGGGTTAATATTGTATTTAGGTACAATTTTGTGGCTCAATTATTGTGATCAAATATGGCGCGTGTACGTTTTGATGAACATTAACTTTTGATTATGGCCTGTGACGCTTAATGGAGGTACTGGCCACGTATTATAACCACTTCTATCTATACAATACAAAGCGAGATTTCTTTTCTTCGTATTTGACTGATCAGTTAGCACAATCAGCCTATAATGTTCCCACTGCTGGGACACAGGCCTCCTCAATGTGATTGGGAGTACCTGCATGCGTGCTCAGTGCGGGTTGGTAGATGTCTCATGTTTTCGATTCAAGTTCTAGGACATGCCGGTTTCCTCACGATGTTTTCCTTCATCATTTTGAAAGCACTGGTGTTAAAATAATTTACAAAAAGTAAAGCGCCTGTCAGGGTTCCAACCAAAACGACCCACAACACGTAAGTCGCGGTCATTACATAGATCACAATAGCACTACTCTCGCGCTGATCAGTTGATTATATCATAAAAACAAATGCAAAAAGCCTATTAATATTGCACAACCGATACCCTTCCCCTTCAAGCATCCTCAAAAGTAACATGAAACACAACAACAAGGCGAATTTGCATTGAATATACAGAGTAGATTTTTGTGATCGGGCAGCAAGTGCTGGTACCATAACCGTTTTAGCTACAGAACAGTCTCAGAAGACTCAACTTTTTAAGAAATTTTGTTCTAAGTTTCACAGATTTTGAAACTTTTCAGTTAGCAAAAAAAAATGGGTTCACAAAACCTTATTTGCTGCCAATGCTATACATTTCACTTATGTGTATCCACCATTAGTGAACCTAGTTACGCATCAGCCGTTCTTATCAACTGCACTATTGTAATCAACAAAGATAATATATATCCAATCATTTATCAGTAAATGTAATGTAATAGGTTGTTAACCGTCCATAGGAATGGTCTTTGTGGAGAAATCACAGTTGAGAGACTCCATTTCTGAAATCACGGTACGGTAAAGGATTTTATTTCTGATCAAGTTCTTTTTATCCTGATTTCAATGAGTTTAGAATTCATATTACTTTATTTCGATACAATCATACCACTGCAAGTCATCGTGGCATGCCACGGCACATCGTGGCATGCCACGGCACATCGTGGCATGCCACGGCACATCGTGGCATGACATTTCATTCCACGGATTGCCGTGGCGTACCACCGCACACCACATGTCACAGGATTATGACAGCTAAACTAATTGTAATAAGGTTTTGGCAGGCTGGGCTTTCTGCGGGATGCCACGACGTGACGCGGCATGCCACGTCATACCAAAGCATCCTACGGGCTGCAGAAGCACGCCCTGCCGTGCCTTGCCGTGCCGCGACGTCAGTCAGCGCCGGACTTTACTTTTATAAATGCAGTGCTTCGCAGTTGTTCTCGGAAGCCCTTGTTGACATGATTTTAATGCCATAATGAGAAAGAGGGCGGAGTCAATTATGTGTAGGTTTCGTGGAAGTCGCAACAGCATCTTAAAGACATTGGTTGACAAGGTGAACAGCTTCTTTATTAGGCACTGCGTACAGAGGCACGTGCCTACTTGTGTTGAGCCATGTAGTTATAGTTGTTGTTAGGTGAGTTTGTAAGTTTTACAAAAAAGTTTTTGAGTTGTTGTTGCTAATTATTTAAGGATTGTGTGTATTTTTATATGTACCTAATCCGCAATAAGCGATATTATTATAAATGATATTCGGCCGTCATTTTTGTTGAAGGCAGACAGGTCTGAAAAGCTTTGGTTTCCTAACAAAGCGGTGAACCTAGACTACCTAGGTACTGTGTAACAGTCTGGATTCATATTAAAATTACTCTCCTCCTCCATACACAAAGCCCCAGTAAACTATGCAAAAGAGCCATTAAAAGATTCACCTAAAGAACTCGAAAATTACAATGTCAGAGAAGAATAAATACAACATAACTCTTTGGCGCTGGAAACCGTGTAATTTCATACCATCCGTACATTTAGAACCACGAAAAAGTTCTATTAAAAAAAAACTAGCTTATGAACGTGGCTTTGCTCGCTTGCAAAGAGGCTTTTCGTACAATGAGAAGTCAGCTTGTACTGGAAATGTATAGCTTGATATGCCGTCGTGTGTATCAGTCGGCCGCACGTCAAGAGTTGACCTAGCGTAGTACGGAGTTTAAATGGGTCCAGAGGCGACGGACTCGAGGACGTCTGTCGCCTCTCACACATTAGGACCCGAGGTGGCGGCGCGTAGTGTTCCACGCTCGCCCCTCTTAGACGTCTCGGGGGGAGTCAAACACCTCACTCCCTCCTGACCCGAGGAGGCCCGCAGTGGCGAGCCGGCACTAGCCGAGGGTTGTGGAAGGATCGTACGTTCCTGCGACCCCCGGTGAGATGGAACACCGGGGTGGTTTTTAGTCAGTAAGAGTCTGACAGACCCCCCGCCCGCCCAAGGGCGGAGGACATCCATGAGGATTTTACAACCCGGTAAGAAAAAAAAAGCGTAGTTTGGAATTACAATAGAATAACCCCCTTACTAATAAACTAAACTCCGTGATTATATCAGATGAATAGTTACACACCGATTTCTCTCTTTCAGTCGTCAGTAATTTGACTTTCCAAAGAAGAAGACAAAGCGTTGTGTAACTATGCAGACGCTATACAACGTTTATTAGTAAGGGGGTAAGAGGCCAGCCTGCCTCACTACCGGGATATATATATATAGTTCCTATGTACAGACGCCAAGCACATCAAGCTACCCGAAACTGTAAAATTTTCTCAATCAACTTTGAACGATAGGCTTTAGCGATAAAGTTGAAAATCTATTAAAGAAATTTGACAGATTGTAGTAGCTTGATGTGCTGGCGTCTGTACATGGCCATGGTCATGGTGTATTTATGAGCCAAACTTCACGCAGATCCGTTTAACCGCTAAGCCGTCATTGATTAAAACACACAAAATTCACAAACAGACTCACGTTAATATTATGAGTAGGAAGTAACATTTTTGAATTTCCTTTGTATAATGAATGCGGAACTTGACCTGTGTTGAGCCTTTATTTATTCAACAAGGCTGAATGTTTACTTTGCAACTTTAGAGTGAAAGGCTTTGTACGCTGTTGTGCGGGTAATTTCAATTGGAGGAAAATTTTGTCGTGATAGCGGTGAAAGATAAAGGGGGTTGTGAAAAAATTGCACTACGAACTTTTTCGAATACTGAGGTAAAAATTGTCATTAACTGCTGGCCACGTCTGCCGTATGCCCAAGGGCCAAAATAACCACTATGTGGAGCTTTGACACAGCCAGAAGGCTCCGTAGAAGGTGGCGGGACGAACTAGATATAATAAAAGACCAGTGATTTACATTAGCCCTGGATCGAAAGAGCTGGAAGTCTTGGGAGAGGCCAGTAGTGGGATAACGGAGGCTAACAGTAACAGAAAAATAGCATTTTTTTAAACTTTGAACATTACCTACGTTACTATTTACTGTCATGCAGCCAGCTTCACCACTTCTGACCAAAGGACTTGTAGCTATTTTGGTCTAGGTAGCCATAGACGTGGACCATTGGTTCTTAGTTTTGTCTAGTTCGGCCCGCTAACATCTAGGCGGTCTGCTACGATGAGAATGGTCTTATAATTACTGATACTGGTTTAGATGCTAGACTAAACACAGCTATAGCATAAAATTTGCTTAGCTTTGCTCGTTAGCTTTTGGGAATGTGTCCAATTTCTACATCTTTTTTTACTGTCGTGTCTACAGGTATTACGTTCTGTGGTGCTGTAATTTGTAAATCATCATCCAACTGCCTTAACCCAATTTATTTGTGGTCGGCGCAACATGTCTTTTTCTTCCATACTTCTCTATTAGTCATCATCTCGGTAGTCACCCCCTTTCTAACCATATCATCATTCACACATTCCATCCATCGTTTCTTTGGTCTTCCCCTACTCTTATAGCCATCTACATCCATACTCAAAACTCTCCGCACGACATTTCTCTCATATCTCCGTATCACATGCCCCTACCATGACCGATTTCCACACAACTTTTCAGTTACCGGTGCCACTTTCAAACTTCCTCTTATGTACTCATTTCTTATTCTATCCATTCGTGTAACACCACAGGCATGCAGCAGAGATGAAAATGCTAAGAGGGATGCTCTTAGCATTTTCATCTCTGCTGCATGCCTTTCATTCATCCCCTTTGTGGCCCAACATTCTGATCCATACAAGACAGCAGGTCTAATCATTTCATATTATCAAGGTTTTATATTATATCTTACCCTTAAGTTTAAGGGGCATGCTGGCTCGCAGATTGTTCCCATGACCTGCCGTTATTTCATCCACTGTGCTTACCTGCTGTAATTTGTAAATGAGATATTTATTTTCCTTTGCTGTAGTTGACCAGTATACGTCGTTATTTACCCATAAGTTAGGATAGATAATAGGTAATACGGGCTGTTATCCGCAACTCCACGTCAATGCGCGTATTTTGCGTACGGGACAACTATAATATGCTCACTGCCTTATTGGTGTAGTGGTTGCAAGCAGTGCTGCTGAGGATGAGGTCATGGGTTCAATCCCCGGGTCGGGTAAAGTGTTATTGCGATTTTCCATCTGAAATTTCTTATTAGCAGCCCGGAGTCTGGATTTGTGCCCGGTTGATGGCAATAATCGCCTGTTACATGGGACCTAAACATAATAATAACAAACCATTTATTTTCAGGTAACAAAGACCCATAGATACATACCTTAACCTAAGTATACATAATAATATAGTAACAATTGTGTTAGTAAATAAAACTTAATAACTATGTTAGGAATGCGTTTGCTTTTTGCGTTCAGGTACAGGTAGCATGTTGGTATGCGCACCACGAACGCCGAAATGGAGTTTAGCAGGCGAAATGCGGGTATACTATAGGTACACCTCTAGACCTCTCTCTCCCTTTAGGTGATATAGGCGTGATGTTATGTTCCGTTAGGATGCAATTACCACATAATTGAATTTAAAGCAATTTCCGTAAATCTGTGAATTAATGATAATTTTCGATAATTGAATTAGGCTTAGTTGACGATCACTATTTCAATTTACTTTAATGCATTAATTACTTTAAATATTTTGAACGGTCGTTGATTACATTTGGCACGGATAATTTGATTAGTTCATATCAATTATGTCGGTGATCTGGTCAACGTTTTACCTACGTAACGCTAACGTTTTTTTAATATTCGAAAAATAGGTCTAACGTAAGTCTCAGGAATACAAAAATTCGGTCTTATTACAAAAAAATGCTTAAGTACTAGTTTAAACCAAGACTTTCATGAGACTTGAAAACAACGTTTGAATTATCGAAAATGTTCACAGCTACAGTTATTTCCTGATTGTGCCTTCCTAAGGCTTGTGGCTAAATGATAACAGCCGCAGGGGTCGATCGAAGGTTTAGCTATGCTTACTACGGTCGACCAATGGATGGGTGACCTTCTATTATATATCGAGACCCCTCCGAGCCTCGGAAAGCACGTTAAGCCATTAGTTCCGGCTGTCACTCATAGATCTTCACTTTTCTTCTGAAAAGTATACGTGTTGTTTTAACATGGGAATAGAATAGAATAGAATGGAAATAGCAAATGGGACCCATCGTTAATACCTAAAAAATAGGATTCAAAAGCGGGATCCAACGAAAATAAATCGTCGTTACGGGTTAGTCAGAAGCCAAAACATCTGAAATTTTGGTTGTGGAGGTCAGATAGGAAGTCGCTCCATGTAAAATACTGGTATTCAGCTGCATCTGGTTAGACTGGAAGCCGACCCCAACATAGTTGGGAAAAGGCTAGGCAGCTGCAGCCTTTCTTTAACGGAAATATACATAGAACCCTCTAGGTACAGGTCCCTACAATTATATAAACGATTGCAAGTATAATTATCTGCTAAGCAAGGGCTGGATAACTAGTTCCAGCAATTTGATGAGTTATTGGGTAAACAAATAGCTAAATATAGTACTACTAACCTGTTCGCAGAATAAGGTCATACCGCGATAGATTTACCTACTAGCTGCACCCTGGTTTCCCCCGCATAAGTCTTGATCCCGTGGGAATATTGGGATTAAAAGTATCCTATGTATTAACCCTAGTTATAAACTATATGTGTGCAAAATTTCATCCAAATCCGTTTAGCCGTTTGTGCGTGAAGAAATAACAAACACACTCACAAACTTTCGCCTTTATAATATTATTAGTGTGATTTCGCCTAAATAGAGCTGCCTCGACCTCTGTTAGCCTCCAGAGGCCTCTATTTCTGTTTATATTTGCCTGTTTAGTGTTCATGCAACAAGATTATGCACTAACCGATCGTTCAAACACGACGCGTATTACGCCGGCTCCACATTTGGTCCCAACGTTGGCCCGCCGCCCGTCCAAAGTTTGGATTGAGAAATTGCCCCTCTGATCCATACGTTATTAGTCAAGTGGCGTTGGGGCAAACGTTGGAACCATTTTGTGGAGCCGATGTTACTGATCAGTTGCGTGATATGTGATACGAACTCGGCAGTGTATTCCTTGGAACTTTATCACGTTATGTTTGACAGTAGTGGCAGGAGATAGGTTTAGAGTAGATTGAACATAGTTTGTTATAGTTGAAGTAGGATCTGGGAGGGCAATAGGCTTAGTACATTTAATAGACTGTTTATAAAAATCATATTTGTCGAAATGGGATTCTAATTAAGGCAGGAAACAATCGCTTATGTTCACAGATAGTTTTTTTTTACAAAGAGAAGCAGACAGGTGCGGCGCGACGGTTGAAACATGATTCTAGTAGAACAATTTCCGAACGAAGAACGAAGTTTTCATATAAATAATTGTTCTACTAGAGTAGCGTCGCGCCTGTTAGTTCGAGCCCTAAACAACGATTTAAAATATTAAGAATACATGCCACGTTGGATAGAAGGACAAATGTCTATTGTTCTTAGAATCATGATAAATGATAAATTAATTTTTTTCTTTAAGGCATTGACTGCCAACGCGATCACCGGTGACCGCGAACAATAGATTTTCTATTGTGTCTGTCGCCTGGCAGCCAACGTGTTAAATAGGTTTGTACAAACACTTTTACACGTCAATCATATTATTTTAAACTAGATGAGGTCGGCGTTGCTTTACTGACTATTCTGAGAAGAAAGACCGAAACAAACTCAGAGGTCACAGTCTCTTTTAAATTAATCGAGATACAACAAGTCATACAACGTGTGCTAGGAAAGCAAGCCACCATGCAGCGTCTCTTTTACCTTCCTTGTACAACCCGTTGTTAGCCTTCAAAACAAGAGTGAATTTTGCAATAAAAAAACCATAATAGAAAGCGTATTTGAAACAATATTTAAATACATTTAAGAAAGTAACTATGAAACCGCCAAACTAACACCAAAAACCGTATATTTTTAGAGGCATTATCTCAAGCAGTTTCCTTATCATGTTAAAACCACTGCCTCATAATCTATGAACTTTAGACTGAGACCATCTCTTCACAGCTCGCCTTCTCTATAACACGATAGTCTGGGGGGTAATCTGCGAGGGTAAAAATGGGGTAATAGGGAGAGCACTACTTAAAAGGGTAGATAGGGACTAAATAGATATAAAGAGACTTCTTACTAGTATTATGATCGTTGAATACTATTACTGTCATCGATAGTAAGGACGCTTTTATAATTTAACACTAGACGATTCGATTACGATGCGACGTTGTAGAAAAACCACAGAGAAAAACTAAATTTATCATGTTATATCACGAAGTCGAGAGGAAAGCGTCACAAAGATAATACGAATTTCGAGATGGCAGTATTAAACCACAGGCACACACAAAATTCTGAATGTTAACCCATTTCAAAGTAAACTTCAAAACAACAAAAAAATCTGAGATTTGTAACAAGCTTCATCTATTTACGCTCAGAGTACCTACATTGTATATCAAATGAACACACTTTGTCAATTTGCCGTGTTAAAGCCACTAGCCACATTTCAAAAAACAATAAAAAAATACAGTTGTGTTTTGAAAATTTTTGTTTTTAGCCAATTTAATGAGAGCAGTGGTGGCCCAGGGTTGTAGATTAAAGGTTCGAACCCAGACAAGCGCTTTACTTAGTGTAAATTATTTCATCACTCTTGCTCTCAAAATGGTAAAGGAAAATATTGTGAGGAAACCACGAAAAGACATGTGACAACTACCAACCCACACTGGGCCCGCGTGGTGGATTACGGCTCACTCCCTCTCACAGAGAAAGCGGCCTGTGTCCCAGCAATGGGAACATTATGCTATTATGCAATTTAATAAACAATTATTTTCGTTGACTTTAAAAAGATGCTTTATATTTTTCGAGACATCTCAGACGTATAATTATGTAGAGGATCGTTATCGTATCGTATTTTGTAAAAGCAAAATAGCGAACAGTGACGATGTTTCATCCCTATCTTAATAGGAATGGAACACTGTCGTAAAAAAAACCCGTTCGATGAGAAAAATCGTACGCTGAAAATAGAAACTGAAAATAGTGAAGGTATAAAATGTTTTAAGGTTAATAAAACATAGACTGATTGTGCCGACAATGTACCACGTGGAAATTCACTCAAAAAGAAAACTAGCATTTACTGGATTCTGGATATTTTCATAGTACCTACTAACAAAGAAAAATATTTTTCAACAAAAAACTTATGGTTCCTCAAAAAGAATACAATTCACTTATCATTTGATACACGACCTTATGAAGATCGGTAGGTACTCGTACATAAAGTTGTAAGTAGTAGGTGCACAAATATTTTTTCTTACAGTGCTGTGGGTATCAATAAAAAGTGAGTGTACCGTTATACAAACTTAGAGAACTACGTATATCAGGCGTTACACTACCAAAGCATAAAAAAAAACTAGTCAAGTCTTCTATGTCGTTGGACATTGGCGTAATGTTGTTCCGTAGACAAAAAAACCTTCACTGACAAGAAAATGTTCATTTGTGTGCATGATTAAACTTCTGAGAGTATTCATTTTCAAGGATTTTGCTTTAAATTTTTACATGAGTATCTACTAGGATACTTATTTAATAAAATTACTGATTTATTAAGATTACGGTAACCGCCTACGTGATCGGATCAGAAACGACGAGATTCGCGGGAGAACCAAGGTAACCGACGGCCATTGTTTTGTGTAAAATTTAAAAACAATTCTCTTAATAAAACTAAACAAATATTATGAGAATATTATACTTACAAACTTACTTATTGTTATGTTTCTTTATTTTTTCTCTTCTTTATTTTATAAAACTTTTCTTGCAAAAAATAGAACCGACTTCTGGACAACTGGACATTTTCATGGTACAAATAAAAATATTTTTCAACAAAAAACTTACTACACTTAGAGAACTGCCGCAGTTAGTCGCACCTGTAACACCAGGTGTTACGTTATACTAGCAGCTAGAGCATTAAATAAATAAAAAATAAAACTGGTCAAGTTTTTTAAGGCATTGGATATTGCCGTAAAGTTCCGTAGACAGAATGCTTCACTTTCATCAAGATAGTGTTTAAACTTCTGAAAGAGTTCTCACTGAGTACCGTCTAAGATTATTTAGTCAGATTATATGACTAGCCTCTGCCCGTGACTTCGTTCGCGTATTTTAACATAAAACATATCATATAGCAATCGGCAATAGCGTAGCTTTGTATCAGTGATTGATGTTTTGAAATCGGATTAGTAGTTTCGGGGATTACCCCATAACAGATTAAATAAGGATGTACGGGCGTAATTTTATTTTCTTTAATATTCAAATTTTTTAAATGGCAGGTGATATAGCAAAGCTTTTATAAGCGTATTCTGCCTATAATATTGCCACTGGTGGGACACAGGATTCTTTCTTCTAGAGGGAGTGGGCTATATTCTACTACGCGGGCCCAGTGCGCGTTGGTAGATGTTGTTCTTCGAAGTTTTGGCTCTAGGACATGCTGGTTTCCTCGCGATGTTTTACTTCACCGTTTTGAAAGCAGTGGTGATGAGATTATCAACACAAAGTATAGGGCCTGCCTGGATTCGAACCCACGATTCGTAAGCTGAGGCGGTTACCACTGGGCCTTCACTGCTCCTGATGAAGTAATGACCTAAATGTAAATCCGTTTTTAATATTTCGTTGTTACTGGATCGTTTGTAGAATAAAGCGGAACCCTAGAAGTTACGCTCTGCCTCGCCAACAATAAAAAACTTAGAACTGCTTTCAGTTGTTCCTACATTAATACATTTACGGCACTAAATTCAGCACAGAATGCAAACACATTTCCAGATCTAGTCATCAAATCACATATAACCGCTTCGGCCTAATAAATAGGCAGATGTCGTTACATTTAATAAACACGTCAGTTCGACCTATCTAAATTTAACTTGCAAATGTCGTTCAAATGTGTATTAGCCGAGATAACTGCTGTCAATGTGTCTCGTAGTGGATGCGAGGCCGAATGCCGAATGCCAGCGTATCAAATATTCAAACACTAGTGGACTGGGCCTATTCGTCTGACCCAACTATCCGCCGAATTTGTTTTATTCAGTTGATGGCCTCCACACGACCGATATGTAAGTACATTCCGGAAAAAAAGTAGGACAGGCGAACTGGTAAGTTTATAAACGGGGAAACAGATTATGTAGAGAAGTTCTAATATTGAACTTACTTATTTGAATTTAGGACAGACTTTTTTGAAAGTGCTTTGCAATCTTTGGTCGCAGATGTTGTTGGTGATATAAGTTTAGTATCTACCTATATGGTTTTGAGGGGCTTGTGGCTAAGTAATAGCAGCCGCACGGATCGATCGATCAGGTTAAGCTACACTTGCTGCGGTTGGTCTGTGGATGGGTGACCATCTTTACATACCAAGCCCTCCGTGCCTCGGAAAGCACGTTAAGCCATTGGTCCCGGCTACCATTCGTTACGATAGATCTTTAACAGTCGTTACGGGTCGTCGGAAGCCTGAAAGTCTGACAACCAGTCTTACCAAGGTTTATTGTATTACCCAGGAACTGGGTTGTGGAGGTCAGGTAGGCAGTCGCTCTATGTAAAATACTGGTATTCAGCTGCATCCGGTTAGACTGGAAGCCAACCCCAACATAGTTGGGAGAAGGCTAGGCAGATGATGACTTTCCTATGTGTTTTTGAGGGGCTCGTGGCTAATAATAACAGTCGCACGGGTTGATCATACACTTCGGTTCGTGGGTGGGTGACACACAAATCCATTACATATCGAGAGAATTCGAGACCCCTCCGTGCCTCGGAAAGCACGTTAGGCCGTTGGCTATCGTAGACCTTTGACAGTTGTTACGGTAGTTAGAAGCCCAAAAAGTCTGACAACCAGTCTTACCAAGGGGTCTCGCGTTACCAGTAATTGAGGTGTGTAGGTCGGGTGGGCAGTCGTTCCATGTAAAATACTGGTTAGCTGCATGCGGTACTTGGTCATATGTAGTTGAGAAAAGGCGAATCAAATTGATGTTTTTCTATGTGTTTTTGCACAACGTGGCAACTTGGACAAATGCTAAAGATAAAATGTTGTACAAAATAATTGTCAGAGTTATTTCATAATTCTAAATACAAATAAAAGCCTTATGCAAAAGAAAACGTTATAATGCCATTCAATTTAGTAAAACAGTTTTAAACCACATTTTCTAATAATTAATCTAAAATTTTATTCCGAAAGAGTACAGTTTTTTTATCATTTGAGAAGTCAGTGGTCGTGTTTGTCTTGTGTGTGCATATCGTCATGTGGGTGGTCTATTAAAAAATATTTTGGGATTCTCGGGTCTGGTCTTTACAGACCTCAAATAATGATAATAGGCGTAGATTATCCACAACACAAATAACGTCGGTTTTGGAGCGGTTGACTGTTGAGGTCCAAACTGCTCAAGCGATTTTGTCGCCTCAGTGGTAGATTCTGCATACTACTTCGTTGTAGGCCCAGCTGTTGGTCTTGCAGACTGCTCAGTTGGCTTGCGTGGCTTGATTTCCATTGCGGCTTCGCTTGACTCACGATGACTAAAGCCAGGAAACATAATAACTGAAAAAAAAATTGGGAAGGGCAATACTGAGTTGTTACATAATAATTCAATCGCATAGTTATTCATTGTTGTTATTTCCAGAATATTCTAGGTATACCTATGTTACAAGAATTGTGCGTTTTTTGTATTTTATTAATTCAATAATTTAAAGAATGTAGGTACCTTCGTATCACACTAACAGTAGATAGCAATGGCTGTAATGTTCACAGTTTAACATTAATTGCGTTAATTACGATGTTGCGGAGACAATTTTTTCGAACATTTCATGAAGCAATATAATTATAGGTGGAATCCGGGACCGCGGTCCCGGTCCCGAAATCCCCCCGACCCAGATTAACAATATCCTTCAAAATGGTGCAGATTGTGATTGCTAGTGAGTTACACAATTAGGGTGTTGGTTCTTTAAACGCCATTTCAACAGGCGAATAATGCCTTGTGCATTTTTGCGTACCACGTACCGTATTGTACGTAAATTAAAATTATGAAAACAAAAAATTAACTTACCGGAATCAAGCCCCTCATTTTGGCGAACGCTGTGAGTGTCCTGGATCAAACGATTTATTTCTTACGTTTTATAGGTAAATTCAATAATAGGATTAACTCACAATTCGTCAAGGTACCCCATACAATAATATATCATCATCACAACGATGTAAATTTATAATTTAATATTAAAACAAGCAAGTTTATCCATAATACATACTTGAGTTAATAGTTTTTTACTAAAAGCCAAAATATTGCTTGTTATATCCATATTTGCTTATAACTGAAAATGGCATCTATTTATTCATTTATTACTACCTTCCGCCCGCGGCTTCGCCCGCGTTGTATATCGATAAAAAGTAGCCCTTGTCCTTCCCCAAGGTTCAAAGTATCATCCCCATGCCAAATTTCATCGAAATCGTTTCGGTCTAACGTTTTCGAAAAATTTTAAATAGTTTTTTTTTTGTTTCGCTACTACAATATGTCAAATTTATTTAATAGATTTTCAACTTTATCGCTAAAGCATAAGGTTCAAAGTTGATTGGGAAAATTTGACAGTTTCGGGTAGCTTGATGTGCTGGCGTCCGTACATATTTCCCTTTTAGGCTCTTACACAAAGCGCGCCAATGGTATCTACTAAGCCTAAATCAGCTAGCTATCTGTCTGCCTGTCACAGGGCTGCATCCTATAACTGTTAAAGTTAGCCTGTTGAGACACAATTCAATTAACAATAGAAAAAGCAACGCAGGTGCGTTTCTTACCCAGAGACAAAAACTGGAATATTTCATAAATGCCTTAAATGCATTGACACCCATACTTTCAAACCGGAACATAGTGACGTCACAAATTTGCTAGCATTACACATAAAATGAGTCGTGGATTCGAACCTAGACAGTCGCTTTACTTTGTGTAAATAATTCCATCACCACTGCTCTCAAAACGGTAAGGAAAACATTGTGAGGAAACTGGCTTGGCCTAGAACCAAAAAATCGAAGACACGTTGACATCTACCAACCAACACTGGCCCCTCGTGGTGGATGGTACAGTACAGCCACAGATTACTAAATAGTTACTTCGTAACACTCCTACACAAAATCGAAAATACCTACGCTATAATAGCCTACAAAATCTTAATAATAATACCAGCTGTTTGCAGCGAGAAGAAATGTACCATAAGTACGCACACAGAGAGTTGAGATTGTTTAGCCCGCCGCGCGACCCACGTGCGAGCGCGTCATCGAGCGAATGTACTAGGGTTGTAACTATGATGATATTGGTAATAAAACGAATGTTGTAGAAAAACAATTATTTTAATTTGTTGATCAAATATGTTTCAGTTTAATAAAATTTTAGATGCATTTTTTTCCTTCCCTGAATTCCCGATTATTAAATTTTATTGTCGAAAATATCCGAAACCGCGTAAATAATTTTAATAAATAATCAAAAGGGAAACAGGAGCAAAGCGGAGGAAATCATTTGTTTTTAAAATTTCCAAGATGGTGCTGCCAAGCCGATCCATTAGGACGTTGTCAAAATTATTTTAAAACTAGCGGCCCGCCCCTGCTTCGCACGGTGTCAATTTTTTTTTTTCGAATTTCCTAAATTTTCTTTCTTACAAACCTTGTCCTGACAATACCGAACACAACAAAAAAAGAATTAGCGAAATCGGTTCAGTCGTTCTCGAGATTTGCGCTTAGCAACACATTTAGCGATTCATTTTTAAATATTAGATTAAAATAAAAAAATCGGCATTTTGATACTCAGCGCGGTAACGAGCGAGCTCTCAGGCAGGCGTGCGACAGCCCACTGTCGGTTGTACCGACGGCGATACGCGAAGCGGTAGGCATATAACGCGTGGCCTTGAGCGAGTGACGGACGCCTGGTACAGCCCACTCTCTCTCGAAGAGGGGAGGCCTGTGTCCCAGCAGTGGGAACAATATAGGCTGATTATGCATAAAACCTTTTTCAGTTCGTCCCTTTCCAGAATAAAATAATGAAGCATCATTTGGCCACCCGCCACAATGTCTATCATTCCAAATATTCTATTTTTCGTGGGACTGAACTTCTGGTAGTCATGATACACCAAAAACTCAGAATTGTTATTTACCATTTGTGCCATGTATCCTGACGGCGGCAGCGTAGAATCTCGTTAGAATCAACCCAAATGTAGGAACGACATATCAAGCTATAAATAATAAACAGAGGTGCACTCCCTCATCCCTTACTCTCATTGTCCAATAAATTAGATCTACCATTGCATAGCCTAGCATAAGGTCCATGATTGGATTTTTACATCAGCAGCATAGAGTCTAGATTTGTGCACGGTTCATGGCCAATAGACTCGCCCCCTTTTACATTGCACTTAAAGATAACTGGCCAAATGTGGGGACACATCTGCCTAACGCGTAGGGGAAAACAGGCGTGATGTTATGATAGACTAACTGTAAACTAGCGCAGAGAAAACTAACCAAAACAGGTAGGTATCACTTACGCCAGCAACATAAGTGGGTCGATTTAAAACGACGGGCGCTATCGGAACGGGTCGGATATCCGCCGGCAGGAGTTTCTCCGAAAATTTTCAACAGCCGCAGATAAGTGGCTCAATGGAAAACTTTAATTTTTTAAATGCATTCTCTATTTCAGCAAAGATTCAGGCAAAATTTAAATGAATACTTATCGGATTACATATACAAAAATAATTAAAATTGAGAGGTCTGTATGTAATGTCAAAATAGCAGCTTTTTACTAAATGCATATGAAATACTTAAAACAAAAAAAATCATTCTGTCTGTCTGTTTGTTCCGGATAATCTCCGAAACGGCCGCACCGATATTGACGGGACTTTCACTGACAGATAGCTAATGTTATTAGGAGAAACTTAGGTTACTTGTATTTTAGAAACACAATTAGCCTTCTGCGAAAAAATGTAAGTAAGCCTGTAAGCCGTTTATGTTTGGCTAAGTTACAAACATTCAGGAATAAATTCTCTAAATTATGGTGAAAACCGCATCACAGTCGTAGTTTAGAGGAAATACGCGATCACAAAAACAGATACAATGAGCGGCTTTAATTTATATTTTGTACAGAATAAGTATTGGCATTATTGGAATATTATATTTCCCTGCTTGGCCTGTGCCACCCAGAATTTAGCAAAAATACCATGTGGCTTTTTGCTAAATTCTGGATGGACTCTATATAGATTGCCATCGACACGCTAAGAAGAAGAACATCGATAAAGTAAAGATGAGGTTTCTCTTTCCATGATAGTGGTATGGACCTCTTCGCACTACTTAGGTCTCCTAGTCGACATAGTAGAATAATTCGTAATTACGGGTTAATGTTCGCCACTCCACGTCAACGCGTGTAAATCAATTCCATAATTTTTCCCCATCGGCATCGGTCTGCCCCTACTCTTCCAGCCATTCACAACTATACTCTAAACTTTCTTTGCGTCATTTTCCTCATTCTTCGCATCGTGTAAACAAATAAGATTGTCTTTGCAACTGTTGATAGGAGTCGGTAACCCATGTGAAATTAATAAAACACAATACCTATCAGTTTCAGAAATCAATTTATTGTCCAGTTTTTGCTAAAAAAATATTGTGTAGTTTTAACACTTTTAATTTAGAATAATATTTATTTTTTATTTTTAATCCAACGTAATGGTATTTTACAGGTCCATGTACTACATTTCCTTAATAATTTCATTTCATTTACTCCTCGTAACCTTCTATTTTTGAGAAACGATATCGACGAAAGTTGTATTGCCTAACCATAATAAGGATAGCCACCACCAAGAACACCACCGCCGACCCCACCGTAACCATAGCCGCCAGCACCAACACCAACACCTGCATCGATACCAGCGCTTAATCCGGCGCTGATACCACCACCAACCCCACCTCCGACGCCACCACCCAGCCCACCGTAACCATATCCTGGGAAAAACCGTCGGTTATGCAAGCTTTGTGAATGCAAGTTACTATTAAGCCTTCTGTTGTTTAGGTGGTTTTGTGATACTTCTGCTTGACACATCATGATGACCATGGTGGAGAAACACAACTGGAAAGTAAAGTTGAAGATTAATTAGATTGTAATTGAAACAAGCAAACTTAAATTAATTTAAAAATCAATTTTTTTTTTTTCAAATACTACTCAGCATAGTGAACGGTGATTGTAATTCAAATAATAAGTTTTTTTTTAACTAGATTTTTAATGGTAAAATTTTAATATGCACTTACCAGAAGGTAGAATTTCATTTTTGTTTCTTTTTCTTGTTGTCTCTCGGTGAGCTGAGCTACGATTGGGGCAGGTTTCCAAGATTACCTGACTATTTGTAGGCTATTATAGCTGATTATCACGATACAACTAAATCGCTATTCGACACAGACATAATAGTTTATATGTAATTGGTCGCAAATTGGTCAAACAGGTTTATAGCTATTTGATCAATTGGCGAGCACACACTTGCCACCACACACAGTGTAGTGGTGCGGTTTTGATTAACGTTGCCTCATAATTTCTTTACCATCTTATGGTTGAATGTCACTTGAACATCATAGATAAAATCGTCGTCAAATTTGACAGTGCCTACTATAGGTGACAGTAAGAAAAATACCGATATTTGCATTGTAGAATGAATGGGTTAAATTGATTTTAAATTGATTTAGACTTTTGAGAAAATAAATCTACCAAAACTCTCAGATACTCACACTCAGACACACTCGCTCACTCGACTTGACTCACTCGGTTATACTCTCAGATTTGCCAGATTGAAATTCCTGAAGTTACTATTGAGCTGGCATGATAGAAAAAAAATGTTCTGTTAATATTTCGTTGAAATATAAGTATCTAAAGTAGGTAGTAGTGTGAATAGTAGTTTGTTTTCAAGTAGGTAAATAAATCACGATTCGGAACCTACGTAACCAGATTTTAAGAACGCTTATTATAGTCTGATCTCAGTCTCAATCTGTAACTAACACTGTAAAAATACCTCCAATTTCCCCTCATGTTTGACAAGTTTTTGAAATTGATTGTCGCTGAGATGAGATTGCGACTAGATTTTGAACATTTTTAATTACGGGATTTGGCCTTCTGATATCTGAAAAAAATTTCAAATAGTTTGCTGCGGGTGTCGTTTTCATGGTTTTCTGAAGCCGATAGTGAGGTCAAAATGAAAATCCAGAACGTCTAGTACGAACGCGCGGAGTAAACATTTAATATACCTACTCGCACATATTTACGTCTGCACTTTTGAGACTTCATTCATATTACTAAGTACCTAGCTTACCGATACGAGTCCTGATCATAACATACTTCTTTGTTAATATGTGGAAAATGTTGTGGCTATTACATTGATTTTGTTTTATACAAATACCTTACTGATAAGTGTATATTTAATGTAATATCGTTTGTTTTCCCAAATAAAAAAAAAAAAAAAAAAATAAATAAAAAAAAAAAAAAAAAAAAAAAATTAAATATCTATAGATGATACTCATTGTGCGTCGAAAACATGCTACGGAATAGTTGTATTTTCAATTCAAAACTCATTCGAATTCACGTAAAGTAGGTACGATGTCGAACGTTCGTGCTAGGGCATCTGGTTCTTATATGCATAGCTCATATCATGCAAGTATATGGTGTTAAGTAGTAGTTTAGACGTAATTAAACATGACTTTACGGAGAAATCTTCTATTAGGACTTAATTAAATTTTCTATTAGGAAATTCTCGGAAACGGTCGGGAGCTTAGAAATGTGTGCGGAAATAAGCTTGCTTACCTACACGAAGCCTAATGCGTGACGGTGCAGGTGGTGCTGTTTCACATTTACTTTCGCATTTATAGTTTCACCCGCATAAGTGCCGATCCCGTGGGAATATCGAGATAAAAACCCTATGTCCTTTCCCGGGACTCATACTATCTCTGTACCAAATTTCATCTAAATCGGTTCAGCGGTTTAAGCGTGAAGGGGTAACAGACAGCTAGACACACCTTCGCATAGTATGGATATTGCTTGGATTATTAATATTATATTTCTAGTTAGGATTACAATAGCTCGTATAGTAAGCCGCACGTAGCTCGTAATACATTGACCTTGAGCTGACCCAGGATACCTAGTATGGGTTATCCTAGTATGGAGTTTCAATAGATTATGAAGGACAGCGAATACTGGTTTTATGAACACATACATGCAGCCTACTGTACCTAGTAGGTAGATTAAAGCGACATGAAAACAATTTATTCAGCTATCAAAAGAAACAAGTTAACAATTTATTGATATTGAGAATAAAATATATTTAAAATGAGGTTTCTTGTTTTGGATTGAAATGAACAAGTACCTCATTTTCCGGTTGATATTACTTACTTAACGTTATGTGACGTTTTACAGCAATTTCTTTATTTTTTTATTGCGAAGTGGGCCTGCTCTTGAACTAGATGTCGCCAGGATATCTACCACGAGCTCTTAACGCGATCCACTTTAGGACCTAAACTGAACTGTTCTTCTAATTCGTACCATGACGTCAGTTTACCGATTCAAGTTAGGCCGTGCCATCTGGATACCTACCACGAGCTCTTAACGCTCATTCACTTTCAACAATCCAAATGCCGCTGAGCGTATTGGACGTCATGGTACGACTGTGAGCGATGCAGTTTAAGAACCTAAACTGAAATGTCTTGCTTTTGAATCGTTTTTAAATAGATCATGGTAGGCCTCCTGGTCATAAGCGGTAGTGTAGGGGACGATGAAACGAGCAAGCCCAGAAGATGCCTGCGGGCCTAAAAAGGCCACTTTAGCCGAATCATAAAACAATTCATATCACGCAATTTCATCTGTATGACAGTTTTGTATGGAGATTCGTAAAATGCTATAGGTACACCTCTGCGTAACCCTTCAGGGATATATAGGTGTGAAACTGTCAAACAGATGAATTGCGTGATATGAATTACTTTGTGATTCTGCCAAAGTGGCCTTTTTAGGCTCCCTGTTCACTCTTTAGTATTACTAGCTGTGCTAACTGCCCCGTTGGTCTCGTGGCCGCAAGCGCGACTACTGAGCGTGGCCTTCGTGGTTCGATTCTTAGGTTGAGCAGTGGTTTTCCCATTAAAAATTTCTTAGTAACACAGACCGGAGTATAATAATAATAATAATAATATCCTTGGACATTTCACACAACGCCATTTAGTCCCAAGCTAAGCAACCTAATGCTTGTGTTATGGTAACGAGATGGCTGATACACTACTTATATACATTTTTTTTTTGTAAATACATACATATTATAGATAAAATGGCAGTGTAATAACCCTTTGTTGGTCCTGCGCCTGATCTCACTCCGGCCGTGTCGGATTGCCGTTCCATCGGACCATGAGAGTCCACCTAAGAGAGAGAGAGAGAGAGAGAAAGAGAGAGAGTGTAAATGTGTCTGCGCACACAATTGTGTACTATAATATCTCCCGCGCCGAAGGCTAGTCTTCGTTGAGATTGGTCGCCATGGCCAAAATACGGTCTGGAGGACTTTACTATTACTGTTGCCCGCGACTTCGTCTCCGTTCCAGGATAAAAAGTAGCATTTATCATTTGTCATGGTCTATCTGTGGGCCAAACATCCAAATCTGCTCAGCCGTTTTAGCGTGAAACAAAGTCACTTTCCTTTATAATATTAGTTAGGAAGTTAGGGTTTTGGCAATGTTATGTCTACGTTATGATTGTTGGTATGTCCAAATCAGTGATTTCCATTGACAATCGGCCTCAACCAAAAATTCAAAACATGTGACATCTAGCAACCTGCACTGGGCCCGCGTGGTGGATTACCGCTCACTCCCTCACACAGACAGGAAGCCTGTGTCCTAGCAGTGTGAACATTATAGGCTGATTATGCTGTAATCTAAATTCAGCTGCCAGACAGCGTTTCTGCGTTCCGAAACTTATGGTTGTCGATATAACTAATTTCAGGCTCATAAAATTACGTAACCCATCTGCTTGACATTATTATATCTCCATAGGTGACGGTGACCACTTGTCACATACTGATCGCCACATTAATTTTAGACAACGATTATAAATATTTTAACTGTTCCTACCAAATGCGACAACGATGATTTTTCATTAGTCAGATAACTTGTACCTATCTGAAGTATAAATATTACAGTTTGACATATTTTCAAAGTATACAAAAGCCGTCAAACAGCAATATTTATTCCTCAGATAAATAATATCTGACTATTGAAAAAGCACCTCTAAATAGGTTAGTACAAACACGTCAATCATATTTTAAAAACTAGATGAGGCGTTTCCTATCTGGCTACTCTATGAAAGGCCAAAACAAACCCAGATTTCACAGTCTTTTTTAAAGTCCAAACATAATCTCTGTCAATGATATATATATATAATATATATATATAATGTGAAGAATCTCTGTCAGATGATTAGAAAACCAACACAAAAATTAATCATGGATAATATAATAAATACGTAGACACCAGAAATTAATTAGTGTTGTAGGCATTATATTTCAAGTAGCTTACTCTCAGTTTTCGCAGTAAGATGCACTGGGTTTAAATTAATTTGGAGAACTCTCCGGTGTCTCATTATTAGGCGGGGTTCGCATCGAAGCAAGTTTACTAAAAGGCTTCGTTTAATAAACTATTCGGAAGATAGTCTTCCGCGAAAATTGGAAGCAGTTGCGCTAGACGGATAGCTAATTAAATTTTAATTACGGCAACGTTTTCAACTGTTTGCGAAACAATGAGAAAACACGTGCGAGCTAACACGCTGAAATGAGCACTGTTTAATGATACAGGGATACTTTTAGATTCTCGCATTTTTTAGAAAATATTACCTATATCTATCAGTGGAAGGAAATTATTAAAATATCATAATAAATAAAATAAACCAGCTTATAACTGTCCCTCTGCAGGCTGAAAGCATCTTTTCATATAGAGGAAGCATGAGCAGTGATCACATCACAACGCTTGCTCAAGACGGGTTGGCGAATTCAGAAGTTATGTCCAAGATAGACTCAAAAAACACGTATGAATTTAAAAAAAATCATATTTGTACTTGCCCGGATTTGAACCCACAACATATGAAAGGCAGTGGGCATCATGGGCCTTTAAAAATAATGGATTCACAAACGCCTCTTGAAATCAGCACACTTGGAATGGGTACCTACTAATGAAATTTCAGTTACAAGAGCATGATGAATTTACGAATAGGTACTTGTAACTATAATTATATCCTCGCTGTTGTAACGGCAAAAAAGTTCTTGATACTTTTGACAAAAAGTGCCAACAAAAAGCTAAACTTTAAATCGGTACGTAATTGTTTAAACTGTCCTAGTTCCGTATTCATATAAAACTGTACATGTACACTGTGACAAAACTTTCAAAATAAAAAAGTGAACGTTTCACACAGTCGAATAGTTTAAGACTGCTTGGAAAAGTTGTCTCTGCGTTGCGACAGTGAATAGCTTTTTTTACTGGATTTTAAACATGAAATGTTCAACTGTTATTTAACTTTAGATTGTGTCCTTCAGTGGTCATATTGAGAGAAAATTCAGATTTTTTGCTAATCTACAACTCGTTCCTAAAGACAATATTGACCTACGGGATTTAATTGTGGAGCAAAACCAACATCAACTCAGCCTATCGCAGTCCACTGCTGGACATAGGCCTCTCCCAGACTGCACCACAACACCTTGTCCTTCGCCTTCCGCATCCAGTCTGTCCCAGCCACCTTCTTTAGGCCGTCGGTCCACCTAGCTGAGGGGCGGCCCCATAGAAATGGCGTATATCTATGGGCGGCCCACACTACGCTTGCCGATACGCAATCTCCACCCCAGGACTCGTCTGCTCCACCGGGCATCGGTCCTTCGACTAACATTATGACACTGGGTTACATCGTAAGATATGTCAGTTACTCCGGTTCTTTTCCGGATAACTTCATTCCTGATTTGTCCTTCAAAACCAAACATACTTTAGGTACCTGTAAAGAGTACAAGATGGTATCCTAAGAACAATATAATGTAACATGGTTTGCTAGGAACGACAAAATCCACGACTATCTACAAATGCTATCAGTAAACTCTGAAATCGACCAGAACAACAGACAACACAAGGTATGCCTAACCTTGCATCCAAACCCACAAATTTTTACTGAACTCTTAAATCCTGCAGCCAGCGATGGTAAAAAGGCTGAAGAGGAACCACTTTGCACCAATTGGGAGGTGCAGCACTAGCTGTGCCATTTGACCTAGAACGGAATTCGCTTATGGTCCGACGATAAAATATATCTAAAAATATCAGATACCTATATATTTATATATCTGACCTAGACTACAGTCAAGAGCAAACCCATTTCAAATAAATAAAAAAGAATATGTTCTCAACACAGACATAATATATTATGCCTCCTTGCCCTTGCACATTACGCCTAAGACTAACAAAGTTAATTTTCTTGACTTGTAATTTCATGTACAGACGCTAGCACATCAAGGTACCCGAAACTGTCTTTCCCAATCAACTTTCAACCTAGCTTTAGCTATAAAGTTGAAAATTTATGAATGAAAATTTTCAGACTGTATTAGCTTGATGTGCTGGCGTTTGTACCTACCTAATTTCAGATTACGATTTTAATGACCGCTGGCAAGTGTAATTTTACTTTTTTTTATATAATTAACTATCGAGACCCATCAAGTGTCAAATATTACCAGCTAATTTAATTTCTTATATTAAGATGAAAAAAGAAATCATACGTCTTAATGCAAGAAAATAACATAAACAGGAAAATGAAAATGAAAATGAAACTTATAAGGTATTTTATAACAATTTACGTCGGCTTCATGCGTCGACCTACTTTGTGCAGACGCAAATAAAGAAAGACCCGCATCACATCTTTCTAACTTACGCCAACCATTTGTCATATAACAACGGTGAAGCCTTACCACAGAAATCTAAATAAGATTATAGAAGGGATTTTTCTGAAGACAGTTTTTCGAGACGTTACCAAACGGTTGGTCGACTCTTCACGTGACCTATTTATTGCTTATTTTTTGGCCAAAGAATCAGCTTTGCCATACAAAGTCGCAATGCTACCAGCTTTTTGAGCACTTTTCCTGTTGACAACGAGGCGGACGATTTTTTTGATACCCTATGATTCTTATATACCTACTTGTACATATTATTATTATTTTAAAGCTGTATGGTTTTTTATAAGCCTTTTGTGTGTCTCACTGTGGGTAAAGGGCACCCCTTCCTGTTTACAAACCTTTGTGTAAAATACTAATATTCAGCTGCATCTGGTTAGCTTAAAAGCTGACCCCAACATGGTTTGGAATACGCCATGCCGATGATGTTAGAACACTGCAAGCTATCATTCACTTTATTTTAATCAGGGTAAAAATGATACATGATAGAAAAAAAAATGTGAAATTAAATTAAGTAGGTGAAATTAAATCGTGATTAGATATCGATTGTGAAGTTTCGCTAGCTAGTTTTATTTGACCCTGTATAGTTCTACAAAACTTCGTGTCCAATGGTCCATTAACAAGCTCACCGAAATAATGTGGTTTCTATTTCCTTATTAAGATTTCTGTGGTTGCTACGAAGCCATTTTTTGCTCCAACGTTACTTTAAGCGAGGACCTGGCAGCGATTAAGGAATTATCCTCAGGTTATGTCAGTAAAAGGTATCAGGCTGTCAGAGGCAAAATAACGGTGAACGGATGGTACATAAATTACGTGGCTGATCTTTTATAAAACAAAAGACTTCCCGTTTTGATTGGACTTGTTTGTCAACTGGCGAGTGTCAAACTCGCGCCTGCGCACCTTCCGATTTTACCTATTTTATCTTGTCGTCAACTCGCTCGCACATAATTATGTGTCCTCTGCTTAAAAGTCGATAATGGCCAAGTTAATTATTGTAATCTTCTGTGATCGACAGAGTCGCGTGTTAGAAATTCATTTAACTTTACTGTCTCATAATGATAGTGATAAACATAATTATTCAGTGTGACTGGATAAACCAAAGAGTTTTTAAGACTTCACACTTCTTAATGTTTGCATTAAATTCTAACACTTGATAGGTACCTACCTACCCGAGGCTCCCGAGGAGGGGCCCGTGGCTAAATATTAACAGCCGCACAGGTCGATCGGTCAGGTTAAGCTACGCTTGCCGCGGTTGGTCTGTGGATGGGTGACCATCTTTACATACCGAGACCCCTCCGTGCCTCGGAAATTGGTCCCGGCTGTCATTCGTGGATCTTTGACAGTCGTTACGTGTAGTCAGAAGCCCGAAAGTCTGACAACCAGTCTTACCAAGGGGTATCGTATTACCCAGTAACTGGGTTGTGGAGGTCACATAGGCAGTCGCTCCGTGTAAAATACTGGTATTCAGCTGCATCCGGTTAGACTGGAAGCCGACCCCAACATAGTTCGGAAAAGGCTAGGCAGATGATGATGAGGTACCTACCTACTTAAATAAATATTAAAGAATGCCTTACAGAAATGTGGTACAATCCGAGAAGGGTGTGTGTGGTACACTTGCGCAGGCGGCTAAACTGACCTTTGATAAGTCAATAAAAATTAAAGAAATATCCTATTAGTGGGTATATTTTTTTATATTATTTAGGTAATACGTAATACGGGCTGGTGTCCGCAACTCCACGTCAATGCGCGTATTTTGCGTACGGGTATGGAATATTATTTATTTATTTATGTAATACCTACTTCAATCACATAAATGTACAGAGGCGGACTTAATGCCTTAGGAATTTTCTACCAGTCAACCTTTGGGTGATGCAAAGCAAACAGTGGTAGGTGCTATTGTGAAAATAGATGAATGAATATTTATACCTAATTACATATAAATAAGCACAAATAAATATACATCGATGTACTAAAAAGAAATAACACAAATAATAACAAAATATTACGATTGTGATGATACTGCCAGCTACTTGCAAATGTGGAATCGCTTGGTTGCCATCCTGAATAATGCAATACTTACCTGCATTTATTTTAACGAAATATCTAAGTAACTGAACCTCTAAAATCTTATACCATCTAATGATGTACCTACTTACACTTTTTAAATTAATGAACCTTTAAAACTTTTTGAGCTTCTAAAGATGCACGCTTTTATATAAATGAATCTCTTTGGGGTTCCAGGTTAGGTTAGGTTTGATTGTTTGAACAAAGGGTCAGCAATTACGCAACACACTGTCAATCAGAATCTGAATCATTTTGAAGGATATTGCTAATCCATTTCTTCATATGTTCTAAACATTTGTTTTGAACTATGATTAACAATTAATATTGTTGAACTGTCGAAATGAAAGCCACTGTTAGTACGTTACGCAATTACCCTACAACCGGTCGATTCTGTAAAAATCTCACCGTGATAACTCAGGTGAAAAGTTATCACGATGAGATTTTTACAGAACAGAATAGCAATACAGAATAGCAATACAGGTTAGATTAGAACTGTGACCAACAGCACGCGGGCTGAGCGAGCGATGTGAGCACTACATCCAACTTGGTCGACTATTTAGTATTCAATTATAATTGTAGACAAACATCATCATAATTTTTATCATCTTCTTTCTTGCCTTGTCTTATGTTACTTGAAGCCCCTGTCAACATTCACGCTATCATTCACTCTTTTCTCTTTCATATCATACCTCACACAATCCATCTTTTCTTTGGCCTTAGTCTCTCTCTCCATGCGTCAACATCTATGTTCATCTATCTTTTATTCACTTGCGTTTATTTTAGACAAATCGGAATTATTTGATGCTCGATTAAATTCATACCAAACTGAGCTTAGGAAGGGCAAAAATGAGAATGAATGTATTGCCCTCTATAAATGCCCTATTCAATATGTCCCTAGTTTAACTAGTCAGCCAGTATGAGTAGATATTTGTATAAAATATGGCGTGTCTAGGCGAGTTCGTGGAATATTAGGTATGTTTATCATTTTGATGAACGGGCTAGATTATTAAAGTATTTTATTCCACGTCATTATGACTGGTCGAGTTGAAAACAACAATTTGTCAAACATTAAGATAGCTAATAATAGACTTTTATACGAGTATAAGGTTATTAGGTATGTGTACGTGTTGTCGGGTCCGTGTAGGGGACATACACGAGGTCAGGATGGACGAGTGTAAGGTTAATGATTTTTAATTGCAACTAATAAAACCTTTTAATTAAACCACAGCATTTTATCTAGGTATAATGTATATCTTTTTCCTGATAAAGCATAAAAAAAAATTATATAATGTAAAATTAATTAAAGATGATAAAAATATATGTACCTACTGGGTAGGACTTCTTATACTAAATTAGCTAACAACAATTAAAATAACAATATAATAACCTAAACTGACTAAAACTATTAAAAAACTAAAACATGGATTAAGATATTAAATTAAAAGTAGGTAGTATAGGTATGTAAAAATTAAGAACAACAAAGAGGAACAGAAAATACGTTTTTTTGCGGCAAACATGACGCATAAAAGGAACACAAACACAAAAAAAAACTAATTGAGAGAATACACAAATAGCGACACACAAGTGCCAACACTGTTAAACAAAGATCTGAAAACTATTCATGTGAAAAGTGACAAATGAACCAAAATCAACTGGCTGAGTGAAAACCGCCAATGAAAATTGAATTAATAGCCGATGAATATGTATAACTGGACATTGTTCCCGCTCTAGTGTTTGTTCGATTAATCCTACATTGTTTTCCATCCCTGATTATTGTTCAGTACTACAAATAATTGTAGCTCCAACGACCTATTGTAACCGCCACAAGATATATTTCTTATCACATCGAGTTAGAAGCAAATTGATTTCGACGTCGGACCATTTGTTCTTTACAATCGAATCAAATTATATTTCGTCATTGAATCTAACTTCAATAATAACAAAATGGAAGTCAAACACAGCACGAAATGTGTTCTAAACGCAATTAATTTCGCTACCTTGATTATTATAGAAGGTAAAATTTGTTATTCATTTTTCTATTTACTCAGACGCAAAACACAATTTGTGGATCGTGGGATGAAATTGAAAAAGTTTTCAGTTATTTATTTGGAACGTTTTGCGATGCCGGCGGCGTAAGCATTAAATTTATTTTGGAACTTGCCCGTAACAGTTCCTCAGATTCGTTTGTGGATCTCGTAAAGGAGTCTTTAGGTTTCTTGGTGGCGTTGTATTTCCATAATCAACTACGGGCGTGAGAAGAGTCGAAGTAAATTGAAACACTCATATTTTTGGGTAACACCGATTACGAAAGGAGTTGGCGGATCAAATGTATCTAGTAGTGTGAAAACAGCTCATCTGTGTTCAGATAATCCTTATTCAAGAATATCTTTTTGTTCAAGATCACAATTAAATTATCATTTCGTAGCAATGATCATTTGCCTAGAGATGAACATAGGCTACCCAATATTCAGAGAAGAAAGCTATTATTTTTAAGAATAAAAAAAAAAGTCGGATACATGCTTTTAGAACGATAATATTATGATCATGTCACAAAAGGTATATTAATAATATAGGTGCCTAATACTTAACTTTTAAGTATGTCTTGAAATAGAGTAGGTATCTAATATTCATTAAGACTATTAAATACAATTTGTAAACATAATAAGATTGCCAAGAACAACCATGTTTGCCAGCGGATAAGTCAATATAATAATGTAATGTAGTTTTTCTGTGTTTGCCAATACACAACTACAATATCAACGTCTGTCTCTCCATCAATCCCGCTTCCAATCAAGGTCTCAAACTAACTTATAACTCCAATAGTTGAAACTTAATCTTGAAAGTTAGTATCAACTGTGTTGCAGGAGTCGCGAAGTAAACACATCAATGTAATGAATTCTATAATAAATGGAACGAGCTTGAATGAGGCAGCAGGAAAGTACTATAAAAAAATTTGGTACAACATTATACTAGGATCTTTTGGCACGTGGCCAAAATCAGAACTAGCAACGCCATCTTGTATTTTAAAAACAATTTGAATTTTTTTTACCAACAAAAACTCCCTGTGAATTTCATTCAGACTAAAGATCGACGCACAAACTGTAACCATGAATTTAGCAGATGATTCAAGAAAACAGCGATCAAAAAAAAACTGCTATTACAAAAGTGCTATAGGCACCTACGCAGTCAAAATGTATGCAACAGCTGTGTTTTTTAAATATAAATAACCGACGTAAAATTAACAAACAAAACAAAATCCATGGTAACAGGTCGAGCGTCGATGTCCTTGCCACCCTGTATACAGGCTAACTAGCAACCACTTTTAGACTTCTTGTCAGTGTGCTGAGTAGTTAATTATAAGCTTATTTATTTTTTTACTAATTTCTCCCATAGGTACCTCTATCAATATGAAAATATTGTAAAAGACAGTTATTATTAAAAAAGTAAGTGGAGTTTGACGCCTAAGGGAAGACATCGCCGCCGCGCCGGTCGAAGTCCAAGTTGGTGTGACGATGTGGTAACATTTGCGCAGACTCAAAATTACTTAAGTATACTTTACATTAGTTTAAGAACTTAGTTATTAAGGTTAAATAAAAACCGTTTAAGTATTATTTTTTTGCTTTTCAGTTTTTTAATTGTAATACACAACTTAGCATTAAAATCTGTGAGTGAACAATAAATCACCCCCATTTTTCCCACCCTTACAGTAGGAACTTTTCCAAATTTATATGGGACTAACTTCGATGTATACTCTATCCAATGAAATAAGAAATATCAAAATCGGACTACTCTGTAAAAATAATTATAATCATAATTTAAAAAAATAAATATATACGCGTCGAATTGAGAACATCCCCCGTTTTTTCGTCGGTTTAAAATTATGCAATTTTATTTGGCGGAATTAAGCTAAACAAGGACAATGAATGCCGTTGTTTTTCTTTTAATATGTAGGTATATTGATCCCTGTGTACCAAATAGCTTGTTTGGCTGTACATTATGTGAAACAGTGACGAAAATACACTCAAGTGCTTATTAGGGATGTCCTATCATTATTGTGGCGTCAGATAATCATAAAGGACTTTAATAGAGGACTTACTGACGCATAATGTTACGGTTAGTGGCTACAATTACTATATAAGCAAGGTAATTAAGGCAGACGAGTTCGATAAACCGGGAAACGTGTCAAAGAATAATAAAAAATCGGTTCAGATCAAAAACCTTCAATCTCAAAATATATAATTTTAACTAAAACTTGAACAGTTGTCAGGAAAGTGTTAATATATTATAACCTATGTTTATAAAGCTATGTGTGTGTGGTATAAGACTGTGATATAATTTAATGTAACATCTTGCATGCCATGTGTGTCAGGGTGGAATTTTGAGACGCGGCAGCAAGAATCTAAACCTTTAAAGAACCTTAACCTAAAACTGTTTTTAAGAAATTGTGATTCCTAATAAAAAAGTTAGTTGGGAGTCTCAAAAAATGTATTTTTGCGATTTCTGACTTTTCTAGTACTCAAACCTCAACTGGTCCAATAGAGTATTTTATCCTTTTATGAAATAGGATTGATTGGTATCAAAAAAGTTTTTGTCAAAATTGCCCATTATCTTGTTTTTTTTTTTCATAATCTTTAAATAGGGATCAAAATTTCTCAAAAAAATAAGGACGGTTATAAGACCGTTTCCCTGGAGCTAGGAGGGTTTAAGGTACTCACTGTCACATCTCATAAATCCAAATATCCACCATAAATACCCATGCTTTGGACAATCTTAGATAATAATATCTCAAATCGTTGGGATAAATACCTACTACAAAATCTAAATCATACTTGTGTATCATGAAATATCCATTACAGGGACTGAGAGTATTGAAAAGCTTTTTCTCAGATACTCTTCACGAATATTAAGATATCAACTACTTAACTGTTCTAGAAAATGTTGTGTTCACCAATAGAATACAATAAAATTGTAGTTAGGTTCATTTTTCACTGTTGTAACCTAATCCTAACTAATAATATCATAAATGCAAAAGTAACTTTGTTTGTTACGCTCTCACGCTAAAATGGCTGAACGAAATTGGACATTTGTCCCATTCTTGGAGAAGTACATAAGCTTCTTTTCATCCTCGATCGCAGACGAAGTCTCAGGCAACTGCTAGTTTCTTATAAAATAATAATCAACATTCCACAAAGGTTCGCCAAATTATTCCAACACGAATTACTCAAAATATTCAATCAAAAAATTAATTAACTTATGTTTTGATAAGCCTCGCTTATCAATTTTAATGGGTCAGTAAACTTGAAAACTAATTTCGTTTTCAGCCAGTAAATAACCCTCAATATTTTTGCTATTACCAAATAAAGGCAGGCTTAAGGAAAATGTCGGAAAACATCTATACTTATTTCTCCATCTATACTTATCTAAATTAATTTTCTGTCCGTTGTTCTCCATAGGAACCTAAAAACAGCGATACTTAATAGCTTTGGTTTAGTGGGAAAGTAGCTTTATGTTTCTGTTTTGTTATTATATAGGTACTTTGAGTTTGTATTGTTGATACAGAATTTATCTATTCAGACCCAACTACTTCGATTATATTTCTAATAATTCGTCATCATAAAATATTATTTTCCATCACGGCAATAAGGGGTTCGAACATTTTTCTATGGTAGCTGGTATATCGAAACTATGTGTGTACTCGAATTTTGTTTTATTTTTATAGTTTCCGCGCACGATGAAAGTGGTAGGTACCTATGAGTACCTACACTCTTGTACAAACAAAAAATGTCAAGTAATATGGTAGGTACCTTAAAAATGCAGTAATTACGTGTGTATGTGAGTGTATACGCTTTCCATTGTATTCAAATAATAGTTCCCAGGTTGATTTTACTATTTATTAGAAGATAGTGTAAATATTTGCACGAAAAAGTTATATTGCACGCTGCTGCGTTAATTCCAATTCGACATTTATGTTGGCAATCGATACGACTAGCATAATTTAAACTGTTTTAAAACTTTGAGCTATTATTTCAAACCAAATAAACTCCCAAAAATTAAACTAGGGAAGCAATTTTGATCAAGTTTTTTCTGTCGAAGGATAATCAGAGGTACCTACCAGTCAGCCTCAAAAAGATATACATCTTTTTAGATATACTTACTCCTCGACAAGAATTTATTTGGTTGGAGCGTAGCCTTTTTTTTTTTTTTTTAGGATGGGAAATCATCAAATGACCCCTCCCGCTCTGGGTGGAGCGGAAGGGAGTGTCAGACTCTTACTGACTAAAACCCATCCGTGTTCCTTCCTTAGCCCTTTATGTTCCGGGGCAGCGGTAACCCTTTCGGACAATCCCGCTGCCCTTGGAGTGTAGCCTTAGGGGCGCTATGGAGCAAGGACTTTTCCGTGTTTTTTTTTTTTCGGATATTTTCCGATTTTGTTGCAGTATCGGGTTTACCTTGTTTGTAGCAACCATTTAGGTTCTGAGAAGTATGGCCCTACGACGCACCGTTTCCAAGTTATGAGCCTTTTTTTTTTTTAAACGATTTATATTTCCGAAATGTTAGCTTGGATGAGATTGTTTTCGGGAAAGAAATTGTTGCTCTACTCAAAAGCCATGAGGTCATGTAAAAAAATTAGCAAACACTTCGAAAAAAAATACATTTAAAATTTTCTGTGTCGGTCGTCGTCTTTCAGCTAGAGTATTGTTAGGGGCAGAGGGACTTAGTCAAATTAAATTATTAGTCGCTCAAGTGAGCGAGCAAAGCGAGCGAAGGGCACCCCGAGGTTAGGTTAGGTTAGGTTACTTTAAACCCTTTTCACAGAAATAGGGGCCCCGCGAAGCGGAGCTCCGTCGACTAAAAAATTTTTTTTTACCTAAAATTTTTTTTTTCGTTTTCTGCACGGCTCATGGTGCCTATAAGCGTATGCTACCAATTCGAAAAAAAAAATTTTTTTTCGAAACATTTTCTTGGTCCCAAAAATTTTTTTAACAAAAAAATTTTTTTTTCGTTTTCTTTGCTTCTCATAGCGCCCCTAAGGATATACTCCAACTCCTAAAAGTCCAAGAGCTCCACATCGTTATGTCGCGCTGTCGTCGACCCCCCACAAACTCAGGCTAGATTCTGTCAAGCGCCACCAGATGGCGCTGGCGTTCCGAATAGTCAAACGAATGACCGGATGCGACATATATTACATACTATCAGCCTAAATATGTACTAATTTTCTTTAAAAAAAAACTCTTTCTGTGAAAACAAGGCCGTCGCAAGCTAAGCTAAGCTAATGTCCAAATACACAGGGAAATACTCACTCTCGAGATCTAACCGCATTGTTTCCTCCCAAGTTTCTGACAGTTGTGACAATGGCGGACTTTAGGCTCGGCTAAAGCTACCCCTGAGGTAAACAAAAACGTTTTTTCCCTAACAAAGTTGGCAATTGAAATGAGCACAATACTCAGCTGTTGAAACGTAGCGAGCAAACTTTAAATTACATTAAGGATTTTGTTCTAACGCTTTCTGTTTGCCGATCCGGTTTACACGTTTGTTTTTAATACTTTGTTCTCCCGAAACAAAATGGAAGCTAGGACGTTTGTACATGAAGTTTAAAAGGCCGGGAACAAAAGACGGTGGGTTATTGGAGAATCAATACGCTGTGCCGGAAACAGAAACACGAAAAAAGTAAAATGAAATTTTTTGACTCTCGAAAAGGGCTTTGAATGTCTGTGGCATACCTACTGTCTGCAATTTATTTATTTTTTTCAAATTGGCGGCCAACCATGATTTTGTCACATGACATCCATATCCATTTCAAACATCTATGCAATGCAACAAGATGTAAGCAAATTAAAAAAGTCACGTGATCAATTTTGAATGTTAATATCTCGGAACCGAGACGCTTTACGGGGTTTGGTCTCGATTTATACTGGTTTCATATGGCCGCCATTTAGAAAAAAAATGGCGGACACTGTAGGTATGCCAGGCCCCATATAAAAATCTTTAATTCCGTGGACGAAAAAAGAAAGTAAGTACAGACGCCAACACATCAAGCTACTACAATCTGTCGTATTTCTTTAATAGATTTTCAACTTTATCGCTAAAGCATAAGGTTCAAAGTTGATTGTGCAAATTTGACAGTTTCGGGTAGCTTGATGTGCTGGCGTCTGTACAACAACAGCCCTCTTTTCTTTTTTTTTAGCCTGTCAATCTATTCTGTTAAAAAAAACTCACCGGGAAAACTTATACGGTGAAGTGAGGTTAAAGTGAGCTGTCAATAGTGTCGGTCCATAGCATCAGTTAAAATCACAGCTCACTTCAAGCTCACATAAGTTTTATTATGATTTTTACAGAATATTCCGGCTGGACCACGGTACCACCTTCTAAGCACTCATCAGCGATGGAAGTACAATGCCCCCACTTAACATTAATACACCTTCCTTATTCACCGTGATAGGTTTTCCCAAAATTGCGTCCTTAATAATTAAAGCAGTCCAACCCTTGTTTTTAACGTCAGCGTTTTTAACGATAACATCAAGTTTCACTCGCAGCTCATAAATAATTTAATCTGCGAAAGTTAATTTGTGTGGGTCACAGTTTGTCATCATATTACGTTAAGCCGTTGGTGCTGCGCCTGATCTCTCTCTGGTCGTGTCGGATTATGTGCCCATCGAACTATGAGAGTGAGGGAAGAAAGACTGCACCTGTATCAGCGCACATACTTGAGGACTATAATATCTCCCGCGCCGAAGGCTAGTCTCCATTAAAATTAGCCGCCATGCCCGAAATACGCTCTGAAAGACTATTATCATCAAGTGCCTAGCCTTTTCCATCTATATTGAATTCGGCTTCCAGTCTAACCGGTTGCATCTGAATTTATTTATTTACTAGCTTCTGCCCGCGACTTCGTCCGCGTGAAATTTCACCCACCCCCATTCACCCTCTTAGGAGTGGAATTTATAAAAACCCTTTCTTAGTGGATATCTATATACACTTCACAAAGAACACACTCTCCAAATTAATGTCTCTGTGACCAGCGGTTTAGGCTGTGCATTGATATAATCAGTCAGACAGGATCACAGGACTTTGAATTTTATATTAGATTATAAAAGTAAACCTAAGTACCTACCTAATAAAAAAAAAACTCAATAACAGAAAATAAAATACCTACCTACCTAAATAAACCTATTTCTGATGAAAACTAATCTAAACTCAATAAATAAGCAAAATCCCTAAAAACTAATATCTATACGAATGACTAATCCTACCTAACAGTTTTTTAAAATAACCTACGGTCACTACGTACTTAGTACAAACTAAAAGGATTAAAAAGGTCGCACAGAAAAGCACGGCTTAGAATTGCAAGTAGCAGTTAAAACATACAATTTATAGAATGCTAATATAAAGAACGAACGCTCGCCACTCGACACGTCCGTTCAAATCAAAGTTCAAAAAATGTATGATGCGCGCGCTCAGTCTCCGGTGCAAGCCAAATTCAACCTTCAGCACTACATTTACAGTGCGGGTGACGTAACCTACGACAAACTTATTATTTGCGGTTGGTTCAGTAATCGGGTCTAGGGATCGAACCGCAAAATTAAGTTTGTTTTTTATTGTATATACTTTTCCGGGATTAAAAGTACACAGTGTGGTGCCCAGGATATTAAAGAATAATTATACCAAGTTTCATCGTAATCGGACCGGTACTTTTTGCGTGATGCCTGAACAAACAGACAGACAGACAAAAAAAAATTTTATCACATTTTTGGGTTTGGTGTCGGTCTAGTAACACCCCCTGCCATTTATTTTTCTGATATTTTCAATGTACAGAATTTTCACTTCTACAGATTTATTATAAAGGAGGTGTTTCTTTTTTCATACAACTGTGGCCAAACAATGTACCTTAAGAACAAAAGTACTGAAATACAGGAAAAAAATTGCAGATTCTGAAAAAAAATTTATTGGATTTATTTATACATTTGTACCACATGAAATTGTCGTTCAAAGATATTAATAACTTGCAACCCATGAATTAATTTGGCAATCTCATTTTATATTTTTCCGATGATGCGTTTCGTTACTTCATGTTATAAAAGTAACATAAAGAAATTATCCTAAAAGTATATTGAATATTATCTTATTATTGTATTAAAAAAAGTTTTTTTGGTTATATAAAACATTATTTTTGTGAAACATTTAGCGAATAAGAATTAAAAAAGACATTAATTGATTCAGATTCAGCCAAAAGACTGTGCTCCAAGGCCGATATTTATCTATTTTTTTTAATTAGTTGTTTTGTTTACCACAATAAATAACATCTTATCATCATTCCGTTTCTTCGGTTCCTCGGCTCGTTCGTTGGTTTCCCATCTCTTGGAGTGCTATTTCGTGTGTGATTTCATAATTGTTGATTTGGCTATTCTTTCCTTAAGGAGTTTGACATTTATAAACCAACTGTTTAATACCTAAACGGCGGTTTGAATGTTGATGAGCAGAGCCCTTGAATACCAGATACTTAACGTGTATTTATCGTAGAATCAAAGAGTAGATGGAATGGGTATGTAGAACGAACGAATACCTATTTTAGGTCCTTTGGACTGTCATACAACATTTTATAGACCGATGACCGTCACTGATAGGAGGTCCATGCCTCCTCTAAGGTACAATTCCATTCCATTTTTATATTAATGGCTCCATCGTTTTATCGATGATGAAATGTATTCGCTAGGGAATGAGGACTGATGTGATCACAGACTAATTAATATAAAATGCATCTATAATATACAATATTCAATATTGTAGTCTAAAAAAACCGGAATATTTTGACAATTGGAATAGTTTGACACTTGACAGCTGTCACTGCTGTTATGAACGTTTCGTTGAACGCAGTTACGATGTGAGGTAGTGATTTTTTACATTCTCTTATTTCTTAATCAATCGAATATTGGAGGATTTTAAATACTGCTACTATCACAATTTATTGCAAGGAATTTCATTTGTAATTTGTACCTCGGTACAAGTTTGGCCGAAAAAAAAACACATCCTTTAGACAACAAAAGAAATTCAAATAAACTATTTAAAGACTATAAGTCGCGCTGATAAGCAATTATTGTCTGTCAATAAGGTCGAACGCTCTGAACGCATCAACAGCCAAATATTGAATGAAGCTCGCGCTCTCGGACCTCCCGACACAAAAATAATCCTTATTCAGTATTCAGTGATTCAGTATTCACGCGCGACGGCGCGATGGCTTATTAGCGTATTTCATGTATAAGTTTGGTGTTTCTATACCGATTACTATGATTCTTTTTTTATTGAATAAGTAATAATATTAACTTTTTTTAATTAGGGATGAGTGAGAGTATTATAAACGTAAGAGTAAACAAATATAATCAGAAAGCTCCGAACTGCTAAGCTATTAGGACTTACACGTGTTATTGTGAGTCAACCATAAAAGATAGACATATGTGCGACTGTTGTGGGATATTTTTTAGATAATTTCATGTAGAACATTTCCGTCATAAATGATTTCTATGTAGCTTTAACCATTAAGGCTGCACACGCGACGGAAGCTTAAAAAATGGAGCAAATTCTCCCGTTTTCCCAACATTTCCTTTCACTGCTCTGCTCCTATTCATTGTAGCGTGATGAAAAGTATACTATAACCTCCCCAGGAGTATGAAGAATAATTGTACCAAGTTTCGTTAAAATCCGTCCAGTAGTTTTTGTTTCTATAAGGAACATAGAGACAGACAGACAGACAGACAGACAGACAGACAGACAAAAATTTTACTGATTGCATTTTTGGCATCAGTATCGATCACTTATTACCCCCTGATAGTTATTTTGAAAATATATATCATGTACAGAATTGACCTCTCTACAGATTTATTATAAGTATAGATTATATTACAGAAAGCTTACTGATAACATAATTATAAATCATTCGTAGGCAGGAAGTTTTTTAATTACAAGCTTCCACAAATAAAATATGAATACCACTATTTTATATGGAGCGACTGCCTGTCTGACCTCCACACCATAACCCACACGATACCTCTTGGTAAGACTGGTTGTCAGTCCTTCGCGCTTCTGACCCGTAGCGACTGCCAAAGATCCAAGAATGATAGCCGGAACTAACTGCTTAACGTGCTTACTTTCGACGCACCCTTCCATGTGTTTGACAGTCGTTACGGGACGTCAGAAGACGAAAAGTCCCGTAACTACTGTCACAGATCCTTATATGATAGCAGTCCCGGCTTGCAAAGACATGGAGGGGTCTCGGTATGTAAAGATGGTCACCCATCTACGGACCGACCGCGGTAAGCGTAGCTTAACCTGATCGATCGACCCGTGCTGTTAATACTTAGCCACACCGTTCATTAATAATACGCGAAAGTTCCTTCGTGTGGGTCACAGTTTATGAGCTCTACAAAATTAATTAATACTAATGAATGTACGTACAGGTCCGGAGTCCGTCCAGGATTATCCCCGGGGTACTGTTTAATTTCTTCTCGTTGAATGTAGCAGCATTATGTTAAGTAGTAGAGATTACTATAAAGGCGTGCTTAAAAGGGTTATAACGTTTTCTTTGCTGCCCTTTGTGCACTGTTTGCTGACTATATTAATTTCTTTTGTGTGAAAAATGTTTGCTACGGTAATGGAATTGTGGAGTGAATAAACAGGTGTTCTTGTAGTTGTGTTAGTTTAATTTTAGATTTGCTACTGACTTTTATCACTGTGTATAAAAAAGACGTATTCCACATTGGGCACCCGCTTAAATGGCACCTGAGTGAATGTGCAGCTGTTTGTCTGGTGCATTCACTCAGGTGCCATTTAAGCGGGTGCCCACTGTGGAATACGTCAAAAAAAAAATTCAACCGAATTGTGAGAACCTCTTTCTTTTTTTGAAGTCGGTTAAAAAAATAAGTCACCATTCCCCTTTTTGAAAGCAATTCCATTCATTTATTTATTTTTCATATTTAAGAATTCAATTTGTTAGTACTTACATACACAACTTAAACACTAGTACTTATTAATACACTCATAATAACAAACTTCCAAATTGTTAGTTACAAAGTTTGACTTTATTTGCTATACGATTCAAAAGTTCCATTTTAAAAATAATCCATTTTCCATCAAGGAATTGGCCGCGCCAGACGAGAGTAGAAAGGACTTTTGACGCACAGGGCCTTTTTCACTTTACGTATTTCTTTCAACCCTTTAAGCTCAATTTGCTTCATAGGAATTGAAACGCGAGAAATCAAAATGGCTGGTTAAGTAATAAGAACGAGTTGCAGATATCTACTGTAAGTATGTTGTATTGATTTACCATATTTTGTGATCTACTCGTACTGTGATCTACATAAATGATGTGGGAACTAGGAGGATTGAGTTAAGGAGTAATTTTTTTTGTTTATACCTTATACTCAGATTAAACTCTTAGTAATAATAGAACTATTTTTGAAAGAGATCGACTGGGGAAGACGTAGTAACTGTTACAGTCGTCCGGAGTCGTTAGATGCATTACAACTTTTTTTAAGTTTCTTCTAAACAGACACGTTTAAAAATGAATTAGGTATGGCAATAACCATATAATAATGACAAGCAATAAAAGTGACCTTCTTTTTTTTGCACTAAGTGTACATTCCGTACACTAATATTTACCGTATGAAACACCGACAAGTAACAGTTATTTTTGTGTATAACATTTAAACACGCCATTATCAGTACTTCGCTTAAAACGTTTTAAAATGTGATGGTCCACTATTTAAATGTCAAGCAGGTGTTTTCTTAATTATTTATCAAATTTACCTTACGTCAATTCCACACAACTATCAAAGAATTATATCATTCGAAAATACGGATAGTTTTAGTTGATAGTCAATTTGCTAAGCAATTAATTTCCCTAACTTTACTTAAAACGTTTGTAAGACCGATTCATCAGTCACCGATTATGAGCTGTGCGATTCACGTGCTCAATATTCATGCTGCCGTCAACAATCAATATGAGAGCAAAGCGACGACGGCGACGTTAGATGTAATTTGTATGAGTTATACTTAATGAAGTACGAAATTCTAAACACACTAATGTGACATTGATTTCTGGACTTCAAAATAATTATGTAAAATATGAAACGTTTATTTTCTCTTGACTATACTGACCTGTCAAAAAGAGTAACCTAGCATAAAGTTGCATAGGACAGAGATTAAAACAGAAGAACTAGCAGGGGATCGAGGTGGGGAGGGGGGTTCAGGGAATCAGACCGGAATAAATCACAGGAGCGGCACGCTTCAATGGCAGAGTCAGCTGCAGCCGCTGACACGTGTCGACGCGACGGCTCGAAGGCGTGTGTATGAGCACTTATTAAGGTCAGTGGGTCGTCTTAGTAGGTAGGCTTGTAAACGCGAATAAAATACGCTAAATCCAATAACTTGCGCCAGAGGCTAATATTTCAGAGTACATCTACCGAACCGACGAAAGCCAGCCTGCCTAATCGATTTATAGCTTCCCCGTACTTACAAAAATATATATTTGTTAAACCAAAACATACTTCGTTTTTCCTTCCATTAGTTAAATGCGAACTTGCTGTATCTTCTTACAAATAGACGCTGAACAGATGTAAAAAGTATTAAATATATTGTGCAGCAAACGTGAAAACAGGTTGATTCTTTGCCCCGTCATTTTTTGAAAAGGTTTTTTAATGTTCTAATTCAAATTCAAATGTTTATTGCTCAACACAGTACCTACATAATAATACATTTCTAAATGTCAATTGAATGCGCAGTCTACTATGTTGCACCACTTCAGGCATGCAAAATTATCATTAAAATTACTTATACTATGTCATAAATTCCAATGAATTAAAATAAATAATGAAATTTATTCAAAAATAGAAGGACTAACGTTAAATACAGTTTTTCTAACCTAACTAGGTTTAAATACCATACACAATATCATTAATTCCAATTAAAACCATAAAAAATTTCAGAAATTACAATTAGTACCATAACGATGTCATAAAAATCATTAATAATATCCTATACAATGTCATAAATACGTTATACATTCAAAATAATACCAAACTAAACAATCGTCTCTGTGTTTATGTACCTACCCCTCAGTAAACCTACCTAACTAAAGCTACCTAAGCATAGCACACAAACACACGAATCTATAAATAGTGGACGTAGTGAGAGCACGATCCAGCTTTTAGTGCGAGCAAACATTACTTAAACGTCATCCGGCTGTTGACTTCACACTGAACACATTAGGGCCAATCCAGTATCAACAAAATTATCTACCCATGTCATTCTACACACGAGAAAGTGGTGAAAAGAGACAAAATATATACAGAGTACAGGGTGTAAGGGTCGTCGAGTCCATACTGCATGAAGGTTGATTTCGTTTTATTTACAGTATTTTTATGACACGAAGCGACGCGCACTTTTCTTGTGGTAACCAAGTGTACAAACACGATTTGAGTGTGTGCGTGAAGACGAGTAGCGTCAGCACATACCACAGACACGCACACACACACGCGTACACACACACATTTCTGACTTCGCCATTGTCTCGAACGATACCGAGTTCCTGCGCCCACACATTCACAGCGTGTTTGTACACTTGTTAAACACAAGAAAAGCGCGCCTCGTTTCTTGAGATATAAATACTATACTGCATTTTGTAACGGAAAATACATACAAATGACACGAATTGTCCTTTTGCAGATACTAAATAAATTATGCTGTTCTTTGTTTTTCATAATAAATTCCTAATTATATAGGTATTTGAGAAAATAAAGAGTTCAAAAGCTTTGATTTTTTCATAATTCTGCCTTGAGTATTAAAGTCAAAGTCTAAAACGGCTGAACGGATTTGGATAAAATTTGGCACATAGGTAAACCATGACCTTAATTAGGACATAGAATACTATTTATCCCGATATTCCCACAGGTTAGAGACTTATGCTGGTGAAACCGCGGGCGCGGCCGCAACTAGTGTGATAATATAGATACCCTTCTAGAAGCTCTTCTATCTAGCCTTTTCCCAACTATTTAAGGGGTCAGCAGGTCGGATTTAGCTGAATACAAGAATTTTACATGCAGCGACTGCCTATCTTACTTCGACAACTCAGTTAATGGGTAACACGTTACACTCTCTTCTATAAACTAATTAAGTATTTTCAATTATGTTCCTAGAAATATATTTCGACTAGCTATGCCCGCGACTTCGTTTACGTGCATGACGAAAAACGTTTTAATTTTTTTGCGCGGAACCCTAATTATTTTTCTAAAATAAAAGTAGTAAGCCTAAGTTAGGTACTCCTTATTACATCAGCTATCTGCCAGTGAAAGTCCCGTCAAAATCGGTCTAGCCGTTTCAGAGATTAGCCGGAGCAAACAGACAGACAAAAATATATTAAAAAAAAAAAATTGGAATATGTACCGTGTATACATCCATATGCATTTAGTCAAAAGCGGTTATTTTAATATTACAAACAATCACTCCAATTTTATTTATTTGTATAGAATATAATATATTATTACGATGATTCCAGTAATCCATAAAATATTTACAGATGAAATGTTGTTCACATTCCCGTTCAAAACTATTTTAATTCACTATTCACAAAGAAAAACAACAAAGACCAATTATATTGTAACTATTTCTATTTTGTTACAGTACTTTGTGAAACAGTTATTTCAATAATTTAAAGAAAATTTTTAATAAAATAACAGAAGCTCTGTTGTTTGAATTCTTTACATTTCAAGTAGAATATATTGCAGTCTGCAGTATCTGAAATAGTAAATAAATGTAAAGGAAGTTTAAAAACTTTATTTTCTTAAATTACATTGTGTTGAGCTTATTCGTATTTTAAATCACATGAAACTAGTGTTTATTTTTTTTATAGAAATTAATTAAGAAATGAAAATATCATCAAAATAATATTACATGTATGATAAGAAAAAGATGTACTTTTTACATACTTTCTGATGTATCTCACATGCATCTAAAAAAGGGGTTTTCGAAATCGATGATCGTAATAAAATAAGCGTAGCAATCATTATTATCAGAATTTCTATTTTCAGTGTTAGCATGTAATATTATAATCACGGATATTATGATTATAATATTACTTAGTAGGTACCTACTACTTAAATGTAGGTAGTAAAATAAATAAACACGCCAATTTCCAATGTCATGTTTGATTAATTCAACTAGAAATCGATTTGAACTTCACAAACGATTGAACCGCGTATGATAAAAAAAACATAAAATAATTAATTAACAATTAAACAGTACTTTATAACATAGGTAATAAACGTTATTAAAAAAAAAAAAGTTTGATCATCATAAACCATAATAAAAATAATAAATAAAAATCTTTATTTCTAGAAGAAAGGGTACAGTCAGTGTCCTTAAAAGCAAACAAATTTGGTGTTTTTTAATGCGCACTTAGATGTCAAAGGAGTGCTTTGGCACTCGTACTAGCATTAGGTACCCTGTATCACGAATGTCATCACCTTCCTCCGGCAAACTAGGATAGTTCTTAAAACAATTAATCATCATCTGCCTAGCCTTTTCCCAACTACGTATGTTGACCTCGGCTTTCAGCCTAACCGGAACGCAGATGAAAGAGTATCAGTATTTTACATGTAGGAGCAGCTACTGCTTATCTAATTGTAGGTCATAGGTTCGAACCCAGGCAGGCGCTTTACTTTGTATACATTATTTCATCACCACTTCTCTCAAAACGGTGAAGGAAAATATCGTGAGGAAACCGGCATGTTCTAGAACCAAAAATTCAAAGACATGTGACATTTACGAAACCGTACTGCAGGCCCGCGTGGTTGATTACGGATCAGTCCGTCTCAATGAGAGGAGGCCTGCGACCCAGCAGTGGGAATATTATAGGCTGATTGTGACTGCCTATCTGACCTCCACAACACAGTTACTGGGTAACACGAAAAAAAAAGTTATAATAGTCGTGGAAAATATCGTTTTATCCACATGCTCGAGCGAATTCAATAAGGGAGCCAACTTGTGCACGCGAATCGTATCTAACTTATGTAAGAGTATAAAACAATTTCACTTTTCGTGTCCGTCTGTGTGACCGCTGAGATCTTCTAAACTTACGAGTAACAAATGGATTTTGTTGCGGTTTTAACCATAATTTGTAGCTAAAATTTCAAACTGTTTATTTGTATAATACACTAGCTTCTGGCCTTCTTCCTCCGTGCCTCGGAAAGCACGTTAAGCCGTTGGTCCCGGCTGTCATTCGCGGAACTTTGGCAGTCGTTATGGGTAGTCAGAAGCCCCAATTTCTGACAATCAGTCTTTCCAAGGGGTATCGTATTACCCAGTAACTGGGTTGTGGAGGTCAGATAGGCAGTCGCTCCATGTAAAATACTGGCATTCAGCTGCATCCGGTTAGACTGGAAGCCGACCCCAACATAGTTGGGAAAGAGCTAGGCAGACGACTAGCTTCTGGCCGCGACTTCGTCCGCGTGAAATTTCTTGATCCTGCGACACAACCCGTCGCATCGCATCGCTTGCCCGCGCAAAGTCAGAAAGAACGCTAAGTGAAAACCAAGTCATACTTGGTTTTCACTTAGCGTTCTTTTTGACTTTTTCTTCGGCTCCTAAGGGCTCTATCGGGATGCTAAACAGCTGTAACCTTCCTCAAGAATTAAGCTATCAAATACAAAAATATATTTTTCAATCCCGACTAGTTCCGTACCTAGTTCCAGAAATTTGTGCGTTCAAATAAACAAACAAAGTAACTCTTCAACTTTATTATTAGTATAGATTTATATTAATATTTAACTGAGATATATAGATTAGTAGATTGCACCCGTGCAAAGCAAGGGCGAGTCCCTAGTATATCAATAACAAAGTCGCCACCATTGTTCGTTTTTGTTCACGGATATATATCGCAGTAATACACCAGTAGCCGTAACACGTACGGGGGGTTCTCGTCATCCCTTCAACGCCAAATTGAGTTACCCAACAGAGTTAATAAAGAGGTCTGATCGTGCTCAGAATCACGAAAGTACAATAACAGTCACGACTTTACTATAAAGCAAGTGGAATTAGAAAAAAAGCCGTGAGCCACAACAGAGGTGGTCTTTGGTCGATAGGATTTCAGAAATCACAAGCAACCAGGCAACACTAACTAGATTCTATTTTCAAAACAAATTAAATTATGATGCATATTCGTTCGAAATTCGAAGATTTTTTATTTTTATTTTCGACCAGTCTTCATTGTAGCGGTCAGTCTATCATGATCATGAAAAAATAAGTCGGTGTCTCATTCCCTGGGAATTGTGTGGGAAAATTTGTATTGTGATTTCTGATTTTTCTAGTAGGTAAGTACTACAAACCTCAGTTGGTCCAATTGAGGTTTTTGATCCCTATAAGAAACAGGACCGATTGGCATAAAAAAAGTTTTTGTGAAAATTGACCATTTTCCTTCTGACTGTAACTTTTTTTCAAAATCTGTGAATGCTAATCTAAATTTCTCAAAAACTCAAGGAAAGTCTCCTAACACCGGTTTCCTGTAGCTACAACGGTTAAAGTAGCTGCCAGTGCGCCGCCCTTTCTCAAAAATCCACCCTGTATGCCCTAGAAGCATACACATCAGTAGTGTCCTCAATCCGTCCACAACATAAATAATTGATCTCATTGATTATGCTATCCTAGTCTGTTGTGTAACTGCACACCTATTGAAAATTATAAATGATTAATATACGTTAATTAGTACTGTAATATTATTCTTAAATCATTTGTGAAAGTATGGACTGTAATAAAAGATGTTATTATTATTATATTTCTTTATTAAGTATCTACTAGCTGACCCAGCAAACTTCCTACCGCCTCAGAATCAATATGAACAAATGTATGAGAAAATTAATTATCTTCATTATAATTTTTTTATTTTAATTAATTTAATTTTTCCCATGTTTTAATAGTTATTCTGCTATTCGGGGCAGAGACAAATCCAAAAAATCGAATATCCTTTAAACTGGTCCAGCTGTTATAATTTATAACTGTAACTAACTCGACTTTGTTTTATTTTTAGACAGATTTATTACTTATTTTCTCAATATATTGCTATTGTAAACTGGCAATGTATTTATAATTATTATTTAGTTGGTAACATTTTTTTTATGTATTTGCAACATTGCAGCAGCAGCCAGCTGGCCGCTGCAGAGCACAATTTGTCGAACACCCAGTGCGAGTACGGTGCTTCCGATCAAACCATGCGGGGACATGCTGGAGTGTCCTAAGTGCACGTTCATCTGCACCTTGGATGACCTCAAAATTACCACTGATGCCGCAATCAACATGGCCACCTACACGGCTCAAAGCACATGAACAGATAAAAGAGGTCAAAGTATATAGAAATAAAACAACGAGGAAAAGTACCATCGACAAGAAATAAAGGAGATTTATAAAAAAATTACGAAATAAGAACATTCTTCTTTTAAATGTTGGTTAAAAAAACTTTCACAACAGAGGTAGGCTTTCTTCGATACAAATGGCTCCCTCGATGGTTATTAAATCCGGGATTTATAGGCTCCCGAATCACGAGTCGTGGGCTATTAGAGAATTAGCAGGGTTTAAAGATTAGATAAATGTGACAAGGCTTTTAGCTAGCATGTTTATAGCCAATCTGAATGCTAATTCCGAGCGCCATTTAAATAGTAACTTGATAATAAGAAGAAATAAGTTATTTAGCTGAAGCGACGATCTTTGTCAATATGACTGGTTTTGGGTTCAGATGAACGTGAGAAGAGAGGCCTATGTTCAGCATTACCCACACTGACAGGTAGCTATTGAATCCTAGTCGACGTTGGAAGTGCTTTTTATTCCTAAAACTAGCAATGTCTGCGACTTGGTTCGCGTGCATGTTGGAAAACAAATTGGATTTCAGGCGCTTTTTTTCGCGGAACCCTAATTCTATTTCTAAAATAAAAGTAACCTAAATTACTCCTAATAACATCAGCGTCAAAATCGGTCCAGCCGTTTCGGAGATTAACTGGAACAAACAGACAAAAAAAAAATTCTTTATAAGTACCGTACATAATATACATGCATATGCATCCAATAAAAAGCTGTTATTTTAACATTGTCTTTATATTTTATTTTTTGTAAGTATATGTACGTTGGTACCTATGTATAAATGAAATTTAAACAAAAATAAGCAAAATAAACCACAGTAAACAAAGACTGACAAATAAACGTAATATACCTAGATACGCAGTGGTACAGTTAGGTGCTTACAAGCATAAATTACATTTTCAAAAGTGATTTTATACTAAAGTACTGACAGAAATTTTATGGTGTTACGAACATAGTATTCTCGAAACCATGCCAATATGAAAAAGGTATTATCATTTTTTTTTTATATTATCATATTATCATTATTTCACGAGAAATTGCTAATGAATGTGGCGTAAATGTAAGATTGTGTCTGTTACATGTTTTTGACTGTACCTACATTTTATTTTTATTGCACAAATGCACCGAAAACTGTTTAAGTAATACTCTAAAATTGTTTTTATTGCCAATCCTTGATATCTCACTTCTCACAGACTTCCCGGTAGGTAATAATATTCAGTACTACTATTAACGTTCCAACTTAAACATACAATGTCTGAAACCTCAATCCCTTATCGCCAATATAAACTGTTCGTCCAAACAACGGTACATTAACGTAGAGTTTGCACAATAACATCAAACGTTTACGTAAGCAAGTATTAACACTTTAAGAAAATGTAGGACAGGGGAATATAATATTATAAGAACCAATTCTGATTCTGAATAAATATATAAAATAACTTCACGCCTGTATACTCCGAAGATAGATCGGCAGAAGTGTACCTTACACCCACATTTCGCCAGATCTGTTTAAATCTAATGTATTAGGCATAGACTTATAAAAAAAGATGGACTCCGCGCCCCGCATATCGAAAGTGAAGCACAGTAAGTATACCGCTTGCACAAACACGGCTTCACGCTCACATTTACATCATAGTATGCCGAAATTGCCGACCGGCCACCATTACGTGAAACGACAGCATCATTCGTCAATCACGCACACATAGATCGGTACGGTGCTTCACTTTCGATATGCGTGGCGCGGAGTCCATCTTTTTTTATAAGTCTGGTATTAGGAGGTGAGCCTATTGCCATCAATTGGAAAACCCAAAGTCCGGGCTGCATCTGAGAAATTGTTATTGGAAAAACCTAGGTGCCTAACCTAACACCTTCCCGTGCCTGAGGATCGAACCCAGGTCTCATTGCCACCACCGGGCCAAGTATGTTCTACGGTAAAGAAAGGATATCTCTCTTGTAGCAGCCCAGGGTCTGTGACGTCACGTATTGTGCATTTGTGAACGCACCCTAGATTACGTGGCGTCGCGCGTCGTCTGTATTATGTTTATAGTATTTATAAGTTAGTCAGGAACTCACCCTTGTTAAGTGGCAACACTAAACTACGACCCGGGGCACCACCCACAGCGTTCCTTAAACAGCGTTCCTCGTTTGCTTGTCAACCGTCACGGGACACTCACACAGACTAAATTGAAGTCCTTAGTTTATTCTGTTCCTACTAGTTTAATTCGTTATATTTTTATGCTAAATAGTGTACTTACTTAACTTTATACTATAATACGTGTGTGGCAATTACAATATTATTAACTGCAAGTTGGAGTTTCACTTCGGCTCTTCAAACACAACTTCACCTCCAATACGCGGAAGAGGGTGTTGTGCTCTGTAGCCACGCCACCGTATATTTTTTTATTATAATATAACCCATTTTTATGTACGGTTGACTGTCATGACGTACATGCATTGTTTGTGAATGTACGACTTTTAATTTAAAAGAAAAAAGTAAATTAATGTGGCGTTGCTGCGGAAAATTCTCTGCAGCCACGCCACCTGTAATCAACATTTGTAGATAGAATTTCAGCTATTTCTCTGAAGTTATATAATGTACGAACGCTGTGTATTATGTACACGTGATAAATATGAAAAAATATGTTAATTCTAAAGTTAATTCTAAACTCACAAATTGGCCCTGATAGTGTATTAAACTAATGTATTTTAGCGATTACTTCATGATTGACAGGAAAATTTAAACAAAACAGATTTTAGAAACAGAAGTTAGTTATTATAAATCCGTGTTATAACAATGGTTACAAAATATTTCACCTTTATAATAATAAAAAAAAACAGGAAATCTCTCTCAAACAAAGAAAAATCTGTAAAAAATACATTACACCAGATTTAGAGTGTATTTATGTATCTACATGTTATTATATTATAGTAAATTAAAAAAAAAGTCCGACTAGAGCTTGTTGTAACTACCAACAGTTGGCTTAAATGGGTAATGTAAATGTTTTGTGTTCAACATTGCAGCAAATTTTAGTTTGATTTGAGAGGGGGCCTAAACAGACCACTTTGGCAGAATCATAAAACAATTCATATCACGCAATTCATCTGTTTGACAGTTTCACACCTATACAGGGTTATTGGAAAAACACCAGCAACCTCTTAAGAGGTCATTATACTCATCATTATGAATAACTTTTACTATGGGACCAAACCTGAAATTGCGAAAAATAAATCTGCTGTTTCCTACATTTTGACGAGTTATACGAACATAAATGTAGGGAACAGCTGATGTTTTTCGCTGTGTAACCCTGGAATTTATATGGTGTGCATAATAAAGAGTATTCTATCTATCTATCTATATCCCTGAAGTGTTAGGCAGAGGTGTAGGTGTGTGTGTGTAGGTAGTCTGCTGGGGAGTTTGTTGCGCCACTTCTTCTCCCCCGCAAAAGCACTAGGAAGTGGTGAAGCGTTTTGGGGGACTGTCTTTTGTAATTTTGACGTTCGAAAAGTGCTGATTCTCAGCCTAGTTTGAATAAATGACTTTTGATTTTGATTTTGTAGAGGGCTAACTTTACTTCCCCTGATAAGTATTCCGTACGTTGCATTATAAAATCGTCTACTCTCATTGTGCCACTACGACTACAAGTAACTTTTTGTATTTTTATAATAGCTTTCTACATGACTACTTACTTGGAGCATTATATATAGAGCACTCCAGTTGTTTGGATAATGTAAAAACTGACAATAATGTTAAAACTGATTCGGAAATCATTTCTGACAAGACTAATAACAAAGTTAATTTTACTAAAGAATCCGTTTTTACAAAAAATCCTAATCTTGAAGAAAACTGGCGGAATAAAACAGAGAATCAAAAACTTTGATTGACAAAGTCAAACCTAAAGTAAAAGCAAATATAATAGAGAATTTGCCAAATGAAAAGATTTGTTCTTCTGGTATTGACAAAGTTAGTAGATACTAACACTTGTGCGTTCGATGCTGTACTCACTGCTTTGGTAGTAATTTGTACAGACTACGTTAGTATTTCAGCGTTTATTAGTTCATTGACTTTGATTGAATAAGCCTTTTTCTAATCTGGTTAGTACAGAGGCCAGCACATCAACCTACCCCAATCTGTCAAATTTTCCCAATTGAATATGAACCTTATACCTTTGTGGTAAAGTTGAAATCTATCAAAGAAATTTGACAGATTGGGGTAGCTTGATGTGCTGGCCTCTGTACATTGCGACATAAAGATGTTCCAGTTAATCCATTAAAAATGAGAACCGAAGTTCTTAAAAATTATTACGAATTGTCAGTTCAAGGAAATCTAGAAGTGATTAATTGCGGTTGTAATGTAACTTTTGTGATAGAAAAAATTATATATGATGAAATTTTCAGTGCAATTGTGTCAAAAATTTGTTCAGTTTGCGAAAAAACTGAAACCAGAAAATTTTGTATTCTACTACCATACTACTATTTGTACCATTAAATTAGCTTACATTATCTGACTACGGTGTAAGTTCATTGAGCAATTCAGCAATATCTATAATTGAAGATGTAACAATAACTGATTGTAAAGTAAGGGCTTGTAATTTCATTTCATTTAATTGGATTTAAAAATATCTCTTGACGATGTTCCTTTAGAAATGTTACTTGTTGACAAAAAATTTAAACTTGGAGCAGAAATAGGATATTCTTTGAATGAAAATGGACCCAATCGTCATTAAAACATATTGTTACCGTCGTAATTCAGAATGAGAGTGTTATGATTACCAAAGTGATTCGCGTTAAACAAATACAAACATGAATTCTCATTTATATACATATATTATATAATTCCCATTTATATATATATTCAGGATCGATTTCACTCGGACTTTTTTTGAATTTACAATAATATAATAACATGTAGATACATAAATACACTGTAAATCTGGTGTAATGAATTTTTTACAGATTTTTCTTTGTTTGAGAGAGATTTCCTGTTTTTTTTTAATTATTATAAAGGTGAAATATTTTGTATTTATAAAATCTGTCTTGTTTAAATTTCCTGTCAATCTGAAGTAATCGCTAAAATACATTAGTTTAATACACTATCAGGGCCAATTTGTGAGTTTAGAATTAACTTTAGAATTAACATATTTTTTCATATTTATCACGTGTACATAATACACAGCGTTCGTACATTATATAACTTCAGAGAAATAGCTGAAATTCTATCTACTAATGTTGATTACAGGTGGCGTGGCTGCAGAGAATTTTCCGCAGCAACGCCACATTAATTTACTTTTTTCTTTTAAATTAAAACTCGTACATTCACAAACAATGCATGTACGTCATGACAGTCAACCGTACATAAAAATGGGTTATATTATAATAAAAACATATACGGTGGCGTGGCTACAGAGCACAACACGGAAGAGGAGTCAGGTATAATACCTTCCACCTATGTATCCAAAAGTCAATAAGACATAAATAAGTGGCAAAATGTCTGACTATTCACCTCTGGGTACAAGCGTGATGTTTTGATACCACCACTCTTCCGTTCTGTAAGCACTGCTATCAAGATTTATATAGATAATGTACTAGCTGACCCGACAGACGTTGTCCCGTTAAAGACACATGGCGCCATCTATTATCATAATAACGTTATTGTTGTTTTACTCGGCAACAGCACTTTTTTTTTTCGGGATGAAAGATTCCCAATGTCCGTTTCTGTACCCCTGACAACGTATATGCAAGATTTCAGGATGGTCGATTAGGTAACAAATGAAAAAACAAACTTACTGTCGCATTTATAATGTTATATAGTTAGGATCTACCGAGGAGGATATGTCTCGTATTATTTTCAATTCAACCTATAAGGGCACTTATGAAGCGTCAGAAGCTGGTGCACGGTTCCAATTGGTTGTTTCCATGGAAATGTAATAAAATTTTTATATTTATGGTTGTTTCTTCTGAAAAAGAGCTGGCAATAAACTCCACAGTTGCTCTTTTAAAAATAATTGGCTTTTACAAAGCTTTCTAATTACTCTGTTAATAAGTATAATTATCCACTCTATTGCATTCGTTGTGACCAGGGTTCGATCTGGCGAGTCATGTTTGTTGGCTAGGAAATAGTAAGTTCAAAGGGTCACCGTTATCGAAATCGATAAGGTGGACTATATACCTAATAGGTACCTATGGGAGGACAGTGTAGATATCAACAAGTACTAGGTATAACATATACATAATATATTATATAAAATCGTTCTCCTTGTTCAACCTTCTCGTTCAGTAATATTCAGTATGATTAGCTAAACTACTTCACTTGCAGACAGTCGGACGTAGTTAGCGCTTAACTGTTGTAAAACTGAACTTAGTTAAACAACGAAGGACTATAATATTCTACAGAACTATTATTAGTTGTTAAATTATGATGCGAAACCATCAATTTCCCTATCTGACTTCCAGAACCCAGTTATTGGGTAAAACACCCCTTGGTAAGACTGGTAGTCAGACTTTTAGGCTTCCAAGTGACGACTGCAAAACATCTACGAATGACAGCCGGAATCAACGGCTAAACGTGCTTTCCGAGGCACGCAGAGGTCTCAATATGAAATGGATGCTCAGCCATCCACGAGCCGACCTCGGCAAGCGTAGCTTAACCTGCGATCGACCCGTGCGGCTGTTATTATTTAGCCACGGTCACGAGTCAATTAATATGCAAAACATTGCTGTGTGAACAAATCATACACAAAAAAACTTCATTCAACGAAAACCAAGTTTACCTCTCATAAACAATGTACCTACTTAATTAATTATGATAATGTTAAATTAAATTGAATTAAACTGGTGCAATATTTACCTCTCTGACTACCCTTTTAAGAAAAACAGGTGTAAAGATAATAATTATTATGTTACGCGTTGTCTCGGTACCGGATTAGAAAATAAAATAATTAAGTAAAATCGTCAGCAGCGCCCTCAGTTCTTGACGGTTTTATCAGTAAACTATATTACTATACTAAACTTGTAATATTATTCACAGATGACGTGTTTATCTCATTTGAGGAGTTATAATAGCTATCGCATCACTGCGAATCGCTAATATCAAAAATATTTATAATAGGAGAGGCCTATGTCCAGCTTTTGTGGGTAGGCAGATACTTTCAAGCGTAGGGTACTTATACTCTGCGCGGTAACGAAACCATAGCGACTTCTAATTCGACGCCAACGCCATCTAGTTACAAAATTCGAACTAAAATTGGACGCATTTTTGGTTTTAATATTTTTATCAGTTGTGTGCGAACAAAATGGATTGGATATTTTATTTATTCTCAAAAATAATTATTAAAAAGCAATGTTACTATTTCAACCAGTTTTCCAGTGCCATTAAACAGTGATAATTTCACTTTGTTAACTCGCATGTGTTTTTATTGTTTCGCAAACGTTGAAAAAGTTGCCGTAATTAAAGTTAAATTAGCTATCCGTTTACGGCAACTGCTTCTAATTTTTGCGAAAGACTATCTTCTTACTTGGATGAACTTACTTGGATGCGAACCCCGCCTATTAATGAGACACCGAGGAGTTCGCCAAATTAATTTAAGCCCAGTGCAAAACTGAGAGTCAGCTACTTCAAAATAATATAATACCGACAACATTAATACATTTTCGGATAAGTACTATAATAGTATTTATGACTTATTTTTATTTTGTTCGATTTTTAATCGACTTCAAAAAGGAAGAGGTTCTCAATTCGAGTTTATGTTGTTTCTTTTTTGTATGTTTTGTTACGCGTTATTTCCGGCAATTGTAAATCGATTTCAAAAATATACTTTTTAATGCAGAGGGTATGCCTCAGGGGTGGTCCCATATAAATTTTATTAACTTTTCTTGGGTATCCAGGTCATGATCTACCCATGTGCCAAATAGCGCGTGATATCGTAACAAACAAACATACAAAAATTCAAATCTTTTTTCTTGATAATATTAGTTAAGATTTATTTAACCCTGCGTTGCTTTGTATTATATTTCACTATATTTAAGTAATAATTGAGTAAGTATGAGCCCGTTTTGACTTCCGTGTCATTGCTGGGTAGTTCAAAATAAAATGTTGCTAGCTACCATGTTTCTCATTTTCAAAAAATCCAATTACATTGTGTCAATGGTGTCGCGATCGGTGACATTTCATTGTTTGGGTTACCTTGACGAATTGAGTGTTAGTTGTTCGTTGAATGTTAGTTCTATTGAATCCACCACTTATAAAATGGCCTGAGATAAATCGGTTGTTCACAGCGCCCTGACCAGTCGTCAAAATGAAAGCTTTGGTTTCGGTAAGTAACCTGAACTTTTTATACGTTTGTAGTTATATCTATACTCCATAATCCATACTAATATTATAAATTCGAAAGTAACTCTGTCTGTCTGTTTTCACGCCTAAACCACTGAACGGATTTCGATAAAATTTGGCAGAGAGATAGATTTCATCCCGGGGAAGGATAGGATAGTTTTTATCGATATACCTCGCGGGCGAAGCCGCGGGCAGAAGCTAGTTTACTTATATTTCAGCGCAGTCACTTTCCAATATAATACAAATACTATGAATTGCCTCGTTGGTCTGACGGTCGTAAGCACTGCTGTGCATGAGGGTTCGATTCTCGGGTCGGGCAAAGTGTTGTTGGGTTTTCCAATCTAGAATTTCTCATTAGCAGCCCGGAGTCTGGATTTGTGCCCGTGATGACAACAGGCTTGTCCCCTATTAGTTGGGGCTTAAATATACGAGTAACTAACAAAATGCGGGTGGGCTATAGGTACACCTTCGCCTAACCCTTCAGAATACAGGCGTGATGTTTCTGTGTATATTTATAAATACATTGAAAAAGAGTTCTTGTCACAGCTTATGACATTCCTACTTACTTTATAAATTAACTTAAACAGGAATTAACGTTTTTAAGTGAGATAGTGCATGTATTTTTGAGATGGACTTATACATATGTACCTACAGAGTGACAGGGACATCAAAAAAACCTGCTGTTTCATAGAAAAGTGATCAAACATGGTAACCTCGGTCAAAATGTACTGACCAACTAACTTTTTTTGAAAAATAACTAGCTTTCACCCGCGGCTCCGCCCTCGAGGTATGTCGATAAAAACTATCCTATGTAAGGACATAGGAAATTTGGCAGAGATATAGTTTGTATCCCGGGGAAGGCCCCGCATACAATCTATCTCTCTGCCAAATTTTATCGAAATCCGTTCCGTGGTTTAGGCGTGAAAAGGTAACATACAGACAGACAGAGTTACTTTCGAATTTATAATATTAAGTATGGAAGTATGGATTAGTATGGATAATTATAATTCTACACTAGGGCGTCTAGAATCATGTTTTAAATTTATGGTTTCAGTTGTTGTCAATAATTGTTGTCAATAATTCAACCATTTGCATTTCAGCTCTGTTTCTTGGCTATAACACTCGTGTGTCAAGCGACACCACATAGGGGACGCCTAAGCAGCTTAAGCAGTCTGCAAGAACTACCTAATCCACGTCATCTAAGTAGTCTGGATGACCTACAGCTTACCAGACGCCAGCAGAACAACCTGTTGCAAGCGATAAATGGTTACCCTCATTTAAGCAGTTTGGAGCTACAACAACTCCGACGTCTTTTGAACTTAGTGGACGTGAACAGCCGTGAGAATCCTGCCCCAGAAGTGCATACCCGGCCTTATGATTTTGGCCTAAGCTAAATATTTGAACGTTATGTGCAATGACACAAAATAAACATGACCTGCCTATTCTCTTTTATTTAAAAAAATAATTCTCTCTTCCGGAACACAATTTCAGTAATTATTAAATAAAAATTAGTTTTATTGAATTATAGAGCATACATTTGATTTATTCCGGTTTGATCCCCTTTATCTTAGAGAATTTTAAAGTTGCGTTTTTTTTTATGAATCTTCGTTTGTGTTGTTTGACACTTTTCCCCACATTTATCCAGTTTCTGTTCTAAGAATGTAAAAAGGAGACTAAGAAAGTGAAATAACTTGCAGTGTAGGCACACGATAAGGCATTTAATTCGTATGGACCCCAAAATTAAAATAATTTGCCAAAAGAAGATTCTAGACCAACCCGTCCACTGCTAGACCAAGCATTTTTACAGTGATGGGTCCTACAATTGCCCACATCAAGCGGATTTACGAGGACTTAGTTCCGTTGGTCTCGAAGTTGCAAGCGCCACTGCTGAGTGTGGGGTCTTAGATTCGATTCCCAGGATGGGCAAAGTGTGATTGGGTTTTCCCATTAGGAATTTCTCAGTAACAGCCCGGAGTTTGGAAATGGACGGTAAGATACTGCCGGTCCTGAGAAGCTAAGCTGTTGATCCTGCGCCTGACTTCACTCGGTCGTGTCGGATTGCGTGCCGTTCCATCGGACTATGAGAGTGAGGGAAGAGAAAGTGCACCTGTCTCTGCGCACACACTTGTCCACTATAATATCTCCCGCGCTTAAGGCTAGTCTCCATTGAGATTAGCCGAATACGTATTGGTAGTAAAGTTCTTTATGAAAGAGCTTGGCCGGAGTTTTAGCAACACCACCACAACCATTATGTTGTAAAACAGCTACTTGCTATTCTCGATTTGAAGAGCATGGTTGCCTAAATTATAATAAGCGTAAAAGACATTTCTTTGTATTATTCTGCGAAAGCATGTTACGCCGCTGTGTGTCACTTGTAGATCTTTGACAATCATTAAGGGTAGTCAGAAGCCCGAAAGTCCAACAACCAGTCTCACCAAGGAGTATCCTGTTACCCAGTAACTGTTTTGTGGATGTCGAAGAGGCAGTCGCTGCATATAAAATACCAGTAGGTATTCAACTGCATTCGGGTAAATTAGAAGCTGACCCAACATAACTGGCATCAAAACCCGCTTGCATATAGCATGTCACAAAGAAAATCTATACATCTATAAATGTAGTATAAATAAAACAAAGTCGTGTAGGTACACCATTTATAACTCAAGAACGGCGGGACTGATTTTTATGATCTTTGATTTGTAGGAGTCGTGTCCGGCCTGAATAGCAGAATAACTATTAAAACATGGGAAAAATTCACGAAAAAAAAGGATATTCATTTTCTCATACATTTTGTATGGAACGGCTTTTTTGATGATATCTCGAGAACGGACTGACTGATTTCGATGGCTTTATGAATTTCGCCGGGTCAGCTAGTAAGAAATAAAACGCCACATTTTATAAAAACTGTTTATCAGTCATCAGTTATTTAATTTTGTTTTACAAAACATACATACCTAAGTACCCAAGTGTAATTTTAAATTTAAGGATTTTCTTTTACAACATAAAATATCTTATCTATTATAAAATCTAGTGAATGCATGTCGGATTTATCATGTTTGTTTACAACACATTGTTTCCAGAACAATGAAATTTAGTTTTTAAACTTTTATAAATTACTAACCAAAACCTGGGTAACCATAGCCTCCTCCATAACCAGGTGGTCCACCATAGCCTCCTCCATAGCCATGTCCATAGCCATGCCCATAGCCATGGGCCCCTGCCCCTATATGACCGCTGATACCTGCGCTAATTCCAATTCCAGCACTAATTCCACCACCAATACCACCACCAATTCCACCGCCACCACCGCCGTGACCACCAAAATGAGGAAAACCGAACCTGCTCTCAGACTCAGGTAATGAAGTTACATTCAAAGATGGTGACGCAACATCTACTCGTAGTGCATAATCTGAATTTCCCAAATATTTGGCAATGGCAGCATTTAGATTGTCACTGGGTATAGTATCGTAATCTGGGTTAATAAGGTCCAGATTTCCTGTGTGGCCTCGAGTTCCAAGATTTGGAATGTCAGCTGGTTGGAGGTTGGTAATTGGTGCGTAAACAGGGTTTAGGGATCCTTGTCTACCAATGTTTACTAAGTCACTAGGCGATAGGTTATAATTTTCAAAATTTAAAAGATTTAAACTGTTTGAGTTTCCTTCTCTGCCAATGTTGAGTAAATTATTTGGTAAGAAGTTGTTAGCATTCGACAAAAGGTTGCTATTTTCTGAGTCCAAAAGATTTAAATTGTTGGAATTCCTTTCCCTGAGTAAATTATTCCGTAAAACATTATTATTGTCAGAGTACCGAAGATTATTATTTGAATTTCTTTTCCTGCCAATGTTTAGTAAATTATTTGATAAAAGGTTGTTACTTCCTGAATTTAAAAGCTTATTGTTTGAGTTTCTTGCTCTGCCAATGTTGAGTAAATTATTTGGTAAGAGGTTTTTACTATTCGGTAATAGGTTGCTGTTTTCTGAGTCCAAAAGATTTAAATTATTGGAATTCCTTTCCCTGAGTAAATTATTCTGTAAAAGATTATTATAGTCAGAGTACCGAAGATTATTGTTTGAATTTCCTTCTCTGGCAATGTTGCGTAAATTATTTGCTAAAAGGTTATTATTATTTGGTAACAAGTTGCTATTTCCTGAAATTAAATTGTTCGAGTTTCCCTCTCTGCCAATGTTTAGTAGGTTACTTGATAAAGGATTAGATCTTCTTGAGTTTAGAAGATTTGAATTTGTTGCTCTGCCCACGTTTACCAATTCATTTGGCAAGTGATTGTTATTTTCAGAATTTAAAAGATTCCTGTTTCTGGAGGACCCTTCTCTTCCAATGTTTTCTAAGTTTTTGTATAAGTTGTTTGGTAAACTTTGTCCATTTTCATACTCCAAATTGCTTGACTCTGCGGAACACGTGATGACTATGGCGAAGAAACATATCTGTAATGTAAAAATAAACATTTCAACACAAAAAAAAAACATATAAAAGGAAATAGCACAGACGCTCCCTCCCTATTTACGCTTAAAAAAAAGCTAATACGAATAATTACTAATATAGAACCGACAGACAGTTGCAAGCCTTACTTTCAGAAACACAAGATCCTCACCTTAGTTGGTATTTATATCTTAGAATTATGTAAACTAGTCCGTAAATATCCAGATTCTTACACCACACGGGGAGACATACAAACAAATTATTCGTTGCGTCATAAAAATAGACTAAACTTGCCCCCCTCCCGCCTTAAACTACATTCATCTAGTCCATATTCAATGTCAATAAAAATATATAATAAATTACCAGAAGACATAAAACAACAAAATAAAACCAGTATATTTTTAAATAAACTAAAGCATTACTTAATTAAAAAAAGCTATTACACAGTACAAGAATATCTAATGGATAAATTCAATAATAACTAAGAATAACAGACATATTTTAAGAAGTAAAATAACAAAAATAAATTATAACATAATACTTACTTAATAATTAAACTACATTAATAATGAACAATTTTTAAGCGAGTAAAGAAATGAGCAATATTACATATGTATAATTAAATAAATAATGAAGAAATAGATAGATCTGCATATAAAAAATAAATAGAATAAGTAAATGAATAGAAATATAAATACATAGGTAATAGGATAGAAAATAATTGTAACTTTATAACGAGGAAAATTAATAAAGCGCTCTTCCTCTCTCTTACTTATTTAAAAAATTGCTGTGCCCGACAGGGTCCATAATTGTTTCTATTATTTTTTATTTACCACCTGTAATTGTACATTATGGATTGCAATAAACGATTTGATTTGATTTGATGAACATGCTGGATTCTGGATACTAGTTCAAGAGCTTATCTATCTTTATCTATTCTTTACTAATATTATAAAGAGGTAAAATTTGAGAGTTTGAATGTAAAGGGAATTACTTATCCGATTCCGATTAATGTATAGGTATAAGTAGTTTATCAGCCATTTCGTTACCATAACACAACATTAGGTTGCTTAGCTTGGGACTATATGGCGTTGTGTGAAATTTCCAAGGGTATTATTTATGTATTTTTTTATTCCAAAAATTCTTTCACTAACGGGAAGCTACATTATTGTTGTCTCATAAGTTGTTTTATATGAAAACAAGAAATTTCACGCATTTTTTAGTCATTTTGGAGATTGGCGCAGAATCGAGTTGAGTAGTAAAAGAACCCTGCACTGAAGACAGCCTATATATTTTTTTATTTATTTACAATTAAATATACTGAAGATAGAGGAAACAGTGATGCTGACACGACAACGATGTCATGATGTCAGCATCAATTTTATAAAAAATAAAATAAAATAACACTGAAAATCCTTCTTAAAGTTGGTTGGTATTCAAACCATAACGAGACACTTCACTTACCAAAAGATAGTCTTTCATTTTAGTCTCTCACAATGCTACAGAGAGTAGGTCTTCTACTGCGAGGACATCCAAGACTTTAATAATGGTGATATTATAACAGACTTAAACACTACAACCACATCACCATTGGTCACGCCTTCACAAACAAATTAGTTCGCAGTTAACAGGTGATAAAAACCCATTAATCAAATCAATTATTAATTTAACACAATGCAATTTTAAGATACGAGTAGTATTTGTTCAAGAAAATGAAAGGAAAAGTGGCCGAGCCTTAAGTCGACTACAAGACCTAAACGCAAAAAACGTAAGTTTTATAATGCCTAAAAGTATATGATCTACTACTGTAAACAAAATCAGAAAAATATGTGATATTCATCAGGATATGTGCTAGGTAGATAGTGCGTTGAAAACATAATACAACTAATTTGATATGATAGAAAAAAAATAAGATACCTCTAAAAACTTTCTTTTTACAATAAAAATCATACTAATATTCATACAATCATTCTGTACAACACTGACATATTATAGCACTAGGGTTTTATTTTTTTAGTCCAATCAATAGATTTTTTATAAATAGATAATTACTTCATATTTTGCAACTAATTACCAGCGTTGTGTCATCGCGCTTCTCTTTCTTTTCTATGCAGTCCGACAGTGACCGCGCTTTAGGTCATGTAGTCCCTGTAGCTTTGATCAACAATAGTTGCTATTGTTGATCGAAGCCCTGTAGGTAAAAATGAAAAAAGTGCGCGGCACGTCCACATCGATCGAGTATAATTAGATCGCGATCCTGCCGCTTCCGATCGGAGCGCACTGGATGTTCCGGTATGGACCTCGCTAGTAGTTGAAATCATTTGATACTTTGCATGTCGGTAATCTTTTTGTCAAACTATCAAAAATTTTGCGAATGAAACCCATAATGCCTCTAGCCCAAAACTATGATTTATTTATTTATTTATAGTTAATTAAAACGGTGCAACACCAATTACATGAATTAACATAGAGACATAATAAGGTACCAACATAATGTGGTCAATTATCTTGATAATTTCATTAAAAACTATCATGGAAGAGTGGACTCCCTAGCATACTTTCCTACACAGAACACCAGACATATTCTCATACCTTTACTCCATTCATCCGCAAACATCGCATTCAGCGTTGGCAGTCAGAAGGGCGTTGAGCTTTTTTAAAGCATGACACACTAGGAATTCGACTCTGACGACAGTTTTGAATTACGGTCCCACAAACAGATTGTGCCGGCAACTCTGACGGTGTCCTATGTATTTGACAGGGACAAATAGCCGAAAGAAAAAGCCATGGAGCTCTGGGCAGTCGATACATCCCTGTATTTTTTTACAGGCTACCGTGAGCTGATCATGGCCTCTTCTCACCTCCAACGCATTAACCCCAACATCTCAAAAAAGATAGTTGGTAGGGTACATATAGGGAAAGAAATGGATAGATTTATTACGAGTCTTCAAAACTGTCCATGTCCATTGTGAGATTAGGTAGCAAATTAAACTGTTCCGTGACTAGAAAAACAAATAGTATCACTTAATCATCCTTTTTTTGTTCGTGTACAACGCATAAAGGTATTACTTTATCACAATTAAAATATTAAATAAAAGAACTATTTAATTTCAAAAAACAGTTTATTAATTATTACTTATTAAAATTCTACTAAATATGAGGGTAATTTTTTATTTGAGGGTTTCCATACAAAGCATCTCAAAACATATAAGATCATTACTTTTCAGATTTTTGTCGAATACATATTGAATTTATTTTATTTGTTAGCGAAATATTTCTGAATAACAAAAGATTGACTAATTTACTAACCAAAGCCACCATAGCCACCTCCACCATAGCCATATCCATGGCCACCTGCCCCTGCCCCTATAGAGCCACCGATGCCAGCGCTAATTCCAATGCCAGCACTGATACCACCACCAATACCACCACCAACTCCACCACCTACTCCACCACCGCCCCCACCACCGCCTCCACTACCTCCAAAGGGAGGGATACCATATCCAGCACAGCCATATTGAGTACAACCCGCATGTGGAGGATAACCCCCATGATGTGGATAACCCCCGTGATGACCAAACCTGCTCTCAGCCTGAGGAGTTGCATTTACGCCTGGAGGTGGTAAAACAACAGCTACAGGTACAAGATTTATATTTCCTATTTTCTTTTCTAAATTATCAGTTAGATTGACACTAGGTAAAGTATTATAATTTCCTGGAATCACATGGGTCGGGTTTTCTGGGTAGGGTGGATTTAAAACCTCGGCTTTTTGAAGAAAGGCACTTACTGACTTTAAAAGATTTGGGTTTAAAGTGTTTGGGTTTCCATCCCTACCAACATTTATTACATCACTTGGCAAAAGATACAAATTGTTAGGATTTCCGTCTCTGCCAACATTTTGTAAACTATTTGGTAAAAGATTGTTATTTTCTGAGTTTAAATTATTTAAATTGTTTGAGTTTCTTTCTCTAAGTAAATTATTTCGTAGAAGATTATTATATTCAGAATTCAAGAGATTATTGTTTGAGTTTCCTTTTTTGCCAATGATAAGTAAATTATTTTGTAACAGGTTATTATTTGGTAACAGGTTGTTATTTTCTGAGTACAAATTATTTAAATTGTTTGAGTTTCTTTCCCTAAGTAAATAGTTTCGGTAAAGATTATTATTTTCAGAATTCAAGAGATCATTGTTTGAGTTTTCTTCTCTGCCAATGTTAAGTAAATTATTTCGTAACAGGTTGTTATTATTCGGTAACAGGTTATTTTTTTCTGAGTTCAAAAGATATAAATTGTTTGAGTTCCCTTCTCTGAGTAAATTATTTTGTAAAAGATTAGAACTTCTTGAGTCAAGAAGATTTGAATTTCCTTCTCTGATATTGTTGTTTCCTGAATTTAAATTGTTTGAGTTGCCAACGCTTGCATAGTCATTGTATAAGTTGTGTGATAGATTTTGTCCATTTTCATACTCCGAAATGCTTGACTCAGTTGAACACGTGACGACTATAGCGAAGAAACATAACTGTAATATAAAAAATTACATTTATAATTCAAATAAACTTGGATCTTAAAAAAATCTTTTAGCTTTTTTTAATAGCTCTCTTTCAGTCGTCAGTAATGTGACTTCCGAAAGAAGAAGACAAAGCGTTGTGTAACTATAGAGACGCCAACGTTTATTAGTAAAGGGTGTACAGCTGAGTATACTCAGCAGTGGATAGAACATCATTCATTCATCTCATAGCAATGTATGTCGACGATTTTTACTTTGCAATACCCGAGGTAGAAAGAAATGGCTTTGCCTTGGCACATACATACGAGTACCTAGGTAAGCCAACATACTCTTAGTACACGATACTATTTTTTATTTGTCTGGAAAAATCAAATTCACGGCATGGTGATACTAGTACCTAACATAAAGAGTTATTGACATGCAACTCTCATATAATAAATCGTTTTATTAAATAACTTTTTATTCTATTAGATCCTAAAATTTACAGTAAAACCTAGAAATAGCCCAGTACCTACTGCTACCGTTCCCTGATAAATCGTTGATTTCGGACTTTCACATACTAGCATTGGTTCAATAAATCTTTGATTTTACCTCAGAAATGGAACCACTAATGCGAAGCAAGCTGGGGTTGCTTGCGATGACGGGGGCTAGTAACGCAAGCGGACTAACCCCCAGTCATCGGTTTGTTTTCTTTTGCACTTTTAATTGAAATTTCGCAAAAAAAAAAATGTAGGAACTTAAATTTAATAAGTCATTATGGTAAATCCTTAGAATGATTGAAAATTAATTACAGCGCAAAGATGTAGCATATAGTTAAACTTCACTTACCAAAAGATAGACTTTCATTTTGTCCCTCGCGGTGCCACGCAGAGTAGGGGCTGCTACTAATCCAAGACTTCATTAAGCTGTTAATATAGCAGACGTAAACGCTACAATCTAATCATCATCATTTGTCACGCCTTTCCTAACAAATTAATCCCCAGTTAACAGGTGATAAAATCGATTAATCCAATCAATAATTCTTAAGAACACAATTCAATTCATAGATGATATTGTCCATGAAATCGAAAGGATTTTTTTTCTCTGTGTATTACCGAGGCATAATTGTAACCTTAGATTTGAATATAAAGATGAGTTCAAGATGAATTCGGGTTTTCGATGTCTGTGACTAACTTTTATCACAATCAAATAATGATTATTATCTCTCTTAAAAATATTTTTTATGACAGGTGTACACTACAAGTTGTAGTGTAAACATCTTCATTTAATCAACACACATGCTAAAATAATAGTATTCGTAAGTCCCCATTAAACAGTTGATAATGCTGGCAAACGTAAAATTAGCAAATTGGTAAAAAAAAATAAAAAACGGAGTATTCATCGCGTTAATTACCTGGTAGGTTTATATTATCCCCCTGCTTTCTAACCACACACCAATCGTTAGGTAGCCAGGTCATTGACTAAGAGATACAACAATGTCACCTCAAACATACTCTTCAAAATTTTACTTAATTAATTTTAATTGTGTTTTAGAACACTTGGTTACGTCGAAAGCTTTGTTTATGCAGCTCAACTCAAAACTTAAGGAGCTCAACAATTTGACGAACAATATCAAAAGAAGGACATTTGGGTAGGCCGCACAAATTACTCAAACTGCCAGACCATGACTAAAACTAATTGAAAAAAAAAAGTATATTTACCCACATAGTCTTCAGATTCATACCAATTAAATTAATACAACAATTTGCGACTGATGGAGCTACTGAAGGTCACCGAAACGTACAGTAGCGCCATCAGAATGGAATTCGGTAGGTATGAACAAATGTGCAGTCATGCATGTAAAGCGAGAGGGAATTATTGAATCCGAGGGAACCCAAGTTTCGGGTTCCATACAACTTACATGAACGTTTGGTTGAACCTTCTTCTCACTGAGATAAGAACGGTTACTATTGATAATGACGTAGGAATTGTTTCGTGTCTTAGTGAGAATTCAATAATATAGAAATTGTGACCTCATTCTCATTTCATGTACTGCTTATCCGCACTTCACGTAGATGTACTCCAGGGTTCAATTATAGGTCCTTTTCTTTTTAAGCTCAATTTCAAAATCAGACAAACTGACAGTATTACTCAAATATTTATCAGTCCAAATTGATATCTAAGGCATTAAGTGTAGAATGTGTATTGGTGAGAAAAAAATAATGTAAGGGACTTAAATTGTAAGGTTAATACTTAAACCTACATAAAAAGTATTTTCATGTAGATAAAAATAAAATAATAAACACTTTAATTTCTTGAGCTAATTTATTTTTCTGTTCCTTGTTTTATTCACACAAACTGGCATTATAATATGTTTTCGTTCAGTCGACAATCAAAAATCTATTTGCAATTTTCAAACAATCCCAAAAAAAGGTGTTTGTGTATTTATTTTATTGTTTTCTTCTTTTATTTTCTCGCGCTGCGGTAACCATAGGGAACAAGACCTAGACCTAGACCACCTCCAGCATTAGCACCGATGTGTCCGGCGATATGGCCACCGATGTGACCGCCAATTCCGAATCTGGATTCCAAATGTCGTTGGGCATCAAGCTCAGAACCGTACAGAGAATTTGCCCGACGGTAGAAACCACCACCGATGCCACCACCAATACCTCCACCAATACTTCCACCAATACCACCGTAAGCACCGCCGCCAATACCACCGTAAGCACCACCGTTAGCAGCACCGTAAGCACCGCCACCTATGCCACCGTATGCGCCACCGTTAGCACCACCGTAAGCACCACCGCCTATACCACCATAAGCGCCACCGTTAGCAGCACCGTAAGCACTGCCGCCTATACCACCTTGAGCACCGCCGCCTATACCACCGTAAGCACCACCGCCTATACCACCATAAGCGCCACCGTTAGCAGCACCGTAAGCACTGCCGCCTATACCACCTTGAGCACCGCCGCCTATACCACCGTAAGCACCACCGCCTATACCACCGTAAGCGTCTCCACTAAGACCACCATAAGCGCCTCCACCTACACCACCACCCAAACCGCCTCCTAAACCACCTCCTATACCTCCACCCACACCACCACCAATACTACCGCCTAAATGGCCACCAATATGGCCACCAATACCACCGCCAATGCCTAGTCTACTACCAACGAAAGGTAGGGAGCCATATATGGCATAAGGAATGTACGGAGCATACGGGACATAATTGGCATATGGAGCATACGGGCCATATGCAGTATACGTGCGATATGCAGCATACGGGCTATATGCATATGAGTGATAACTGGCTTGTCTGGCAAGAGCATCTTCAAGCAGCAGTTGCTGATTAAATGGTGGCCAATAATATGCTTGGCATGCGCTGACTATTGCCCAAAACCAAACCTTAAAACAAAAATGTAAATATTAGTTCAATTTGATTGTATTGAAAATGTATGCTCTTAAGACGACATGAGCGACTTAAAAAAAACGATGGATGTCATATTTGGTCGATAACTTTAATTTAGAGACTTTTATAGGCTACAAAATATATACAGTCTGGCATTTCAAATAGCCGGATTTTTTTAAAACCATTTTAAGAAAATTGCACATCATATTTCGCAACTGAATACTTATAGGCTCCCGACACAAGGCTACTCATGCCTTTCACTGGCTTTACTCACGAACACGTTCGAAAACAGTTCAGCACTGACTTGATTTGTGTGTCAGCAGCACAATAACTGAACTGACCATACAAATAAACCTGCCAAACTGGCCATTAAAATAAACAAAATTATAAATGAACAACTTCTTTTTAAATAAAAATGAGGTTGAGGTCAGAGCGGGACAAAATTAAGATGGTAACACTTCCTTCTCACTTACCAGGCAGTATGCTTTCATTGTAATATTTGTTCCGGTAGTATTGAGTCCAGCTTAATTTCTACTCTGAGAGGAACCAAGGCTGATCGGGGTTATTAGGGGGTATTATAACAGAATCCAATGCTAGAACTAAATCGGTATTCGTTATGGCTACTTCAATCAATTTATTATATTATTTACATGTAACATAAGCCGATTAAATAAAATATGTAATATTACATTTTAGAAACAAAATATTCGTACCTGTTTTTGACCGCGGTTGCTCTTGAAATATTGTATTTTTTTATACTCTTACAGCCTTACCTCTCTTCTTTAATTCTTATTATACTTTTGTTGTCTTACAAAATAAATGTGGTATCAAGGAATAGGCGTAAAATATTATGTGTACATTTATAATATTATGTGTGTGTAAATAAAATGCCTACTGTCATGTGTTTCATCCCATCCACCTCTCCACCAAGAGGTGGTACGATCAGCGCTCGCAATAGGGCTCACCCAAGCACGATGATGAAGAGCAAGATGGTGAATGACCATGCAGTCCCGATTGTCTTTAAACGTTTCTTACGCCATCTTTTGCAGAAATTCCTACCTACTATATATAGTAGGTAATTATGTAATAATATAATTATCATTAAGGTAATGCTAAGCTACTTTATATTATCCTAGAAATGTAACAATACCGTAATATTCAATAAACATACATACAGTCGTATACACTAGTAATTAAACGAACACAACGGGAAAACAATACTTACATGTTTTTAAAGATTGCTATAAAATATTATAAAATGGTGAAACATATCCCACCAAAAGGCAATAACTATCAGCACAATTATATAATTTTATATCACAGAAGAACAAGGTAAATATTTTAATAGAAACATGAATAGCCACATTATTCGAAAAGTTAATAGAACAACGGTACAAAGAATCTTTTGGCGCTTGGCTAAATTCGGAACTGACGCCGCTATTTTGTATTTTCAATATTTTAATATATATAAATACTTTTTGATTGCTGAATATATACTAAATCATTTATTTCCATCAGGCGAGGTCGACGTTAAGAGCAGGCTATTCCCAACTAATTTGGGATCGGCTTTCAGTATGACCGGATGCAGCTAAATACCAATCATGAATCACAACCCAGTTACTAGATACAATTTAATTGGGGTGGTAATTGCGTAACACATGTAAAATGACATTTGATCGCAATGGATTTAATTTTTACAGTTCACCCACGTTCATTATATTGTTTACATTGTTAAGCAGACGAATTTTCCAAACCTATGAAACAATAGATTAGCAATATCCTTCAAAACTCTTGGATTGTGATTGAGTGACGGAGCTACTAACAACGTCAATGAATTTCCTTTTGACAATTCAACAAGTTTTATTGCTTTGTGTAAGTTGTCGAGTAGAGGAATTTTTCAAACATATGAAGCAATAGATTATGAATATCCTACGCAATTGGTATGCAGGATACTCATGAGCACGCTTTAGGTCATGGTTAAGGCGATCTTTTTAGCTCATGCCCTTAACAAGTGCCAGAATGCCTAGAGTGCACCGACCATTGTCTAAAATCGTCAACCAGTGAGATAACTGCGTAACACACAATCAGTATCAATGGCTTTCATTTTGACAGTTCATCAACACTCCTTGCATTATTTACGTTGTTGAGCAGACAAATTTTTCGAACATGTGAAGCAATGGATTAGCAATATCCTTCAAAATGATTCAGATTGAGATTGATAGTGTATTATTCAATTAGGGTGCAGGTATCTCATTTAAAAAAAACTTATTTTTGCCTTCGTAACATTACTACTACTGTACCATCATTGGTGGCAATCAACCGCATGGTAAACAACGTAGCGGTTCATTGTAAAAATTCATCGTTCCATCCAAATTTTACCGCTCAGACATCAGCATTCATTCAACTCGATTTCAAATCTTAATAATCGGTATCCAAGAGGATTTTCCTACAGAATAAAAATAAATTAAATTGGACAAAGTTTTATATTTCATCACCATCATCATCCACAGCCCGACTTCACACACTGCTGGGCCCTCTGACCTCTATTAAACAGCGTACATGTATATAATAATACTGGTCAGTGGCTGGGCCTCTCATTTCTTGTGCCAATCCCGACGTTCCTGTTCCAGCCTCATCCAGGTCCACGATGGCAACAATGTCGTCCGCCCCGTTATTGAGTTTACCCATTAGGATGTTTATGGTAGCAGCCCTGAGCTCGTCCACTATTACATATGTCTTAAACAAAGCTGGTGAAAAGTGGGTTTATAAAAACACAAACCGGAACACAGCAAAGTCACTTTTCGGCAGAAATACCTGGATGGATAGATAACTTCAGGAAATAGCCATTTTAACCCAGTTCAAAAAAGGAGTAGAAAGTTATAAAGAATACAACGAACATTATTCATTATTTTATTAATATATCTTATACTTTATTGCACACCACAAAATACACATCAGGATATACATTTATTTAAAACATTATATTGAACAACGAGCGGTCTCGCCCAGGGCGATCCAATATTTCATTTCTATCTGAGGATATCAACAGTGTCCATATATTATGAGATCGAACATATATACAAAAGCATTCTAAATTACCAATAACTTGAAATTAGTAGACTGTATCTGCAGTACGTATTACATTTGTAACGTTGAGTTGTCTAATTTTGAATCTCTCCAATAGTAATGCTTCAATTATTGATGAACTTGCCCCATTTCTCAATCCTGCTTTCCAGGAAGATTTGGTGTCAAATAATACTTCAAATTTACTCGCTTAAGTACTCTATACAGCATTCACTGACTTAAACATCGAGTTTACTCAGTATCTTACTTTCGAATGTAAAAATCGGACAAGACTTATAATCCGTTAAAGGATATTTGCACATAATTAAATTTATTTTAAAAACTATACTGAACTTATAATTGTTTCGTACTAGTAGATTATAAGATTCACTAATTATTCAACATAACAGCACCAAAACCACCTATTGTGGCACCATAATTAAGCTCATTATTAGTAGGAAGTGTAGTGTCTTCAGATACAATATTAGATACTACGTCCGATACTGCTTTTGTCTTTTTTACGAAACGACTAGCCGCGGCGACACCGAGGTAAGCTCCAGCGGCAGCTCCAAGTTTAGCCCCTAATTTACCAGCGAGTTTGCCTCCAATATAGCCGCCTGCACTAGCGCCGATCTGAGCAGCAGCTCCCGAGAATCCGCCCATTATAGAACTGAAACCACCAAATCGATTTTCATCTCGAGGAAGAAAATCATCGAGTTGGCCGTCTTCTAATTTGACAAGTAGAGCTTCTCGTTCAGTTGGCGATAGATTGCTCTCTAAGATTTCTCTATCTTCCTCAGATAATTTGCTTAGTGTTTCTTTGTCTACGCGAGCAAGACGGGCTGCTCGTTCAGCGTTAGATTGTTGCAGAAGCTGAGCTTCATAGTCAGCTTGAGCAACCTGTCGGAGTTGAGCCGATTCATAAATAAGAGATCTAGTATGAACCTCGGGATTAGTAAAAAGAGAAGCAGCGAGATTAGAATTATGCTGATGAAGTGCAGGATTGTTGATACGAGAAGGAACGGGATTTGGATATAGGTGATTAGCAGCAGGATTTGTAATACGGCCATTCACATGTGGCCCTGGTGGTGTTGTCCCACGTGACCGGAGAAAACTAAGCTTGTAAAGATCTGGAACCAAAAGTGTTTCAGGATCTGGGTCTACTGCATCATCGAGCATATACTTTTTTGCCAAATTCTTAAGTTTATCGTAAAATTGATCATTTATAGAAGGCTCGTTAGATTCCGAGTCTCCTTGTCTTGCTACTAGTAGTCGCCTGTTGAGTGGCGACTGATAAGCTTGACACGTGATAACGATGAAAGGGAACAACTGTAATCAAAAATAAAATAATTCGTGAAAATAAAATCTCCATAATAACTTCAAATAAAGTAATACTAAACTATAAGATACAGCGATATTCTTTTAACCGATTTCAATTGAATTTACAAACATGCACTTCACTTATTTCACTAACATTTTAGTATATTTAAACTTATTAAGAATCGTTCTGCAGCTACTCCTCACAACATTTCTGATATACATTTTCCTGACTTACCAAAATAAATACTTTCATGTTTGTTCAACTTCTACGTATGGTACGTGCGGACAACTCAGGTACAATATGTTACAGGCGGCATTATAACAAGTTTCAATCAATGGATTATATAGCCATTAGTAACGGCCTCCTAAACAAATGATTACGCAGTTTACAAGAGTGATAAGAAATGATTATTCGAAAGTTCCCGTGAAAACAGGTACAAACCAATAAATGTTTTTTGGCAACTAATTTTAGCGTACGGATTTGTTCGTATTTGATATAGTCCACATATTGAACACTACATGGAGAGCTTCTACAGACGAATTTTATTTGAAATTTTGAAAAATCGGGGTACTTAATTATTATAAATACATCGACATACCATCTGCGTTATAATTATTCCTTAATAAATATATTGGTTCCAAGAAAATTCTAACACAGTTTCTAACAAATACGCTAGGTACGAGTATACAGCATATATCAGAAATGTGTGTTTAAATTTAAGGGCCACACCCTTAAATTTTTACTAACACGCTTCTGATATATGCTGTATGCGATACTACTACATAATCAATCTTTAAAAAAAGGGGGTAATCAAAGATTTTAAATTATAATTTTCCAAATCAAAACAGGAATCGTATTTTTGGAACTAAGCTAACATAAATATTTAAAGCTTTGTCAAAAGTCGTCAATGTAAAGATCTAATTCTGATTGCCTTTGTAATGATTGGGTTAGTTCTCTGCTTCAGACTGCTGACTGTATTTAGTTTAGTTTGTGATCTTCCTGTACCTACGAGTCGCAAAAAATACTTTTTCTTTTCTTTTCACATCTCTTACTATTGGATGTAAACAGTTTTTTTATACGATACTAGAAGCATAACGTATAGTAAAACGTTCCCACTGCTCAGGCTGCAGGCCTCCTCTCTATGATAGGGAGTGGGCTGTAATCCAACACACGAGTCCAGCGCGGGTTGGTAACTGTCACACGTCTTCGAAGTTTTGGTTCTAGGACATGCCGGTTTCCTTACGAAGTTTTCTTTCACCGTTTTGAGAGCAGTGGTGTTGAAATAAATTACACAAAATAAAGCGCCTGCCGGCGCCTGCAAACACATTCAATATCTTGGACTTAAATTGTTAAATCTTTAAGCCGAAACTAATCTCTGTTGATGTAAGTTCTTCTGCTAATCAAGAAAAAGTACATTGATACCTAATTATGTTTGTTTGATTTCAGATTTCAATTTTCGATTTATTCCGGTCTGATCCCCTGAGTCTCCCCCTCCACCCCCTCGATCCCCTGCTAGTTCTTCTTCTGTTTTGAAATCTTTCTTATCCAAATTTCATTAACGAAAATTATATTATGTTAAAGTAGTGTTCTATTATTGTTCATCATATTATCGCAATTTAATTTGTCCCTATTAATGAACCTTGCTTAAAAGCTCGTGCAAGTACCTACTTGACATCATTAATTGGAAGCAATTTAAAGCTTTGTTAAAGGTCTTCAGTCATTCCCAAAAAATATAAGTTCCAGATAGGAAACATACTTGCTAAGAAATAACGCCTCGAACATTTGGGCTTAAAAATCTTTTATTTAGCTTCAAAGTTTAATTAATTTACTAATTATTAATTTACTAATTATTAAAAGTAAATGTAGATAAGAATGAATGTTTCTTTGTTTGTTTCTTATCCTATGCATGTCCATACTATTGATCCGATTCCGATAAAACTGTGGTAAATTGTTGTATACAACTTACCACAGTTTTATCATATCATATAAAACCATCATCCACGCGAGCGAGTTAAGCCATGAGCAAAAGTAGTAGTAAATTATATTTAGGAGGTTCATCATCTGCCTAGCCCTTTCCCAACTATGTTGGGGTCGGCTTCCAGTCTAACCGGATGCAGCTGAATACCAGTATTTTACATGGAGCGACTCCGATCTGACCTCCACAACCCAGTTACTGGGTAATACGATACCCCTTGGTAAGACTGGTCGTTAGACTTTCGGGCTTCTGACTACCCGTAACGACTGATAAAGATCCGCGAATGACATCCAGGACCAATGGCTTAACGTGCTTTCCAAGGCACGGAGGGGTCTCGGTATGTAAAGATGGTCAATCATCCACAGACCAACCGCGGCAAGCGTAGCTTAACCAGATTGATCGACTTTTGCGGCTGTTGTTATTTAGCCACGGGCCCCTCTTATTTAGGAGGTTATTTAACAGAAAAAAGATTTAAGTACTCGTATTAACTTAGTTTGAATTTTTTTTAAATTAAAATCAATCCGGTCAAGTTATTTAATTTACTTGTTTATCTACACAGGTAAATGTCGCGACAAGCTTTTATATCATATAAATTCTGTATTGACGTTATAAGTTGATATTAAAGGTTTTAAAGGAAAAGTTTATATTATTCTTTTAGCGCATTTAAATAAATAAAAGCTTATTTTTTTTAAGTTTTTTAATTTTAATTTATTTTTTACCTTTTAGTTATTTTTCGAGTTATTCTCAGCAAGCCCTTTCATTTGATACCCATATTGAAGGAGTGCATTTAAAATAACTAGTCCGACATCTTGGGTGTTCAGCCATGGATTTAGAATGACGTCACATAGCAAACCATGCATTGTCATCCAAACTAAATGTGTAGGTATACAAAATTTCAGCTCAATTGGTTGAAGATATCTGCTTCAAAATTGAGTTGCAAGAGTCCACCCGAACAAACATAGTTACATACGAGTACATACATTACAAGTTAAATAAAAGGTTGTAAAAATACGTTTATTTTTGAAGTGAACTCGGTTCCACCTGATGCCAGCTAGGGAGGGACTCTACTAACAGCTCACTTCACCTAAGATCAATTTACCTAAATTTTCATTTCAGCTGTCATCTCAGCATGTTCACTTCTTTTCAAACTTTAACTACATATTTGACTATTGTTTTTATTTCATACCATACCATCATCATCATCTGCCTAGCCTTTTCCCAACTATGTTGGAGTCGGCTTCCAGTCTAACCGGATGCAGCTGAATACCAGTATTTTACATGGAGCGACTGCCTATCTGACCTCCACAACCCAGTCTCTGGGTAATACGATACCCCTTGGTAAGGAGAAGTTTATTTCTTAAACACCATTCCATATTATATCAAATACCACATGAATTTCATAAATACATTTATTAACTAAAAAATTGTTACCGAATTGAAATTTTATGTCAGCCAAAATGTACAAAATATAAAAATAACTAAGGTCCATCCAAAAACATAAAACCAATTTCGCCTAATTAATTTAATTTTAGACTAGGTATATATATATAAATTTTTGATAATTTATTAGTAGCAACACTTCAACCAATTTAACGGCCATATCCAGAATATGAGTTAGCGTTGGCGTTGGAATAGCGGGATCCGTAACCGCCATATCCGCCACCGCCAGCGCCAGCGGCAGCAGCAGCGGCTGCGGCTGCGCCTACGTGTCCGCCAACATGACCCCCAACGTGACCGCCAACATGACCGCCGACGTGACCGCCAACATGACCCCCAACATGCCCGCCGAGGTAGCCTCCACCAGCGGCACCAGCATGGCCCGCAGCGGCAGCAGCAGCAGCACCACCACCGTAAGCGCCGAAGCGCTTTTCAGTGTCAACTACGGGTATTACGGTAGGCTGGCCGAGTAATTGCCAACTTGGTGTACTATGTTGTTGTTGTTGCTGTTGTTGGTAAAGCGTATATTCATCGTCTACATTACTTCTTGTAACTGGATGTCTGTTCAATGAGTTGGCTTGACTAATGGTGACTAACGCGAAGAAGAAGAGCTGCAAAATTCAAGAACGGTTAAAGAAATTGTTAAATTCTAATCGATCGTAGGTGTCCAGCGGTAACGAGAAACAGCTGGTCCTGCGATCTGAAATCAATTTAAGAACCGGATAATAGAATATATTATTGTATATAATAACCGGAAAATTAAAAAAACCGAATTAATTTGTTTCGTATTGATCTTAAAATAACTCATGAGCCCAGTTTAACCTGAAAACTGTCTAAAACTGCTTTTTTGACTGCTTATTATTAATAGTGCCGCCATATAGGCACGTCTTTATTATCTTGAAAATGAGCTCGAAAGAGTAAACGGTAAAAAACAGAATTTGATTTCGGAAAAACGAATTCATAAGAAAATGGACACACTACTTCGATTTTCCGTGTTTTAGACATTTCATACAACAGTCAAAGAATGACAGTTGTGATCTGAATATAACTACGGACAATTTAAGTTGGTGGTTTATTTCAGGTATTCCACTCTTGCTTAACAATTTATGATTTTTTCTGACTTCCAAAGAAGTATGAATAGTTGTACTGTTCAAAAAGTTTTAGATAGAATTTATAGTTAGATACCCATTAGGTACTCTTTATTTATGGCAAAAAATAAAGAGTAATGGGATTTAAGATCAGTCAGAAATTAAAGCATAATGATTACCAGCAGGGGATCCGACCGAAATAAATCGGAGGTACCTACCCTTATTGCCCCATCTAAAAAATCCAACCTGTATAAAAGAGTTAACATGGATTTAAAAAATGTATAACTTACCAAGACGCATGCTTTCATCATTGTTGGTTCGATATCCTGGCGGGATCCAATGCTTCCACGTACGGCTGGTGTGGATGAGAAAGACTGATCGCCTTTAATAAGCAGGCATTACATATAGCTGGTTTTAACGCTACAGCATAATTGCCATTTGTCTCGGCCTCCTAAACAAATTATTACTTCGTTTACAAGTGATTAGTTTGTTAAATACTGATTAGCCAAGTGTTTTCGGTTAAACCATATTGGATAAGCAATCCGATACATTTATGGTACCTATTTACTGGTTTGAGCACGCAACTTCACTTGATTCTGGACTTAAATCTTCGGTTCTTAGCTTTTGGTACTTAATTACAACAAACTTTATAAATTTTCAAGATTTAATAAGTAGGTAATTATGGCTTCATTACTGATCCCTAGTCCCAACTCGCCCGCTTTTGTATATGCCTAGTAGCTGCAAGGGTACAGTGTCTCGGAAAAGTGCTACGATGTAGAAAATAAACACTTATGACGTACAAATTTTGCTCTTGATCTTTTTCATTCAACATTTCTTAAGTCCAGTTTGATCGTCAATCAGTCGATTTATAATACTTGTATTCAGGTGCAAGTTTAAATGCTGCTATGAAAGCCACTATCACCTACGACCATTAGATACTATTCAACCTCGCAAAGACGGCGAGTAAGCTTTAATTATTGTAAAAGCTGTGATTTGTGATGACTGTATAAAAATAAATACAAACCATACAAGCATTTTTCTTACCATCAGTACTTTTGCGCCTTCTAGCTATACATGTAGGTAGATATATACGGAAAGGGCGAGTTGGGACTAGGGATCAGTATGGACGAAGCCGTAATCATGAACAATATTATAGAAGGCGTGACTGACATCCGTGCTCAATAAAATTAATTGATAAAATGCAATGATAGGAGTGAATGGATAAGGGGCCAGGGGCCCGTGGCTAATTATTAACAGCCGCACAGGTCGATCGGTCAGGTTAAGCTACGCTTGCCGCGGTTGGTCTGTGGATGGGTGACCATCTTTACATAACGAGACCCCTCCGTGCCTCGGAAAGCACGTTAAGCCGTTGGTCCCGGCTGTCATTCGTGGATCTTTGACAGTCGTTACGTGTAGTCAGAAGTCCGAAAGTCTGACAACCAGTCTTACCAAGGGGTATCGTATTACCCAGTAACTGGGTTGTGGAGGTCAGATAGGCAGTCGCTCCGTGTAAAATACTGGTATTCAGCTGCATCCAGTTAGACTGGAAGCCGACCCCAACATAGTTGGGTAAAGGCTAGGCAGATGATGATGAGGAGTGAATGGATAAGGTGAAGGCTGACATGGGAGAATAAATGAGAAACACCTACATTTTGGGCCGATCACCACCTGGTGTTACATAAACCCCGGAAACAAAAAATGTTCGAGCTGCTGTTTCCACCTTGCATCTCTTCCCGCTCGACCTACAGCCGCCAGGATTCAGCAAATAGACATTTTAAAAGAAGGTCATGCCTTGTTCAAATTGTAACAGAATGTTGATTAGGTTTTTTTCAAATAGTATTGAAAAAATCTAATCATCATCTATGGATGATGAACTCACCCTGCTTGTAAACGAAAAGCGATTGAACAAGCTTTCTTATTACTCTTCATTAAAAGAGTGAAAATGTAATAAAATGGTTTAATTAGGTATTTAATTAGGGATTAGTGATATGAACGTTGTAATGTCAGATTAATCAAAACAAATTAGCAAAGCTAAGCTACAAAAATCAATCCTTCTTCGTTTCAAAACTACACTTAAACGTCACTACAATAGCAAAACCCAATAGCAATATTTCACGGGCAATTACAAGTTCGTATTTCATGCGGTAGTAAAGTAAAACATGAAATTAGATTTTTAACATTTCCTAACCGTTAATAATAGCTGAGCTTAGTTAGAACTACCTAAACATCTAATCGAACAACAGTTGACTATTGTACTGAGGTATTGAATCAGTTTTGAAATAAGGCTATATAAGAAACGCATAAACTGAGCTAATGAAAATAAAGGTAATTGTTCAAGTGATCGATAGACACAGACTTCAAATAAAATTTTACTTCATAATTCTTATAAAAATTAAAAACCATTAATATTGAATAAAATCTCTCGAAAAGAAAATCTCGACGTGTCTTCAACACAAAAGGGCCTAAGATTGAACCCAGAGGAATCTCTTTTACTGTTTTATGTAGTTAGAGAAATGTAGAAAACACTTGAACAACATAAGCACCTTCAAAAAAATTCAGTCAAATCTCCAAAAGAACAAAACAATTATCTGCTGAGGAACAAGCTTAAAAATAATTTTGATTTTTTTGCAACCACATGTATGCTAGTAGTATTTTTAAATCATCATCTTCCTGTCCTTGTCCCATGATACTTGGAGTTAATGCAAAACGTTTTTTTCTTCCATTCGCTCCTGTCAACTGTCACGCTATCATTCACTCCCTTCTCTTTCATGTCATTCCTCAAACAATCCATCCATATTTTCTTTGGCCTTTCTCTCCCTCTTCATTCATCAAAATCAAAATATTTTATTTCACATAAACCTACATGGGCATGTCGTTTCCTATGGAGAAGAACCGGCAAGAAACTCCACAGATCAACATCTATATTCATCGCTCTGATAGTTACATGCGTAACCTCCCTCCTTATCACATGCCCATACCAAACCAAACGATGACCTTTTAACTTTTCTGTCACTCCAAGTTTTTAACTACAAGTGAATCATGTCTATGAAAGTTTTATCTATACTTCAATGTCTTTTATTGGGACTATATCTGAAACTCATCCATTAAAGAAAAAAGTAATTGAAATAGCATTAATATTAAGTAAATGAAATTATTTAGGGAATAAATAATGTAATTTAATTTAATTTCAATAAGTAATGGAGAAGAATCCTTGAGTGGAGGCAGTGAATCGAGAAAGTATGAGCAACCTAAACAACTTGGAAAATAAATGTTTCAAATTTTAAAAATTGTGATTCACACAATCAAATATGAATGACGTAAAACCATTAGTAAGTAATTGCATTGTGACTCTTTTCTCATTGTTATCTATACGATGGTTCCAGCTTGAAAGATAGGATAATTTTGGACCCGATAGGTGGCGCCGTTGTCGAGATTTGCGCGGACACAGTGCTAGTAATCTTTATATATATGAAAATCACGTATTACTTTGTTCGTACACGCTAATCTCCAAAACCACCCAACCCAATCGAGTTCAATGAAATTTTGTGAATGTGTGTGGTTAGTTGCAGCTTAAAAGATATGATAGTTTTGGACCCAATAGGTGGCACTCCGTTCGAAGCAGGAAGAGGTCACTGGTAAAGTATTACCAGCGACCTCACACCCGGAGTAACACACGGAGAGAGCAAATTTTGTAAGTTTGTGTACATGTTGAGAGTAATCTCCGGCACCACAGCTCTTTCACCATTTGAAAGGTACATTATTCCAGATGGATATAGACTATATATTATGTAAATATATAAAAAGAGAAGTACACCATAGAAATACTATCTTGTATTCATGCAAGGTTAGTATTTTTTGCTCAGAACTTGTGCACAATGTGCCCGTCTTCACATGTAAATTGCACCCGTGCGAAGCCGAAGCGGGCCCTAGTAAAGAATAAATTAATATCATTGCCCTGAGTTTTATCAAACTCTCGGCAAACATCTTAATTTACCGCACTTTACCGAGATAAGAGTTCAATAGCAATGACTTACTAATGGTTTTACATCGACTGTGAATGTGCTACTTTAAATCAACATTTCTTATATTTTTTTGTTTTCTTTTTAAGCCTATATTGTTCCCACTGCTAGGATACAGGCCTCCTCTCTGTGAGAAGGAGCGAGCCGTAATCCATGACGCGCGCACATGCGACATCCATTATTTTTATTACTGGGCGTACTCTAACTAGAATGGCGTGGAACTGGAGAGGCCTCTGTCTATCAGTGGACTGCTAGGCTGAGAGTAACGTTACCTCGTTGCGTGTCCCAACATTATTTCTAGGTCTCTAAGCAAATGAGAGACCATTGAACTATAATTATCGAGACATAGCTTTTTGTTCAGTGTTGAGTTAATAAATATCAAATCTAATTAACACAGCCTAGTCACAGTCATCTGAATCTAATTGAATTCAAATCTCCTCAGTCTCCGGTTAACGAAAACGGTCAATCAGTCAACGGTGTAGTAAATGGCTAACAACAGTAGATACTACTGTTAGCCATTTACTGCACAGTTGACTGAATTTAATGTTATCCAGAGATCTTTCTTTTTAAATTACGCCTATAAATTCTAATATAGCAACACAGGGATTTACGTCTAAAATTAGAATGAAATGGGGAGATTTGAATTCACAAAACTCAGATGAGGAGAACGGCGTTCTGTTGGTTAAGTGAGAAGCTGAGAAAAGCAAACAAAACTGATATTAGTTATGGATGCCTAAAAACTAACTTTTTACACTACTTCTATAGTCTTGCACCGAAGCCCACAATGTAGGTAGACCCGTTATTCTCGATTAAATTGGTTGATTGCTATGTATGATTATAATAAGTAATTTATGATTTATAATAAGTCATTTTGATTATGCTCTTCTGCAGAATATTCAGTTCCCTAGTGAGAATCAATTATTGTGGGTAACGCTTTAGAAAAAAATTGTCTGGGTTTTTCATAATTATATTTATTTTATTATTTATGTACTTGCACACAGTAAAATACATAGGGATATGACATAATTATAATTTGAGTACAAAGGTACTGCTTATTTCTTAAGAAATTCCTACCAGCAGACCTGCGAAAGGAGATGTAAAAAAGAAATGTAGACAATAGTGTGTGAGAACAAGAAGAGAAAAATATGAATGAGTCAAGTCTAAAACTAAAATATTAAATAAAACTACACATATAATGCAAAAGTAAAAATAAACATAAGTATACTTAAATAAATACATAATGCTAAAATATATAAACTTATAAATATATATTATAAATATTAATTATACCTACTAACAGTTTAGATGAAAGGTAATGCTCTTTTAATCGACATTTGAATAGAGAAATAGTTTTTAAATCACGAATGCTAGGCGGAAGTGAGTGTCACAATCTTACAGCATGGACAGAGAAGGAATAAGAATAGTAGCTTGTTTTATGAGGATGAGATTTAAAGAGGGATAAAACGCTGATGCAAGCCAGGTCATGATTCATAGCAGCAATTGCAGAACCCGCGTTAGCTACAGTAAAATTTCGACAAAGCTGCAAGTCATCTGCGTAGAGATGAAAACTAGAGGAGATTAATCTGGTAAAAAAGTTAATAAAAATTGAAAAAAGAAGAGGAGAGAGAACGCTACCCTGAGGAACACCCTCAGTGAGGCTACACTAATCAGAGAATACCTCCTCCAGGCGAACACACTGAGAGCGTCCCCGAAGATAAGAACTGATCCAGGCTAAAGTGGATGAAGAGAAATTTATAGATTTGAGGAAACCTAGTAAAATGTCGAAATCTATTGAGTTGAAGGCTAGCGCCTTCAACTCTTCAGTCTCTTCCTAAAGTCTCTTACCTAAAGTCAAGCAGTACAAGAACAGTAAGAGACTTATTCTCCATAGCCCAGCGGATGTCGTCAGTCACCTTCAAAAGCGCGGTTACAGTACTGTGAGCCGTGCGGAAACCGGATTAGAAAGGGGATATTATCGAGATTGACGCCAAGAAAAATGATAATTGTGTGTAATTCTATGGACTATGTACTCAAAAACTTTAGAGAGAAATGGGATAATAGAAATATTTCTAAAGTGGGTTAATAAAGTAGGATTGTTAGTTTTAGGTAAAGGTATTATGTGAGCCTGTTTCCAAACAGACGGAAAGGAGCAAGAGGAAAATGAGTGATTGAAGATCATCTGCCTAGCCGTTTCCCAACTATGTTGGGGTCGGCTTCCAGTCTAACCGGATGCAGCTGAATACCAGTATTTTACATGGAGCGACTGCCTATCTGACCTCCACAACCCAGTTACTGGGTAATACGATACACCTTGGTAAGGCTGGTTGTCAGGCTTACGGGCTTCTGACTACCTGTAACGACTGTCAAAGATCCACTGGTGACAGCCATGAAAAGGAGAGAAGACCGCGCACGGTAAGCGTAGTGTGAAGACGTCCAGCCAAATTAACCGACGTCCTTAAGAAGGTGGTTGGGACTGCATCCGAAGGGCGAAGGGTGCTGTGGCGCATCCTGCGAGAGGCCTATGTGTGGACTGCGTTGTGTTGAAACCATGAAATAATAAATGTCAATTATTGATTTATTCCAAATTCATAATAATGATTGTCTTTACAAATTATATTGACTATTGTATAGAGATCTTACATGTATGCAATAAATAGTACGGGTCCAAGAATACTGCCTTCAGGAACACTATAATCGTTCCATTCGTTAATTTTTTTTTTCCAATTATTGTATTAGATTTAACTTAAGTAAGCTAAAACAATTTTCTCCAATACCACAAGCTAGTCTACTTGTTGTTATGGTCTACATAATCGAACGATTTGTAAAAATAGGAAAAAAAAATAAAAAATTAGAAAAGAACTGATAAAATAGAAATGTAAAAAATTATTTTCAAAAACAGTTCACAATTTTATTGATGAAAATATCGATTACAAATACATAAGTACCGCCGATCAAAGAACCTTATACTTTTTTTTTATCGGTTAAAAATGGTACGGGATCTCATAAGATTTCGTGCCAATTAGGTATATGTATAAAATAAATGCTTTACTTTATTTATGTCAGTTTTATTCAAAATATGTATAAATACAATTCTGCTCTTATTTAAAACTGTAGGATATTATTATGACACTGTAAAATCTATAACAGGTAGATGTATTAATTAACACCGTGAAACAAAAAAATAAAAGCAAAAAATTACATGTAATCATAGATATATAAATAGATAGAATAATTTACTATATTATTCACCAACATTGTAACATAGCTTATACATAGTTTAATATTAAGGATAATTTATATAAATACTATGACCATATACTATCACAAATACTGATTACTAATATTACTATAAATAAAAATTCTGTTAATAATAAAGTACATACTTAAATTCCATAATAATTATAATATATAATATAGGACAGTGTTATATCTAGCAGTGCATGGCTCTTTGAAAAATATAACAATATAAGTTAAACTAGAATAAGCAGGCACAAAGCACACATTTTATTTCATTTTAACCATTGTACAGGCAACTGCTGCTTCAGGGATAAAAAATACAGTAACAGCGACTTTACGTCGCGTCGTAACATTAAGGGCGGTTTCAGTTACCGCTGATGCGCGATTGAATGTATAAGATATTTTATGAATTTGGAACGAAACGCGCTCCACACTGGCAACTCATAATAAAATATGTTATAGGTACATACATACAATTCCTTTTATCACTTTCTTATTCACTCAAAGCCCACAATTACCTATGCAGACACTATGAAGAGAGATCTTTAAAATATTAACAATATTATATTCGTTATAATTTGATAATAGGTAGTATAACCTTTCCTATCACTACACAACCCATATACCAGCAGAAGTGAAACTATGAGATTGTGGACGAGAGAGGAAGACGAGATATATTTTTTTAAGCTTAGAATACTTGGAAACTTTACAAAATAATGATCTATGTATACTTGTGTGCCATATTTTGCAACCATGATTCCACAATCTCACTTACTCTACCAATTCGGCACTTTTAGTAAGTCAACCTAGAACATTGCTGATCGCATTAGCTTTAGCGATACCATATCCACCACCGTTAGCATAAGTATTGGCATTAGCGTACCCATTTGCGGTGCCACCACCATTAGCATTAGCATTTGCAAGACTTTGAACATTACCTCCACCAATGAGGTAAGTTTTACCATTTGAATAACCTTGAGAATGACCACCATCAATAACGTAAGTGTTAGCATTTGCATGACCCTGAGCATTACCTTCACCATTGACATAAGTGTTAGCATTTGAATGACCTAGAAAATAACCATCACCGTTTACGTAAGAGTTAGCATTTGCATGACCTTGTGCATAAACACCGCCGTTGACGTAAGTGTTACCATTTGAATAACTTTGCGAATAACCTTCACCATTTACGTAAGTATCAGCATTTGCATGACTTTGAGTATGACCACCGCCGTTAACATAAGTGTTAGCATTTGCAAGACTTTGAGCATGACCACCGCCGATAATTAAAGTGTCTGCGTTTGCAAGGCCTTGAGCAATACCTCCACCATAGACATGAGTGTTAGCATTTGCAAGACTTTGAGCAACACCTCCACCATTAACATACGTGTTAGTATTTGCATGCCCACTGTCGATTGCTAAAGTGTCTGGATTTGCGTGACTTTTACCTCTTCCGACAACATGAATGTCAGTTTGAGCATTATCAACACCCTTAACGGAGCTTTCGGCACTTACCTCAATATCACCGAGTCTATTATTTAGGCGAGTGCTGCCGTATCCCAAACTACTTATATCGGTATCTGCATCTGCATGACTGCTGCCATGTCCCCAACCATTTACATTGGTGTCTGCATTTGCATGACTGTGGCCATGTCCCCAAACATTGACATCGGCATCAGCATTTGCATGACTGTGGCCATGGCCCCAACCATTGACATCGGCATCAGCATTTGCGTGACTGCTGCCATGTCCCCAACTATTTACATTGGTGTCTACCTTTGCATGACTGTGGTCATAGCCCCAACCATTTACATTGGTGTAAGCATTTCCATGACTGCTGCCATGTCCCCAACCATTGACATCGGCGTCAGCATTATCATGACTGTGGCCATGGCCCCAACCATTTACATTGGTATCTGCATTTGTATGACTGTGGCCATGGCCCCAACCATTTACATTTGTATCTGCATTTGCATGACTGTGGCTATGGCCCCAACCATTTACATTGGCGTAAGCATTTCCATGACTGCTGCCGTGTCCCCAACCATTAATAACGTTATCTATATTTACATGACTGTGGCCATGGCCCCAACCATTAACATCAGTGTCAGCATTTGCATGACTGTGGCCATATCCCCAACCATTTACATCGGCGTCAGTATTTGCATGACTGTGGCCATGGCCCCAACCATTGACATCGGCGTCAGCATTTGTATGTCCACTACCGTGTCCCCAACCATTTATAACGTTATGCGCATTTGCACGACTGCTGCCGTGGCCCCACCCATTGACATTGGTGACAGCATTTGTATGACTGTGGCCATGGCCCCAACCATTGACATCGGCGTCAACATCTGCATGACTACTACCATGGCCCCAACCTTTTATAACTTTATCGGCATTTTCGTGACTGTTGCCGTGTCCCCAACCATTGACATTGGCGTCAGAATTTGCGTGACTGCTGCCATGTTTCCAACCATTTACATTGGTATCTGCATTCGCATGACTGTGGCCATGGCCCCAACCATTTACATTGGTGTAAGCATTTCCATGACTGCTGCCGTGTCCCCAACCATTAATAACGTTATCAATATTTACATGACTGTGGCCATGGCCCCAACCATTGACATCAGCGTCAGCATTTGCATGACTATGGCCATGGGCCCAACCATTTACATCGGTGTCAGCACTTGCATGACTGTGGCCATGGCCCCAACCATTGACATCGACGTCAGCATTAGCATGACTGTGGCCGTGGCCCCAAACATTTACATCGGTGTCAGCATTTGCATGACTGTGGCCATGTCTCCAACCATTTATATCAGTATCAGCATTTGCATGACTGTGGCCATGTCCCCAACTATTTACATCGGTGTCAGCATTTGCATTACTGTGGCCATGGCCCCAACTATCAACATCGGTGTCAGTATTGGCATGACGGCTGCCGTGTCCCCTATTATCAAAAATGCTGCCAGCGTTTGCACGGTTATTGGCGTGGCCACGACTATGAAAATTTGACCTAATTGGCAGTTGTAACAAGTTGACGAGTCCACCATTCTGTACAAAACCAGTAGCACCACCCTTAGGAAATCGTACAGTATTTCCACCAGTTTGAACATAGCCTCCAGTATGGCCTCCACCTTGGACAAAACTGATAGAACTGCTTTGAGCATTTCCACCTTTACTGCCATTTCCGTTAACAAAAGTGACAGAATTGCCACTACCTAGGGCATTACTACTAACACTGCTACTTTGAGCGAATCCTCCATCTCCACGTTGTTGGATGAACGTGACAGCACCGCCAATTGGTAATCCATTTCCACTTTGGGTAAAGATGTAACTAGTGGCATCACGGTTGGAATGACTGCTTGCACCGACTTCCTGGCTAGCACCAGTGTTAAGAAGACCATTCAGAGTTCCATCTCCGGAAATAAGTGCACCCGAACCCCCACTGATAGCGCCATTGAGGTGATTGCTACTGATTTCACCTGCTTTAGCACTGGCGCTGCCACTGACTTGGGCAGTGTCAACACTTCTAGTATGAGTTTTCTTATTACTGTCATTTGATGAGAGGAACAAACCCCTGGCCCCTGGGCCTTCTAACAAATTATCAGACACGCCTTCTTCGTTGTTACTACCTTGGTATCGTCTTCCAGGCAAGGCATTAGCTTGACATGTGATAATTACGCCGAAGAGGAACACCTGTAAAACAATATTAGTTTTTAGGTAATTTCATTATTGATTCTTGCTTATTTTGCAACTAAAACAAAAACTTAAACACAGAGCAGGCAGCGGTGAAATGAAAATCCATGAAGTACCTACTAATATAAATGCTTTCTTTTGCTTCGCATAGAGTTCGTTACAGAAAATCGAATATTTAAATTCGTAGTATTTTTTTTTTATATGAAATAATTAAAATCTGATGAAAACAAAGTCACAGAACAAAAGTTGTTGTTTATGATGTTAGTAATATAGTAGGTACTGAGAGGTTGTTAATGTTTTACTAATAACCCTGTATACAAAATAATTCATGAAACTCTAAAGGAGATGTTTCAAAATGGGCCAGGTCTATGTACAGTAACTCAAAAAAAAGAGAAAAATCCGTAGAATTCAGGAAAAATACAGATAATTCAATTAAATGTATACTGTTCTGGTAGTGAATTGATATTTATCAATTATTTTTATCGACTTTCAACATGGCGTCTCACCGATTTAGTTACTCTGTGCTTAAAAACAAGGACAATTAACCATTGATCATAGAAATAGAACTGTCAGCTGTCACAAAAGTGTCACTTCAGTCACTTTCGTCTTGTCGTCGGTCGTGATTGTGTTCGTTTTGTTTTGAGTTTCTGGAGTTCTTTTTAACAACCTCGCTTTCGTTTTTTGGATTTTATACCGTTTCTTTCCCATCTGTTTACCTGGCTTTCGTTTTTGGACTGTTACTCTGCTCATCTGTTGACCCGGCTTGTGTTGTAAGGACTTCGACTTTCTTGTGTGGTTTGGACTGTTGTTACGATATAAAATCAACTGATTCATCATTTCATCGTCAGTCAGGTAAACAATTTACTTTTTAATTAATATTGTAAACATTTCATAATTTCCACGTGCCAAGATATTTTTTGTAGAATTATTGCGTTCTTATGACATGTGCAGTCCAAATTCAAAGAAATACTTACTTAATTCTAATCGCTTGGCTTACCTACATACAGATAAAAGTTAGGTCTTTTCTAGTTAGGACTGCAATTTGTGGCCATGATCGCACCTAGGCACATCAGTATTGGACCTAGCTAATATTATTATATGACAATTATTTGTTTTAGGTGATACACAATGGTGCCCTGTACTTTATGTTCTTCTGTAATAAATGAAGATGGCCAATATTACCTATTTGGTAATATGGGTCCTGACATCATTTCTATAATTGAAAACGACCTTCGCCATGAGGTGAGAACTTCAATTGTATAGAATTATGGTTTCATAAATGGACCTAAATTGAAATAATTACAGAATTAATATTCCTTTTTAGGTGGATGAAAATGGTACCATGTGTGCAAATTGTTTTGCAAACATTTTGCAAAAAATGTCTGTTCCTGTTCCGGCTGATGCAATGACATATGACATGGAGATGTCATCTCCTCATGAAGAGTATGAGCTTCAGCATGCTTATGATATAAATGTTTGTGTATGGTGTCAAGGCTCTTTACATATGAGGCGTGCTCATGCTCTTCCAGAGGGCCCTGAAAGACACCTGATCTCTGAGAGAATTTCACCACGAGACGTAAGTAATAGGTTACCTACAGTGACTGGATGACACTAAATTGGTCCACAGTTTAAATAAATAATTGATTTTTTATTTATTTGTATTATTGTCATTGGTTAATACAGTATTTTTTTTATAGATACTGGATGGTAGCCTAGTATGTTATACATGTTGGGTTCGAGCACAAAGCATTCTGCAGCGACAAGATGAGGTAATTCGTGAAGAAAGTGCTGCCTCGGCAGTTTTGAATACGTGTGTATGGTGCTTTTGCTCTCTTAATCGAAGACGGAGGCACTCTATACCAGAAGGACCTGAGCGGAATGAAATTATCACAAGAATTTATCCTAGAGAGGTAGCATCTCGTTTTTTTTGTTACGAGTATTTATTATAGTTAGCATTACTACTGAATTAATGATTAATTGATTATGGATAGTGATCATAATAAAGATATTTTTTTTGTTTGGTACAGATTCCATCAGGTGGACTTCTATGCTATGCATGCTGGGTCTCTGCACGCAGAAATGTGCAAAGACCTACAAATATTGATGAGAGGCGTGAAGACCATGATTCTGCACATCGTAATGTTGCATGTGCATCATGTGGAATGTCATTATTCCGAAGGCAATCACATACTTTGCCCAGTGGGCCTGAAAGAGATGAAGTGGCAGCGAGAATTTATCCCCAAGAGGTAATGTTTTTTTTTTAGATTCATAGATACCTATTGTTGTCATTCTTTAGTGACAGTTATTGTAGTGTAGCTGTGTAGTCGTAGCTGCTGTTGTTTAAACACATTTTAGATTTTCCATCTGACAATATCACATAGTTTCTCCAATTAAATCCATGTTAATCTTATTTAATTGTTATCTTTTTTTAGTTATCTGAACATGCCCTTGTCTGCACAACCTGCTGGATACAAGCAATGCAAAATGTGCAGGTTCAGCAAGAAAATGAGCAAGTGCCGCAACCCAGAATAGCAACAATGGAACTTGATCATTTCACCCACACAACCAGCTCTAGCGGAAATTGTTTTGTGCCTCAATGTACACATTCAGAAAGGTTGCGTGTGCCAGATTACCTTCGTAAACGAATCCTCACTTCTCAAAAAGTATTTGTCACAGAGAATGCAAGAATTTGTGATGAACACAAATCATTATATAATTGGGAGTTTCTAGATCAGCATGAATTTTCAAATACTTTTACCAAAAATGAGATGGAGTCAATGCTGAATCTTAGTGTCCAGGAAATTAATCAGTATTTTGATTTTAAAAATATCAATTCCATTGATGATAATATTTTTGTGTTCTGGACTGGCTTATCAAAAGAAAAATATTTTAACATTTTTAATATAATAAGTCCAGCATTGACGTCATGTAAGACTCCACATACTGCATTGGGGGTTTATTTAATAAAAGCTCGAACTGGAGACTCCCATGAAAGAATCTCTTCTCTGTTACGTCTGAGTAAATCCTCAATTACACGCTTGCTCAATGCAGCCAGAGAGGCACTATTAAGTTTATTTGTGCCTCTACACTTGGGCATAAACCATATTTCAAGAGAAGAATTGATTAATAGAAATCTTATAATACCAGAGGGTTTATTCGGCAACAGAGAAGAGAGAGTACCAATTGTTATTTGTGATGGTACTTACATATATCTCCAAAAATCTTCGAATTACTTGTTTCAAAAAAAAACATATAGTTTGCACAAATACCGCAATTTAGTAAAACCATTTTTGCTTGTGGCCACTGATGGTCACATAATTGATGTACTTGGGCCCTACCCAGCAACTGAGTCTGATTCAGACATCATGAAGGCCTTGTTCCAAAATGAAGTTGGGGGTTATAGAAGATTTTTCAGGGAAAATGATGTTTTCATTTTGGATCGAGGCTTTCGTGATGCAATCCCATTTTTAGAATCTCTTGGATACAAAATACATCAACCCGAATCCTTACAACAAGGAGAGACGCAGTTGCCAACCATCAAGGCCAACAAGTCAAGATGCGTTACTTTGTGCAGATGGGTGGTAGAAGTAGTAAATGGCCGGTTCAAAAGGGACTTTAAATTATTCCGGCAAGAATATTTTAATCTAGCTGCCACCCATCTGATGGATGATATTCGGATTTGTGCAAGCATTATCAATGCTTTTCATCCTGAAATTGTAAATAGACCGGATGCTGAAATCATTTTAAATCGCGCAATACAAAGAAAAGAAATGCCTAATACTTTGGCACAATTAATAATAAGCAATAGGATAAACCGATTCCGAGCCCAGTTTACGAACATCAATGCTCACCTTCCAGAGTTAGATATTTTTCCTGAAATGACCATGTCGAATCTAATAATATTTGCTTTGGGCATTTATCAAATAAAGCAAGCCCGAAGTTATTACGGCGAACATTTGAGGCAACGTGGGTCATTTCAGGTAGAAATATCTGACGATCTGGAAGTAGTATCGCAAGCAACCTCATCCCAACAAAACCCTGTATTAATTAGGGGTCGTATAAAGTCTCGCCATCATTCAGGAAGAACTTATTACACATACATACTGATGGCGAGACAAGGAACAAGTTGGGATGAAAAAATAATTAGTTATTACTGCAGCTGTATCGCTGGACAGCGAACAGTAGGTTGCTGTGCACATACAATGACCATTGTTTGGTTTTTGGGTTGGGCTCGGCATCAGGACACTATTGCAGCACCGGCTTCATTTCTGGATGACATATTAGTGAGAGACGATTTATAAAATTAAAAGTAAATAAATGAATATAAAACATAAATTGCTGTTTTATTTAGTAGGTACCTACATCTCTTTGTTTACATTAGTAATATATTTGTTTTTTTATGTAGATAGTAGAAATCAAAAGATTGCTATATTACTTCTGACGTAGTTCTCCTCAAATACTGTTATATGGATTACAGTTAGGTTTTCTGTAATTAGTAGTTGGATAATATAATATAGTTATTTTTATGGTTAGCCAATAGGCGTATATAATATATAAACAAGTTGTATATTATACAGGTCAGTGGTAATAGGTTATACGGGCTGGTTTCCGCAACTTCATGTCAATGCGCATATTTTGTGCGTACGGTGCTTGGTCCGTATTACATTTTCACAGCTGCTCATAATAAGGTTTTACCGTCTTTTGTTTGATATTGCACATTTTACAATCCACAAAGCGGCGTAAAATACTCTGGAGTCAACCTTCAACCTCCACAGAAATAAACATGTCAAACGTCATTAATCAATCAAAATGACAGTTTACCGCCATGACGGGTTTTTGTTGTGTGTTGCAATTTCAAGTGTAATTTCTTGTGTTTACCAGCAAACCAAGCCATTTTAAAGTAATTGGACAGTTGAGAAATGTTTTAAATGAATTTTCCTATTTTTTTGTATAGTGTACAAGGACCTGGCCCAGGCTCCATACATTTTGAAACATGTCCTTTCAATACAATCTAAATAACAATGACAACTACTGGTTTATTTAAATTAAAACAACATAATTATAACTAATACTTCCACGATTGAAAGACTAACAACAGCTAGGTATTTCCATAAACACAGTAATCTAATAATTGAACGCAGGTTTTTCTTATAATGCGGTCGATTGACGTCTGTGGAAGACATATTTTGAGAAAAATTCGTATGGCAGTTATTCTCTGTCTACTGAACTCCATCGGTCAAAACCTCATAAAATAGGCTACAATCTGTGACCGTTTTTGAGGAACCGATAAATAATGTTCAAAATTGAATACTACTGTAAAATATTATAGTAACATTAACAAAACTATTAATTTTTTTTATTGCCGAAATGCATTCTGTCATGGCGGCTATCTTAATTAAAAACGTTTTTAAATATTAAAAAATAGTATTTTAAGGTCAGTGTTTCAAGACCATTCCTTTCGTTCGTCTATTGTTAATGCAAAAAAAACTGTATGCCTGACGAATAAAATTATTTTCTATTTACTATTTGAAACTCTCATCTGAAAGTAGTAATGTGCGCTCCGATTCGCGTGCTTTGCGAGCGCGAAGCCTTTATTTTTACACAATTATTTCTCAAACATATTAACTAATCAAAACACCTTTACAAAATGTAGATGATTTTCAAATTTTTAGCGCACAAACATTCAACAACACAACATATATAAAGTATTTTTCATCTTCTATCCTATAAAGATCTTTTTTTTTTTTTGTCGAAAATTACTTAGTATAGCAAACGAAGTTAGGAGGCTTCCACACATTGCAAGTAACTTGGACATATAAAAATATTCTATTTTATTGTATATATTTATTAACATTTTACCACATAATGGAAGCGTTTGAAAGACAGGGTAACAAACTGGATATGTGTTCAAATTCATCAGTTATCTGCTTATTCTAAGGTATGTCTGGCACCTTATTTAATGTGCAAGCTTCGTTGTGGGAGTTTTACGTGCAGTTTACACATGCAACACTAAATTCACGTTGTCCACTCACTTATTTACCCACACGATAATTTTCTCTGTAGTGCCTTCACTTTGCATGCTACATGTAGGTACAGTCAGGGTAGTAGATTGTCGAGAAAATTGGCGTACTACACCAATGTGCCTAGTATTAGCCATTTCATACGATTTGTCAGTCATTTGAAACAACGATGTGAGATGTGCGATGAGAATGACAGTTGTGATTTGAATTTACATACCGTGTACAAGCCCCTTAACTAATTGAGAATTACTAGTTTATAATAGCAGTCGTATTAGTTGTATGTAATTTCATTAAGTATCGGTTTAATCGGGATTTCACCAAGGGTTCATACTAGGACACAAACTATTTGTTATGATCACACGTTTATAAAACGATCGATTTATGACCAGGAAGAATCAATAGAGAATAATTATTGATTCTCAGCCATGCTCAAACAGCTACTACCAGCCACTCTGCGAAGATCGTCACTCCGCCCAGCCAGAAGACGTCCTACCTTGTCCTCCACTCATAAACACGTCGTCTAAATGGTCATCGATTTACGGCTTATTAACTATACTCAACAAAAATGCACCTTACTTACCAGATAATATATTTTCATATTTATTTGTTCCGTTAAATTGTTTGGCTTCGGCATTGCTATCTATGGTAGTCGACCAAAATGGACTGGTTCCGTTAAGGTGGCCTTATAGCCGATATAAACGCTAGAAATAAATTGCTATTGGATACGGTCACCCCAAACAAGTTATTACCTAATTTATAAGTTGATAAGCGCTGATTATCCAAATGTTTTCATTTAAAACTATATTATAAACAATACAATAAATGTCATACTATAGAATAAATTGTATCATAACTAGTTCTTGTCCCCCTCCTTTGTCGAAACCACATGTGAAGTGAACCTTAGCTATGTAACAAAAGAGTATCATTTAGCGTGGCATCTGTACACGAACTGTGGATTAGATCGTGTAATCGATTTTTTATTCGCTAACCCGTGTCTAATTGATTTTATTTGCGCACTTCAGCTTATATTTCAGATGATAACCCGACACTGCGTTTTTGCTGTCCTGATTGAATCACCGTCTGAACTGATAGACCTCGAGGCGAATCGGTGGCGCGAGGAAGCGAGGGCGCGGGGCGAGCGACCGATGCAGCGACACATGGAGCTGCGTCGGTCTCAGCTTCGCGAGGTCCTAGTAGCGGAATGGCGGGACAGGCTCTCACGCGCGTCCTACCCCGGCCTCGTCACCATCGAGACGGTTCGGCCGGTACTCGAGCGCTGGCTCGGAAGGACGGCTCCCTGTCGTTTCGGGTGGCGCAAGTGCTCTCGGGTCATGATTGCCTCAGGAAGTACCTGTGTCGCATAAACGGGGAGCCGGACGCCCGGTGTCACCACTGCGTCGCCTGCCGGGATTACACGGAGTGGCATATGCTGTCAGGTGTACCACTTGGGATTAGCCGCGCCGTGCCCTCATCTCAGAAGCAGGCAGTGACCTGCCGCTACCGGCCGTAGTAAAAAAAAGAAGTATACTGGTAGAAATTGTCACGTAACGAAAAAGTGTTATGCCCTCCTCCTTGCGACTTCTCAGACTTTAGAACAGAGAGAGAGATGGTTTGCCTGTTTTTCGAGGGTGCTGAAGCCAATAGTTAGGTCAAAATGAGACTCCAAGATGGCGGCTGTAAAAATTTTCAAATTTTTCATCATGGGTGTCGTTTTTAAGGTTTTCCAGGGTGCTAAAGGCAACAGTTAGGCCAAACTGAAAATCAAAAACGGCGACAACTGTTTGATATCTTCTCAAAACATATACTAGGTGGTTCTGTATCTAAAACGTGATTTTATTTCTCACTATCTCTCTCTCTCTTTCTATTATATAAGTACTAAAGTAAAGCGAGTACCGCGTAAGGAACTTCGTTCCTGACGGGAATCTCACGACTGCATATGTTTTATTTCCTTGTTTTTCTTCCTTTCTTTCATCTTCAGTGACTGGATCAATCACGAATTTGATATAAAGAAAAAGTTTTTTTCTGTAGCTAATAAGTAAAAAGATCTTAGGAAGGTTCATGTGATTAGTCCAAACTACAATACCACTGTTTTCCACCATTTATTAAATTTTACAAAATAGGTAAGGATAACAATTTTCGGTTTAATAATTTAGATAAAATCATAATAAGATAATAATTTAGATAAGTTGTTTTTTTTTAGTTTTTTTAGCTTAGGAGTGGTTATACTGGTATAACATAACCACCTGACTCACCGCCGACATAACCATTACCGTATCCACTGGCCTCTCCTCCAGCGAATCCACCAGCAGCTACATTAGCGGCACCTCCAAAGAGACCACCTGCTTCTCCGGCAAAGTTACCAGCAGCAGCTCCTCCTAAGCTGCCACCGACGCTACCGCTTATGTAACCACTCGCGGCAGCATTGACGTTAGCTGCTGCACCACCATTGATGTATCCACCCGCGGCACCACCACCGTAAGCACCAGCAGAACCACCACCATAGCCTGTAGCGCCTCCAGCAATAGCTCCACCAGCAGCTCCTCCCGCATAACCACCGGCTTCACCTCCAGCATAACCACCAGCTTGGCCACCAGCAAAACCACCGACTTGGCCACCAGCATAACCCATAGCTTGGCCGCCGGCAAAACCACCAGCTTCTCCTCCAGCATAACCCATAGCTTGGCCACCAGCAAAACCACCGGCTTGACCACCAGCATAACTCAAAGCTTGGCTGCCAGCATAACCTCTAGCTTCTCCACCAGCATAACCCATAGCTTGGCCGCCAGCATAACCACCAGCCTGGCCACCGGCAAAACCACCAGCTTGGCCGCCAGCATAAGCACCAGAATGGCCGCCGGCATAACCCATAGCTTGGCCGCCGGCATAGGTACCAGCTTGGCCGCCGGCATAGGTACCAGCTTGGCCGCCAGCATAGCCTCCAGCTTCTCCACCAGCGTAACCCATAGCTTGGCCGCCGGCAAAAACTCCAGCTTCTCCACCAGCATAACCACCAGCTTGGCCACCGGCATAACCCATAGCTTGGCCGCCGGCGTAACCTCCAGCTTCTCCACCAGCATAACCTATACCTTGGCCGCCGGCGTAAGCACCAGCTTGGCCGCCAGCATAGCCTCCAGCTTCTCCACCAGCATAACCCATAGCTTGGCCGCCGGCATAAGCACCAGCTTGGCCACCGGCATAACCCATAGCTTGGCCACCAGCATAACCTCCAGCTTCTCCGCCAGCATAACCCATGGCTTGACCACCAGCATAACCTCCAGCTTGGCCACCGGCAAAACCACTAGTTGCTGCATTTAGAACAGCGGTCGCAGCGCCACCGGCATAACCTCCAACAGCACCCCCCGCGTAACCAACAGCTTCACCTCCGGCATAACCACCAGCTTGGCCGCTGGCGTAACCACCAGCTTCCCCACCAGCATAACCAATAGCTTGGCCGCCGGCATAACCACCAGTTTCTCCACCAGAAAGACCACCAGCTTGGCCGCCGGCATAACCAACAGCTTGACCACCAGCAAAATCACTGGCTTGGCCACCGGCATAACCACTAGCTTGACCACCGGCATGACCACCAGCTATTGCTGAGGCTCCTGCCAAGGCTCCAGCTGTTGCACCTCCACTTATGAAACCGCCTGATCTTGAAGCAATGTCTACCTCATTTTTTTCCCAGCCACCTGTGTCACCTAGTAGATATGTTGGTTCACTAGCTGTGCCACTGACGTCATTACCAACCTCGCCTTTTTTGGTACTGCCGGATCTTGTCGCACTGACTGCTTCGTTATAGCTATTTTCCACATCTAGGCGCCTACTACTTGGTGACGCCACGCCAACTCGACATGTGACGACAAGGGCGAAGAACAACAACTGAAAATAACAAAATATAATGACAACATCGCTTTACTTTATATGTATGTATTAATAAGTACAAAATCGATTAAATGTTTCTTGTTTCCACAAAACTACGATACAAATGATACAAAATGCGGGTAGACTACATAGACTTATAAAAAAGATGGACTCCGCGCCACGCATATCGAAAGTGAAGCACAGTACCGATCTATGTGTGCGTGATTGACGATTGACGCTGTCGTGTCACGTAATGTGGCGGCCGGTCGGCATACTATGATCTAAATGTGAGCGTGAGGCGTGTTTGTACAAGCGGTCCTACGGCAATACATACTGTGCTTCATTTTTTATAAGTGTGTGGTAGACTATAACTATTTATTTTATAAGTTTTATGTATTATTTATTTCGTTTCATATACTGGAAACTAGTGTTGTTAAACAATTTGGTTGCATACAAATTTCAATTTATATTTAACTTCTGCCAGCTAAGTATAGCAAAGCTGTATTTGCTGTGATTGCACTTTGCCTACAAATCTTATCAGGCGGATTATGTTAAAAAATATTCAAATAACACTAGGTATTGTGCACCCTGGGGGCCTAAAAAGGCCACTTTGGCAGAATCATAAAACAATTTTTAGTTCACTAAAAACTGTCAAACAGATGAATAGCATGATATGAATTGTTTTATGATTCTGCCAAAGTAGCCTTTTTAGGCCCCCTGGTGTAAACGACGCATCAGGCTATACCAATTTGACTTTTTAAATAGCCAAAAATAATACATCCAGAATCGAATACATTTTATATTAGATTTTCTTATTTATATGTGACGTTCATAGTTCAAAACACGATACATTGTAAGTATCCTATGTACAGAGGCCAGCACATCAAGCTACCCCAATCTGTAAAATTTTCCCAATTGAATATGAACCTTATTTCTTTGCAGTAAAGTTGAAATTCTATCAAAGAAATTTGACAGATTGGGGTAGGTTGATGTGCTGGCGTCTGTACTTTTCTCAATCGTAAAAAACACATTTTATATTTTGACAACAGCGCACAAAAATATAAAATTAGCATGTAGGTACTCGTAGTCAAAGGTGATCGTATTTTAAAATGATTTTATTTCATTTTTTTTTAAGCAATTGTTTTTTTTTACAATCAAAGGCCGATTTCACCAAAGTCTGACAGTTCTGATATGGAGAAACTGTCAAAAATTTAAAATTTATTGTCAGGATATGACTTTTTCTAGTATAAAAGTTTGATGGAATTCGCCCTAAGTTGAAAAAGTGTTTTTGCTTACAAAATACAGGTACGGGATAACGCGCCCTTAAAACATTCATACTGCACGTAACTATTATGTGTACCTACACTATTTCAATATCAAGTACGTTGTTATGTTCACTGAAAAACGGCTCCAGACTTACCAGGACGCTAATTTTCATTGTTGTTTGTGGGTATTTTTCAAGTTGGAATGCCAATGGTGAGGGCAAACGAGACTGCCTGGGTTTAAAGCAACATTAGCAAATATAAATGCCTGAAATTAATTTCTGTTTGTCACGGTCTTCCGAGAAAATTATTACTTAATTTACAAGTGATAAGAGCTGATTAGTTTTGATTAATTTTGTGTTTAACTTGAACGTGAAATCAATTAGAAAGTATACAAATAGCTACTACACTTAAGTTAAAGCCAGGGAAATTGAGTACCTACCAACTTAAAATGGCTATACTTTCCGTAATTTTCAAATCTATACTGTCATTCTTTGACAGTTTATGAGCTTATCACTTTCAAGGCGCAAGGTACACACATGCAATATTCCATCATTGATACTACTGCTCACGCGTCGCCTCTGGTTTCAAGTTGGACAATACTATTGTGTCATATCTAATGGTTCTCGAGTTCATTGAATGATGCATCAGGTTGTTTTTAACTACATGTATGTAATATTAAAAGCCATCTAGAATTATATTTTAGGACATTAGCAGCGACGTCAGACATAGATACCTTGGGCACGCCACCATTGCGGCGATAAGTCCCCTCTTGGAGGAGTGAAGGAACACGGGTGGGTTTTAGTCAGTAAAAGTATGACACGCCCTCCTGCTCCGCCCAGAGCGGGAGATAATTTACACAAAAAAAAAAACTAACAAAAGGGCATAGGTACCTGACGCTTGTCGCGCAGCATAATGCTGAGCGATGGCCGTTTTGCGTGAATGTGACGCATGTTTCCCCCTACCTTTTATTATTTTTTGTATTTGTTCTTTTTTTTTGGGTCATGTTCACCGCGAATAAAACATTTTTTCTTTCTTTCTTCTTTCTTTTCTTTGTGTGTAACCTACCCTCAATATTTTTTAGCCCAGCAGTGTTGAAGCATGAGCCAGTCGATATCGTTTTTATTAGAAAAAATTGCATTGGGAGCCTAGATAATCTTAATGTCATAAATAAAAGTACCATTTCAATTCCATAAATGTGTTTATTATTAAACATGTTGTTTGAGATCTTATTCTATACAAATCGTTTTACTATCACTTTTCATTTCAGTAAATGTACACAAAGTTACATGGAGCACCAAGTGCAGTTTACGATATTTCTGCAATTACAAAATTTATTAATACGCTTCAAATGTTTAAATTATTAACATATACAGAAATTTCACATTGATTATGTATGAAATCGGACAAACGGAATAACAATGATCAGATTGCAATCTATGAATATTATACGGATTTAAACGGTATTAGATAAGTTTATAACCATTATGTGAAACATGCATATCATTATATTAATACATACTTCATATTGGCACCCTTTACCAACTTTGACGATTTGCGCAGGCCGATAGGCAGATAATTAGGTGTACCACGTATGTACATCAGTCTGTGTCTTGTAATTCTGTCACAATATTATGTCATAGGCATATAACATCACATAATAAGTTGTTTAATCTTCAAGTCTTGCTTTACAACTTATGGTTTCGTTGAATTTATGTTTTAATGTATTGAAATAATTTAAGAACAGATATTCTAATTAAACAACTAAATGTAATCCGACAGGATATTTAATTTATGACTATTTGAGATTTTCAAGTTATTTGAAGCCATACGTAGTAGTGTAGGTATAACCACCAGCGCCACCCGCAGAGCTAGTTCCAGAGCCAGCACCAACATAGCCTCCGACACCACCTCCGACAAGACCACTACCGACGCCACCAACAATGCCGGCACCACCTGCATATCCACCCGCCCCAGCTGCAGCTGCAGCACTACCGTATGCACCTTCTCCACCACCCAAATAACCACCTCCGTTACTGCCGATATATCCTCCTGCCCCCGCGGCAGCTGCAGCACCACCGTATGCACCGCCACCACTACCCAAGTAACCACCATCACCACCTATATATCCTCCTGCTGCAGCAGCTGCTGCAGCTCCACCGTATGAACCGCCACCACCACCCAGGTAACCACCGGTATCACTACCAATATATCCACCTGCCCCAGCTACAGCTGCAGCACCACCGTATAGATCAGTACCACCAACTAAGTACCCACCTACTTCACCGCCTATATATCCACTTACATCGCCGCCAATATATCCACCCGCCTCAGCCGCACCTCCAGCACCACCGTATACACCACCACTACCACCACCACCTACATATCTGCCAGCCCCAGCCGCAGCCACAGCTGCAGCACCACCAGCTCCATAACCACCTGCGTCACCACCAATATAACTACCAGCACCTGCCGCTGCCGCAGCCGCAGCCGCAGCTGCAGCACGACCAGCTCCATAACCACCTACATCACCACCAATATACCCACCACCACCACCACCACCTTGGTAACCACCCGCCGCAGCCGTGGCCGCAGCAGCAGCACCACCTGCTCCATATCCACTTGCGTCATCACCTGCATAACCGCCAGCCCCAGCCGCAGCTGCAGCGTTACCAGCTCCGTAACCACCTACGTCACCATTTATATAACCACCTACTTCACCACCTATATATCCACCAGCCCCTGCCGCAGCCGCAGCTGCAGCACCACCGTATGCACCGCCACCACCACCAGAATATCCACCCGCCCCAGCTGCGGCTGCAGCTGCAGCTACAGCACTTCCATACCCACCACCTACACTGCCACCATAGGCATTAGCAATAGAGTTAGCGGCGCTTCCTCGATATCCACTGTATCCGCCAGAAGCACCGCTAGCATGGGCATTAGCATTAGCGTTAGCGGCGCTTTCTCCGTATCCGCCATATCCACCGGATGCACCACCAACATGGGCATTAGCATTAGCGTTAGCAGCACTTCCTTCATATCCACCATATCCGCCGTATTCACCAGCTGCACCACTAGCATGGGCATTAGCGTTAGCGGCGCTTTCTCTATATCCGCCGTATCCACCAGCAGCACCACTAGCATGGGCATTAGAATTAGCGGCGCTTTCTCCATATCCGCCATATCCATCGAATCCACCAGCTGCACCATTAGTATGGGCATAAGCGTTAGCGGCGCTTTCTCCATATCCGCCATATCCGCCGTATCCACCAGCTGCACCACTAGCATGGGCATTAGAGTTAGCGGCGCTTTCTCCATATCCGCCATATCCGCCGTATCCACCAGCTGCACCACTAGCATGGGCATTAGCGTTAGCGGCGCTTTCTCCATATCCGCCATATCCACCGTATCCACCAGCTGCACCACTAGCATGGGCATTAGCGTTAGCGGCGCTTTCTCCATATCCACCATATCCGCCGTATCCACCGTATCCACTAGCTGCACCACTAGCATGGGCATTAGCGTTAGAGGCGGTTTCTCCATATCCGCCATATCCACCGTATCCACCAGCTGCATCACTAGCATGGGCATTAGCGTTAGAGGCGGTTTCTCCATATCCGCCATAACCACCGTATCCACCAGCTGCACCACTAGCATGGGCATTAGCGTTAGCGGCGCTTTCTCCATATCCGCCGTATCCGCCGTATCCACCAGTTGCACCACTAGCATGGGCATTAGCAATAGCATTCGAAGCGCCACCTCCGTATCCACCAGATACACCTCCGGCATAGGAATTAGCATTAGCGTTAGCAGCGCTACCCCCATATCCGCCAGATGCACCACCATAGGCATTAGCAGCAGCCCCAGCGGCACTTCCTCCATACATGCCAAGAGCACCTCTATTATGAGCATTATCAGTAGCACCAGCGCTACTACCTCCATACCCAGCACCACCAGCGGCGTATACATTAGCACCAGCTCCTGCATAACTACTGCCGCCCCCTAAGGCATATGTGCCCGCACTACCACCAGCTTCAATGTCAGCTTCTATGCCTCCTTCAATATCAGCTTCTAGGCCACCACTGAGGCTACTTTCAAAGAGACCACCGATGGCACTTGAGATGATACCACCTATACCACCGCTAGCGCCTGCATCAGCGCTGGCTTCTACGCCACCATCAAAGCCAGCTTCGATCCCACCGCCAAACCCACCTTCAATGCCAGCTTCAATGCCTCCTTCGATGCCAGCTTCGATCCCACCACCAAAACCTCCACCGAGGTCACCTCCCATACCAGCTGCAGCTGCAGCGCTCGCAGCAGTGCCACTGCTGCCTTGGTAACCGTATCGCAATGCATTTTTATTAAGCTGATTGTTACTTGATTTTCCAACGTTAGGTTCCTCATAGGCTTCTAAGCCAAGGTTGTCGCTTAAACTGTTGCTTGCAGATAGTCGTCTACTCAGTGACACCTTATCAGCTCGACATGTGATGACTATGGCAAACACGAACAACTGAAAAGATTTTTTTATTTCATTTAAGTTTGATTGGTGACAGCAATACTCTATATTTTATTATTATTTCATTCAATATGTCAGCGAAGAAGAATTTTAGCGAAAAATGCACGCATTTCTTTCCATTAAATCCGGCCGACTAATAAATCCCGTGTGTAGAACTACAAGTAGAAACATTAACTTCAGTTATAAGGACTCCTAGAAATAGGTGAAAACAGAATCTCGTTTCGAATTAAGTAGAGTAAGGTTGGATAGAACCTCCTATTATTAATGCATATATCACCAGCAGCCTAATGGCGTAACTCATTCAGAATGACAATCCTTTACAATTTGACAGTTCATCAATACCTATTGTGAGACTTTTGCTGTGCAGAGGAATTTTTCAAACAGATGAGGGAGAACAGGTCAATTGAATAACCTTGTTATTCCAAGTGTATACGCAATTCTGCATTGCCTATATAGATCTCTTACTACACATAATTATTTTAAATTACGTTTATGAAATGTAAAAAACCAGCCAAATGCGAGTCGGACTCTGAAGCGCAATACACATTGAGCCCGCCGGGCCGCCGACATATGTCGGCAACTTTTTGTCGGCGGTCTAGTTGGCGGCTTCACTTAACTACAGGTCGAGCGTCGCCGGGCAACTGAGCGCAGGCGTACCCAAGCCGCCAACATGTCGGCGGGAAACACGCGCGGGCGCATGTTGCCGACATGATTCTTTTCATACAGGCCGCCGGGTTGTGTCGCCGGGCTTTGTCGGCGGCCCGGCGGGCTCAGTGTGTATTGCGCTTTACACTACGGGCTCGTAGCACCGAAACTAAGCCGTTTAATCCTTCCAAAGTTACAGCCCTGACCAACAGACAGATGGATTGATATGCTGACAGACAATGTAGTTTTTTTTAAATGGTCCAGTAGGCACTCTTTGTATACGGCACCCTATTAAAACACTTTCATGGTTAAACGAATGAGCGCGTAATGAATCATAATAATCCTACAAATATTTTATTAGTAAAATAATAATATATTCTATATATATTTTGTCTTGTAGTCAAGACATGACCAATGGCTTTTTATTTAAAAGCTGAGCCCATGACGCTCACGTTGACTGATATATTTATACAAAAAGTCCAGCTAGAGGAAATCCATGAATTTTAGAATATAAATCCTTGATCCGTCAGCTGCCACGTCAGGCACATATGCCTGAACCTTAACCAACAATATTGTTTGCACGGCAGTGTATGTGCTAAAGAGATAGTAGATAGAACTAGTTCTCGCGTTATAAGTGCACTATCGGATAAACAGATGAGATATAAGGATATGTTTTAAAACGCACACTTAACTTACCAGCGAAACTTTCTTTCTCGCTTGTTCCGCCATCGTGCCGAGCTTCAATGCTCGCTCGTATGGTGTGAGAGACCAAGACTGATCGACTTTAAAGGCGGCATTATAGCTGATTTCAACGCTAGAACTAAATCGGCTTTAGTCACGGTCTGCCAAGCAAATTATTACTTAATTTACAAGTAGTAGGAACCGATTAGACAAATGTTTTTTTCGGATATGCGATAAAAAAAATGTATTACAAATATAGGAATTTAACTGCGGGTTCTTTCAGAAGTGTTGCAAAGACAGCCTTTGATGACTTAATAATGCTATAAAGGCATAAAAAAAACAGAAGCCATTATTTGACGTTATTCTGTTTATAAGTTTGTTTATATCTGGCTTTTGTTGATTCCTTGTTGGTGTCTAAAATCTGATGATAAATCTGGTCTCAATTTTTTTTGCTTAACGAATAATGTAAATTGACACATATATTTTAATGGCGGTAGGAATAACCTGGAGCACTTCAACCCCGGACTTAAAATGCTTTCTCATAACTACAGAACGTACTAGCACAATCGTATCTTTACAATCGAGAATAGTGTGGATTTCTATCAGTGAAAGATTTTTGTAAGCGGATGTATATTTCCAGAGATTACCTTTTCAACCCACTTACAACTTTTAAAGTACTAAACTAGCTTCTGACCGCGACCGCGCTTCTTGTTTTAACATAAAATATACCCTGTGACTCTCACAAATAATGTGGCTCTCTATTAGTAAAAAAAAATTCAAAATCGGTTCAATAGATCCAGAGATTACCCTCCACAACCTCGCAAACTTTACCTCTTTATAATATTAATATAGATTGTACGAAACCCGGAGTGCGGTCCTACTCGCATACAGCCAATTTTTTGAATGTTATTTAAAAAACAGCTTGCTGATGTTTATAATGCGCAAATTTTTTTTTTCTTCCATAGAAGATTGTAGTACATGAGGTTTTTCATTTCGACATTTCATTCATTTTGACATTATTACTATTTTAAGGATTTTTTTTTTTTTTAAGTATGGGAAATCATCAAATGACCCCTCCCGCTCTGGGTGGAGCGGAAGGCAGTGTCAGACTCTTACTGACTAAAACCCATCCGTGTTCCTTCCTTAGCCCTTTATATTCCGGGGCAGCGGTAACCCTTTCGGACAATCCCGCTGCCCCGGACTATTTTAAGGATTACATTATGATTATGTACCTACACAAAAACAATTTATTTCAAATTCCATAATAATTTCAGGCGTAACTCACCTGTTTAACTAATTTTGTATGCGTACCTACCAAAGCTTGAACATTGTAAATGAAAAACTAACTAATTTGTAACTGTTGATATCTTATTTTTGACGATTGTGGTCACATTTTATAAAATTGTGCACGTACATTAATTTAATTATGATTGTAGTTAATATATATACGGATGGATTTACCGTTAGTTCACACTCTAGAACTTAGGCTTTAGAAGTTATTACGTACCTACCTTCCGTTTTGGGAGTATTCTTATTGTAGCTATACCAAGTTCATACATACGCGTGTACTTATATTGTTTATTTTAATTTTTAGTCGGTTATCAAAAAACAAACCGGTCAAGGGCTAGTCGGTTTGAGCACCGAGGATTCCGTACAAATTTGTAGGAGCAATGGAAAAAATTTTTTTTTGTCATGTATCTATAAATTTACGATTTTCGTATGTTTTCCTTTACTTGTCCTGCATGACATTGCTTCTTGCCAAATTTCATGATTGTAGGTCAAAGGGTACCCTACAGGTTTTCATTTCGGAACTTAAACGCCCGTATCTTTTGATTGCGTTGACTTAGAAATTTGATTTTTCCACTGCTTTAAGGGATTGCAGCCCTGAGTAATTGATATTAATTTCAACTTGATACCTCCACGCGTTCCTGAGAAAAAGGGTCTTGACCGACGGACAGACAGACGGACAACTAAGTGATCTTATAAGGGTTCGGTTTTTCCTTTTGAGGTACGGAACCCTAAAAATAGCTGTTTCATAGAAAAGTGCAATACTACGCTGTCAAAAAATATGGAACAACGAACTTTTTTTATTTATAACCAATTAAAAACTTTACGCTAGAGGAATCAGATCATTATGCCAAGTTCATGGTCACAGTTTGCGCACTGGTTATTTTATTTTTATTTATTATAATTTTGGTACCTAAGCTTTACTTTTTTGAGCAAATCTCACAAACATAAGTTCCAAGAACCTCTTTCAATATGCGACACCATTGAAGAATTTACGATTACTCCAATTTTCTTTCTTTCCATCATCATTCTCACACTTCATCTTTCTCATCATCGTTGGCTGCGTAAGATTGCGTATAGAAAGCTTTTGTATACGGTTTCCTCAACATTATACATCAGATGATTCTCAGTTTTATTGAGCTGGTAGATGAGGCTAGTACAGGCCAGTGTCCGCAACTCCACGTTAAAGCGCGAGTGCGTGGGTACTTCTTTGACGTCGTGTCATTCTAGAATTAGTAAACCCAATTTTATTTTGTGTAATAATAGTACCATCAAAAATAATACATTTTGCTGTTACTATTTTTCTTTTATTTGCTACATAAAGGTTTAATTTTAAAATGCAAAAAAAAATGTTATAGTTTTGGCGTACTACTACTTTGGCGTTTTTTTTTCTTCTATTTATTCTATCTTGATTTCAAATCAAACCTAACTAAAATCCTCCTTGAATACTTACTTTGCATAAAGCGTACGAAGTACCAGGACCACATAACTAGCTGAAGTTATCAAGTACACTAAGTTCGGTGTCTGTCCTGCACATAAGTGCTGATGGTCAGCGCTCTTCAAGTTTCGCAGCTCTGGCCGTGTCAGCGGTTTTGTTAGTCTCTAGTTTAACTTCATAGATAGGTAGTAAATCCTTTCGAAACTCTAATAATATTCCTCCCAGTTATAAAAGAAAATAACAAAATATTTAGTGTGCAGTCTGCTAGATCAGTTAATTGTCCCTTCTGGCAAAAATCGCTCCTCTTGGCAAAATATGAAACTCTTGGAAGTAAATTCTACTCCGTGCAATGTTATGTATATTATTATACCTTTAGCGGTACATTAAAAACCCAAAAAGGATTTATGATTTATGTTCGCACCAGAAGTATTCGCAATAAATACCGCAACTGAATATTTTATTACTGGCCACACTGTTATTTTTTTTCGTATTTCGTACCTACGTCTACTATCAGTATCAGTACCACGATCCCCGTCACATTATACTGACGGATGCTCCACTACACTTTAACTGCAATACACTACATAAAGCCGTATCCGGCGCACATAAAACGGGTAGGTTATGAAAGGCCCGGGACAAAAACGGTCGGGCATTTTTAACCTACGCCCGCGATGCGTCAATGATGTTTACTCTCCCTAAAAGCCTTTACGTGGAACGAGTTTATACAGCGTATGGTTATATACGTAAAGCAGAAAGGGTTTTAATATAAAAGTCAGATTGGATCAATAGGTATGAATGCGCAAATGTATGCAGAAATAGGCATATTATGCAAACAATGACTCAGGCAATTAGTGTGGAACTCACAGCACGGCTCTTGTTGTTCCCTATGGAAAACAGACAAAATGTCGTGAATTGATTGCTCGGTACACGTAAACGTGAAATAAAAGGTTTGGCGGTAACCAGTTGAACAATTTAGCAGATATTTGAGGTGAACTTTTCATCACATGTATTATTTTAAAAAGGGCCGATTCGCCGCTTTCGGCCGAGTAAATTCGTGCGGATCAACCAATAAGCCATCATTTCTTGCTAACTAAAGAGAGTTTGCTTGTCTTAACCGTATGTATGTATAATGTTGAAACGACGTCCATATAATGATAATAATCATTTCTTACTTGCCAACTTTGCCATCACTTCTATTCACCACTCTCACGCCAGTCATGATAAACATCATTTCCGATGAACAATTTTCCGACTAATCATTTCCAACTCAGTTTACGAAAACAATACATCTACACACAAAATCCACGCAAACCAACATCTGTTATCATTACAAGGACACAGCATCAGGCAGTTTATCAAACTTAAGTAAAATTACACGGCTTTGGTTAACACGTGTAGTACCGCTCAATAACAACAATCTTAATTTGAAGAACTTCCCCTTTGTTGGAAGTTGGATGGAGGGAAGCGACTCAAAGCGCTAATAGTGACAGCGCACGCGGCTCCTCGAAAGTTCGCATCGCATTCTAACACACGACCAGGCTTGTTTAGCACACGTAAACTTGTAACTGAGACGAGTTCAGAACTTTGTGTTTACTTAAAACTGTTAAAACTTCCCGCTATGAACTTTATAAGTGAAATAAAATGTTCCAAGGCGGATTTATCTGGGTACGTATAACATGAACATTGTACGACACTAGGAAGTTTGCTTAAGCTCTCAAAATATAGTTTATGCTTATAAAGATTGTCTGCGACGTGTTACATAGTGTGCTAACTGGTATAATGCCGCAACTTGAGCAACTTGATCTGCTTAATGAGGGTCTAGACTATACAACTATGTGCTAAATTCCTGAATTTAAGCTTGTTTAATACATTTATAGTCTCAAGTGAATTCCTTCTTCTTTAAGAAAGTGCGGTGATGTCTATACTTAATTAATTAAAAATCTCACGTAATTAAAATACAAAAGAGGTCCAAATTAAAGTTCTTGTACCAAAAAAAAACTTTCCCTTGATGTATGTACAAGACAAAACATTTATTTATTAATAATTCATTACCTACGTATTAAATTCAAAAGATTTCTTTCTGCAGTAAACCAGAAATCAATTACACAGAATATTCTATAATGACCTGCAACCAATTTTATGAAAACTTGAAACTTTTAAAGTTATTTCGAACATTCGAACTTCGGTAGTCGGAATTCACTTCATATTTCGCAAGCAACATTAAACATTCAATAAAATTCTGCAACGAAAACTTCCATTGAAATAGTTCTTAGTAAAATGATTCAGTTTCTAACTATTGAAGTAGGAGTGCCTGCTACAGACAGGAAACCATTTTAAACGCAGCTCTGACTGAGAACGGTTTAGATACCGTGTCTTTTATTGCAACTGAACTGTACTTATGAAATATTTATCTTTTTATATTTGTTGACGTTTATTAAAGGCGTTTTAATAAGAGGCGCTTGATAATGGTTAACATAACACCCAAAGAACATACATTACACTCAGAGAAAATAAATCTCTGAAACATCCATTCAAAACCATTTTCCAGACTTGTTTTTATGTCGACAACTCAGACGGTTACAGAAATTAGACAAATTGTTAAGGTAGGTACCTACTTTGTTCATAAAATATATGCATATACCACCATGTATTTGCCCCAACCCCAGTCCCACCATTACTAAGTTCCAACCTTAGTCATAAGGCTACTGTAATACAAACTTAACCCACAACTAACAAGCTTCCGGCTATAAATCCATAACTGTATGCACTATCAGAATAACGTGTTATTCATCTTGGACCACTGCCATGTTGTTTTGAAAAATTAGAGAGCCAGAGAGGAAGCAATGCACGACAGGCGAGGGTTGGTCCGCAGCCAAGAACCACGTACCCTGTGACACCGCCCTGATAAAGGCTACCCCGCAGTTTGAAATATCAGCTAGCAGCTTCTAATTTATATGAAAGGAAATTGGCTTTTCTACTATGTGCTAGTTCGTTAACTCGATATAGAACGCGGAAAGCAGAACTATATTTTTCTGAAAGTTTTGCTGATATTTCAGTTTTCAGAGATTTTTAGTTTTAGCTGGAATGTGATATGGGAAATATTATATTTTCCCTAGAAAGTTAGAGTGTATTTTTTGGGAACTACTCTTTGTGACTATTTATGGGGTAAAGGCTAGCGTAACTAAATAATTAAAAATTTGGAAAATCCAAAAGTGCACGACTCATAATGCTCATTTGATCGTATAAAAAAACCATAGATATCGATATTATATTAGTTAGTTTTTTATTAATTATAATTAAAGTACTTTGAATGAAAGATCCATTTTCAATACGGTTCCTCCTATGGGTGAATCTAATTTATAAAAAAAAAAAACTAATTTGATTGATGTTTTCACTTTCAGGTTTCACACTTGTTTGACGGGATTTTTTTTTTATATTTTGACGTTTTTTTCGATTCACTGCATTAAATCAATAAAAATATAAAAATGTTTTATTGAAAGTACAGAATTAAATCCCATTATAATTATCTATACAATGGTATATTAATTAAGTAGGATCTCTGTACTAGCAGGAGTATAACAATAGAAACAGTTGCAGAAAGGAGGCAAAAAAAATCTCTCACTCTCTAATGCTTCGCAGAGTCGTGCAATACATATATTTACAAAAATTATATGATGGCTCTTGAGTGACTTATACGGTATTTATGATTTATTCCGGTCTGATCCTCTGAGACCCCCCTCCAACCCCCCCCCCCACCCCCACCCCACCCCCCTCCTCGATCCCCAGCTAGTTCTTTTTCCAAGTTTAGCAACACTGCCTATTATATTTACAATTTATGTAATCGCGAACGGATTGGTCAGGCAGGCATTATGTTTAAATATACCATTTCATTGTTTTATGAAAAAAAAGCAATTGAATGTATCCTCAAGTGTAAGCACCGTGACAAAAACATATTAAATAAAATAAATTTAACCGCGTCTGATCAAACTCCATTAACAAATCGGCCTGTTGAAAAGTATTATTCTTACCTATTTTTCCATTTCCCCACAGAAACGAACCTTTTACGAAATATCCGGCAAAGTAAAAGCAATAAAAGTCGAATTACTGTTCGAATCATGCATCACGAAAGTTTTGGGTTCGAGAGTTACAAATTGAATAAAATTAAGGTCAGTATTTCGCCTTGTGTCGGACTGTCTGTACGCAGTGTGTGCTGACTTCAAATGAAACTATCTCTACGAATGTAACTTTTTAACCTATTTTACGTGGAGATGAGTTGCGATTTTATCAAGTTTTACAGGAAACGTAGCGGTTAGCAGGAAAAACCTTTAGACATGTAAATGTTTCGAGGTTTTTTAATACCTACCTTAAAAAGTTCTTATTTAGGTATAAAATTAAGTATATAAAATTCAAAGTCCTGACTGACTGATATATCAACGCACAGACTTAACCGCTGGTACTAGAGACATGACATTTGGAGGGTGTATTCTTTGTGAAGATTAAAGACTGAAAGACACTAAGGTAGGGTTTTTCGAAATTCCACTCCTAAGAAGGTGAATGGGTGGAGGGTGAAATTTCACGCGGACGAGAAGTCGCGGGCAGAAGCTAATTACTTATAAATTATCCGAGACAACATTTTCTCTCATAATTTTTTATTCCTCTGTTTACGCGATTACAATACAACAAAAGTTGTGGATGAATCAATAACAACATACAGCATACATACTGCGATTACCAATCCGAATGTTACACGTCGTCGTCATAATAAACTAGGCATCAACTGTCATTTGACTAGTAAATTACACAGGTGACGATTTAGTTACCTTCATCCGTCAAGAGGGGATTCTACCAATGTACCCACTATACTGAATAACTTTCGCAATGAAACTCATATCTGTTTCAAAAAAAAAAATTTTTACAACAGTCCACAGACTATATTTGGATTGATTTAGGAAGTTTATTTTTTACGGAAGGGAAATGAGTTTCATATCGATAGTTCTTTAGAGTGTTGGGTAGAATCATCCCTTGATGGATGCAGATGATTAAATCGCCACCCTTTATTGGAAACTATGAAAATATTTCAAGCAAAATCTCTGTGATAAGACATCACAAGCAACAATCTAAAACCGACTCCAAGTTAGCCTGGCAACCACGTACTGAGGCCGCTTCGCCGTTTTCCTTTGATATGACACGCTTCATACAGGGAGGCGTGCATCGTGCGATACGGGCCGGCCACATCGTTCCTAGATGTTATAACAGAACAACTGTCACACGAAGCTAGGTAGACGGACTGCGGTAAGCCTGCAGTTTTCTGGTGTTCTTAGTTTTGATATAAAAGATTTATCTATGTTTTATACGAGTATAAAACTGAGTGACAGAAAACCATGCGATTATATATTAACACATTGAAGGACATTAAACGAGACACAATAGAAGTTTTATTGTTATTACGTCGAGGGGTGTAAGTGTCCCGCAAAGTGTTAATAAGCGCTTCATTAGTGGTCCAGTAGTAACGGGCTCAACAACGAGTTTGTAGGTCGTGGGTTCAAACCAAGACTGGCGCTTTACTTTGTGTAAAGCTCCTATATGTTTTTCTTCACCGTTTTGAGAGTATTCTCTCAAAGGTGAAGGGTAATATCGTGAGGAGTAAAGTCATGTCCTAGAACCAAAAAATCGAAGAAATGTGACATCTAGCAACCCGCACTGGGCCCGCGTGGTAGATTACAGCCGTAATAATTATTCATAGGCTATAGCTATACAGCTAGACGAACGGCTGTTGAATTGGCACCCTATCCCGAATTCAGATTTTGCTGATACACCCGCTTCTGGCACATTTTGGTATGACACGAGCCTTATGTTAGCAGTTCTACTAGAACTTGTTAGGTAACATATAAACTAGTAGCCACCATTGTTGGTTGCATTCGTAGATTTGTCGTACGTAGGAACAAATAAACTTCTAATACTATATAAACCAACAAACCCCTGTCCCATGAATCACATTTTGATTCATTTTTATTGTTTAACTATTGTGTTTACTTTGTGGACAGAGAACCTGTTAAAACAAAAATATAATATCCTAACCTAACTAAAACTATTTACAAAGTAAAATATGGCGTTGAACAATTTATCCGCACTGCTGTCGACTGGTAATGTACCCAAGAGACTGGCGGCATTGCCACGTTGAATCTCAATACTTACCAAGGTAAACGCCAGCCCTTGGGTCACGGAAAGTGTCAACTAGCCGTTTGGAGATTTCGTTAAACAGACAGGACCAAATAGATTTACTAATGATTTTCTCTCATATGAATACGTACCTATAGCAACTTGATATATTATTATAGCAAAATGACACTTTACAAAGGTTAGATCCATGTTGGATCTATCTGTCTATCTTAGAATACATAATTGTAAATCTGTAGCCTTGTTTACATGACATTAGAATGTTTTTGTCTAATTTGTGGTAACTGTTATATAGCCAACACTTTCTTAACGTGCCATCTCGTTCTTCTCTTTTGCACGTCTGCCGTTGCAAAGTTTGCGTGTGTCGCTCTTGTATTTTTACTGTCATTCAATATACAACTGTTATTTTATCAAAAGCTTCGTTTCATTTAACAATCTAACTGTCACATTGACAATAGGCCTTAGGATTGCAATGCAATTGAAAACGAGGTGAACTATATTACAAAAATTTTATGAAAAAGATTATTGTTAATTTCCATGTTATTTCTATACCACAAACAAACCTAAGTCTGTGGTACAATAGACAGCTTTTAATACCAGATAGGTACACATAACTGCCCACCCAAAGACCACAGAACGAAGAACTAAATCCTCACTTATATTCCGCAGTCGGCATATTATGCGCATAAGCACAAAATCAGCTTACCTCACCTGTGACCTACGCAAGCCGCTCAGCGCCGCCTATACAGCAGATTACGGAAAATTTTCACTGCATCCAGAATGGGTATATTTTTGTGGTTGTAAATACATGACTTTTGTTTACGTCTCGCCATGTTTCCTTTGTAAACTGTGACGGTTAAGTACCTACTAACTGCTTTCAAAGATGTAGGTACTGTAGGTAAAGGCAGACATTTTGTTGGCGACTGCTTTCTGTTTTCAATTGAGTTCACATTTTATGAATACACATACAAAAATGTAACACATCATACAAGAAAGAAAATGAGACAAGTATTATTAATCCACTTTACCTATTGCAATCCCCTGTTAAACATCGTTCAGTTGTAAATAATGTAATAATGATTTTCCTTGTTTTTAGTAACATGTATTTTTTTACCTATTATATTAATATGTAATGACACAAATTCATTTAGCGTATTTTCAGCAGTCCAAGCTTTTAGTTTCCTTTTCATATTGTATCCCTATACATCCTACACACACTATACCTACTGTGTAATATCGTATCCACATCGAATTGGTTACTCAAGAATTTACCAGACCCATCTTAAAAACACGTAGAACTTAGATCACATACTTACCATAATTACATTATAACGCAACCTGAGTGTTAGGGTGTTAGGGCACAGTGTCTAAGTTTCAGCGAGCGGCAATTTTCATCAAAACTTCAGGATTTCTCAAATTTAGATCGAGTTCACAAAGTTCTAACTTAAATGGATATTAGATTCCATCCAAATGTAATGAGGTAAAAAATTCTACTGGAATAATCATCATCATCTTCGTAACCATGGTTAGACGGAATGCAGCAGAAATCCCACCACCACCACAGGGCCACTTTTAATAGGTTTTACCTTTACTAAACACGAGGATTTCTACAAGACATCAAGTTTAAATGGTTATTTGAAAATACTGAATACTGATCGAACATTTGTTTTGTAATTTGAAAGGAGAACTCTGTGCTTGTGTGTTTTGGGTACCTCATACATATGCAATTATTACTAAAAATACACACAATAACCTTCTTTTTAAGGTTTCGTACCCAAAGGGTGCCAACGGAACCCTATTACTAAGCCTCCATTGCCCGTTTGTCTGTCTGTCAGACTCGGGCTGTATCTCATGAATTCATGATCCGTAACAGGAAGACTGTTGAAATTTTCACAGTGTATTTCTATTGTCGCTTGAACAACAAATAATAAAAATAAAATAAAGTTAAAAATAAAGGGGGTCCCTATAGTGTTAAATATTGTACTGAGGTACGGAACCCTTCGTGTGCGAGTCTGACTCGCATTTGGTTGCTTTTTTTTTAAATTCATCACTAGAATTAATTGCCAATTAAAACAACAATGACAACTATTCACTAATACACTTTGACAAAAAAGGCCACACGATTGCAAAATTAAAAGTATGTCATTACAAGTGCTTAGTCCTCGCATAATGTTTTTCGATAACTTTAATAAATCGAATTAGTCAGGGTTTAAACGAGTGGAGATAGGTAATATATAGCTAAGTCGGTACAGGCGAAGTTTTAAAGTAATCTGTGATAGTGAATACACGTTGGTAAGTAGTTTTTTGCTGATAGTGTTATTGGCTTCTTAAATAACAGTGTTTTCATATTGACTTTAACGTCTTTGATAGTGGTTTATTATTTTTCTTTAATATGGTTGGACTAGAAGCTGACCCCAACAAAGTTGAGGCAGACAGGAAGGCAGACATTTTGGGGTTTCTTTGGTCTTTTACAAGTAAATGTGTTCACCGATGCATTTGACATGTGACAATGGTATATTTTACTTTATATAATAAGAATTTTATTTAGCTAAGTTTACATTCGAGTGGATTTAATTCCTAGACCTCACACTAAGATTCCCTGTGTTGTGAAACCCAGGCTCCTTCGTTCGTTAACAATTTTATGTAATAAGGTACATTAATATACCTTAAAATAGGCAAAAAAAGAGTAAGGCAAAGGTAAATAGGCATTGTTAAAGAGTGGTTATTGCGGTAAAGCCCACATGCACCTATGCTTAGGTAAACTTAAACAAATAAATATGATAACAACAATAAATATAGGCAATCATCGACGTTTCAATAATAAACTGAACAACTGTGTACAAAAAATGTGTACGTACGACGACACATCGAGCTATATATTTCCAGTATAAGTTGACTTCTCACTGTACGAAAAGCCATACATACAATTCGAGGTCAGCTAAAACTGGAATTGTATAGCTTGATATATCGTCGTGCGTACCAAGGCGACGTTGGAGTAAATGATGCTCAGTTGCAGGCTTTACACAATTAAACACGAACTAAAATTCACACTCAGTCTGTATTTGGGTAGAGCAACGTCCTTATCACTAGTTCACAATATAATGCCCGTTAAAACTGATTTGCCGTCCTTTTTGTACACTTAACCGCCATATTCAAAACAACTGTCAGTTAAATACTCAATAAGTTATGAATACTAAATTATTGTTATAAAAATCAAATAAATGACTTATTAAGGGAAAATAAATACAAAGAATATTATTTAGATATTAATGAGAATATTTGAAAGTAATTAAGGAATAATTGAGCAACTACTACGTCATAACCGTCGATTATCTATTTGGTACTTGTTAACATAAAATAAACCCACACAAACTTTCTTCCCAGAAAACGTTGACAAGAACTAAACAAAATTAGGTTCATACTAATATATTTGAGAGACACCATAACACCTTGATATAGCGCAGTACTCCTTTTTTTTTTTTTTTTTTTTTTTTTTTTAAGGATGGGAAATCATCCAATGACCCCTCCCGCTCTGGGTGGAGCGGAAGGGAGTGTCAGACTCTTACTGACTAAAACCCATCCGTGTTCCTTCCTTAGCCCTTTATGTTCCGGGGCAGCGGTAACCCTTTCGGACAATCCCGCTGCCCCGGCAGGCTTCGGCCCTAACGGGCCCCTCTATGTCTGCTGACATCTCTTTGAGGCGCGCGTGGAACACATACGCGCCGTCCGGCACGGGCCTGGTCCTGATCGGACGGCGAGCTACCCATTACTCGCCGTCCGCAGGCCCGCGCCTACGGTGGCCGGGAGTCGTCACGCGGCTCCCGACGCCCGGAGCGTCTACCGCGGCGGCTGGGACGGGCGGCCCTCTCGGCTCTCTCCCTCTCCCATCCCGCCACCTCCTTCGCTAGCATGACTGCTTCGCAGAAGGAGGTGACTGCCTCCCACTCCCTCTCGCCCCGGACCATGGCTTGGACCAGGGCCGGGCGGGAGAGGTCGCCGCCGCTGCCGATCGCCTCTACGAGGACACGGCGGTGCTCTGCCCAAGCGGGACAGACCTCCACCGTGTGCACCACCGTGTCCTCTGGGCGATCCTCGCAGTGGTGACACCCGGGCGTTTCCTCCCGCCTGATTATGTGCAGGAACCTCCCGAAACATCCGTGTCCGGTGAGGACCTGCGTCAGGCGGTAGGTGAGGGCGCCGTGACGCCTCTCTAGCCACTCCTCAAAGAGGGGCCTTACCGCCGCTATCGCGGCGTGCCCTGCGCTGGGTTGCGACAGTCGCGCTTTCCATGCCGCCATGAGATCGCGCCGGAGGTCCGTCCGCTCCGCAGCAATTTGCCGCGGAAGCGGGTTTTCCCCCCGGCGTAGTGCCTCCGCGCGCCACTCAAAGAGGCAGCGCAGTACTCCTCATAATTTGTTCCTCGCACCTTCTTCCATAACTTACCAAGCATTACGTTCAACAGAAGTTTAATTTTTTTCTCAGAGTATGTTCACCCTTAACTGAATGTAAATCGTACTGGCTGCATGCGAATTGTTCGTTTATTAAAATCAGCAAGACATTACAGTTTTGAGCAAAAAGTTACGATGCAACAGCGTCAGCGATAAGAATTTGTATTAATTTCGAGAATGTTTTGGGCGAATTGCTGTGAAACTCTTAAAGCTTTTAAGTTATTTTGAAGAATTAGTCTTATTTCATATTTATTTTCTATATAAAGGTCTGAAAAGGTTTGTGCTATTCAAAAAGTGAAGTTAAATTCCGGGAAATATAATCCTTGTAGCATAATCATCCTATACTATTCCCACTGTTGGGACACAGGCCTCCTGTCTTCGAGAGAGAGTGGGATAATAATCTACCAAGCGGGCCCAGTGCGGGTTGGTATGTGTCATAAATGTTCTAGGACAAACCGGTTTCCTCACGATGTTTTCCTACACCGTTTTAAGAGCAGTGGTGATGAAATTATTAACATTAAGTTAAGCGCCTGCCTGAGTTCGCACCCACGACCTACAACTCGTAAGTTGGAGCCGTTACCACTGGGCCCACACAGCTCTACATAAATAATATAATCTTTGTATATTATGTACTAGCTACGCCCCGTGGTTTCACCCGCGTAAATGTCGATCCCGTGGAAATATCGGGATAAAAGTAGCCTATATGTTAATCCAAGGTGTCAGCTACCTCCATACAAAGTTTTATCACAATTGGTCCAGCCGTTTGAACATGAAGAAGTAACAAACATATAAACACACACACACTCACAAACTTTCGCCTTTATAATATTAGTGTGATTTACGTCGTTGTCGCGATGGCACCTGTAAGCTAATTGAACTTACAAATGCCATCGCGTATTTATGATTCCCAAAACTGTAGTTTTCACAAATTACATAATTTAAAAACATTCAGTTATGAAGCAATTAAAGCTCACGTTCCATGTTACTCGTACGTATTCAAAATGAAAACTACATTTAATATTCAGGACATAAGTTGGCAAATTATTTTATAAATTTTCATTTCATTAATTTCCACTGTGCAACAAATGAGTTGAATAAATTAGCAAACGCATAAAATTATTTATTTTCGAAGCCGTCGCGACCGCACTCGAACAACCGGCATAATTCAGCAAAACATTTCTGTAGTTTTATCATTTACATTTTAACTGAAACTGTGTACGTTAGTAAACTATTCTGATTATTTAATTACAATACTTTAGTAATACTTACCAACATAGTCGTGATATAGACAGATGATAACTTGAAAAATCAACACAAAGTTCGTAGCAGTTCCGTAGCGCTACGACTACGTAATTGCTACGAATCTACGGGTCATGGCTACGCGCTACGATATTTCTGAGGATCGTAAATTATCAGTCCTATTCTATTGATTTTAATAGGGCTAATATTTTGTTATGTTTCCCTTTAAAAAGAGTAATATAACTCATTATGTAGACTTTAAAAAAACACGAAGTGTAAATCATCGTCAGCATGATTAATGAGTATAAAAGAGTTAACACTTTTTTATGTGTAAAATAGATGGTTGTGTGTGTGAGTTAAACGTGTTATTTTTTGCCTTTAAGAAGTCACGTTTTCTTCAAATAAGAAGTAGTTACTGCTCCTATTCAAAGTTAATATCAAAACACAAAGTGAAGGACAGAACAAAATTATAATTTTCAGAACTTAATAGGCAAAGTTGCAAATTGTTGTCAGAGCTCAAAAGCGAGCTTATTTGTGAAACAGTTTACACGCTAATTTTCTAAGAATCTAATTTTTACCACCAAAATTAGATGGTTTTATGTTTATGATGATTTGACAAACACTCGTAGGTACGCGGAGCTTCTTCGTGTGAATTTAATTATACATATTTAAAGTTGAACTAAAAACTACTTACTAAATGCTTGGTGTTTTGGGGGAATAAATTCAGATTGCGTTTATTAAAGGATCAAGGAAGTTTTGAATCTGTATAAAGCAGTGCCTTTGAACATTGCAAGAATAGCGCTAAATTATTACAGTAAAATACTGAAGTAATCCTTCTTTTTTTAACTTTGTCAAAGTATATACCTCAGCCCCTATATATATTTAGCGGTCTGGTATAACTGAAATATTTGTTTAGTTCGAACTTCGAAACAAAATTTCTAATATTTAAAACAATAGGTAGATACAGCTACTGTATGTAGTTTTATTTAGCAAGATATTACGATACCGCACCGCGATCCTAGCTTTAATATTAAAAATTTAATAAGCGAAGTAAATTCAAATTTACCTGTGAACGAAATTCTAATATAAACCGTTAGACTGAACAATACGTAACTTTATTACTTATGTATCATTTTGTAATGCATACACAATTTGAAAGGTTAGTTCTAAAACAAAATTATAATATTTTAAAGTGCCTGTGAAAAATTAAACAACTTCAATAAACACTAGTTATTAAAATAATCGGCTTTAGGGGTATGTGTTGTATTAAAAGCCGGTGCATATTTTTCAATTATATATATTATTATGCAGTTAATTAGGCATTATCTTCATGTAAGTAGCAGGGACATCGAAACGACAAACTGAAACCATTAATTCAGTACATGATTCTAGCGTAGAAATTGTTTGCTGTTTCATAGAGAAGCTCAATACCTACGCTGTCAAAATGTATGGAACAGCAATTTTATTTTTATAACCGGCGAAGATTTCAGCACAAAGGTTCAGAATCATATACTGAATCCATGATAACAGAGGGGCAATTCTCGTAATTTTAAGAACGTTCACAGTCTGATCTCAGTGTCAATCTGTCAAAAATACCTCTAATTTCCCTACATTTTGACAAGTTTTTGAAATTTGTTTGTCGCTGAGATGAGACTGCGACTAGATTTTGAACGTTAAAATTACGAGAATTGGCCTTCAGGTTACGCGTCGATATTCACCCTGTATAATCCTACTAATCCATACTAATATTATAAATTCGAAAGTAACTCTGTCTGTCTGTCTGTCTGTATGTTACCTTTTCACGCCTAAACCACTGAACGGATTTCGATAAAATTTGGCAGACAGATAGATTGCATTCCGGGGAAGGACATAGGATAGTTTTCGACATACCTCGCGGGCGAAGCCGCGGGCGGAAGCTAGTAATATTATAAATGTGAAAGTTTGTGAAGATGTTGGATGTTTGTTACTCAATCACGCATAAACTACTGAACGGATTTGGTTGAAATTTTATACACAGATAGTTTATGACCAGGATTAACACATATGATACTTTTATCTTGTTATTCCCACGGGATCGAAACTAACGCGGGTGAAGCCGCGGGCCGCTGCTAGTAATAGATATTATCTTCAAATGAGTAAGAATAAAAGAAGAATATTATCAAACTATCAACATCACATACTCGTATAATTAATTTATCTTTCGCTACCTGATAACGAAACTAAAACAAGTGTTGAACCACAAAACCAATTTTCCGACGAATAAAGAAACAAAATGAGTGGTAACGTAAATCGTACCTATAAAATAAAAATAATATGTCTCGCAGAATCAACCTGCATCATGCATTCACAATTGGATTCGAAAGAGAATGAATATCGTTGGGAAAAAATTAAATTATAATTTCATGAGAGCGGTCTTACTTTTAATCTGACTGCCTTCTGAGGGCGAACTTTGTCGATATCCATATGAATTTCCATTATCTTAAATCCGAGGGAAGCGTTTCATTTCAAGAAAAAATTACTTCTTTCCACGTTTTATTTCTTTTGCAAACATTCGCAGGAATGAATGTGCTTTACGTTACGTAGGTAGGTACAGCCACGAACATACCTAAATACTTAGACTTACGCAAGATTCAAAAGCGATTTTTTGCTAAAGTATTAATATATATTTTATGGTCTAACGAATATAGTATTATCGAAACCATGAAGTAGGTCTTTTCTCAAAGTTTTCATATGCTCATTTTTTTATCCTTTATTAATAAGAACCAGGTTCTTAATAATTAATTACATACTAGCCTAAAAGATTAATAAGCAATTTAAATCTAACTTAATTTATTACGTGATAATTATTTTAAACTTGGATTAATGTTGATTGTACTTTACATAAGTCTGTTCCACTTTCTTAGAGTTTGATATGATGATATAAGCACATTGTTCATGTGTTATGTCGTCGCTCGCATGACTAAAAGTCCTATCTCATTTTTTAGCTGATTTGAGTTAGGACAACTACATTTTTCTATTCGTGATTCTTTACATTTTTCACTAACCGTCGTACCTCTATGTTATTTGGATCTCAAAATATAACCATTTTGAAAGGCAACAAAATAAAAGATTAACGAATAGAACAAATAAATGTAGTTGTCCCAACTCAAATCAGCTAAAAAAATAGATAGGACTTTTAGTCATACGAGCGACTATAATTATGTGTGTCATATTGTCACTATTATTTCTGTACTTTTTTACAGTACACTAACTTAAAAAAATTGTTCCAATGTTTTGTTTGGTCTAACAGCTGAATTGGTCGATGTTCACATATCGGTGGAGTCGGTGTTCATGGGCCTCAGCAAATATTTGGATTATGTTGGTGACGGGTTAAATTTTTAGGTCACGATGGAGATCGTCATTCCTTATATACCAGGGCGCATTAAAAATACTCCTAAGTACCTTATTCTGGATTTATGCTCATGACTGTACTTTAAGTTTCTAAAAAAACTATCGGAGTAAAATGTTCTTTATTCAAGAATAGAACTTAAACTAAAGTATATTCAAACTAATGTTTCAAAGTGATGTTAATTCAAGTTAAAAAAATATCAACTTTATTTTAATGGTTATTAAGTTTATTTCAGAGTGACTAGCACTATTGAAAAAGTTATAAATTTTTTTTAAGCTGTAGCGTAAACTGAACTTTACTGTGTAGGAATTAAGTTATTTTCCCATAAACTCATATTTGTTTACCTTTTTGGCAAATAAATCGCGAATGCAGATTATATGAGCTGGGAGTGGAACATTTTTTATAAACAAAACTGTCTCATTGGTCTAGTGGTCGCAAGCGCTACTGCTGAGCATGAGGTCGTGGATTCGATTTCCAGGTCGGGGAAAGTGTTATAGAGTTTTTATATCTGGAATTTCTCAGTAGCAGCCCGGAGTCTGGATTTGTGCCCGGTTGACAGTAATAGGCCCCTATTACAATCAACCCAGTCTATTGCAGTCCACTGCCGGACATGGACCTCTCCCATTCTGCGCAACAATATCCAGTCCTCCGCCTTAAGGATCCAGTCTGTCCCAGCCACCTTATTACCAGACTCCCTATTACATGAGACTTAAAAACATAACTGGAGAAATTTGAGTGTGTTATAGGTACACATCTGATCAAACCCTTCAGGGAAACAAGGCGTGTAGTTCTCTTAATGAGTTAAACTGCGTACGTAGGTAAGTTTCGAAAAAGTATCGGAGAAAAGAACTTAAACTATATGAGCTGGGAGTAGAACATTTTTTATAACAAAAATTCGAAGTATTTTACGGTTATGAGTCTCGTCGACGCCCGATGGTTCTAGGGTTATAACGTTTTAACGCTAGCTCTACGATATCAACCGTTAAATGTTGACGTCTGATATTTTATTTTTATGTTTATCCAATGTAGTATTGAAAATTCATAAAACTGTACCTACTTTTGGTAACATGTTTAAAGAACTTATTGCATTCATTTTGTTTTTTGTAGCATGTTGGGCGGTGTGAAAAGAAAATTGGCGAGGAAATTATTGATGGAATTATTGAGCGTCTACGTACGTCGCCTTGACAGATACCGACGAAATAATCATAACAATAATAATAATAAGCTATAAGTATTTGGGTATGTCCGAAGCGTTAGGCATCAACGATACTGACATGAAGCAATCGTTGAAGGAGCGCTTCTTTTGTCGCCTGAAGAAGGTATTAAGTAGTCTTCTTTCGGGCGGAAATAAGGTGCGCGCCTTCAACGGTTGGGTCATGCCGGTTTTGATGTACTCTTTCGGCATACTCAAATGGACTCAGACCGAACTTGACGCCCTGGATAGAAGGGTCCGTACACTGTTGACCGCAAACCGGATGCATCACCCACGATCATCGGTGATGAGACTGTATATCCCGCGGAAGTGCGGGGGTCGAGGCTTTTTAAATGCAAAGACACTCCACAACCGCGAGGTGTGCAGTCTCAGGGAATATTTTTTTAAAGCTGAAGTGGGTATGCACCGTGATGTGGTTGCAGTGGATAAGGGGCTCACCCCGCTCTCCATGGCTAAAGAGAACTGGCGCAAACCTGTAGTACTTACTACCGATGACCGCCAGAAGATATGGCAAAGCAAGGAGCTTCACGGGCGCTTCTATCGGGCTCTTCATGAGCCCGGTGTAGATTTCTAAGCGTCCGTATCCTGGCTACGTTTCGGTGACCTATTTGGGGAAACTGAAGGTTTCGTCTGTGCAATTATGGACGAAGTTATCTTGACGAATAACTATCGGAGACATATTATGAAGGACGGGACGGTTGACGTGTGTCGGGCATGCCACCGTCCGGGTGAGTCTATCAGACATATTATCTCTGGTTGTTCTCGTCTGGCTAACGGCGAGTACTTGCACAGGCATAACCAAGTAGCCAGGATTATTCACCAGCAACTTGCTTTGAAATATAAACTTGTGGATTCTGAGGTACCGTATTACAAGTATGTGCCCGACCCAGTTCTTGAAAATGACCATGCCACGTTGTACTGGGATCGGTCTATCATTACTGACAGGACTATTGTCGCCAATAAGCCTGATATTGTGGTGATAGATCGATTAGTGCGCCGTACAATGATTGTCGATGTTACCATTCCACATGACGGGAACCTCGTGAAAGCTGAGAAAGAGAAACAAATTAAATATCTTGACTTAGCACACGAGGTTGTTGACATGTGGAATGTGAGCTCGGCTGTCATTGTCCCGATTGTCGTATCGGCCAATGGCCTGATGGCCGAAAGCCTCGATCAACATCTATCGAGGCTCTCGTTAGGCGGTTGGATCAAGGGCCTGATTCAGAAGGCAGTACTCCTCGATACGGCTCGCATAGTGAGGAGGTTCCTGTCTCTGGAGACCTAACCACCGGTAGCTTGGACCCTGCTCCCGACACCGGCGGATCCCTATTTTTTTTATATTTTTAAATGTTTTTTTAAACATATTTTTATATTTTAAGAAATATTTAAAAATGTAAAAAAAATTGATGTATAAATAAATAAAAGAATAATAATAAAGAAGAAAAAGAACTAGCAGGGGATCGAGGAGAGAGGGGGTGGAGGGGGGGCTCAGGGGATCAGGGGGCCTAAAAAGGCCACTTTGGCAGAATCATAAAACAATTCATATCACGCAATTTCATCTGTATGACAGTTTTGGATGGAGATTCGTAAAATGCTATAGGTATAGCTCTGCCTAACCCTTTAGGGATAAATAGGTGTGAAACTGTCAAACAGATGAATTGCGCTACATTAATTGTTCTATGTTTCTGCCAAAGTGGCCTTTTTTGGTCCCCAGACCGGAATAAATCTCATATCAAGTTTATGGCAACTTCAAACTGGAATAACTTTAATTCCTGACTTCCTATAATAGTATGACTGAAGACAAAACTATACAGAAATTTAAACTCTGTATTTTTTTAAAAATCGACGGACGCAAAAACATTGTCAACTAAAATTTGTTTGGGTATTCGCCAATGTTCCTTGAAACGCTTTTGAAAATTTTGATACTTGCATTTAGCAGAAAATACCATACATAATACCATAGATAATACTACTGAAATACTTACGTAATTTTGGCCACTCAATCACATTTAAATGATACCCAAAAAATGAATATGAAACGCCACGTGAAAGCTTTATTGCAACTAGTATAGGTACTATTCTATTCTACTTGATAAAGAAAAGCAAATTATTTCGCAAAAATTATGATAGCGATAGATAAAATATGATACTATGGAATAGAATATGATGAAACTATCATATCCTAAGTTATCTGAAACTTTTCAGGAGAGAGTAATGATTTACCATCTCCTGAAAAGTTCCGGTTAACATATATGACAGATACATACAAAATCTTGACTTTATCTTGTAGGAAGTGCCAACATAGAACAGGTTATTAAAACAGAGCACTTGCATACATTCAACATAGAATTTGACGGAACAGACACCCTCAGTTGCGGTTCGGTAAATGCTTCCGCTTACAATTGCTCATTGTCTGTCTTTATGTCCCACTGAGCTGCCGAATGTACCAGGACTGAAAGAGACGCACTCATGTGCATGAAACGCCGTCTCCCTCGTTTCATACACGACCAATAAGCAGCCACTACAGTAGTCAATACCAATTATACATATTTAATTTGTAGGAATTATTTACGCCGGTTTCAGTATTAAATACAAGGTAGAAACATCACGAATTTAGTATTCTGTAATGGAATTCGTGTTAAGTTAATGATACCTGGTTTTATTTATGTAATATATTTCGACAAGAGGACTTTGTTTTATTGATGCAAGAAATTGTTTAAAATTACATAGAATCGCTTCAAGGGCAAATATATTTATGAAATGCCGTCTTCACAAAGTAATGATGTCGTAAATCATGAAGTCGCCCTTAACATAAGCACTTAATTTTAACTCAAGGGCATGTGAAATAACTATAATTATCGTAGATGAAAACTCGTGGGTAATAATGACGTCAATGTGATTGATGTCACTACTTCTGATCGTGGAAATTACATGTTATTTAATCAACCATAATTACTTTATACATATTATATATATTTTATAAATTATAAATATATTATAGGTAGTTTTATTTTTACTAACGTGCCATGATCTCACTGAAATGATTGGTATCATGAAGCCTATAATTTTGGCTAAGATTTATTGTGATAATAAATTGAAATAAATAAATAACCCTAGAAATCTGGACAAGCACTATGAATTTTTCCAAGCAGAAGTATTCTAAAGTGATTTAATTTTATTTCAAAATATTTACTTTTATGTTAGTTCCATGTGACACCACAGTGACTCAGGGACTTGCATGGAATGAAAAGATTAGAAGACGAAATACATAATTTTTTCGTTACTTCTGTGGTCAATTCTCTTGCTTTCTGATGTCAGTTCTCGTTGTACATTGGTCAATCGTCGTTTGGCCCTGCACTTTTTAATACATAGTTACAGGCCAATGGTTCTTATTTCTTGTTTAAACATAATCAACGTTAAGCTAGAATACTGGTTTACCTGTAGTGTGACAAACGTAACAACCAGAGAACAATGGTGGTAATAATTGTGCGCACATTTTCCACTGCGCTGGAACCAAATCACCACAAACTGCTGCAACTTGCTTAATTGTTATTGCAGTCTTGGATATTTGTGTGTTCTCACTACATATACGACATTTTATACGGATATGTCCCTTCCTGTTCCTTGTAATGGTCAATTTCAGATACGGGTGGGCCATTCTTAATAGTGATACGATGTGATTTTGTTACAGTTGAGAGCATCGCAAGGGTATGTTTATAGTGTTGTGTTTATGTCTTGACCATTTCCTAATACACAATAAAGGCGTGATCCCTGAAAGTATTTAAGTCCCATGTAATAGGGGGCGAGCCTATTGCCAAAAACCCGACACAAATCCGTACTCCGGGCTGTTACTGTAAAATGTCTACATTTATATCTGCAATTTTTATAGTGTAGATATTATTATAAAGAATATTCTTCGTGAACTCACATCCATCTATAAAATGATATTTAATTAATATAATTTCTTTAGGAGAAAATATTTTATGAATAGCATGGGTACCTACTTAATTCAATAGGTACCTACTTCATTTCTGTTATTATTTATGATATGCGCAATTAAAGTTATAGCATAATTAAAACTCGTAATAGGTTCTTAACTAATACCTGCCGTAAATTATTTGCATCAAGAGCTAATATACATCAAGAGCTAATATATAATACTTTAACAAAATTCTGTTTTAAATAATTATGTTTCACATTACTTTTGTTTATGGAACTACTTAAATCAGTAACGTAAATAAGCTCATATGTTGTGAATACCTGTAGCTGTGTTAATAATCTACTTTAGTGAAATGTATTCTAAGTTGAATTTTGAGTGACTTTTTGTAATGAAAAGGTCACAATAATTTTGGTTGTAATGAAATTTGAACTTTGTATTACATTCAGTTTGTTGTTCCATAATATGAAAATTCTTAATTCAAATAATAAATGTGTTATATTTTTCGTTTTTAATAAAATATGTGTGTTGATTGATTTCTCATATCGTTAGACAGCGTCTAAATCTAGATGCTCATATTAAACAGGTCTTATTTTAATTTATTAACTAGTGACTCACCCCTGCTTCACACGGTGTTTACGACTTGACAAAATATCGAGATTAGTTAGATCATGCGAGTACAACGCGATGATACAGACTGACACGAAAAGCAACTTCAATTTATAGTACGTAATATGTAAAGATACACAGCTCAAATTTATTCGTTTTGATCACCACACATAAAACAAATATCTTTATGGTAGAAATAATATCTGTTTGTGCAATATGATATGACATTCAGACCTGTTAGCGCGCCTACAATAATGCGGCGAAGTGGAACGTAAAAATCTGCTTTAAATATTTGTTAAAACTAGCACTTATTTCAAACATATTTAGGCTTAAATCTACGCCATAAAACAGTGGCTAGTTAACCCCAAACTGCAAATTAAACAACCCAATTACAACGCCTAATTCTATCCGGCGACATAAAAAGATACGCACGGTGGCATAATTGAAATCGTAAACTATTCTAAGTGCAAATAGTTCTACATACACGGGGTTGCCAGCCGTGAAACCGCCGTAGTACGGCAATACGGTACTGAACCGGCCTAATTAGCGACAACGTAGTTTCAAACAACTCCATCTAAATAGTTAGGGACGAATTGCAGTTAGTACCTGTTAACAAACCGCACTGACGCGTCAATTTTTAATTACCAGCCTACGTAAATGGGTGTAACTGCTTTTATTTTCATCATTGGAAGTTTTTTGGGATAATGAAGATTTACAGAAGGTAAAAAATACATGGGTAAGATTCACAACTGTCTACTATATATTTTTTGTTTTCATCTTTTAGCATACATCAATGTAGGTACAATTTGTATTACTTGGGTATATTGAAGGTGCCTATCGTGACATATTTTAGCAAAAAAATTTCATGTTAAAAACATTAAGAACATAAGTAATGGAAAAATAATCAAACCACTAGGAAAGACACTTCGTTACACTCAATTTTATTATGACAACCTTTTTCAAAGCCACCAAAAAGTTTTGCTATAAATTACTCTATGGTAGAGCAGCCAGACTAATTAGAATGCAAGTCACCGTAGTGAATGCTGGCCCATCGCTATAATTCTCGCTTAATGATGGGTGGCACTTCCAATCGCCGTTTAGAGCATTAAACACCCAGGATTTATTGATATTGAGCTATTGAGCACATTTCCTAACGGTACATTCACATTGTATTGAAATGTTGGAGTTCAACGGACCTCAACAGTAATGGAATTCATAATAAAAGTGAAAGATAGCCTGCTATGTATGTGTGTGTGTTTTCGGGGCTAAATCGCTGGCCCATTTTAATGGATATGGAGACAGCTTGAACCCTAAGAAATTACTTAAGCATACTTATTAAAATCAACCCACGGAGCACGGGATGGGCGCGCCAGCAGCGGCCGCCGAGACCTCTCCGTGTCTTGTGGGCGAAATAAAGGCCAAATCATTGAAGCCATAAATAAATAAATAATGTTTATTTATCCAAAGTAATACATAGTCACAGGTTGAGCACAGTGGTAGATATACTAAAATATATAATTGTTTGTACATAAGTTAAAGGCCACAAAATTGTACATAAATGAAAATATAAACCCTGCCTGAACCTTAAGAGACAGTTTTTATAATAATAATATGTATTTCAAAATAAAAAATAATAGCGTGCTATGTAGATGTGTGAATTAAAACTTAATCAAACTGGAGCCGGTAATTGTTGATTGCAATTTATTTTATGCATGATCGTTACAGAATTGTGGAAGGCAATCTAAAATACAATTTCACTTCAGCAAAGTCACTTAAGTTCAAAGAAAATAATACAATTATTTACACACTATTCGCTTCTGACATGCGATGATTGGTGGTGGCGTGGTCACGCGAAAGCGTCGGCATGGTTAGTGCAGTGTAGGCACATTTTATGAATTCGATACAAATTAAAAATTCTTTAGCCAAGGATTTACAAAGGTTGTACAGTCGCCGGGCACGTAACTTGGCAAGAGTCATTTTCGTTCCTCTCCTTTCTCTGACTCTGTTCTAAATAGACATTTTTAAAAATAAATTATGTCAATAATCATAGAATAATGATAAGCAATAAAAGTGATATTTTTTTTTTGCACTAATTGTACTTTAGCGAATTTACTCCTAAACCTTGCCAAGTTATATGCAAATGTATCTTGATTGTATGGAAAAGTACACAAAAGGCTAATTAAATAGATACCACTATCTTTTCTTTGGGGTTTATGGTAAAAATTTAGGTAACTAGAAGTTTCTTTGAGCGACATAGATATGGTTTCGTACTTTTTTTTAGCTGAAATAATAAAAAAACATAATGAAATCTAACTAGGCTCTTGCAAGAGTACATAACTTGAGCCTAGATAGCAAATTACTTGAAGCGTTCAAATGTAAAACTATGAAATTCACACATTATTTACTGAAACCAATACCTTCCTTCTAATACGCCTTGTAAGTACAATGCCCACTCAAGGCTCACATGTTTACATAGAATTAAGACGATTCGTCTTGTCTACATAGTTTCCACCGACTTGTGGGTGATTTTCCCCACGGTTGATTATTGTCAAAGTTAGTTCAGACTTCGAGTTAGCTCAGTTTACATTGCGCATGTCGAATACTAAAATGCGTTCGTTGGAAACTTCGCAAATTAAGGAATCGTTCTGAAAAAAGTAGTGCAACTCGTATTTTGAAGTCCCATTGAGTTCAACGTTGGAATGAATAAGAAATGGGGTAGGTACCTAATTAAAATGATATGTCTCGCTGGTTGTCATCGATATTTTTTGTTTTTTTTTTTTTTGATTTTCACATACTTACACAACATAATAAATTAAATTTCAGTATATCATGCAGCTATTAGAAGGGTATGTGGGGAAGGACAATAACCCTTCTTATGTGGACTTTCAAGACGTGCTCGAAATGATAAAAAGCTGGAAAATATTTTTTTCTTTTACCCGAAGAGTAACGAGACTACAGAATCGATTGAAATAATTCGAAGTCATTTTATGATGTCTATGCTAACTAATATTATAAATGCGAAAGTATGTTTGTTTTTTACGCTTTCACGTCTTAACGGCTAAACAGATTTCGATGAAATTAGGCACGCGGGTAGACTATGACCTGAATTAGCAAATGGGACTTTTTATCCCGGTAGTTCATACCAGTGGGATAATTCGAACTCCACGCGGGCGAAGCCTCGGGCATGAGCTAGTTTATTATATTTTGCATTAGGTACCTTAATCTTTAGTTTAACTAGTTCACATTTATTTAAGTTAAATTAATGTTTGCCTGTCTTTAAGTTATGCTCATCTTAATATAGTCTCGTCGCCAACATACATCAATTACTCTAGACAAATAATGTCCATGATTACGAAATTTCCAATTTGTGTTACTGTGAAATCTCATTTCTAATAATATAAATAAAATAAATAATATTAAGTATATGTGGTATCGGCTGCGACGTACGAGTTGTAAGGTCACAAAAGTCAAAGTCAAATCATTTATTTCAAATAGGCTCATTAAAGGCACTTTTGAACTACAAAAATTACAATATATAGTGTATTCAGTAACAGTGTATTCATCATCACCACTGCTCTCAAAACGGTGAAGGTAAACATCGTGAGAAAACCGGCATATTCTAAAACCAAAATTTCGAGGGCATGTGACATCTACCGACCCGCACTGGGTGCGGGTGGGTGACCCGCGTGGTAAATAACAGCCCACTCCCTTATACAGACCTACAGGACAGCGGTGGGAACATTATAGGCGGATTATGTTATGCCTTTGCTATAAATTGCCTAAAACTCTAAAATATAGTTTCAGATATAAATGGGCGTCTAATATTAATCACAAGTATATCCAATATGCATGAGACATAGTTTTGAATTTAAAAAAAAATCCAGCAAACCAATTTTGAAAGTAATTTCATCTAACCGCGAAATCCCTTCAGGATTGAAAATGTGAAAAAAATAGTAATTTTTTCTATCTTTATTTTTATATAAATATTTTAAATATCTAATTATGTTTTCAATTTATAAAAACTTTGCAAGACCAGATGGCTCAAGTTTTCACAATTTATAAAAACTTGACAAAAGTAGATTGCACAAGTTTTCGTGTTTACAACAATGGATCGTTAGCTGTATGACCATTTTTACACACCCTTGACAGTTTTCTATCGTTAAAGAGCATCTTATGACGTCAGAGTCATTAAAATAGCTTTAAAGCTAAGTACTTCAACACAAGGCCCAACATTCAGGCTACAACTGTCTAAACTTGGAATATCGGTGTTCCAGTAATTGCTGAGGTCAGATGGCAGTTGCTCTGTCCAAAATTTAATATTCAGCTGAATTTGGTTACACAGGAAGCTGGCAGAAACATAATTGGTAAGAGGTTAGGTATTCATGAATGTAACACGCCGTCTGCTAATAAAGTAGGGTAACTCAGGGTAAATAAAAAAAAACTTTTACACGTCGTGTACATGCGTACACTCACGGGTTCTTCCCATGAGGGTAGGCAGTAACTACACAACGCTACCTGCTACACCATAGGAAAAGCAAAATTCCCGAATGTGTTCATAATTGCACTGCAGCTTCGTGACGTAGGCACTTGCAACCAGACAGAGCTGCACCGGAAATAATTCTGATTGAACGTAGGTATCATTCGCTCTGGACTCGTTCAAATATACGCTTTTAGCTCCGGCCTAAAATACTCCAGTTCCGCTTCTATTTGTTACTATTTGTTAATGGTACTTTAATCAACATACAACCTGATGATTACCTGTAAATTGCAGAAAACGTAAGTGCGCGGGCTACCGTAGCGCATCCGCCTTAATCTCTGTAAATAAAAATGAAATGCTGTTCGCTGGTAAGCGAATCACTTGAGAACGTCTGGACGGATTTGGCTGTTTTTTGTTTTAAGTTGAAAGTTACCTGGATTTTTTTCATTTCGGTAATCTCTGAACGTCTTATTTTATGTGGGATATTTAAATGAATTATTGAAATTTGGACAGGACTATAGTCTGTCGGGTCAGCTAGTAGAAAATAGAAATCGAAAATTGACAATAGCAGGTATAAAGGTTAAATACAAATAGCGATTTCATAAGTAACTTAAAACTGTTTGAGTAGGCAGCCAAAACGGCCCTAGGGAGTCTCAAAAGTTTATCTTAAAGTAAGGATATTAAGCATTTCGCTTACATTAGGCTATTTCAGGACTACCTACGTACGAGTATATATAAAGTGAAACTTTATGGTCATAGTTATTAAGATAAACTTTGTACCTAAATGAACGTACTGTACAGTTTACTTTCAAGAAAAATGTTCGGGGCCACTTGAATCAACCCTATTGACTCAAAAACATGAACTAAATACGAGGGAGCAACAGGATACAATCCCCTATCCCAGTTCTAGACTGTAGGTTAATTATATTAGTCGAGTTTAAGGTTACACTAGTGAGTCATTCTTCCAAACTTGTATGAAGTTTACTCCACTGTTTAACAGTGTACATTTAAAATACATTACAATTAAAAGAAAAGTATGAAATGTCGAAACTTACATATTTTAACGCATCTTTTTGCGCAAATAAATAACTCCCGGAGTTTGAAAATGGCAAAAGTGTTACCGTACAGGGTAATAGTAGTACAGATAATTTATTCAAGGATTCAAATATCTTAATTTTGAATAAATACATCTAGAACATTTTTCATAATATCTATACGCCCAAAAGTCTGGTCATTAAATTTTACGCTCGCGTTCGTTATAAATCATAGTCTAATTAAAAAAATAAATAAATACTAAATTAATAAAACTAAATTCATAAATAAATAAACTAATAGCATACATATTAGCCACCTTTTAATATACCGAAATATCCATAATAATATTATAAATGCGAAAATGTGTCTGTCTGTCTACCACTTCTTCACGCTTAAACCGCTGAACCGATTTAGATAAAATTAGGTATATAGTTTGAGTCCCGGGAAAGGACATAGGATAGTTTTTATGCCGATATTCCCACGGGATCAACACTTATGTGGGTGAAACCGCAGGGTTCTGCTAGTACCTATGTGATAATGTGGAAAATCCTATAACATGATTTGACTGCTACGCATTTTAATTCTCCATCTTCCCCAAACCTGGCAAAGATCAAGTTTTACACCATACGACTGCTGCTGGCACCATCTGCACGATATCACCATAACCTAAAAGAAAACACAAAAAGTTAATCTAAATACATTCCCATTATTTTCCATTACTTAATTACAACTAGTTCGCCGCAGGTTTTGTTAAAACAATAACAGAACATTTTCCATTTTCTCGTTCGGGAAACAATCGTATTGACATCCAATTTCCGTAAATGCAGCATCGAGGACACAATTTAAACAGGCATTAAACTTCATACGATGACAATGAAGTCAGTAAACAAAAGTCTTAGAAATTAATCAAAAGATTTTGCATGCAACTGAACAAAATAGCATGCAAATCCGTCAGTAACTGGAGACAGAAAAAACAGCCTGGCTTCCCGTATTGTAATTGAAACAAAAGTGCTGATGCCCATTAGCCTTACAAGCCAATTCCAACCTTATATTTTCACTCTAAGGTTGGTGATGGTTTGTGGGTCGGTTTAAGGCAATTTGGACGGCTGTTAACGCGGATGTCCGTCGTGCCAGTCTGGATGCGTCGCAGCAAAGTCAATTAACTAAGTGTGAAATATGTAAATGGATGAGGGATTTTTTCTTTCTGTGTTCTGTTACTTTTTGTCAGTTATATTTGTACGTTTTAAAGGTGTTTTTTTTTCACTTTAAACGTAATTTCTTTACGATTGATAAGTTCTTTTTTTTTCTGGAAACTAGGCTGTGGATTTTTTTGGGACTGTCTATAAGGTAAACTAATTTTCGTAAGCGCGATTTGGCGTTAACTCAACCCAATTTTGACTTTGGCTTCGTACAAGTTGCTTAATCAGGTTACAACATCCACAAGCATAACTCAAACAAACATAATTATGAGAAAGCAAGAAATTCAAACACATTACGAACAAAACGGAATAAACAACAAAAACAACATAGGGCTGCCCTAAAAACAAGAAATGCTAATGTCATGTCACGTAAAACAGGAAAACGGAATACTTATGTCTCGGAAACACATTGCATTACAGCACTAACTCCATATCTTTGATTTATTGTTTATATACGTTTATTCTGCTATCATACACGCCGTAAACAAATATCCGACAGCAGCAAGCCTCAAATAAATCTTTAATAAACATAGCAGAATAGGGAAACTGCCATGAAGTTTTACGCGTGATAAATACGGTATTGCGATTCAAGCCAGATACCTACCGCAATGTTATTAAAAATGGAGGAACAGGTATAATATTCAGCTGAAAGCTTATAACCTCATAATATATTTTATTCATTGTGTATTTGAGAGCAGTGGTGGTCCAGTGTTAACGGCCCCGACTTACGAGACGTATGTATGTCGTGGGTTCGAACCCAGGCAGGCGCTTTACCTTGAGTAAATAATTTCATCACTAATGCTCTCAAAACGGTAAAGGAAAACATCGTGAGGAATCCGGCACGTCCTAAAACCAAAAAATTCGAAGACACCAACCCGACGTGACGTGTACCAACCCGCACTGGGCCCGCGAAGTAGATTACAGACCACTCCATCTCGAAGAGAGGAAGCCTGTTTCCCAGCAGTGGGAACATTATAGGCTGATTATGCTACTGTGTATTCATGCTTACCGCCACATTTTTACAATTGTAGCAGCCGTGGTAAAAACAAAACGGGTGACAGAACTGACAAAAGTAATTACAAACCAATATGTTTGGCAACAATATTGGCAAAAGTCCCGGACAGGCTAATTGATGGTTACCTAGCTAAGTATTTACTTTTACATGATGGGCAGTTCAGGTTCAGACCTGAAGGCCAATTCCCGTAATTAAAAACGTTCACTAGCCACAATCTCATCTCAGCGACAATCAATGTCAACAATGTAGGGAAATTAGACGTATTTTTGACAGACTCGAGACTGAGATCAGACTGCGAACGTTCATGTGTGAACTAACATAGTTTTAAGTAAGCACTATTTTTACTAACAAAATGGATCATGTTGTCAAATTAAAATAATAGATTGAGAGTTAAACTCATTAAGACATTGTAAATAAATGAACTAGAGTGGTCATACATGCTTGGGCCTCCCAGTAAACAGTCTCTGCCTTCTAGTGGGACACTAATACTAATTATAATAATACCAGACCACTATATTGTCCTACTGCAAGGAAAGGTCTCTTTTCATACTGAGAAGGCACGAGTATTGATCACCACGCTTGCTCAAGACGGGTTGGCGGTTGCAGACTTACGAGTATATTAAGAGCGTTTACGACGTACGGCATTTCATACAAACTTTCAAGCCCTTGTTTTTCGAAATGAATGAATTGATTTCAATGAAACTTCATAGGCATAAGCAGGATACAAAGATCTAAAAAGTTAGTAAAGATTATTTTCGAAACGTCTTATTTAAAAAAAGATAACTGGAAAACTCTGTTTCTATGGAAAATTTAAAATCTGTCTAATTTTTCTGTAACACTATCTTTCGAATATAGAAATTTTACAAAGGGTGACACAATGGGCGGTCTTATCGCTAAGAGTGATCTTATAAAGACAACCTTTTTATGGATTAAAAAGGGAAAGGAGAGACCAATACTGTAGGTAGTCTGTGGTGTACCATTTACATAATACAATAAATACATACATAAAGGATATTATACTAATCTAAATAAATATATACAGGATGTCCGATAATTAATGGATAACCTCTTAAGGGGTCATTATACTTATCATTATGAACAACTGTTACTATGGAACCAAACCTGAAATCGCGAAAAAAGAATCAGCTGTTTCCAACATTTTGACGAGTTATGCGAACATAAATGTAAGGAACAGTATATTTTTTGCGCGATCCTCCCGCTCTGGGTGGAGCGGAAGGGAGTGTCAGACTCTTACTGACTAAAACCCATCCGTGTTCCTTCCTAAGCCCTTTATATTCCGGGGCAGCGGGATTGTCCGAAAGGGTTACCGCAGGTTTCGGCCCTGACGGGCCCCTACGTTCAATGCTGACATCTCTTTGAGGCGCACGTGGAACACATACGCGCCGTCCGGCACGGGCCTGGTCCTGATCGGACGGCGAGCTACCCATTACTCGCCGTCCGCAGGCCCGCGCCTACGGTGGCCGGGAGTCGTCACGCGGCTCCCAACGCCCGGAGCGTCTACCGCGGCGGCTGGGACGGGCGGCTCTCTCAGCTCTCTCCCTCGCCCATCCCGCCACCTCCTTCGCTAGCATGACAGCTTCGCAGAAGGAGGTGACTGCCTTCCACTCCCTCTCGCCCCGGACCATGGCTTGGACCAGGGCCGGGCGCGAGAGGTCGCCGCCGCTGCCGATCGCCTCTACGAGGACACGGCGGTGCTCTGCCCAAGCGGGACAGACCTCCACCGTGTGCTCCACCGTGTCCTCTGGGCGATCCTCGCAGTGGTGACACCCGGGCGTTTCCTCCCGCCTGATGATGTGCAGGAACCTCCCGAAACATCCGTGTCCGGTGAGGACCTGCGTCAGGCGGTAGGTGAGGGCGCCGTGACGCCTCTCTAGCCACTCCTCAACAATGACCCCTTAAGAGGTTATCATGAATCATGAAACAGGAGCAAAAAAAATACATAATTGAGCAAGCAAAAGGAGAGTTTTTCCATAAAAGCTCACTCATTTCACTCAATCCCCAAAATATTAACTCTCAAACATAATTTTCCCTAAATGTCAAGCTAATCCAGTAAGATTTGTATGTCACTCAAACGGACGGAAACACGTCACAAATTCAGTGACTTTTACAGGTGCTCAAATATCAGACGTCATTTTTATACCAGCAGGTAATGACGAAAGATTAGGGAACCTTTATTATTAAGTTAGTCCGGTCCACAGTCTTTTGGGGTCCCTGTGACGTTCCTACACAGGATTTTATTGAATTAGGATAATTTACTGTTTGTTTGATGTCCCAACGTTTTCTGTTTTCAGCTTTCAGGTTGAATTTTAAGTGGCAAACGAAAACGTACGTTTTATTTTGAACCGAAATGCGGAAGGAATATTTGTTTGAGTGGGTAGGTAGGTTCCGTAATTGCAGGGGACGATAGTATGTCATGTGGATGGAGGTTAAAACGTTAGCTGGGTGGTACCGATAACACCTATAATTATGACGGCCATTTTATGTCGTAATTAATGGTGGTGTTTCTAACAGGAAAAAAAGAGGGCTTATTAGTTGATTCGCACGAATTTACTCGCCCGAAACGTAGTGTAACAAAGTTAAGATAAAAGTATGTTTTATAATATTTAACTGTTATCACTTCTGTGCGCTAGTATCTTTTTTTCTATACTTTATACATATTTCTGGAGTTCTCGACTCGCCCACAAATAAATTAACTTCATGCGAGTCGCCCATAGGAAAATAATATTATTTAAAAGCGACGATTTGCCCGGTTTGGGCGAGTAAATGCATGCGAATCGACTAATAAGCCATAAAGAGTCGCACCTATTAGGTCGTATAAAAATTTCTAGTTTTGTAGTTGGAAAATGGAAGTAAATTAACGTCGATGTTTCTCCAAATGAACGATATGATCTTTGTCTCTATGATAGTTAGATCATTCCTACCTTAGTGATGGTGATGTTTCAATCAACTGGGGATTTTTTTGTCAAAATTGGCAAAGCAATTACGACGTCGACTATACAATAACAAATAGCGGCAAACTACACTTTTCTAGAATAAGTAGGTAACTAGGTAGGTACTAATATTTTTTACTGGGAACATAACTTCTAGTAGGCACCTATCAACAATATTTACCCTGATCAGGGGTTTATACGCTAACACTAAATACGTTTATCGTCAGTTTCTCTATATTAGAAGCACTGATCGTAAATTATTATAGGTACATATTTTTATATTTTAAATGCTCCTTTTTTACTGCTTGTATTTCCTGTTCCTTCTGTTGTCAGTCTCAATCTGTCAAAAATACCTCTTATTTCGCTACATTTAAAAAAGTTTTCGGCATTGATTGTCGCTGAGATGAGATTGCGACTAGATTTTGAAAATTTTTAACTACGGGAATTAGCTTCCTGGGAACCCAAATTAATGACCGATTACTTTTACTATTCATTATTTTGATTTCAATCTAGATAAACTAAACTATGTCTAAACACAAAAGAATATTCCCTTACAGGCGACTTACTTACTAGCGTATTTTTATCAGATAGTGGGTCTTCCTTTGACACATTTATCCCAAATTATAGGGCAATACGGGTCGATGTTATCTCGTAATTGATTAGGGCTTTTAGCTGTATCTTATATTGGGATCTCTTAATGCGCATTGAGAATTAATATTCCTGAAATATTCTTTTAGTTAATGCTCTTGTTTGATATAACGAAGCTGTTGTTTAATTTTAATGAAATTTGTTTTGGTTGACCAAATAAAAGCGCTCACGGAAATGTATTAATTAATTATGGTAATATCGTTTATCCTTGCATAATTTTTATCTTTAATTTGTACTGCTTTTATATGTTTTTTTGTGGTTGTTTTCCGCAGTAACTCGGAATTGTGTCTACTCCTGAAACAAATAACACCTTTATTTAATGAATCAGTTACCAAGCGCCAACCTATTTTTTATTTAAAAGCGTTCCTTATCCGCAACATAAAATAAGGTCAATTACTAATGTGTTTTTTTCCTGCCAAATTCCTCCAAGAAATAGTTCATCATCGTTAACACATTTTAGACAACCACCAAAACATTTAAAAGGGCTAAACCGCTAAAAGCGTAGTTCTACGAAATCATTATTCAGCTGACTGGTTCTACAATAAACTTCCCGTCTATATTGTATTCAGAGGAGGAAATCTATCGAGACAAAAAAATATATAGCTAAGGCAGTCCGACAATAAGTTATGGGCGCTCGCTGAAGCCGATGAGTTAAGGTCGGGTCCGTAAGAATAAAAAATGTTGGATTTGTGTCTTTGTGATGGTAAGTCTCCCTCACACGCTTGATTTGAAACTAATGTTGAATGTTCATTTGAATTGGATTATCGTTACAGAGCTATTGAGGGAGAATGAGCTAGAAAGACTGGAAATGTACCTTTTATTGCTCTACTAGCTTTTGCCTGTGACTTCTTCTGCGATCCAGGATGAAAAGTCTAGCTTATATTCTTACCCAGGTCATAGTCTATCGATGTGCCAAATTTCATCCAAATCCGTTCAGCCGTTTTAGCGTGAAAGCGCAACAAACAAACAATCTCACTTTAGCATTTATAATATTAGTATGCATTATTTATAGTTAGGATTAGGATTAGAATTAAATAACAAAGAGAAAAAACTTGCACGCCCATAAATCCATAACACATATGTTTTGGTGTCGCTAAGCTATAGGCCTCACATTCATGTTGCAGCAACATTAGGTACGTCACCATAACGGCGATGAGCGAAATCATTATGTATCTCTTTTAACTTCATTATAAACACACGTTAAACCTACCATCAGTCCCCGAACGCCTTTGTCATAACCGAACTATCTTAATCGAAGACGAATCTATTGGCTTACGAGAAAAGCCTAAACCTTGATAGACTCTAGCAACAGATAGCGTTTACAAGCCAACCCTATAGACTATCCAGAAAAACGTGTATAGTCTGTTCTAGAAGTATCTGATGAAAATGTAAGCAAATGGATAAAAAAAACGTAAGTGTGGATGCCAAATGTAGTGCCACTTACAAATTAGAAATAGATAAAAAAAAATTGCCAGGTACTAGAGATAAGCAGGTTCACAGGTTAATAAGAAGTTGAGACGACATAAATAGCTTAAAATTCTACCTACAGCTAGGTTACGATATATTATTTGCTAGCCCACAACTAGACAGTCAGTCTGTATTCTAGGGCTAAGGGTACGAATTCTAGAGTGGACCCTTAATAATTGAGTGCGTTGATTTAATTTCTGAACGGTAAAACCAAAAAAATCTAATTTTAAATCACCGTAAAGATGTTTTTCATTTGTTTGACAATTGAGGTTAATTTTACAACCATGAATGTGATGCTGATTCCCTTTAGTGAGTGATTGCGTAAGAATATAACCAGAACAGGGTTTGTTTACACTTTCAACAGATACTTTTGCAACAGACAATAAGTAGGTACGCAAGATATAACAAAACTATACCCACGAACCACACTAAAAGGAACAAACTAAACATGCAAATAGCCGTAAATAAAACCCACCGATATCGAAACAAGATCTTGAAACATGTTGAGCAAGTATTTGCGTCTAGGAGGGCTCTTACAGGGATTTATAAAAGTAGGGTGCTTCCATCGAATCTGGGGATAATGATCACAATCCGAGCCCAAATCCTCGACAATCCGGTCGGTTCGTACTAGTGTTACAAGTTTGGAGGTTGTAACTCTTGTAACTGTATTCACTGTTACTGGTCTAAGTTTAAATGTAATGTAAGCGTGAGAAGAATAATTAGTGACTCTTTCTTTGCATCTTTTTTATTTAAAAATGTTTACAGTTTGAGTCTTGAACCATTTATTTAAATAGCCCGACCTTCTCAAGTTAAATTAGGAACTGATCCTGATTATTAATCAGATTTTTTCTACATTGCACAATAATAAGAGAGCAGTGGTAACGACCACGATTTACGAGTTGTACGTCGTGGATTCGAACCCAGACAGACTCCTTACTTTGTGTAAATTATTTCATCACCACTGCTCTCAAAACGGTGAAGGAAAACATCGTAAGGAATCCGACATGTCCTAGAACCAAAAATTCGAAGACTTATGACATCTACCAATCCACACAAGGCCCGTCTGGTGGATTACGGCCCGTTCCCTCTCACCGAGAGGAGGCCTGTGTCCCAGCAGTGGGAACATTATAGGCTGATTGTGTAAAGAAACAGAGAGTATTATAAGATCACGCCTGAATACCCTGAAAGGATGACAGAGGTGTATTTGTTCAGGTAAGGTGCCCGTTAAATAATGTAAAATTTTCAATACCTACGAGTACTGTCTACGTGCAAGTGCTTTAATAAATATATTATATATATATACCCTCTTATACCCTCTTTAATATTTTGCAAATTACTTTGTATTTTCATCATCACATTTACATTCAAATGACCTCCCATTCTTATTTACTTAGAAACAACAACATCCATGTTATTTAACAAAGTAAACACTTCAATATCAGAATATTAGTAACATACCATTTCTTTTTCTTAAATAAAAAAAAGTTAATTACTCCTTATAACATCAGCTTTCTGCCAGTGGAAGTCCTGTCAAAATCGGTCCAGCCGTTTCAGAGATTAGCCGGAAAAAGAGACAGATTTTTTTTTCTTGTGATTAATTTGTTAAGTTTATAAGTACCGTATATACTTTCATATGTATTTAGTCAAAAAGCTGTTATTTTGACATTACAAATTACAAACAGACATTTCAATTTTATTTGTATGTTAAAATAACACATAAAACTAACACAACAAATATCCGCAGTTAGAACACGTTCCCCAATGAAATAGTTAAAGTTAGTTATTGTTACTGTTTGACTAGTCACTAAAAGGGTTTAACACTTTAAAAGCAGAAAATAGACGCGCAAATTGAAAATGAAATAACTTTGTTAACATGTTTTGAATATTAATTAACTTTGTATTTAAATTTTCTAAATTACTGTTTTAATATATTGCTTCAGATATTGCTCTCTACGTAATTTAATTAATCCATATTATACGTTTTATGAATAGAAGAATTCTTCATTTTATTATGACCGTAAATACATAATTGACAATTATTAAAACTTATCTTTAATATACTTTTTGAATGTGTATCGCAGTTGTGAGAATCTGGCAACGCTGGTGTTAAGATACATTAAAGATCAGCCATATTTCGAAAAGAAGAAAATAAGTTTATTTGCGGTGAACATGACGCAAAAAAAACATAAACACAAAATATAAAACAAAATAAAAAAGGTAATTTCGCCATTCGGCATGCAAACATTAATTATCATTAAGTTTAACCAAAAGCCAGATCCTTTAATCCAGAGCAAGTCCATTCTTTTCTCATTCATTTTGTTTTAGCCATTAGTTTTGTAAATAATTGGAGCCATACAGTAAACACTTCTGCGCACCAAAGTAGTTTGACACGTTATTTGACATAATTTACTGTTATCACGCCTATTTCTTGCGAATACATAAGGCAATTCTCGTAATTTTAAGAACGGCTCAGTCTCAATCTGTCAAAAATACCTCTATTTTCCCTACATTTTTGACATTTGTTTGTCGCCGAGATGAGACTGCGAATAGATTTTGAATGTTTTAAATTACGAGAATTAGCTTTCAGCGAGACGTTAAAAACGACTTGGATTTCGCTTTATGTATGTCGCCAGACATTACTACCGCTCCAACCACTGCTGATAATCCCTTTGAAGGCTGTCACCGAAAATGTTTGGGGTAGCCACTTTTGTAGAGGACTCAAAAATCAACATGACAATAGTAGAACAATTTCTATGACAACTTCATAGAAATTGTCTTACTAAAGCCACGTCGCGCTTGTCTGAAGGAGCTTTGAATCAGTAAAAAGTACTTAAATCATTTCTTCTGACTCACAAAAGCCTACGCAATACAAATATATATATATTGCGTCTTCTGGGGATAATATTTAATTGTAATTTAGTGAAATTTTCAGAAGTTCTCGCGCCGTCTAGGGAGGCGGCCGGCCCGACGACACCATATTTGTCTTGTTTGCGATAATTGGACAAATATTTTGCTAAGCAATAAATTGTTTTAGCTGAATTGTTTTTAGTTTAACGTTATTATTTGCGACTGGCTTACTGAAATAACAGATTTAGAAGATATGTTTGAACAAGAAACATGGGCTTTCCCACAGTTGTATCACGTAGGCCTCTACATACTCGTAGTTTTACAAGAATATTTTACATCAACCCCAACGTTTCACGTAACCAGAGTATCCTCCAGAATTTCATGCTCCAATAATTACTTCGTTATTTGGCCATGCTAAACTCTAAACTAGCTCCCACCACGCAATTTAGTTAATTAAACAAAGTGTTAAACTCACCCAAAAAGCTAAGTACGTGCCAACCAGCCTCTTTCGTAAAAAGATCATCCGACCTCCACAGAATTTTACCTTTTTTTCGACTGTCATTTCTATGTAGACGTTGAGCCAGAGACAATATGCTAAATTAAAGCTCCGCACCAAATTGTCAAGCCCATTAATTACATGCTAACGAAGTTTATTCCGTTCCCACTGTATAATTGGAGTCATGCACTGAATAAATTAGTGGACGGAAAAATTGTGAGCGCCCCACAGTTTTCTATGCAATAAGCACCTATTTGATGGTGACTTATTCATTCTGTCACGATACATAAAAGTGTAAAGATTTGTGAATGACTCTTGTACTAAACGTTGAAAGTAAAATTGTTTGCTATTCGATTGTGAAATAATACAAGTGGATTTGTTTGAACCATTCACATTCAGCAGCCTAATTGCGTAGATAACACACTTTCAATCACAATCTGAATCATTTTGAAAGGTATTACTAATCCATTGCTTTGTCTGTTCAACATCGTAAATAACGCAATGAATGTTGTTGTCAAAATTATAGCCCCGCTGATATGTAAGTTTCTCTGGGAGGTTTGGAAAATCGAGTCTTTCAAATGTGGTCCTAATGGTCACCTTATAAAAATACACAGTAAAAAATAGAAAGAAAATCATTATTAGGGAAAAAATGCCATTACAAAGGGTAAATAAATAAAGACCTGTAAGTACCCCAAAATTAATCAGAGCTTTACTTAAAGTATGGAAGTCAAAACTGAGAAAGTCGTCAAGAAGGCTCAACCGATGACATTGCGCTCCCTTTCCTCTCTGGAGACCCGTTTAGATGATAAGCGAGTAAAGTTCTAATTAGTTAGCAACGTTTTACCACCCTATAGTTACCTACACCATTTATAACTCACGAACGGCTGAACCAATTTTAATGATCTTTGATTTGTTGGATTTGTCTCCGCCCGAATATTAAAATATCGACAAAGAAAAATTATACATCACTTTCTCATACTTTTTGTATGGAACGGCTTTTTGGATGATATCTCAAGAACGGATTGACTGATTTCGATGGCGGTACGAAGTTCGCCGAGTTAGCTAGTACCTATTGAAAAAGATAATACAATTTTCACCCCTATCACACAAAACTACTAAAAACTTGAAAATGTATTTCACGGAAAATCGAATATTTCATAAAATATGTTCCAATTAGTATTTGATAATAATACAATACTTGCCAATTGTTTTCTACGACACTAACAGAATCGCTACTAAATAAATACGTGTATTTTTTGCGATAAATAACATAGAAATGAAGATTGGCGTAATTGCTAATGTAGCGTGAGTGATGACGCGAGAAAATGTAATGTAATAAGAAAAATTGCTTATGTATTACATACACGAGAGTTTTTATGTAAAGTGACTAAATTTCTGAAAGTTGATTAGCTTGTTTACATAATTGGAAGAGTTGCAATGGTTTGTACTTCATAGAAAATAAGTGAACCTTTCTCATTAAAAATGGATCAATGCAAAAAATTGCTTCCACGATTTCAAAGGTTTGCATAGATAGAGGTAATGTCAGGAATGATTCAAAAAGATATCTTCCATTTTTGAATGCAATTTAAAAAATACGTCCATTATAGAATGAATCTATAGTCATACTTCCACTGAGTTATATCTTCTTTAAAAACTATCTGATTAAAACGAACTTACTCCTCACATGGCTGAAATTTTCCTTGCCAAATAAAGGCCAAAGTTTCCTCAGAATTCCGTTTGAAATGGAATAGGTGTTCGGACGTCCGTCAGGCCTGACGCCTCGGCTTCGGCACACACATCACTATCATCAATCAAATCGACTTATCGCGTCCAGTCGGCACCCGCACGTGAAGACCCGGCACAAACCCATTTCTTTTACCTTTTTTCGTGTCATAGTTTTGCAAGTCGGGCCGATAATTGCAGAAATGTGGCCTCAATTTGTGATAGTCAAGTTGAGCGAAGATAATTATGTCTATCAACGTAGTATAGTTTTAGGATGTAACTTTGATTTACTCCACTGTTTTCTTCATATTTTATGAGTACGTAATGAAATGAAATGAAATTATTAATTCTGTAAATAGAATATCGGAATGATTTTTACACGTCGTAATACAAAAAAAATAAGCTAGACGAGGTCGGCGTTTCTTATCTGGCTACTCTGAGAAGAAAAGCCGAAACAAACTCAGAGGTCACAGTCTCCTTTAAAGTCTAGACGAGTCTTTGGTCAACTGGACCCACTCAAAAATCTTGGTCAGATCATAAACATTATTGTTTATTCATCGCTATATCGCAAAGCTGACAATATATTCTTTAGGAGCTGCACCCTTATATTCTAGAACGCTTACAAAAGAATTTAATATTCTTTTGGGAAACGGAAAAGTAGAAAACTTTATATCAAGACCAAAGATATTAATCAGTCCACATTGCACTCTATAAGTTATCCTGATTCTTTCACCCTGACCGATTTTGACAAATGGGTTTTTAATCGATTTGTCTTTATAACGCGCGTCATAGCATCACGTCCGTCGTCAGCCATTCATGTTCTTTTGTTAGTTATTAATATTATACTATTATAAGAAAGTTAACGATATGAATTTTATTTGTGTCAGTGATTAATTAAGAATATGCAAAGTACTGTTTACTGCAGAGATTTCGCATGGTTTTTCAGATCTAAAATAATATAATCTATAGAAAAAAAAAAAAATTTTTTGCCTCCTATACCTACTCTTTCACACGCAGTCTACATCTCTCTATTTATGATCCTATCGCAGGTATGCTGGAAGAGATTTCTTATGAAATAAACATCACCTTTGTACCTATTTTTCTGTTTTGTTTTTATTCTTGTCTGTTTATATATGTGTGTACATAAATGATAAAATAAAATATAATAACCTAACCTAACTAGCTAAAATATTTCGGTTCTCAACATTTTTTCATTATTTGTAATTTTCTTAAATAAAAAAATTAATAAAGAAAATTTAGAAAAGATTTGATATTTGTATGTTTGTTTAAACGGATTTGGATTACATTTGGCACGTGGGTAGACCATGGCCTAGATTAGGAGAAAAGATATAGATATCTTGTCCCGATATTCCCACAGGATCGTGACTTATGCGGGTGAAGCCGTGGAGCGCAGCTAGGTATAGATAAGGATTTAACGTTATAAATTGTGTAGAATTAGGTATGGAAGTCTCAATTTGTTTTGAGCATGTGAATCTAAATGAAGAAAGAAAAGATGTGAAACTATGAATGATGATGATGATGGCAGACAATAAAATTGAAACAACAAAATTAATAACTGGCATCAAACAATGTTTATACGGTGCAACTTTTATTGTTGCTTTATGCGTGCGTGTATGACCAGATGTACTCGTATGAACGTAAACGAAGCAAAAGGAGTATGTAAGGAAAGTAGAACGCCACCTGTTCTGTTTCTGCCTACCCGCACGGGAAGAAGGTGTGTGTTTATGTTATTTTATGCCAGAGTCAATTAAATCGAAACGTATAAATCACAGGTTTAATATATCTGGTCGAACTATTCAAAATTACGTTCATGAATCAAAGTGGAATGAGGCAAATATCGAATGCAACTTCGGTAATATTTAAAAAAAGTAACCGTGACACGTGTTGTTCAATTAATGTTTTGCAAACCTGAACTTGTACATCGAATTAATAATGTGAGGAAAATAATTTATAATTGTTTATTATGTTATAGGAATATGTAATATTTCTGTTGTACAATGTTAAGTACTTGATACGGGGAGACAAGTGAAACACGCAACAGCTATGGACACACTGCTTTATTGTCAGTTAAACACCGCGTGGGCGCAGCCACGCACACATGGTAACGACACATACACAACAGTCCCTACCCCTATTAAACATAAAAGGAAATTACTTATTATTAAAAGAACTGTTTATAATCAACCCTGGGTATGTCCCGCAACAGTCTGCTGGAACATCTCGAATTCCGGGGTGAAGGTGAGGATGACAATTCCACCTCATTCCTTTCTCCCTCCCCTGCACTATCAAGTGGTTCTGAACCGCTGGGTTCACTTTGAATTGGGTCGTTGTCCAACGTAAAATCGTTGGAGTCCCCGGTTCGAGTTGTACCTTTATGTAGTACTATTTGATTTTTATGTTTTTTGACGTCTGACGAAGTAACATGGTCTTTAATTAAATATAACACTTTACCCAGTCTTTTTATTACGGTACCTTTGCACCATAGAAATTTGCAGTTGTTTAGATTTTTTTTAAACAGGACCTCTTCCCCCGGATTAAACACTTGTTTATTGTTGCCGCCATTGCACTTAATTTGCGAGTACTGTTTTTGTTTAACATCGTCGGTTAGTGATGTGAGTGGGGTCGACTTTAACTTGGGTTGGAGTAAATCAAGACGTGTTCTGAGCTTTCGCCCAAACACCAATTCGGCCGGTGAGAACCCCGTGACTGAATGGACTGAATTCCGATAGTCAAATAAATATTTGAAAATTTTGAGCCTACACTCATTCCTATTGTGTGACCCTAAAACGCTTGCTTTTATACCCTTTTTGACTATTTTCACAAAACTCTCTGCTTGTCCATTACTAGCAGGATTGTAAGGTGGTGATGTAAGATGAGCAATACCATTTAATAAACAAAATTTTGTGAACTCAGCGGATGTAAACGCAGTGCCGTTATCGCTAACAATCGTATGTGGTAATCCGTACTTTGACATGAAATCATAAAGCTTTTCAATAACGTTAGCCGAGGTGGTAGACGTACTTACGTCATATATCTCTAACCATTTCGTGTGCGCGTCTACCACTACCAAAAACATCTGATTATTCAGCGGCCCCAGAAAGTCTATGTGTATTCTATGGAATGGCGCATCAGGAAACTTCCATGGTGTTAACGGCGCCCGGGGTGGCGACGGTCGTAGCTGTTTGCATATTTCGCACGAGTGTATCATTTTTTCTAGCGCTTTATCAATATCTGGGAACCAAACCCGTGACCTAGCCTCTGCTTTCGTTTTTACAATGCCTAAATGTGAGCTATGTAATTCTAGTAAAACCTTGGACCGCAATGATTCGGGAAGAACAACTTTATATCCCCTCATTAAACACCCGTCTTCATATGACAATTCTGTCTTACATAAATGATAGGGTTTCAACTGTAAGTCTACTATCTTTTTAGGCCACCCATTTTGAACATAATTTATAACTAACTGTAATTTCGTATCCTCATTAGTAGCTTTGCGTAACTCATTCAAGGTCAACGGCATGTCGCCTTCGACAACAAAATTAACGTATGATGCGCGATCAATGGGAGCGGCGGCCGCGGCGGCGTGTGCGCCGATGCTGTCTCCCTCGCTCTCGGCGCGAGCCCGCCCTGATTTATACTGTAAACTCGCCCGAGACAGATAATCCGCGTTGTTATCTGCGCTCCGGACATACTCAATCTTGTAATTGTATGCACTTAAAAACATCGCATACCTCTGCAATCTATTAGCGGACACTTCCGGTATACCTTTATGTTTTCCGAAAATAGTAATTAACGGCTTGTGATCCGTGCGTAATGTGAATGGATCTGACCTGCCATATAAATACTGATGGAACCGACGTATTCCAAATATTATTGCTGTCGCCTCTTTTTGTATTTGTGAGTAATTCTTTTCGGCCGTATTCAACGTGCGGGAAGCGAATGCTACTGGGCGTTCTAACCCGTCATAATCTATTTGGGATGAAATAGCCCCCAAACCACACGGCGATGCATCGACGGTTAAAACTATTTTAGCGTCTGAATTAAAGTGTGTCAAGACCTGATCAGACGTTAAACGTTTTTTAATCTCTTCGAACGCTCGTTGGTGTGACGTAGACCAGACCTACTTAACTCCCTTTTTTAACAAGTCATACAAAGGATTTAGAATACAGGATGCTCCAGGCACGAAATTCCTGTAATAGTTTACCAAGCCTAAAAATGATTGCAATGTACTAACGTCGGTAGGAATGGGCGCATCCGCTATAGCTTTCACCTTTGCCGGGTCTTTCTGTAACCCATCTTTGTTTATTATGTAACCTAGATATTTAATTTCGTTTTTGAAAAAATCGCATTTTTCTTTCTGCACAGTTAACCCTGCATCCTGAAGTCTTTGTAGAACTATATTCAACTTGTTCATATGTCCCTCCGGAGTCCGGTCAGTCACTAAAATGTCGTCAAGCAGACATAGGACCCCGTCGAGTCCCGAAAGCACCGTTTCCATTGCGCGCTGGAATATAGACGGCGCACTAGACAATCCGAACACTAATCGGGTATAATTAAATAAACCCCGATGTGTATTAATACATGTGATCGGTTGTGATTCCTCGTCTAACAAAAACTGATTATAGGCCGTAGTCAAGTCAATTTTTGAGAACTGATTGCCCCCGTATAATTTTGAAAATAGTTCGTGTACCGTGGGAAGAGGATATTGTTCTATAATCAGCTGTTTGTTAATGGTCACCGAGTAGTCGGCACACAATCTAACCGAACCGTTGTGCTTAAGCACGGGTACAATAGGTGACGCATACTCCGAGTGCGTAACGGGTTTTAGAACACCTAGGTCCACTAAGCGTGTTATCTCTTCGCCAACCTTATCGCGTAGCGCGAACGCAATTGGACGCGCTTTACAGAATATTGGTTTCACATTATCCTTTAATTGTAATTTAACACGATATTTATTAAATTTACCAAGCTTATCAGAAAATACTTCTGGAAAACGCGTTTGCAATTGGTCTACTGTACTCTGCTCACCCTTCAAAAAGTTACATGGCGTCAACTTAAGTTTAAATCTTGATATAAAATCCCTACCTAATAACGGAGGTCCGCCATTGCGAATGACGTACACGTCCAACGAGTGAGTGTGCCGCATGTACGTCACCGGCAGGTTTACGTACCCTACACATTCCATAATATTGCCGGTATAGCTAAAAAAACTTTTTTTGGAATCTAATAACGGAATATCACAGAACAAATTTTTATAGGTACCTTCGGATATAACTGTCACTGATGATCCACTATCTATTTGAAATTGTAAATCCTTCCCATACATCGTAACTATTTCTGTCATCGGTTCCCCACCGACTGTGCGTATGTTAAACAAAGACTTACCGTCGTCGTCCTCGCTCACATCACTTGTCAACACGTAATTAACCTTGTTACACATTTTACGCAAATGACCTTTGGTGTTGCACTTATTGCACTTGTAGCTTGCAAACCGGCATTGGGATGACTCATGATTATTACGACCGCACACTGTACACTTTAATTTACTACTAATGGTTTTAGCACTCTTTACTTCCTTGGTGATCTTAAACACTGGCGTCTGCTGCCCAAGGACCGCCGAAGTCGTGGTGGCTCCTGCTCGCGCGCACCGCACGCTCTCCGCTAGCTCCACCGCCTTGGCCAGGGTCAGCTTGTCGATGTCCTGCGCGAACAGCTTTTCTCGTTCCTGCCCTGCTACCATTCCCATCACGAACCGATCTCGTAACGCTTCCTCGACGTTGGTAAACTTACAATGTGCCGTAAGTCCTCGTAGCCTCGACGCCCATTGCGTGTATGTCTCGCCCTGCTGCTGTACAGCCGCGTAAAAATTGTAACGCTCGCTGAAGCCACATATCTTTGGAAGGAAATGCTCATCTAATAACTGCACTATGTCGTCATATGGCACTTCTTGGATGTCCTTAGGCAGGGCTAGATCCGCTGCCAACTTATAAGTACCGTCACTAAGTGCGCTGAGCAGGATCGCCCGTCTCTTGGCTCCAGCTGCATCATTCTTCGGGACAATGTCATTTGCAATAAACCATTGTGAAATTCGGCCTTTGTACGACTTCCATTCCTGTACGTTGTGGTCAAATGTAGACAAAATGCCGATACTGTTCATTTTCCGATTTATATTTTAAGATGTGGGTAAAAGAACTCGTCGCCACTGTTAAGTACTTGATACGGGGAGACAAGTGAAACACGCAACAGCTATGGACACACTGCTTTATTGTCAGTTAAACACCGCGTGGGCGCAGCCACGTACACATGGTAACGACACATACACAACATACAATATTTGAGATGTATCATAACTAGCCTATAATGTTTCCACTGCTGGGACACAGACCTCACTTCATTAGGGAGTGGGCTGCATTTTACCACGCGACCCTAGTGCGTGTTGGTAGATGTCACATGTCTTCGAATTTTTGGTTCTAGGACATGCTAGTTTCCTCACGATGTTTTCATTTATCGTTTTGAGAGCAGTGTTGATGAAATTTTTTACACCAAGGTAAGTGCTTGCTCGGGGTCGAACCCACGACCTACAACTCATAAGTAGGGGCCGTTACCATTGGGCCACCACTAGTCTTCACTATTAGAGATGTAACTGTCCATAATACCGCACATGTCACAAATACAATAAATAAGTAAGAATGAAAACAAAAGAAAAACAAGGAAAACTTTTTCGATCACTATTATTTGATTTTTATAAATCGTTTTTGAGACAGCGTTGCATCAGGCCGCATGATACAAAATATGAGAGCAGACAACAAAACTTTTCCAATCTCCCATTGCATCTCTGTGGTTATACTTTATATTGTGTCGTATAACTAAACTAAGGTTCAGAGCTGACAGAGCGGCAAAATGCTCGAGCATGTACTTCGCTGTCAAGTTTTGAGTGAAAATGTGCTCGAACAGACTCCTCCGGAAATTATTATTATTATTATTTCGGACTACTTATACAAGTACACACAATCCATAATATAGAATATAATATCATACTCATTATTATGTACTTCATAAACATTACACAAATGTTACAAAGGGTGACACAATCGGCAGTCAAATCGCTAAAAGCGATCTTTTAAAGACCACCTTTGGATGGATTTAGAGAGAAAGCAGAGGTAGTACTGCAGGTAGTCTATGGTGTACCTACCATTTACATATATACAATAAATACATACATAAAATATACACTTATCAATATAAATATTATATACAATAATAATCATAAAATAAGTGCAAATAAAAATTACGGCAAAAAATTTCAGTCTGAGTTCATCTTCTTTCAAAAGCACTGTTGTTTTATTAATTTTGTTAGGGAAGCGGATTGGCACTGTTTCACGACAGAATGAAAGTGTATCAACGAGATGAGTTTAATTAAATAGGTATATTATGTAAGACACAAATTACATATAGGGTGCTAAGTTATGTGTTCATTAAAAATTTAAGTTATGTCTGTCCTTTGTTGTTCCAGATTATACGAAATAAAGGAAAATACTTACCAGTTGTTGCCCAGTGGTAACGACCGCGACTTACGAGTTGTAGGTCGTAGGTTTGAACGCAGACAGGCGCTTTACTTTGTGTAAATTATTTCATTACCACTGCTCTCAAAACGGTGAAGGAAAACATCGTGAGGAAACCGGCATGTCCTAGAACCAAAGACCGGAATAAATCAAAAATTCGAATACATGTGACATCTACCAACCCGCACTGGGACCACGTGGTGGATTATGGCCCCACTTCCTCTCACAGAGAGGAGGCCTGTGTCCCAGCACTGGGAACATTATAGGCTGATTAAGCCATTTTTTGTGTGAAACGCAATTAAATCGCTGATTACCCAGAACGTATACACCTGTCTGAACAATTTATTCATACACTAGCTTTTGCCCGCAACTTCGTCCGCGTGTTCCCCCGACCTACTCCGTCGCATCGCATCGTTTGCCCGCGCTATTCCTTCGTTTTCCCTTACCGTTGTCTTACTTTTTTCTTTCTGCTCAGCGCCAAAGGTATTAGCGTGATTCTAAATAGCCTATAGCCTTCCTCAAAAATTGCTAAAAGACTTTTTCAAATCCGACGGAAAGTTCCAAATCCAGAGATGATCGCGTTCAAACAAACTCTTCAGCTTTATTATTAGTATAGATATATTATAATCGTAGATGTGTAAAGTCCGCTGTATGAAAAGTTTATGTAATGGAGATATTTTATTAAGCTGTACGAAACATGCAAATATCTGTAAATCCAAACGTAGTGTAAAATTTTCAATGCACATATATAAACACAGGAAGCGATGTAGTCGGCTTAGGTCCCAATCCAATTTCCACGGAATTCCAGTACATCCCCATTGAGATCGTTTACCTAGTGTAATGCATACCTTAGTGTACATTACGACGGTACTAGAAATAATGGTATGCAAAGCTTCAGTACTTTTTCTGAAAAAGTAGTCTGAACTCTAGATTTTTTCGTGAGCACCGTGAAGTATTTAATATCTGGACTTTAAAAGAGACTTTAGCCCCTGAGTTTGTTTCGTTATTTCTTCCCAAAAAACGAAATCGACTCGGTCGACTGGAGTCGACCGAGTCGATTTCCTTAAGCTATACTTTCAGTAGCTGCGGTTGATCAGTTTTTTTCCCAAAACAAATGAAATTTGTCTGACCCAACCCGACTGTCAAGGACGAGACGAATAGTCAGTTTATGGCAATGTCTTCTCTTGAAGAACTCTGCCATAATTTTAAAGATCTCCTACATCTATTACAAAAGATGCTGGCACGAATTCACACAAGTATATAATATTATCTTGCCCCCCAGCCCTAAGCCGAGGTATACGTACCTCGGCTAGTGTCAGTTTTTCCCTATGGGGTACTCCCCATAGGGAAAAACTTAAAAACAAAGGGACTACACGCTAAGATCCCCCCCCCCCTACCCCTCTTAGAGTGTAGTCGCTTTGGAAGTTTTTTTAGCGCTGGCTGGAGGCCCTAATTTATTGAGGCACCCTCAGGCAAGCCCGGTTAAGCAGCCGACAACCTTCTAGATTGACCTGCGAGATGACACTTATAAAAAATAATCACATATATTCGTATGTGGAAGTCCCCTCGCTCCGCTGAAAATGCGACATTCCTGTCTACGGCTCAGTGACTGCATACGATTCGGATTTTATACAAAAGAGTTACTCCGTCGGATTTAAAATCGCATCTCGGATAGCCACGATCTCGGCCAGTAGGGCGGAGGAGATTAATGTTGCCAACGTGCTGCCATCTCGTACATGTGTATTGAAACACATATACGAAGACACTTAAGACAACTTGCACCAAATACGCTGTTAGCATTGTAATTGTAAGTATGGGTTGGCAAGAAAAAGCTGATATATTTAGGGAAATTATTCCTGTTTATTTTTTACCTTGCAAGCGTAGTTAGTTTAACAACCATACAAACAGAAACTTGTAGCTGGTAGAAGATGATGGAGTACCTAATCTACTAGCATCTCCCATAAAAGGAAACTAGAAATGCCTCAATGTTAATCTATTGCCTCTGCATCACCTTCCGCTTAAAGTAAAGCAAGGCACTTCGACGGAGTCGCATTTCAGAGAGCACCATCCAGCCATTCAGTTGCCTTTTACGTTCATCTTATGAATGTACACTTAGGTACGTCACACGTTAGTTAGCTGCTAAGTTTCTTCACAAAAACTGAAGGCCCAACTGCTAGACTATGAATGCTGAAAATGCTTCATCTTGAGGTTCTTCAACCTTGAACAAATTGAGTACAGAAACACAGATAAATAGGTAGGTCTATACCCAGACAAGCTGCCTTCTCATCCCTAACAATTAATTGTCCGATCGTGTACATTTATCAGCAGGCTTGATGATATCCTAAATAATAGCCGCCATTTACGCTCTGTAATTTCCTGGTTGCTTAATGGAAGGGAAGACTAAACTCCTTATAATGTGAGGATAAAGAGGCTATAGAGAAAGTGATACTAACTGGCACTCCTTGTTTCTTTTGTAACCATATTATTTTTTGAAGTTTCTTGCCTGTTCTTCTCCATAGGTACCTACTACGCTTTGGAATGGGCAATTAGCTTCATCGTTCTGGCTGACCGACGACCCCCTGAAAATTCAGAAGTGTCTATAATTAGTTTATTTGAATACATGCTTTGAGTTTGAGTGTTGCTGAAATTATTGATTGCTCATATTGTGTTCCCTTAGTTACACTATGTCACCAATAATAATAAAATTGTAGTAGATGACTAGTGTTAAGCCACATGCTGTGTACAATTTAATTCTATTACCAAATGGGGAGTGGCACTGTACTCCCTTATACAGCCAGTTATTCTATAACCTAACCTAGCTGGGATTACAGCACCTCACCACCATTTCAGTTGTAGTTTTAGTGGGTACACTAATTTGTCAACCCTGTCAATTACCATGTACTACAATGCTATTATGATGAATAAACAATGTATTTTTATTTATTTAACTTTCTCAAAAACAATAATAAACGACAAGAAATAATAAACATCGTTTAATTCTCTTGTGGTTTGCGCAAAGGACTTCTAATAGAAAAATGAACACAAAAAGTTTTCAGCGAACTTAAAGGCTGTCAACGAAAGTGCGCCTTAACAATTATAATGGTCAATTACTACTTCATTTTCGACTTCAGAAATGAGGTACTTAAATGAATGAAAGTTTTTAACTGAATATTTGAATATTTAGCATTCAATTTCCGTTGAGCTCGACTCAAAACAATACGAGTGAGTGGCACAAAAGCGGGCGTGATTGCAAGTCTCATTTGCATGTTTCATTGACCGACAATTTAATTTTCACAGGCCCTCTCCCGGGGCGTTAATTTTCGTTCATTTGTCCTCCGACACATTTTCATAAAAGTATTATTTTGTACATTTCGATTCATAATTGTCGCCTAATGAACTGTTTTATGTTATTATGTATTCAGGGTAGTCGGATTTTCACTTATGACTTTGATTCTTGTGTTAATTCCATATGTTACGTGATATTTCTTCTCAGAGTAGTCAGATAGGAAACGCCGACCTCATCTAGTTTTATAAAAAATATGAATGACGTGTAAAAGTGTTTGTGCAAACCTACTTACAAAATAAAAATCATTTATCATTTATCATATGTCTGAAAAAAAAATGTGAAAAAAGGCTTACTGATTATATGTAGGTATGTACCTAATCTTATGTGGTGTCAAACAATGAGAAACACAAAAAAATTTGGGTACATTGGCGACACTCATTACCAACTTCTAAATAATAAAACTTAAGTAAGTATTATTAGATACCTCGAATAGAATTACCAAGGAAATCCATTAATTTCCTGTACGTGACCATGAATTCGTCGTCCAATTCCCAGGAATTTTCTCGAAGAATGACTGCGGAACTTATTATCAAAGATAATTATTTGTATCTAAGATAAGAATCATCTTTATTCCTATCGCTTATTTGTGTTATCAATCGTGCACAGTCGTAGTTTTTCTTGCCATGTATTCGTTTGAGTGGAAGTGAGTGTAATGGTCAAGATAATATGTTCGTTCCTCCAGTGTAGCGGGAACATTAATATTTGTCAAAACGTTGTCGCTCGGGAGCTTCGCGACAAAACATGGCGGGATAACTGCTGTTTTTCTAGAAATAATTCGTTCTTGAGTATTATTGTCGTAGTTATATAAAGCTACTTATTTGTATACAGTTATTATGGATTGTGAAAAAAAGTGTATTACGCAATTGGGATGCTGGTAGATTAAGCACGTTTCGAACACTAATTCTGTACACCAAGAACAATCAATCTGGCCTTAAAAATCATCAATTCAAACTTCTGAACTATTTCATGGAAAGTTTCAGCTCGTTCTACATGTAATAATACTTTAGTAGATAAGTATGTAGGTATCACATAGCGAGCATACTAAGTTTTCAATTTCAAGCTTAGCTTTAAAATCTCTGCTGCATTGCTAGCTAAAATAAAATATTCGGCAGTAATGAAAATTTTTATGAAGCATGCTCCCAATACAATTACCTCAAAAAAGTTGTTTTACTAAACCAAAAAAAAATTACTAATTAATTTCTTCTCAGCCCTCATCTTTGAAACATCTTATTTACATAATAGAGCGTCTATAATAATTTATTTTATTGAATTCCCGGGATTCCCTGCAAGAAACCTTATTACTGGTGTTCCAGTCCGTGTTATTTGCTTTAAGGAATTTCTCGCTTAACCCTCCGGAGGACATTAATATAAGGCAATTCTGAGCTATCACGAACAGCGCGACCCGCATAATGCGACACAGGACTTGGTGGCTGTTAGGTAACTAATGTTTTGTATCTGTGGATTTCGTTCCGAGATGTCGTAATATGAAGTGGAATTGAATTCTGGGAATATAACCATTCTTTTGCATTTTTTTTTACATTTCTGGGTTTGAAGACTTTTATAAGGAGCCTCCAATACCGACTCGTCGCGCCTAAAATGGTGCGACAATAGGTATGAGTATGACCACGAATCTCCAAAGCCCATAAAATACCTCAACTTTTTTGTAGTTACATAAACCAGCCATTTCATTTGTTCAAGTTTGCATAAAAAATGTGTTTTGGTATATATTTTTTTTCACTTCAAAACACAAACATGATATGTAGCCCTGGCTCTTGTACTAGGAGTTCCTGTATCACAAGAGCCAATACGCATGTTCATGTGCCTATAACATGTATGTTCGACCACGAACAGACATTTTTTTGCTCTGTGAACTTGCTGAACTCACTGTCGAACTAAAGCCCGGCTTTTATCCTATATTTTTATTTTATTTATATAGCGAAGCCTGCTCTTGACTTCGATCTCGCCTGATTTAGGTGTGGCCAGATTTATACGCTTTCTCGGAGATTGGCCACATCAAGCCCAGACTTTGCATTGCCTTTGCCTTGACTTACTTCAACCGACCTTGCCCAGCTGTGGGACGTTTTACACAGGAAAAGAAAATTGATATATAATTTCTTGCAAACATTCAAAACAAATACGGGCTGGTGTCCGCAACTCCACATCAAAGAGTGCGTTGCGTATGGGTGGGAAAATCAGTTTTTGATCCACCCCAGCTCCTCAAGGAAGGCCAGCAACGCCTTGGTATTATCGTGTCACTGACAATCTCACCTACAACAAAAATTATTACTCAACAGTTCTATTGAAAATTTAACCGACACGGATACTGTTTAAACGCGGCAACTGCAACTATGTCTAGACTGAAACGGCCTTAAAATAAAATTGCTTTTTATTGTGGCTGCATTTCACTTCTTTCCTCTCACGACTCCTCCGGGGTTCGCGAAACTAGAAATTTAATTTAAATTATAAAAATGCTTTGGTTGCATTAAGAACTGGGTTAGATAAGCTAGAACTGTTAATTGTTGGATGACGCTGGGATAAACTTTAGCTGCTCTAATAAAGTCGTACAAAGTTTATAGAATTTGTATTTAAACGAAAAAAAAAAAAAATTGACGTTATGCATTCGATACGTTTTTTTTTTCTTGGATGTTTCCCGATTTTTCAGTGATTACTAGACCGATTTGCATGATTCTTTTTCATATAGTAGAAGACAATTTTGTTAACTTTATTCCTGTGAAAAACCCTCTTATTGAAGCTAACTAAATAACTTGAGTTGGCTTTAAAGGTTTTTAGTCCAGTTCATACATGTCGTTGATGTTGTTTTGTTCACATAGTAAGTAGCGGTACATGAATTTGTGTAAAGTACCTCACCTAAAGTTATATAAGTTATCCGGAAAAGAACCGGAGTAGTACCATTTTAAATGCAGTGGGCATGCAATGAAGAAATGCAAGCAAGCTTATGTACTTGGCATACATCTTTGATACTCTACTAGAGGCGAGACTCGCAGCTTCCAATGTAAATTCATCTTTCCAAGCCTAAGTATTTATACCTCGTCTGTTTTACTTCCGCGCCGGCCGGCTATCCTTGAAGCATCCATTGAATTAATACTCATAATTTATTTAACGTTTAAGTCCAATTTAAAAGGGATTTCCTTTGAAAATCAATTACGGAAATGTTATTAAGGCTCTTAAAATGTCATGAATACGAGCTGGCTTGCGGATTGACAATGCTGTCCAATTACTCCACTCATTGTATATCAGAGAATCTATGTAAGAGGGAGATTACTTCTCATAGAAATTCGAGTAGTTTGAAGACATTTTGCGTTGTAAATAGAATTACCTTAATTATATTTGTCGTTCAATGATTAAAGCGAAGAATGGATCCGAACTCTTTTATGAAACTTGGCAAAAGATGGATTAAATTAAGCTCTGAATAAACTTGGTAACGTATTCTGCGAATTCCAGTTTAAATACAATTTTAAGCATAGAAAAGAGACTATTGAATACAAGACTAGTGAAATTAAATGAAATTATTTATTCTGTTAATATGATATCGGAATCACTAAGTATTCAACGTCTTTAAAAAAAGTTGCAAAATGGAGTAAACATGTCCTGTCTGACTACTCCTGAGAAGAAATGGCGAAACAAACCCAGGCCACACTGGTTTTAGTGGACCAGTCCAGCCAGTCAGTGCAAGCATTTGTCAGTAATATGAAACTCACAACCTTAGTCACCATAGTCCACTGAGGAAAATCGGGAAAAGGCTCGAATAAAAAAAAAATGTTAAATAAAACAAAGTAAAACTAAAACTCATACTGAGAACTGACTAAAACAAACACAGCATTTTCCTTCATCATTAAAAATGGAACAAAAAAAAAACATTTTACATTCACGGAGTTTTCATTCAATCCCCACAGTTTATTCTGGCACACGTAATCTATCGAAAGTGAATAAAAATCTTGTTGTGTCGCCACGAAATATCGATAGCAACCGCGACAATGTTTTACATTTTTATTGAAGCTTAAAAACTGCATAGCCGCAGGTCGAGGCACTCGTCCATTCGCTGGAAAGAGCGGTGGATCATTTACATTTTCCTCTATAAATTTGCATATACCTACGTCTCCCTCGACTCCCATAGGAGTGCAGCCGTAAAATGCAGGAACAACAATACGAATACTGTTGCATAATTGAAGCTCTGTATTGTGTTAACTACTTGTAGTACTTGTATACAGAACCGGTGTTCAGATCTCTTTATCTGTGGTAGTCTGGTAGTTCTTTGTTTTTATCACTGGTGTTTGCATAATGACGTGAATTTATTAACAGTTAGCATTGTGAGCGCCTGAGCGGTGAGTTTAGCGTGCTTAGTAGTCGGGCTGCTAATGGTTTATACCAGGCGAGGATCACACACACGGATTACACATCATACTGCAGGTGCTAAAATTGTCCGTCAAGCACAGTAGCTATTAAAACTACAATTGCCTACAGGTTACAATCTACCTACTACTATTAATACTTATAACACGCATGATAGTTTCCACCACCACCATTCCACCACCATTACCACCACCACGACCACCACCATTCTTTTGGGTGATATTGATTCCATTGATGGTTATGTATATGAAACTTTAAAACTGAGAGATGAACAGATCCAGTGCCAACAAATATTCTTTGATTTCGTCGTCGACGGTCTTACCTATTTCACCATTGCAATTGTCAAGCTAGGATTTAGAACACCAAAGGCTTTGTGTGATCCATATCCCTTGATCACACATAACGCATTAATATGTAGCTCTGCAAAATCAACAGCCATATTACACAGTTATCATAGCTCCGGCACAACCGCCACACATATCAGTGACGTCAGACATCGGCCACAGCCACACACACCGTGTTTGCGTTTCACACGATGATCGGATTAATTCCGACGGCTCCCGGCCTATTTTCACGCAGCCTACGCGATATGTTTTAAAAAGGATTACGATCAGCTCTGGTTCATTGTCGGCGTTATCCCGAGGTTGACTTTATCATATTATTTGCTCATTCGAATGATACGTGAGTAATTAGATTATGGGAACTAATGTTTTTGTGGTTAGGATGATGTTGGGTTTGTTTGAGAGGTCTTTAGGATATTTTTTTCAGTATCACGTTTAGCGGCCGTTCTCTCTGATGCCAGTACCTAATTTTGAATAGCGTGCAAGTTAAAAACCTGATAAGGTACTACCACCTCATGGCGTAGGCGACGCCTATCTGGGTGAAGACATAATTCTGGGCTAGATGACAAAATAATACCAATATATTTGATCAAGGATTCCAAATCTGATAATGTTGAGTGGAATAACTACCAACGTCGGTCATGCAGTACCTTCACACCCAAAACTTGCCACTTTTCGAGCTACCGAATTATATACAGGGTGGCACGGACACTGACGCGTAACCTATTACCATGGTTTCAGTTTGCGCGTCCCTACCACCCTGTTTACAGACATCCAATTTATGCCTCTATCTATATCTCATCGGGTTAGCTACAACTATTAATACCAAGAACACGTGCCTCTAAATCTGCTAGGAGATTTCATAATATGTCTCCACTCCGAAGTGGTACGAGCAAGGTACACGGTACAACTGATAAGAAATACTACATCCATTTCCACGAACGCGAACGTCTGAATTATATTCCTACACATAACTATTACAACTCCTTATTAATTCGTACAACGATTCACAATTACACTACACGGAAATTACCGCTCCGTGGTAGGAATTTTGTTATTTTAATCAACCATATTGCAAAGTCTTAGGCCCTTTGTACACTCACGTTTTTCTTGCCGTGAAAAACTACGGTTTATCCGCCGTGTGTAAGCATGGTCGTCAGTATTGTATGGATCGCTATGGAAGCTTGTTGACGAACACCTTTTTCTACGACGCGGTTTATACGCCGTACCGTAAAGAACACACAAAGCGCCTTATCCTTAAGTCTTACGTAACTTGACGCGGAGAGAATGGGTACCCGGATTTTCAAAACCTAGTGAAGGCTCTTATCAGAAAATCTAATGTTCAATTCATCTCGTGTTCAAAAATAAGAAAGAAAATACCTAAGTAGGTAAATTTATTTAGGCACAGATTATAACTACTATACCCACCTGTTCGCTGTTATGATCGATAGACCTAAATAAATAAATTCCTTGACATAGGATTTATCAAAAGGCTTTTAGAAATCTGAAGCTTCACCATGGAATTAGAAAGAATGAAGACGTACGGAAACCAAACCAATCGTTAAATGGTACCTAAATAGGTAACAAAATAAAATAAATAAAGTCCTTCAGACCGTATTTCGGCCACGGCGGGAGATATTATAGTGCACAAGTGTGCGCGCAGACACAGGTGCACTTCCTCTTCCCTCACTCTCATAGTCTGATGGGACGGCAATCCAACACGCCCGGAGAGAGATCAGGCCCAAGGCACGGGGGCATCACACCGCCAACTTCCACACTCTGACTGTTACTAATGCCCTGGGCCACACCAACGGGAAACCGTTGGTGTGGCCCCGGCATAGAGAATTCCTAATGGAAAAACTCAATAACACAATAAAATAAACAGTACAATGAGTGCAAAAAAAATTGAGCATGGAAGTTTTGGTGGGATTCTCCATTCTCAAAAATAAGACATGTCAATGACCTTTATTAAGTAAATAAGAGATAGGTGCTACTTATTAGGAACCATTCATTCAATGGTTTAGCAACTCCATCATAACCAGATTACAAGGCATTACCACAACACATTTCATTCGGCCCATGGGCACGCAACGCAAAGATTTTCCGTTTGTACTGAACGAATTAAAACGATGGTGGTAACTGTAGACAAAGGGTTCCGTAACGATGGATTCGCGTGAGGTTTTTGTCTTCAATGAATGCAAACGCTATGTTTGAGTGGAGAGGTAGCGAATATTAGACGGGCCTTAGTTTTTACCTGGGTTGCCATTTAATAGAACAATAGCAAGCTGGTTATAAGTATTTGTTTAGGCTAAAATACTGGTAAATATTAATGCCATATAGGACTTATGTAACTTTTTTTTTTTGTCTAGTCAACCCTATAGCGCGGCCGCGAATAAATCGACGAGAGAATGCGTTCTTGACAGCTGTCGGTTTCATACAAACGAATACGTGCTTTGCGAATTTGATAGAATTGTCGCACGTGTCAGGAACGGATTCTCCCGACGACCGGACTGTAGTTCTAATTAGAATTGCTCCTGTTGTGGTCAAAGATCAGGCAGATCAGCAAAGTTTGCAGTAGGACTGACTGTACAAAATTTGACGGCCATAAGTCGCGTTTAGTATCAATTCCAGAATTGATACTAAACCCGACTACAAATAAACTAACTATAAATAAATTAACTATAAATAAACTGCCTGCAGATGTAGATTTTCTGGGAAGCTAGGCAGCAATAATCGCAAGATCCTGGAAAATCTCCAACAAACCAGAATTCCAATAACCGGATTATTGGAATTCTGGTTTGTTGGGGATTTTCAGGTTCACATTAGTTCTAGTTTAACAGGATTAAGAATTGGCAAGTTTACGGAATATCCGTATATTCCGTATCGACTGGTATCGGAGCGGAACTTATTCCAACTCCGGAATATCCGATGTTACTGAGTTATGACACAAGAAAGCTTTTAATCTCTGAGTGTGATCCCGAATATCGCCAATTCCTACCCGCTAAAGGGTGTGAAACTAATGGAACGCAAAAAAGGCACAGACGGCAACGTAAGATAAGTTGATTGTATTTTAAAATTAATATCAATCTATTTCTGAGTAATAGATTCAAATCATATTACACGAGTCTAGATCAAGGATTCTTGATCACCTTTTTTATGTTGACTGTACCTTAATTTTCCAATTCACAAGACTACCTTGTATGAATGTCACTGCTCACCCCTAACCATTACGACAAAAAAAAATTGGCAGGTATCGTAGGCCCATAGCGTGTTTATTACTTGGTTAATAGTACCTAGTCTAGTAGGTAACAAATTAGGCACACAATGAATTTATTATTAAAACATTATAAAAATAAACATTTAAAAACATAATACAAAGCTAACAAATTAAAGAAAGGTTTATCAAGCCCCATGCCTGATATGTAGCACAGATAATATAATACTCTACCTACATGTAGCTTGATAAACCTATCCATTGGAGGCCCTTCTAACCTTTCAGAAAATACCTTATGAATGCTATCAAAGAAGGGTTATCGTTTTTATGAATACAATTAATAATTCTTTCTTTTTATGTATTTGGGTAAATGATTTCTTAATCCAAAACGAAATATGATTAAAATACTGCCCTATTCGCGGGTTAAACAGTTAAAATACAATTTTTATGACAGCGCCATCTATAAATCTTATCTTTTACTACTTTTCCCTCACTACCACCAACGCACAACGGCTTTGATGTCCTGCTCGCCGTTTGCTGAAACCGAATCGTAATATTTCTTAATACTGAAACAAGATGGCGCTACTGCTAAATTTAAGTATAAGTAAAAACGCAACAGATAGCGCCATTTAGAAGTCCGGTTAAGCAGTAGCCATCCTCATAAAGGATGAACTGCGAGATGCCATAGTTAAAAAAAAAAAAAAAAATAGCGCCATTTAGTAAACCCTTATTTTTTATCAGCGAGTCACGCATGTCTACAGAAGGTTTTGAGGCGTCGGGGTGCAGGTACCTACTAACTACCTTACCACAGGCGTGATAGTAAGTATGTTATGTTTGAATAGATATCCTTCCACAATTATAGTGATCGTGAGAGCTGAATGCTGTAGACGTGAACCCCAAAACTACGGACATTTTTGGTTTTACTCCGTGTTTTTGACACACTCCATTATCATTAGCGAATAGGTATATGTCATCATCATCACTTCAGCCGAAAGACATCCACTGCTGGACATAGGCCTCCCCCAAGCACCGCCACTTAGACCGGTTCTGATTTTATGAGTTCGTCTATAGGCAAATGAATTCAAAAGAACAATAAAATTTATTTATTGCTGGACCTCTGTCACTTTCAATCAATATCGGGTAAAATATTGAATTTCCAATTCAGTTGTCGTTGTTGTTGTTGTTGATAATTGGTTTTCATATTCTAATTCTTGGAAAATGTTTTCGATTCTTGTCAGAGCTTAGAGTAAATGGACTTTAATTTTGAGATGTCCTTGAGTGGCTCGTGGCTACATAGCAGGCCTATCGAACCACATTTCATCCCAAGGATTGTCGTCCGCTGTTTCGCTTCGAAAATTCGATCTCCCTAGTCTAGTACGTGATAAATATTAGGCATGTGTTTCTTATTTTTTCTTTTGAATTATGACACTTTCTATTTTAATTTATTTACTTACATAACCATCATTTGATTGTGTTTCTATGTGTTGCGCTATTTCTTTCGTATGCACTAAATACATGTTTTCCTGACGTTCCCAAATCCATAAAAGTTAACGGCAGTCAAAAGCCCAAAGGTCTGATGGCTAATCTTACCTTAGCATATCGATATTCGACAGTTAATGGTTGCTGAGATATAACTTTATTCTCTGAAGACAGTGAAAAATACAAGGTAACGGGGACATCGACCCGCAACTTGTTTCCATGAATTCAGTGCATGATCCCACACCGAAATTCCTGAAAAATTTCAATGCAGGAGGGCGTTGAAATTTCATAAAAAAAATAATTAGGTAAGTAAATGTTCCATACATTTTGATCGCGTAGGTAACTATTGCACTTCTCTATGAAACAGCTTTCTTTTTGATACTTTTCTTTACGAAAGCATTGTACGCTAGGGAGTCTAGAATCATGTGAATTCATGTGCTGAATTCATGGTTACAGTTTGTGCGTCGATGTCCCATGCCACCTGTATAGAATGAAAGCAGACGCAAAACTAACAATTAGAATAAAAGACTACGCTCAATAACCATCAGATTATGAACATGTCCTTGACCCTCCGTTAAATACTCACTACTACGGATGTCTTACATAACATTTGAGCATCACACTAATATTTTATAGGCGAAAGTTTGTGAGTGTGTTTATATGTTTGTTACTTCTTCACGCTAAAACAGCTGGACCAATTTTGATAAAATTTTGTATGGAGGTAGCTGACACCCTGGATTAACATATAGCCTACTACTTTTTAACCCGATATTCCCACGGGATCGACAATTATGCGGGTGAAACCGCGGGGCGCAGCTAGTAAAATATATAGCCGTGCGGCCCGTGCCCATTCCCACAAACACACAGAAACGCGAGGTCATGTTGAAATGGAAAACATTAGCTAACGCACAATGAACCCCATAACGACTAATTACTTTTGTATTACACAATGTAAGTCAAATAACTCACCTAGTTTGTAATGAAGTCGCTTTCAACTATTTACAATAAGCAAGAGTTTTTGTTAAAGTGAAGTTGTTCGTTTGAACCAGAGGATCAAATTTTTATGAAGTAGGTAATTGGAGGATCCCTTGTTCTTAGAGAACGCAGTTACAGGTTCAGAATAAACAGTCAAGCACATCATGTGGACGAACTTATTATGTACAAGGTAACTTAGTTTTAAGCTGTCTTGGTACACAGCTTAAGACCTAGAGGACTTGAGCCCTAGATGGGTCTCAATATAGACTATCCTCAGTTCTAGCCTAATTAAGAATGTCCGATGAGAACAAAACAGAACTTTCATAAGTAGGTATACTGGTTCTTCAGACACTATTCAATACTAATGGCCTATCGTCTACAAGAAACTCAAAGGAAGAAGAACAATACTTAGTTAGTTACATTTTTCCAAGGAGCACCCCATTTGTTCTGTAAGTAGGACGAACTGAAGGAAAATTGGCGTAATTTAAAACGTCCAAAATCTAGTCGCAGTCTCATCTCGGCGACAAACAAATGTCAAAAAGTTGTCAACAATGTATGGAAATCAGAGGTATTTTTGACAGATTGAGACTGAGATCAGACTGTGAACGTTCTTAAAATTACGAGAATTGCCCCTCTGTTATCTTACGGTGAAGAAGACCGCTATTTGTAAACATGGGCTAATATTACTCAAAATAGGTGCTTGTATGTACATACACCGCTACATAATTGCCATAGATGAGAACCACGAGAGATGTTGCGGTTGACCATAAGTTGCATCATCTTACTACTCACAAGAGAAAACAATATTAATGTAAGTAGTTACACAGCCATTAGCTAATAACGTTGCAAGCTTAAATAAACAAACTTGAAATTACGGTGGAACCTTAATCATACATAATTTTTTTTAAACTAAGTAAATTGTATAAGTACTGAAGATATCACATAACGAAAACAAAGAAGTTACAGTCAGGAAAATGTTTAATTATTGAATTGAAAACTTCTTTAGGCGCGTTGGGCATTTTTTGGGATGGGAATAAACCATTGAACTCGCGCCACTGTTACCGTAACCGACACCGCTTCGGATGTTTTCGGCTGTCCTCGGAATGTACTCTGTTTTAATGTATAACCGATATGTCAGTGAATGATGGCAAATTATTCTGTTTGTGTTTTATTTTCACTTCTGTTGGCACTCCCGGAGTGCGTGAGTTTTTTTTACACACTACGTCAATTTTCAGTTTCAATTTTTACAGTAGTTTTAGGTAGAACGGCAGTAACGCGACGCGACTGATCTGGAAAAAAATCACCTTCAAGAATACCTACAATAGGGCCATATTAAACGGACGCTACGCGTAGCGGACGTAACGCGACTCCGTCGAGTATGAATAAGAGTGTGTAAGGATCGTAGCAGGTGGCATGGCGTTCTGTAGTTTCTGCCTACCTCTATGTGAAGATGTGAATTTATGTAAGTGTACAATGTAAAGTCTAATGTTTCAAATTGATGTTATTTCAAGTTAAACAAACATCAACCTTATTTTAAAGGTAATTAAGATGATTTCAGAGTGACCATCACTATTAAAAAAGTTATAAAAATATTTGACGTTGTAGCGTAAACTGAACTTTATTGAGTAGGGATTAAAGTTATTTTTCCATAAACTCACATTAGTTTAGATTTTTGGCAAACAAATCGCGAATGCAGATTAAGTACCAATATTAAGGAGACAGGTAGGAATACACTGACTTCTTCAAATAAAAATGTGTCGGCTGTCTTGAATAACATTGGAACCTTTTTTGGAAATACCCCAATCGTAACAATTGTGCCTCGGGATACAATATCCTTCTTTATCGAGCAACGCTTACAAGTTTACAACTACTTCCCAAATATATTGGTACTCGTAAGTAGGTACAGGAGGCCTACCATGATCTATTTAAAAACGATTCAAAAGCAAGACATTTCAGTTCAGGTTCTTAAACTGCATCGTTCACAGTCGTACCATGACGTCCAATACACTCAGCGGCATTTGGATCGTTGAAAGTGAATGAGCGTTAAGAGCTCGTGGTAGGTATCCAGATGGCACGGCCTAAATTGAATCGTTAAACTGACGTCATGGTACGAATTAGCAGAACAGTTCAGTTTAGGTCCTAAAGTGAATCGCGGAGCTCGTGGTAGGTATGCAGATGTTCGTTTCTTACTTTCTTAACTTATCCAAACTTGCCCGTTTTCACTAAGAGTAGGCGACACCTAAAATGAATGCTTATACATAGTGGCATCGACGCTCAAACAGTAACTATAAATTCAGCACATGATTCTAGATCCCTTAATGTAGAATGTTTTATTTAAAAAAAAAATGCTTTTCTGTACATTTTACCCGCGTAAGTAATATTTTTTATGAAACAGAAGATTTATTTTTTAACAACCGACTATCAACTCAGGGAGGTTCAGAATCAGAATCATATTATATTGAACACATGGCAACAGGTTGCGCGTCGATGTCCCTGCCACCCTATATAAAATAAAAAATAAAAATTTATAAAAGCGCACTGTTGGATTTTCAACGCTGGGCTCAGTGACGAAAGTTGAAAATCCAACAGCGCATTTTTGCTTACAGAATAACTTTGTTGACGCTATCTTTTTTAAAACGGGCATAAGTATCTAATAAGCCTCTGTTGTCCTACTCCAGTTCAAAGGCCTCCCTTTCCTTTTTCCAGTCAACTCGATCCTGAGCCTATACAGGGTGAAATTGAATACATGCGACAAATCGAAATGGGAGATTGTACTCATCATTATGAACAACTTTTACTATGGGACCAAACCTGAAATCGCGAAAAAAAAATCTGCTGTTTCCTACATTTATGTTCGCACAACTCGTCAAAATGTAGGGAACAGCTGTTTTTTTTTCGCGATTTCAGGTTTGGTCCCATAGTAAAAGTTGTTCATAATGATGAGTACAATCTCCCAATTCGATTTGTCGCATGTATTCAATTTCACCCTGTATAGTATCTAGATCTACATAAGCATTAATTAATTAAACAGTGCCGGCTTTAGGGGGGGGACCAGCTGTCCGGGGCGCCGGGTGTCAACAAAGTTATTCTGTAAGCAAAAATGCGCTGTTGGATTTTCAACTTACGTCACTGAGCCCAACGTTGAAAATGCAACAGTGCGCTTTTATAAATTATTTTTTTTATTTTATAAAGGGTGACAGGGAAAAAAAGAAAAGTATGTACGAGTATAATGCAGGGGGCTGCATTATACTCGTACATACTTTTCTTTCTTTGCTTTTTACATAATCGTAAGTTCACAAGCAAATCAAAAAACCTTTTTAGAAACTATGTACGTTATCAAAAACTTACCTACGAATTATGTAACTATGTACAAATTCAAAATAAGTTTTTTCATTAGTAATGAAATAAGTATAATTTATACCTAAAAGGGCGCCAAAGGCATGACTCGCCCATGGCGCTTAGATGGCTAAGGCCGGCCCTGGCATTAAATAAATCAGGTATGTATGTATAGAGCCTCAAGTAGGTATTATTATTGGTCCCCTGTGTGTAATTTTAGGTTCAATCGGTTAGCACTGGATTACGCTTCTATTCACTAAACCCATTCGTTCATTCATTCGTCGAAACCCACCTTTATTACTTCACCATCATATATTTGCTGTACAGTCAATATAAATTGAACTCTATCACCTTCATATTATGGTCAATCCATATAAAAACTATGTTTGCTATTTTCGTTAGTGCCTGCTATGCTATGCAGGACACGTTTCGGCTCTGGGTCGAAAACTTCAGGAACATTTCGGACAATAGCGTACTTGTTCGAAGATCTGATGAAAAAAGAAAAGATTTTCCAGAACACCGGAATTAGGTCAGGCAGCCTGTTATCCATACTAATGTTATAAATGCCAAAGTGTGTCTGCCTGTCTGTCTGTTACCTCTTCACGCTTAAACCGCTGAACCGATTTAGATTAAATTTAGGAAATTTTATCCCGATATTCCCACGGGATTGAGACTGATGCGGGTGAAATCACGGGGCGCTGTAGGTTTTAATAAATTGGCTTTTGGTGGACCGAGGACCGTATTAGAAAAAAAATAGGTAAGAAAGCTATATGTTATATTATTTTTCTGAACATCGTTGGTCTAGTGATCACAAGTGCTACTTCTTAGCGTGATGTCCTAGGCTCCAATACAGGTTATATAGGTATAGGTTATTGGGTTTTTCCGTATGGAATTTCTCAGAAGCAGCCCGGAGTCTGCATTTGTGCCCGGTTGATGGCAATAGACTCACCCCTATTACATGGAACTTGAACATAACTGGCGAAATGTGGTTGTACTAAAGGTACCTACCTACACCTCTGACAAACCCTTCGGGGAATACAAGCGTGATGTTATGTAATGCGTCTGAACATAACCCCTCAACTTAACTTTCAGTTTTATCAAATTGCAGACCATATGCGACAACTACTAGGTGCTATGACCAAGCTGTCTGTAACCCAACTAAAACCAACGTTTTCACCACTGATGACCACTAGGCGCTTCTAAACTTTACCAGTCATGGTTAAATTGTGGCGGCATCTACATTGCCACATGCGAACTACGCATCATACTAACGTCACGCAAAATCCTGCATCGCGCAAGTAGAGTTTACCGTGCAACTAGCATTACAACGTCTCGACATCAATCATCAGACACAACACCTAAGAAGATCTTTCCTTTTCTATGGAGGATGGATAAGTGAACCTTCCACCCAGTTTCACGTACCTTTATTTGTCGAGATTAAGAGCTTAGTAGGCCTACATTATAAAATGGTGGTTCGTCACAGGTCGCCAGTTTTGTTGGTTACCAGAGAGTCATCTCGTCCAGGTCAGTCCATTTGGAACCCCAAATGGACTGACCTGGACGAGATGACTATACTCTACTAATGTAGAGTAGACCGTCCAGCAACCGCTGGACGGTCTACTCTACCTGAAAATAATAATTACAGCAATATTATAACCCTCAATTAAGTAATATTTCATGCTTAATTTCAGTGGAAATTAATATCTCAATTGACCTCGTCTAGAAATACGAGTCTAACTTTGAACGTTATGGAGTAAACACCCACTCACACAGTCACACCCACACAGATAAGTGAAAAAGCTTACACAGTCGCGTGTAAAGGGATCATTAAGAATAAAATAGCTTTGAATTTCATTGAGTATTTATACGTAGGTACACATTTTTTTTACGGGCTCATACATTCTGTAAATAGCCAAACTCCAATTTCAAATGTCTGTTACAAAGACATTCCAGAGACCTATATATATATATATATTCGGAATTCGAAAAATCGATCAACAGTTAAAGTCAAAGTCAAAGTCAAAATCAAAGTTTTTTATTTGTTAGATCTTGCCATCCCTAGCATTTTGTAATAAACGGCTTTAAAACTGATTAATTTGGGCTGGAATGGCGCCATCGTCACTTCAAAGGCTATAAGGGTCAAATCTTGAAATGATTACATTTTAACATTGAAGTGGTGAATTGTTAAAACTGTGGTTATTATTAAAACGTCACGAAAGAGAAAGTTCGGGACACTGGTATTGGCATATCGAAGAGAATATCGTTGAGAACAAACATTTTTGTTAATTAATTAAAAGTTCAATCAGGTAATTATTTGATTTCATTTTCACGAAATGCTTTCTCAATAAATGAACAGTGCACTATTTGGTACTTTGAGAGTATAAATGCGGTTTTCAGTACATATTCTGTTTTGCAAGTGCGTACGTAACATGGCTGATTGGTTGTGCCTTTGAGACTTACGCAATTAATTAGGTGGTAGTGTAAACTGCGTCACTATCTCCAAGCCAGGCACAACGATGTACCTATTGCGGTCTAAGTAGGTATACCTACTATGATGAGAACCTATTCTGTCTATGAAATAAAACTAGTACTTTTCACTTCGGGTAATTCAAACTTTTTACGCTGACTTGCACTACCTACAGTACTTATAATTACTCACAAAGTAATGTAATAATTAATGTGTGTCTGAAAGAACGACCGCAAATTGATATACGAGTACGTAGGTCCCTATCCAGCGTTCGCAATTAAGTTTCCGAACATGTAAACAAATATCTGTTTTGATGTAACCTGTGTCGACACCCTCACGCCATCCCATCTTCCTAGCATGGTGGGCTGTTCTGGAGCGGCTGCTGCAGGAGCAGAAAACCTCAAACGGCGCAAATATAACAACCTTATTGGGAGCTATATGTTTGAGCCGTTTGGGGTTGAAACACTAGGGCCTTGGGGTCCGATTGCTCCAAGCAGTTGGTTGACTCTTCACGTGACCAGAGGGCTGGCCTATTTTTAGCCCAAAGAATCATTGGTAATGCTGGCAGCAGCAACGTGATACTGCTGCCAGCCTTTTGTGCACTTATCCCATTGACAGCGAAGCGGACGAATTATTTGATGCCCAACGAGCTCCTGCCTTTTTCTTAAATGTTTTATTATATACTTGTATAATACGAGTATATATAATTATATATATATTAGTGTTAGCGTGAAAATTGTAATTGTTGTCTTTGTGAATAAATATGACTTATATGTGTTTTAACTTTAAAACTCACATAAAGATCCGTTTGGCCAACAATTTAAAAAATATGACTTTTCAATAATTGTAGTCATTCAGAAAAAAACATTAATTAATGCTCGAGTAAACTTGATATTGGTTTAATGGAATACAAACTGCATAGTAGTCACTACACTTATCATCCAGTGCAGCTAAAGTTCATTGTCCCTTGTCCCTCTTTGTATCAATTAACTAAGGAAAAGGGACTTTAAACTCTACATGGTATTCCCAGACTATGCTTCTGTCTGGGGAACTTTTAATAATAATATATTATGTTTAACAGAATTGTATAAGATATGTTTTTTTCGTCCTCTAAATTTATTAAAAGGAAAGTTTCGTTGGTTAGTTAGGGTATGAGTACGTAAGTAAGAGTTAGGTATTCGAAAACTGTAAAGACCACACCACACTTTCTGTCTCAAAGCGAAACCGAATCCTTCAGATGATTGAGGATAGTATAAGTAAACGTTGACCCACAAACAAGGATATTCCAATATCTATCAAATAATATCATATCCACAGAAAATTGGTATTTGTTGAAGAGAAATCCCATTTGATCCAGATTTTCTCCACTTTGATCGAACCCAAAGGGCAAAAGCAATTACTAAAGAATTGTCGTTTACTCTCAGACCCACGAACATTTCAGTTTATTTACGAGAATAATGTCTGCAAAAGAAATTGTGAAGAACAAAATGGCCCTGAAGCGAAAAATTGCGAACAAGAAGTCTATCATTTTACGTGAAATTCAATTTGAAAGCGAAGAACATTGCCCTCCTTTTCGGCACCGCCGCAATCGGACAAAAAATGGGTCATGTTCCTGTCACCTGAAGCTTAATATACCCCGGGGCTTAACATTATCCTTTCAAGGGACTGACTAAATTAATTATATTCTTGTAAACCTGCTTAATTAGAAGAGGCAGAGCAAATAAATAACACTGTTATGTGAGCGAGGCGTTTGTCATGTTTAGGGGTGAAACTAAAACAAAAGATACGAATTCTCTAAGGGAAGATCTCTTATGTAATGGTTAGTGTAAGTAATGTTATCATAGAGGTACTGCTCCACAGAAACCATCGGCCAACCTAAAAAATCGTAGACGCGCCGCAACTGTCGTGGGATCGAATCACAATTATTGAGTTATTTAAATAATTATCTCGACATCTTAAATTACTGTTAATAATCTCGACATCATATTACTGGTTAACAAAATGCACAATCTTAAATTAGAGAAATGTGTGTGAAAAAGGTTTGTTGTAGGAATTTTGCTAACTATATCATAATAATTAGTTCCACTTGTTGCCGCGGAAAAGTTACATATTAACAACAGACATATTAACTATATGTAATATCATTAACCAGGTGGTAAAAGTGTTGCTCTCCTAGCTATACTTCATAAAATAACGCATGCGCTTTGTGAGAGGCTTATGTCTAGCAGTGGACGTCATTCGGCTGATATAATGAAAAATAATGATTGATTGTCGCGGGACTTCTTTCGTAAGACCACAGAACAGACATAAAGACGGACTCTAGCTCCGCTTTATAAGAAAATGTAGGCGGGATCGTCCACTGCAACCTACATCCACGGATGCGTGCATAGCGTGAAAAAAACTTGTCCGTGCACATTTAACGTACGAACAAACTCAGTGCCTTACAAGACAATTCACTTTATTTAAGACAACCACAATAATTGTGTACATATGTTGATCTTACGAAGCGAAGCGCGCTTTACATGAGTAAACAAGTGTATATGTCGCAGCCAACTGGTTAAATTAGCCGTTCAGTTAACTGCCTAGCCTTTAGAAGTAGTGCTCGCCTCTCTCGGCTTGCACGCGGTTGACCACAGTTCTAACCTAACCTAACCAATTTGGACGGGGTGCCCTGGCTTAGTTAGTGATGGTTACAGACTTCCAACCGAAACTGTAATTGAATATCATTCAGGCCGTTAGTTGAATGGCCGCCGTTTAGTTAAAAGGCTAGGCGGTTAACTGAACGGCTAATTTAACCAGTTGGCTGCGACATATACACGCTGTAAATATGAGCGTGAAGACCAGTAACTTCAGTGCATAACACACACTTCTGATTTCGTCATTGTCTCTGTCGGTAACGAGAGCTCCTGTGCTTCACACCCACACATTCACATCGTATTTTTACACTTGGTAACCACAAGTAAAACGCGTTTCGCTTCGTGAAATAAAAATACTATAGTAGTGGACACAATAAATCTACTACTACCGAGAGGATGTTATCTAATGCATGAGTTAATGCCTGCATGCTGATTTGTCAAATGCCACTCTTCCCCTAGTGTGTAGTAGGTACCTACATAAATTGTAAAAGTGAAAGACTATGTATATATTTTTAGGGTTCCATACCTCAAAAAGAAAAAGCGGGTCCTTTCGATCTTTTTCTCAGGAACGCATGAAGGTATCGAGTTAATAAGGTAATATGAAATACGAAAGTCTACGGTCTCATGAGGAGCTATAAAAAAAGCAAGCTTCTAAGCGAATGCAATAAAAAAATATGGCCAATTATGTGACATATTTTGATACTCGGAAATAAATCAAATTCGAAAGAGTCCTTCCCGTTGACCTAGAATCATGAAATTTGGTAAGAAGCAAGGTCTCACAGCACATAAGCATAATCACCCTATAATGTGCCCACTGCTGGGACACAGGTTTCCTGTCTTCTCACAGAACCAGTAAAAAAAATGTCCAAAATCGTGAATTTTATCACATAATTTAAAAAAAATTCGATTACAAAAACTTACATTTGTACGTAGTAGGAGAGTTGACCGTGACGTAGAACACCGGTTCCAATGTTTTTCAACAACAATGTTGAGTTTGTTTTTGGGATAAATTCAACTACGAATCCATTCATTGTGAGTGACCCGACATACATTAATGACGTGTTATTAGTAACATATGACAATAGACTTATAAAAAAAGATGGACTCCGCGCCACGCATATCGAAAGTGAAGCACAGTAAGTATGCCGGGACTGCTTGTACGAACACGCCTCACGTTCACATTTACATCATAGTATGCCGACCGGCCGCCATTACGTGACACGACAGCGTAAATCGTCAATCACGCACACATAGATTGGTACGGTGCTTCACTTTCGCTATGCGTGGCGCGGAGTCCATCTTTTTTTATAAGTCTATGCATATGACATTAAATGCACCCAGCACCTAATTGAGTAACACACTATCAATCTGAATCTGAATCATTTTGAAGGATATTGCTAAGACATTGCTTCATAAATTCGAAAAAAAAAATCTGCTTAATAACGTAAATAACGCAATGAATATTGTTGAACTGTCAAAATGAAAGCCATTCCTACTGATAGTGTGTTAGGCAATTACCCGTAGACTGCTACAACCAATCTATTTTGTAAGAGTTGTAATTACGATAATTTCCATCATTGCAGAAGTAATCATTACTAATAAAGATCTTGCATGTTTAAACGATGAACATTTACGGACTGATATTGTGTTTGCAAAGTCATACCATGGCAACGACCTCTGAAAACCGACACGAGGTGACCTTTATGAAATCATAAACCGAAATAATATTATGTTTTCCAATGACGTCATTGCTTAGTTTTTTACAGACATCACGTAGACTTCGGCCTCTCTAGAATATATGATACCGCCTCTACGTACTCGTATATACCTAAATATAATTACAAAAACGTGTTGCTATCCTCTAAGTACTCGAACATATCGCACCTTCATTTCGAAACCGTTACTAAACGAAATTTTCGCGAAATTTAGTTATTAACGTTTCTTTTTAAGGTGTGTTAGTCATATTATGACTACACACCTTAAAAAGAAACCTATAATTTTACAAATAAAGCCAGAAATATCTCTTATGTGTTCATTACTTTTTTATTAAGAGGTAAATAAATAGTCATGCAAAAATCATAAATTAGCTCTCCTGTAAAACTTAGTTTTTTTGTTTAGTAACGGTTTCGAAATGAAGGTGCGATATTATAACGAAGGAGAAATGAGAAACAACTTTTGTGAACATTACCACTTTAATATAGACAGTATATGAATTGCTGTAATATAACACCTGTTGTCTGGGAAGGTTTAATCAAACGCATACGTTTGTTCACCCTCATCTCGCTTAAACCACGAAACAAATTGGGCGAGAATTCAAAACTATGAAGCCTCAGCCAAGAATTTCCCAAAAAATTACCCAATGACGCACGACGGGGGACTGAACGCTCTGTAGGAGTGTGACTAGGTACCAGACTGGTAAGCCAGAATGTAGAATTAACTTTTTTTTACAATATAACTTCGGTGGATGCCTGAAGATGGACGGCGCCGCCGAGGCCGGGCCAGGAAGAGGTGGCGAGAGGACCTAGACACGTACCGCCAGGGTTGGATCGCGGTGGCTCTAGAGAAGGATGCCTGGAAGGATTTGGGGGAGGCCATTGCTCAGCAATGGGACAGTGTAGGCTAACCTCAAAAAAAATCTTCAAACCGATATTAGGTAAGTCTTGAATATTTTAGTACGGTATCAAACATTAGGTCCAATAACTTAATTTCTGTTGATTGTACAACTGCCCTAAGTACAGACGCCAGCACATCAACCTACTACAAACTGTCAAATTTCTTTAATAGATTTTCAACTTTATCGCTAAAGCATAAGGTTCAAAGTTGATTGGGAAAATTTTACAGATTGTAGTAGGTTGATGTGCTGGCGTCTGTACCTACTCGTAGTTACACAAGTTTCACGCAGGTGTAATCATCATCAATAACCCCTCCCTTTTGTGCCATGCTTCCCTGGTCTGTGCGAGTCTCATCCAGATCTTCTCCGTGATCTTCTGTAGGTGGCAATTGGTCTGCCAGCGCTCCTCCTACCGTCCACGCAGGTGTAATGGCTGCAATATTGAAAGCATTTTCACAATTCTCGTCTACTAAAACTTTCGATTTGTTGTCCATTCGTTTTCTGGAGCAACTTAACCTTTGTGTTTATTAATAGCAATAAATATTAAGCAAAGAATCGGTGCTATCCGAATCTGGGTCGAACGATTAATTTTGTACCTAAATTACTTTAACTGTAAAACGGTAAAGCGCCAGCGCAACTCAACTAACAGCCGTTTCTTTAAATATTTTATTACAAACTATTATTGTGTCTGGCGCCGAAAACCGTTAAACGTTGATAAAGTAGATTTTTTTTAAACTCCTCGCGTGATTCCTGTAGTTAGCTATTGTATGTAGGTACCTATTATACTACGGGTACTACGGGGCTTAATAGCACGAAGAGCGGGAGTAGAGTTCTTTAGAAATGTTCACAAGTAAAATTTTCTCCATTTTTATGAAATTAGGACCTCGCTTTTATTGGTGAGAAAAATGGCACGGCAGCTACGTCCTCTAAACAAACCAAAAATTATATCCATCTGATCTATCTAACTAGCCTGTATTATCTTACTGAAAGGCCTCCCTCTCCCTTTTCCAAACAATTCTGTTTTTGCTAATCCTTTCGGCCAGACCTTTTGGTAGGAGTCAAGCTCGTCCGACCACCTTCGTCTCGGCTCACCGCGATGGTGTTGTGTTTAGTGGGAACCAATCGGTGGTTCTCTTATCTCCCATTTGTCCTCTGACATGCGGCAGACATGTCCGGCCCAGTCCCACTTAAGCTTAGCGGCTTTCTGGGTAACGTGATCAGTGATCTTTGTTTTGGCGCGCAGCAAATTTGAACCCCCAGGTTACTGCGCTCCATGCCTCGGCAAACCTCAGTTTGAATGAGAAATGATCTGGAAGAATTACATAAATAGAAAATGGATGAAATTATTTTATTTTTGACGAATTTATGACAAAATTTTTGGTAACCATTTAAACCGATAACCAGTAATCACTAATAACTCCGTGTGTATTATTAAAAGATCACAACCAAAACCTTTATTAAAAGTTCTATCTGTAGTAATCATTAACAAAACCCTCTTTGGAGTTTTTAATTGGAGCCTATTTCGAAGCCAATTACAACGGTCTTTTGTTCGTGACAATCAATCAAGTTCCTAAATTAATTGACAATGTTTGATTACCTACCAACAGTACCTTACCTTAATTAGCTCTCTCATAAAGGCATAAATATTTTACAACGAATTCATAAGGTTCTGGGTTCAAATCCGGGTAAAGTACTAATGTGACTTTTTCAGTCCAAATGTACTTTCTGGGTATCTTGGACATCACTGACATCGGTTAAGGAAAACATCGTGAGGTCAAATCTAGACTTACAATCTAAGATCGCCGACCCGTCTTGAACAAGTGTGGTGACCAATGCTCGCGCCTTCTCTGTATGTTGAAATGATAATAATATGCTGATATTATTATGGTTAATCTTTAAATGAAAGCAAATCTAAATAAAATAGTTACCATCTTCATTTTACTCTTACCAAGAAAACAGCATACTCGTAGCATACTTTAGATCTCAATGCTAATAATTCCAATAAAGTAAATATAATTCAAGCTGTTTTTGTCACAAGCATCTGGCACGACTCCTCATACAACTCACGAGGAACCGGTGACCACAATACGAGAGCAACTTGCGCACGCGCCGCGCCGCTCTAACTCACCGGATACCATGGAGCAGAAAAGATCAGTAGGCCAATCGCAATTTTGGCATCAGGTTCTTCCATCCATGTTGAAGATAGGCGGAGGCCTACCATACATAACCATTTGGCCTATTTGCCAAATGGTTCCGAAATTCCGCAACTATTTGGTAAAAATCGGATAGTAAGTAAAGACCTCTTCAAAGATGATTTCAAGCTGTTGTTTTTTCATCCAATGCAGTGCCTCGCTGGGATAATCGCTACAATCACAAAAAGCTATTATTTTTCGGGCATTTCAAAACTGGGACCGTATCAGTACATCTGTTAGTGTTATTGCAGGAAACTACTGAGAATAAGTTGCAGCACATAAGATTGACATCGGTGGGGTAATTACGTCACACTAACAGTAGGACAGGGTTTTGTTTTGACAGTTCAACAACATTCATTGCGTTATTTACGTTGTTTAGCGGACAAAAAATAATATAATTCTCAAAGATATGAAGCAATCCATTAGCAATATCCTTCAAAATTATTTTGTTTGTAATTGATAGTGCGTTACGCAATTACGAAAGAAAGCAGTGAACGAAGTGAGCCTTCTACGCCTTGCTATCTCGTGTTAACCACGCCGGCTGCTGAACACTGTTAATTATCAAATTACACCAGTATTACATCTAAGAGAATCTTAATTACGCGTCTTATGGTCAACAGTTGCAGTACAGACAGATGTAAGCAATTATGTAAGACAATGTTTTGCTGTTACGATGTAATTAATGTTTGTTTTGTAGCAGCTGTAGTCGAGCTTTTTGCAGTACCGTTGCTGTCATTGGGTTAGTAAGGCAATGTAGTTGATAGTGTAGGGTTAAGTGTACATAAACACGAGCGACACAGGCACGACAAAGGCTACTGCAGCCGTCGACAACGTGTATTTGAACACGTTTCGTAACTGTGGTAAGTATGGACCTACTCGATTGTGAAATCAAACACCTGTGCAAGGTAATCTCGTATAATCACGGTAACAGGCAAAAATCGGTACACTAATTTTATAAAATTAGGGAACTATATAGCAACAAACCGATATTTAAGAAAACGCGTGCCGGTCAGAGCTCGGCAGCTCGGGCGCGAGCGGCGGTTCGCGACGTGTCAACGTCGCAGCACGGACACGGTGCTCAAATACATGAGCGGCATGTTGTCGATACTCGTCGACGGTTGCAGTTGCATCTGCCGTTGACACGCGTCGCTCTTGTGTATGAGCATAGAGAAGAATAGGAATAATAGGTACTAATACCTACTTAATATCTAATTGAAATAAAATAAAAAACCGATCAAATGCGAGTCGGACTCGCGTACCGAGGTACAAATTTGAAGGTATGTAACTAAAAATTTAAGGTTTTCGGAGTTTTTCCTTTACTTGTGCTACATGACATTGCTTCTTGCCAAGTTTCATGATTCTAGGTCAACGAGAAGTACCCTATAGGTTTTGATTCCGAAACATATATCTATGTTCTATGTTATGGGTTTGGTTTCCGCACTTAGTCCTTCAGTTGACCATTATGCGTGGGTTCCGGAACAGAAACGCCCGTATCTTATGATTGAATTAACTTAGAAGTTTGTTATTTTCACTTCTTCAAGCGATTGCAGCCCTGAGTATTTGATATTAATTTCAACTTAATAACTCCACACGTTCCTAAGAAAAAGGGTCTTGACAGATGAGACAGACGGACAACGAAGTGCTTTTATAAGGGTTCCGTTTTTCCTATTGAGGTGCGGAACCCTGAAAATATTAAGATGAGTAAATAGTTCCTCTACAATGCACACCTGTTAAAACACACTTCAGGTGGCAAAATACATTTACAAAACAGGTGGTAGTTACAATGTTGGTCATCATAATAATTGTATTAAGTATAGCTAGGGGAACTGGAGGCCTACCATGATCTATTTAACACTTTCGACTCCGCCCACTTTTCATAGAGCTCATACGCCATGCCGCCATACATATTGCAAATGGACCCTCCAGGAGGGTCACCGGCATTACGTTTGCGCTAAAGTGAACCCTCGAGGAGGGTCGTCGGCATTAGGTTTGAAACCGTATTATAAAACACTATAAAAAGAAGTAAATTAGTGTTTTCAGAAGGTCTTGTTGCTTTAATTAGTATCTCTGGGGGTATTTACATGTGCTAGTGGCGTGAAGACGTGAAATATAAAAAATGTAAAAATCCCGTGACAGGGGTGTCCAACCTCTTCTGAAATTTTCATGCAATGTAATATTTTTTTAAACAGTTACATTATGCAATATTAATATTTTTTAAGTAATAAAACGTTATTATTTTGTAACAGCTTATTAACTTACGACTTACGTATGTGTGCCTTGGCTTCGCCTCGGCCCACATTTACACGTTCGTCCATCAATGCCTAGTTGTGGCCAAGGCTTGTATAGTACTTTTATCAAATAATGCGCGGAAATTAAAATACAATTACTTTCAAAATCAATGACGAACAACGCACAACAATAATTTTTCCCGCGTTAAAGTGATAATTTTTTTTTTTTTTTTACTTACTTGGTTGCCATGTTTTGGAGTAAAAGATCGTTCCATTTTTAAATAACATGACATATATGAGTTTACCTACTATGTTTATTTGGCCGCTAAACCAGGACAGATAATGGATTTTCATACAACTTTTGCCGGCCGCTGCTCGCATGTATGTGGCCAGGGGGCCTAAAACGGCCACTTTGGCAGAATCATAAAACAATTCTTATCACGCACTTCCTCTGTTTGACAGTTTCACACCTATATATCCCTGAAGGGTTAGGCAGAGGTGTACCTATAGCATTTTACGAATCTCCATACAAAACTGTCATACAGATGAAATTGCGTGATATGAATTATTTCATGATTCTGCCAAAGTAGCCTTTCTAGCCCCCTGTACAGCAATTTCGATTTATCTCAAAAAAGGTTGTCAAAATAATGCTCAAATTTCCAAGCATTTTTGAGAAAAGACATTTTTTTTAAATTATGTAATTTGCCCACTGACCAGGTATTACACAAGCTTGTTTATTAGAGGTCAGTGATTTTGCCATACTGACCGGTGATTGAGCTCAAGAAAATTAAATGTTATTTCAAAGCAATAAGACTATAAAATAATAATAAAATATTTTAAATGCATAAAATAGTGTTACGGTCAACACGATTTTCTTAATAATAATAATAGAAGTTAACTTTAAAAAAAATTTTTTGGTCATTGTATTATGCTTTCAACTCAATGCCTACTCTAATTGGGGTGTATGAGGTCTTGCGTTAATTATGTTACACATTGTATCATGACCACAGATAATATAATATACTCTAATGACAAAACCAAACGACTTGTATGTAGCGAAGTATGCTCCTGAAATGAGCAGCTGTACAAACGAACGGACTGACAGTCAAACGAAGTTGCACCATGGGTGTTCGTTTTTACCCTTTTGATGCTGAAGCTTCTATTTATAAACTCAACCTCTTAATTTATAATCTCAAAATAAATATGTTTATTTTTAGTGAATATTTGTACCTAAACGTAAAACGGTTTACCATCCCTGAAATATGGGCATCCTAGCGCCCAATTATTTTTGAAAATAAAAATGCTGGTATTTGAAAACCAACGATTATACTAATAAATCTTGTTAAAATATACGACTAATTTTATTTTCATAGTTTATAATGCTATATTCGCTAAGAAAAACGTACATTTAAAATGAGCCCTCCGCGAGGGCTCCCGGCATCCCATATGCGATTTGAGTGAACCCTCCAGGAGGGCTCCCGGCACTGAACGTGTTAAAAACGATTCAAAAGCAAGACATTTCAGTTTAGGTTCTTAAACTGCATCGCTCACAGTCGTACCATGACGTCCAATACGCTCAGCGGCATTTGGATCGTTGAAAGTGAATGAGCGTTAAGAGCTCGTGGTAGGTATCCAGATGGCACGGCCTAAATTGAATCGTTAAACTAACGTCATATGGCACCTGAGTAAATGTGCCGCTGTGTGTCAGGTGCCATTTAAGCGGGTGCCCAATGTGGAATACGTTAAGTATTTGGCACACAGGAACATTTCAGAGAGGCAAATGTGATTGCTACACAATGAAATAGGTAAACAACTGCCAGACTCTAAATTAACCTAATTATAACCCGAAAAGGTCGCTATAATGTAAACAGTGGAAATTTTGTTGTAATTCCTCACACACTCTCAACAGTCTCACGAAATGTTGCCATCATTCGTAGTGTTATTTACGTAGCTACGATGTTTCCACGACATCACACGTCACAGCAAACGATAAAGTGAAATATGGGAGAATTCGTTTACGTAGACACTATCTATATGTGATATGAGTATCTAGTACAGTAAATAAAATGACACACTGATTTCTTTTCATTGGTTTACAAACAAAGGACGCTATGTATATCGTTACTCACAATATTCTGTTGATTGAGAGGGCAGTCTGGTTGGAATAACCCATTTCATAATGAATATTGACAATGATAACGATGTGGACAAGTTAAATAAGGAGCACTTTGTTGGATGTCAGATTTGAATAAGCAAACCTAATCTAGAGCAACGATAGAAAAATGTTTTGGTCAAGTTATTTTATAATTACTCACAATCTTATAAAAAGAAAAGATTAGATTTTTTGTATATTTGTTTGTTAGGGTACGCTTTCACGCTAAAACGCCTGAACAAATTTTGATTAAATTTGGCACATGGTTAGACCATAACCTGGATTAGGACATGGATTTTTATCCCGATATTTCCACGGGATCGAGACTTATGAAACCGCACGCAGCTAGTTGAAAATAAACTGTACCAATAAAATTTGATAAGTAGTCCAAACATTTATAATTTTCCTGATAATAAATAAAGGTCTGTCTCAAAGGAAATTGCAGCGATGAAAAATAAGCGAGCTAAAGTAGGTACGACAAGCCGCCATTTGTTATTATCCTAGCGAAGTAACTAGTAGCGAAAATAAATGTCGATTAGGGATGTTCATATTGTTCGTAGCGACTATTTGGGGAAAGTATATTTCCATTTTATGGTCGGAGAATATGCAGTTAATGAACATTACATGCTACAACTTCGTTTACGTAAGTTGTTTAATTCATCTCATTCATTCAACTTAGCCAAAAGTTAAAAAAATAATGTTTCGGGCAGGCCTTGTGGACAACACTGCTGGATATAGGCCTCCCCCAATCGTCGCCACATCGACCAGTTATTTATCACATAATATATAACATTTAATTTATCATACCTACTTGAACTTGTAAATGTGCGGTCATTAATATTATGGGAGTATTGGAAATATATTAGTAATGACATTTATCTCAGCAAAACAACTACCTACATCATTCTACAAAGCTACTACAATATTTGCTGGACAAAACGAAAGCCGACTCGCACTTCAGCACCAACAAGCCAATAACTTTTAGGTTAATCGCATAAAACATTAGTTCGTAACTCTCTAGGAGGTAATCCGCCCATTTAGGTACGCCACATTAAGTCGCAAGCGTAGTTTGATAACAGCACTTCATACGATCTTCATCCGATCGAATAAAGCAGATTTTGACAAGTTTCTAACTTCAAACACTCAATTCAGAAACTGAGTGTCGTGAGTCTAGTTGGCAAAATAATCGGCACATCCCTACTATCGATCCGAGTAGGGCACAGTACAGAACGGCAGGTGTCGTTTAAAAATAAGCAGCAACTGTCAGCAATTTGATACCAGACAGCTTTGATGTAAAAGCAACCGGTTGCTGCAGACACGAAATTGTCCGAGACATTTTAATTCGTTGAACATCAAGCGAAAGACTTATTTAAGCAGACTTTTATATGAAAGAAAGACTTATTAAAGTGGACGATCCCTTTTGTGTTATCGTCATTATTAGATATATGTTTTTTTGCCGAACGGTTGGCGCTAATAAACAAATTGATTTGGGTATGCAATAGAACTCGAGTTCCTAATATAATAAAAATAACTAAAGCTATTAACTAGCTAAAATATGGCGTAGAAAAATACCTCCGCAAATTTTTATATATTTAAAGTATCTAAAAATATAATACGAGACCAAAGAAACGATGGATGGCCTGTGTGAATGATGATCTGGTTAGGAAGGGGGGTGACTACCGAGATGACGACTAATAGAGAAGTATGGAAGAAAAAGATATATTGCGCCGACCACAAATTGTTATAAGGACAGGAGAGTGATGATGATATAATACTTCATCCTAATTAGATACAATCTTGAATAAACTGAGGTTTTTCACATTAAAGTTAGCAATGTTTCATGATAAAAAGCCTTATAGAAACTAGAACAATTTCACTTTAATTTTATCCTGAAACGCGTCTGGTATCTATAAAAAGTGTAATCTATACATATTATAAATTAAAGTCGCTTTTCGTGTCTGTCTGTGTGACCGCGTTGTTCTTCTAAACTACGCAACGGATTTTGATGCGGTTTTTACTATAATTTAGAGAATTTGATCCTTATTTGAATTTTTGGACATGCTGGTTTCCTCACAAATTCTCTATGCCTCACGAATATAGCCCGCTCCCTCTCAAAGAGTCCTCTCTTTTCGTGAGGGAGTGAGCTATATTATATACCCTGGCCTGTGCCCCAGCAGTGGGAACATTTTAGGCTGAGTATGTTATGTAATAAAGAAATGTCGATGTTTTGTCAAGTTGTAAAAACCATGCGAAGCAGAGGCGGGTCACTAGTTAATAATATAATCTTTCCAAAGACTCGACATACTCGAAAATTACGAGTTATTTCTGGAACATTCCGTCTAGTCTTCTAAAAATATCAAGCATATTTCCTCCGTCTGGAACCTATCAGCTTATGAAATATTTGCGAGACTTTTATGTGGTTATCATAAAAGACGATGGTAAATGTAAATCTAACACTGGATAATATATCAGAAGACAATATGAAATGTTTATAAGTAAGACGGGCGGGCGATCGGCGGTACCCCTGCAAAAACCTTGAAGATCACTCGAATACTACGTCATTCTGCCGTGTTGTAGCAATTTCATACAGTTTCATTTGTATATACTTTAATGACACTACAAAAATTAAATAACATACATCAAACACTACAAAATATACAATGGGCGGCCTTATCGCTTTCTGCGATCTCTTCCAAGCAAGCTTGGAATGGACAGTGATTTTCCTGGACATAAAATGGGGCTACCGTTCGTGCAAAGTGCTGTAGTTTTCAAAGAATGACAGTGTAATTACAATTATTATAAGCCTGTGTTGTCCCACTGATTACAATATGCGGACAATTTAAGTAGGTAGTCAATTTGCAAAATAACAAAATCCCCTGGCTTTACATAATCTATGTTGACGATGAAAGAGGAGTGAGTGATGGCCCAGTGGCAACGGCCGCGACTCACAAGATGTAGGTCGTACGTTCGAACCCAAACAGGCATTTTGCTTTGTGTAAATTATTTTATCACCACTGCTCAAAAAACGATGAAGGAAAACATCGTAAGGAAAACGGGATGTCCTATAACCGAAAATTCCAAGACGTGTGACATCCACCTACCCGTAACCCGCACTGGGCCCTTGACCTTTCACAGAGAGAAGGTCTGTGTCCCAGCAGTTGGAACATTATAGGCTGGCATTATAGGCTATGCTGACGATTGTAAATTCGAAATCATTCAAGAGGAACACAACATCCCTTTAAACAAATATTTGCGTCACTGCACCAATAAGATGTCCTTCATCGATTCAATGAACACGTTCACGGATAAGCAAACTCGGAATATCGATATCGAGTTATGAGTAGGTCCCTTGACGTTATACAGGGACATCGACGGGCAAACTGAAACCATGAATTTAGCACATGATTTTAGCGCTGAAATTTTGTAGGTTATCAAAAAAAATCTGTTGTTACATAGAAAATTGCAATACTTACGCGATCAAAATGTATGGAAGAGCAATTTTTTTATATTAACACAGAGGGTTCAAAATCATGTACTTACTATATCCATGGTTGATCTCCCAGTTTTATTGATATCACAACTAGGTAAGTGTACCTATTCATAAAATAATCTTTATTGTACAATCAGCCAAAAAGATGTATAGGTACTTACATCGAAAATAATTGATTTAAGTTCTACAATCATTATTCAAAAATTTCGAAAATCCTCCACATTATTGTCACAAAATTGTACACATCGATACAGTATAATGGAACAAAAATGTGGATTACTATGATAATGTCATAAATTATAAATGTCCAATACGAAAAATGTCCAAAAATCAAAATGTCTTTTAGTCAATCAAATTAATTCTTGTCGATCTATACATATTTTTGAGGCAGACCTAAACACGTTAACAAATTTTTATATTAAGGTTCCAATATGCAAGACGTAGAGACGTAGAGTTTTTATGGGACCTAAAGTTTTGCTAAACTGTAGGATATTTGCTGCAAGACATGCACGCTTAGTGCTGGCTGTGCAAAACTTTTATAATTTGTTACTTTTAAGATACTTGTCGTTGCTTTTTATACGCCCCGAGTGACAGGCGCTGTTACGGTTTTGTGTGCGTTTCTCGCTAGATAGTTATAGAACTTTAATTCCGAGGTTTTTCCCGACAGTGTTTTTTCTTGTAGATCATACTTGAATAGTTTCAATGAGGTTTGTTTTAATAAAGCTTTTACTACCCAGCAGGTTTTCAAAACCATGTTCAGTCTTGCAATCTAGCATTTTCAATTGCCTGATTCGCCTTGTCCATAGGCAAGGCGATGTAGCTTCAATGGATGAAATTGCAGTGCGAAGCTGGGGCGGGCCGCTAGTATATTAAAAAGTAACTCTGTCTGTATGTTACCTTTTAATGCCTAAACCACTGGCCAGATTTCGAAAATGTAGCCAAGGGAAAGCCTATGCCGGCTCCTTTTTGTCTCGTTAGCACGTTCCCGTGGGATGATTATTTCCGACGTCCCCGCATGCAACGCCGCAGACAGAAGCTAGTACTCAATATCTAAACTTAAATCCACGTTTAACTATCACGGGCCACTTAATAAAATAATTTACATAATATGTAAGTTGTTGGTTTTAGAATAAATTCGATAAGTTGTCTGCCTCGAATGACGTCTGTCTGCACCCTTAACCTTTTAACCCAACGCCCTTTGGATAAGAGAGCAATGTACTATTATTAGTTTTAGGTCAACGTGCCCTACAAATCCATTTATAGAATTTTTTGGAACAACAAGTTGTGAATTGCGATATGGTAATGAAAGGTTATTTCGCGTTACGACGCTTGGGTTCATTGGGGTCATTCCCATGGGAAATATGGAGTATTCCATAAATCTTGACGTCATGGCTTTTGTGCCTACGATCTCGCATATAGATATTATGGCACAGGATAGCCTTTACAAGAAGTGGTCATCGCATAGACGTTTTCGGTGATTCCAGTAACTTCGTAAGGCGCTTTGTATAGGTGTGGTGCGTTACGGTGGCGTATAAACTGCGCCGTAGAAAAAACATATCTGTCAACAAGCTTCCATAGTGATCCATACAACACGGATGCACCGTGCCAACACACTGCGAGTAAATCGCAGTTTTTCACAGCACTACAATGAAAATGTGTGTTACAAAGGGCCTAACAAAAATAGACGGTGTCACTTACTGCGCGTATATCAAAATTTGTATACGCGCAGTAAGTTTTGCGTATACCCAATTTTAGGGCTTAAAATTTTCCCACGTCAATTTCACACGTCAATTGAACAAAGGGTGGGGTTCAAACTCTAAGACCTTTTAATCACTTGTCCCTAGACCAATGCCTCAGCCGTTAGGCTATTGCCGCTTGTGATTATTCTACTGAAATAGGTACTAATTTTTCATACTAATTACTTACTTACATAACAGCACTCATGTACCCTAAGGCGTAAGCGTACATATTACACTTTGTTATTTGTACTGCTGATAAGTGAAACCTCATTTAAAGCCCTATTTTGCTCAAATACAAGTCACTTGAACTAACTTTAGAAATTAAATCATTTTTATTGCTCGCATAAAAACTTGTAGGTACTCCGTAAATCATCAAAAGTGGAGTTTCACTTTGCGTTGCACTTTTCCGACAGATTTGAGCGAAATCGAAAGTTTAACGATCTATGACTTCTTAATTGTGTCACAGGCGAAAAGTTTTTAAATTAAAGTCAAGTTAGAGGAGGGTTGACAAGAGGAGTCGAGGCACTGTTGAACATTTCGGTTAACTTCGTCTTTATATTTTACTAGCTTCTGCCCGCGACTTCGTCCGCGTGAAATTTCACCCTCTTAGGAGTGGAATTTCAAAAAACCCTTTCTTAGTGGATACCTATACATATACACTTCACAAAGAACACACTCTAAATTTTATGTCTCTATGACCAGCGGTTTAGGCTGTGCATTGATATAATCAGTCAGACAGGATCACAGGACTTTGAATTTTATATTAGATTATAAAAGTAAAGCTAAGTACCTACCTAATAAAAAAAAAACTCAATAACAGAAAATAAAATACCTACCTACCTAAATAAACCTATTTCTGATGATACGTGGCTAAATAATAACAGCCGCACAGGTCGATCGATCAGGTTAAGCTACGCTTGCCGCGGTTGGTCTGTGGATGGGTGACCATCTTTACATATGGAGACCCCTCCGTGCCTCGGAAAGCACGTTAAGCCGTTGGTCCCGGCTGTCATTCGTGGATCTTTGACAGTCGTTACGGGTAGTCAGAAGCCCGAAAGTCTGACAACCAGTCTTACCAAGGGGTATCGTATTACCCAGTAACTGGGTTGTGGAGGTCAGATAGGCAGTCGCTCCATGTAAAATACTGGTATTCAGCTGCATCCGGTTAGACTGGAAGCCAACCCCAACATAGTTGGGAAAAGGCTAGGCAGATGAGGCAGATGATGAACTAATCTAAACTCAATAAATAAGCAAAATCCCTAAAAACTAATATCTATACGAATGACTAATCCTACCTAACAGTTTTATAAAATAACCTACGGTCACTACGTACACTATCAAATATACTACCCATACTTTAAAATTAAAATCTATACTTACTTATAAAAACGACTTATAAAAATAAACCTAAATAAGTCTACCTTAAACTGTACTTAGTAAAAACTAAAAGGAATAAAAAGGTCGCACTGAAAAGCACGTTTTGGAATTGCAAGTAGCAGTTAAAACATACAATTTATAGAATGCTAATATGAACGAACGCTCGCCTATTATTATTATCTTCGTCGTGTACTACGACAAACTTATTATTTGCGGTTGGTACAGTAATCGGGTCTAGGGATCGAACCGCAAAATTAAGTTTGTTTTTTATTGTATATTTTTTTCCGGGATAAAAAGTACCCAGTGTGGTGCCCAGGATATTAAAAAATAATTATACCAAGTGTCATCGTAATCGAACCGGTAGTTTTTGCGTGATGCCTGAACAAACAGACAGACAGACAATTTTTTTTTAATCACATTTTTGGGTTCTGTGTCGGTCTAATAACACAACAACTAATACCTATTTTATAAAAAACAACAAAATAAATTCAAATAAACTATTTAAAGACTAAAAGTCGCGCTGATAAGCACGGTTTGTTAATATCAATTATCGTCTGTCAATAAGGTCGAACGCTCTGAACGCATCAACAGCCAAATATTGAATGAAGCTCGCGCTCGGACCTCCCTTACCCTACCGCCGCGACCCGCGTCGAGCGCGGCAACCGTTACACAAAAATAATCCTTATGGCATGATTCAGTATTCACGCGCGACGGCGCGATGGCTTATTAGCGTATTTCATATATAAGTTTGGTGTTTCTATACCGATTACTATGATTCTTTTTTTATTGAATAGGTAATAATATTAACTTCTTTTAATTAGGGATGAGTGAGAGTATTATAAACGTAAGAGTAAACAAATATAATCAGAAAGCTCCGAACTGCTAAGGTATCGGGAGTTACACGTGTTATTGTGAGTCAACCATAAAAGATAGACATATGCTGTAGTAGGATATTTTTTAAGATAATTTTATGTAGAACATTTCCGTCATAAATGATTTCTATGTAGCTTTAACCATTAAGGCTGCACACGCGACGGAAGCTTAAAAAATGGAGCAACTTCTCCCGTTTTCCCAACATTTCCTTTCACTGCTCTGCTCCTATTCATTGTAGCGTGATGAAAAGTATACTATAACCTCCCCAGGAGTATGAAGAATAATTGTACCAAGTTTCGTTAAAATCCGTCGAGTAGTTTTTGTTTCTATAAGGAACATACAGACAGACAGACAGACAGACAGACAGACAGACAGACAGACAGACAGACAGACAGACAAAAATTTTACTGATTGCATTTTTGGCATCAGTATCGATCACTTATTACCCCCTGATAGTTATTTTGAAAATATATATCATGTACAGAATTGACCTCTCTACAGATTTATTATAAGTATATAGATAACAAGCTTCTGCCCGCGACTTCGTTCGCGTGGAAGACACCACAATACAAGGTGTAAAAAGACACATCACATAGCCGTCAACTACGCATTCTGTACATAAAACTAAGTAACATTGCTCAAAAATAATTGCTGGGAAACGATTTTTATTTTTGGTGTGAATATTTGCTATTTGCAGTAGCGCGCAATGTAACTCACTCAAAAAATTTGTGCTTTGGGTGCATACAACAAGTACAGGGGTCGTGAATATAAAGTTGCGTTATAACTTATAACATTAAAAACTGGCTCTCGTAAAAAAAGTCAGTAAAAATTGTAATTTCGACCTTCAATAACTTCGTATCCAGTACAAAAATGATCACAATGACGGGGAATAGAAGTGACTCTCGGCTTTGTTAAGTGTCTTTTTACACCCGTTATATTAAAATACTAGGCACATTTTTATAAAACTCTCCTGTATACTACCTACGTTTGCAGTTTTGGCCTCAGCAGCCAAAATATGAAGAGACTCAGGACTGGTGACGCGGGAGCAAGCGACGGTACTTACGAGAAACAGTTCGTGTATAAAATGCCCACACACCTTTATAAACTTTCCACAACAAGGCTTATTATACTTATGAATTACAACAACAAGGCTCATAATGCATTCAGCCAAGACTTGCCCACTTTTCATCGGAGATCCGTTTAATTAATGTAGAACCAAGTATACATATACTTGCAATATCTTATGTTAAACTGTTTCTACATCCTATAGGCTGATTATGCATAATATTAATTACAATAATAATTAATTCTAACCTACTAAACGATCAAGGAAATTAAATTCTTCCAGCCTGACCACTGCCTACGTAACCCTTTATAAGTAAATAGGTATTACATGTTATTTTTCATCAAAGTCCTTTTAAATGTACAAACGGCACATTAAAACAAGTTAACAAAGTCGGCCATAGCAAAATGGTAGCTCTAAGGAGCCCTGGAGGCCGCTTTTTATTGCTACAATAAACAAAATGTGAGCTATTTAATTCACCCGAGACTGGTACCAACCGAGTTTTAATCTTGCTTTTTGGTGGAACCTTACACAAATAAACAGTCACCGGAATTCTTCATTATGTCTTGCTACTGTTAAGAAAGAAATTTTGTTGCCTTGTTAATATAGAGAAACAACTCCTTTCTTTTCTACCTTAAATTGCGCTGGGGCAACGATAGCCACATATTTAAACTAAGGTACCTACGCACGTCATCATTTGCCTAGTTTTTTCTCAACTATGTTGGGGTCGGCTTTTAGTCTAACCTGATGCAGTATTTTACACGGAGCGACAGCGCTATCTGACCTCCACAACAAAGTTACTGGGTAATACGATACCCCCCAAGTGTCCCTTAATAAGACTGGTTGTCAGACTTTCGGGCTTTTGACGACTCCTAACAACTGTCAAAGATCCAAGAATGGCAGCCGGGACTACCGGGTTAACGTACTTTTCGAGGCACGGAGGGGTCTTGGTATGTAAAACTGGTTACCCATCTACGGACTGACAACGAAAAGCGTAGCTTAACCTGATCGATCGACCCGCGCGACTGTTATTACTAAGCCACAACTGTTATTACAAGCATTTAAAATAGATACCTACGCATGTCTACATATTTTAATTGTTAGGTTTATCGTTTAACTTTACGCTATGTTTGCATGTTTTTGATGACTTTACAGATTCTATTTTAGCCCAGACCAATTATTTACACCTCACGAACACAAATCGAACCGCTTCGATTCGATATTTCAGGCTCGAATTGCGGTTTCAGTATCTCATTATTAGAGTTACATATTGCAGCTCATTTTCTAAACGTTCCTGTTCTATTTGATTTTCTAAATCAACTACATACTAGCTTCTAGCTTTATTATTATTAAAGATAGATTAGTTTTGATAAAGAACCACATATAGATATTAGATATATATAGAGATAGACCTATTAAAGACTCTTCTTTCAATTATTTTGTGCTTCTTTGAGAAATTGAGCTCCAGCTTCTGCAATATTACGCTCATATTTTGCACTAACGACTACATTCTTTAATAGCTAAACGCTAACTTATTGAAGCTGTAAATGTGACCTATTTCCTTATATTGAGCTCGAAAACCAGGTTACCAGATGTCTACCTCGGTGATTACCAGAGGTAAAAACTTTTTATCCCTTGAAAAGGTAAAATAAAAACTGGGAGCACCGTTTCCATAAAACATTCATATTTTTTATTTATTTTTCACTCATCTAAGTAAATCTAATGGATGAATTTAATGTATTTTGCATTTGGTTTCAATTTCAAAATACTTAGGTACCTGCTATTTTCAGCAAAACAGTCTCAAGTGCTTTAATTTACTGAATTTATTCAATAGCTTTAATTTTGAGATTCCCGTGAAAACCTTAGGTAGGTACATTTTGAATATGGTTTTAATCACTTTGGAAGTATTAAGTCTATTTACTAACTTTAGAAGCTTTCAATCTAAATTTTACTTCAGGTTTACGAATTTTTTAATTACTTTCTGTTATATGAGATGTTGATTCACTATACCCACTGACATTTTCAGTGTTGAATTTCTAAGACCTCTTACTTCGTGCCTGTTTTAATTAATTATAAATTAGATTTGGATTTAATTAGCTTCCACGAGCAGTAATAAAGTCAGTAGTGTTGTACAACTAGTCCTTTTAAATTCAAATCACAACTATAATTATTTGATAATTGTGTGAAATGGATATCACACGGTCAATGGGTGTAGTGTGTCAATTTGATGAACATTTAACTTCCCCGATTAATGTACATTCACGTAGATATATGAGGCAGTCAACCCTGCTGCCACCTTGCTGGCTGTCTAATATTATGACCGCAATATGAGCGACTTTTATTTTTACTAATAATAAAGCTGAAGAGTTTTTTTTTTTGTTTGGTCGCTCTTATCTTTGGAACTACCAGTCGAATTTGAACAATTATATTTGCAATTGACCGACCAATTCTTGAGGAAGATTATAGGCAATTTAATATTACGCTAGAAATCTTAGGAGCCGAGCAAAGGGATAAAAGGCAGATAGAACGCTTAGCGAAAACAAAGTAAAAGCGAGGGCTGGCGTTGCGATGCGACGGGGTGGGTCGGGGGAACAGCGCCCAGCGGTTTCACCCGCGTTAGTTTCGATCACGTGGGAATATCAGTAGTAGGCAGCATAGGTGGTGGTATAGTAGGCAGCCCCTACAGCATGAGGAAGCTGAATGGCTTAACTGTGCCACCAATAATCTTCGACAACTCACCCATCCCGTTTAGCTCTGATGTTAAGAATCTTGGTTTGCATGTCGACACTTGTCTTGATTGGCGTAAGCAGGTCTCGACTGTAAGTCAGAAAGTCACCGGAACGTTGCGGTCGCTCTATCGGTTGAAAAACCTTCTCCCTTCACACATAAAGGCAATGCTTGTACAGTCCCTAATATTTCCCATAATTGACTATGGTGATGTGTGTTACTATGACCTGAATGCAGATCTCCTCAATAAACTTGACCGTCTTCTCAATAACTGCATTCGATTCGTTTTCAATCTTCGTAAGTATGACCATGTATCCGAGCATCGGCTGCTTTTAAAATGGTTACCCATTCGCCAGCGCAGAGAGTTGAGGGCTCTGTCTACGTTGTTCTCTCTTCTCGACAAAGCCACAGCTCCTTCTTACTTGACTTCACAAATTCAATATTTATGCTCTGCCCATGCTAAAAACCTTCGTTCCACCAACAATTGTCTTCTACGATGTCCTTCTCACCGTTCTGGCTTCATTCATTCTTCTTTCTTTGTCCAGGCGGTCTTTCTTTGGAATGCGCTCCCTCTGAACATCAGGACAGCAACCAGTCGGTTATCTTTTAAAGTAAAGGCACGTGAACATATCCGTCAAAAGTTGGCCGTAGCATCTCAGCGCTGATTTGCTGGATTCGTTTTCTCCTCTACCGATATTTCTTTTTTTTTTCTCCTCGCAGTTCGTTTTTTTTTTTATATGTATGTATGTATGTATGTATCAATATTTATTCTTGTATTTTATAGTAATTTCCTAACTATTTATCACGTATGTTGCACCTGCCATGTTTTGTCTCTGCATCACCCTAAGGTTGACTGGTAGAAAATGCCTCAGGCATTAAGTCCGCCTTTGTACAGTATTTCTTTTACTTGTGCATAAAGTTTTAATAAATAAATAATAATAAATAAATATCGGGATAAAAAGTATTCCATGTATTAATTCTGGTTATAAACTATCTGTGTACCAAATTTCATCTAAATCTGTTCAGTAGTTTTTGCGTGATTGAGTAACAAACATCCAAACATCTTCACAAACTTTCACATTTTATAATATTAGTAGGAAGTAGGATTGTAGTTCGTGCCTATTCGAGAGAAGTGAGCCTGAAGAAACATGCAACGTCTGCACAACATTTTATCCTAATCTTCAAAGACATTAAGGTGGTTTAGTAACAAACATTGAACCGATTACTTCGAGGTCTCCCAGTTCAAACAAAACTAAACACGGATTTGTTATCCCCTTGTTCGGTAGTTTTCCATTTATCGTAAACAAAATGGCTGCCAGTAATGTGTCTGAGATCTAGGGCAGACTAATGGGGATAGGCCAAGGTCGTATTTGTTATGTACTCGTGCCGACTTATATTTGTTTATATTGGGTTATTGAACTTCGTATCTTCCGTAGAGTAACTTGTTATATTTTAAGGCGTCGGGAGAGGCACGTGCAACCCGTGAACGTTACCGCGCTAATTATAGTAAGAGGTATGAACAGTTACTTAGGTACAGCAGTGTGTCAAAAACAAAATGGAAACTAGGGGAAAATGCCCGGTGCTACACGCACCGAGCACAATCCGTATTCCCCGATCCATTTCGAGGCACTTTCGCCCGTGATAAATCAAAATCTACTGATTTCGATTTTTTCTTGCGATTTAATGTGTCTAGTATAGTAAGCCTATAATGTACTCACAGCTGGGACACAGGCCGCCTCTCTAGGAGAGGAAGTGGGCCTTCGAATTTTGGGTTCTAGGACATGCCGGTTTCCTTACGATGTTTTCCTTCACCATTAGTACTATGTCTAAGTTACGTCGTTACGTCTATTTTTATATTAATTTACACTAAGAACTTAAAACGAATCCATTAGACTACTTTTCACGGAAAGTGTACCTACAAAGAATCAAAATGAGACATTAAGGCGTGAGACACATTGTAAAGCGCTGTTCTTAATATACCTTCCACAATTTGTTCTGGTACTCATGACACACATGTTATTAGTAGAGTGTACAATTTCTAGCTCACAAACACAGACATTTCACTTCAGTACGTGTAGACCACCCACTATGAATGATCGTAGGGTGGCCATGGGGCCCGAGGCATTTCGAGCGCCGCGACCTATTTTAGGTTCGTAACTAATGCAGAGACTGTGAAAGTACCTACGTTTAAACTGCAATCTAGATCTTACCATGTGTTTTATTCATACTAGGTAACTTATGCAGCATTTTTTAAGAAGGCGTTCTGGTATAGAAAATAGATTTTTTTTAAATGATAGGTTGGATTTTCTTTCAGGTATTGTCAATTTTCATATTCCTACTACCCGTGGGATAGGCTGAGAGGAAGCCTTTGTTCAATAATGAAACAATTACTGAAAAAATAAGAATGCTACCTTCTGTCATGTTTAAGACTCTCCCCCACAGGCGCGTTTTTATCGGTCGATAATATCCCCCTTTAAGGCTCTCGCTCTAAGTTGTAAACCAAACAACGGTTTACTTACAACTATAGTCATATTGACGAACGCGACGTTCTACCTAAGAGTTAAAATTAATTTTACATTTTGTCTGTTTCCTGTCTGGAATACACGCTTTGCAACGATAGCTCCGTTTTGTTATTTTAATATTTTCTAGTCATCCATCCATAACTGAAAATAGTTGCAGCACCTAAGCAACTATGATAAAAAGTAAAATGGATATTCTCAAATGAAAGAACTTTTACAAAGAGTCAGATGAGATGTACATACATTATGTGCTACATTTGGAGTCACCGTACAATTATTTTGATTTACCGAATGACTACTGATTACTCTGCTCACGCTAACACAGGATACGGAATGATCCGCTCATCGTAATGCTACTATACTTATTTTGGGAGAGTAAGTACAAACAATCAATAGCCGTGGCCCAGTGGTAACGGCCCCGACTGGCGAGTTGTAGGTCGTGGGTTCATACCCAGGTAGGCACTTTACTGTAATTTCATCACCACTGCTCTCAAAACGGTGAAGGAAAACATCGTTAGGAAACCGGCATGTCCTAGAACCAAAAATTCGAAGACTTGTGACATCTACCAACACGCACTGGGCGCGTGGTGGAATACGCCCACTCCCTCTCGAAGAGAGGATGCCTGTATCCCAGCTGTGGGACCATGGGCTGATTGGTAAGTACAATCAATCGTCATAAATGCATATTTGCTTTGGTTTGGTTGACATCTTGAAGACGTACCTATTATCCTAACGGTAAACGGCCCGCAAGCACCGCAAATAATTAATAGCGCTAAACTTCATAGTCATCATCATAATCAGCCTATAATGTTCCCACTGCTGGGACACAGGCCTCCAGCGCTAAACATATTAAAACATAATTTTGTCTCTGTCATCTTCAAATCGTTGACAGAAGCAGAACTATGTTTAACTACCCTATTAGTAGATAAAACACAACTGTACCACAGGAACATCTTAAGCCGAGTCTACACGTGCATCTCAGAGCCACGGAAATGAAAATTTTGCAGTGGATGCGCTACGTTAGCGATTAAATCAGTTTCGTTACGAATACATCCGTCGACGAAGGTGACGATGCAGAAGTATCGTTTCGAATACTTCAGCCAATTTAAACGAAAGTGCAAAAAATATACGGAAATTGAATGGGAACAAACCTAGGATGAGACTTGAAAGATTCTTGAAAAGCCAGACGTCGTGAATCAGGAAAATTGAAGCTTTAGTTTATATCGATCCCAGATAAAAATATATTTTACCTAAGATCAAATCGGTGCGTCACTTTGCCCTATTAGAAACGCTACCTGAGCAAGGGCAGATAAAAGATATGTAATATAGTACTAAATCACGCAAGGATTTTACCCTATTTAAATAATTTAATAGGTCTACCCTAACATATTAAAAATAACGCCGCTGTAAAAAAAAAATTACCCGGAAAATAAAAACTCGTAACACGAAAATAAATCTAATTAAAAAGCAAATATAAAGCACTATAATTTTAAATTAAACGGGGGTTGTTTCCAGTTACTATGGAAACCAATTTGAAAACAAAGGGGTTTTACCCCAGTAACACAATATCCAAGTCACCCCCTTACACCCCCTCCCTTGTCTAGATTGCGGCCAAACGAAATTGGGAATTTGCATAAACATTGCCGTTCTGCAAATAGAGCAAAGTCTATTACTGCTAAATGCTATTTCGCAATTATCTATTGATTCGACTTGGAAACCTTGACTGGTCGTCTGGTCAAATGAAAATAATTTACGCTAGGTCTTCTACTAATTGTCAAATGCCCACGAGGGGGCGTTATCGTCCAAGAGGGGGCGTTATCGCCCACGTTGAGAACTTATTGTTTAAACAAACAAATAGTTTGCTCCGAATTGTCAATATCGCAACGAAGCATGACGTAGAATTCTCAGTAGCACTTACTTTTACATCTATCTAACATGTGGCTAGGAGCTAGGACTCTTGTATAAAGTACCTATCTTGAGAGCTGTGCTCTAGTCTAAAAGTTATGAGTGAAATAAACAGACACGAGATACTTTTCTACTTTGTCTCCGGGGATAAAAGTAATGTCCTGGCTTAGAAAGACTACGAAGTAGATGCTCTGCGTTAAGTAATATCCTGTCTGTAGCATTTACTCGACGTAACATACTACCAGCATATACGATTCTCTTTTGTAGAAACGACATTCATAAGTGTTATTTTCTTCATAATACCGCTATCGTCCCAAGGGTCTGTTTGAAGGACGTGCACTTTTAATTAGTGCGTAACGAGTACTTCATGCACTAATTACCAACGTTCAGAATAGTCTGCAGCTTCTTCACCCATGAAATACCAAGGTTCTTGTAAACCAGAAGCAAGTACCATGTGACCTTCGTCAGATGTCAATAAAGTTGATATTTCGAGTCTTATTTGTTGAGGAAAACGTAGACCTTCAAGACACATTTAAGCCAAAAATAATTGCATCGATATCAATGGATTCCTTCGCATCGAAACTGTCATTGAATCGAATCAAATATACGAGGATTACCTACGTAAGAATGAGTTTGTAACACATAGTGGCGGATTTCCGGAACAATCGCATGCTTCTGAGTATCGATTTCCTTTTACTTTTATATTTTTGTCGTAACATCGTGTGAGTGGTTAATATAAGCGTGAAAAAGGTCAATTATTGAGTCATCAAAGATGAACGCTGCCGGTTTTGCAGATCTAGAATAATTATTAGGTAATGGATTATCCATTCCTGTTATATACCTAGTTCTCGATGTGAATGTAGTAGATGGGTTCAAAATAAGCTAATACCCTTCCCTTGCAAGTGTCATATTATAAAAGGAAAATACCGTAAGGAATTTTGTTTTTTTATGAACTAGCTGCGCCCAGCGGTTTCACCGGAATAAGTATAGGGATAAAGTATCCTATGTCCTAATCCAGGTCATGGTCTAGTCATGTACTAAAGTGCATCTAAATCCGCTCAGCCGTTTTAGCGTGAAAGCGTAACAAACAAAGATACAAAAAACCAAATATTTATCTTTGTTATTGACAAATCTCACAGTGAGTAGCCAATCAATAATCCCCTTCTCCTTGTGAGAAGAGGTCTTTACTCTACCGTAGACTAATTACAAGGCTACACTAATGCTTGGAAATCCTATACCAATGTGTACTTACATCAACCTCTAATTAGATTTAAATCCTTGATAGCCTGTGCACATCAGCCGACGTTGTACACACTTCAACATCTACAACTCTATAATCTGTCCATTGGTCCATTGTAAACAAGACATCAATCAAGGTAGGTAGTTATTAATCAATCATGGACATCAAAGACTCTCCATGTATAGCCAAGAACGCTTCACTAGCCATGAAATCCAGGAAATGATCCCATAGTTGTCGAGCATAAGATTGGTGACGATGATTCCTAGGTTAGATTTTAAAGCCTATATACTACCATACCTATTATAACTTAAAGTCGCTTTTCGGACCTGTGTGACCGCTTTATTTCTCTAAACTAAGTATAGCGGACTGAGTCTGTATCACCAACTGCTGGTTCTAGGACTTTTCTTATTTTATATGAGACTGAACTACATAAAGCGAAAGGCGCGATGATCGTTGGTAGACTGATTTATTAAAACAGCAGAACAAAAAACTATAAAAGAACCTATTCTAAATTTAAAGAAACACTGTACAAAATACATTAAAAAGTTAATAGCTGTAAAAAAGGTGCGTTGCGCACATTCCTTCCCCCCAAAGTTAAGCCCTCAGCTTGAGCAGCTTCTTCAAGGGCCTTCTCAGTGTGCCCGCTGCAGTCCTAACGTCCGCCACTCGGATCACCCCATCGCGGCCCGGGTAAGTCGCTGAGATGCGTCCTCTCGGCCAGGAGCCCCTCGGTAGGTTGCCGTCAACCACCAGGACCAGATCGCCCACAGCCAACTCTGGCACATCGCCTTGCCCGGGTCTGGGAATAAGATTCGGCAAGTATTCTTTAACCCAGCGCTGCCAGAAGTGGTCCACCAGTCTGACCGCTTTGCGCCAGCCGCTTCTTGACACCAGATCTCGGTCCGTCAAGGTTGCTGGTATAGGACGCCCCGACGAAGCTGCAAGGAGAAAATGATTTGGAGTGAGCGCCTCTTCGCTGCCGGGCTCTACCGAGACGTGCGTCAGTGGTCGGGAGTTGATGAGCCCTTCTGCTTCTGCCAGCACGGTTCGGAGAACTTCTTCCGTTGGAGCGCGCTCGGTGAGGGTCACTCGGAGTGCCGTCTTCACGCTTCTCACCAGTCGCTCCCATACTCCACCCATAAATGGAGCCGACGGAGGAATGAAGCGCCAGCTGATTTTGTCCGTCGCGGCATATTCCAAAGCTGCGCCCCCATAGAGTGCGCGGAGTTCTCTTCTTGCCCCGATGAAAGCAGTGCCATTGTCAGACCAGATCTCAGACGGCGCTCCTCTGCGAGCCACGAAGCGCCGAAGACTCATAACAGCAGAATCCGTCGACAAGCTTCCAACAACGTCCAAGTGGATGGCGCGGACGACTAGGCACGTGTACAAAGCGACCCACCTCTTCTCCCGTCTTCGGCCAATAGTCACTTGAACTGGCCCGAAGTAGTCTAGCCCCGTGAATGTAAAGGGGCGCTTGTGGTGAGCTAAACGTGCCTCCGGTAGATTTCCAGTAGGCGGCTGGAACTTCTCTGCTCGGCGAATGCGGCATAGCTGGCAACGGAAGGCAATGGAGCGGACGACGTTTCTTAAGCCGAGCAAGTAGAAGCTCTGGCGAAGCTCGTTGACCACGGTCTCCGTGTTGGCATGGGCGGCTCGGCGGTGGTGGTGGTCTACCAGTAGCTGAACGGCAGGATGCTTCCCATCAAGGACGATGGGGTTCTTTGTGGCTTCAGGCACTCCCGAGGCTGCGGCGATACGGCTGGATAGGCGTAGGAGCCCCTCTTCATCCACAATCAGTGACAGCCGGAACAGCCGACTGGTGCGAGGTATGAGCAGGGGTGGGAGGCTGCTCAGACGCATCATCTCATCGGGAAATGAGTCCAGCTGTGCCTGGCGCAAAATGTGCGTCTCGGCCAGGCGCATATCGGCAGCTGTCTCATGCGTCGAGTGCGGAGAGCCAAAAAGGCTTGACGGCTGAAAAGAAAATGTTAATATCCTCCCTTGCTCGCGCACTAAATTCTCTACGTGAAACCCCCTTCGTGATAAGGAATGGATTCTGATCCGAGTTAGATATTTATGAGCTCTATAAGTTGCTCGTACCAATCTCAGCCAAGAGCTAAACCGCTTGGGATCAACTGAGACAGGCACATGCCTCTCAACAATACCGATGAGGTGAACTGCTGCTATAGTATATACCGGATTCCTACTTTCTTCTGTTACGCTTGGGTACTCTGAGGGACTACTAGGCTCAGTAGGCCAGTCAGAAGAAAGCAAGAATTTTGGACCAGTGATCCAGCGAGACTCTAGGGTTAACGTAGTGCGTTTTAACCGGGTTGCATCGTCAGCGACGTTCAACTCGCTAGGCACCCACCGCCAATCACTGGCACTCGTTAACTCCAGGATCTCGCAGACTCTGTGCGAAACAAAGGGCTTGAATGAACGGGCCTCGCTTCGTAACCAACGCAACACCGTCCTTGAATCGCACCAAAAAACTTGCCTGACGGGTCTGAAACGATGAGAGTCGCGGATTGTTGAAGCGAGGCGCGCGGCGATCAACGCCCCCTGCAGCTCCAACCGCGGAATCGACACCGGCTTTAGGGGAGCTACACGGACCTTGCTGCAAACCAGTGCGAGCTTGACGTCTCCATTCTTAAGCACAAACCGCCAGTAAGCTACTGCAGCAAAGGCAGACTCGCTAGCGTCGGAAAAAATATGAAGCTCGCAGTGATTCACTTCACAGTCGGCTAGGCAGTAGCAGCGTGGGATCCGTAATTCTGCAACCCCAAATAAATCCTGAAACCATAGCCTCCATGCTGCACTGTCCTGCTGTGAAAGTTCTTCATCCCACTCGAGACCCTTGCGCCACGCATTTTGGAACATGATGCGACCGGTCACTACTAGAGGCGCAAGAATTCCGAGAGGGTCAAAAACCCGCATCATGTGGGCCAAAACTACCCGCTTGGTAAGCTTTTTTGAAAGCCCACCCTTTTTTAATCCGATATTGAAACCGACACAGTCTGTAGTGGGCTGCCAAATAAGGCCAAGCGTCCTCACAGGAGTGGCCAGGTGGCCCAGGTCTACGGGTGACGTCACCGGCGCCTCCAGCAATGTCTCCTTAGGCAACAACGTTAGGGCCGAGGCACTGTTGGAGGCCCAGCCACGCATTTCAAAACCCCCGTTTTTGTGGACAGCGTAAATATCAGCGGCCAGTTTCGCTGCTTTATCCACGCTGTCAAGGCTGCAGATGCAATCGTCCATATAATGGTCGCAAATGATTGCACGCGCTGCGTCCGGGTATCGTGTCTGATGCTCGGCAGCATTTTTATTTTTAATATAAATTGCCGTAAAGGGACTAGAAGCGGCACCGAACATCATCGACGACATCCGGTAAACGCGCAGCGGTTCGCGCGGACTATCGCGCCACAAAAACCTTTGTGCATCGCGGTCTTCAGCGCGGATTCCAATTTGCGGAAACATTTCCCGAATGTCCGCGGTCAACCCAATTTTGCCTTCCCTAAAGCGAAAAAGAATGCCCAGTAGTGGCTGAAGCAGGTCGGGGCCCGGTAACAATAACGAGTTTAGCGAAACACCCTCGGATTTGGCAGCGGCATCGTGCACAACCCGCAGCTTATTAGGCTTGTTTGGGTTGACTACGCCGAAGTGAGGCAGGTACCAAATACGTGGCCCTGTGGGTGCCTCTGGACACAGCTCGGCGTAGCCCTTCCTAACCATATCGAGAACATTGGCACGATACCGCTCCGCGTAACCACCATCTCTACACAATTTCTTCTCTAAACCTAAAAACCTAGATAAGGCAAGGTTATAACTATCAGGTACCGATAAAACGTCAGACTTCCAAATCAGACCTACTTCAAAACGACCACTGGGCAGGCGGCGTGCTGTGCGTTCAATAATCTGACCAGCACGTTCGTCATCAGCATTGCGCGCCTCACGTTTCGAAATACCTATAGACTCGAGTTTGTACTGCTCCTTAATAAGCTGCTCCAATTCGGAACGGTCGCTCTGGCCTATAGTCGCGGACTCAAACAGTGTGGCGTGACTAACAACATCAATCTGAGTAGTTGAACTACAACCGAAACCGAATAATACCCAACCAAGTGCAGTACGAATCGCGACAGGTTGTGACTTAGACCCCTTACGTGTGGCCCTAGATACGGTGAGATGCCAGTTGTCGATGCCAATGATGAGCATCGGGTGAATTTCACCGTAACACAACTCGTCTGCAAGATCCGCAAGATATGGATATTTCGTGACGGCGTCCCTGTTGACAAACTGAGACGATACCCCTAAACCGCCAATAGATCTAGCCCTATGAATAAGGTGATTATCTTTCGCGTGACGACCCTTGATGTAGAAGTCGACATAACGGACCAGGGCGTTCTTGTTAAGGCCCCCTATGCAATCTACATGAACGTGTCCTTCTGGCCCTTTGACACCTATCTTAGCAGCGACCTCCGCATCAATAAAAGTAGCGGTCGACCCGTCGTCCAACAAGGCATGAGTATCGACACTACCAGACGGACCAGTCACAGTCACGGCAACAACTTTCAACAACGGACGAAGACTCCGCAAACGCTCCGGGCTTTCAGCTGAAAAAGAAGTTGACGCGTGGGACAGGATCTCTTTCCCTTCAACAAGAGAAACTATAGGCACGGAGCTCGACGCGCACGGGGCGAGGCTCGTCGTGGACGGCGCAGGATCGTCATCCTCTTCTAAGCCTATGTGAGCCGCGGCTGCGCGCTCACTAGTACTGTGTAACATCCTATGATGGCGAAATTTACAATCGCCAATGTCGCACAAACTTTTTGCTGAACACAAACTTAGTCTATGCCAACCTTCTTTGAGGCACCTGTGACAAATTCTTTTCTTTTTTATGAAATGCCACTTGTCATCTACTGACAAGGAAAGAAATTTGTCACATTGCGTCAATGAATGCTGTTGTTGACATAAAACACAATGAATTTTGCCTGCAGCAGCATTGGATGAACTATTTTTTGGTTTTGACCGAGATTTCTCTCCATCAACGACTGCGTGCACCTTATCCCTGACTCGGCTAATGGCAGCGGGAGTCGAATTCAGCACGCCAGCCGATTCAGGGAGAAGACCGAATCTGGACTGAAGCTCGACTATGTCGGCCAGGAAATCGGCGAACATGTCGAGAATGGGTAGACCACTAGCCGCGTGACCGCCGGCGTAGGCCACCCATTGTGCTCGTAACAGTGGGGGGATTTTAGAAATAACCGATTGAATCAGCTCTGGCGATGTTAGGTAGTGAGGCTGGTCGAGTAACCGAATCGCTTCCACACAATTACGAACACGACTAGCATAAATAGCAAGGTCTTTACCTTCACCTGAGACGCGCGGTAAAGCGCGCATTGCGGCCGCCTCCTGAGCCACTATAAGCTCGGGGCGGCCGAAGCGCGTATCGAGCGCGCGCAGCACGACACCAGGCTCGCGCGCCGTTGCCAGCAGCATCATGACCGCTTCACGCGCGCATCCCTTCAACGCTTTATTTAACCTAGCTAGATTTTCCACTGCAGAATGCGAGTCCATCGTATCTAGAAAGGCTCTTTTAAAAGAAAGCCATTCTAGATGCGATTTACCGTCGAAAAACGGCAATGGAAAATCCCTATCACCCCTACGGTGGCAAGCGCCTTTATTGACATTGTCTATGAGAATGCCTAACGACTTCACAAGGCGATCTGAATCACTGGAACAAAGATGCGTGTTAACATTTGCAGCTGTGGTGGCTAGGTCAGCCGGTTTTATAGGCGTTACCGGGACTGGGGAAACTAGAGCCAGGCGAGAGGGGCCGACCGAGATAATTTTGTTAAAATCAACGGGGTCAGTTATGCCATCTGGATCAGCTTTCAAAGCATTTTGCGATTTCTGCAGCCAGTCATCGACTGAACGGCTGCATAACGAACTACGATGACTGGCATCGGCATCTATAGCCGCCAATTCCGCTCGGAGTTCCAACTCCGCTGCCTCGCGCTCTCGCGCAGCGACCGCGGCAGCCCTCTCTGCGGTCTCCTGCTCCAAATCAGCCATACGGCGAGCATGTAACGCCTCTGCGGCTAACTTTCTAGCCACCATTGTAGCAGAAGAACGAGATGAAGTTCTACTTACTGTTCTCGACTGAGTCTGGATGGTAGTGTCGGGCCTCAGCGGGGTCTGATTGCCGGAGACGGGCCTCGAAGGGGTCTGGACTGCGGCCGCCGCGTCGGCGGATGAGTGGCTGGGGCCTGGGAGTTCCAGCTCCCTCTCCGCAGCGTTCCCTTCAGCTCCCATCTTGGCACCCGCACGAGTAAGGACCATTACCACAACCTACTAGATTGGCTGTCGAAGGACCACGATATAGCGGACTGAGTCTGTATCACCAACTGCTGGTTCTAGGACTTTTCTTATTTTATATGAGACTGAACTACATAAAGCGAAAGGCGCGATGATCGTTGGTAGACTGATTTATTAAAACAGCAGAACAAAAAACTATAAAAGAACCTATTCTAAATTTAAAGAAACACTGTACAAAATACATTAAAAAGTTAATAGCTGTAAAAAAGGTGCGTTGCGCACACTAAGCAACGGACTTTGATGCAGTTTTTACCATTATTTAGAAATATTATTCTGGATAGTTTATTATAATGCATTCATATTAAATAAGTCAAGGCGAAAGTCAAGACGTAGGTAAATAGGTACAAACAGCAGCAGTGAGTCACAAATAAGGTTATACAAGCAAAATATGGTTTATGTAAAATGCACGACGGTAGACACTTCTATGATTGCACTTGTTACCTACGTTATGTACTCATGACTAATACTTATCGATTAAAAGGCCCATTACTTAATAACACGTTGATACGATGTTAAAAATAGGGATAGCAAACAAGCCATTGCCGTCATATGAATTATATTCGCTCGTATGCCTACAAAGTTTTTTGTGGAACGACTCAAGTATCGATTGCAGACTTCCCCTAATACAAATTGCCTTTACCTACCTGCCTTCCTGTTAAATTATTATTGACAAATTGCCTCGCCTCCCCTCCGAATGCATTTGCACAGGTGTTTAAGTCCATTCAAAGTAATTTTCGTGTTGCTTTAAAAATTATAGGTAGGTATAGCTACAGAATCGACACCGGTACGAAATTGAATTAGCCTTGTCTAGAACATGCAGAATTTAATCATTTTACTTCGTTTCTTCTGCTCTCAAAACAGTTAAGGAAAACATCATGATAAAATCGGCATGTATTCTAGAACCAAAAATTCAAAGACATGTGACATCTACCAACACACCTGCGTGGTGGATTACGGCCCACCGCCTCTCAAAAGAGAGGAGGCCCGTGTCCAAGCAGTGGGAACATTATAGGCTGATTATCATATTTTATACACTTCGTTATTTCAAGCAATATTAAGGTATCCACAAAATGTTCTATAAAAGCAACCATTCCTTAGATATGCTAATCTCAAGCAGTCTGCAAAACTAACAGGAATACGAAAAATATTTTTTGATGATTCGCAGGTTGAACAATGTTGTCCGGGTTTTTTTGTTAGGGAATTCTTAGTATCCCGAGGCTTTGAAAAATGTCCAATATAATATTATGGCCATCGCTACCTGCACGGAAACTAGTCACCCTGGGAACTATTAAAGAATCGTCTATGACACATGGCGTGCGTTATCTTGTAGCAAATCCTTATAGGTATTGTATAAATTTATAATTATTTAATTAATATACCAAACAGAAACGCGTTAAGAAGAAGTTATGAAGTTTGTATCGCCGTGTCTTCTTGGCACCTACTGTGGTGGACTTATTTGGGTTTAAACTAATTTTAGCCTTGACTTTCTATCTTAAATATATTTCTTAAATAATCTTGCTATATTTAGCCACAAATCCCTCCCTCCACTATAGAATTTCAATCAGGCTTAAATAACGTCTAATCATTACACAATTCGTCGACTGAATGAAACCACAAAAGTTGATAATTTGCGGAACCACCTCATTGCCAGTACTCCGATAGACATCAATAGAAACCTTACAGTAGGTACAGAACTACTTTTTAAAGGGCGGCAACTTTATTAGGAAATTTTGCAATTGGCTACTCCTTCAAGTGGTTGCTGGAAACTACTTACTCAGAACTTACCACGCAAGGATATAACCATCCGGTTACGGAATTAGTCCTTCGAATGACCTTTTATAGCCTTGGGAAATCAAAAATATCTCCCCTATATTTGCACGTATTACGAAGAAGCCTCAAAGAAGTGTATTTACTTTTCATCCAAACACAGATTCATCGTTCGTTTTCCCGGCTAAAAATATCTTCCCCGTCTTTGGTGGCAAAACGTACCTACGTTGTAGTAATATAAAACGTTAACCCCAAAACATTAAAACAGCGATTATTTAAACAATAATGCTAGAAATTCGAGGTAATAAAAAGTAATTCCTGTAATTGAGGACATAAAGACGGTGTAGGAAGACAATGGCCTAGGAGAGCGACACGCTATTAAAGGACATGGTCACGTAACGGGTCAAGATGATGAAGGTACAAATAATTGAGAGAAACTTTCTCAGGACAGGATAACTTTACTATTGAATTTAGGTAATGAGACGAGATGATGATTATCAGATTATCATCATGTCGTCACATTACCGGCACATAGTCGGAGCTATGGCTGTACTTATGTACAGCCATAGCTCCGACTATGTGCCTACTATCATGTATGTATGATGGCTAGGTCAGCTTATTGATATCCGCAGCAGAATCATTGTGAGCCTCCATTTGAGCTCTCAAAAAAGGTAAAGGAAAACATCATAAGGAGACCATGTCCTAGAACAAAAAATTCGAAGACGTGATATCATACCAATCCGCACTGGGCCCGCGTGGTAGATTACAGCCCACTCCCTCACGAAGAGATTAGGCCTGTGTTCCAGAAGTCGGATAGTTAAAAGCTAATTATGCTCCATTTATTATCATTTAATTTAATTTATCATTTAATTTAATAAGATGTTCATAAAAAAATGCCTAAGCTTAGTCTGCATGTGAACACTAAAGGTATCGCAACTGCGTATTGCAAACAAATTGTTTACAGCAGTAAATAGAAAAACACCAAAAAATTGCACATTAGCAAAAAAGTGCGTGCTCGACACATCTGAATAGCAGATTCATAGACAAAACTTTAGTAGTAGACAAGAATTATCACGGTCATGGGGATTTTGGCGACGAGGAAAGCCTTGAAAAATCTGGCGTGGAAACTTGGGCGTCTTCCAAAAAGGTTAGGTAAAAAGTTTGTGGACTGTACATGTACAAGGTTATAGTGGAAAATATTGCAAATATATGGGAAGAACTTCGCCCACTGAGACATTAAAAGATGAACAGGCCATAATTTCCAAGCTAGACTTGTCAAAAATCTTTATAAGTTTTTATACGAAGATTTGTTAGAATCTAGATGATCCTTAAGACGAAGGGATGTAGTAATAAATTAAATAAGTATTTTATCCTACGTCCTACGGTCCTACTTCCGATCCTACTAATCCATACTATAATAATATTATACATTCGAAAGTAACTCTGTCTGTCGGTCTGTATGTTACCTTTTCACGCCTAAACCACTGAACGGATTTTGATAAAATTGGGCAGAGAGATAGATTGCATCCCGGGGAAGGACATAGGATAGTTTTTATCGACATACCTCGCGGGCGAAGCCGCGGGCGGAAGCTAGTATATTATATATGTGAAATTCTGGATGTTCATGTTTGTTACTCATAAACAAATATGGCTGAACGGATTTGGATGAAATTTGGCAAACAGTTTATAACCCGGATTAACATATAGGATACTTTTTATACCGATAGATATTCGATTATCAAACGCGAACATATCGCGTGGGATAATATCCAACATCCACGCGGGCGAGTAATAAATAATAACTAATATTTAATGTCAAAAGTAAGCATTAAATTAAGTACACATTTACCTGAGCAAATTAACTATAAGCTTCTAACTTTATAAATAGAAAAACGTGTATTACAAATAGCGAAAGTCTCATTATTTACACTGACAGAAATTAATGTATAGAGTTTCTAATATGTTGAACTGCAAGGATTTGTGGGGTTTAATTACGGGTTACCGGCAAGACCACCCAGGCTCTTCCAAGACGGCCGGTACCTTCCACTGATGATGCTCAATTAAGAATATTATACCCATTAGAAAAGTATACGGCTATGCGAGAGGCGTTGCGTTTGTAAAATTTCATAGTAATGACTTGTAATGAAGGGTTTATGTAGTAATATGGTGAAAAGTCAACATTATTAGGGGAAGCTAATGCTTATGTTGTGCAAATTAAGTAATATTTTATGTTTTATGTCGGTACTTTGTCAGTTATTAAGACCGTAGTATAATAAAATGTCAAGACGGCTTAAAGATTAGTTCAGGACGGGATTCAGAATTGATTGTTTAATATTAAAAACAACAACGTCGTAAAACAGCTAAGCGGCCCAAAAAACTATTTTAATAACAAATCCTGAACCTGCAATGAATCATAAAAGTTATGGTACTTATAAAAAGGCACTAGGCACCATAAAAGTTTTTGATGTCTCAACGAAAACTAAAAAGAAGAAACTACTTCACATATTTGAAGTTATTCCCATTTCTTTGGCTAATGTTTGTCAATGTATTTTGGGTGGAGTTCGAAATAGCTTGAGACATAAGAGGGGATGATCTTTCCCTTAAAAACGACTGTAATAGAGGGATAGCTCACGACCCCCTCGACGTATATTAGCCTAAAACGACACCGAACGAAAATTATATACATGGAAAAACATTCTCGTCATTGTTAATGAAGTAGAGAGAAAGTTACGTTTGGCTGCTTCCTGATGTATGGAATATTCAGGGGCGTGCATAATCACATAGAATATTTGATGCGCTTTTATTATTCACTACAATGTGCGTAGAACGTTCGAGATTTTCTTGCTTGGCGACAAAAAAGCTTGATGCCAGATAAGTAGTTTTTCACGAAATATAAAAACAACCGAAAAAACTTAGCACACAGTTGAATAAACTTTCGCAAGTAGACATCTCAATATGCCACAAGTTCACTTAGACAAGGTGTAAAATAAGCTCTCAAGGGGTCATTGTACTCATCAATAAGAAGAACTGTTTACTGGGACTAACCCAGATTTTTCAAAAAAAAAACTAGCTTTTCCTTACATTTTGTCGAGTTATTCGAACAATTTTTATTTTATATAAAGTAGTTCAGAATGATCAGTACCATTGTAATCAGGGGTCATTACCCCTTTTTCACTCATGTAAATCTTCTTCTTCTTAAATATATTATGTAATTTTATTACACACTAGCTTCCGCCCGCGACTTCACCCGCGAGGTATGTCGATAAAAACTATCCTATGTCCTTCCACGGAGTACAATCTATCTCTGTGCCAACTTTTATCGAAATTCGTTCAGTGGTTTAGGCGTGAAAAGGTAACATACAGACCGACAGACAGACAGAGTTACTTTCGAATTTATAATATTAGTATGGATTGTATATTTGGTAACATCTTTGCAATGTGGTTGGAGACTGCGTTTGATGACATTGCTGTTATGGACCTATATGGACCTTATTAACCAATTCCCGGAAACCAAATTCAACCTCAAATCCTACCTGCAGATTTATGACTATTGTCGTATATTCCAAAAATATCAGCTAACAGTATAATAATAATCAGAAATGTCGCCGCTAAAAATAACATCTCCTTGAGACTTATTAGAGGTGTCGTAACTCCTATGAATAGCATCAGTTACAATTTAAAATATGTCAAAAATGTAGGGCTGACTGTACATCAGTCCTGAACTGTCCCAGTTTAAACATATCGTAATCCGTAGAGGATAATACATCACTGTCAGAGAGGCTCCTCGCTCTTCCCCATGGAACAAAATGAATAGGCTCCTTTAGCTATGCCTATTTTGGGCTTAAATCGCCGCACGATTGGACGACATTTCGATTGTGTGTTAGATTTAGATTGTGATAAATAATATATAAATTACGGATATAACTCATGTCCTGTTCGCGTTTATTGGTGGTACACTAGATGGATTTATATCTGGATTGTCAATGAAGTATATTTGGGCATTCCGTAATCATTAATCAAGGATACCATATTTATGAAGTTCATTATAGCGTTTGTGGTTTAATATCTTAGATAGATAGAATATGATGTCGGAATATTGTGAAAGCACTATTTTTATGAATTTTATTCTTATTTTTACTCGACTGCGCCAGAAGGAAAGTTGTTTTTCGAGTGTATGTATGTATATTTCTTTGGCACGCTCTGTAGCCTAAACGGCTTGATTGATTTCAGCTTGAGAGGTGCCGTTAGATTTGTCTTAATTGTGAGAGTAACACTGGGTATACCACAATTTGAAAAAAAAATGGCCGTATTTTGGCGCCAAATTGTCTTACAAAAAAAATGTTTTTTTTTTCAAAACCTTTCCGAGTGGGGTCCCAAAATAAAGGGTTTTAAAAGGCGATTACAAAAATATATACAACCTAAATGGTTAGAAGTAATTCGAAGTGACAAAGCGTAAAAACACATACCAAGAACTAAATCGTCTGCCAAATCTTTCACATTTGTAAACTAAAAAACTGAAAATAAAAAAAAGTTATAAAAAAATTAAAAAACCCGACTGCGGTAAAAAACTTAAGTGAAAAAAATACTGTGTGTAAATAAAGCCCATTTTAAATAAAATAAAAATTGGGAGCAAGCGGGACCCATACCATTTTTATTATATTTTCAAACTCAAATTATTATTATTTTTTTACTTTTCTTTTGCAAGGCGTTCATGCGTTACATATTTTGTAAGTCATGTTTATTCTGCTTTAGCCTTTTGAAGAGTTATATTTATATCCCACAGTAAAAACAGCATCAATCCAAAAAAATATAAGATCTGACTTAGAAATAGAATTATAACAAACACAACACTAGAAGACAGATTGATACATTAAAAACATTATGTTATTCTTGAGGATTAAACTGAATTTACATTAAATCAATACAATGGAAACACAACCACAAAAGTAACTAATATTTACTGGTATACAAAGCCATTCCTTCGTCGCACGGTTGCAGGTCCCGTTAACAGAGAGATCGAGGACGAATGCAATGAGACAATATACATACAAATTATTTTAACGTTGACTACACATTCGTTTCTAAGCTTTGGACAAGCAACATACACAAACAGATTTACAATAATTTTTAAGATTTTGGTGTGACACACACAGAGAATTATATCTTTCTTCTCTCTCATGTAACGAAATGTGCCTAAACGTGACATCGCCGCCTAAGAAGTTTCACTTCAAAAGTATACAGTTTTGTGAAAAACTATAAGTTAAAAGTTGTAAGAAAAGAGATTAAACGTACCTACCTAAGTTTATACTGAAAATAATAAAGGACGACATTCACCAGCAAATAGGACAATCATTGTTAACGTCTTGAACTGCAACAAAAACATAACCAAATTTAAAAAAAAAAACGGAACAAAATTTTATATATTTTGACTTCTTAAACAAGTCCAGCTTATTATTAAATAATGATCTTAAATGTTTTGCTGAACTAGCAGAATTAAATAAAATACAAAAATAAAATACAAATACATAATTAAATATTTTTTATAGTCTTCAATAATTCTATTGTATTTATATATAATTAACTATTATTTATTTAGTATCTAGTGTAAATAGTTAGTTATTTATACATTTATTTAAGACGGTATTTATTTACACACAAAGATAATACTAGGAATAAATTTTACCTAGAAATGCCTATTAAGGTTAACGAAGAGAATACTGAAAACGAAAATGTAAATTGACAGTTAAAATTATTTTGACGCGAAGAAGTTATTGAAGTAGCGGCCGTGCTTCGTTTAGCTTTTGCAAAATGAAAGACGTGAGTGATTTCCACTTTCTGACCCGAGGAGGGCTGCGCTTTTTACAATATCCACTCAATCATAGTGGAGTGCAACAGATTAGCGCGTTCAAACAAACAAACTCTTCAGCTTTATTTATTTATGTTGTTACCAAATGTTGTGATATATGCACCCAAATAAAAATCTCTATCTACACCTTATTTTTAACATAACATAAAATCACGATTGTATTTCCAGATGGAAAAAAACCCAATAACACTTTGCACGACCGAACCCACGACCACATGCTCAGCAGCAGCGCTTGAACAACGAGGCCAGATTTATTTTTTGCTTTCACTGTAGTGTTAATTGTAATTTTAATAGCCATACCTCCACGGATCGTCTACAGAACGTCGGGTGGCGACAGTAGATCGTCTCCTAGAGATAACATCACATTATTCACATTTAACACGTGAGCTAGAAGACTGATCCTACTGCATAAATTTGTAGTGTTCACTGACCTTTCCATGGAAGATTAGACTAACTAGGGCCTGACAACAAATTGATGAAGTAGACAAATTGCAGGTGTCACCCAAAGAATTAATTGTAAGAAAACGATAATTTAGACTGGAGGATTAGCTACTACGAAACTAATTCTCAATTCAAGGGTTAGCAAGCATTAAGCATTATTATGTAACAGCATAATTGTGTTTTCTTGTGGCAATTAAATTTTGTCACTGCTATTGCCACGTTGTCTGCAATAATCTCATCAGCCACCCATTTGAATTAATCCAAAATAATATCCTACTTTCCAAAATTTAGACAATTTTTTTATTTCAAATGCAAATCATGCAGCGTCTATGCGTCCAAAACCATTAACCGTTTTTCAAATTCACAAAGTGTTTTTATTCTAAATAATAATTGTGTTTCATCAAAAATAACTCGATCACGAGCATCTGGATAATATATTTGCCCATTTGCGAAATATCGTATGTTTATTTCGTTTAAACTTAATACAATCATCCCAAAATTGTCAATTGGCTCTCAAGTGCCGAGCGAAAAAGGGCTTTGACACAAGGTGGTGTTGGTATGTGAATGACCGTAGTCGTGTGTCTGGCGTCGAGTCCAATTTACCAGTCTCATATTTAAATTCGATACTTCAGTTGGTAACTTAGTATCTTTGGTATAGATACGGGTAGTCTGCTTGTATTTAATAATATTTGCTATATTTTTTAGCATTCACAGGATGTTTTAATAATATCTAGATAATTTGTGTTTCAATTATATTAGTATCACAACTCTGGTTCACAAGATTCAGGCTCCGCCGCCTAATCACCAGTTACCAACCGACACAAAATTAATATGTTAAATAAAATTTAATAATTAGTAAAATTGGTTATATAATATAAATTATTACTTATAATTTTAATACCTTTTTAAATACCTATTACGAAGCATAACTGTGATGTTTTCTTAGTTAAAATTCCCTCCTCTTCTTCTGTTGTTGAATGTAGGTATTCAGCATGACAGAAAACACAATTGCATAATTTCAAAATTCATTCGGGTAGGACGGTACCAACCGACCGACATAGGTATGCCAATAAAATGTTAATATAACGCACTCATGGAAATGACATGCAGTGGTTTCAAAATAAAAACATCCATCGAGTTACCTTGCCGCGCTGTGTTGCGCTGAGCAGGCCATCCGAACGCAGTGAGCGTCGTGCGACGAACGCACCCGAACGCGATCTTTATTCAACACGATCGCACCGCCAGTCCGGAGGTGACCGCGGGCGGGGCGGCACGTGCTGTGCACGCCTCGCGACATTACATTGTGTTTATGTACGCCATTGTTTTAATTCAATCCGTCTACAATCAATACGACATCGGTGTGAAAACACGGCCTATTTGCTGCATTCACTAGAATATAGTGCGAAATCAGTGACAGTAAAAATCGTCTTGGAATAGATGAAAGACAGTATTTACAAGTGAAACTCTATCATACAATTTCATCTGAAGGAGGGTTTTGTTTGTGACATTGTTATTGACAATAAAGGTGTTAGTGATCTCTGTTGTATAGGAAAGCATGCAAATCAATAATCGAGTGGATGCCCAGCTCTGAGTACCGGAGAGCTCTTACGGTGCGGTGTATTATACGGTTGCATATTGATTGGTTCTGTACCGGGATCACTGGAACTTGTCATCCTATTAACGGTGGGTAACGTTACATTGAATGTTTATAATCACAGAAACTGTCAATTACTTTACAGATACTCTAACAAGATGTGTTGAAGGTGTGAAGATATTGCCAAACATTCCTGAACACTAATCCAGATTGTTTTGTCATTATCGTTGGCATTTACTAAAGATTTGTTTACTTAACAAGCCCGTATTGAAACAGATTGAAAAAGAAAGTAAGATCATCGACAGCATAGCAACGCACGATTAAAAACCTATTAAAAGCTATACCTACTTCCCAATAACCTCTAAATATAAAATATGCAAAAATAATAAACTTCCTTTAAATAAATAAAATAAAGAATACAGATCCGTTATAATAATAGTAGAAAAACTAATTGATGATCACGTCATAATTATTTTAAGGTCATATTATCTAAAATAATGTCAAAGTTGTTTCTAAGAACCGATGAGCACAAACCGAACATAAATACCTTTTGTTTATAAATCAGGGTTTAGGTGATGACATAAACCTAGTCCTGCTCGCTAAATATATTACCCGTTTGAAAGACGATTCTTAGAAGGGATTTTGAAAAAAACATCACTCGTTTGTGCACGCTAGGAGCCACTTGAATCGGACCAATTTCGAGCAATTTAGAAGCTAATTGGGTCATGAACTAAAAAACGCAATGAGGAATAATGGAAAGCAATTAGCTGTTACGGATAATCCTGAGCATGACTGATTACAGGCTCAACATCAATACCAAGACTTATTGCATGTACTCATAACATAATTATGTAGTCCAACATATTGGATGTTGCCTACATCTGGTAATGAATGAATTTCGACACCTACACGATGTTGGCGCCTGCATTCAATCCAAATGTTAATCTCTATTGTTCATTGTGTTAGCTACTCGCTCCACTTTAATGCCCATATTGTACGTACATGCATGGCCTATTGATTCGGAGATGATATTGAGAAACTGAGTACAATCTGTTTTATTTTTAATCCTTTTGATTAAAGCCAAGACTACCTGCCCGGCCTCGCTTCCTAAGGTCAGTTACATCTCTAACAATGGGACTGGAAACGAGAAGCCGCATAAAGCGCAGGTAGCGCAGTATTGCACGCCTTTGCAGGTATTTTATGGCCACATTAATGTTTAGAACTGTTTCAAATGACACCATTTTATATGGCCATTTAGTCCAAATAATTAATTTTAATACTATACTAGAACCAGCATCTTGGGAATATGTTCCATAGGATCGTTTATGACATGCTTTACAAGCATGTATTGAAAGCAATCAACCAATTCAGATATTATTATTTACATAATGATTATGATTAAGTTTATGTGAAATACGTCTGGGAGCACATTCACAGCACACACCTGATGAAAGGCGAAGGGAAGACAACCAGTTTCGCCACCTGTCCACAGCGCGCACACATTTCCAAATCGCAGCTTGCCGATGTGGAGTTGGCCGTTTCATCATTGTACACCGACCACTTATTCTGCTTTTAATTTCAAAGAAACACGTTTTTCGAAAGACGCAGATGTTCCTGAAAACAATATTATATGCCATCTGTTTAACGTGAAAAGAAAGCTCGTTTCGTTTAGCAATAGACAGCGCAAACTAGTCATTATAGCTCGCTCTTGCTTGCCAGCAGATTAATTTCTTCACACTACAATCGCTTACCAGCTCTCCAATGATGCGCTATTGTCTTTTTATTACTCAATTCTCGACATGCACTTTCTATGACTAAACAAAAACACAAGCGAAATGTGCAATGATCCAATATAACTAATTCTCATAATTCGAAAGTTTACAAATTATTATGAGTCATTATTTCTAAAGTAGATGTTTCGTTAGGAGTGGCGGAATTGTTGTAAATAAAAGCTGATGTAAACATTTCTATGTACTTTGCTTAATTCAATAAGATTATACTAACAGCACGACTTCGTGTTATAAAAATATTATTGTATTCAAATGTACCTACACCTCGGTATGTGATCTTGTTCCTGATTCACCCTATTGGAGTTTCAAAGGGATGAGCTGTGGTCAAAAATTCAAAAGAATCGTGCCGTGACTCAGTGCTGCCTATAACTCGTGACAAATTTTATCTTTACTAAACTTGGTCTGCTACTTATAAAAAGTAAATTCTAAAGTAAGTTCTAAAAAAGGTAAGTTCTAAAGAAGATAAATATTTTATAGAACCCAAGCAGCGCTGCTCTTAGGAATTTGCATCGTTTAATGTTCATTAATTCCGTTGGTTAGCGTGAGGTTTATATTATCCGTAGCCTCAATCTGAAATAACCCAGATTTATTCAAATGAAATTTCTAACAGTGACCTAAATATAGATTCATAAATGTTCATGTAGAGGGGCTGCTTAGGTAGTCTGAATAGGCGGAATTTTAAACAAATTGACTTTAGTCCAGAAATTAATTTTGTAAGCAATGTATTTTGAATTGCTGCTGGCAAACAATGTTGTGTACTGCGATAACGAAGAGCAATTAGATGATAAAGCAGATTGTTTCCCATTTACTTAGAAATCGTACATCATTTTAGAAAGTGAAATTAACATTCGAATAGAACTGCGTCACGTAATACCTACTTAGTTAAAATTTATTACATTTACATCTAGTTGGAACGTGTAATTAACGCAACTCTAGAGATATATTATCGCAAGCTAATAAATTATTGTATTGTAATGACCGCGATAAGAGAGTATCTAACGGCGATTTATAATAATTCACCGTTGCGAAAAACAGTACGTTTGCAATAATAACTAGCACGTTTATTTTTCAAATTCATGACTTATCATGATAGCTGTATGTTTAGAGTAACGGGTGCCCTCGTCACATATCCATATTTAAACTTTGAAACATCTTCAATTCCTTTTTGTCACTAACTTGACAAAAATAAACAGGAATCGAAACAAAAATAAACAATTGAAATTGTATTTTCTCTCTCATTCATCGTCGTCTTCGTTAATTGAAGGTTTTGGCTTGTTATTCCTTCGTATAATTCTACACATTTTCTATGATAGGTTTACCTAGGTTGCGTAAAGTAGGTAATTATATTTATTACTTCGAATAATTCTCGTAACCTACATCCGCCCGTCTCGTATGTGTATAAAGTGCAAATTTTCAACACGTCTAATTTATCTTGGCTTGAGAGATAGCTTTCAGCCGAATATTGTCAAAACAGCATGGCACACAAGACCGCCACAGATTTATTACCGTGTCACGTAGTCACGTCTCCTCAAAGGTGTAGGCAACATTGCAACGACCTTTATTTACTAAGACACTCATATTTCAATTCAATTTACAAGAAACAGTTGCTATAAAGATAGCAACACATAACCACAATATTACAACAGACAATATTTACATCATACTTGCAAGTATCGATTCCAAGTCATCGAAGCCTTTAGCTACAAGCTCTTCGTCAATAGGTTAACTAACTAGTTACACCCTATAAGTATTTGTTAACACTTTAGCCGGATGCATAGCCGCAATTGGGCTGTTTTCCCACGCAACAATGCCGTCGACCCACGCTAGTAACTCTTGCATTAGTACATCAATGCTAAATGACACATTATGTGCACCGATGAATTATTCACTGACAATGAACTATGGTACACAGAATTTGTTAATATGTGAACTGTTTGTTTGGCATTGAATTGGACCAGTGACCGGGTATAGAGAATTGGTGCAGTGCCATGATCAAAATGGATGATCAACTGCTGTCCTTGCAAGAGATCTTCGTTAATACAGACGGAGTAAAATTGAATTGGTGTATTTTTTAACCATTCTCATGAGCAAAAAATTAAATAAAGTCTGCTCTTCATTCAAATATAAATTGAAATTTATTGTTTGGCGTTAATTTAATTTGACACAGATAGGAAAATGTAACTCATTCACAAGCAGATAACGCAATAGAGGAACAATATTGATTCAATTGGTCACGTAACACAATGGTGCGGTATTGAGCAATTGAACCGGCCCGTATGATGGTAGCGGGCCCCGAAAGCAGTCAACCGAACAGTGATAAAAAGAAAAATCTAACAGCTGTGAACACCAATCTATTTATAAGTACTATTGGTACTAAAAGACTTTCGTGTATCAATAAAAACTTAAAAACGTAGACTACGTTATTCAATAGTCCTTTTATTAGTTTTATCAAGAATACATTCCATGTATAATAGTAACAAGATCAGCAGGCCAATTCTCGTAATATAAAACGTTCAAAATCTAGTCGCAGTCTCATCTCAGCAACAAACAAATGTGGAAAACTTGTCAAAATGTAGGGAAGTTAGAGGCATTTTTTGACAGATTGAGACTGAGATCAGACTCTGAACGTTCTTAGAAGTGCGAGAATTGCCCCTCAGTTGTTTAGTTTATAAGTCCATGCGAACTAGGACTGTGGCGTAGGTACGAAGGGTCCTTTCAGTGGTTCTTGACGTTTGCCCTACAAATATTTGAGTGACAAATCGCTACGCGTCGGTAATGTTTACCCTAAAAAAATTTGTGTTACTGTCAGATAGTTGTGTCAATAAAAGTAGTATTATCGATAACAAACCCTATATCAAAAATAGCAGTGCCACGCGGTTTCATTTGTTCTAAATAGTGCTATTCTGCTAAATTGTAAACATTAAACATGGAAATAAAGCATTATTATTATTAATTAAAGGAAAAAACCTACTAAAATATATTCCATTGCTTTAAGAGTATTACTTAAGATTATTACTTAGTACATTACTATAAGAAGCTATTTTAGGTACATCACGCTATGATCAGTAATGACCGGTCGCCTCGCGGAGTTATTTTAAAACTATGATATCTCCTAAGATATTCAATGAAATCAAATGATATAACGGGCAATTTTATTGAAAATTAAATACTTGTGATGAATAACGTCTTTATTTGGATAATATCATGTTTATAAAAATACCTTCTCAAATAATGTATTATTTTAGAACAAGGACGACACGGTTGGCGCAGTGGTTGAGCGATTGACTGCTGCGCAGCATGTCGCGGGTTCGATTCCCGCACGGAACAAATATTTGTACGACCTACAAGTATTTATTCCGGGTCTGGGTGTTTTCTCTATAATATGTATGTATTTACAAAAAAAAAATGTATATAAGTAGTTTATCAGCCATCTCGTTACCATAACACAAGCATTAGGTTGCTTAGCTTGGGACTAAATGGCGTTGTGTGAAATGTCCAAGGATATTATATATTATTAACAATAAAAAGGTTATAGTGAGTCAACTTTAAACGATAAACATAATTATGCTGTCGCGGAATTTTGTCTTAGAACTTTTAAAGGGAAACAATTCCATCATACATGATTTTTAACCGTTTACGAAGAGTAACAACGGAAGCTCTCAAAAAAAAAAAAATTTTCCCGTTTTTGCTAAATTTTTCATTGATGCTCCGCTCCTATTGGTCGTAGCGTGATGTTTTTAGATGTTACTAGCTGCGCCCCGCGGTTTCACCCGCGTAAGTTTCGATTTAGGGGTATGAAAAATAGATAGTAGCCGATTCTCAGACCTACTGAATATGCATATAAAATTTCATCAAAATCGGTCAAGCCGTTTCGGAGGAGTATGGCAACGAAAACTGTGACACGAGAATTTTATATATTAGATTATAAAAAAAAATATATTCAAAACATTAGTTCCTGAGATTAACGCGTTCAACCAAAAAAACTCATCAGCTTTATAATATGAAGTATTTATGATGAAATTGATTATTGATTCTAGACCTTAGACAATATTAACATCATTGCTTACAATTTTATTATTGAGCACGCTGACTTCATAATTTACATACTTAGTTGACCTCAATAATTACATCACGAACAAGGAACTAATATTCAAACAAAATGTTGTAGCAGCGGTTCTCATATGATAATTAATCATCGAATGATTCACAGTTTGCAGGTTGAACCGGTTTCAGAATACCTTGAAGCAACTGTCTACTGATGCACATATCAATCAACTATCGAATATATGCAAATGTATTGTTAATTTCGAAGAAAATGTACCCATGGTTTCATGGTCAAAAGTCTTAATAGAGATAAGCGTTGTTAATTAACTGCCTCAATCAACACAATAGGAGTTAAGTTCTGTGAGGAGTGTCTTACCAGCTACAATGAATGTTTTAAGTATTCTTAATCCAATATCGTTGCAGCATTAACTCGTTGTCTTTCCTAGGGCTATGAGACGGCTATAAAATTTGCTATATCTAGTATGTCATCTAGTTATACAAAATTACTTTCTCCTGATTTTATTTATTAGAATACAAAATACGTATCTGCCAACTCATAAAATTTTGTGTGGTAGAAAGGTTTTTAGTGGTCAGCAAAGACAGCAAATATGGGCTTGTGGAAGTAACATTAGTAAAGAAATCGTTTAAAAATTTGGTCATTAGTAGGCGGCTGTTTAAATTCAACTTTGATATTGACCGAAGCGAGTTCATTCGCCTCGTTACGTATAACTTTGAATGTTTTAATGTTTTCCGTGTTAATTGTCTTTTCGTAAATTACATTAGATTTTGCGATTCTGTTTTGAGTTTCGTCTTATCACCTGAATTCTGTTTTTATCATGTTTCATTTCTTGATTAGATACAACAAGATAATTATTAAAATCATCGATCGATGAAAGTAGGTACTAACACCAGCAAAAAAACATAACGGAAAAGTATTGACGTAACTAGAAGTCGCTTTATTACGAGACATAAGTATGAATCGCTTCTCTTTCGTTCACCTTTGTTCAGCACTGTTGTTTGCACAGTCACCGTCACTGCCTATTCTTAGCAATCATGTCTGGTTAACTTCACTAAACGGGATCACGATATAATCCAAGATTATGTTTACGTAATCAAAATTTGATGGTAAATAAATCTTTTAATGAAACAAATTGCATTTTTTCTTAATCTTCTCTAATAGAACTCCCCTAATTTGTTCCGTTCGTGCTACACATGAGCCCTCTGGACGGTTTTAATAGAAGTCTTTGACATATTGCGATCCTTTACTCAATGCTTCTTAATTAACCATTGTTTCAATTGGTCTCTACCAATTGAAACAATGGTTAAAAAGCATTTATTATTAAGCATTTATTCAGTTGATGAGTGTATCAAGATTAAAATTTCATAAATAAATTAGCAAACCGTCTCTAAGATTGTCGTCGAAGTTCAATTTGGCTTCCATAAGATATACCTCTGGCAGTCACGTACTGAAAGACTTCATTTCATTATAAAAACTTAAAACGGCGTGGGATTCGGTCGTTCACAGGCGTAGGCGCATTATTGAATTCTGATTCGGTTGAAGAACTTGATATCTTAATTACATCAAACATTTATATGGATTATATCACACAAATATTGATGGATGCAAAAGGCTGTTAACACCAAAGTAGAAGAAAAAAAAATGTTTACAAGTCAACAGACAACTGACAAAGTTCACACCTAACATCATAAACCTAATACGATCAGATAACTAATAGCCTCATCGTATTTTTTGTTGTTCATCTAAATGTTGAGGCATAAGGCTGACCTAAAGCGCAGTCTTTGTCGGACTGCATAGAAAAGAAAGAGAAGCGCGATGACACAACGCGGGTAATTTATTGCAAAATATGAAGCAATTATCTATTTACAAAAAATCTATTGTTTGATCTAAAACTTTAAAACACTAGTGCTTTAGTATGTTGCTTGTAGAATAATCTGACAAAAAATAATGATTGTATGTATATTAATATGGTTTTTATTGTAAAAAGAAAGTTTTTAGAGGTATCTTCATGTTTTTTTTTTCTATTGTAACAAATTAGTTGTATTATGTTTTCAACACACTATCTATCTAGCATATATCTTGAAGAATATCATATTTTTTTCTGATTTTGTTGACTGTAGTCGATCATATACTTTTACTGAACTTGCGTTTTTTCGTTTAGGTCCTGTAAGCCCCTTAACGTTGTAACCCAGACGAGCGTGGGTGAGCTATATAGAATAAAAAATAAGGTTAAGAGTATCGTTACAACCCAAATCCATCAAATATAGGTTATAAAGACCCAGTCATTTCGATCGTCCCAAATGGTCAAGGGGATAACTCCTTGACCATTCGCTAGCAATCGTAAAAGTTAATTATTATTCAGACTGTATCTTACGCCGACAGTCACGTTCTGGACAACGCGACTTGACTTTAATAAGGTTAACCCATTCATAAGTGCCTAATAAAATTAATGGCGACCGACCTTATTCGTTACGAATAAAATGAATACATCTTCTCACGCGAAATCTTCGTTAGTGTTGCGTGATCCGGCCCATGTATGAGTTCCTTAATAACAGGATGCTCAAGAAGTGCCCAAAGCAATCTTGAGTGTCCTTGTCGTGTTCTTGCGTTCGTTCCTAACTCTCGTAGAGTCATATCTATTGTTTTCTAATTGAATTTGTCCCTTGCCCGTCTCAAGTCGGTCGAGGTTCGTCCAAAATAATTGCTCTAACCATTAACATTCCGGCCTGTACCGCTAACGTAACTTTCTCGAGTGGGTGGGACTACCATAATACAACATAACATTGGGAGTCAAGAAATTCGTGTGTTCGGGGATAAAATAAAACTGCGATTGTACCAGATTTTAAGGTAAATACCTACTGAGATGAAAATTTGGATGATGCCAGACGTGCCTTGCTAAAGAGTTCAACCGAGTACCGTACCTAAATGAACAATACGCAAAGATACTGCATGACCTCTTGCGAACCGCGTCCCATCGCACATAATAGCATTGTTACAGACACGCCGACAATGGTTTCCATGAGGGAAACTGATGCTTCATTCTCTATTCATGTGTCAACGGCTCGCACCCGAACAAGGGGTTATTGATCTGGAATATAAAAGGTTCTCCCTGGCCATTGTCTTAAACGACGACGTTTCTAGGATGAAACAGGCTAAACGTGCCCAAGTGGCCGTTTGGTTGCTGTTTAGAGTTAATAACTGCACTCGGCCATTCCACTCAGATGTATTTTTGAACTGATATTGCTTTCGTTTCACAATGAGATTATATTTGCGGTACTCTCTTGATACAGTTACATGGGTATGTATTAGCCAATGCGTGGTCTGCTACGAGAGCATCTTTGATTTTAATTTATCGTTGGCAGCTGTATTTAGTTTCACCGATAAGTGTTACAGTTTCGAGGTACCTAACCTGTATTACCTAAGCCAAACAAACTCACCAAATCAGTAGAGACAGAGAGAAAAATAAACATTCTCGGCGTAAAAATAAGTTAAAGGAATATAAGCTCGGTTGATATTCTCAGTTTCTCACATTACCTTTTTCTCGGGAACTGACCAAAAAAAAAGTGTTACAGGAAATCTTTGTTTATTTCCGAGGCTACGTATTTCGGGGACTACCCGAAGCACGTTATAAAAATACCTTGAAGAATGAAGCTGTGACATTGAGCTCTTCTAAATTGGCTGGCCGAGGGTAGGTATTTATAATTTCACGCCCACTTCACGCCGCTATGCCATTCGTCGTCATGAAACAAGAATTTTCTATTTGGGAACTTTATGAGTGGCAAGTTATTCAAGAATTTCAAGATTTTGTCGCATCGCCAACTGCATATTACTCGTATTTAGTATAAATATGTACTGAAAATATTTATGGTAATGAAGTAAACCCACTGTTACGTTTTATAAAGTTGCTCTAAGAATAATTCAGTTAGGGCGAATTTCACCAATGAAACTGCAAAGCAGATCTTTGCAGTTTCATTGTCAGTGTCAATATTCCACAACAATGATGACACTGACAGCTCTAGATTATTCCACAACAATGATGACACTGACAGCTCTAGATGTCGGTTTAGATGTGTTAAACGAGTTCAGTTTAATTGGTGAAATTCGCCCTTATTATTTATTGCAGTGGGAATAGTATAGACATTAGCAAATGCACCCTTATTCTCATTGTCAGTAGCAATATGAATAAGGGCGCATGTGCTACATTGTGTAGAGCACCAAAATGTAAATAAATATGATTTACTCGTCTGTCGAATGTCCACGGCCATTTCCCACGGTCTCGCGCCTTCCAACATAGTTGGTAATCACGAATGTAACCACAAATAATATGATTATTTCCTAATGCTAGTTCGGTGGGCATCTATCATACCTACTTGATGCGCTTGCTTGTGACTTTTCAACACGATTGATAATAAGTTTGGAAAAAGTTTTTATTGGAACAAATTAGACGATAGCTCTTGAAAGGAGATATTTTTCTTAGGACATTAACATAATTAGCATCTTGTCGGACTTGTGAATACAGAATCAATGTATTTCTTCAAATATTAATGAGTACATTTTTTGCGATTCTGGCAACGTTCGGCCTGCTCGGAGAAAAACTGGAACAATCATGTTAGGTCTTTAGGCACTCGGTTACGTGATTGCCAAATAAGAAATAAAAACAGGTTTACGAGTTACAAAGCCAATATTGGTCAATAACATACGTGAAGTATGCTTTTAAATCATTATCCAACTTGATACTAAACTATAAGAACTTTATTACTTTACTTCGATAATCGACTTCAAACTAATATCGGACCAAAACTCGAATAAGTACCGTGATTTCGTCCATATTCCATCTCTAATTACACACGTATAGCAATCGATACACAAATGGGACAACGATACAAGTCGAAGCATTGTGTTATCCAGAAAATAGGTCGACGAGGGATAAAACCGTTTATCCCAACGATTTTACTGCGTGGGCAGATAACTGAAATATAACATCGAAGCCCTCAGCTCGTTTGTTTTATATCCCAACAAAATATAAATAGGATTGATTCATTTGTGCTCCATACCTCTTAATATAGTTCAGGTTCAATATAGGTACTTAATTCGGGTAAAGGTTCAAGTAATAATGATGAGGTTTGAGCAAGAATTTGAGAGTTTTGCAGCGGTATGTTTACAGTTTGTGCTCTGAAATAGGCCTGAAACGTTAAGCAAACACAATTCGCATCATAAACAGCATTGGTTTGTTTTACTGCATTTCAGATTGAAATTCATATTTCTTATCAAAGAATCTGTTACAACTTTGACGTTACCAATACCTTCGGCTCTTCTAAACCTTCTTTTAAATGGCGTCTCTCGTCTCAGCCTATTATTTTCCCACTGCTGAGACATAGGCCTCTTCTCGCTGAGAGAGAGTGGGCCGCAATCCACCAGGCCGGCCCAGTGCGGGTTGACAGTTGTCACATGTCTTCTTTTTTTTTTTGGTTTCCTCACGATGTTTTGCTTCACCGTTTGAGAGCAGTGATGATGAAATAATTTACACAAAGTAAAGCAAATGTCTGAATTCGAACCTACGACCTTACAACTCATAAGTTCCGGCCGTTACCACTGGACCACCACAGCTCGGAAATCTTAAATGCTATCTCGAAAATACTATTACCAGTCTGTCTCCTAAGGACCCTTTTTGTGTTTCTTATTGTCGAAGGACTATTGCTGTATGCCATAAAAAGAAGTTACCATAAGCTGAGATAAGCTTGAGGATAAAATTGTTCCAGGGACACATTTTATTGCTTCTGGAGTGGAAATAGCCTTTTTACGAGTTGTGTGGAAAACAGGCTTGGGCACTTAAAAATAGACTTGGCTTCGAGCGTGAGATATCACCTGGCCTATGGTTTATCTTTGACTATTCTAAAGGTAAATGGATTTTTAATCCAGACACTATTATATTAATGGTTGCATGTTGGTATGTCTTTGATTGAACACCAAGCTCCTAAATCTGACGATCAGAATGTTGGTTAAAAGAAAAGAGTATTTTTGTTAAAAATGGTGGCAGAAAATTAGGCATCCATTTAGGGAAAGTTCAAACGTTCCTTAATAAAGGTAAAGCCTATTTAGACGAGGATTTCCCAAAACTTAGTCTTAATAAATGAAGCTATTCAGGCTAACAACAACAATATTAGTACCTGGTCTATGAGATTTGGCTACTGAATTGCGCAATTTAGACGAAAGCCAGGTATTACGCGGGACTGCCACAACATTCGTTCATCGCGGTGCGAATTCCCGGCAATATAAACATAAAATTAAGCCGAGGATCCGCAGTGGTCAGTGGCTAGTTAATTTGTGAATTAAGTAGTTAACATTGTTACCAACAAAATAAATAGATTATGACTTGCGAGAAATTAACATGAAAATGTCGCTTGATATGACAGTGAAGACATTGTGATTGCATTCAAATATGACGCAGTAATGATTCCCAGTGACTTATGTTGCATAATCTAATCACTAAACAGATTTGGAAAAACTTGAAAGCCTGCAACTTCTGAATACAAAGATAATCATAATTGCCACAACCGCCACATAATAAATTAGTTTTCCATCTGCACATAAGGAAATGCACAAGGTGTCAGTTACTTTAAGCTCAGTGAAGCCTCCATACTCAAGTGAGTATGGACAGGAATAATTCAAGGAACTAAAGGAAGAAGTAGCGATAACTTTCGATCATTGTGAAGTTACTCTATAAATCACCTGTCACTATCCCAGATGTTTGCGCGTGCGTCTTATTCCATCATAACGTAATCTCTTCTGGTAGATGGAATGTTTCCATAAAGAGACGTAATCTTCAGCATTACGCGATGCCACGCTAAAACACAATGTTATGTAGTAATGCTTCCTTATTATCCACGATATGGTGTGAAATTGCAATTTAATGAGAAGGGTAGTGTCGGAATTATACGCCGCTTCAACAACGACACTATTTACACTTACACCCTTATTTATAATGATGTGTTTACTCGCCAGTGCAGTGTTAGTCAGTGTGTGTGTCAATGTATTATGTTCCGCATATTATAAAGGAGGATTAATACAAATCGTTGCAATGCAGATAGTTCAGTTAAAGCATGGCCCCGGGGTGTAGAGTGCTTGAGCCTGGATCTCAACGATTCCTTCAGAAGCTTATTCAAGGTTCCTTTGGGAGTGAACATACTAATATCCTTACGTCTAATAGGTGAGCCGAAGTGGCACAAAGTTGCCACTTTTGGGTTTTTCGCATATATCTCAAAAACAGTGAAATGCTCCGGTTCACCTCCTAGACGTCACGACTTTTAGTATGTTCACTTCCTAATCATCCTGAACAAGTTTTTGAAGGAATCTTTATTGAATTAAAAGCTCTCGTTAAAAATGTTGATGTAATAAGTAATCAATTTGACTTCTAAAAAGTCTCACGATATTAATTTATACCATTGTTAACAGCATTGTTTAAATTCTTGTCTTAGATTACGTGGTACGTCGAGATGTCGCTCACAATAGACAGCTGATGAATGTCTTATGTCAATAAACTCGCGTAACGCAAACCTGACAAGTTGCAAAAGTTATGAAAACATTATAGAAAGTTGCTAACAATCCAGCGACCATCGCTCCATACATATCGTCGTGACAATAAAAAGTGACAATAACGTTAGAAGTATTTTTGGCACATCTTATATGTGATGAGCATGACGTGCCTTTGGGATTTCGAAGACACTTTCAATGTTCATTCGTTTATTTAGAAAATGAATTTCCAGTTTTATCTTTACGACCTTCATTTGTTACATTTTTGAGTTCAAGAACGGTCACATCTACATCCTTGACAAGTCTAAAATTAAATATTTTTAAGCAGCATGACTGGTTTTACTATGAAGTTTTTTGTTCCATCGTTTCAGTAAACGCGTCGAAAGGAAATCATATTTTATCCCATACATACATAATTAGCCTATAATGTTCCCACTGCTGGGACACAGGCCTCCTCTCTGTGAGAGGGAGTGGGCAGTAATCCACCACGCGGGCCCAGTGCGGGTTGGTAGATGTCACATGTCTTCGAATTTTTGGTTCTAGGACATGCCGGTTTCCTCACGATGTTTTCCTTCACCGTTTTGAGAGCAATGGTGATGAAATAATTTACACAAAGTAAAGCGCCTGTCTGGGTTCGAACCGACGACCTTCAACTCGTAAGTCGCGGCCGTTACCACTGGGCCACCACTGCTCACAATCCCAATCTTCATTTATTTTTCCATCAACGCTTTTCGTAATATTGCCAATTCCATAAATATTCTCTGTGAAAGTGTTTTTCCAAAAAACACGGCAGGCGTTTAATTTGTACTCGTGAAGTAATATCGTTTTATCCTCCGGATCTAATCTGATGGAATCGATCATAAATTATTTTATGTTCTTGATATTGCCGCCGCTCTCTATCATTCTGTTTATTGACATGGATTCGTTACTTTTACTATACAGTCCATTATCTTTCGGCGACGAAGTATCAATAATTGTATTAATGGATCCAATATTGTGTAACTTATTGACTTTATCTACATCTCTTTCATTATTTGTTTGACTTAGATTCCACTTACTTCACGAAAACTTTCTCAATCAGAAGTCAATAAACAACCCAATGGCCTGTGTTTCTAGATAAGTAGTTACCCCGTTATTGTCACACTACATTTGTGTTGTATTGCGGTACTTAAAACGGATATTTTACTGCTGCATGTTTCGTGCGTCGCATCTGCTAACCGCTTGAATTTTTTACGTCTCATTCGAGAAAAACGTATGGAGATAATCAAGCGAGTAATTCCGACATTCTCTAACAGTGTCATTACGGTTAAACAAGTCTGCATTTTCAAGAATCCCACTGTTATTGTTTACTCGACAAAGATAGTCTGTGTGTTTATCAAACGGGCAATTCACGTAATTTTAAGAACGTTTAATTCTAATCTCGGTCTCAGTCTGTCAAAAACCTCTAATTTCCCTAAATTTTTGACAAATTTTTGACATTGATTGTCGATGAGATGAGATTGCGACTAGAGAACTAAACATTTTTTATTACGAGAATAGGTCTTCAGCTGTTTCGCGAAAGCCGTGACTTTGCTTCGGCAAAGTAAGAGTTTATTTTGGAGAGGAAATAAAACAAAGTGCCACCATAACAAACAATACGGAGTGAACAATGTGCCCGGAACGACGCTCCAATTATCGCGCACACTGGCGGTGGCATGGCGGCTGGGCTCGCCCCGTGTGGAGTCGTGAACGTGGTCAGCGTGCTCACTACCATCTAACCACACCGTAAAACTAGCCCTAAATAAATAATTTATACCGAAATAGTACTGAATGGTTCATGTGTACAGCTTGATTATAGTAACTTTTTCAGACTCAATAACTGAATAGATATATTTACCGTGCATTGTTTAGATTTACTTTTACATTTATCTGACCGCGACGGCTCCAATGAGCTTAGCTGTTCTGTCGTGGTTTTAATAGAAAATCGGTTTTCTCCATTGAAAAGAGAATCGCCAGTCATGGTCAACTAACAAGAAAGTAAAATCGCGGATGTGAAATGACCACAGCAGTTTAGATTTACTGTCATGACGGCAATTAGCTGAAAAGCTCATTTAAAGACGAGGAACGAGAGGTCGTCTTCTAATTACGTATGTTTACATCTTTATTTGCATTAACTAACTGCTTCCGAAACCAAAATTACATCATGAACAGCCATGTCTACCTTAAAAGATACATTTGCATCAAAACTAGACAAAATTACAGCCGTTAAATGCAAATGAGCCCTAAATACTGCAAATAGCTAGTTTGAATGCAGTACCGCATCTTCGCTATACATGGTAAGTAGCATAAGTACTGCACCAGTGAAGTTTTAGATGGTATCAAGCGTTTCCGGTCCGTCAGTCCACAATAAGCGCTTGAGCGGAAGTCCCGGCGCGTGCGCTTACCATGCAATCTACCGACAGACCGACACTTTAATGGCCCATGATTTTTTATGGCGGATTCATGCTATAAAAATAGAGTACATGTAGGTACTTGTAACAGAAGTTCACCGTTCTTTTACAAATATCAACGGTGTATATTTGCATTTTGACAGTTCAGCAACATTCATTGCGCTTTTTTCGTTGTTCAGCAGACGAATTTTTCAAACTTATTAAGTAATGAATTAGCAACTTCCTTCAAAATTCTTCGTATTGTGAATAAAAGTGTGTTACTCAATTGCGATGCTGGATCAGGTACATTAATGTACTCATTGAATCTTATATTTTGTTTCGTAGCACCAATGAATCAGGATTATTAAGGGCATCGATCGTCTAATTTCGACGACTTAATTAAAGGTAGTCAGGATTAAATCCATTAGAAACAAGATTTATTATGTGCAAACACATTAATATTCGTGCTGTTTAATGAATTAGATCAGCATAAATTAAATTAGATCATATTATTCATTATCAGATCGCTATTAAGACTCCTACGTAAATTCACTTAAATACCGGTTGTTTCTTAATTCGTGTAATTCATAAAATTTAAGCCATTTGGTAATTTTAATTGACCCACCATGTTTTTTCTTCTTGATTACAAATGAAATTACTGTTATCTGTTTTCATATTGCGATACTTAGTGCCAATAATCCTTAATTCAGACACTTTATAGGCTATAAGTAGAAGGATGGCAGGGCCATTGACGCGCAAACTGTGAATTGACCATGAATTCAGCACATGATTCTAGGCCCAAGTTATCAAAAAAAAATCTGCTGTTTCATAGAATAGTGCAACACCTCTACCTACGCGATCAAAATGTAAGGAACAGCATATTTTTTTTTTTATAACCGCCGACAAACTTTAACACTGAATCCCTGGATATGGGTAAGTTGCGATGTCCTTGCTACCCTGTATGATGACCGGATTCAAAAAGAAGGAGCGTCTTTATTCAACACTTATTTCTATAACAGCACAACGCGTAAACAGAGCAGTATTGTCCATAGTGTGTTCTATTCATTTATGAGGTCGCGTACGTTGTCGGAACACACGTGAACGTTCCACTGACTAGTCGCGGAGAATGTTCCATTGTTGAACGTACCATTGAAGGATATGGTCAAATGGGTGCCGTATTGTGCGAGTGCGTTACGGCCGGAACTTTCGAATTTATCATAATTATTAAACGTGTGTTATTTCTTTGTCGCATTGTTGAAACGATAAGATAGGCTGATTAGAATTTTGCGTGATTTCTGATAAAATCACTTAATTAAATCATTATTAAAATAACTCCCTTTTTTAAATCACCATGCAGCCTTTTCTGACCCTCTGCATTCAAAACACTTCCTCTGTGTATTGCAATATTTCTCCACCAAACCTTACCACAAAAATTTCATACTTGCAGTACGAAAAGTACAGACTGCAAAGAAAAGTATAAACCGCTGTCTGCACACGTAAAAGTCTCCGAAAAACCTGGTATTGATTTCTTCACCGAGTCCTCGACGAACCATTGTCCTACAAGTTCGCGGTTACGCAACCATCCTGTCCTGTACTCCTATCCCACACAGTCCCATTCTACATAGAATATATTAAGAGCAATAATAAAAGCGGCGCGTCTACTCGTAAACAATAATTGAGTCGAGTTTGTGAGCGAGTTTTGTAACGGGTTATGAAGTTTAGAGTGACAGATAAGAAAAATATCCTTTCTGTAACGTTTCACAGAGGAATTCTTGTTTATTGTTTCTCATCTCTCGTTATTTTATTATTTTCTTTCTCTGAATAGAAAATAAAGGAGCAGTAGTTATTAATAAGAAAACAATAGCTAAGCCAAGAGGTATCATGTTACCCAGTAACTGGATTATGGAGGTCAGATAGGCAGTCGCTCCATGTCAAATACTGGTATTCAGCTGCATCATGGTAATACTGGAAGATGGGGAAAAGCTAGGCAGATGATAGCTAAGTAATGAGTAAAACGGTTGTGCCTGAAAAACGAGAAATATATTTATTTAGTGTAAACAAGACATCAATTTACTATAAGCAATATCAACTTTTTTCAGAATTGTGCAATAGCTGTCTACAACATGTGCCTCAACGTTGTAACAAAGAAATAAATCAACGTTTACTTCGACTGAAAACATTCTGATTGAAAACATTATTCATTTCAACAATAAATTACGTCGTTTCATCGATCAATCGGCGAAAACATCGCTGTTTTTCCGACTGATAAAATCGATTCTTAAATTAAAAAGGCGGTAAGTATTGAAATATAACAAGTTACAGCATAAGTAATAAATTCACAATTAATAAATGTGTAGGTACTGTACTGTTAGACTTTTCAGACAGCCCATTGTAAGCTAACAAGAATAACAATTTCAGTTCGTTCTCGCGTGTCTAACATTCGAATTATTACGAAGAACAATAATTATGATATTGCGAAAGTTGTAATTTGTAACAAATTGTTTTAGAAACGCGAAACTTTTGCAAGTTCTCCGTACCTACCTACTCAAGTAATTTAACAGCAATGAAACCAAAAATATTTTATAGATTGAATTTCCTTCAGAAATTAAGTTTTAGGTGTTTTATTGTAAGTCCAACACGTGTTCGTCGGTCGTGAGCGCTACCAACGTTTTAGAAAAAGTCCAGACTGTTGTGTACACGACTTGCGTGCGCGAGCGTACCAAATTCAAGTACAGTTAGACCCGTTTCTGTAAAGCGCTTTAAGTCTTCCATACAATTTGCCAGACACTTCGATATTAAAAAAAGCCGCTACATCTTCCTGCTTTACCGTCGTCGCCGACTCTGATTGATCTCTTTACACGCGCGGATGGCCGTCAGATACAATCCTTCAAAGGGTTACGGGCTTAAGTACTAAATTTATCGCGGCTTAAAACGTTCCCCTTATAAATTACGTACGTAGCTGTAGACTTAAACAGACCGTGTCGCTTCCCCTTTGAGCAATTTCAAGCAATTGATGAGTTTACCTTAAGAGCTTAGATGATAAAGAAATATTCATTTAACTAAAATGAGATAGGATCTTCAACCGAAACTTTCAGAGAAAGTAGCATTTCTCAGAAAGCGACTTTAAATAAGAATAATTTTCTTGAACACAAAAAGATATTTTACTTTCCATAAATACTGAGTGAGATAAGGAGACAGCCTGTCGTTAGAGCCATTTTACATTTAAATATTTTGTCAAGTTCTTCAGAAAGTAACATTAACGAGACAAGTTAAATACATTACGTAATTCTTTACTCTTTAAATAATTATTTACATATTATTTAAAGCCTAGACATTACAACTGCTGAATACATACATGCAGACTTCGTTTCTTTCAGAATATGTTACTTTACTTTCGCTAAAGGCAAATTCAAACGCAAACATTGTGAGGAAACCGGGCATCGGCATGTCCTAGAACAAAAAATTCGAAGACATGTGACATCTACCAATCCGCACTGGGCCCGCGTGGTAGATTATAGCCCACTTCCTCTCGAAGAGTGGAGGCCTGTGTCCCAGCAGTGGGAACATTATAGGCTGATTATAATATGCTTATGCAAGTTAACAAATCGTACTATAACCAATAACGATCCGTAAGATACATTTCCTTCACAGTAATCTCTATCACATAACATTATGTTTTTAATGCTCCGCATCCTCCACATTTTATCATAATTAATACCAAACGAACGTCCGCTAATAAAGTTGTAGGAAGTAATTGAACTCAAGCGCATAGTAAGTAGCACTTATCTAATTTAGAAGGAGACAGATGCTTTTTTTTTTTTTTTTTGAAAATGGCATCTCGCAGTTCATCCTTTATGAGGATGGCTACTGCTTAACCGGGCTTTCCTGTGGATGCCTCGAATTAAGGCCTCCAGCCAGGGCATACGATAACTTAAAAAACTAAGCGACAGCGCTAAGGGTAACCCCCTGCGGGGTTCGGACCTCGGCTCAGGGCGTCGCTGGAAGAGGACAGCAAGGGACAGGCTGGATCGGTATTATTATTAGTGTTTAGGGGCGAATTTAAAACTACAGGCTCAGCTGCGCGGGCTGGCTCGAGCAAGGGTCGGGGCGGGCACGGTGATGGTGCGGGACGTCGCGACGGGCCTCGGCGGCGAGGACGGAAGGACGGATGTCTGAGCTTGTGTTTGTGTTGTCGACTGAGAGTACTCGTGGCCTTACTGCTCTCCTGGAGGAGGGTAGTGGCGTCGTCGGGGATAGTGAGGGTATGCCTTGGTCGGCGAATCCTACTTATGCGGGAGGGAGTGTATCGGGAGGCCGCCGCAATCAGGGGGTTGGGGTGCTTTATGGCAGAGTCAAAGAAGCGCTTGGAGAGGCGTTTCATGAACTGCTGGATGGTGGGGAGTCTGAGATCTAGATGCAGATTCACATTTCGGACATAGAAGGGGGCTCCCGTGACCTTTCGGAGGAAACGGTTCTGGAGGGTTTGCATTTTATGCAGAAATCGCGGCTTGGCGTGTGCGAAGACTACGCAAGCATAGGTCATGATGGGACGGATGACCGCGGTGTAGAGGCGCAATTTGCACTTGAGTGACAATTTGCTGCGGGCAGTTATCATGGAGTGGAGCCTACCGAGAGCGAAAGAGGCGCGCGAACGCGCCGTCTTTATGTGCTCGTTGAAGGTGAGGTTGTGGTCTAGGATGACACCTAAGTATTTGGCTCGCTTTCCCCAGGGGATCGGCTTGCCATACATAGAGATCGGGCGCGGGAGGGGGGGGGGGTAGTTTGCGCGGTTTCGAGAAGATGACCGCCTGACTCTTATCGGGGTTGACCTCGATTCTCCATTTCCGGAACCAATCGCTCAAGGCGCTTGCGGAGGTTTGGAGGTTTCGAGCTATGGATGACTGGTTGACACCCGAACAGTATATGGCAGTGTCGTCGGCGAAGAGCGCCAACTGTGCCTTTTTACTGTTCGGGATGTCACTAGTGAACAGGGTGAAAATGAGGGGAGACAGAACGGAACCCTGGGGGACTCCGGCGCGGATGGGGTGAGGGGGAGAGAGAGCGCCCTCGATACGGTAGCGGAAAGTGCGGTCCGACAGAAAATCTCGTAAGATGAGCACGAGACGGTCTGGCACACCTAGCAGGTACAGCTTATATAATAAGCCATTGTGCCAGACCTTGTCGAACGCCTTCGCTATATCGAAGAACAGGACGCCTGTCGAAGCACCTCGCTGAAAAGCAGCGCTAATGTGCTCGACTATGCGGTGGAGCTGGTGGATGCACGAATGCTTCGTGCGAAAACCGAACTGTTCGGGGGGGATGAGGCTCTTTGCTTCGGCATAGTCTTTGAGGCGCTTATAAATAAGCCTCTCGTAGACTTTACCGAAAACATTGAGCAGACTGATGGGGCGGTAGCTGGAGGGCTCAGACTTGGGCTTGCCTGGCTTTGGGATGCCTATGACTGTGGCTTCTTTCCACATTTGGGGGAAGATGTTGTTGCTCAGGGCGCCATTGAAGATGGCGGTCATGAGCAGTATGAGGGGGGCGGGGAGGAGTTTGTACACCCTATTGGTGATACCGTCCGAACCGGGGGCTTTGCGGGTTGCGAGCCCTTTTATGATGTCTTGCACTTCGTCGGGAGTGACGGGAGGCAGAGGATCATCAGGGTCTTCGACTGGCGGGAGGGAGGCTCTCCGTTCGACTTCAGCGTTCACCTCGTCGAGGTGCGCTCTGTCTACTGGTTGAGAGCTGGGAGTGCATTGAGCCTCTAGGCTGTCGGCTAGGCATTCGGCCTTTTCGAGATTTTCGAAAGCGACCGTTTTGTCGGGGCGTGTGAGGGGAGGAACTGTGGCCTCTTCAGAGGAGCGGAGCTTCCTCTGGAGCTGCCAGAAGGCGTGGTGGGTGGGCTCGAGTTCGCCGATCATCTTATCCCATCCCTCGGAGCGCCATTCCCCTATGCGTTTCTTTACAGCACGCTGTAAATGGCGCATGTGGGATTTGTTCGCGTCGCAGGGAAAAGAGTCATAGGCACGAATGGCAGCGTTCTTCTCGGTCACCAGTTCACGTACGTCATCGGGCAGTTTCCAGCGATGGTCTTCCATCACTGGAACTTCCCGTGAGCAATCCGTCAGTACGGATTGAACGTGCTCTGTGAACGAGTCGATCGCCCCAGTCGTGTCTGCGACTGAGATAATTTGCTCGGGGATGGAGTCTAAGTGGGGAGACGTGGTGGATTTCAGTCTTTCGCTTACTTTCCTCCAGTCGGTGACTATTTTGGTCTGGGGGGGCTGGTTGGGGTCGTGCGGGAGGCCCGAATAGGGGGCCAGGTGCAAGATGACCGGGCGATGGTCAGAGTCGAGCTCTTGTACCGTCTCGATAGACTGCAAACGGAGGTTTACATTCTTGAGAAGCGCTACATCGAGAACGTCAGGACGTTGGGCGGGGTCGCCCGGGAAATGAGTGGGATACATCGGAGCGATGATATCGAAATTGAGGGAGTCGCCTAGTTTGAACACGATCCTACCTCTGGTAGAGGTCGTGCTGCTATTCCAAGCGGGATGTTTGGCATTGAGATCCCCCGCCATGATGACGGAGTCACTCATACCGAAGAGGGTAGTGAAATCGGTAGAGAGAGAGATGGGATCCTCCGCACCATTGGTGGGCGGGATGTAAGCGGAGATGATGGTGATTGAGGGGTGACCGGTCATGCCGAGCCGACAGATAGAGATCTCTAGCTGAGAGAGGAGGGCAGGCGGGTCTATCGGGATGCAATGGAGGGACTTCCTATAGTAGATGAGGGTACCGCCCTTGTGGCAGCGAGACCTGTCATTGCGAACTATCTTGTAGTTGGCAATGCTCGGGTTCCGCAGATGGGGCTTCAGGAAGGTTTCCTGGACTAAGAGGACATCGAGCTGGTGATCGCGGAGGAACGCGGCGATCTCTTCGCGTTGTTTTTTAATGCCGTTTGCATTGAAAAACCCTAGTCTAAGGGATCGGGGTTTGGTAACGCTCATTCTTTGTAAAGCCATTGGAGCTTTTAGAAGTTGAGGGTTTGCATGACTTGCGTAATCTGAGGATACGCATTGAAAATCTCGGCGATGCGCCGAGGATTGCCGTTACAGGCTTGGATTTCCGCTGCCATGGCATTTGCGGGGGCAATAAAAGCTGCGTAAGCACCGATTATTACCTCCATGCTGCTAGGCTGGGGGCGGGAGGCGGGGGTCGGGGGGGAAATACTGGGACCAGCGGGAGCCCTGGGCGCGGCGGCGGGAAGGGCTACCGGTGGGGCTACTGGGACCGAGGGGCCTACTGATGGCGCGGGGATGACAGTTGCCATCAGCGCTGGGATAGTCGGGGGTGGGGGGGGCACCGAAGCTGCGGGAGCTTTGAGGTGGTTGAGGTTCGCCCATGGGGAGGGCCTTTGGGGACTGAGCCTATCGGGCATCAGGGAGGAAGGGATCGGGATCCTCACAGAGGGGCTTTCCCTTTGCTGACGGTCGCTCGCGCGCTTCGTCAGTTTGGGAGAAGAAGACTTGGGAGCCTTGGGGCAGCCACGGTAGTTAGCCGGGTGCCCGGATTGGCCGCAAAGAACGCAGCTCGGTGGCTCTGTGCACTGAGAGCGGTCTTTAGGGCGGGGACAGTCTGACGTGCCGTGGGCACCTAGACACTTGACGCATCTAGGTGTCGCGTAGCAGTGGGATTGGGAATGGCCATACAGTTGACACCTGTGGCATTGTCCGATGAGGTTGGACTTCCTGGGTTTCTCGATAGAGATACCCGAGAGGGAGCAGACTGACTTCACCTTGAAGATGGGGTGATGTCCTTCAGTAGGGTCGCAGATGACCAGGACCATGTCGTAGACTAGGCCCTTCCATGCTTTGTGCAAGCGATGGACTGCTGAGACGGGGATGCCTTGTGAAGCAAGGTCTTCTTTGATCTCCTCGGTGGGGATTTCTTTGGGGACGCGCCTGATGATTACGCGGGTGGGGACTTCCTCCGGAAGGGAGTACGTATGGAAGGAGTAAGCCCTTGTCTGGAGGAGACGGGTAAGGTCCCTGTAGTCCGAGGACGAGGCGACCGTTACCTTAATACCCTGTTGGGTTGAGCGGGCGTTCGTGTAGTTGATCTTTTGATCAACACACGCTTTGGAGATTTCTGTCCATTTGGACTTATCCTGGACATAGATGGGGGGCGGGGGACGTGGCTTCTTTGCGTTCGAAGCGGGAGGGGTAGCCGAGAGGCTAGACGCGGGATTGGCCTGCGGTGCGGCGGGGGTTGGGGTGGGGGGGCGGGGGTTAGAGGGGATTACCGCGACCGACTTTTTGGCCTTGTTGGCGTGAGAGGAGGCGTTCTTCTTTCTCTTGCCACCCTTTCCGACGACTATATAGTCGTCTTCCGAGGAGGACGAAGAGTCAGAGAGGGCTTCCTCTGAGTCGGATTGAGATTGGGGTACGGACGTGTCCATACTCTCTGGAGTATCTGCTGCGGTAGCGGCTGGCACGGAAGGTGCGGGATCGGGGACTGGCACGGACGGTGCGGGTTTCGGGGCGGACACGGAGGGAGCGGGTGATGGGGCTGGCACAGAGGGTGCGGGTTTTGGGGCGGGCACAGAGGGTGCGGGTTTAGGGGCTGGCACGGATGGTGCGGGTTTTGGGGCTGGCACGGAGGGTGCGGGTTTTGGGGCTGACGCGGGGGGTGCGGGTTTGGGGGCTGGCACGGAGGGTGCGGGTTTGGGGGCTGGCACGGAAGGTGCTGGTTTGGGGGCGGCGGCTGGCACAGAAGGTGCAGGCGAGGGGGCTTGCACGGAGGGTGCGGGAGGGGAGGCGGCGGCGGCCTCGGGGATTTCGCCTGAGTTTGGCGGAAAGAGGGGGCTGACTAGCGCGTCGCTAAAGTCAATGTCGATGACCGAACCGGGAGGGCGTCTAAAATTTATAAGACGTTGGGCATACTGGTTAACGAAAGAGGGGTCCTTGAAGAGGACCTCTTTAACGAACGCCAATATGACCGCGTCTGCCATGATCGGGATGGGGGCGGGGAGAGGGAAGAACCATAGGGGGCGTGAATCCCTAACAACCTAGCACCCCGGGTGGATGGGCCCGGGGGTGTGAGATCCTACCCTCCCTGTCGGGTGTGAGACAGGGAGGTGAGTACCTGAAGTGAGCCCTAAGCTTGTGACCCGTCGCCGATCTTATTGTGCGAACGGGGCCCTAACCAGTCTGTGCGATGGGTGTAGAGACACCCTAGACCGGCTTCTAGTACGAAGGGGTTGACACACCCAACCGTACTAGACGCGAGCTGTGGACAAGGGATTAGTTACGAAGCTAGAGCTGACTAGGAGCCACCCCCAAGGCCAAGCTTCTAGCTCCCGATTCCAATTGACAGCCTCGCCCTGATGGGGCTCGGCGGGTGAGATTGGGGCACCACCCCCTTGGCTTCGTTGGCACCGTGAGGTATCCACCAAGGACCACGAAACTGTGGTTTTTACCCGGAAGGGGCCAAAAACCTCGACGACACGTGTGATGACGATTCTCTCTTAAAGAAACAACTTCTATCAACCACGCCTTGAAAAAGGCGGCTATTGACAGGGTGCGGGCGTAGTCCGGAGACTACTGAGCTCGTTACGGCTAGCGTAGCGAGAGCGGGCGGTGGCGGGGCGGCGAGGCGGTGGGGGCGTGCAGCGAGCGAGAGCGGGCAGCACGACCGTCCACGGCGAGCGTCGAACGGAGAGTCAGGAGACAGATGCACGGACATTGAGACATTTATACCCTGTATAGTTATAGAGCTAAGTCGAGTCTGCAATTTGCTTCCACATTTAGAAGTGACGCATCGACACTCCGTATACAGCCATACAGCAGCAGACAAATGATAGTCTGACTTATTACGGAGCTAGATTAAGTTTCGTTCATGATTTCCTTAGTTCAATTCGTGAGGGAAGATGTTATGAGGAGTGAGAAGATTACTTCACTTGTTATGTCTTTAGTTGAGTTTAACAGAAGTGAATTATGGTTGTTGTTCAAGTAACTACTGTTAGTTTATAAGACCTGTCTTTCCCTGTGCCTAAGTGTTTAAGTATGATTTGAAGTTTGTTTAAAACTAGCGCTGTGGCGATGCCCGTTTTGCGTGGTCGTGACGCTTGTTTGTACCCAACTTGTTCTTTTTTGTGTTTTTTCTTTGCGTCATGTTTTTCCGCAAATAAACAGGCTTTTGTTTTTCATTTTCATTAATTTAAAACTCTTTGGCAAAACTTATATGTCTTTCTAACTCTTTCGACTGACCTAAACCTGAAATAATACACCTAACCGACGTCGAAGTATGTCCAGTCAGCTATAGATACTGAGTAAAGCAGCAATCATAATAAACAAACAATGACAACATGAAATTGTGTAACATTTTCCAATAGATATAAGTATAATGTAGGTCGGCTTTTTTCACGACCGCCATGTGACCTTTACAACTAAGCTATATACTAACTACACAATATCGACTCGGGTTGACTGGTAGAAAATGCCTATGGCATTAGGTCCGCCTCTGTACATTTTTGTGCTTGAAGTATTAAATAAATAAATAAATATCGAAATTTTAAGGCTGGGTTACATGACGTATGTCTAGGTCAGAGATGACGCACCTATAGCAAGCGTGCCATTACACGCGACACGACTGAAAATTCAGGCCTTTAAGCACAGCTTTTATCTTTTTTTACCTTCTTTTCAATATAAATATAATTAAATTAATATACTAACCAAAGAGCTACAGAACAAGAAACTACTAAAGCAACAATAACGTGAAGTCGATACGCATTACACAAATAGGCATACAATTTCTAAATATATTTCTTGTTTTTAATTGTACAAGTTAACATGCTCTATTACCAAAACGTAATAATTAAATAGTTGAAATATCGTAAAGTTAACTCGTATCACGTTTTCTCTAATTAAAATATATTAAAAAGTTGTCTAGAACTAGATAATTTAATATTATATTAGGTAGGTACTTTTAAAAAACTTTTCATAGAAACACGTAAAATACTATTTAGGTACCTAATTGATGTTACTATGTAAATGTTAACACCATTCTATTGACTGATCACTTTTTGTGAGTTAAATAATGTTTAGCAACATTTGTTGTGGTAGACTGACCTAGGTTAGATTGTTTTTATACTGGCCAAAAAAATACGGGTGAAACCATCCGTCTGTTCCGTAGGTTTCCACAAAAACATTTCAGCAACAAAATATTTTACTCTACACTGAATCAGCTGATCTCTGCGTGTGTTTTCATAAAAGTTAGGTTTAACTTTGGGTTGGATAACTGGAAATTGCTCATAACTCCATCTGCGTATATCCTGACAAGCTAATTATTGAACTTTACCTGCAGAATTTCTCGTCGTCAATGCGTACGTATGCAAGTATGCTGCAGCTTGCAAATTAAATAGCGTCCTCGTTCACCCTACGTGGAGCGCTGAAAAAGTAATTTGTTAATTTAAATACGAGTTTCAAACAAAAAATTAAACACAACGCTTGTTTACGTTCAAACCAAATAAAATACAAGAAACTTTGAAGTAAATAAACTGTAAATTTCCCAGAGGAATTCAAATCATCCCTCCCAGAACTTTTGCAATAAAAAAATAATATTGAACAAGGAACTTCAAAGGCTCTGCAGACTTGCAGTTATGAAACTGCAAAACTGGAAAATATTTCATGCGAAACTTTATTTTAAAAACTTCGTAATCATAATTATTACGTAATTTTACGAGGTATAAACGGTTATAAAACTCATAAGTGCTTATTAGCGAAACAAGGCAAAACTCGTTAACAAAAAAGTTCTTGCAAATATTAAAAAGACTGTAAAAGTTAGTTCATAGATTATTCGGTGTGAACATCAATAGAATCAATAATTATAGACGCTGGAGAACAAAAGGTCGCTGACATAATACAAAAGATTTGTTATCTGTGGTGGCTATGACCTGTCACGCTCCTCAGACGTGCAAAGACAACGTCGTGAATGCCGTGATTTACTCGACAGGTGCACGTCTCGGAAACAGCTGTGTTTGGAAGCGAACCGAATAAAATGTTGCGCAGAGTGACTATCAAAATTGAATCATTGAAAGTAATTTAAAAGCAGCTGCTGAAAGCGCTTCGAATACTTTATCTTCATATTTTTGTGTTCGCCTTTTGAATCAAAAGGTTTGAATGGAGAAATGAAGACGGGAAGCATCCATTTCGTGAATAATATTCTAAACAGGGTCCGGGGTATTTTATTTCAACGTAAGCCGATAAACAAAATACTTCACTGAAATAAGGTTCTTTTTTTACCTCACTGAAATGAACTCATTATGTAAAAGAGGCTGAGCATTCATATTTATTAATATTTGTGCCCATATTTTGAGCAATTTATGCTTAAATTAATTTTGTATTAATGAGAACTTTTCCGTAACCGTCTGCTCTAGACCATGTTTCATTGATTTTGTATCTACAATTATACCAGAAAAGTGTAAAACCACAGATTAAATCCACAATCACAACCAAAGAAAGTTAACGTTTTTGTCCTAACAATGTAATAATGTAATTAGTCTGTGCCAGGCACGGTAGCCGGAAAACTACATTTTACATTTAAATACTCGTAATGAAGTTGTAATTCTCGTGCTATTTAGAAATTGTGTTTAAGGTACAGCCAGGGCATTTTACATGGGACAAATTTTTCCGATAACAGTCTACCAACATTATAAATGAAAATAACAGTTTGAAAAAATGACATCTTTATGGGAAATCAATATATTACCTGTGGCTTCCTGCTGGACTTAAACAAAATCAAGTAGTTAAAGGTAAATTTTACATGCACCTTTTTCCGACAACGTTCTAGGTTCTACCAACATTATAAATGAAAATAACAGTTTCAAAAAGTGACATCTTGATGATGATGATGAAGGGGGCTCCCTTTTCCGCACTTAGACTCTCACTCGGTCCGTTGTGCGTGGGGATTCTGGCTAACAGAGCCAGCCTAGCTCCGCCCAAAAGCACAGAAGCTTCCTGGGAGCTTCACAGGCTTCGCAGAGCGACCTCATTCCGAGGATTTCTGCACGTTGAGAAGCCACGGCCTCGCATTCCAGGACAATGTGGGCGGCTGATTCCTCGGCGTCAAGGCATCCCCTGCAAAGGGGGCTGTCTGTGGCGCCTATGTTGAAAAGATGTTTGTTAAGGAGGTTATGGCCCGTAATTGTACCTATTATTATTCTAAGGTTATTTCTACTCAAGCTGAGAAGTTTTTTGGTTAATCGCGGGTGTATCATTGGTAAAGCCAATTTTGACTGTCTACAGTCTGTTGCCCGTGACCATCTGTTGTTATGGAGTTCGGTCGATCTTTGGCGCATCCACGCACGAAATTGTGAGAAAGGCAGAGGAAGAAGTGGGTACGGGCCTAGCACCATCATCTCAGAGCCTCTCTTCGCAAGTTCATCTGCAGCATCATTGCCCAAAGATCCGCTATGCCCTTTGATCCACTGGAGAGTAGTACGATTGAACGTTGATAAACTTTCCAGAGCTAGATGGCATTCAAAAATTAGTTTGTTGTTAGTTTGTTTGCTTCCTAAAGCTTTGAGCACAGATAGGCTGTCGAATAGGAATTTGATGCCGTAGTTCCGTATGCCTAAGTGCTTTACTGCTGTTGCAGCTTGTGTTAAGGCAACACATTCGCATTGAAAAATCGAACTGTGTGCGCCTAGTGGTATGTGAAAGTTGATAAAGTGACATCTTTGTGGGAAAGCAATGTATTGTTGTGGCTTCCTACTGGGCTGAAACATTATAATAAGGTAGATAAATTAAAGTACTATCGGCACGAGAAGAAGAAGAAGTACCAATTTATTTGAGCATTCTCCGAGGCTACGTGCATAGTTTGATTCTAAGCTAACCCTTTGTAGTTCAGTGATCGATTGAAGTTTATTTATAACTGTGTTCTCTGTTTTCAGATCAAACTAATCGGAGTTATAACATTGGTACGTATTAGTTCAAACTAGGTTTATTATGTAATTTTGAATGGTTTTTGGAAAAAAAATTGTTAATTAAAGTGATAGGTAACAATAATAATAGACTAGAAGTTTAGACATTTTACAGACTTCACGTTTTTCAATATTGTGTTGTTAAACAAGTGAATCATTCTTCTCAGCTTTTCTTCATTTATCTTATAGAGTTACTGTTTTTGTATGTATAAGTTCTTTATTTATTTTTATTTATTTATTTAAGAACAACCAACAAAGCATACACCAAAATACATGTTCAAAACACATCATCTTTTTTTTACATTATACAGGGTGAAATTGAAAACATGCGACAAATCGAAATGAAAATGAAATTATTGATGAAATGATTTATTAAATGAAATGAATGCCGCGGCATGCAAAGATTGTTCTTGGTGTAAAGGACAATTATTTCAAACAAACTCTGCTTTTCTCATAATCGGGGTATCGTATTGCCCATTAACTGGGTTGTGGAGGTTAGATAGGCAGTTGCTCTACAGCAAGCGGCCAAGGTCTGAGGACAGCCAGAGATTGTCCTCAGACGGAGAGCTGACCTCGGCTCGGAAAATCCCCACCAGTAGGCGGGGAGGAGTCCGAGAGCGAGGCAAGGGGAGGGGGCTCACTGCCCGGGAGGCGGCAGAGCGAGCGGAGGAGCCCGCAAAGGAGGGGGGGACTGGTCGCGCGGTCGCTTCGGGGTCCTCAGGCGATGAGGCCGGTACGGTTGGTGGCCCCGAGGCGGACCGCAAACTTGAGTTTGCGGCGGTCGTGGAGGCCGCGATCCGGGACGTGGCCCTGAAGAAGCTTAAAGCTTCTAAGAACAGGGCCGTAGTCTCGGCAACGGCCTCCATCATGGCGGCGGCAGAGGCGGCCAACTACGCCGGTCCTTCGGCCGGCGAAGTGGCCGAATTGAAGGCAGAGGTCGCCCGCCTGACGGCCGCAATGAAGGGCCTCCAAGAGGAGAATGGGAGGCTCCGGGCAGACCTGGCCGCCCTAAAGGTCACCGGTGGCACACAGGCAACACTGCCTAGCCAGCCCGTCCCGGTGGAGAACCAGGTCTTGAACCTGGTTCGGCAGGAGCTGGCGACCTTCCAGGCGCGGTTCTCCGTCCTGGAGGGTATTGTCCTCCGCCCCCCACTGGCGGGCAGGACGGCCCCGGGGCCGACGAAGGCGGCCTCGTACGCGGCTGCTGCGGCAGCTGCCGCCCCTGAGCCCGGACCGTCCGGCCGGGCCCAGGCGCCGACCAAACCGGTGTCGGCAGGGGGAGCCAAGATGACGGCGAAACCACCGCCGTCTGGTGGAGCCCAGGCGTCGGCAAAACCGGCGCCTACTGGCAAAAGGAAGGCCCAACCGGCAAGGGAGGTGGAGGCCGTGGCAGCTACGCCCCGCCCCCCTCAAAAATCTCCCACTTCTCCCACGACCGCTGCCGAGTGGCAGGTGGTCGGGGAGAAGAAAAAGGCGGCCAAGGCGGCGAGGAAGAAGCGGCAGAGGAGGCGTCGCAAGGAGCGAGCCGTCGCGGCTAGGCTTCGCTCCCCAAAAACCGCGGCCGTAGTGATTACGCTACAGCCGGACGCGGTTAAGAGGGGAGTGACGTACCGCGACGTGCTCACCAAAGCGCGGGAGACGGTGGACCTCCAAGAGCTGGGGATCACCGGGGGCCTCCGGCATAGGGTGACCGCTACTGGCGCTCGCATGCTGGAGATCCCTGGTGCTACGAGTGGCCCCACCGCTGACGCCCTAGCTGAGAAGCTAAGGGCGTCCCTTAACGCGGAAGAGGCTCGAGTCTCCAGGCCCGTTAAGTGCGCAGACATGCGCATTTTGGGCCTGGATGACTCCGTAACGGAGGAAGAGGTAGTGGCCGCTGTCGTCAGGACGGGCGGGTGTCTCGCCGATCAGGTGAAGGCGGGCACCATACGTCCTGATCATGAGGGCATGCGAACCGTTACGGTAAGCTGCCCCGTGACGGCGGCCAAAAAGATCGTGGAGGGCCGAAGACTCCTGGTGGGCTGGGTTTCAGCGCAGGTCAAACTGCTGGAACCCAGGCCTCTGAGGTGCTTCCGATGCCTCGTGGGGCACCACGTTGGCATCCAGTGCACCTCGGAGGACCGCAGCGCTCTGTGCTTCCGCTGCGGCCAGCCCGGACACAAGGCCGGCTCGTACTCGGCCGCTCGCACTGCGTTGCATGCGCGGCTGCTGGCAAGCCGGCCGATCACCGGGCGGGGAGCAAGTCCTGCGCTCCGCCCGCCGGAACCAGGAGGAAAGGCAGGCCCTCCGCCACCGCCACCGTCACCGTCGCCGCCGCCTCTGCCGCCGCCGCCGCTTCTGCCGCCGCCGCCGCTTCTGCTGCTGCCGTCGCTTCCGGTGCCGCTGCCATCAGCGCCGTAGAGAGGCCCTCACAAGGGGCCCGGGAGGGGGCTGAAATGGAGGAGTGACGACTCCATTGCGTCTCCTCCAGGCGAATATCAACCACTGCGCCTGTGCTCAGGACTTGTTGCTCCAGAGCATGGCGCAGTGGTCGATTAACATCGCCGTGGTCGCTGAGCCGTACTTTGTCCCGCCCAGGGATGACTGGGTGGAGGACCTGAGCGGCTCAGTGGCCATATTATCGTCGGCTGCCGCCGGTACCCCGTCCCTTGAAGGCGTCACGAAGGGACAGGGGTGCGTAGCAGCACGGTTCGGAGAGATAGTGGTAGTGGGAGTGTACTTCTCTCCGAACCGAACTCTCGCCGAGTTCCACAACTCTTTAACAGAGTTGACTGTCGTCGTCGGAAACCAGTCCTTCCCCGTGTTAGTGCTCGGGGACTTCAACGCCAAAAATTTGGCCTGGGGTTCCCGTTGCACGGACATGCGGGGAAGGATGGTGGAGGACTGGGCTCTGGAAACAGGCCTGGTCGTCCTAAATCGGGGTTCTGTTCCCACGTGTGTGCGGATGCGGGGCGAGTCGGTGGTGGACATTTCGTTCGCTAGCCCCGCTCTGTCACAGCGAGTAATTGACTGGCGCGTCATGGAGGAGGTGGAGACCTATTCCGATCATCGGTATATCCGGATCGACGTCTCCGCCCAGACCTCTAGCGCGCCGGTCCAACAGACCCCGAGTGGTCCGCGGTGGGCGCTGAAGCAGCTGGACCGGGAGCTTCTCCTGGAAGCCTCAATCGTGCAGGCCTGGGTGTCATCACCAGACAGGCCTGCCGACATTAACAACGAGGCGGAGTGGTTCCGGGAGGCCATGTCCGAGATTTGTGACGTGGCAATGCCCCGAGTTCGGCCAGGATGCGCCCGACGTCAGGTGTACTGGTGGTCGCAGGAGGTAGAGGTGTTACGCAAGGCGTGCGTTGATGCGCGACACCTGTACACCAGGCACCGCAGGCTCTGCATCCGCCCTCCGGATGCGGAAGCCACGGAGGCGGAGCTGTACGAGGGGTACAGAGCGGCGAAGACCGCCCTCCAAGAGGCTGTACAGCGGGCCAAAGATATGGCCCGCGAGGAGATGCTGGAGACTCTGAACAGAGATCCATGGGGGCGCCCTTACAAAATGGTGCGGAATAAACTCCGCACCTGGGCCCCCCCACTGACGCAGAGTCTCCGGCCACAGCTAGTGGAGGAGGTGGTGAGCGCTCTGTTCCCTTCACGGGGGGTGCATACTCCCCCGCCCATGGCTCCGCCAATTGCGGTGTCCGAAGCGGACCACGCGGACGACGACGACATCCCTGAAGTGACCGGGGTAGATCTGAGAGTGGCGGTAGGCAGGCTGAAGGCCAAAAATACCGCCCCAGGGCCCGACGGCTTGCCGGGCAAAGCCTGGGCCCTGGCCTCGACGGCTCTCGGACCCCGACTGGAGGCGCTCTTAAGCGCATGTATGGAGAGGGGCCAGTTTCCACTCCGTTGGAAGACGGGGAAGCTGGTCCTCATTCGGAAGCCAGGGCGCCCTGCGGACTCTCCGTCCGCATTCCGGCCCACCGTGCTGCTCGACGAGGTCGGCAAGCTCTTTGAAAGAGTGATTGCGGGCCGCCTCGTCGGGCACCTGGTGAGGACGGGGCCGGATCTTGCGGATAGCCAGTTTGGCTTCCGCAAGGGGCGCTCTACGGTGGACGCCATCATGCGCGTGAGAGCCCTCACGACGGGGGACGCGGTGTCCCGGGGTGGGGTGGTCGTGGCGGTGTCACTCGACATCGCCAACGCGTTTAACACCCTGCCCTGGAGCTGCATTGGGGAGGCACTCCGGTATCACCGGGTGCCGACCTACCTCCGTCGAATAGTCGGGGCGTATTTGACGGACAGAGCCGTCATCTACCCCGGTCGCGATGGGGAATGGAACCGGCGAGAGATGTCGTGCGGTGTCCCACAGGGATCGGTCTTGGGGCCGCTCCTGTGGGACATCGGTTACGACTGGGTGCTGCGGGCAGACCTCCCTGATGGCGTCAGCGTAGTTTGCTACGCTGACGACACGCTGGTCCTGGCGCAGGGGAGGTCGCACCAGGCGGCGGCCGACGCAATAACACGCGGGGTTGCGATAGTCGTGGAGAGGATCCGGCAGTTGGGTCTCGAGGTGGCTCTGCACAAGTCCGAAGCCATGACATTTCATGGGCTTCGGAACGGGCCACCATCGGGATCCCAACTAACGGTAGGAGGGGTTCACATCGGCGTCGAGACGACGATGAAATACCTGGGTCTCGTCCTCGACAGCCGGTGGAACTTCGTGGAGCATTTCCGACGTTTGGCCCCCAAACTGGAACGGGCTGGGGCCGCTTTCAAGCGGCTCCTGCCCAACCTGAGGGGGCCAAACGCCTCCTGCCGGAGGCTTTACGCGGGGGTCGTGCGGTCCATGGCCGTATATGGCGCCCCGGTGTGGGCGCGTTCACTGCGGCTTCGAGCCGCCCACTACCTGAACGCGCCCCAAAAGGTGGTCGCCATACGGCTGATACGGGGGTACCGCACGATCTCGCGCGAGGCGGCAAGCCTCCTTGCCGGACTGCCGCCATGGGATCTGGAGGCGATAGTCCTCGCGCGCCTCTTTGAGTGGCGCGCGGAGGCACTACGCCGGGGGGAAAACCCGCTTCCGCGGCAAATTGCTGCGGAGCGGACAGACCTCCGGCGCGATCTCATGGCGGCATGGAAAGCGCGACTGTCGCAACCCAGCGCAGGGCACGCCGCGATAGCGGCGGTAAGGCCCCTCTTTGAGGAGTGGTTAGAGAGGCGTCACGGCGCCCTCACCTACCGCCTGACGCAGGTCCTCACCGGACACGGATGTTTCGGGAGGTTCCTGCACATCATCAGGCGGGAGGAAACGCCCGGGTGTCACCACTGCGAGGATCGCCCAGAGGACACGGTGGAGCACACGGTGGAGGTCTGTCCCGCTTGGGCAGAGCACCGCCGTGTCCTCGTAGAGGCGATCGGCAGCGGCGGCGACCTCTCGCGCCCGGCCCTGGTCCAAGCCATGGTCCGGGGCGAGAGGGAGTGGGAGGCAGTCACCTCCTTCTGCGAAGCAGTCATGCTAGCGAAGGAGGTGGCGGGATGGGCGAGGGAGAGAGCTGAGAGAGCCGCCCGTCCCAGCCGCCGCGGTAGACGCTCCGGGCGTCGGGAGCCGCGTGACGACTCCCGGCCACCGTAGGCGCGGGCCTGCGGACGGCGAGTAATGGGTAGCTCGCCGTCCGATCAGGACCAGGCCCGTGCCGGACGGCGCGTATGTGTTCCACGCGCGCCTCAAAGAGATGTCAGCATTGAACGGAGGGGCCCGTCAGGGCCGAAGCCTGCCGGGGCAGCGGGATTGTCCGAAAGGGTTACCGCTGCCCCGGAATATAAAGGGCTAAGGAAGGAACACGGATGGGTTTTAGTCAGTAAGAGTCTGACACTCCCTTCCGCTCCACCCAGAGCGGGAGGGGTCATTTGATGATTTCCCATCCTTAAAAAAAAAAAAAAAAGATAGGCAGTTGCTCCATGTAAAATACTGGCATTCAGCTACATCCAGTTAGACTGGAAGCCAACCCTAACATAGATGGGAAAAAGCTAGGCAGATGATGTGACTACTTTTCCCATCATTAGGTAGGTACACTCCCATTAAGTACGAAACAAGCAATAACAAAATGTAAACAGAGCAAGTACGAACAACAAACGTTTGAAACTCCATAACAATTGCTAATTACTAACGAGAAAGGATAACATGGAACAAAAACACGTGGAGACTGACCCAAATAGCGCTCCAGTGAGCAGGAGCTTCATAAACAAAGTACGTAGAGGGGGAGCCATGAGCCATGGAGCTGGCTATAATTGTGCGCTGTGCGCTGTATCACACATGGTTCGTTTGACGAATGAAAGAGAGTTGTAACCATTATAAACTAGAATATATTAGGTCACAAACGGACCGAGAAATATAAATCTGGTTCTTTGGTTGTAAACATACATATTTTTTTTTTGCATATCTATGGTTGTAAATATGATATATTCGGCCTTATTACAAACCAAAATCTAACTTTAGTGCTAGCCTAAAGCTTTGGACCAGTATTTATATGTCGAATTTTATTTCGGTTTAGGCAAAATGACAACGTAGCACCGATCTAAGCTGCCATTTTTGTATAAAGAACTGCATTTCTAGTACTGTTAGATTCTTAATTCAATAACTGGTTCGGTGGTTTAAACCTGATCTTAAGAAAAACCTTGTTTTGTAATAAGGGGGTTAGTATTTCGAAAGAGACTGTCATACAGGTACGGGTGACAGGAAACCCAGAGGTTATTCTACAATGGCGAATATTTTCTAATACCCGATGTGCCTTATTATGCGGCCAGAGGGACAATTTTCGTAATTTTAAGAACGTTCACAGTCTGATCTCTGTCTCAATCTGTCAAAAATACCTCTAATTTCCCTACATCTTGACTAGTTTTTGACACATTTGTTTGTCGCCGAAACAAGATTGCGATTAGATTTTGAAAGTTTTAAATTACGAGAATTTGCCTGCAGGTATTGTTATATTTTTTTCGTCGACTAATGAAACTAAGCGAAATACAATAAAATATTTTTTGACAGATTTCAGTCACGAAAGTTCTCCATCCTAGCAGTAAAACAAAATGTATCGGCCCTAATATCACTCATCTAAGTGAAAGGGTTACTTCTTGATGAAAATTGAAAGAAAGCTAAGTATTATTACTGCTTTCGTATCTATTTTTGATCGGCCACTTTTAAACCAAACGTAGCCTCAAAACACGAAATCTACACAAAAGCTGTGCTTTGTAAGCCATTCAGAAATTCGCTCTATGACGTGACATCAACAATCGTCCAATTACGTACATCTAAATGTATTTAATGTGTGTATTTCTCTTTACGCACACGCATATTCCAAGTGAGTGAGGCAAATTCTAGAGAAAATATGCAGTTTCAGTTAGTTTCCCGTCGCTTATCGTAATATAACAAATTAATCACAAAGTCCTAACAATCTTGCACCTAAATTTATTTATTTGTCACTGAAATAATCGTAAAATTATTGAATAACAACAGCCGTCAGTCATATTTAAATCAACAGGCTTAGAACTATTCAATGTACAGGTTTCAGGTGACACAAATACTTTCGTGTCGTTCCGGATTATGTAAGACCAAGGGCCTTTGGTTTGCGCAATGTTCGTTCAGAGTAAAATAACTATTAAACAACTGTTAGTTACGACCGACTTCATTCACGACAAAAGACTAGGTACGGAATAGATTAATTTTTCAAGACTACAGAATAGACAAACTGATTAATACTTTAATAGACTCAAAACGTAAACTTTAGATCCTCTTATGTTTAGGCAAAGAGTCTACCAATATCTAGTTTATTTGTTGAAATCAAAATATCCTTTATAACGAGAACTAAACTGTATTCAAATTCACTCATCTGTTACTCTGTGATTGACTCCTAAATCAAACCGTCCGTCGCCTTCGTTGAGCCAATAGGATTAATCTTCTATCCGTTTATTCCCAGAAACGCCAACAGGCAGCTTTACTCTAGTTTCTCATGAAACATAATGGAGGAAATGTAATTTCTTATTAAGCGTGAAACACATCAAGTTGATAGCCTCCCCACGTGTTCGTATGTCTCATACACACTACACAGTAGGTACACATATGCAATAAGTAAAGGGGGTGCGTGTGAACATGTAGGAGGCAAATTCACATGAACACCGACCAAATGTTGAAGACCCCTGCCACTTGAAGCAGCTGCGTTTCCCCCAAACTTCCCCAAAAGCTACTCGAAGGGTAGGGCAGCTCAACCTAAAGTGGTTGCTCTCTAAAAGCACACGGATTAGCGGGACATATGGGGGTGTGGGAATACACCCCGCGGATGCAAGGTGCAGACCCCTGTAAAAAAATGTTATGAAAATAAATATGAAACTCCCATACTCCGATTAAATGTTATAATGAAGAGCCCCCTAATTGGGTACCTACTCAGTGTGCAAACTCGCAGTATTTCCATTGCAAGTTAAATTAGGTACGATTTTGAAGTTACTTTTATTTCAAGTGCGTTTTCATTACATACAAGAAGCTCTGTTTTTTTAATTAAATCCAATGGTGTATACCTGGATTTTTTGTAATAAAATTATGAAAACATTTTCTGTTTTAATTGCGACATTATAACCAGAATATCACTCATCTCATAAAGACTCTTAAGGTATAATCTACTTATATTTTCACGTATATTTACAGCAGCAATAAGTACCACAAATACGTTGGGTACAGTGGTAGAGGCAATAAGCTACCCTCATTATCAGCTGTGTTTATCGCACAACACCTGCTCCGTGACGCCCTCATGACGGAAGATATTAAAAAAACAACAACATGTGCAAAATAGGATATATCCTGTCATATGTGTTGATTGTGCGTAAATCCAATATCGTTTACAAAAAAATATTGCTAAATTGGATGCAAACGTGTAAACAAACAAAAATGAAAACAACAAATAAACATGTTGCTTTACTGATTTCAGTGAAACATAATTATAATTATTATTCGTATTATTCCTAGCCTTTGATCTGATTTGTAAATGAAAAGAAAACAACGAATAACTGTTATATTAACTTCTCTGCGGCCAATAAAATAAGGGCCGAGAATTTTTGAGTGATAATCTATCTCTCTACGAGTACAATACATTTATTATTATATCTATACGAATAATGAAGCTTCATCCCTACTCTAACCGATCCCGACTCTACACGATTCAAAAAGTCCCAACTCTACCCGAAACGATAAAAACGTACAGTCAGATTTTGTTTGTTTCTTTGAACGCGCTAATCTCTGGAACTACCAGTCGGTTTTGAAAATTTATTTTTACATTTGATAGCCCGTTTCTTGAGGTCGGCTATAGGCTACTTACGAGGTGCATTCAATAAGTACCTAGCCTCTTCGCCAGAGGGCGCTGTAGTTTCAAAAGAGTTTTACCACAGTGTAGCACATTCTTTTTTCAAATTTTCATTCCAATCCCTTCATTTGTTTTAATTTGACAACTTATGGAAGCGAACGTGTCGATCGGTTTTACAAAAATGGAAAAAGAGCAATATCGTTCGGTGATTCGATTCCTATTTTTGGAAGGGAAAACGCGCATCGAAATAAAAGAGCGCTTGGATGCTGTGTACGGTGACTCTTCTCCATCGATGGCCACCGACAAGAATTGGTTCAACGAGTTTGCACGTGGCCGTACGTCGGTTTTTGATGAACCACGTCCAGGTGCACCGAAAACAGCTGCTACGGAGGAAAACATTAAAAAAATCCATGATCTCGTATTGGCAGATCGCCGATTGAAGGTTCGCGAGCTAGCTGAGACTGTAGGCATTTCAGAAGGAACAGTGCATCATATTCTTCACGAGGAACTCGGCATGAGAAAGCTGTCGGCGCGATGGGTGCCGCGTTTACTCACACCAGAAAACAAGCGCAACCGTGAGACCACATCGGAGACGTGTTTGGCGCTGTTTAAGCGGAATCCAGCGGAGTTTTTGCGTCGTTTTGTGACCGTCGATGAAACCTGGATCCACTGGTACACACCAGAGATCAAGGAGCAATCAAAACAATGGATCCAGACCGGGGAACGTGCTCCAAAGAAGGCGAAAACTGTAAAATCGGCCGGAAAAGTTATGTCTACCGTTTTCTGGGATTCACAAGGTGTGATCTACATCGATTACCTCGAGAAGGGTAAAACAATTACAGGGCTTTACTATGCCGATTTATTGGGCCGATTCGACGCCGAATTAAAGAAAAAACGACCCCATCTGGCGAAGAAAAAAGTGCTGTTTCACCACGACAACGCACCGGTTCACACGTCTGCCGTTGCCATGGCCAAATTGGTCGAATTACGCTACGAATTGCTGCCCCATTCACCGTATTCTCCAGATTTGTCCCCTTGTGACTTCTTTCTGTTTCCTAATCTGAAAAATCACTCGCCGGGAATAGATATGGATCAAATGAGGAGGTCATCGCCGCCACGGAGGCCTATTTTGCAGAGTTTGACAAAAACTATTTTTCGGACGGGTTAAAAAAGTTGGAGCATCGCTGGGCTAAGTGTATCGAACTAAAAGGAGACTATGTTGAAAAATAAATTGCCACTTTTCCAAAATTTTCGTTTACTTTTTGTAGGCTAAGTATTTATTGAATGACCCTCGTAACATCCGCTAGGACCCTTAGGAGCCGAGCAAAAACAAAAAAAGCCAGAAATAACGCTAAGCGGAAACGAAGTACCTAATAGCGCGGGTAGGCGATGCGATGCGACGGGGTGGGTCGGGGGAATAAGAAATTAAACGCAGACGAAGTCGCGGGCAAAACTAGTATTCTAAATAACAGGGGTGCACACACACACATCTCGGCAAAAGTGAAATCAACTCATGCAGTCATTTTGCTTCCCATGATGGGAAAAATTAACGCGATCCATATTCTACCAACCATGTATTTCAATTCTTTATGTCGTCATATAACAAGATATAATCACTATCATTTTCATCGCTCACTCTCAAAGCATAACAGTCGCCATTAAAATAACATCACATTATTTATGACGTACGGATTTAGTTATGGAGGCCTTGTCTAATAAAATAGCATTACTAAAATATTTTCCCATAGCATGGGTTATGCTTGTGTCATGGTCTCATGGTGGAATATATGCGGCCATAATGTATGGGGATTTTGGTTACTGATCATATGTGTCGGATTTCAATGAATTTAGAAAACGGTTCTCAAATTTTTTTTGTTCATGAATGAAATAAACATGAAATTAAAATGACACATGTTAGTTGACATAATGTCGTCATAATGTTAACACAATTTACTGGCAAAGAAATATAATATCTATTAATATTGTTGTTTGTTAGTCATAATATTGTGGTCATGATCGGGAATATTCCATCACTTCGCAGGGATTTTGTAGGAGCTAGTGAATAAATAGAAAATGTTGATACAGTCATCACCAATTTTATTTGCGAAAATCAAATCAAGATAGAATTTCCACAAGAATATAACATTTTAGGAGTCACTGCCATACAATCAAGTAAAGTGATACAAATAAGGCATAACTTTCTACGTGGTCAATAAATAAAGTTATTTCGATTCCACATTCACAGTGTCCGTAGGCATATCTCAAACTTTCTCACTATAATAAACAACAAACTTTATCTTCAACTCATCCGTAATGTTATGATGAAAACGCCTATAAGCCAAGAAAAAGTTTTTACTCAATATCTTTCATAACATTTTTATCATAAAATCTACTTACCGAAATTAGACTTTATGATAAAAAAAAAACAAAATGATAAATTTTTTCATCGTTTTCTTGACTTTTAAAATACCTACATTTATTTATTACGTCCCATAAACAAGGAAACATATCATTGTTTTCTTTTACTTATCTTGCACAAACCAATTAGGAATAATGTTGACAAACTCTTACCGAGACAGAAAAATTCTAATTCACAACGAATTTTCGAAAATAATTTAAAAGAATATCTCGGGAAGGCTGGCATCATCACGTCTTCGGGGATAAGGGGATAATAAGCAAGACAACGGCGAAATTGAAGAACAATTTATTCGAAATGTTATAAAGAAATAATGGCTTTGGTATTTGCAATCCGATTCTTAGACCACATTTGGCAAGGTGAAGAATTAAAGTTAGTAACCCGTGGGGGAGTTTTATGGCAAAAGTGTAGACAGTCATCTATTCTTGCATAACGGCCATTGTGTCTTAGAATAATCATTTATTCCTTAAACGACAATGCGTACACGCATAAATGAGTACGTTTGAAAACAATAGACATGTGAAGTAAGATTGCGGTTTTACTATCATCAGAAACCATATTTATTAAAGGAGTGACGTCATGCAACTTCCAGCTGTATAAAGTTTTTGCTTCACGCTTATTTTTCATACATAAATGACATCATCATCAGTACTGACGATGTACCAAAAGGTGTCGGTAAAAAAATAACGACCGATTGGTCATATTTTTAACGGTTACCGATGATTTTGGTTATTACCGTTTATATATTTTTGTAGAAGCACGTTTATAGAAAGTTTTCCAGCCTATAAATGCATCGACAACAAATGAATAGCGACCTCGTATGTGAGTCGTGCTCTTTATTGTTATGCGTAACATTAACTACCGGGAATGTTGTCCTGGATTTAATCCTTTCGTCATTTATAGTAAATAAATAAATACAGGTACAAGCATAAACATTCAATATTGTATGTACAGACGCCAGCACATCAAGCTACCCGAAACTGTCAAATTTTCCCTGTCAACCTTGATCCTAATCCTTTAGTGATTAAGTTGAAAATATATCATAGAAATTTTACAGATTGTAGTAGCTTGATGTGCTGGCGTCTGTACAATTAAGACAATCAGTCACAGTTCAAAAATAGCAATCATTCTTCAAACAAACTCTAAAAACGTGGAACAAAATGAAAACACAATCCAGGCCACGCTAACCGAGCGAAAAGTGCAAATATATCTCTCATCCAAAATTATTTTATTTGGTAACACTGTGCATATCTAAATGGTGGAGTAACATACGAATGTGGGTCGGATATTAGGGGACATAAATGAGAGTAGCCAAGTAGGTCGAACTCAGCAACCCGCAGCTGCACTGCCTGCCAGACTTATGGACCGTCGTTCACAGTCCAGATGAATTATTGATACGAAAGCTATGAGACACCCGTGCTCCAGTGACGGGAAAAGTCTGTCATGCCACGTCTGTGTTTACAGAGTAAATGCCAGACGTTGATGTATGTATTTCTAAGTAAATTGAGCACTAACAAGCTTGACCTGAATTAATATATCAGATATTTGTTTAGATATGAGTATCTACGCTCATCGTTAGAGTTTGATCCGTATAGAAAACAGATTCTTTTTTTATCCAGACTGGATAAAAAAAGAAGTGGATATTGAAATGAATAGCGTTGCTTTTCGACTTTATGTATAACCTTTTAGAAAAAACGCCTTATACATATGGAAATAGGAATGAAAATCCCTTTATTAGAAAAATATGCTAGTATTCTCCAATTTGCCGCAGTGTGTCATTCACGACTATCCACTGAACCCTAAAACATAACACTAACTAACTCCTGAAACATAAACAACATTCATCTACCCCTCATGAAACTTCCAGAGAGGAAAACGTGAAAATGCCTCTACAGCCAGAGATTAATGTGTACTCAGATGCACATATAAAACTCCTTTTATATAACATTCAATTTTATATGAGAACGCTGTATATTTATATAGAATTCACAGTAATAAAAGAGGTCTTCAGATGTTAATATTCTTGGTAAACTACGCAAAAGGCGATTTAGCTACATGTGTACTTTCATGTCCTATACAAAACTCGATATCTAATCGCGATATATTCCGATTATCTCACAAAATAATATATGAAGTTTACCGATAACAATCGAATTTCTGCAATAAAACTGAGAATGTATTACGTGTTGTGATTATAAGACATTGTTATCTACACGAGGTAATTGAAATGAATGTTATATTTGTAAACCACATATACGGAGAAAATGTGAACGTGTTTTATAAATTACGAATCTTGAATGATATCAGTATATCATTGCATCAGAATTTAGTGATTCAATCCAATAATCCGACTCGTGTATGTCCTAGTAATTTGACAGTTGGAGAGTGAGTGAGTGTGTACTGGAGTGTGGTTGAATGGTGTTAGTGTGGTAGTATGTGTTTTTTTTTATATATATATTTATTTGACAGTTGGAGAGTGAGTGAGTGTGTACTGGAGTGTGGTAGAATGGTGTTAGTATGTGATTTTTTTTATATATTTTCTGCTTTTCCGGCTTTTTTTGGAATCAAGAACGGTTATTATCTGCTAGTGCTAAGTTACTGACTAAATCTATTCTGTAGGTGTACGTAAATAAAAACGACAGCGAAGCTGAAATAACCATAACCGCTAAGGTATATAAAAAATCACTGTGTAATTGACATCGAAGTAAAATATCCAATGATTTTATCACATAATGGTCAAACTAACGCGCCCGCGCCGCCATGATTCGATTAATGGCCCGATCACCCTGTGTTACGGAAAATTAATATGTACACCCAATTACTGAAACCGTGACAGCTAATGGCCCACCGAATATATTAGGTATCTTATTCCAGATCATATTCCCCAATTTATAAATCAAACACGCGTTCAGAAAAAAATTTAGAAGTACCGTTATATCGGAAAATTATTTGCATTTTAAAGCAATAAATGTGTATGAAAAATTGCGCCATTTTCTTATCGCTTTCGATTTATTCTGACTCGGTGTGACATACGACAATCAAAACCGAGAAGATAAGATTGCACGTGCTGTGTGCAGATTTTTTTTTCTTTTTTTTTCGTTCTAGAATTTTCTTGGCTAGCCGCCAGTAAGTTTTGCATGGAAGGACTGCGCGCTTGTTTCCCAAGGAGTTCCTTTATTTAAGAATTTTGGACAGAAGCACCATGTTAATTAATATTGATGTTTAAAGTATACGGATAGATAATGGTGTACTCATTATCCGTGACGCATTCATAACAGTACTAGAAGAGGAAACACAAATTACCCCGAATTTAAATACCTAATAAAATTTATTGAAACGAAAAAAAATTTTTTTTGCTTATCTAATAACGCGCTTAACTACTCATAGGAGTCGAGCAAAAAGAAAAAAGGTCTGCAAGAAAAGTTTTGGAAAGTGTGACAAAATTTGTAGGAGAAAATACGAAATTCACGCGAACGAAGTTGCGGGGGAAGCGCTAGTATATTCTCTAAAAATTGTTCCTTTATATCTGTTGGCTGTATTGTACCATGTTAATGATTCAGACCCTAAAAATCCCATGTACGAGTATATGCCCCATACATACGAGTATATATACCGTACCGATTGCACCAAATTTTTTGCTCTTCAAACATTTAATCGAAGAACCTATTTGGCACTGTTGTGCCAAATAGGTTCTCCGACAAGGAATGTCTGTAAGGATGTGCTCGGGATGTTTCCCGAGCACATCCTTACAGACATTCCTTAAATTGGTCTCTGAGAAACCTATCAAACCAGTTTTCGCTACTCTCGCGTCTCTAGAGTCTTGTCTGTGGCGGAAACTAAAATATATAAAAAGAAACAGATAATACAAAGTAAATAAAACAGAGCACTACAAAGCAATTTTAATCGCTCAATAAAGCCTCCCAAGAATGGATTCATCATCATAATATTAACGACTTTGTTAAGTACTTTTCCACTTCAAAGTAGATAAGACGTGCAGCTACTTCGTCGCAGTCTCTTATCAGTCATCAGCTTATCAGGCGACTTCATAATTACTCGTTGAAAAGATAATGGTTGAAGCTAAGAAAATAAGTTTCAAAACTTGATCGCGGAGTGATAAGAGGGCAAAAAACGTGGAATGAAAAGAAATTGTATGAATTTATTTATCTTAGACTAGAATTACTTTTACTAGATACCTTCGAAACTTGACTAAGTGGTTAATTGACATAGCCACCTTAAGGGGGAAGCGCTTGGCGACATGGAAAGAGCGACTGTCGCAACCCAGCGCAGGGCACGCCACGATAGTGGCGATAAGGCCCCTCTTTGAGGAGTGGCTAGAGAGGCGTCACGGCGTCCTCACCTACCGCCTGACGCAGGTCCTCACCGGACACGGATGTTTCGGGAGGTTCCTGCACATCATCAGGCGGGAGGAAACGCCCGGGTGTCACCATTGCGAGGATCGCCCAGAGGACACGGTGGAGCATACGGTGGGGGTCTGTCCCGCTTGGGCAGAGCACCGCCGTGTCCTCGTAGAGGCGATCGGCAGCGGCGCCGACCTCTCGCGTCCGGCCCTGGTCCAAGCCATGTTCCGGGGCGAGAGGGAGTGGGAGGCAGTCACCTCCGTCTGCGAAGCAGTCATGCTAGCGAAGGAGGTGGCGGATGGGCGAGGGAGAGAGCCGAGCGAGCCGCCCGTCCCACCGCCGCGGGAGACACCCCAGGCGTCGGGAGCCGCGTGAGTCGCGTGACGACTCCCGGCCACCGTAGGCGCGGGCTTGCGGACGGCGAGTAATGGGTAGCTCGCCGTCCGATCAGGACCAGGCCCGTGCCGGACGGCGCGTATATGTTCCACGCGCGCCTCAAAAGAGATGTCAGCATCGAAGGAGGGGCCCGTCAGGGCCGAAGCCTGCCGGGGCAGCGGGATTGTCCGAAAGGGTTACCGCTACCCCGAAATATAAAGGGCTAAGGAAGGGACACGGATGGGTTTTAGTCAGTAAGAGTCTGACACTCCCTTCCGCTCTTCCCAGAGCGGGAGGGGTCATTTGATGATTTCCCAACGTAAAAAAAAAAAAGGGTGGGAGGCGCTAAGGTAAATTTCAAATTTTCTTACGTTTTTTGCAATTTGCTGGTCAGGATTAAGTTACCACAATCTGTCAAATTTTTTGATAGATTTTCAACTTTATAACAAAGGAATAAGGTTCATATTCAATTGGGAAAATTTGACAGATTGGGGTAGCTTGATGTGCTGGCCTCTGTACGTTGATTAAAATATGATTCGCGGCTGTAACAAATTTAATATGTATTTACATTACAGAATTATAATCATTAGAATCAGTAATACGAGTACTACTTAATAAGTTAGTATAATCCTAAAATGTCATGATTTCATGAAATAGTCATTCAGAAGGATTACTTGGTCTTAGAGAGTTGTGTTGATGACTTTATTGATTATAATTCTGTAAATTCATATTTGTTACGATCGCGAATCATATTTTAATCAACGTAAAACTAAATACTGACCAGAAAATTGCAAAAAACTTAAAAAAAAAAAAATTCGCGGGCTAACCTGGCGCTTTCGCCTTATCAAATCTCGTGGTCATTCCATTGATGACACGCCCAAAGTTTATAATCTAAACTAATACTAATAAAAAGAGAAAAGATTTTATTTTTTGTATGTTTGTTTGCTATGTTTTCGCGCTAAAACGGCTCCACGAATTGGGACGAAATTTAGCACATGGGTAGACCATGACCTGTATTAGGACATAATATAGTTTTTATCTCGATATTCCTTCGGAATCAAGACTTATGCAGGTGAAACCGCGGATCGCAGCTAGTAGTACATAAAAATAAGAGACACATAACCAAACTCATGACTGTATTACTCATCAAACGTCTTCGTAATTAAAGCCAACTAGTTAAAGCTTTCTCCTAATAAATTGTAATTAACATGTTTCTCTACTAAAAACAATAATTCAAAGCACAGGACATAAATAACGTCTCCGATAATTCTATAGGAAGTCGCCGACCGTTATCTGGAGTCAAATAGCAAGGTCCATGCGCAGAAGATGCATTTGTTGACCTTACTGATAACGTACGTGAGACGTAAGCATAGAACTTATTTAGAACAAAGATTAGGCCACTGCGTAGTTTGAGTATAAATAACGTACTGCGGGGTGATGCGTAACACACTAACAGTATGGCTGGGCAGCAATGGGCTTTAATTTTGACAGTTCAACAATATTCATTGCGTTATTTACATTGTTTTGCAGACACATTTATCGAATATACAAAGTGTTAAAAAAATAACGTTACAAACTTTAAGCGGTGCTTTAGACCATCGAATTGAACAACTTTCACTATGGGACCAATGCCAAAATTGCGAAAAAAAAATCTGCTGTTTCATACAAAAGTTCAATACCTACTTGACCAAAATGTATGAAACAGCTGTTTTATTGTCCCATAGTGAAAGTTGTTCAGTTCGATGGTCTAAAGCACCTCTTAAAGTTTGTAAGATTAATTTTTTTAACACCATATTATTTGAAGCAATGGATAAGCAATATCCTTCAAAATGGTTCAGATTGTGGTTGATAGTGTGTTACGCAATTAAGGTGCTGTTTTATCTAAGCACGACGACATATGAAGCTATACATTTCCAGAATAAGCTGACTTCTCATTATACGAAAAGCCAGCCATGCGAGGTCAGCTATAACTGGAAATGTATAGCTTGATATGTCGTCGTGTGTACAGTCAAAGACAGATGTGATAAATTAATGTTAATAAAAGAGTATTCATTACAATCATGAGCGATGAATGAGGAACATGACATAAGGAAAGTTCTGAGTATGAATGTGGATGGTTCAAATTCAAAATAAGAATACTTTATTTCTTATAAACCTACATGGGTACTTATGGAACATCAGAAATTAGGAGCACGGTTCCAATTGGTTATAGAGTAAGTAGGTATAGGAAGAGCAAAGAAACTGAAGCTCTATTCTGTAAAAATCTCACCGTGAAAACGTAGGTGAAGTGAGCTGTCATTCCACCTGTGCTAGGGACTGACACTATTGACAGCTCACTCTAAGCTCACTTCACCCAAATTTTCACAGCGAGATTTTTACAGAATCGCACTGCTGCTTGGATTGTGTGAATGATTATATAGCTAGAAAGGGAGTGACTACTGAGATGATCATTAAAAGAGAAGTATTATTGTGACAACTTCAAATTAATTAGGATAAGAAGGATGGTGATAATGATGAGAAAGCAATGAAACATAATATGGTTGCCTAAGACTAATACACAATGGTTAATAGCGTCAATGTCGCGAGTTAATATTATGATAGTCCCTGGAAATTCCCAGTCAATCTATTTATAGATTGTGGATTCAGCATCTATCAACAAACTATAAATAGATCTACTTTATTAGAACCTTCGTCCATAATTTACGTTGGAGCGATCCAACTATTGCTTATGATATTTAGACATCACAAAATGCTATCGCCAGGCTATCGCTATATATGTCTGCGGTTACAAAATAGTTTCTACAAAGTTAATATTGAACTTTGTTTTAGAAATCTAGGTGCCAAACGAAAATTGTGCAGTAAAACTATAATTATGAATTTCATCTGGCTTGAACCCAAATCGCAATATTTATTTACCACCTACAATAAAATTTATAAATTTGAATATAAATGCGACAATTACTAGCCTACGTATTTCCCAGTCTCCAGACTGTGTTGCAGTGTTTTGACTATACTTCTAGTATAGTCAAAACGCTGCAACACAGTTTTAACGAAGAATTCAGTCCAAGTACAGTCTTCAATCGTCCGATACAGTTATGCTGAATATTCACGAACCAAATGATATTCTGGTCTGACTGTCTGTAATTTGACAACGGCGGACCAAGTTAGATCGTCAAGGTACACCGCACCGTCTAATCAAACCCTGTAATTACCGTACAATCGAACGAACCTTGGCTTCAAATACAGCTGTATTTGTTTTATGGCTTTTTGTTGGGTGAAGGCTGAATTTGGATGTTTCGCGAACCGTTCTTAATAGGCGGATAACATAGTTGTTTTTTTCCTATATCTCAAGATATCTTCATAAAGTTTTATTTTTAACCGACTTCAAAAAAAGGAGGAGTTTCTCAAATCGTCGGAATCTTTTTTTTACATTTTTTATTTATGTTCCCCGATTTCTCGAAGACGCCTGGACCGATTTGGAAAATTTTTCTTTTGTTTGAAAGGGTATACTTCCCAAGTGGTCCCATGATCATCAGGTCAGGATCTGATGATAGGATCCCAGGGAAATCGAGGGAAACCCTCAAATTTTATTGGCAAACCTATAGTGATTTGGAATTTTTTTAGAGTAACTTGAGCATTTGCTCTCGGAAATCATCATTTGGTAAAGTGGAGCTGATGATGAAGACCAAAGACGGCCATCGGAACTACTCAATGATAAATATTTTACGGATTGCGATTCGATTACTTTAATATGGTTGCTAAGCAATTTATGGTCGTCACAATGCTTATGGTAAATGGTTGTTGAGGAGTTCTCCTGGTTCTTACCAGGAGAACTCCTCAACAGTTAACGTCCCAGCATTGGAAAAAGCAATATTTTGTAAAAGGTGATGAGCAGTTGACGTTAGGCTATTGTAACTTAGATAAATCACAAACTCTCTCACTAAAAAGTGAAAAAAAAAACTTTTTTACAAAAAAAACAACCGACTTCCAAAAAAAACTACAAAGTGATAAATAACTTTAATTTCGGAAGTCGGTGTCAATAAACGAAAATGCAGAACCAACGACACCGACTTCCGAAATTAAAGTTATTTATCACTTTGTAGTTTTTTTTGGAAGTCGGTTGTTTTTTTTTGTAAAAAGTTTTTTTCTCAGAATTAAATAAGGAAAACCGTCCGTTACTCATAACTTATGTAGCACAAGAAAGCAGCGCTTAGTATCGACCGATATGTCACTAACCAACAATTTACAATTTACCTGGCCAAGATAAGATTGGCGGCTATAAATCGATGGAATGACAATCGATATTTTATATGTTATCGTAAGAAATTACTAAGTAGATTCGACCACAGACTAGTAATATCAGTGTTATTAGAGTCAAAATGCAAGCGTGAAGAAATGTTATGTGTCGGTGCAATTTCTCGAGCCATTGACCGCAAATCGCGTACCTGCGATAGCCCCGGGTCATTTGCAAACAAGATTACCTACACTGTGACGGGTAATAGGAAGCGGCGCTCTCGATTACAAACAAATGCAGTTATATGTTTCTTTAGTTGACTTGTTTCCCGGTTTAAAAAAACTCTGGCAAGGAATTAGCCAATCGTGAGTAAATCATAATAATTGCTGTTTAATATGTTTCTTCCGATTGCGAAAAAGTTGGTAAATCAAGCAATCATTTCATCAATCAATCAAGGCGTTATTATGTTACAGAAATATCGCTCATTTGGAGAAACATCGACGTAAATGTATTTTTTTCCAAAAATGAGATAAATATGCAAAAGCACTTAAAAGCGTATTTACGTTAGGAAAACAAACTTAAAAAGAAAAAAGTAACAGATACCTCGATGTTTCTCCAAATGAGCGATATCACAAACATTTAATTTTTTTGCAGTCTACTGTCAAGGAATTTGCACACAGTTATAAGTCCTCGATAGATAATGACTCGATAACACAACATCTTCATTTCGAAATAATTTAAAGTACTATTTCTATAAACTTGTTGCCTAACTGAATAACATTTCTTGCCAATTGCAAACAAGGCCACCCGTCAACCAATATTATATGTCTATGAAAGTGTCGACTTAGTTACTGAACTAATTAATGTTATGCACACTGAATAGGTACATTATATTTGAGTAGTCGGTTTTGAGTTGTTTATACCAAGTTGAACTGTGCAGGGACTTGAAAACGAAACGAATTTCGTTCCGTTACCACTAATGTTAACGTATAACGTTCCAAAATTTGTAACGATACAAAAACCTAAAAACATCAATTTCGTTACAAAACAAAAACGTTATAAAATATCATTTTCGTGTAACAATATTATAAGTAACGTTATAGGTATCAGTAACGTTAAGCTTATCCGCTTGTAATAACGTTACAGGTAAAACGTTACCGATTCATTTGTAACGTTATTCTTCATACTTTTTCGTCATCTTTTAAGCTGAAGCTGGCAAAGTTGAGCATCGAAGTTAACAACGTTATTATATCGTTATACTAATAACGATATTGGTAATATAGTTAGTGAACAGTTTAAGATTTCGGTCCGTTTGTCAGTATCGTTATAGCCAAGGAATTAGTTTTGTTATGATTCTGGTGGAACGGTACAAATTATCGGTACCGGAACTACGCGTAGCGTAATATTGAGTAACGTTTCAAGTCCCTGCCTGTCAATTCTTGACATTTATAACAACGACCACTTTACCTGTTGTTTTGAATTAACCCCCTATGTAGGTTGGATAAAAAATAAAACCGTTTAACAACCTCATTTAAAAGTCCAAAGTGTGATACCGCCCTCCAATAAAAGCTAATGACAACGTTAACCCTCTTCTTCTGCGTTAAACGTCCATGTAAGTCCAACCGGAATCACGAGAGCGAATCCGTCCAACACTCGATACATGGCAAATGTAACACCATACACATCGAATTCGATTACAACTTGTCATCTGATACGTCTGGCGACCTCCCTGCCAGTTGAAACGTATCCTACATCGAATGCCGGTCATATAAATCACGTTGCGCGCCGCAATCACATGACAGGAGACGGATGATACACCATACAGCCTAGAACAAGTTTGTGTCTAGTTACTCCGTTGTAGAAGTCCAACAAACAAGTTGTGATAGAATCGAGGCGGACAGTGACCGCAGTCATTGTGTCGTCGAGTGACCTAGTGGACTAAATGTGTCGATTGCACTTGACTGCACGCGCGTTAATAGTTTAAAGTAATACTGTTGTTTAATAATCGAGGCTGCTACCAGAGGGGCAATTCTCGTAATTTTAAGAACGTTCACAGTCTGATCTCAGTGTCAATCTGTCAAAAATACCTCTAATTTCCCTACATTTTGACAAGTTTTTGACATTTGTTTGTCGCTGAGATGAGACTGCGACTAGATTTTGAACGTTTTAAATTACGAGAATTGGCCTTCTGATATTGTGTGAGTTTAACAATGGCAGAGTTTGAAACAAAAAATCTGATCTTGATAAGACCAGCATCCTAATTGCCTAACACACTATCAATCACGATCTGATTCATTTTGAAAGATATTGCTAATCCATTGCTTCATAATTATATGTTCGAAATTTATCTGCTCAACAACGTAAAGAACGCAATGAATGTTGATGTTGTTGTTGTTGATGAGTGCTGAACTGTCAAAATTAAAGAGGCCATTCCTACTGTCAGTGTGTTACGCTATTACCCAACTGCTATTGTAGGAGTCTACTTTTACTTTCTCTGATATATCAAATGTGTGCACTGTACAGCTAATTTGCAAGTCTGTCTACAATTTCAAAACGGTTCCGGAGAGTTCAATATGTGCAAACATTAATTGACACGGCACGGCGGCACAGAGTCACGTAAACGTGACTTTTTAATCCGGCTCCTCAAACATTCAAGCCCGTCCGGAACGCAAATGGAAAGCAAATTGGAAACGAACTTGACGTAGGTACCTGGCTGTGGTTTGGTTCGGCCTCAATCCGCAGGCTGCTGGCCGCCGCGCGCCCCGCCCGTCACACCACTAACGGTGACATCGCCGTGAACTTATTCAATAGACTATAAATACTCACAGACTTCTAAACCTACAGAACATGTGCCCATTCAATGCCAACTGCATAGATCAAAGAAAGTTTTGCATCACCTGTAATTAGTATGATATGATAACATAGCAGCTGCAGCTGGTTTGGAACTAACCGTGTTTATTCGATTTGCATGATATTCGAGTTGCATTACAGCTAATAACATTTTTTATTTCTACTCTTATTGCGTTGTATTGCATTGCTACATTTATTTAATTAACAATTCGTGAATATCTCCATTATATTCAAAGTTATTAGACTACTACTACAACTACAACACTACACTACACCACTATACCATACACTTACACTATACTACACTACTACACTATACACTTACATACCTAAGTGAAATGATTAGTCATTTCACCAAGTATTTATATTATTATAGTATATTTTACTGTTGTTGTCCCTCACATTACCCGGTCAAACTCAAAATATGTCGCATAGCCTTATATACTTTCTTTAATCTGAATTTCTTTTAACCTTTGTTCGCCAGAAACTGGATGAAATCAGCTTTCACTGACTATTAGCGAGCATGTATAGGTTCTTTAATTTCCTTCAGCAAATTTTATAGTTTCCACAAATGAGCGGCTGACGTTTTAATGGAGTGGTCGATCTTGATTAATGTGGTTAGTTATTGACTTCAGACCTTCTCCTTACGGCGGTCTTTCTTCGGCGGTAATACTTACTGTTAAATGGAATGGGATAAAACTACGACAGACTCTAATTGGTTCGGGTTCCTAGTAATTTAGTTCAGTGTTGAAACAGTCTGGCATCGTCCTTCTGAAAAATTAAATTACGGTTTCTGCTAATCTCAATAAAAACATTTGGACATCGTAATAGAACGTTTCGGTATCATCAATCTGTTCTTGTAGTGTCTCCTTGCTCTTCTTAAAGCCAATATTGCATCATTATCTTTGTTTTTTTATTGGTCTAAGTATCTTTGTTTGACTGTCCCGATGATTAACTCCACTGTTTTTTTCCGACCAAGATTTCACGAACACACAACTTGTTTCTTACAGTTGGTAATGTCCACAAAAACTGATTATACGTCAGTCACGAAATGTTCTGTCGAGACAGAAATCACCGCGTGTGCTCGCTATCACGAAGTGGGTTCATTGGACAATAATGCGGGTACACACTGGTGGTGTCATTACATAAATGAGAGGCGTTAACTGCGCCATCGTGAGTGTAGACGACACTTTTAGTTTGCACAATACGTACTTTGGGACTGTGTCAGTAGATAGGTTCAATAATTGTTTTTTTTACTCGGAAATTGAACGGTAAGCAGGCGCGGAATGTTTACAAGAAACAAGCATGAAAACCGACCTATAAAACGTTATTGTATGAAATTAGTCCAACATTCGAAGGAAATTGTAATAAAAATGAAAAAGAACAAAACGCAAACGTAGTTCCGTGTTGTCGTGCATAAAAAAGATTATTAATTTTATTCTGTCTAATTATAATAGGTCGGTGTTATTAATTTCGGTAATAAAGCTGCTTGTTCCGTGCTGGATAATTGTCAAAAAAAATTACAAACTACAGACCTCATTTCTGATCAAACTATACAATGCTTCAATCAGCCTATAACGGTCCCACTGCTTGGACACAGGCCTCCTCTCTGTGATAGGGAGCGGGCCGCAAACCACCACGCGGGCCCAGTGCGGGTTGGTAGATGTCACATATTGTCTTCGAATTTCTGGTTCTAGAACAGGTCGGTTTCCTTTTTCAACTTGAATTATTTGGGAATAAAAATATTTCCATACGTTAAAAACAAAACGCGTTGACCTGATGAAATCCACACAATACGAACAAAAAAACGTAACATGTAATTCTCAGGACGCGCTCCAAGGGCACATAACAAGGGTTGTTTGATTATACCTATAGGATCAAAGCCGTACTGTACACTGAAGTGGCCGTCTCCTGACCTATATCGCAACCTTTGACCTACGAAGCAAACTCAATATCGTCTTGCTCAAAGAAAATCTTTCAGATATTAGATAGACCACGAACATTTGAAAGCAGGTCGTGAAGTGCTTTTAATGTAAATACCTACCGACTCAATTTGCACTCATATTGCGTTTTATATAGTTATTGTATTAGAAGTATTCTATTCTAACCTTCTTACAACAAAGGCCTTACCTAACCCAGAGACGTAGTTTCATTATTTTTTCAATTTCAATCCAGATTTTGAATCCAGAGATCATTGTCACACTCTTTATTTCTGATAATCATCCACGTCGGTTGTCTTTTAATTTGATGCAATTTAATAGAAAGGACTCAATCCACGTTATGGTCAAAAAAATAATTATAGTAAATATTTATGTAAAATTATAATAATAGCTTATTTTAAAATTAAGTTGTCACTTATTGTCATTGGTCTAGAGCTCGACCTCCCGAAGTAAATAAATTATGGCTACGACCTTACCTCAATCTCAAATATAACAATTTGCGGTACCTCCAGCAATGTATGAATATAATTATAATTGTGTGTAAGGGACCTCTTTACGTACTCTTATGGCCACTAAGTGAAATCACTATAAGTGGAAACCTCAGCGTTGGCTCAAAACCGTGTTAACGCTTCATTTACGTGCATAAACGAACGGCATGCGGCTTATGACTGCGTTAAGATGGCTCATCACACGAGGGTAATGACGTGACAATGCATACAAAATAGTAAATACAATTTGCAATCTATTACGAAAACATTTTGTGAAGGCGGCCACATTTCTCTGGCGATTGTGTTTGTTTCAATGTGATAGGGGAGCCAATTTGGTCAGCCATATTGGGATTATATTTTCATTTCAAATATTATTTGAATCTTAATTGAAAAACGCCATGTATTCACGTTTGGAATTCGGGAGACTGGAATGCACTCGTAGCAATTGGTGGTATTTTCTCATGCAAGCGATTCAGTTAGGTATGTACCTGAGCTTCTATATCCAAAAACAGATCATATTCAAAAAACACACCCCTAGGTAAGGTTTGCATTCGTAGCAATTGGTGGTATTTTTACGTTCTAGCGCTATCAAATTAATACAACCACATCAATATTGACAAACATACAAGTGTTAGTACACTGTTCCACACCAATATCGGTTGATAAGTCATAAATATTTCAGGCACTAGGCATTAAAAATATATCGCCAAATATTGATTGAAATATTTCTAGAAACAGTTAGTAGCTTTGGTTCCCTAGGAAAGCGGTTCTGTCATATTATAACGGCCGTCGTGAAAATCTGTTATTTTCGCCAGTATTTGACATTAAGGTGTCAAAAAACGCTCTGTATTTGGACAGCCGAGCCGTTATTGTGACTGTTCACCGCTTCCTTAGGAAACTATAGGTTAAGGATCGACGTAGCGCTCTGTACTTTACGAGAAAAAGATGACCCTCGATAGCCGATCAACCAAATCCATTTAACAAAATTAGTCAAGCAAAACGCTACTGAGAAACCAGTATGCCAACAACAGAGTGTTCACAAGACTCCCACGTTAGTTGCGCCAATAAACTCATACATATTACCATACAATTCATACATACGCCTTCGGTGAATGAAGCAAAGCGATTGCTTCCCGTCCCCGAGACTGGCGCACGTTATTTAATAATTACTAGTTACTACGCGACGTTGTAACTGTTGCTACGAAGCCGAAGGTACGAAGACAAACAGCTGGAACTGTTGTCTCCAGAATGTTAATGAAGGACGCGACGACGCCGGCGGCGCCACTTCATAAAAGGTGACAATGAAACACCGAATTTTAGACCAAGTTTTAGCGAATCGAGCCAAATTATTGACATGGGAATATTTTGGGTGTAATTTATATTTCGTTCATAATAATAAACACGTTTCTATAAACGGGATTAAGGAGAAGTTACAAACATAATTTTATTTCTTTTAAAAACAACCGTACAATCTGTTATAAATAACCCATAAACGTGATATGTTAACTAACTTTATTATTAAGGACATAACTGTCTAGTGATAGGACAATTAAAATATCTGGAACAACACAAATTGAATTTATAAACACGATCGCTATGACCGGACAGAGTAGGTACAATACAGAGAGTTCAAAACAAAAATAAACTATGTTTAGTAAAAAAAGTTTAGTAAAATGCCCTACACACGTGTTGCATGAACGATAGAGTAATTCAAGGCTAGTATATTTTTTTTGCGTGCGTTTTTGTCGGTCATAGCAAGCCAGGTGGGCAGGAAAACGAAATGCGGAATCCATTAACTACTCTATGATCTAGTGCCAACTGCCAACCATTTTATCGCGAACGATTTTTAATGACGTCACGAACCTCAAATAGCTAATTAGCTACACGAACACATCTTAACATACCGTTTGTAACCTCACTTGTTGATCATTTCAGCCCTTTGCTGTGGTTTTAGTTCTAATACTCGCCGCAAGACTAATTGAATTTTCCAGGGAAATTATGTTTCAGAGCGTTCTTTCTAAGAACCATTTCTGGTGAAATAATTTATTTTGTTACCATGCCACGCCTTGTAAAAGGTACTAATTAACAGATAGTTTCCGCCCATTTGTATAATATCAGTGCCTATTATGGGATCGAGTCACTGCATATATTCACATAAAAGCTCCGTATATGTAGATACTAGTCGGTGGAGGCGAAAATGGAAATCATATACCTACACAGGATTTGTCAAACGTGCGTTGGCATAGCAAGTGTCTAAATATTACTATAAACACACACCTAAAGTTCAGACATAATCTTAATAACATCCGCGTTGAATAACTAAGGAAAATAACATTAAGATCTAACGCTTAGTTAGCGAGAACAATTTTGTAAATATGATAAAAATGTTCATTTAGTTTTGATACATATCTGTAAACACCAGCAAAAATCTCACGAACTGAGAATATTATCGCTCATGTAACATCTACTTAACAATGGCCGCTTTGGTTGGCGACAGTGCTGACATCGTTATAATGTGGCTAGTTTATCTTGACATTTTATAGTGGCGCTGCTTCTGACAAAAATGTCAACTAAGTGTTAAATTCAGAACAGCGACTTAGTTCCATATCGCGCCACCGTCCATGATATAACTGGCAGTGGGCTTTCTGTAACTTTATTCGCCATCTAATCGTTTACCTAACTGTCCAATAATGATTTTGTTAGCTCGTGACAAAATTTCTCTCAATATTTAACATGTGGCACGCTCATCACACAAAAAAGCTTTGTTTTTCAACTTTTTAGCATGTCTCTGAGAAGGCGTCATACGTATTTTTTTACTATCGTACCAAGTCTGATTTTCCGTGCACGTAACGTAATGAGCGCTTTCATATTACCTAATATTGTCGCAGCCAAATATGGCACCGACATGTTTGCCTTAAATGTTACCTATTAATTCTGTTGCGTGCTACTTAATTTTACGTACACAGAGCATGGAGTGGGTTCGAGCAAAATAAATTTCTCGCTACACAATGACCAAAAATAATTGTTGACTCAAACATGTACTCGTACATAATAAAGACCCATCTTTCATGTTTAGATCCACGCTCAGATCTTAGCAACCTTTGGCTAGTCTAAGTATTTGCTGGAGCCCGGCCGGACAAGGTCTTCATTTCCTTAATAGATTTCAAGTAGGAACAGTATACAATTTGAGTTAATAGCGGAACTCATATTAAGTTCGCTTTCCGGTGATTCTAAAGTACTATCTGTAATAGGGATTGGTGCACACGATACGAAGGTATAAAGTTTCTAGTCCATGTGTCGATAATATCAATGTCTTGTATCGTATTACAGTGTAATCGAACACTATAACAAGTATCCATTACGATATCCATGACACCAATACACAACTAAATAATCAAAACGAATTAACCAATTAGTAATCAATACTTTTGTAAGAAACAATAAATATAAGTAATTAGTATCATATTCGTTCCATATTACGCGTAAGTAATCGCAACCACAATCAAGAGAATGCTGAAAATGGTGTTTTGAAACTGCAAAATCGATTTAATGATACCTACTTTTTAACATTGTGTTCCAAAAATAATGTAAATATGGCACATATGAAAATATTTTTATTTCATTTTTCTAAGTATGGCTGGTCCCTCATACTTGCCACTGAAATGATAAATAAATGATTTATTTTCTGTAAGTAGGTTTGTACAAACACTTTTACACGTCAATCATATTTTTTTAAACTATCTGTCTATTCCGAGAAGAAAGGCGAAACAAACTCAGAAATCACAGTCTCTTTTACCCAAAGTCCAGACAAAATCTTGGTCAGATCATCTGAAGACCATGTAGATTGGTGTCTGAAATGGTCTTTTGAGGAAAGAACTACACAGATTGAGCGGACCTATCCAGTCAGTGCACGTATTTGTCAAAAATCTTGCAGCTAAACTCAAAACTTGAGGAGCTCAACGATTCGATGAACAATACCAAAGAAAGGTCATGTAGGTAGGCCGCGTAAATGACTCAATCTGCCAAAAAACTGTAGATTATATAATCGTCTGGCATTTTGATGACATGCTAAACTCCCAAAATAAATCATCCTACCATATAATACCTACGCATACCAAGAAAAATCTATTAATTTTTAATAACAGTAGCAACCCGACATAAACCTCATTTGCACCCACCCGTCGCCGTTAGCGTGTGCTGGTGGCCGTCGACCGGAATACACGTCTTTCATTAAAGTCAGGTGAAAAAAAAAACGGAAATTGCCATTCACAGCCCACTAGCCGCACGTTTTTGCCCTTCGCGAAGAACTAGTCAAAGAATTATAAGTACGTGTTGTATAATGTAGATCAGAAAATTAAAAAACTTTTTACAAAAAAAAAAAAACAACCGACTTCCAAAAAAAACTACAAAGTGATAAATAACTTTTATTTCGGAAGTCGGTGTCGTTGGTTCTGCATTTTCGTTTATTGACACCGACTTCCGAAATTTTTCACTTTTTAGTGAGAGAGTTTGTAATTTATCTAAGTTACAATAGCCTAACGTCAACTGCTCATCACCTTTTACAAAATATTGCTTTTCCCGATGCTGGGACGTTAATTTTTGAGGAGTTCTCCTGGTAAGAACCTGAAGAACTCCACTCCACCACCACACGCATTGTGACGAGCATAAATTGCTTAGCAACCATATTAAAGTAATCGAATCGCAACCCGTGAAATATTTATCATTGATTAGTTCCGATAGCCGTCTGTAGTCTTCATCATCAGCTCCACTTTACCAAATGATGATTTCCGAGAGCAAATGCTCAAGTTACTCTAAAAAATATCCAAATCGCTATAGGTTTGCCAATAAAATTTGAGGGTTTCCCTCGATTTCCATGGGATCCTCTCATCAGATTCCAACTTGCTGACAATGGGACCACCTTGGGAGTATACCCTTCAAGTTACTCTAAAAAATATCCAAATCGCTATAGTTTTGCCAAAAAAAGTTGAGGGTTTCCCTCGATTTCCATGGGATCCTCTCATCAGATTCCAACTTGCTGACAATGGGACCACCTTGGGAGTATACCCTTTCAAACAAAAAAATAATTTTCGAAATCGATCCACAAATGACGGAGAAATCGGTGAACATACAAAAAAAAAAAAAAACATACATAAAGTCGAACATATAACCTCCTCCTTTTTGGAAGTCGGTTAAAAACAGAGTAGCTAGCTACTTGTTATTCAACAAAGATTGCGTATTAGCTGAAGTTGAAGTTACTGCTAATACTCTCAAAGTAGCTGTTATTTAACCTCAATCAGTGAGGGATAAAAGAGTCAATGAAAATGTACACATAGTCGATACTGATGGTGATAAACAACATAAGAGCGATAACGACATATTGTAGAAGTGTCAAATGAGAAATCTTATAAATTACGAAAATTTATACATAAGGAAAACAAATGACGATGGCTATAAATAAATCAGAACTTACCACAATAATAGAAGAAACATTACATAGAACAGTAAAAGGTTATTGGCATGAAGAGCGAATGGCGCGCATAGTGAATGATTTTCATTGCATCCTTCCGTACTTGTATTCCGCTGGGCGGGTCCCCCGTCCTTCATCATTAGCGGAGGAAATTACCATCCGCCGACGTTGCAGCAGTTGCCTTCATGAAACTAATAAGTTCCTACAACAGATTATATGCTAACGTTGATTGCTTCCACAATCTGGGAGTAAATATAGATGTAGTACTGAGTCATCTTCGTGCTGGTGAAAAGGATTAAAAATTAACACAGCAATTTGGAACTTTCTTGTAAAATATTACTATCGGATACTCTCGGTTTCCATAAAAAATTACACAAGTAACAATATAAAACGGACAAACTTTTTGAAAACAATGCTCGTGGCATTGTGTGGCAGAAACCCCTAATTTTTCATCCCTAATTTTCACAAAGAGTTCAACAAACCGTGACCGTCGTGAATGTCATAAGATTAATGTTTTACCGCGGTTCCGTAAACAAAGCTAATAAAACGTTAAACTTAGATCACCTTGTTGATTGTTACGATATTTTTCAAAGAATCCGGATAATTAGATTAATTGCTAACAAAGGAAGCAAAAGTTACAACGTTATTTTAGCTATTCCGTATATTTACAAATGTTATAAAATCTATATTGAAGGTTGTTTTTTTATTACAGGTACTAAGTGTGTTGAAGACTGAAGACTTGGCTTAAGAGGACGTCAAACTAAATTTATTTAAAAACGTAAGTAAACAATTTACTCAATATATATATATATATATTTATGTATGTATGTATGTATTGCATTCCACAATGTGAACTTGGTGTTAGGTTTTACAAAGACATGATCATTGTAGACCATAGATATAACTATATTGTGAACCCAGTCGGACACAGCAAAGTAGGAGAGAGGAGAAGGGTTTTAACTTGACTAAAGTTGTTTTAATATACAGGGTGCCGACGAAAGTTTCAACGGAAGGGTTTCAACGCAGAGGGGTCTAGATTCATCTACTGGATCCATGGTAACATGTTGCACGTCAATGTCCTTGACACTCTGAATTGCGTAAATAATATATTACGCAATTCGTTTGTAAAGCATGTAAAATTATATTTAATAATTCTTACATTGCCTTGAATAGCTATCATAAGTATACTTCACAATATAATATTGTGGAAATCATTTTATTGATCACTTGCATTTAAGTTCGTCGTGCTTACATTGACGTCATTCAGAAATACGTCAGAGGAAACATGTTGTCTATGTAGAAGATCGATAAACACATATAACACTGAAAGGAAAAAAAACATATATCCGTAGACAGTAAACTGGGAAATTTAAAAGTTTTACTCAACAGTACAACTTCCCATCTAATCTTCAAGTTAAATAAAATCATAACACTTAACAACTTTGCAGACTTTTTATTACTTAGCTTTTAATAAAAAAACTAAGTCCGAGATTTCAAAATAAAAAACAACTAGGTACATTTTCAACTGCAGACAAAGTTAGGTGATTTCGTAAAAGTTACTCACACGAATTCTAATACTTGTAAGGACAAAATGTTAAAATAATTCGTCTTTTAATTTAATTTAAACCTGTATGTGCGACAAACATGAACGGTCCATTTGATTTCTGCGGTGAATCAATTAGAACTCCATACCCATTACTTACACATTACGGAACCTCGTTACGCACACAAGACACTACATCGGCTACTAGCTTTGCTTACTGTTATACGAGGCTTTAATATGCAGCTCGAAGAGATTGATTAGAAGATTCCTTTCACCTGTCAGCTGAACAAGTACGTGATCTGTTTTACAAGCCAGTTTAATTGCTGGCTAAAATGTGTAATAGCTGTCTTTGATACTTATTCAAAAATAAATCATGAACGGTTAATTAATATTCAATCCGCACTTACAAATAAGCTGCTTCCTTCAAAACTTAAGAGCCTGAGCACATTTTTGGTAGGCATGATCCGATGGGTATACTTAGGATTCTCTGACGTCATATATTTGTTCAATAATACATAGACGGTCGGCCATCCACCTTTTTGTCCACATTGCCAAAAACTGCTAAAAGGATATCATTATACAGATAGCAGAGCCACCAAAAAGAATGACCAAAAAACAAAGCATTGGCCAAAAAATTAACCCATAGAGCATAGTGTGAACTATTTCTGAAAACAAGTAAGAATGGCTTATTTAAAGCCTCGCTGACCTCATGCGGTGCTGGAACATGACTACATGAGCTGCATGCCTATTGCTTGGACCTGTTGCACTCACATACCAGGCTGACTAGCGGAACACCGCGTAACTGGACTATACAAGCTGACAGACTATCTTATGCACCAAATGCATATTATTATACGCACTTATATTGAACAGGCACATGAAAAAAGATTTTGATAATACAACACCGATTTCCTTATCGGAATTCACTGGCCTTGTATGGTAAGAATATGAAATTGGTTTAATTTTTTCAACAAAAAGTTCCAAGTGCAAGCATATAACATAAAATTAACATATCATGAATTAATAAACAGTTTCAATATGTGACCGGAATACGTTTGAAACCTTCTTTAAATCGTAAAGTTTTCTACATTCAACAAAAACGTTCAATTTTGTTATGATTGTTTATTAAAACCATTCTGGTGGAAACCGCAAACAGAACAGCGATTAGCTATCGTTGAATTTAGTTCAGTCATGTGCGAAATATCTGTTTCCATTATAGAAGGGGCGGGGCACTATCATACTTATCTACACATGACCACCTTATCAGAGTACACCGATACAACCTGTATCACTGTTCCAAATCTATAATGAGAATTCATATTCTACATCAAATGTTTAAAACCCGGCCAAGAGCAAAGCCCGTTTGTAGGTCAGAGAAAATAATTCCATGTTACCAATGTATATTATTCATGAAAACATTCGACAGTAAGGAAACTAACGGAACGGGGCAGTTGTTGGCAGCAGTGAGACAAACAACAATTCTGAATTGTTTGCAAAAAAAGCTTTTTCAATTATAAGCTCAATTTCAGACAAAGAAGCAGCTTATTGTCGTTTACGACAGATTGCTGTGAAGCAGAAAGAACAAACAAAAAAAAAATATGCTCACTATTCAACGTGTATTCAACCTCTTTAGCGTACTTGTCAAAAAACTAAAATTGTCTATGCATGTCACAAAGAGAATGTAAACACTGACGTTATACATGGCATGTCACACCGAAAAGTATATATTTATCGTGTTTATTTTCTGTATTTATATCTGTGTTTAAATTAGTAAGTGGTGCGGATGTAGTGAAGCGTGTTTCCATCTAGGCGTGGTTCAGATCATGCACAGAGAAAGTAAAGGGCCGCCATCATCGCATCACATGCTTTCTCTCAGTAATGTTGACCCTGCTTATCACGACTTGGCTGTTTTAACTTAACTTTGCCACGTAACTCTTCCATACAGCTTGGAGTTCTAATCGTGTCCCTGGGCTAAGTAAGTCTCTACAGAACCGCTATTGAGCTCAAATTATTGAATAAATTAATCAACGTCTTTGCGCTATATACTCACGCAAATAGGCTTTAAGATTACACAATCATGAATATTCTAACTCTAATTTAAGACTAGTATTACTATGTTTCTAACTTAGATTAACTTATTCAAGTCAATGACTGGAACCGTTCTTCATTTCATTCAACATTTATGTTGTATCAAACATAGTAGCGAATAGTCTGCTAAGCTCTCTCATTAAGATTATAATTTTCGTCTTGCAAATTAGATACTCGAGTAGAAGTAGACATACTGACCTAACCTTTGTTAGTCTCCTAAAGTCGGACGAATAAAAACAAAAGTTGCAATACTAGTTTTTCAAGATAGACAGGTCGATACAGCCAATGTCGGAGTCCCACTTGCGATAAATTTGACCTCGAAATTTAAAGAAGTTAACTTTCGATGTCCTACAACAACTTATACACCTGTTGATGAGAAGAACATTGTATGGAATGTAACGGTCAGAAAGATCTCAATATTTAATCTAAATAAGAAAGAGTAAGTAAAAAATGCAAGATCATAAGTACTTACTTTTGTAATCGGATACCTATATTAAAGCGATCTCCACCTTAAATCAGTAAAATTATTGAAAATATCATGACAACATCACATTTTTTTCTTATATTCTAGAATCATCATTATACATAGGACTCCTCGTCAAAATGTAGTCTAATGAGCACCGGATTGATCCAATTATAAACCAATAATATTGCTCTGACAACCGTAATATATACATTCCTGTCATCACATAATTGAGAGCACGATAGGAATGACATATTTCAAAAGACTAAAACTTCAAAGGTTCTGAATGAAAAAATCAACAGCAGACGACCATTTAAAGTTCTGGTGCTCCTGAATAATAATCGACTTTGCTTTGAACCGTGTTAGGTCGTTGCCCTCACGTTGAAAAGATCAAAATTTATCCACGCAAGGTGTACTCTGCACACCGTGTCAAGTCTGCAAAGATTTTGTGACAGTGAAACTAAACAAAAATGAACTTTGTAGTGTTATAGTTACGGGTTGCGGTAACCGCAGAGATGTTGTAGCTGAATCATGAGTTCGCTTCATAACCGGGCCGGCCCATGCCTCCGTGCAAAAAGTCGTCGACTCGTCTGCCGCGAATAATTATTAAAAGGGCGCAAGCGATGGCGACATCTTGTCTCGTCTCGATGTGACCCCCCTCCCGCTTGCCCCACTCCCCCCTTACCCCTTCTTTACTGTTACTTTACACTGAGCCTATGAATCTACTTTTCTACTTAGGTAAATATGAAGTATGGACAAGAACGGACTTTTATATTCAATCTGAAGAATTTTTGAGCCAACTAAACTTATCTGCCAATGTGACTGGATCTCTTTTTCAAGTCATGAAAAAGTTTCTAGAAACGAAGGTGCATAAAATAATATGAATGAGTCTTCAAAAGCTTAAAATATCAGGTTTTAATAAAATAACACTTATTTGTCTAGTAATTTAAAGGATTACATTTATTAAAGAATGTTATCCCGTCGCATCATTGTTCTTGAAATATTTAACCATAAACTGGTTTCGACTGGCTTGTAATAAAGACCAACAACATATTTCCTTGCTAGGACGTAAATAGGAAAGCATCATTATTTCGCTAGACAATAGCGGAATATACAAAAACAAAATGGAACAAGACGGCCCTAGGCCATCGTCTCATGGAGGTTATAAAGTATTATAATTACCTCATGCATAACATAGTGACAATAAAAAAAAATACACAATAGGTGTTGAGCTTCCAATATAAATATATTTTTTCACGTTTCAGTTACAAGAAAATTTCAACATGGTGCGCTCGGACGACAGTGTTAGATAACCGCCGCGCGGTTACGAAGTATGGGTGCTAATATGGGCAAGAACTCGAGCCTGCTCGACGCGCTGCCCACTGCGCAGGGCACGCTGCACGTCGTCATGCTTGGGCTCGACTCCGCCGGCAAGACCACTGCGCTCTACCGCCTCAAGTTTGACCAGTACCTCAACACCGTCCCGACCATCGGCTTCAACTGCGAAAAAGTCAAAGGCACTCTTGGAAAGTCGAAGGGTGTCAATTTCCTCGTTTGGGACGTCGGCGGGCAAGAAAAACTACGACCTCTATGGAAATCCTACACCAGATGCACGGATGGCATTATATTCGTGCTGGACTCTGTCGACGTAGAACGAATGGAGGAAGCTAAAATGGAGTTAATACGCACAGCAAAGTCTCCAGATAATACGGGTGTGCCGATTCTCGTGTTAGCGAATAAGCAGGATTTACCCGGGGCGAAGGAACCCCGCGAGCTGGAGAAGCTACTAGGTCTCCACGAGCTGGTGTCGTCGCCGCACGGGTCGCGCGACGCGCACGCGTGGCACGTGCAGCCCGCCTGCGCCATCACCGGCGAGGGACTGCACGAGGGGCTGGAAGCGCTCTACGAGATGATACTCAAGAGAAGGAAACTCGCCAAGTTGCAGAAGAAACGAGTCAGATAAACTATATAGTGACGAATTAGTGTTTGTGACAAGTCAGCCGTACGCTAGTAACGGTACGGTTCGTGAACGTTAAGTATTTGAAAATGCTCACTGTATGGATGATTTTATTACGTCCGAGATAGAAACACCAAATATTGTTTTACTATAGATGTATAACGTCTTATGAAATGTTCCATCATCATGTTGCTCAAGTTATATTGAACATTTTGAAGGAAACGAATATTATAAATTAAATTAACTACTAGTCATTTTCTTTTGAAAATAGCTAGGTGGGAGATAAAGGTAGTAATTACACAAATCATATAGATATGTCCGTTTGATGCGACCACTACTGGCTTACCTACATACATGGTAACTTATAGCTTGTATAAGGCCACTTATTCCGCGGCCAGCGTAAATATGCAAATCCAACGAAGTATAATTTTTTGATGATTTTCATAGTGCAAAAACGTGGCTCACACACAATATAATGTGGGACCATTAGTGTTACAGTATTTAGGTAACCATAATACGTGCAGAGATGGGCAATTGGAGGTAAATAGATGAAAGTGTGAATTAAATAAATTTGTAATGTCTGTGAAAACTCACTAGATTTATCCTTCTGAATGTCATACTTTATATCATGTGTGAAATTATCTTTTGTGGTGTAATTTATTACAATGCTAAATGACTAACTTCGTACTTCTAATCGGAATATCTATGTACCTACCTACTTCTGTAAATTTAACATATTTTCTATAATAAACTGAATTTGTAGTTTTATCAAAATGCTCGTTCTTCAAATCTTTTTGTAAGCTTCTCTGAGTCTGTATTCTTTAAATATCTGTTATGCAATCAACCTTTATCTTAATCCTGTAAATCCTTTGCTCTATGTTTCATGTGTAGTTAAAAATATAGTCTGTAAAGGATTTTACATTTTAATGTGATGTCATATAGGCATTGTTAATTATGAAGAGGCTTGTACTAAGTTTATGTTGGGAGAGCTTCAAATTTTTGTACATATACATACATATTGTAAATACTGTAGGGGAATTTATCATACGAAATACACAACGTAAATATGTATGTCTTTCGAATACAATAATAAAATAGTGTGTGCGTATTAATTACTACTGAATTACTATGAAATTAATTTACGTTAATTTCGGTAAATCACTGTTGTTCAGCTTTCCTTTGTTTGAAACCGGCAACGAATTTTTATGACTGATAAGTTGATAACTTATTTAATTACGCCACTTTTAAGTCCGCTATCCATAAACCGTACTGAGTCGAAAGGTTTGAATATTGTTACTGAAAATGTGTAACTGAAAAAAAATTAAGGCTAAGATATCGATGTAATTGAAAGACTATACCAGGCCATTGATCGTAAGTCGACTTTACTGTTGATGAAAAGTTTCAAGTTAAAGCTTTAAACTTCTTACAGAAGAAAATGTATTGTCATCATTTGTTTATTTTTTAGTTTTAATTAGTACCTATTTATTTATTTACTCATAGAGGTATAACTTAATGTTAAGACATATATATTGAAAAAAGCTTTTACCATTTTGTTAGCTACCCACTTTGTAAATATGTAAATTCCAAGTAGTTACTTGTCAATACCATGAAACCAAACATTTTTATGAGTAGAACATGTAAATTTTGTTATTAAAGTATATTTGTTTTATTATATCTATATACATTGCGTATTATTGTATTGTGTTTTATGGAGATACATATACGTTTTTCATATTGAACCCCGTAAATAAACTGTTTTCATTAACAAACAATATTTTATTTTTAAACGTAACGTTAACGTCCAGTCTCTAATTGCGATGGTGACCTGTCTCCTCAGACGATACATGTAAATAATTTCCTGGATCTTCTTTTTCAGTCCAATCAGTGAATAGAGTCAAATATTCGACTTCAGCTTCAGTAAGACTACTTCGATTTTCATCATATTTCGATCTGAAATATAATTTTCTCCGCGAGCCCCGCTGCATATTAGAAGAGATTCCGAATTGACTGTTAGCTGCTGGTGCATGGGCTCGGAGCAAGTCTCGCTCCAGTCGTTCAAACAGTCGCAGTTCTCTCGCCGCTACTTTGGCTCTTTTATACTTTCGTCGTTCTGACTCAACATACTGCGCCAGAGCAGCCTTAATTTTGTCACTGGTCACCGCATCCAATCGTTTTGAATAATCCATGTAAACATCTTCTAGAGCCTTTGCAGTTGCTACCATGTCCATGTTTATGGGTTTTTCATTATAAATTTTTTCATAACAAAATTCCAAATGCGTCTGAAATTTTAAAACTTCTAGAGCCCCGACGCAGTCATAAAAAAAACCATTTATTATTTTAAAGAATTTTGCTTCTAGTTGTGAGCATTGATCTTCACTAAATCGCAATAACTTTTCAAATTCTTTGATAGTGTTAAGAGTTTCAGCACTATCCTGTGCAATGATATCCTTAAACAGTTTTATTCCCTTCTTTAAAAATGTCGCATGAGGTGTTAGTGCAACCACATGAGTGAAGTGATGCAAATGCTGCTGCTCTATGCCGTCAAACAGCTCCATCAAGTCATCGGGATGATTGAAGTACAAAACTGGCTGTACTAGGCCACTATAGCACTCTCTTTTCAGTTTCTCAAACACAACATTAAATGTATCTTCTTCGCTAGAAATTCCAAAATCAAAACCTTTTGCCTCTATCTCGATAGATCGAGCGAAGTTCCTGTTCTTGAAACGCCAGCTCGGAGGAGATAGGTAGTATAAAAATCTTCCATACTTTTGCTGCAGGCCATACCTGTAATCCAGTCCTACAATCCTCGACGTAATTGTAAATTCTCTTGCTGCTAAACATTGTAATTCAGATGTTTTCTTGTAAACTGCTAATTTCACCTCATCCCATTTATTCAGGGACAACATCGACTTCCGATAATCAGCCGAAATAAAATCCTCAAAATATTTGACTTGTTCCATGTATCTTTTAGTACTTATATCGTATACTTCCTGTTCTCTCTGGTGAATAGTATCAATATTTAACATACAATCATTTCTATAGCCCACTTCTTGTCGCCACCTTAACTGACTGTTAAACAAATATTTGAGGGACTTATAAGGAGCGATATAACTTGTTAGGAAAGTGCCATTGACACACATAAAAAATCCGGGATCGTAGTCGGTTACAGTACGAATGTCATTTGGTGGATCATCAGTGAATAGCCGTCGCTGTTTCTCTGCATATATTGCCTTGTAATTTCCTTGCAAACCTGTTTTCATACGGTACCGTAATTTCTTTTTCTCTTGCTTTTTTGTATAGATTATGTAAGGTAGTAAAACGTCATCCTTCTTGACAGTAGCTACCGATAATGGTTTGATAACAGGCAGGGAGCATAACCCCTGTATATCCGTAGAAGGCTTCAGTCGACTTTGGACAACCGGCTTTCTACACTTCTGTTTAACAATGCTTGTTGTCTTTTTCGCATACGTTCTTGGTTTCGGTATGTCAATAATAACAGAATGAGTTTCTTCATCGTGCATTTTTATATAAGTATTTTATTAGGTAAAAACGATAGTAAGTATTCTAAAACATAAACGCTTGGTAGTCCAAGCGTTTAAATTGCAGAATACTTACTATCTCGTAGGTTCAGGCCGTAGGCCTGAACCAACGAGATTAACAATTTCTTAGCATCTAAAATTATTTATTCCTTGGAGGCGATATCTCACCCTTGGAAGCTGACGTATTCTATCTACCCGTTCTCAAAAGTCGTCTAGCAATCTCTGCTCCATGAAAAATTAAAAAATATAAACTATGTAAGTATATTAAAAAAATGGTTGTGGAATCCTCTCAAGTACTTTGATAGAAAATAGACATTGATATCCGTGTCGTAGACACTGACGCTCTTTCTTATATTGCACGCCCTGTCGCCTCTGTACTAAAATCCGCCAAAGAAAAAATAAGGAAATATTCAAACGCTTGTGAAATGCGACATGCAACATTTACCCCCATCTGTTGACGGAGTCTTCGCTCCACAAATGTCTACCTTCGTTAAATCATCTTGGAGCTGCAATCGCTGACCGCTGGAATAGATCTTTTAGCGTAGTGATGGGTTGGCTAAGATCAAGAATCATCATCTCAATAATACGTGCCACTAGCATGGTGCATTCGTGGCACAAGGCATACATTTAAACCAATAGCCAAGTTGGATGGAGCAGCCCTACCTAGACAAGACTGATGTGGATGCGGCCAACAAACTGAGAAGACGTCGATTACAATAAATCGCGACAGATAAATAAACTTGCTTTATTCGTTAATTAATCAATAATTTGACAGTACTATTGTTATAGATGATTTTGTATCATTGTAGGGTAATAACTCAGAAAACAGGGTAATAAATGCTTTGTTAATTCTTTAAAATGATTGTGTTTTAACTATTTTTGTCAAATTGACCTACAAACAGAAGAAGTTTTAGGAACCTAGTACATAGTAGGTACATGTGTGCACAAACAATTTTTTTCAACTAGATGAGGTTGGCGTTACCGTCGTTGCTCCATGGACTACTCTGAAAAGAAAGGCCGAAACAAACTCAGAGGTCACAGTCTCTTTTAAAGTCCAGACATAATCTTGGTCAGGTTATATGAAGATCAATGTCTGAGATGGTCTTTTGAGGAAAGAACCACACAGATTGACAGGACCTGTCCAGTCAGTGCACACATTTGTCAGAAATCGTGCAGCTTACTATGTTGGTGTACAACAGTTCAATAATTATGTTGCCATTGCTAGGACATAGGTCGGCTTACAGGCAGGCTCTGTGAGAAGGAGTGGGTCATAGTCCACCACGCGGGCGCAGTGCGGGTTGGCGGATATCCCATGTCTTCGAATTTTATTTCTAGGACATGCTGGTTTCCTTGCGATGTTTTTCTTCACCGTTTTGAGAGTAGTGTTAATGAAAAAATAAAATAAAGGGCCTGTTTGGGTTCGAACCCACGACCAACAAGCAAGTCATAAGTCGCGGCCGTTACCCCTGGGCTACCACTGCCACATAAATATAATATACCTACTAACTATAAAAAATAGAGACAGAAAATCATTAAACTGTTAATTTTTAATACGTTTTCACGTACAATATAAAACCAAATTCTAATACTAAATAATTAAATAACATCAAAATGCAAACCCATCTAAATATTTAAAATAATTCCGATTTTTCTGGCACCACCTCAAATACAGGCTTTACTAGTTCGTAATATTCCTTTAAGAATGGGGCTGGATTCTCGCCATCACACCATTCAGTAAACAGTATCAATCCCTCTCGCTCCTCCATTGACAATTTATATTTTTTAGGTTTTGCTCGTTCTCCACTTGACTGTTCTGTTTTCTTTTTTTCAGCCATCATAAATGCATGTTGATCTTTTGCAGTCATAAATTTAGTATTAAGTGGTCGTACGAACTGCGCAGGTGGCAAGAATGCTTTGTTCATAGCATTTGTCATTTCCCTGAATGTTCTAAGCTCTCTTTGCGCATTGTAAGCGTTCTTCATCATTTTCAAATCTTGAGAAAAAAAATCTTTTTGTGCTTGAACTACTATATGGAAGTCCAAAGCGTCTAGCCGTAAATTATAATCTTCATACATTACTTCGAGAATTTTTAGAGGATCTTGCAAAGTATGGTGACCTTCTTCACACTTTCCGAAAATTTGTTCATATACGTACTCAATGCATATTTTTAATTTCAATGTCTGTGGACTCGCAATGCTGTCATAAAATGTTTGATTCAATATTCGGAAAAACTTTTTTCGTAAATGCTTTTCATTACAAATTTCTCTATGTATTTCATAGTTGATATTGTCAATGTAATACTGAAAGTAATCAGACTCTTGTATCTGCCCTTGTTTTAATTGTTTAATGCGGTCCCGCAGCGAGCGATTTGGACCATCAGTTTTCGATAGTTGTATCAAATATTCTCTGCTTTGTAACTCCATCGAACGGAATAAGTACATCATCTGTGAAGGTCTTTTAAAATACAAACAAGGAGGAGGTGGATTTTTTAATTCAATCTTAGCCACCTCAACCATTTTTTCAATGTCCAGTGTTTCAACTAGGTCATTATCAGTTGCGAATTCTCCAGCTTCAAACTGAATGGACATAACCCTACCGATTAAAGTTTCATCATTGTGTTGCCTCCACGACAAAGGAGCTATAAACATTAAATAGCTTCTGTACGTCTTTAAAATACCTCTTATGGCGTCAAGATTGAACAAAATGTTATTTAAAATCGTCAAACTGGAGACATAGCCAAGAAACTCTGAGTTTTTTGCAACTAATTCTTCAAATACTTTTTCAGCTTTAGCCACTTTTATACATGCTTTCTTGTAATCTTCTGTGAGAAATGTTTGGAAATCTTTGATGTGATGTTTCAGTTTATCAACTATGCGTTCATAATTTTCAGCTTCATCGAGATCACTTTTCTCTATTTTCAAAATTAAGTCTCGTCGGTATCCGATTTGTTGACGATTCATTGCGTAGGCTCGAATGTTGTTGGTATAAACTTTTATGTCGTCGAAACATCGCAAAGGACGCCCTTCAATTACGGTATAAAACTCAGGATGAATTTCGACAACTGCTCTGACGTCATCAGGAGGTTCTTCAAGGAAAAGTCTTTTGGAAATATCCCTCGTTGCTGCGATTCTTAAGTTATCTTTTAAATGTAGTGGTTGAGCTAACCTTTCTCTTGTAGTAACTTTTTCCTTTCGATCGCTATACTTTATATACGACAGCAACTTTTCAGACTTCGGTACCCGGAACGGACTTATTTGTTTCTTAGGCTTCAGATCTTTCCCCACGGCATGTTTTCGATTCGCAAAGTAATGTTGTGTATTGGGAACATAACGACGCCTGAATATTATATCTAAAGTTTTTAACGGAACCATAGGCTTCCGTACTTCATCTAAACAACTCATTTTTACAAATATGCAAATTACCTATTAGTAAAACACTATCAAGTTTTTTTATCATAAGATACCAAAACTAAACAAAATATAATAAACGTATGTGCGTAGCAATTACTCGTAATGCAAAGAAATATGTCTAATGTCAGAATGATATAGTGCAAGAAATATGACAGTTATAGATTTTTCTTCAAAGTCTTATCAGGAACCAGCATCACATCGGAGTGCTCATGTTGCAAAAGAGAGAATTAAAAAGTAGGTTTTCCTTTTTCGATGTTTATTATTCTTCTTTGTAAGTAGCATAATGAATGTTACTTTTTAAAATCTATAACTTAATCTCATTTAAATAGATGTAGGTAGGTACTAAATTCTTACAACACAAATTTAAATAACATAGGTTACAATGAATTATTTATCAAAATAATTATAACGATAAACTTAACAATCAAAGTCAAAGAGCTAGAGTAGTTGATAAAGGACTCTTGACCACCATTTTCCTTAGAAAAAACTGGCAGTAACGGGCAGTGGATTAATGTATGTAAGTACATGTGTCTTTCTTCGAGGAATACTGTCTAAAAATACTAATTTACCTTAAAAATACGAACCTGCCTGTTTCAAGGTACAGACGCCAGCACATCAAGCTACCCGAAACTGTCAAATTTTGCCAATCAACCTTAAACCTTATGCTTTAGCGATAAAGTTGAAAATCTATCAAATAAATTTGACAGATTGGAGTAGCTTGATGTTCTGGCACACAATACAAGTTTTACCTCAAATTCAATATCCAGAAAAGTTACATATTACGATCATTCGTAGACTTTTCGCCTCGTTGGTTCATAAGAAGACTTCAAACGCTTGGAAAGTTTGTCAACGTCCTTCAGAAGTGTCGCTGCTTTTTTAGCTTGCTTTAGCTCTAAAGATCCACGCTCATATGTTTCTTTTTCGATTTGTTTTATCATGTCCAAACCATAAGCCGATATATCTATCAACAAATTGTCATATTCTCGCTCTATCGCTAATGCCATATCTAAGGAACTAAATTTAGTTTCGTTCGGAGCTATCAGTTGCTCATAAGCGAACTCCACGTTATTAAAAATTTGTAAAGCCAAATCCGAGGACACTACATCCTTAATTTTTACATCTAAAATCCTGAAGAATATTTCTTTTAGTTCTGCTTCGCGATCATCGTTCCATTTGATTGTGTCTTGAATTGCTTTGATCTGTAAACAAATGTCACACTAATAGTATAAAGGGGTAAGTTTGTGAGTGTGTGTGTTTATATGTTTGTTACTTCTTCACGCTCAAACGGCTGGACCAATTTAAAAAATTGTATGGAGGTAGCTGACACCCTGGATTAACATATAGGCTGCTTTTTATCCCGATATTCCCACGGGATCGACACTTATGCGGGTGAAACCGCGGGGCGCAGCTAGTATCATATAAACTTAAAACCGAATAAACTTTAACAGTGTCATAATAACTAAGTACTAGGTTCACCCCTTGATTTAACTGTTTTAGCTGTCGATAACCTGAGGCCCTACAGTCCTTTCACAGTTATTTTACCTCTGATTTTGCGTGACTGTCTAAATCACAGTGATCTTTATTCTCATTATTATAAGGTTGCTGTTGGGTTGTCGCCACTGACAAGTCTGTGTAGATCATTCTAATCTTTATTATTTATTTATTTAAACTTTTCGCACAAAAAGGCACAAAGGCGGACTTAATGCCTTTCTCATTATAGTAAGGTTGCTATTAGGTTGCTGCTGTCAGAGGTAAAATAACTGTGAACGGACAGTACTAGGTACAGACCACCAGCTCATCGAGCTACCCGAAACTGTAAAATTTTCCCAATCAACCTTGTACCTAATGCTTTAGCGATAAAGTTGAAATCTATTAAAGAAATTTGATAGATTGTAGTAGCTTGATTTGCTGGCTTCTGTACATCCCTTGATTTGACTATTTTAGATGTCGATAACCAGACTACCAGAGTCTCTAATGTGAAGTCTTATCTAACCACTGTCTGGCAGCTAAACATAGAGGTTACTATAAAGCAGTAGGTAGATTGGAAAAATTATAAGTACAGTACTTTAAATTGCCCTGACAATTTCAAAACAAATCTATGTTATAAAATGCAATTATAACATTATAAAGAAATAATTGCCTACCTTTTCTTTTATGAAGTCCAGTTCTTGACGCAACATCCTTTTTAGAACATCCAGTGTCCTCAAAAATCTATTTTTCTCCACACTAAATTCCGTGGTAAGCAATAAATAATTCAAATTCTGCTTTTCTAGTAAATCAAAAATTGTCAACAACTGCTCTGGTGTTTCAAAATAAAGTTGCGGTTCAGGCAGCTCCCCGAGTTTCTTCGCAACAATATCTTTGTCGATTTTTTTAAAAATATCAGATTCCGCTACAAATACATCCGGATATTTTATATCTAGCTTGATATTATGACTATCTTGCCACAAAATGGGGGCAGCCTTATTAAGAAAATTTTGAAATGATAGTAGAATCATTAATGTTTCATCAATGTATTGTAACTTGGACTTTATAGAAGCCAAGTCATAGTTAGCTTTCTTATGATTCTCAGTTTGATTTGCTAGTTCCTTAGCTAGAGCATCTGACTTTTGCATTATAGCAATAGTTTTATTATTATCGTCTGCGAGGAATTTGTCGAAACTATTCCGGTATTCTTCAAAGTGCTTGAATGCTGTTTCATAAATATTTCGTTCTGATTCTATTTCTCCTTCTATCCTAAGAATGTCATCAGTCAAGAATCCAAGAAGCGTTCTGTTCAAAGCCACATTTTTTATATTCCTTTTGTATTCACGTATTGATTTGTTCTGTCGCAATGGGCGTCCTTCGACTAAAGAGTAGTAGGCAGGATCTACATCTACAATAGTTTTAATACCTTCTACTGGTTCAATAGGCGGCAGTTTGATTCCGGCAATTGTTTTCCTTGTTTCCCTTTTAATCCTCTTCTTTTTTTTCAGTTTATCCATGTTTTACTGAGTCAGGTCTACTAAGACTCGAATTTCTAATCACACTACGAACTTAACATGAACAACAACAATAAATCAATATTACTATAGCAACACGAAACTAGCAGAGTTAGCCAACGTCTATTCGAGTCTTATCGTTAAAACGATCTGGGTATGGAAAAATTAACTTGTTATGAAATTTCAGTTTTCCACAAAGTAGGTATCACGTAGGTAATCGCGCCATATCAGTGAAATTGTTATAACTTACTTTTTAATGCGGAGTTAAAACGCATGTCCTGGATAAGAACAGAAGATGCTTAGCTGGACAGGTCCGCTCAATCTGTGTGGTTCTTTCCTCAAAATACCATTTCAGACACCAATCTACATGGTCTTCACTTGATGTGACCAAGATTTTGTCTGGACTTTAAAAGAGACTGTGACCTCTGAGTTTGTTTCGGCCTTTCTTCTCAGAATAGTCAGATAGGAAACGCCGACCTCATCTAGTTTAAAAAAATATGATTGACGTGTAAAAGTGTTTGTACAAACCTACTTACAGAAAATAAATCATTTATCACTTATCACTATCTCACATTGCCAGAGCCGCAAGCGTTTACAGTATTTATTCTCTTTAATAATAATCAAAGAGCGTAGCGTAGCTAATGACAACAATTTGGATACCTCCGCTTCCTATCTTCGCGCGAATACTAGATCTTCGCGTTTATATATCACTTTTTGTTCGAAAAACTTGAAAGCGGCCTCTGTCGGTGCGACCACACGTTCAGGTTCACCGTACAAAGATTGTGACGCAGCCTTGCCCTCAAATCAAGCCCTTAGGTACTTGATAGACGCACGATCTCGCGCGAGGCGGCAAGCCTCCTTGCCGGACTGCCGCCATGGGATCTGGAGGCGATAGTCCTCGCGCGCCTCTTTGAGTGGCGCGCGGAGGCACTACGCCGGGGGGAAAACCCGCTTCCGCGGCAAATTGCTGCGGAGCGGACGGACCTCCGGCGCGATCTCATGGCGGCATGGAGAGCGCGACTGTCGCAACCCAGCGCAGGGCACGCCGCGATAGCGGCGGTAAGGCCCCTCTTTGAGGAGTGGCTAGAGAGGCGTCACGGCGCCCTCACCTACCGCCTGACGCAGGTCCTCACCGGACACGGATGTTTCGGGAGGTTCCTGCACATCATCAGGCGGGAGGAAACGCCCGGGTGTCACCACTGCGAGGATCGCCCAGAGGACACGGTGGTGCACACGGTAGAGGTCTGTCCCGCTTGGGCAGAGCACCGCCGTGTCCTCGTAGAGGCGATCGGCAGCGGCGGCGACCTCTCGCGCCCGGCCCTGGTCCAAGCCATGGTCCGGGGCGAGAGGGAGTGGGAGGCAGTCACCTCCTTCTGCGAAGCAGTCATGCTAGCGAAGGAGGTGGCGGGATGGGCGAGGGAGAGAGCCGAGAGGGCCGCCCGTCCCAGCCGCCGCGGTAGACGCTCCGGGCGTCGGGAGCCGCGTGACGACTCCCGGCCACCGTAGGCGCGGGCCTGCGGACGGCGAGTAATGGGTAGCTCGCCGTCCGATCAGGACCAGGCCCGTGCCGGACGGCGCGTATGTGGTCCACGCGCGCCTCAAAGAGATGTCAGCATCGAAGGAGGGGCCCGTCAGGGCCGAAGCCTGCCGGGGCAGCGGGATTGTCCGAAAGGGTTACCGCTGCCCCGGAATACAAAGGGCTAAGGAAGGAACACGGATGGGTTTTAGTCAGTAAGAGTCTGACACTCCCTTCCGCTCCACCCAGAGCGGGAGGGGTCATTGGATGATTTCCCATCCTTAAAAAAAAAAAAAAAAAAGGTACTTGATAGACCGGAAATTCATTATTCACATAGGCAATCTACGAGGGTTGCACTACTGGTTAATAACAATAAAACAAGTTCAGAAATATCGCAATGTGTAATTAATAACATTTATGAAAATGAATACATAGCAAGCAGAATAAATAGCAAGAAAGCAAGTTCCATAATACATCGTAGTGTCAATGCAGCGCAAGAATTAAACGTAATAAAAAGTAATAAAAATGACTAGATATCGATAAGACAAGAGATAGAATAGATCACAACGTAAAAAGTTTCTCTTGGCGCGTGGCCAATCCATTTAATTTTTGTGACAATTTCACAAATGGTTACCTACAACGCCCTCCTTCAATGTCATGCAGGCGTCAAAAGATGCGTGTAGCCTCTTGTTGCATTTTGTCTAAACGCTATGATTTAATCACTAGATGAACCCTCAGTTTCTTCTCGTTCCTCCTTTTCTTCATCGTCTCCCTCTTTCTTGACAATCTCCCAAGGCATTACTGGAAGAGGCTCCACGAATGAGTCATCTGCCTTCAGTTTGAATAGGAATCGAGGCGTGTAGTGGGTCGGAACGGGCCAAACTTCCTCTGCAGGTAGAAACAAAAAACGAGCATGTTTAGATGCATAATCAGCCTATAATGTTACTACAGCTGGGTTACAGGCCTCCTCTCAGTGAGAAGGAGTGGTCCGTAATCCATCCCGCGGGCGGTGCGGCATCCATCTCAGTGCGGCAGTGGCATGCATTGCTTAGGCATATAAGTAGTGCCTACCTCGATAAATCACCTTAAGCCTGTCAATTACATTTTAGTATGTGTGCTCCACAAATAAGAAACTCACTAAATTATCATATCTAACTAAAAACAAAATCTTCATACAAATACGTACGGCAGTAGGCAGCCAGACGGCCTACTCGGCTCCCGTACTATTTCCACATAGTCATGGACAAATACGCGCGGCAGTAGGCAGTCGCCAGACGGCCTACTTGGCTCCCGTACTATTCGCACATTGTCATTGGTCTTTACTTGTTCAAGTTAATACGACGAAATTAAACATACGTTACGTCTAACGCGTAATACCATGACGATGGCGAGTGTTTTTTTTTTTTTCATCATGGGTTTCAAGGGTGCTAAAGTCGATAGTGAGGTCAAAATAAAAATCCAAGATGGCGGCTGCGAAAATTTTTTATTTTTTCTTCTTGGGTGACGTTTTCATGCTTTTCGAGGGTGCTAAAGCCGCTAGTGAGGTCAAAATGAAAATCCAAGATGGCGGCTGTAATTTCTTTTTAGATTTTATTCATGGGAGTCGTTTTTATAGTTGCCAAAGGTGCTGAATCCGATAGTGAAGTCAAAATGAAAATCCAAGATGGCGGCTGCAATTTTATTCAAATTTCTTGTCATGGGTGTTGTTTTCATGGTTTTAGAGGGTGCTAAATACGATAGTAAGATTAAAATGCAAGACGACAGCTACGAAAATTTAAAATTTTTGTCGTTTTAATAGTTTACCAGCCGTCATCTTGGAATTTCGTTTTGAACTTCGTTCCTGCCGGGGGTCCTGCGACCACACATGTTTTTTTTTTCTGATTAGTGACCGCGTCTGCCTAGACTAGACCCGGCCTAGTGCCTACCTATTCTGAAAACCAATGCACACCACTGCAGTGCGGGTTGATAGATGTCATATTTCTTCGAATTTATGGCTCTAGGATATGCTGGTTTCCTCAAGATTTTTTCCTTCGTTTTGAGAGCAGTGGCGATGAAATAATTTACATAAAGTAAAGCGCCTGTCTGGGTTCGAACCTACGACCTACCACTCGTAAGTCGTGGCTGTTACCACATGGCCACCGCTGCTCTATGCGTTACAACATTGCCCTAATAATAATCGTTAACACAAATCTGAATATTTTTGAAGATCGAATATTTAGTAGGTAACCTATCTACATAATATAACTTACTACTCTGTCAAAAAAGTACCGGGAATAGATCGAAAATACACAAAATGTTAGTTATTCATCCAAATTTATTTAATCGCCTTCAAAGTCTGCTCCTTCAGAAACGATACCCTTACGCCAACGAATAATCATAATCAACGAATTAAACGCTTTTTCCGGAATTGAGTTTAGTTCTCACCGCGAATTCTCCTTTATGTCTTCTACCGAGTGAAAACGGGTGCCACGAAGTGGTAATTTGAGTTTAGGAAAAAGAAAAACGTCGCCTGGAGCCGTAACTGGTGAATAAGGTGGTTGTTCGATGGTATTTGTTGAGCTTTTAGTCAAAAATTCGTTCACAATAATGGCTTTGTGCGAAGGCGCATTATCGTGGTGCAAAATCAACAATTTTCTTTCCACAAATCTGGCCTTCTTCTTAGAATTTGCTCTCTTAAACGCCGCATATCGCTCAAATAATATACTTACTGTTAAATCTTCCGGTAAGAATTTCGAGTGCACAACACCGCGATAGTCAAAGAAAGCCGTCAACATGACTTTTAATCGACTTGGCGTGGTATTTTCGGTTTCGGTTCAGTTGGAAGACGCCACTCCGAAGCTTGTTGACTAGTTTACATGTCAAACTCGTAAACTCACGTCTCGTCACCAGTAACAATGAGTTTCATGAATTTTGGATTGGAATCGACTCGTTCTAGCATGTCTTCAGCGACTCTTATACGATTGAGTTATTGGAGAAAATTCAGGTGTTTTGGGACTAGGCGAGCGGCAACATGTTTCATACCCAAGTGATTATTTAAAATGATACGGATCCACTCGTGAGACACAGAAAGTTCAGCGGCTATCTCTCTCAAACTTGAATGAGAATTTTCAGTCACTATTTCCTTCACTTTTGCGATGTTAACTTCAGTTGAAGACGTTGATGGTCTACCAGGGTGCTTATACTCTCGAATATAATTCCGATAGATCGACATTGGAATTGTCAGTCAAACGTCAGGGATTGGCTGGACTCATTGAGTCTAGCCAATCCCTGACGTTTGACCAATGTCGATCTATCGGAATTATATTGGAGAGTAAGCACCCAGGGCGAGGTATATCTTCCAGCATATCTCGACCGCTTTTGAACGCTTTGTACCACTCAAAGGCACGTGTTTTTGATAAAGTCGATTCACCGTAAGTCTTCTGTAACATTTTCAGTGACTTCGAACACGAAATTCCATTGGCGATACAAAATTTACGCCAAACTCTTTGTTAGAAGTTTTTGTCCATTATGAAATTCGCAATACACACTACTTAGATATGATCTAACTAAAATAAAAACAACACTGTATTTAATCTAAATGAGAGAACTCAAACTCCGCGCCAAAATGGAAAACAGTTGTGTCAATCCAACAATAAAAAAAAAAATTTGGAGCCATAAACAAATCATCCATTCCCGATGCTTTTTTGACTGAATGTAAAATAAAATTGCCTTCACCTAAGTTTGTTTTGTAGGCTAAAAATGCGAATTAGTGTAAGATGACTCACCGAAAAAGAATTGATAGTCATCAACACGTCTGTGCAAACCCGCGGTTTCTAGAAACGGTAGGATGTACTTAGATTGTAGCAAGAAGTCGATCAGGGCAACCTCGGGTAACGCTTCCATTTTGGGGTCCGTCACCCTCAACCCATCGAAAGCAAGCTGCAAACGTTTCAAAATGAAGAATTAAGATAATCACCCTGTGGCGGCATCTACATCGCCACATGCGAACTACGCATCACACTGACGTCACGCACACAAAAACTGTAAAATGGCCGTCATTGAAGTTATCAGAGGTCCATTATCATTCAATACATTCATTCATATCAGTAGAAGCATCTTCGAGCTACGAAAGTTTTTTTTTTTTTGTAAATATGCATTACGAGGTTCCAAAAAATAAAAACTGAATTTTCTATAAGAAGTTTTTAAGTTATAATGGGTTTGATATTGAACTTAGATCCCTAAGTACAGCCAAAAAATTAAAGACACGTAGGATGAAAATGTGTTAAAAAAGTTAGAAAACGAGGGTTAAATAACCCTCGTTTTCTAACTTTTTCGGACGAAGCCGCGGGCAGAAGCTAGTATTAAATAATACTAGCTTCTGCCCGCGGCTTCGTCCGCGTTGTTGTCGGAAAACTTATCCCACGGGAACGTGCTACCGGGACAAAAAGCCTATTTTACTCCTTATAAAATCAACTATCTGCCAGTGAAAGTCCTGTCAAAATCGGTCCAGCCATTTCGGAGAATAGCCGGAACAAACACAGAAAGAGACAAAATATTTAAAAAAAATTTAGAAGTACCGTATTTCATACGCATTTAGTAAAATAAAAATAAATTATGTTACAAACAGACATTTGTTTTATTTATTTGTAGATATGTATAGAATTTTTTCTCTATGTATGTATAGCAGCTTTCTCGGTTTGTTTTCCAATGGGTCTATAATTATAGAACACTACCTACAGTGTTCTTCCTCTCGCATCAGTCAGAAACTTACATTTTCATCAGCTCGCGCCAATTCAACAATTTTCATCATCTTATTAAGGAAGATCCGAAGTTGCTCCAAGTGCTCTTCCAGTGGTCCGAACAAGTCCAACTTGCCGACAAGCGACGGGGGCCTGGCTGTTACCGCATGCCAATTTTTGAACTGACGCTGAACAAGAAAAAATATATTAAGAATAGCTTTACCCTTATAATAATCGTTAATACAAATCTAATGAGCCCAAGGTCGCTAAGTTTACTTAAGGATTCCGTAACTCACCTTCCAGTTCCATAATCAATCCAGCAGGGTAATCGCGTAACACATACCTACCTACCATGCTCGGTCCGAGGTCAAGGTCGTGGGGGTCATGACCCCCCCCAAAATCATTCAAACTGTCGGGAATCTGAATGATTTACTTGCCCTTACTAACTTAAAACTGGACTTGAGCCACGAAAACCCCGATGGGATGGATTCATTTTCAAAAACATTAAGAACATCTAGGCAGACATGGGGACAGTCGGTTATTTAAGGTGAAAAGGCCAAGGTAGCCCGCCAAATTCATTTTTTTTACGTTTTTTGCAATTTGCTGGCCAGTACTAAGTTTTACGTTGATTAAAATATGATTCGCGGTCGTAACAAATATGTATTTACAGAATTATAATCATTAAAGTCATCAACACAACTTTCTAAGACCAAATAATCCTACCGAATGACTATTTCATGAAATCTTGACATTTTAGGATTACACTAACATATCAAGTTGTATTACTAATTGTAATGATTATAATTCTGTAAATACATATTTGTTACGGCCGCGAATCATATTTTAATCAACGTATAACTTAATACTGACCAGCAAATTGCAAAAAACGTAAGAAAATTTGAATTTCGCGGGCTACCTTAGGCGCTTCACCCTTAACGCGCCTATAAAAGTTTTTCCTTTAAAAAACCTATGATATTATATTGAATCTAGGATGCAAGAGCGAACGAAACAAACTCGGGGGCATCCAGCTCGTACGGAAGGTTCGAAAGGCTTAGGTTAAGGCCAGATTCCAAAACCTAAACTGCTGTAAATCGAGTTTCAATCTTTTCAATCTTTCATCAAATTCGATAACGTAAGTTCTCTTTTTGTATGATGGCTAAAAGAAAACAGAAACTATTCAACTTGGGGTGGTAATTCCTAGTCCTTTTGGAGAGATCGAAAGAAAATCGAACCTATCCGAGAGTGTGCAAAATTTTCGAGCTCGCTTCGCTCGCTCTTGCATTTTGCATTGCTTGTATTTTTAAAATATAAAACAAAACCTATCCATCAGATGCGGGTTGTTAAAATTTTCGAGCTCGCTTCGCTCGCTCACCCAAACCCCCATGGTATCTCGTACCTACTAATACGTTATGACCAATTTGGCAGCATTATTTAGGCAGCGGTGTACCTTCATAAAGTACTTACACCCACATTTCGCCAGTTACTTAGGGGGAAAGCCTACTGCCGCCAACCGGGCATAAATCCAGACTCCAGGCAGCTTCTGAGAAATTTCTAACGGAAAAACCCAATAACACTTTACCCGACCCAGGACTCGAACCCAGCTAGGACCTCATGCTCAGCAGTAACGCTTGCGACCACTAGATCAACGAGGAGATGTACCTTCCTTAAAATATTCGTCGGCACCCATGGTGATCCCCCCCCAAAATCTTGGGCTGCGACCGCGATTGCTACCTACGCAATCTTACAGTAGGAATGGCTTTCATTTTGACAGTTCAACAACATTCATTGAGTTATTTACGTTGTTCAGCAGACAATTTTTTCAAACATATGAAGCAATGGGATAAATAGAATGATAAATAGAAGGATTAGCAATATCCTTCAAAATGATTCAGATGATTGATAGGGTGTTACACAATCATGGTGCTGCTCGATGGGACCTTACCTATTTGTTTTGTATTGTCTTCCGAATTACATGCAGCCTACCTACATTTGCAAAATTCGGATTCATAGACTTTCTTACAAACATGCATTTATATGTAAGTATTAATATGCAAGCCTTTTAGATAATTTATGAATATGAGCTAGTTCGAACTGACCAGATGTAGGTAAATCGCACAGATCTTGGGACCGTAACCGTTATTAACGAATCTGAAGGTTCTATCATCAGATTGACCATGCCTTAAGGGAAAGTTTCTTTCTTTCTTTTCTTTTCTTTAATCAATTAGGCGTATTAGGCGTGTATTAGGCTCATCACGGTTCTCTATCATCCAGCGGGTTCCCGCGACCTACACCAGATTGATTGTAGATGCATTTTATGAGGGCCCGGTTTCGCGGCCGCTCTCGCCAAGCCATAAATTTTCGGCCCTCTCGCTCACTTGGAAATTCGTTGAGCTATGCTGGTTACCCTAGTTCTCCAGCGAATCATCGGCAAATTCAGCCATAAAATCACTAAATAGCTAGGTAAGTACAAACAGGGATATACATGCATATCCCTAATCACATAGTCCCCAAGACGTAAATACCTATAGGTACTACTAGATATATAGGAATGATTACCGTGCGAATGGAATGATAGGTCATCACATATTTCAAGCGCCTAAACATTTTCCTCTCTGGTTTTGGTTCCGCATTCTCGGTCATTAGGACAGTCAGCTCTTCGCCCGCCTCCTCCATAGCTTCTTGGTCCAATTTATCCATTTCAGCAATCCATTCTTGTTCGCGTCTGAATAAAAACCTCAAGTGCCTGTGGACAGTGTCCTCGGAGCCCTAAAAGTTTTGTAAAGAGAAAAATTGCCACTTATATGAAGACTAGCTGCGCCCCGCGGTTTCACCCGCGTAAGTTTCGATTTAGGGGTATGAAAAATAGATAGTAGCCGATTGTCTGACCTACTGAATATGCAAATAAAACATAAAAAACTTTTTTACAAAAAAAAACAACAGACTTCTAAAAAAAAACACTACAGTGCTAAATAACTTTAATTTCGGAACTTTAATTTTGTAAAAAAGTTTTTTTTTTACTTTTTAGTGAGAGGTTTTGTAATTTATCTAAGTTAACAATAGCGTAATTTCAAATGCTCATCACCTTTTACAAAATATTGCTTTTGAATTTTTAGATTTTTGTTGATTTTTCAAAAACCGCTTGTCAGATTACGAAAAAAAATTCATGGGACCATTTGGGAACAAAAAAAGAATTTTTCAAATCGGTTGCCAAGCGACGGAGTTATGCTCGAACAAATATAAAAAAAGAAAAAAAAAATACAAATATCCGAATTGAGAACCTCTTCCTTTTTTAGAAGTCGGTAAAAAAATCGGTCAAGCTGTTTCGGAGGAGTAGGTATGGTAACTAACATTGTGACACGAGAATTTTATATACCGTATTAGAAGAAGATTACACAAGCAGGTACGGTCATTACGTTTTGTAAGTACCTACCTAGTCTCGTGATTTATGCGTGAACACTTCCGTGGTTTCGTCTAACAAAATTGACTTTGATTCGAGTCGACCCTTAACTTATTATACATAGGTAATAATAAAAATAGTCCTCCAGACCGAATTTCGGCCATAGCAGCCAATCTTCTATATATTATAAATAATATAATCGGAGCCTATTTATCTACGCGGGAGATATTATAGTGCAAAAGTGTGTGCACTCACTCTTCCCTCATTCTCATAATCCGATGGGACGGACGGTCCGTTTCGACCAGAGAGAAATCAGGCGCAGGACCAACGGCTCAACGTGATTTCAGAGGCACGGGGGTATAACACCGCCATCATCCAACTGCTATTGAGAAATTCCTAATGGAAAATTCTAAAAACACTGCCCGACCTGTAAATCGAACCCAGGACCCCACACGCTCAGCAGTCGCACTTGCGACCGAGGCCAACAGGGCAGTTAAAACTTATTATAAGAAAGTACTAACCTCAAGTATGTGAACAAAATAACTGTCATATACAAGCAGTAGACCATGCACATTAATCTCACAATAAGAAGAATTCACGATCGAGATGGTTTTGGCGAAGTGCTTTATAATTTCTTCTTTAGGCAACGTGTGTTCGCCGATGTATATCATACGGATGGCATAGGCTTTCTGAAAATAATTGCTTCCTTCATATAAGCAATGAGAATCATTAAAAGTTAAATATGTAAATACCTTTCATGAATTTCACACTGACTATACTAAGAGAAATGACGCCTCACCAATCCAAGTTTTTTAAAATTCTCCTCCACTACATCCAAAACGGTTCTTGTGTTAAGATCAGGCAAGGCCATCATCTTGAAAGACGATTTGGGTCGTTTTTTCGGTACTTGATACACCATGATTATATTGATTTATTAACAATTCACGATTTTTTCGAATCCTTGGTTCTTTGCAGTATCCAAGACGCTGTTTAATGTCAACCTGTATCCATGGGAACGGTTGGTATTCGGCTACGGTATTCGGACTCTTTGTGGGCAAAAGAAGTTGGATCATAAAACACCTCGATGGTCCGTAGACATCAATAATAACTGATGAGCAGTTATGAGCAACAAAACTTTAAGGATTATCCCAATTACTACCTACCTTGCAGTATGGAACAACAAAAACCTTTCTGCTGCCTACAGGCCGAATGACGAGTCACCGCCTAGTCGCCTATCTTCAGTAGGTAGCACCTTATTTTATTTAATGTACAACTTTAAACAGATAAATCTTTGTAAAAAGAAAGCCTAACTACTTCCGAAATTCTTTGATGCTGCGGGCCACTAGTAACCCACTTGTAATACCGGGGCCACACCAACGGGAAACGCCGTTGATTATCGCGATGTTGGTGTAGGTGTAGCTACAACTTATCGTGATCGTTTTACAACGGCTTTCACATTGCCGATTGACGTTAGGCGATAATTCGGGTGGCGGTATTTTTTGAGATCAAAGACATTTACGGTGAGAATTATTGCCAACGTTGAAGCCACACCTCAGAACAATAACTAAAGGGCCACACTTACGCGTGCGCGCGTGTATCAGTGCAGCAGCGTCAACGTCCATCTTCAAATTCAAGGGGAAGATTAGCGCTAATTTTCATGCCAACTACAATGATATTATATAAAATATTTGGCCAACTAGCTGTGCCCGCAATTTCGTTCGCATGCATGACGAAAAACGTTTTAATTTTTTTTAACCCTATTTTTTTTTCTAAAATAAAAGTAGCTTAAGATCATAATGCTACAATTAACTTTGTGTCTGGGTACGGTCTTACACATTCTCATTTCTTCGTATGAACCTCAACCTACCACACGTTAGGTCAGCGGGATTGTCCGAAAGGGTTACCGCTGCCCCGGAACATAAAGGGCTAAGAAAGGAACATGGACGGGTTTTAGTCAGTAAGGGTCTGACACTCCGCTTCACCCTGAGCGGGAGGGGGTCATTTGATGATACCACTGACCTGTATTATACAACTTGTTTAATAGATGTCAGTGGATGATACCCAATTATTTAAAAAAAACTCACCACAATGTTTGAACCACGTTTGAGCTTTGAACAGGATACCTAGGTACCACGAGCTTATTAGATTATCCTAATTATAGGTATGGTTATTGTAATTCTTTTACTGTTAAAACTTGATAAAATAGTCTGTAAAAGTAGTTAAAATATTAAGCAAAACATAGAAAATATTCCAAACGGATATCCACCTTTTATGTCGTTGATATTTTGCCCGCGACTTCGTCCTCGTGAAATTTCTTGTTCCTCCGATCCACCCCGTCGCATCGCATCACCTACCCGCGCTATCACTTCTTTGTCACTTAGCGTTCTCTTTGACTTTTTGCTCGGCTCTTAAGGCTCATAGCGTGATGCTAAAGAAGCCCCAGCCGCCGCCCGCCGCAGCCCGCTTGCTTCCTCAAGAATTGGGCTATCAAATCTGACTTTTAGTTCCAGAGATTAGCTTGCCAAACAAACAAAAAAACAAACAAACTCTTCAGCATTATTATTAATAAAATCTACATATACCTACGACTTATAAAAATAAACCTAAAAAGGAATAAAAAGGTCGCACTGAAAAGCACGGTTTAGAATTGCAAGTAGCAGTTAAAACATACAATTTATAGAATGCTAATAAGAACGAACGCTCGCCACTCGACACGTCCGTTCAAATCAAAGTTCAAAAAATATATGATGCGCGCGCTCATACGTATTCCATCCTTCCTTACATACGGTAGCGATCCGGGACGGCCGCGCGCCACGCCTGTGCTGCGAACGGTGCAAGCCAAATTCAACCTTCAGCACTACATTTACAGCATAACTTAGGGGCGCTGCACACGGCTAAGATACTATAATATTTTTTCTTAAGATACAATATCGCTCGCCATACAAATTCATCTTAAGATACGAAAATATGAAATATTATTTATTATCTTTGTCGTGTGTGATAGTCCATTGAAATGTATGGCGAGCGATATTGTATCTTAAGATAAAATATTATAGTATCTTAGCCGTGTGCAGCGCCCCTTAGTGAACTCCATTGCGGGTGACGTAACCTACGACAAACTTATTATTTGCGGTTGGTACAGTATTCGGGTCTAGGGATCGAACCGCAAAATTAAGTTTGTTTTTTAATGTATATACTTTTCCGGGATAAAAAGTACCCAGTGTAGTGCCCAGGATATTAAAGAATAATTATACCAAGTTTCATCGTTATCGAACCGGTAGTTTTTGCGTGGGGCACGCTCACTCAGCCAGCAGTAGCCAGCACTCCAGCAGTACACAGGACAGGGTGCTAACTCTCGAATATAATTCCGATAGATCGACATTGGTCAAACGTCAGTTGGTCGAGTTAAACGTCAGGGATTGGCTAGACTCAGTGAGTCCAGCCAATCCCAGACGTTTGACTGACAATTCCAATGTCGATCTATCAGAATTATATTCGAGAGTAAGCACCCTGAGCGTGAAAGTGGCGGCTTACGATTTTTGTACGTAAGCTGGTGCGATTTTTGGCACGCGAAGTAGGTACTGTGTAGTTGCTCTTGCATTATCTTTAGCATAGCTATTCACAACCATCCGACAGGCTATCGTATCGAAAATGACACATTTCAATAACCTGATTTGCCTTGCCGCGACAGCAAACAGCGCTGTTGGAAGAATAGCGGTCGTCTATTTGATTTAAATTGACAAAATTTCAGGTTTCAGACTTGTGAACAGTTAAGAGGACCCCTACGATAACATTGATTGATGTTCAATAAGGTGCGGAAGTGTATCGAGTGGTTGTGAATAGCTATGTAGATGTATATTGATAAATGTATAGGGGTGTGAGCCTGGAGATCTGTCATACAGGTCCCGAACCTAGTTCAGACTCCAGCTCTCACAAAGGTTCTAGCATACAAGGCAACAATTGTACATCAACACTACTGTAACAATGCACCTTTATGAGAGAAATAAACTATACCTATTATTATTATTATATATTTATGTATCTAGTCCCGACAAAGTATCCAACACACATCCAACATGACCTGAGGTTCGTTTTTTAATCCCAGAATCTGTGTGTTTGCGTTTTTTTAGTATAGAAGTTACCTACACCTGTCAGATTATTCTCTGGGATAGAGCACAGGCGCGTTTTTCCCGCGGCGATTTTTTTTCGCGCACTTTATTTTTTTTAACGGCCTTCTTAGTGCCGAGAGTTGAAACTCCAACAGTATATTTTTAGTGGTATCATCAAATGACCCCCATTTGATGATACCACTGACCTGTATTATACAACTTGTTTAATAGATGTCAGTGGATGATACCCAATTATTTAAAAAAAACTCACCACAATGTTTGAACCACGTTTGAGCTTTGAACAGGATACCTAGGTACCACGAGCTTATTAGATTATCCTAATTATAGGTATGGTTATTGTAATTCTTTTACTGTTAAAACTTGATAAAATAGTCTGTAAAAGTAGTTAAAATATTAAGCAAAACATAGAAAATATTCCAAACGGATATCCACCTTTTATGTCGTTGATATTTTGCCCGCGACTTCGTCCTCGTGAAATTTCTTGTTCCTCCGATCCACCCCGTCGCATCGCATCACCTACCCGCGCTATCACTTCTTTGTCACTTAGCGTTCTCTTTGACTTTTTGCTCGGCTCTTAAGGCTCATAGCGTGATGCTAAAGAAGCCCCAGCCGCCGCCCGCCGCAGCCCGCTTGCTTCCTCAAGAATTGGGCTATCAAATCTGACTTTTAGTTCCAGAGATTAGCTTGCCAAACAAACAAAAAAACAAACAAACTCTTCAGCATTATTATTAATAAAATCTACATATACCTACGACTTATAAAAATAAACCTAAAAAGGAATAAAAAGGTCGCACTGAAAAGCACGGTTTAGAATTGCAAGTAGCAGTTAAAACATACAATTTATAGAATGCTAATAAGAACGAACGCTCGCCACTCGACACGTCCGTTCAAATCAAAGTTCAAAAAATATATGATGCGCGCGCTCATACGTATTCCATCCTTCCTTACATACGGTAGCGATCCGGGACGGCCGCGCGCCACGCCTGTGCTGCGAACGGTGCAAGCCAAATTCAACCTTCAGCACTACATTTACAGCATAACTTAGGGGCGCTGCACACGGCTAAGATACTATAATATTTTTTCTTAAGATACAATATCGCTCGCCATACAAATTCATCTTAAGATACGAAAATATGAAATATTATTTATTATCTTTGTCGTGTGTGATAGTCCATTGAAATGTATGGCGAGCGATATTGTATCTTAAGATAAAATATTATAGTATCTTAGCCGTGTGCAGCGCCCCTTAGTGAACTCCATTGCGGGTGACGTAACCTACGACAAACTTATTATTTGCGGTTGGTACAGTATTCGGGTCTAGGGATCGAACCGCAAAATTAAGTTTGTTTTTTAATGTATATACTTTTCCGGGATAAAAAGTACCCAGTGTAGTGCCCAGGATATTAAAGAATAATTATACCAAGTTTCATCGTTATCGAACCGGTAGTTTTTGCGTGGGGCACGCTCACTCAGCCAGCAGTAGCCAGCACTCCAGCAGTACACAGGACAGGGTGCTAACTCTCGAATATAATTCCGATAGATCGACATTGGTCAAACGTCAGTTGGTCGAGTTAAACGTCAGGGATTGGCTAGACTCAGTGAGTCCAGCCAATCCCAGACGTTTGACTGACAATTCCAATGTCGATCTATCAGAATTATATTCGAGAGTAAGCACCCTGAGCGTGAAAGTGGCGGCTTACGATTTTTGTACGTAAGCTGGTGCGATTTTTGGCACGCGAAGTAGGTACTGTGTAGTTGCTCTTGCATTATCTTTAGCATAGCTATTCACAACCATCCGACAGGCTATCGTATCGAAAATGACACATTTCAATAACCTGATTTGCCTTGCCGCGACAGCAAACAGCGCTGTTGGAAGAATAGCGGTCGTCTATTTGATTTAAATTGACAAAATTTCAGGTTTCAGACTTGTGAACAGTTAAGAGGACCCCTACGATAACATTGATTGATGTTCAATAAGGTGCGGAAGTGTATCGAGTGGTTGTGAATAGCTATGTAGATGTATATTGATAAATGTATAGGGGTGTGAGCCTGGAGATCTGTCATACAGGTCCCGAACCTAGTTCAGACTCCAGCTCTCACAAAGGTTCTAGCATACAAGGCAACAATTGTACATCAACACTACTGTAACAATGCACCTTTATGAGAGAAATAAACTATACCTATTATTATTATTATATATTTATGTATCTAGTCCCGACAAAGTATCCAACACACATCCAACATGACCTGAGGTTCGTTTTTTAATCCCAGAATCTGTGTGTTTGCGTTTTTTTAGTATAGAAGTTACCTACACCTGTCAGATTATTCTCTGGGATAGAGCACAGGCGCGTTTTTCCCGCGGCGATTTTTTTTCGCGCACTTTATTTTTTTTAACGGCCTTCTTAGTGCCGAGAGTTGAAACTCCAACAGTATATTTTTTTGAAGCGCTGGAATGCGCTCTCTTATTCTCAAAGCTCGCCTCAACACGGAGAGTTGAAAATCCAGTGATATTTTTACGTCCGTGGGCTTACCTACCGATAACGCGGGTAGGGATTTTTGCATTTCTCTCAACGAACCTCCGAACTAGTCTAAATAGCGGCCGCGACGGTTCGAGACTCAGATCCATACTTTTCGTATCGTACTTATAGACGAGTCGTCATGCAGCGTTAACCAAGGCAAATTATTTTTATCGTGTGCTACCTAGTATCGCTAGTGCATCGTATTTAGGAGTACCTAAGTACCTACTACGATAAAACGGGAACGTACTACCTACCGGCATAAAAAAGTATCCTATATCCTACCTAACAGGTCATGGTACATCTGCATAGCTATTCACAAAGCTACGAAACGGTTTGGTACCGTATCGAATGTCAATGTTATCGACGAAATCCTATAATCGCTATTCACAAATCCAAAACCGTACAATTTTGACAGTTCATATACGGTATGAAGACATCAATTCTTCTGACAGGTATTTGTTGTCGGAAGTGTTATCGAATAACAAAATATTGTTTAAAAAAGAATAATCTAAGCAATAAGTGCGAAAACACGGCTCCGGGCAAGGTCCTCATGCCCTTGCATGAATGCAAAGAGCATCTGCCGCTGCTCCAATGACACTCTTTTCTGAAAATATGCATTTTCAATATTAGGTACCACGAAAATGAAAATGAGAAAATAGTAATTTGTTTAAATACCGATAAAATACATACAACCATTTTTCTCTAAAAAAAAAAAATTATTCTTGACTTCTCAATTATTAAAAAAAAAAAAAAAAAATTCGCCCAAAGGGCAGGCTATAGTCTTTCGACCATACCGCCTTATCTTCCGTGTAGTTCTCAATTATCTTCAAAACAAGATACAGAAAAATAATTATTCCAGGTTTGACAGAAAGTTGAAGTTTACAAAGCAAGTTTAATAGAAATCAGGTAAATTTTATTTATTAATAAAATCATTGCATAATGTTTTTTATTTGTTAATAGTTACTGAATGCATAATCTATAGTTGCCCATAGTGAAATACTCAATAAAAATTATTTATGTACAGACGCCAGCACATCAAGCTACTATAATCTGTCAAATTTCTTTGATAGATTTTCAACTTTATTGCTGAAGCATAAGGTTCAAAGTTGATTGGAAATATTTGACAGTTTCGTGTAGGTTTATGTGCTGGCGTCTGTACCACTTAAAATTTTCTACCACGAATATCTATTTACAACCATTTTGTAGCGTTCTCCGTATACACACCTAAAAAAAAAAACCTTTCCACACGGATCTGTGAATAGCGTTTTGCCGGTCCTTCGGTTCAGAAATCAGGTTATCGAACAAGTGTCATTGTCGATACGATAGTGAATCGTATCTTTGTGAATAGCTATGCTGGTGTGCCAAATTTCATCCAAATCCGTTTAACCGAGCGTGACCAAGTAACAGAAAGAAGGGACAGTCAAACTTTAGCATTTATAATATTGGATACGGATGATTATACCCAAGATAATTATAATAAAAAGCAAAAGTCGCTAGAACATAAAATTATAATTGCACTACATGCTATAACACAGGTTACAATAAAATACAATACATAACTAACCACAAAATCAATTTGTACTAATTAATAATCATCGTCGTATCTGTTACTCTTAAAACTTCTCGATCGATCAAATCGATTGAACCTCCTGTTTGAGTTGGATTGGTACTGGTTTTGATTGTACTGGTAGTTATTCTGTCTTGGTTTCCATTTTGTCTGCCTTTCTTTTGCTTTTGACATGTTGTGAGAACGAGCAAGATCTTCTAACTCTGCTGGTATTTCCTGTAACGACGCAATAAATGTATTAAAGACAATACCATGATTTTCCTAAAGTCTTGCAGAAGTGGGGACAGTTATCAAGGTTTATTAACCGACTTCGAAAAAAGGAGGACGATCTCAATTCGGTTGTATTTTTTTTTTTGTTACTTAAATACGCCGTCATTTATAAACCGATTTAGAAAATTATTTTTTTATTTAAAAGGATATACTTCCAGATTGGTCCCATTTTGACAAAATCTTGATCTGATGATGGAATCCATGAGGAATTGAGGGAACTCCTCAAATATTATAATCAAAATCAAAAGTCATTTATTCAAACTAGGCTGAGAATCAGCACTTTTCGAACGTCAAAATTACAAAAGACAGTCCCCCAAAACGCCCGTCCTTCACCACTTCCTAGTGCTTTCGCTGGGGAGAAGTGGCGCAACAAACTCCCCAGCAGTTATATAGGCATACATATAGCAATTTTGGTGTTTTCATCAACAATTCTAGCATTTGTATTCAGAAAGTATAATTTGGTGAAGTGGAATTGATGGAGACCACAGGAAATCTTCAATTGTAATATTTTTTATTTTTAAATTTTTGGTTGTGGTACCTATACCACAACTAAAAATTGAAAAATGAAATCTATAAACAAAAAAGAACAACCAACTTCCAAAAAAAAAACACTACAAAGTGAAAAATAACATTAATTTCCGAAGTCGGTGGCAAAAAACGTAAATACAAAACCAGACACCAACTTCCGAAATTAAAGTTATTTTTCACTTTGTTGTTTTTTTTTTGGAAGTCTTTTGTTTTAGGTTCTTAAGTTTTATAAGTAGATAGAAAAGAAAAACGACCACCATTCATTTTAACACATAGGAGTACCTGTATTATTATCCTTCGTATTTTCCAGAGCAGAAGAAATCCCCAAAAGACTCATGTGATTCTACTGAACTACGTAAGCCAGCAAGCATAAGCATTGCAAGATTAGAAGAAAAACTATGCCATGTCACCTGATTAGCTTCTTTGAGAATGTCAATTAAACTCCTTGCTTGCCTTCCATCATCTTCAGTGAGTATGGTGTGGGAGACTCCCTTGTTAGCTTGGCGACCGGTGCGCCCTATTCTGTGGATGTAGTCTTCGGAAGTATTCGGGAAATCGTAGTTGATCACATGTGTCACGCCATCCACATCTATAAAAAAGTGTGTTAAGTTTCTACATGAAAAAAACTGATCATCACTGTACACCTGAGGGAGGACATCGCAAGCGAGGTAAACCTCTGCGAAGGTGGTGTGATAATCTTGGGCCAACATGGCCAGAGATTGCACAATAGGTTTATTTAGGGAAAATGTATGAATAAGGAAAAATACATAGGCAGTAGATAAGTTTCATGTGAAATTGAATACTCACCAAGTCCTCGAGCAGCCACATCAGTAGCAACCAAAATATTTGTACCACCAGTTTTGAACTTATTAATAATTTTGTCTCTCTGGAATTGTGTTTTGTCTCCATGGATTCCATCAGCTGGCCAACCATTTCTCCTGAGTGTTAGTGCTAGAGTATCCACAAATCTTTTAGTATTTGTGAATATTAACATTTTGCCAAATCCTTCACCTGATATTTGATGCATTAAAGATTTAAACCTGTAAAATCATGAAGTGTTATGAGTAATTTCAGATCACAAAGGAAACAATCACAAAATGAAATTCTTGAAATGCTTACAAATCCATTTTCTGGTCCATATCACAAATATGGACATGTTGCTTTATGTTATGGTTTGCAGACAGTTCTGTTGATCCCACATTGACTTGCAAAAACTCTCCCAGGTAGTCCTTAGCTAAATGTCTAACTTCTTTAGGCCACGTAGCAGAAAACATTAAGATTTGCCTCTCAAGGGGGACCCCTTCTAGGGCTTGCCGAATTTGCGGTTCAAAACCCATGTCTAACATTCTATCAGCTTCGTCTAACACAACATAGGTGGATCGACTCAGTGATACAGTTTTGCTGACAATAAAGTCATTCAATCTGCCTGGAGTGGCGATAAGAATATCAACCCCTTGTCTTAGTTTTTCAGCCTGAACTGCACGGTTTGCTCCTCCATATACACAGACACAACGGAGGCCCAGTGACTTTTCAAAGTCTTTTGCCACATTCTCTATTTGTCGAGCTAGTTCTCTAGTTGGTGCAAGTACAAGTACAATGGGACCCAGTCCTCTCTTTGCCTTCTTCTCCTTGATGTGAACTACAGCAGGTAACAAATATGCCAATGTTTTGCCAGTACCTGTTTGTGCAATTCCTACAAAATTTTGTCCACTCATAGCGATAGGCCATCCTTGTGACTGTATAATTGTCGGTTTCTCAAATCCCTGGCTTTTTAAAAACGATTTTACGTAGTCAGGAAATTCACTTTTCTCTATTTCTAGGTAAGGATTTGGTATGTCTTCTCCAATAACTGTGATATTATGTTCATTGCGATAATCATCTATATCATTCTGCTGTGCAGTTTTTGTTGTATAAAAACGTTGAGAATTTTGTGTTTTATACTTGAATTGTCGTAAAATTTGTTCGTGATTGACAGTTGAATAAGGTATAGAGACAGTTTTTATTAAATTTTCGGATGATAAATTTGCAGTATACTGTTTGGAGCCATGAGATAATCTGGAAAAAGCATTTAATAATATTATAGTTCGGATTATGAAAAATGAATTAATACTTATCACATGAGCTAGTGAGGCTGAGGATAGTGATAGGATGAGGATAGTGATAAATAAATATAAATTATATTGGCACTGAAGTAAGATAGTTTGGACTTACAATTTACGTAAACTTCTGTGATTCAGGAGTCTCGTCAATATATTCAAAGCCATGCTTAAATTTGTGCACACGTTTCAATATATTTATCTCTCAAAGACTACTCTCAAACTATCGATTATTGAAGTAATGCACAGTAGTCTTTCCTCGTCGTTTGCCGAGAAAAATTAAGGTTAGAATCTATCTCAAAACACTAAAATCACAATGTTGAGTGCTGTTTTAGCAGAATATTAACCCTTTAGCAGTATGAACTGTTTGAATTTCACTGGATTAATGGAACTTTGTAACATTAATGAAATATTATTTTATTAGGAAGAATCTCACTCAAACTCAAGCATGCAAAAGACATACTTAACAACGAATAACTTTGACACTGACAGTGACGTTTGACAGTTAAGTTTTTTTTTTATTTGGCTATTTAGTCATACTATTCTGCCAGTCACGTTTATACGATAGCGCAGAGGAGACGAGACGTCGTCTTTTCACTTTGTGATAGATCTACAGACATTGACATATATATTACTCTACGACTAGCGTAGGTTTAAAATTTTTATCTACAGATGTTAGTCGCTGAAAAGACGAGGACAAGCCCTATTAAATTTTTTCCTCCATGGACAAGCCTAAGGGTCAGTATGCAGACGCCAGCACATCAACCTACCCGAAACTATCAAATTATCCCAATCAACTTTGAACCTTATGCTTTAGCGATAAAGTTGAAAATCTATCAAAGATATTTGACAGATTGTAGTAGCTTGATGTGCTGGCCCGAAACTGTAAAATTTCCCCAATCAACTTTGAACCTTATACTTGACAACCTACGACAGATTGTAGTAGGTTGATGTGATGGCCTCTGTACATACAACATAAATTACTCTGTGACATAAATATTCTAAATTACAATCTTATATAAGATAGGGTGATAGCACAAAAACAAACAATACATCTTATTTACGTATCAATTCAAGCGCATTTATTGCATAGAGGAAACGTTTTAATAGGGAATTAAAATAAATAATAATAATAATTTAAAATACCAACAATACGTCAAATGTCAATACCCGAGTGACAATCTACATATTCTTTAGTCATTGGTGACAAAGTGACAACCACAGAGTACTTTTTAATAGAGTGAGAGTGACAACGGATCCACGCGATTAATTTTTTTGTAAGCGACGTCTAAAACTATCGACGGCTGCGCGGCAAGTCAGTTTTGTGATGTTAGCCATTTGCCGTCCTCTGCCGTCTTCAAAAAAATAAGGGCCTATGATGCCACGAGCTGACATAGAGGCCCATACCGTCACTTTAGGGCTGTGTAAAGGCTTCTGATGTTTACGTTTTGGATTTTCGGGGCTCCAGTGGCGGCAATTTTGTTTACTTATATGCCCATTAATGTGGAAGAAAGCTATAACTTACAGGAGTGCCGTGATCGTAACGGGTTACATTCGGATGATGTCATTTTCAAAAAATAATTCCCATTTTATAAAGATTAATACGAAATAAAAAGGTATTTCTTATTGTTATTAGTTTTTTTTAATTAATTATTTACATGTCTAAGGACTTATGGGCCACCCTGTATATAAACGAGAGAGGAGCTATATGTATATACATAGCCGGTTGTAGTTCCTAAAATTGTTAATAGATGGCGCCTTACTGCCAAAGCGACTGACTACTCTATTCTCTCCTATATTTTATTGTACTCTGTGGGTTCAGTGGTTTAAGCGCGAAAAAGTAACAAACTTACTTTCGCATTTATAATATTAGTTAGGAAGGAGGAAGTTAGGATTTTCGATAGTGAAAATTGACAAATGAATTCTTACTGTTTCATTCTCAACAATAAATCAAACAACTAGACTAGATAGGCAGTGAACGAAAATAAACATGGAAGCATTCCTAGCTCTAAAAAATGACCCAACACAAATTGCGCCGCGGTGGGCGGGGCTTACCGATTGCGCCGCTCACGCTTTTAGTTCGTCCGCAACAGCGGCGGTCGATTATTATTTAACGGTTTTTGCGTGACAGGTATTTAAAAATGCCTTCTTGTGCAGTGAAGTGGTATTTAAATAAATCACATTTGCATAAAAAGAATGCTGGAATTAGTTTTCACGTGTAGGACATCGTTATATGATATTTTTAACCGACTTCAAAAAAAGGAGGAGGTTCTCAATTCGTCGGAATCTTTTTTTTTTATGTATGTTCCCCGATTTCTCGAAGACGCCTGGACCGATTTGGAAAATTTTTCTTGTTTGAAATGGTATACTTCCCAAGTGGTCCCATGATCATCAGGTCAGGATCTGATTATAGGATCCCATGGAAATCGAGGGAAACCCTCAAAAATTTTATTGGCAAACCTATAGCGATTTGGATATTTTTTAGAGTAACTTGAGCATTTGCTCTCGGAAATCATTTGGTAAAGTGGAGCTGATGATGAAGACCACTGACGGCCATCGGAACTAATCAATGATAAATATTTCACGGGTTGCGATTCAATTACTTTAAAATGGTTTCTGAAATAAGGGTGTTTAGCAGTCACATAATCTGCCCTTGTTAAATGCGAGATGTCACTCAGGCTGGCTGGAAAAATCTTCAAAATAACTCGCATTTAACTAGGTCAATAGGGCATTTTATGTGACGGCTAAACACCCTTATATCAGAATTTGTGACGCAACAGAATCTTAGATAATGGATCGAAAACGTGTCCAGCCATCTTGAAAAACCACTTTTCGCTGGTCTCTCAGTCTCGGTAACGGAAGTGATTTTGACGACATTTTGCTTATCAACGGGCGTCACATAAATTTGAGACAGGCATCGAGCTAAAAGTTTTGTGATACGTACAGCGGTTTATTAGAAAAATGCAAAAATCTGTGTCCAGCCATCTTGATTTTACGTATAAAACTTTTGGCTGGCACTTCCGAATCTCAATAACGGGAGCGTTTTCAAATATGGTTCCTTTACTAACATTTAGTGACGCAATTTGTGACAGTAATAACGTTTGATTTATGGCGTCACATGTAAGGGTTTACGAGAAATCAATAAAAACTTAATGTCCAGCCAGCCTGAGCTCAAGCTGGCTGGACACATGTATCTCCGCTGCGTGATGATCTACGGCCTTCGAAATATGTTCAAATTTTTGTGACGGGGACGATAATGATTTATTGAATTTTTGACGGAGAAACTTTGAGTAGTTTGAAAGATATTGATCATTTAAATCTTCCCATACAAACACTGCAGTAGGGTTACCAATAATGTAGGTTTTATGTAGGACTAAGTATATTTCAATGTGTTTTCTTTAATGGATGAAAATCCGTGTTTTGGTGATATTAATACGAACAACTGTAGGTATTTAAGGAGGAAGCGCTAAAGTAGCCCGCGAAATTCAAATTTTCTTACGTTTTTTGCAATTTGCTGGTCAGTATTAAGTGGTACGTTGATTAAAATATGATTCGCGGTCGTAACAAATATGTATTTACAGAATTATAATCATTACAATCAGTAATACAACTTGTTAACTTAGTATAATCCCCAAATGTGAAGATTTCATGAAATAGTCATTCTTGGGGATTTCTTGGTCTTAGAGAGTTGTGTTGATGAATTATAGATTATAATTCTGTAAATACATTTTGTTACGGCCGCGAATCATATTTTAATCATCGTACAACTTAATACTGACCAGCAAATGCAAAAAACGTAAGAAAAATTGAATTTCGCGGGCTACTTTAGCGCTTCCTCCTTAAATCGATAGAAGACAAAAGTGTAGAAGTGAGGAAGAGGGGGGGAGGGGTAATTTTTTGATGTTATTGCTTATTTACGTGCAGATACATACTCTTTTTAGTAGGTAGGTATTGGTGTTTTTCATGGTAAGTACAGACGCCAGCACATCAAGTTACTACAATCTGTCAAATTTCTTTGATAGAATTTCAACTTTAGCACTAAAGAACAAGGTTCAAAGTTGATTGGGAAAATTTGACAGTTTCGGGTAGGTTGATGTGCTGGCGTCTGTACATAGGTAGATATTGTGTCAGGATAACTAATGCTCGAAGGTATTTAAATGAAAAAATAACGTTTGCTGTAAATAAAATCACATTTATTTATTTGTACTTTTTATTGAGCGTTTTAAATGACGAAAATGACGACAATCAACTTCATTTGCGCTTCAGTAACCCCCGCCTTGTACAGACGCCAGCACATCAACCTACTACAATCTGTCAAATTTCTTTGATAGATTTTCTACTTTATCGCTAAAGAATAAGGTTCAAAGTTGATTGGGAAATTTTGACAGTTTCGGGTAGGTTGATGTGCTGGCGTCTGTACAACAATGTTGTTTTTACCGCCGCCCTAAGTGTTTGAAGCGCAAATGAAGTCGGTGGCAGTGAACGAAAATAAACTTCGTTCACTGGCCGGTGGTCGTCATTTTAATCAAATATATATGTCGCAGCCAACTGGTTAAATTAGCCGTTCAGTTAACTGCCTGGCTTTTAGAAGTAGTGCTCGCCTCGCTTCCTCCCTAGGCTCGCACGCGGTTGATCACAGTTCTAACCTAACCTAACCCACTTGGTCGGGGTGCAATGCCTTAATTACTGCGACCAATTCGGCTCGCGCGTGATTGGTTACAGACTTACAACCTAAACTGTAATTGAATATCATTCAGGCCGTTAGTGGAACGGCCGCCGTTTAGTTGAAAGGCTAGGCGGTTAACTGAACGGCTAATTTAACCAGTTGGCTGCGACATATAAACGGTGACAGCGAGCGCGGTACGGTCCGCACAATTTTATTTTTAGTAATTTTTTCTTTGGGAGTATCGCTGTCATTCTATTGTCTTTAGTAGAGTAATTGGCTGTGGTATTTTTATGCCAAAAAACCAATAAGAATCCACGATTCTAATAAGTTATCTGTAGTTGAAAATAAATAAATGGCCGCATCGATGTATCGTTCATAAACATCGATGTTGAAACTGGTAACATCGATGAAACATTGTTCGATTGAACGATGTTTTCTCAGCGCCATCTATGAAAATCAAATACAAAGCAGGCGTGGCTGCTACCGGCCGATTAGTCGATAAAAAAAAATCCTTTATTTATGTAAAAATTATGGTCACCTCACAATATTAATGGATGTTTGTATGGGAAAACAAATGATCAATATCTTTGAAACTACTCAAAGTTTCTTCGTCACAAATTCAGTAAATCATTATCGTCGCCGTCACAAAAATTTGAACATATTTCGAAGGCCGTAGATCATCATGCAGCGGAGATACATGTGTCCAGACAGCTTGAGCTCAGGCTGGCTGGACATAAAGTTTTTATTGATTTCTCGTAAACCCTTACATGTGACGCCATAAATCAAACGTTATTACTGTCACAAATTGCGTCACTAAATGTTAGTAAAGGAACCATATTCGAAAACGCTCCCGTTATTGAGATTCGGAAGTGCCAGCCAAAAGTTTTATACGTAAAATCAAGATGGCTGGACACAGATTTTTGCATTTTTCTACTAAACCGCTGTACGCTGTACGTCACAAAACTTTTAGCTCGATGCCTGTCACAAATTTATGTGACGCCCGTTGATAAGCAAAATGTCGTCAAAATCACTTCCGTTACCGAGATTGAGAGACCAGCGAAAAGTGGTTTTTCAAGATGGCTGGACACGTATTCCATCGATTATCTAAGATTCTGTTGCGTCACAAATTCTGAAATAAGGGTGTTTAGCCGTCACATAAAATGCCCTGTTGACCTAGTTAAATGAGAGTTATTTTGAAGATTTGTCCAGCCAGCCTGAGTGACATAATGCGAGCTATTTTGAAGATTTGTCCAGCCAGCCTGAGTGACATCAAAGTGATAAATAACTTTTATTTCGGAAGTCGGTGTCAATAAACGAACATGCAGAACCAACGATACCGACTTCCGAAATAAAAGTTATTTATCACAAGTTTTTTTTTGGAAGTCTGTTGCTTTTTTTGTAAGTTTTTATTTGGAATAGGTTTGTAACCGATAGTTTGTATTGTGGAAGTAATAAAAAAAAACGAAATTTTAATTACTATATTTATTGATTATTTATTACATGTTATCGGAAAGGGGACATGGAATGACGAGCACAAGTGATGAAAATTATCTCACATTGAGATTTTCATGAAATTATTATTTAAATTAAATAAATAGTTGAGAGCAAGTCCTCCACAAGACAAATACTGTAGGTACTGTCTTAGTAGCACTATAAATTAGCTAATCCTCGGCAGAATCACAGTTAAAAAAAAATATCACAGTGTTAACAAAATATACTTAGTACATTTAGAGATGTTTAAGATGCTAGTAAGTAGACAAAATAATCATTTTAATTAATCTAGCCTGTCATGTAACCACAAACTGCAATATCAACCATTCTACACGCCTTAATACTAAATTCCACACAAGTACTCGGTATATGAGGATTTGCTACTAATTAATTAAATTTGTACTTTTAAGATTAATAGTCATTGAATCTCTTGTGGCCGGGGCCTCCGTTGCTACCGCCACCACTTCCCCTACCGAAGTTGCTTCCGCGTTTGAAAGAGCCGCCGCCCCCACCTCCGCGGCCGCCTCCGTATCTGCTTCTGTTCCAGCCTCCGCCGCCACCCCCGCACCGGTCGGCCATGGTCTGGAGTTGAGGGTTCACCACCTGAAATAACATTGATTTGTTAAATATTGTCATAATAATAGTAAATAATGGGAATTTCATCAGATAAAATTAGTGTTTGTCACAACATCTGAGGATGGGATCCAGACAACATTGTGTGGACACCGAAGGCATATAGCTGTCATTAATGTACCTCATACACGCATTCATGTTACGCTATGTAGAAGCGTACCCATGCCAAAGGTATGAGGATATTAAAAAATCATGTAACTGACCTGATTGGCTTCGTTTAGTACAGACACAAGGTCTTTGGCTTGACGAGAGTTAGACGGCGTGAAGAAAGCATATGATGTGCCTTTTGATTTAGAACGCCCTGTCCTTCCAATTCGGTGAATGTAATCCTCAGATGAGTTTGGATAATCAAAGTTAATAACGTATTTTATTCCATCAACATCTGTAAAAAGGCACACATTATTATATTGTTAAAACATGTGTGAGCCGAAATGAAAAGCTAAGAACAGTAATTTGATAACAAAACAAAGAAATCCACTATTCGAGCAAGTTAACCTCCAAAAATCTGTGTAATGTTACGGTAACTCATAGCTGTGTATTACTTACATGAATGAGTTACACAGATATGTACCAAATACAATCAATATTTGCCTCTCACTCAGAACCCTGGAGTCTTATTAAGGGCGTAGATGTTAATTTACTTCAGTTTGTAAAATCATTGTAATAATATTGATATTGCCCCATCCAAAACTCCATTTGGCCGAAATAGAAAACCCTTGACCTTCTGCCGATAACAACTCAACTGTGGTCAAGTTTTTCAACAATGCACATCGGAGAATCTTTCATCTCGGTAATCTGTTTGTTATACTTGTGCATCACCAGGTTTTCCACACTCTCAAGTGTATCCGTCCGTATAGAAAGACGGACATACCATCAAGCTTTCCGGCCTCGGGTCCCATCACAGTGAAAGGCACTTATGAGGCACCATTATAATGACGAGTTATTGCATTCTACTGCTTCAGACTCTAAAGCATCATCTATAAATCCAGTGCAGTAGTGACTTGCCCATTAAATTCAGGCAGTAATCGGATAGAACACAATAACTTTCCGCCAGTGCCTCTGAAAGTATAAACAAATGCAAGTTATATTAAATATATAGGTACAATCACTTAATCACAAACAAATAAGCATCCACGTTGTATTTTAAATATAAAATTTCTACAAACCCTGCAGAAAAAGTTAAACTAGAATATTTACCAAGTCCTCTGGCTGCAACATCAGTTGCAACAAGTATACTGGCACGGCCTTGCTTAAACTGATACAATGTTTCATCGCGCTCTTGCTGTGTTTTGTCACCATGCATGCATACAGCAGGCCATCCATATCGTCTTATATTCCTAGTGATATTTTCTACTTTCCTCTTAGTTTCTACAAAGATAATTGTTTTGGCACCAGGCTCTTGGCTCTGTCCTATTTCTTGTAAAAGTACATTTAATCTGCAATAAAAAAAAAACATTAGAAAATTTAGAAATTTGATTATTTTTAATATAATAACCATGAAATATGTTCTGGTCAGATCTTCTTAGAGGAAAATATTTTATTTTAATCAAAATACTATCATTCTTACATTAATTCATCATTATCAATGTATTTGGGAAAATGAATAGTGATTTAGAGGCTAGCTAATACATACTTGTTTTCTTTCTCGTGTTCCTGGCACACATCTACAATTTGCAATATGTTGTGATTCGCTGATAACTGTAGTGACCCAATGTTAATTTGAAGGTAGTCTCCCAGGTAGTCCTCAGCCAGTTTTCTTACTTCTTTGGGCCATGTTGCTGACCACATCAAAGTCTGTCTATCAGGGCGAATCTGTTCAATGATTTTTCTAATTTGTGGTTCAAAACCCATGTCCAACATTCTGTCAGCTTCATCCAAAACCAAATATGTGCATCTTTGTAAATTGGTGGTGCCCTTTTCTAAGAAATCAATCAATCTTCCAGGTGTTGCAATTACAATTTCTACTCCACGCTCAAGATCGCGGCCTTGTTCTCTCTTGGGGGCACCACCAAATACACATGTGTTGCGGACATAAGCAGAGTTACCAAAGTCAGAAGCAACTTGCTGGATCTGTTGTGCTAATTCTCTTGTTGGTGCAAGTACCAATGCAATAGGACCATCGCCACGCCTAATAGGAGGCTGGTTATTAATATGCACAATTGCAGGTAAGATGTAAGCAAGTGTCTTTCCTGAACCTGTCTGGGCAATACCAACCAAGTTCTTTCCAGACATGGCAATTGGCCAACCCTGTGCTTGGATGGGTGTAGGGTCTTTGTAGCCCATGTTAGTGATGCTCTGATTGACATAGTCAGGGAAGTTGGCTTCATCAAAATTTTGAATAGAATTAGGGACCTCTACTCCACTAACAGTTATCTCAAATTTGCTTCTGTATTCTTCGACTTCATAGGGTGATCGACTTAAAACTGTTGGGTGTGGGTTATAGAAATCTTTGTTGAATGGTTGCAGAGATAAGGTATCCCAATTTGGTCGGCGCATGTTTTGGCCGCCAGTGAAGTCTTTTTTGCCACCGCCGCCAAATCCACCGCCAGATCCGCCGAATCTGCTGCCGCCACCGCCTCCTCCACTACTACCGAACTTCGATCCCCCATTGCTGAATCGGGATGAACCATTGCTGCTTCCAAACTTCCTTTCTCCGCCGAATTTGGAACCGCCGCTTCCACCACGGCTATTGTTCCAACTACTAGACCTGATGAACAAAGTATTAAGTAAAAAGATAACAGTAGTAATAACTGTGGCAAACACGTGTTGTAATAATAATTACGTCAAGTAGTGTATGAAACCGAGTTTATCATTCGTATCACGTTTATACATAAAGAGAAACATGAATCATCTCAATAAGTACTGCTATTCTTAATATTTCACCCATCGTTATTGATCCAACTATGGGACTGCGTCATAATGCAGGGTTTCCCACGCATGCGTGAAACGAAAGCCACCATGGATCAATGATTAACGAGTTCACAAAATGGCGAGTCAGATTCAGCGCTCAGACGATTTCTCAGTAATAACAATAACGGTGCTATGCGTAATGTTTATGTATTCAAGAAAACTAGATTATTCTGTCCATGGCAAAAAAGGAAAGTGAAATATTCAGCAGACCAAAGTACGAACAAACTATCGATCGCTATGAACATCATGAACATCAATCATGAAATAATTAATGGAAATAAAATTGGATTTAACCTGAACAGTATAAAATATGAATACTTACATTTTGTGGGATGCGATTTAATCTACGATGTCTAAGGTAATTCAAGATTATTTTATGTAGCAGGGTCGAACCTGTAAGTAAAATGGACGATGAATTCACCACACAACACTTCGAAATCACTGGAATTGAACTATAAGGAATACTTTTAAAATGAATTACAGTATTTATTTATACATTTAATAATGGTCTTTTGAAATGGCAATTTGAAAAGAAAAGAAATAAAATTATAAAATTATGCACAAGGAAACACGTCCCACCTTGACCACTGCTAACGCCGAAAGGAGAGAATGGTTCGCTCAACTAACGAATTTAATCACCTCGTTCGTAGTGATGTTCGTTCGATTCGTTCACCATCTCATTTTAGTCGATTTATCTGAAAATAAACCAATTGTGCCGGCTCCACACGCATGCCAAACCTTGACAAACCATTACAAATTCCTTTTCAAGCTGATAATGCGTTTGTTTGGGTTAGTTAGACTTGTGTGGGCTTACAACTTCAGATTATATTCTTTGAGTAAATGATGATTTGCCAAAAAAGAAGTATCCATATTTTTTCTATTTCTAATTTAAAATCTTAGAGTAGGTATATAAAGCTGGGTCCACACTTGTATCATCTTTAAGTTCAAAATCAGGCGTATCGTATTGAGTATTCGTATCCTAAGTGTGGATGACCATTTCGACAATATCGTATCTCTCATCGTGTCATTCCACAGTCATGCCAAAAAAACCGCGTCCACACTTACGATACTGTGTCCTGTTAGCGAGTCGCCAACGTGTGTCGTTATGTGTAGACGCTCAATATTTCCTACGATCCTCTTATCCAAATCTCCTCGTATCCAGTAATCCAGTTATCCCAACTCATGATAAAAAAAAGAAAAAACACCTACGTACGCCGTATCCGTGCAATGATCGCGGAGGAGCGTGCCCATGCGCAATATGCGCATGTGATGATCGCGAATAAAAGTGCACGTCCAAACTTGTCTAGATCGTGTATCGGTATTGCGTATCCCCTTTGATAATCGGTGAAAAACCGCCTCGAGATGGATCTCGGTGTATCATGTATCAAATGACATAGACGTATCGTGATACAGTATCAAAATGCGTCCATGAGTACTATGATCATTCTGCCGATCATGACACACTTATCGATACGACATGACATGTCATGTGTACCTATCAGATACGCGGTTACAATCGGTTCGGGGTGTATCAAGCTACGGATTGTAACATGGTCGCGTTTCATTTTGCGTCCACAGTAGCGAAAATGATACACGTCGTTGCTACGCGTCGGAGACCACAGGGGTACTTCTCGTAATTTTAAGAACGTTCGCAGTCTGATCTCAGTCTCTATCTGTCAAAAATACCTCTAATTTCCCCTACATTTTGACAAGTTTTTGACATTTGTTTGTCGCCGAGATGAGAATGCGACTAGATTATGAACGTTTTAAATTACGAATATTATTAACCTTCTGATACACTATGGATACACTAAAATGATACAGAGAGAGAGAGAAGCATTACGAACACTTCCTCTTTGTAAACACAAGAACAAAAGCTCTGGTACGTTTATAAAAACTACTTTCAAATCGCGTTTTCAAGGCGCGCGGAGCTATGTCGAAATGATTGGCTGTGGTGTTAAATCCTGTAAAAAGCACAGAACACTCCTTTAAAAAGCGTCCAAATACGTCAAACATAAATAAAGATGGAATAACCTGTCCTAAGTAAATATCTTTTTATAAAAATTTGTCACGTTTTTATTGAAATTTAAAATCCATAATACATTCATAATATATTTTTCATTCGATTTAACCATGATTCAACTTTAAACGTGGCATGAATCGAGTATTTTTGCCACATTCACTGACCTCTTGTATAATACAGGGCCTTAAAAAGGCCACTTTGGCAGAATCATAAAACAATTACTAACACGCAATTTCATCTGGCTTAGAGCATAAGATCAAGGAGGCGGCGGAATTAGCTTTCCTGGAAAGCTGCCATTATACAATACGTAACAAAAGCCCTGTCGTTCCTGCTACCTACGTTTTCAAAATCGGTATACATACGTAATAAAGCAAGTGATTTATAAAAACTGTTCAACAAAAAATTAAAATAAATATTTAATTATTAGTATTTGCAATGTTTACCTGATTTCTTACTTCTGCAATTCTACATGAAGCGATGACGCAAAAACCAGAAAGAGATAGAACGTTCCCGCCACTCTCTTTGATCAGTGCCGCTGCGCCGCCGCGCCGGTGCGCCGCCGCTGCCTATCTACCTATTTTTCTACACAAGTTCGTGACCTTATCAGCTGTTGTTTATCACTTTAGCGAATGAAACTTTGAAAATGTTGACACGGTAATAATTTTTAAGCACAATTGATAATTGTTAAATCTAAATTTAAAACACTTCATTACATTAAAAAAAAAAACAAAGTCGCTGCGTCAGTCACATAAAACCTGCTGTACCTAATTTATTATGACGTCTACTTGACGCCACGGAGATGCTGTTCAATATGACATGACCACCTGTACCTCACACTGCCGGTATTGTACGTACGTAAGTGCGAACGTTGGAATACCATCACCGACGGTAAAGGTAGACTCGCAAAACGTTCTTGGTAGTCTTCGTGATTCTACATAATTGCAGTCACATTTTCCAAGGCACATTAACATACGTATTAAAATATTCTGCGTTAGAATAAGACATGATCTGGTCAATATTTACGTAAACAAAACAAGTCACTCACTACGTACGTCAACAATAACATCCGTTCGGAAGTAAGCTGCGCGGGAGACTAAGGAGTGATTCACAGGGCGGCGGGTGGCGGGGTAAAGTGGGCGGGGGTCGCCACGTGTTTGGTACCGACCCTGGGTCACGTGCGCCGCGGTAGTTTTTGGCGGCATCTTCTGTCGCGTCAAAGAAAGCCGAGCTCGTAGACTATTTAGCGAAATAAATATAAAGATGTACTTGTAAAATCAGATACACTAAACATTTTTTTGAATGTGTCGATTTTAATAGTTATTTGATTTTGACCTCTCGACTAGCCAATGCTTAAGTTTTTTAAATTATAATATCATAAATGTTTTGCTTGTAGGTAAATGTATACGTCCCTAAAAGGAACAACAGGGTTTTTGTTACATATTGTATGTTAAAGTTGTTTTTTTAAACCCAGATACTAATTTGACAGCTGTAGAACTGTTAGAACTAACATTGTTCCACCCCAAAGATAAGTGGAGCTACTCAGGACAAACTACTTTAAAATGTTAGTGCTAGCTTGTTTTAGCACAGTCAATGTCGTCGAACGCAGAGCAAACTTCGAACTCGTTGTCCTCATGTTTTATTTGTACATACAGGATGCGCAGGCATAAGTTTATGTGCATGGATCGGCTATTATTCATTTATCTTCTTTGACTCAGTGGGCTTAGTTTGCCTAGGATCTATCCTAACACTAAACCTTACATGAAACTAAAATTATCGGTCAAAAATCCCTCCGCATCGCTGTTGACTAGTAATGTGCCCAAGAGACTGGCGGCAATGCTACATGTATGGCAATTCTATACATGTAGCTCTGGCCATGGTAAACGGGGAAGTATTGAACAACTGTCTAGAGATATCTTTGCTAGTGACAATATGCACTCGCACCCATGTACGCCAAGGCCTCAGCGTTTTAACTCTATAAACGCACAATATTCTATAATTTCCACTGACCTCTAATAAACAAGTACTTGTATATTACAGGTCAGGGGTCTACTCCCTAAGCATGAAGTCCGGCGTTTCGGCCTTCGTTACGGGCGTTTCCTACTCCCTATGCCCCAATGCCCTACGGACGGATGATTCGTTTGGGGCCCGAGCGAAGAATGAATGACAATGCGATTTGATAGTTGTCCCTACTCCCGATGTGTTTTAGCCCGTCCGAACAATTGAAGTTGACACTGGTTTTGACGGATATTTATGTCAGTTCATACGACCGCGACACCAAAATAGTTCTCGTGCTGTCGACGAAAGTTACCAATTTAAAAGAATTCAAACTAAGTATGCGAATTAGCGTGCGCGACGATTAGATTTTCTAATTAAATCTATTTTTTGTCGCGACTAAAAAGGTGTGGAATACAATTATTTGGCATGAACTAAAATTCACACAAACAAAAACAGTACTGTATCTTTTTTCTTTTCTTTTGCTTATATCTCGAAAACGGTGTGTCCTATCGTAAAAATAATTAAAATTTCGACCCCCTGTATGAAACCCGTAAACCCCTAAAACTCAACACGTAGGTAATAATTTTTCATATTTTCCATACAAAAAGACAAAAATTCTATATAAAAGAAGTCAAGGCTACCCCTGCGCGCTTCCGGCTCAAAATAAAATATTTTCCACGTGGTGTCGCGATTGTGTAAACTCGATTTAGTTGTGTCAAAATTATTTTTAAATAGGTTTTTTTTTTTCTTCTGGCTGACAGTCGCCACATAACTAAAGAAGAAGAAATGTGGTGTTAATACAAAGAAATAATATCGTAATAATATCGTTTTGACATTGAGTAAGCACTGTGAGCGCATTCACGAGCGTTTCGAATTGTTGACAGCTCTTAGCTGTCATAATCGTAATAACTAAATCGGAACGCATGTGAGACGATGAGACAAACTAAATTCGGAATGCGGCCTTCGACATTTCATTATAAAATTTCAACCAAGAAAGTTAGGCAAAACTATAACAGGATGATGCCAATATCCAGACAAAAATAACTCAATTCTATATTTATAGACATAAGATAGATTTTTTAAATGTGGTCATTTTCTAACGAGAAAAGTATTAATTTTTGTTTAATAAGCTAGAAAACTACAAAATAAGTAAACCGGTAAAATAGTGCAACTGTATCGCCATGCGTCGTTCGCCTTATCTGTGGTCGTTCGTTCACGAATATTGTCTATGATTCCGTTTGAAAGATGAGTCCGAAATCAATAAGGAGTAGAGTAGGGTTCACACCGACGAATCGGACTGCTGTCGGACGCACAGAACATAAATACGGGCCGACGAACGTACGGACGGACTTAGGGAGTAGACCCCCAGTCAGTGATAATTTCCCACAAGGTAATTTAACAATGTTACTAGTTCTAAAAATAAAAATACTAAAAACATTGACATACATACTAAAAAAAACAACCCTTCCTTGCAGTCGCATTTGAATTCATGAATTGCATTTGAAGGTTCTTCTTGTTCCTTTTTCATTCATCATGACGTTTCATTCATATACTCATTCATAAATCATTCATTCGCTCAATTGGGGAAGTTTGTGCGGTGATGTTCATGTTTCCCAATTATATTTATTAGTGAAATTAACAGTTAAATTGTGATTATTTCGTGCTAAAATCGTAATTTAATACCCAATCATGGCAATGCAACCACATAGCAAGAAAAGAGTGTGCTATTACTATGATAGTAAGTATAATAAAGTTAGTTACCCGCCACAATGATCGCTTGATCCATCCATACTTATTTCAGTTATATATTCACTGATAATATGACTTATTCGTTTTATGAAACAAATGTCACTAAATGTTTACAAAAAAAATCCTAGGTGGAGACCTTATTACTGTCTTGGCGATTTTATACTCATGTGTCATGAATCACTTTGTGGCGTCTGTACTGCGTTCTGAGCTCTCATTGGTCGCACAGCTTTCGTTCGCATCTTGATATGTGCGGTACAGGCTGATATGTGTCAAGCCATGAAATGAATTGAGTAACATGTCCGTAAGAAGTTAAAATTGGTATTTCATGATTTATTTATTTAATTTTTAGGTGATATCGGAAACTATTATTATGGACAAGGACATCCCATGAAACCTCACCGTATACGTATGACTCACAACTTGCTACTAAATTATGGGTTATATAGAAAAATGGAGATTTATGTAAGTTTTCCTTACAATTTTCGTTTGCCTCAACTCTATAATTTGTAAATGTTGTTGTTGTTGCAATGATTGAAACCCCCACAAAAGTTGCACAAGATTCAGCAACAGTATAATAATACCAGAGTATGTTTCCTGCAACACAAACACATTATTATGTTGCTGCAACAATGTTGTGCAACTTTGTTTACCATGACTTATGAACAGGCTGATTGAACATAATCAATTTGATGGCTAATGCATTAGAGATAACTTATTTATAGAAAAATAAATTATTATGATGGCATTACCTTTGCAAAATCACAAATTAAATCACTGTGCTGGCTGAATTTACATAACCATGCTGAGAATATATCGTTCATTTGGAGAAACATCGACGTAACTGCTCCTTATTTTTTACGATTATGCTTTCCTAACGTAAATACGCTTTCTAAGTGCTTTGGCATATTCAACAAATTTTTGGGAAAAAATACATTTACGTCTGTTTCTCCAAATGAGCGATATGTAAAATACACTACAAAATCAATATTTAATTATTAGATTTATGACTTTTGAGCATCATAAACCCATTCATTTTATTTCAGAGACCACACAAAGCTACTGCTGATGAGATGACAAAGTTCCACTCAGATGATTATATTCGCTTCTTGCGATCAATAAGGCCTGACAATATGTCTGAGTACAACAAACAGATGCAAAGATGTAAGGTTTATTCATTCTTTATTATGTATGCAAAATGAAAAAGCAAGTTCCTTCTGCAGTGGTATGTTTTTAACTTTTTAGTTTTTCAAAAGTAGTAAAGCATGGCTGTAGAACACAACAAATTTCTTACACTGTCCTATTCATCATCATCATCAAGTCAGCTGAAAAACCATCCACTGCTGGACATAGGCTTCCACCAAGCACCTCCACTTCAATCAAGCGGATTCCTGCAGCCTTCACCACATCATCGGTCCAACTTGTTACTAACCTATTGCTCACATGCAATTTAAATACCATCATTATTGATAGTTCATTGACCAACAAAATTCTTTGTGTCCTATGACCATGCTCAAAACTAGAGAAGGACAAGATATACCGGATGTTTTTTTTTACCATCTCGAAATTTTAAAGGGTGGTCTACTCATGAATATAAACAACTTTCACTATGGGACCAACTCTAAAATCACGAAAAAAATTGGTTTCATACATTTTGGTCTAGGAGGTACTGAACAAATTTTTTTTTTCGTGATTTCAGAGTTGGTCCGGTATTAATCTGTACCTCATATAATTTGGCAAAGCTATATTTTGCTTTGCCAAATTCGTCTTGAAATAATACTAATAAAATAAATGCTTGTGAAATTAATATTGTTGTTTATTTACAGTCAATGTGGGTGAAGATTGTCCAGTGTTTGATGGTCTATATGAGTTCTGCCAGCTGTCTGCTGGTGGGTCTGTTGCTGCAGCTGTTAAACTAAATAAACAGGTATGAACAGTGTCTTTGTGTAAGTAGTTATACATTGTGTTACAATTTTTCTCTCACAGAGCTGTGTTTTTAAAATTATTACTGTACTGCACTGGGGCCTCAATCATGGTAATAAAAACAAAATTAGTCATAGGTACCTAATGCAAACTAACCAAGTAATTATAAACTTTGTGAATAGTTGTAAACAAAAGTTACACAACATTGTTGTGGCAATATGTTTTTGTATTGCTAGAAACATATGCTGACATCACTGGATCCACTACATGCATGTATACAGAATTTAACTGTGCAAATGTTGTACAAATTTCTTATACCATGAATATGGGCATCTGTTAACACTTTGTGGGACACTAAACAGTAGCAGCAGCACATCAGTAACAGCAGTAGTATAAAAGTTTTCTTATCTATTCTAAACACCCCCAGATGTAATAACAATAAAACTTCTGTTGTGTCTCACTCAGTGTCCTTCAATAGGTTAATGGGATATTTCATATTATTGGGATGTTTTTGTTGTTAAATAGCTGTACTGTAAACACACCTTAAGATTAGTGTAGTAAGTACACTTGCATTAGCCTGTAGTTCTCAACCATTAGTTGTTGTTAGTTGAGTATGGTTGTAGCATACTCAACTAGGAATTAGTTGATCTATTAACAATTTACTGAAATAAGTATCTGAAATAGTAAGTTGAGAAACTTTCTGTTAAAAGCTTAAATATAATTTATTTAGAACATGCACCTAAACAAACATATTTCAACAGGCATCCGAAATCTGCATCAACTGGGGTGGAGGTCTTCACCACGCCAAGAAATCAGAAGCCTCGGGTTTCTGTTATGTCAATGACATTGTGCTGGGAATCTTAGAGCTGCTCAAGTATCACCAAAGGGTACTCTACATAGACATTGATGTTCACCATGGTGATGGAGTGGAAGAGGCTTTCTACACAACTGACAGAGTCATGACTGTGTCATTTCACAAATATGGAGAATACTTCCCTGGAACCGGTCAGTAAACACAACTAATCTTCTGAAATGCCTACTTATATTGCCTTACTATTTAACCTTGCCATAAAGTTAAAAACAAAATTAATTTAGCTCTGCAAAATTGCAGTAAATTAATTATGAATCTCAATATTTTACTGCTGTGTTGTACGTATATCAGTACTCATACACACGAAGGCGCGCGTCAACGGCAGCCGACGGCAACATTTTGTTTTGTGAGGGAGATTTTTTATTCTGTACAGAGATAAAACGTCTTCTAAACAACTGTGTTTAGAAGACGTTTTATCTCTGTACAGAATAAAAAATCTCCCATCATCTTTGAATTTCCTCAGAAACACTGGTTTCTGAGGAAATTCAAAAGCCTTTTTTACAAATAATTTGTATAAACAGGTGACTTACGTGACATCGGCGCTGGCAAAGGCAAATACTACGCAGTCAACATTCCCCTGCGCGACGGCATGGACGACGAGTCGTATGAGTCTATCTTCGTGCCGATCATCTCGAAGGTCATGGAGACGTTCCAGCCCAGCGCAGTGGTGCTGCAATGTGGCGCTGACTCGCTAACAGGTGTGTAAAGAATCCTTTTCTGGTTATTAATGAGACTTTCATTATCTTTTTCAATTATTTTGTTAATGTTTAATAGATTTGCTTGATTTCTACCTTGATATTTATTGATTGTTAACAGTGATATTTGAGCAAATCTGTAAGAAGCTGACAGATCTTATCCATCATCAAAACACAGCATATCGAGCAGCAACAACAACCGTCAAAAATCGAGCAAACCTGTAGGGGGCACCCTCAGACCAAATAAAAGACCAAGACAGAGCACTGAGAAAAATACAGTGTAGCATGCCAAAACTACACCTCCGCTCTGTGCATACACGCTCACACGCACACATTTACAATCAAACTACACCTCACTAAGTGCACACATGTTTACTAAACCAGGCTTCACTTTACTGTTGACAGCCCTCTGTCTTGGTTTTTTAATTTGGTCTGAGGGGGCACCATTAATAAAAATCCCTTGTGATGCACAAATAGAATAAAAATACAAGACTTAATCATCTTTGTGTATAATGTTGCTGTTGTTTAAATGGAAATGTTTTGCCATTCCAGTGTAATTAAATAAAACACTGACCATTTCTCAAGTTTTTCATTTTTTAACAGGTGACAGATTGGGGTGTTTCAACCTGACGGTGCGAGGGCACGGTCGGTGTGTAGAGCTTGTGAAGAGATTCGGCCTACCATTTTTACTTGTTGGAGGAGGAGGGTGAGTTATCAAAGACAATAAACAAATTTTTTTTTTTCTAGGTTGTTGCAAATCACAAAAATATGTGAGTTTTATGCACATTGACATAAGCATTCAATTACAATGATTGACGCGCGATCCTGACATGTAACTATTATGTTATTGTTGACCTATGAGATTTCTCACCTTCCTATTCTCTTTCTAGCTACACAATTCGTAACGTTTCACGCTGTTGGACTTACGAGACGTCGGTAGCTTTAGGTGTGGAAATAGCAAATGAGCTACCATACAATGACTACTTTGAATACTTCGGCCCAGACTTCAAACTGCATATATCACCAAGTAACATGTCCAATCAAAACACACCAGAATACTTGGAGAAAATTAAGAACAGACTCTTTGAGAATCTGAGGATGTTACCGCATGCGCCCGGTGTTCAGGTAAGAAGGATTTAGAATAGAGAATTATATTTTTTTTTTGAAAACTAGCTGCGCCCCGCGGTTTCACCCGCATAAGTCTCGATTCCGTTGGAATATCGGGACAAGGATTCCTATGCCCTAATCTAGGTTACGGTCTAGCCATGTGCCACATCTCATCCAAATCCGTTCAGCCCTTTTAGCATGAAAACAACAAACAAACATACATATATTAGATAAAATGGGATTTTGACAGTTTTACACAACTGAAGTTTTATACAATTTCGCATTTTAGAGATCAATTACCGTGGTTATAGCTTGCTCAAATTATTATATTATTACAGGTTCAAGCTATTCCGGAAGACGCGGTGAACGACGAATCTGAAGACGAAGACAAAGTTGACAAAGACGAAAGAATGCCACAAAGCGAAAAAGTATGTTTAATTTGGTTAAAAACTTGCCTCAACTTTCATATTTACTACTTCAATATGTTTTTTGTAGGAGTCAATTCATATTTAGGGTTCCATACCTCAAAAGGAAAAACCGAACTCTTATATTTGTATAATCTCATCCATAGAATTTAAAACTTGAGAGAACCATTAGCTGCGCCCCGCGGTTTCACCTGCATAAGTTTCGGTCCCGTGGGAATATCGGGATAAACAGTAGCCTATATGTTAATCCAGAGTGTCAGCAATTTTACCATAATTGGTCCAGCCGTTTGAGTGTGAAGAAGTAAAAAACGTGATTGTTGAACAGTGTGATTTTTTTTATCATTCTTGACCTTCAAAAGATAACTTTATACAGCTAAGGGCTGATTTTTCAATCATCTGATAATGTTATTCGAGGAATAATTCTGAAATTTTGACAGTTATTTCATACAAAAACTGAAACATCAATTTTATTCCTCGAATAAAACCTCCTTTCCGTTTCCTAGATATACTATTTTAATTCAACAAAAGCTAAATTATACATTGTTATTTATCAGGACAAGCGCATCACCGGTGACGGTGAACTGTCGGACTCTGAAGACGAAGGTGAAGGCGGTCGTCGCGACAACAGGTCGTACCGGACGCCGCAGCCGCGCAAGCGACCCCGCCTAGACAAGGACGGATCCACGATCAAAGATGAAATTAAATGTAAGTTACATTTGGTTTCATTTATGATATTACGATTTAGGACCTTAGTTTTATGACCGAATTCTTGAACGCAACTCAATTTTATAACTCACCGTTCAGTGTCATGCTGTCGCTAAAGTGTATTTTAGCAAAACAAAAGACTTATTTAGTACTTAGAAAGGCAGTGACCGCCAACATCAGTCGGCGCATCGTTTTTTTTTTTTTTTTTCTTTCATCTGCGATCAGCTTTCTCGCCATAATCAGATTAGGTCTTCGTGTGAGATTATTATTGTGGTGTTCCATAGAACATTCAAATTATGTGGATCATTATGCACTAATTGTCTCCAGTAGTTGCCAATTTTGAAAATGACTCACTTACAATACAATGCAGGCAGATTACACATTCTTAGGAATATGTTAATGAGTTGCTAATTTGTCAATGTTTATTTTTAGCGGAAGACTCAAAGGACGATGTCAAAAACATCAGCAGTGTAGAAGAACCAAAGAAAGACATACCACCAAATCCCTGATGTTCGCGGTAAACACCGTAGTTGTGCAGTTCACTGTCATGCAATAGTCACGATAGTTGCGACGAGTCTAACACTGGTGTTTATAACAATGAGCGCGTGGACAACGTGAAATCACGAAATGATGGATTTATAATTCTCGAAGTAACTCCAACAAAGAAATATATATTTGATACACACAGAATGATAAAGATTGTGAGTAAATGTCTCCAGATCTCAAATTTTGTAACCATTAGTTCCTCTCTATTGTCTTGACGTTTTGTAGCGATCCATGAGGCAGGGTACAGTCACATAGTCAATATTTGAGACACATTCTTTTACTCTTGTGATGCCCTTGTATGGATAAGCAATATTCGGATTTTACTACATCAGACTAGTTGGTTTGTGAGTTTCTCTTCTACACGAGTAGTAGCTTCATTTAGCATTAAGAATTTTGTATTTGATAATAATAATGTAGTTATAGTCCACATTTTTCATGAATGAGATTGAAAATTTTATTTTGAATTACAGTTAATTTGACCTTATGAAATCTTTAACTACATAGTTAAAACTCTGAATAACATAGTGTTCGAATTTGAATACAATAGTTGTAAATTATTGTAATCGTTGGATCTTCTATATAATATGTCGTTTGTCTACCGGATCCGTCACTGAGAATGAGATGACGTTGCTGAATTAGCGATAAATACATACTATGGCCAGGTCATAAGCGCATACATTTCCTGTCTCACAGGGCCAGTTTGCTACTGCTTTATAATACTCCGCCGAGATCATGACGGGCCGAAATGCCGGTGTCTGCTGCGGTGGACAAGCGCCCTAAAGGTGGAGTTTGACATTTTACACGATTCTACGTGTATGCGCACATATTACCGATTTCTTGTAATAAGGAGATACGAGGGTCATTCAATAAATACTTAGCCTACAAAAAGTAAACGAAAATTTTGGAAAAGTGGCAATTTATTTTTCAACATAGTCTCCTTTAAGTTCGATACACTTAGCTCAGCGATGCTCCAACTTTTTTAACCCGTCCGAAAAATAGTTTTTGCCAATCTCTGCAAAATAGGCCTCCGTGGCGGCGATGACCTCATTTGATCCATATCTATTCCCGGCGAGTGATTTTTTCAGATTAGGAAACAGAAAGAAGTCCAAGGGGCCAAATCTGGAGAATACGGTGGATGGGGCAGCAATTCGTAGCGTAATTCGACCAATTTGGCCATGGCAACGGCAGACGTGTGAACCGGTACGTTGTCGTGGTGAAACAGCACTTTTTTCTTCGCCAGATGGGGTCGTTTTTTCTTTAATTCGGCGTCGAATCGGCCCAATAAATCGGCATAGTAAAGCCCTGTAATTGTTTTACCCTCCTCGAGGTAATCGATGTAGATCACACCTTGTGAATCCCAGAAAACGGTAGCCATAACTTTTCCGGCCGATTTTACAGTTTTCGCCTTCTTTGGAGCACGTTCCCCGGTCTGGATCCATTGTTTTAATTGGTCCTTGGTCTCTGGTGTGTACCAGTGGATCCAGGTTTCATCGACGGTCACAAAACGACGCAAAAACTCCGCTGGATTCCGCTTAAACAGCGCCAAACACGTCTCCGATGTGGTCTCACGGTTGCGCTTGTTTTCTGGTGTAAGTAAACGCGGCACCCATCGCGCCGACAGCTTTCTCATGCCGAGTTCCTCGTGAAGAATATGATGCATTGTTCCTTCTGAAATGCCTACAGTCTCAGCTAGCTCGCGAACCTTCAATCGGCGATCTGCCAATACGAGATCATGGATTTTTTTTAATGTTTTCCTCCGTAGCAGCTGTTTTCGGTGCACCTGGACGTGGTTCATCAAAAACCGACGTACGGCCACGTGCAAACTCGTTGAACCAATTCTTGTCGGTGGCCATCGATGGAGAAGAGTCACCGTACACAGCATCCAAGCGCTCTTTTATTTCGATGCGCGTTTTCCCTTCCAAAAATAGGAATCGAATCACCGAACGATATTGCTCTTTTTCCATTTTTGTAAAACCGATCGACACGTTCGCTTCCATAAGTTGTCAAATTAAAACAAATGAAGGGATTGGAATGAAAATTTGAAAAAAGAATTAATAAAGAATGTGCTACACTGTGGTAAAACTCTTTTGAAACTACAGCGCCCTCTGGCGATGAGGCTAGGTACTTATTGAATGCACCTCGTAGCTTTACATTCAAACAAGTTGCAAAATCACAAACATTTTTGCCTAAAATGTCAACCACAGACAGTTGATTAGTTTTAACATAGGAGTAATTATCTCGCTAGTTGTAAATTATTTTTGTAGAAGTGACTTCTAAATATATTGTTTTTTTTTTTTCAAACACCAATTAATTGTGTTTTTATATTTTAAAGCATATTTCAGTTTCACAAGATACCTAGAAGCATTATGTTCAAGTTGCGTTTTCTAGGCTAACATTTTTCTTGTATTTAATAATTACTAATTAAAGTTCAGTAGGTTAAGTTCGATTTAATTATTTAAATAAGAGTCAGGCGCGGCATTTTTCTTTTTTGTAGGGGCTGTATGAATATTTTTTTTAAATCTAATATTCGTAAAATTCCCTACGAAACATGCCACCATAAATTATCAGCCCTTAAATGTTAGAGTATTTCAGTTTGTCGTCGAAATTGATGTCCTTATTCGGATTACTACACTCTCTTGCAGTATGCAAATGTAATACTAGATTTTGTAATGCATTAACCATAACAGTATTTAAATTCTGTACATGTTAATCCCATCCATTTCTGTTATTATTAATTGCATGTAAAAGAAAATGTGGGATTGTGAAATGAGTATATTCTGCTTTTAGAAACAATTCCAATTGTTGGTTTTCCATAATTTCCATAGCTATGTACTAGGGAAAACCAACAAATAGAAATGGATCGACTATTTTAAAGATAAAAGGCTGAATGAATGAGTTGTTAAGAGTTTTGAAGTGACTACCTCTAATGATCAGCGCACACTGAGCAGCAAAATTCTCGGGCATGTTTTTTGCAGAGAAGTTTTGAGTAAAAATATACGCGAAAACACACCACAAGGAATTATCTCCAGCAAGCTATTTTCGACCCTATTTGACATACATCACGCCTGTAATCCCCTAAGGTTTAGGCGAAGGTGTACCTATACACCCACATTTCGCCAGTTATGTACCGAGCGACCCTATTGTTTCTTTTAGTCGTGATTGTCATTATTATATTCTCTTTAACAGACAAGTACTTGCAGGCCATAGTTATCAACAAGCTATGTCTCTACTCACTATCACGACCACGGCTGGTATCCAGCTACAAACTGGAAACCGACTTCAACATAGTTGGGCGAAGGCTAGGCAGATGATACAGGAGCAAACTATGAAGTTTCTGTATGTCTTCCATTTCGCGCTTTTTGCACAATCAATAGGAATCTACAGGAAAAACCACTTAAGTTACAAAATTTTTATCAGGAAACATAATTTTATTTGTGTTGCAGATGATGATGGTGACGAATATCTTTGATTATTCGCATTACTTAGATTAAGACTGTAAATATTTTTTTATTGTTCAATATAATCAAAATGTGCCCATTCCCATGTTTTATTATTACCTATATATATACACACACACACACACAAACTTACCCACAGCCACAGCCGACTGAGAACCGAAAAAAAAAACATGTCTGACCAATTCGGCAATGACCAACCCGTCAGTACTTCTTCATTATCCTTGTATGTGTCAGTAAAATAAAACACAGAATTTGTATATTGTATGTAATTTTAAACGATTATCACAACGCTCTAGACATAAATTGCACCATAAAATAAAAGTACCTTAAAATCAGTCTGGTACCAAAGAGCTAGATAAAACCAACTAAATTGGAATGAATATAAAAATACTATGAAATAATTTAGCAATATACATCTACCTCAATCAGTAATTTTACATACAGGAAACTCCAGTACGAGACAGCCTTTATGAATTCAAGAGACAAATGAATGTAATCGTTTTACAATATTTACTCTAATGAACACTTAACTGTATGGGGCGAGTCGTTTTAAATTATCGCAAAATTGAACCTTACACATCTCTGCAAGTGCACTAATCTAATTCACTTCACGTTTTGAACTTCATTTTAAAATCACACATTTGTTCAATAATTCAAAATACACCATGTCTACTTTAAAATTTATAAAGGAATGTATAAACTGGAAGATATCTGTCATGGTAAAATATATTACAAATTAATTATTCCCACAATTCACAATATAATCGGACGTAAATAAATTGTGCGTAATTAATTATACATGTTAATAGGCCTTTAAGATATGACTAGTTAAGACCAATTTAGTTTCTGAACCGAGTTCCTAACTTACCAATGCTGAACGAATTCACAAAGATTACATCAACATCATATTTTCGTCACCACTAAACTTGATTGTGTTTTGAACCTTGTGTTGTAAAATGGTGGCCATTCACGTGACTGCATTCTTGACAAACATTGCTGTTGTTTTGGAAACATTGAGTTTATTCCGGGAGCATAATTATTTTCAGCATGATGAGTGCACAATTGATCAACCGTTTATGCCCGAGCTTCCAAAGCATTACACGATGCTTGTCAATCCAACATATTACATGGGTTATGCTTTTCCGATTCCCCAAGCGAAATTACAAACAATAACATAAATAATTATGGCATGTAGAGGAGGTGTGTTATACCTCGGGTGTCTCACTTTAGTCAACAAAGCAACAAGTCAATCTTGAATGATCTCCGTTTAGTAATCGTATTATTTATAAATGCAATAATACTTTACAATAAAATGTGAAATTACTCTACATACGCTAAACGCGTACCTACCAAAATCTGAAGACTTGTGCGTTAGTAGGTAACCATGAATCTATGATCAAAAGCTTTTATGCAGCTGAAGAGTCAATCGCTCCATTTTCTATTGACAGATCATGCATTTAAATCTAAGTATGTAGATAATTTGACCAATGTCCAAAACATTGTGAAAGTCCAATACTGAAAGTAGCACTCGCTTAAAACATGATATAATTAACATGAAGTATTATTGTTTGTCAAGAAACCACGGCAAGCTCATTGGCAAAGCAAAAACCTGTTTCAATCGAAATAAATATCAATCTCATGAGATTATATTACAAATACTTTTGTATACAAGAAATAATATAATTCATTACATCAAATAATATATATCCCACTCAAAATAATATATCCGTTAGTGGGATAGGTTACGAATATCTGTAAATTATAAGCGATTAAAATATATTAATGACTACACGAATCAGTAACATAATACTAACTGAATCACAGTAAATAGAAAATGATTATAATAATATTTTAATTTTAATTCTACCATAAGTTACTTGGAATTATTATGACCGTGTTATCATCAATTCATCATGTCCTTAATGTTAGAAGTTAAAAATGTATCGTTTCCGCACAGTAACTAAAATGGCGATCAGTTTTATTCAAATACAATTTTAGAATCCTAATCAGTAACTATTTTACTGTCTAAAACGTTAACATTCTAACTGGCACAATTGTGAGCATCCGAGAATAAAATCCGTTTTTGTGTAACATCTGGACATTGAACCCTGCTCAACTTATCACGAACTTTCTCCGTCACGCTGACTGCAACCGAGCTTGGCTTAGGTTTCAGTGCCCTCTGTGAAACAAGAAATTAGATTTTACTTTCAAAGTCAAAGCATTTATTTTTCAATTAGGTATACCATTCACAGGCACTCTAGCTCGTTCCAAACATAGATCTGTTCCTATGGAGAAGAACGGGCAGAAAGCTCCATGGACACTGATTTAAATCAAGACATTACAAACAAAAATGAAGATAGAAGTAGAAATATAGAAATGTTTGAATCGTACCTGGAGTTAAAGGATGATCTCGTAACATTGAACCTGGAAAACCACATACAGTGAAATTAATATAGGTAACACTTTAAACAGTAATTAACTACAGTAACAACGCGTTATAATATTATATTCAAGCAGAATGCAGAGATTTACGTAATAAATACTAGATCATTATTTGTCACTACACAAAGTACTACTTTTAAAAACTAGCTTTTTTTTGTAACTATGCCTACGATTCTCATAATATTATTACCTATGTACTTGCGTATTTTGGCCTTTTCGCTTTGTTTTAACTAGTACCGCGTTTCTAGTGGTAGAGGTCGACAAACATTTGAAATATGTATGCAAACAAGCAGTAGAGGGGTGTGCAACTTTAAATTAATCGATCTCTAACTTTAAATATCTATATTGAATGAATATGTTCAGTTATATTTACTTTCTTACAGCTTACAGATTCATAAAAAAAAACTTTTTATATCTAAAGCAATTTCATGGAATGCTTCTTTTGACCTTTTATCAAACCTGCTTACCTGTTTTCTATAGGCGTTAATTACAATATTATATGAATATGTTTTATGTTAAAAAGTGAAAACATTCCATTATTCTGAAGGCATGCAACTCAACGTAAGTGCCTGTTATTTAACAAGTGGAAAAAAAAAATATCATGCAAATTACATGACGCGCGATACTGTTTTCCTAAATGCAGCGCTAGCTACAGAGAGCCTAGTATACCAATAGAGGATAAAAAAAAAACAAATGAAGGGCATTTTATGCAAAGAAACATTGGACGATCGCCCGCGCCGGTAGTGCGACATGTCATTGAAAATTATCATGGATTCATGGCTCATTTACACTCACGCCTCGCGGCTCGTCTCGTGTCTCGGCCACAGGTCGTTCGTTTGTCAGTGTTTGCAAAGCGCACACGTTATCTCTTCATTTGTTTATTATTTCGTAGCAGTATTGCACGACTCGGTAATGTGAAGCGTTAGAGTGCTTTACGATCGAAAAAAAGCCTCCTTTCTGCAACTGTCTCTATTGTTATACTCCCGCTAGTACAGAGGACCTACTTAATTTATATACCATTGTATAGATAAGTTAATGGAGATCAATTGTTTTCAAAAATTGATTTAATGCATTAGAAACGAAAAAAAAAACCAAAAATATATCTAAAAAAAATCCCGTCAATCAACCTGAACAAATTGTAGCTTGCGAAAAAAAAAAATCAATTGATTCGTTTCACCCATAGGAGGAACCCTATTGCAAATGGCTCTTTTATTCAAAGTAGTTTAATTATAATTAATAAAAAACTAACTAATATTATTATATCTTTAACTATGGTTTTTTAAACGATCAAACGAGCATATGAGTCATGCACTTTTGGTTTTTCCAAATTTTTATTTATTCAAATACCTATATTCTTGTGCAGGAGTATTTTTAACACATTGAGATAAAATATATCGGGAAAGGCTCGCAGGAACCTTCTACAATAAGTAAAAACACATTGATATTGCTAAAATGTGAAAAAAATTGTTGATTGTGGAAATTGATTTCATGTTTCAAATGATCGTGTTCAGTTATAAAGGATGCCGTTAAAACAGTAGCACACAAAGCTGCGTCAAGCGTTTACCTATACAGCGAGACGGCACAGGGCACAATCGTTCAGTATAGAATAGCGTCTGAAAGTTGGTTACTGGTTAGTGCGGCGCCCGGCGTGATGCCCACGATGCTGCCGCCAACGCACCCCTCCACGCCTTCTGTAGACCACCACCAGATCATCAAATACTAACCACGGAGTATCACAGCGTCATATTCACCTCGCAATGGAGTGTGCACATAATGTTCATAAGTTAGAGCAATGATTTGGTAGGGTTTGGTTGATAGATAGATAGAATTTCTTTATTGGATAATGAGGAAAAAGTAAAAATTTATGCCAAAATGGGCAGTATCGCTCAAAGCCATATCTTATAGACAGCCTTTTAGTCACCAGCACCACATATTGATATTTTTAACTATAGATCTGATGTTTTGGTTCGTAAAAAAATCAAATACGAATCAATCATGGAATGCTCCGAAATTCTAAATAATAACATTTTGTACATATTTCAAGTTCCTATATGAAATTATTTTCAATTCTTTGCCATCACCACATAACCACGACTGGCGAAATGAATGTCCCAGTGTGAGTAGGTTAATTGTAAACAATTCCCTGTTTTATGGAAATCAATTCCTCATTCGGCGGTAGATATTGTTTTTCTCATAATCTAACACTGTAGCAATAAACACACACTAGGAAAAAGACAATTATATATTTAGTAAATGGTCACAAAATTAATCTAAAGTTAAATTAAGGAAACATGCAATTTGTTAAACGTTAAAATCAAAAATTGGTTGGAGTTATCATCAAAATATGTTTGTTTTGGTAAGGGTCTTTTTCGTTCCTCTGTAAAATTAAAGATGAAAGTTAGCAAGTACTAAAATTTGAATGTTATAAAGTTAATATGTATTAATGAAATTGAACTAAATTATGATAATTCTCTATAATGGAACACCTATCGAAAAAACCACGAATAGGTAGTAATAAAATAACAATTTGTTTTATAAATAATAGCCACTCGCAGCGTCATAGCTCGGTGTCTGCGAAAATAAAAGCAAAGTTGTGTTTTCTATGTTATAACAATGCTCGTGCTTTGTCCTTTAAAAATCAATATTGAACCGACGATAAAAAATAAAGGGTATTAAAAAGTACCTGTGCATATAGGAGCCGGAGGTAGTATAGAACACAAAAGGGAAAATTAAAATAACATTAAACTGAACGTAAGCCCTTTGTAAAGACTATTCTAAATGGCCTGTAGCTCACCAAAAAGGTACGAGGTCTGGGCCTCGTTTTGATTAGGAATTTTAAGAACATATTGCTAGCTTAGGTGGCTGGGCACAATACCACTGGCAGTTGGGACAAACAAAACGATGTTTTAAATTGCGAACATTATTTATGAACGAGGCGGGACGGGAGCGAGAAAGACACTGGCTGGTTAAAAAGAGGGCGATTGATCATGCAAAAAAAAAAAACAATTTGTCGTCATGCTATATCTCACCGGTAGTACAAGCGGCGTTATTGTCGGGGTTCACGCCGGCCACAGACCACGGCCGCGCCTTTCCGGGTGTGCGCGCGCACCCGTTCCCTATTCACACGCACTCGTTACACACGCACACAGCGAAATCATACTGGTTTTGTGCAAATTATTTTAACTTTTATTGGTTGTCAGTACTTGAACTGGTCAGAAAACTTATTTGTTTGAGCATATTTTAAAGCTTTGCTTAACAGGCCGTCGGCCCATCTAATGGAAAGTGGTAACATGTAAAAATACTATACTTGCCGATGCAGTCTCTTTTGAAGGGAGAAAATAGAAATATTTCCCGGGCGAAACCTTTCGTTTTAATGCACAGAAAAGCAAAAAGTTTAAATATTTTGCACAAAACCTTTCTTTTATTGGTTACGCTATATTTAAGTAAATGGCCATAGTCCTGTTAAAGGATAATATGATTGTCATGTGAAGCGTACACTCACACCAGCGTACAATTCGCTCATAAGCTGTGTTAGCACATTCAGAAAAGGCGGTGAGGGGGACAACCACTTTAGACAAATACTATCAGATGGAGTTACTATGATTGGTTCTTTTGGGAGTTTAAGGTCAGTATTTGATTGAAACGGAGCTGCTAGTGATCGGCACCTCATAAGCCAATCAAATCAGCCATTGTACGCGATTTTTAACCCTTGGTCAGATAAGAACTGTCGTTTGTGCTACTCAGATGCAAAGGATCCAGAACTCAATCAGGTAGTATTATAAAGAAGCCAGAGCTTTGAACCAAAAATTGTTTACCAGTGTTTTATAATTACCCATTATAAGTGTGATAGCCAGAATATTGTGAATTTACCCCTTTTTACCCCCATTTATTTGTGACAAGAGAACATTTTCACCCTTAAACGCGTTTAAAGGATAGGATACTTACCCATAGTGTTGACGTTGTCGGAGGATCGCGATGGTGGGGGCGTAGACGCAGAGGTCTTGATGCCTACATTGTCGGAAGACTTGCAACGTGATACTTCTGTGAATGATAAATATGAGAGGAACTGAGATATTAAGTCTCAGCTAATGGTAAATTTCTACATATTTTTTAAAACTTTTATTCTTTTTTTGTAACATAAAATGCACTTACCACATTCTAATAAAACCGGCGTGCTTTCGCCAGACGTCACACTGTACCTGTAAGACATTTGTTTACTTATATGATTAATAATAAATGAACAGTGTAAACAAATCAAGAAGAATAGTAATTAGTATATAGATAACAAAATTACCGATAGACTGAAGTATTATTGACAGATAGGCTTATCGATTGTTTTCAATTAATCTGTGATATTTTATCCTGTTTTGATCGCCTTTCAATATGGAATAGCAAAATGATTTGTTTTCAACAACATTAAACATCGGCACTGTGGCTTTTCTAATCTAAGGTTCACAATGACACTTAAAAAGTGCATGAAATCGCGAATGAGCACGTCTCTGACGTCACGTTAACGCCTACTAAGACTAAGCCGTGACGTCGGCGGCGTGCGAGCTGACAGCGTCGTCTCCTCGCTGTGGGACGGAGTGTGGCAGGTACTTGTGTTACACTACATGTTCGTTACATACATGGTATCGTCTCGCTGTAGCGTGGGCGAGTGTCTGAGTGGTGAGGGCGAGGCGAGCGAGGACAGCGAGTGCAGCGAGCGTGACGTCAGCGGCGTGCGAGCTGACAGCGACGCCTCCTCGCTGCCCGGCGGAGTGCGGCAAGTACGCCAGAACTCTTCCAGACCTGACGAAGATATTTATTCTGACATATTCACCGTAGAAAATAAAACAAGTGAATTAGTTTTATGTCGGTTGTGATCTGAGATAAGGTCGTGTTACTCTGGCAAAAAGGACGTTCCAAGTCCTCGTCCGGAGCGCCATGCCATAGCACCAGTGTAGAGTGGTACTTCAGATCGTACCATACTAATAGGCTTCTACACAAAACTATGAATGAGTGCGTTCACGATTCAAGCATTCATTTTCCTATAAAAATGTAAGTAAAGGAAACACATGATACACTGCTTAGCTTCGATATCATTAACCTAATTTTTTCTTTTATTTATATTTATTATTTTATCTTATCTTTTGTTTTATATTGTGCAAGTCAGAACAAACATTTTCTTTCTTCCGTGGATCTATACTATACAAAAATCCTCATAATTTCGTTTCGGCACTACACGCATTTTCATGCAACGACACATACTTAACACTTATTTGTTAAAACATTCTCTTGACAGGTTTTTAATCATTAGTTTACAACACTTCATATACCTTCATCGATATCTTGCGACTGATCTGTTATTGGTCGCGTCGGCGCCCTTGTCTTAGCCCGTCTAGGTCGACCTGTAAGAAATCAAACATGCGATGATTCTTCTAGAACGACTACAATTTGCCGCCGCAACGTGAACAACTACTCAAGAATAATATGGATATTACGTGTATAGATATGCAAACGTGTATGTATAAGAACAAGGTTGTTGCTTGCTTCGAAAGAAAAAAAAAACAAAAGAAGCTTGTATTTGGTGACAGTCTTTAAATGTGGTCATGTCAAATGTGGAACATACTTGCCAGTATTCATGTCTAAATAAAAAATAAGTCTGTAGCAAAGAGTTTCTTACCTTTGACGAGGTGTCGTAGCGTGTGTGCTGGTAATTCAGCCAGTGCGTCCGCAGCTTCTGCGTGTAAGGGAGGCAGAGATAACATCTCATTGCTGCTGCATTGTTGTTCTGCCACGGACTTGGGACGGACGCGTCGGCAGCCGCGCTCGCGACGACGACATCCCAAAGGTGTAGCCTAGATGAAGTCGCGTTATTAGAAAAGTGTTTGTTTTCAAAGTCGCGGTAAGTGTAACAAAGTAATAAGTGATGACAAAGAGTCTTTGTCATCACGTAATACCAATACGTCAGCAACACTGGCTTTGAGAAAGACTGTGTTGCTTGTTACAGTTTTGTGAACAAATAGTTTTTACTTAGCGTTATCGCGCTTAGCGTAATAGATGTTTGTTTGTTAGCAAGCTAAGAAAAGTTATAGCATTCCGTTCAGCAAAGCTGGGAAAATCATTGCATTATTTGCACATACGAGTACCTACTGAATATTTTTAACAAAATTAAAATTTAAAATTAATTCAATATTTAAAAACTGACGCGCAGTTCCTTACATTCTTAATTTTTTCAGGGATCACTGTTTTCTTAGCCGAGATACGAAAACATTTGAATAGCACACTAATTGATACTAGGTTCAACATTGTTTTTTTTTTTATTTTTTTTTATAACTTTGAAGTAGACACCACTAGAATTATACGCAAATCAATCAAATGCACGGTTACACTCCACCACTGTATAGCAATCAATGAATTTCGTAAACACTGTTATCTCTGTTTCTAAAACAAAAGATTATAATGGCGCAATGTAAGTAAATTGTCATGATTATTTCTAATTATGAAGAAATGTTATTCTTACCAAATTCAAGTAATCCAACTTCTGGGAAGCGTGAAATCAATGATTGCATGTGTTATTCATAATTTAGGACTAATGAGTAATTCATTTGTTGAACATTGAGTAAAATGAGAATGTTTCAACGAAGCGTAGCTGTCTGTCAAGTGCTGATATCATAATGAAGCATGGCCCAATAAACTGGTCACTATTACCTTTACCGAATGTATATAAGACCTATCTAGAAAGGCCCAATAAACGATAAGGACTTTGTGTTTCGCAATCCTATACACAAGCCGGTATATTTTGTAAAAATCTCACCGTGAAAACATAGGTAAAGTGAGGGTGAAGCAAGTTGTCATTCCACCTGATCCTAGAGATTGACACTATTGATAGCTCAAATAAGTTTTCAAGGTGAGATTTTAACAGAATCGGTCGGCAGGTCATAATATCTGTCGGACGCATCAGGACAGATGAGCCAGGGTCGTCACGCATTAGGAGCATAAAGACAAGTGTTGTCATAACGGCAGGCTTAGGAACGATGGATTCGTTAATAGCAGATTGGTCAGAAAAGGCACCAATCCAGTCCAATCCAAACAGTCATCTATAGGGAAATATTTTTCCCAGACCTTTGCAATACAATGTTACAGAGATTCCATTAGTTGAAAAATATAAATAAACTTACCCCAGAATGTGATATAGGAGTCAGCAAGTCTGGTATATCTCCGTCCGCACTGGGCATCGGCTCGCTGTCTATGTGATCCACATTCTCACACGCCAGCAGGGCCAGACTCTCCACCGCTTGACTGTTTATACAGAAACAGTTTAGTACACACATTTTAAAGCTTTGGCCAAAATTACGCGACGACTGTGAAGTGGGAGCGTTAGTCGCGCGGGAGACGCAGCTCTTATTTTTAAGATTTTTACAAACATCACAAGGTTTGCGCCGCGATTGTTTTGCCACGTATGCCTTAGGCTGTGTGGACATGGTGCTCACTGTTAACATTATATACAGTGACGACAAGCGTCGGCGACGCGGTAAGGCAACGTCTGCCGAGTGGAAAGTACGTGTCTAAAGAACTACAATATGATATTCGTATCGTGGTCGATTCACACTTATTGGCCAGGTAAACGTAATGACTGCAACTTAGTTAATGGGTGTCTGTTGAATCAGCGAATTAGATTATGAGTGATTCGTGGAAATATTAGCGTTCGTTACTCATTGACGATATTTTGTTGGTAGTATTATGTTGAGTATCGTTATTTTTCTGTTAAATTTTATTCTAGCACCACTAGTTTTATTAGCCCGTAATCGGTCATCACGTCGCGAGCGGTGAGCGGCCCGGCCGCGCGCTGTGTTCGATCAGCGGTTTTCATACGAAGTTTCAATTTTTCGGGGATTAAATTAGATTTGTTTCTAAACCGTAACAGTCGTTAATTTACATGTCAAAGAATCATTTAAAGTTTTGAACAAAGTTCGAAAGATTAAATTTTTACTGTTTAATTTGTTTCCGATATCAATACAAAACACATGGGTAAAGTTTCTCTAGCTAATTTTATATAAAACTGTAGAGCTGTTAGTAAATCTTTATTAATAAATCATCATCATAATCTGTCTAGCCTTTTCCCAACTATGTTGGGGTCGGCTTCCAGTCTAACCGGATGCAGCAGAATACCAGTATTTTACATGAAGCGACTGCCTATCTGACCTAATCTATGATATAAAAATGAATCGCTAAATGTGTTGCTAAGCGCATATATTGAGAGCAGCTGAACCGATTTCGCTAATTCTTTTTTTGTTGTGTTCGGTATTGTCAGGACAAGGGTTGTATGAATGAAAAAAAAATGTTCGAAAAAAAAAATGTTCGAAAAAAAAAATGCACCCGTGCGAACCTGGGGCGGGCCGCTAGTATATAATATATCTTTATTAATAAATAGTATATAAAAATAAATAAATAGTATATATTTACTTGAGCAGATCCTGCAGCGTGGTGGTGCAGGGTGCCATGGCGTCGCGCACGGCCTGCAGCGGCACCAGCTCGCCGCTCGGCCCGCTGCCACCCATCGCCGCGAACACCTCGCCGCAGCGCTGAACAAATACACAGTTTTGTAGGCTTTACACGACAGAGTGGAAGCGAGAGCGGTCCAGTCAACTTCAGTCAATGAACGCGTGTGCAATGCAATGTTTGAGAGCACGTTTAATTTGCAACAGAGAATTTGACAGCTAAAAAGTTTATGCAAAATCGACTCAATCATGAGTGATTTTTTTGTTTTTCACTTGCCTACGCTGTCCCTCTCCGGCAAAGACCTCCCTCCACTCATAACATATTAAAAGTAGCGGAATAATGGTGTACAGGATAATACGGTAGTATTCCTATACCTGTAGATACTGATGCAGCAGATGATGCGCCGCAGCCGCAGCCCTCTCCAGCGCCGCGGGCAGCGGCGGCGGCGGCAGCGCGGCGGCCGCGTGCGCCGCCAGCGCCGCCGCCGCGCCGCCCGCCCAGGCGCGCTGCAGGGCCAGCGCGCGCAGCGTGTGGCTCTGTGCGGGGCTGCAGTTGCTTGCCAGGCTAAGAAATAACAATACAGGTTAAAAATCATTGTGTATGCAAATAATGTTTTATTCTTAAATTAAAACATCTTTAGTGCAAATGGAGCCCCAATTTAACAGTGCTTTTTAAAGATAGGGCTGGATTGTATTGGAGCTGCTGCTGTTATTATAAATTATAACCTCAAAAACATTTATAAAAAAAATAAGCAAGCCACATTTTCAGAAAGTGTATAGATACGAGTAAAGAAAATCGAATGTTGATAATGTTTTTTGCATTTAATATACGTTCAGTTGCGAAACATAAAAAAATTACAACCGACCGTTCATGCAGGTCCCTCCACAGCGTGGCCACTCGCTCGCTAGCGCCGCGCCCGCCAGCTGCCGCGTCACATCCCGGGAACTCCACGCGACGCACGCTCACCGAGCGACGTAGTGCCGTTGCTATGTCTGTCAGTCCTAAATAAACAACAACAAATAATTTAACCTCTCACACGTTTGCCCGCCTACCTGTCGTCACACCCCACGTGTCGAAGTAGATGAATGGACGCAGTGAAATCACTGTTTTCACAATGACAATAGTTGTGTACACTTCGTGTACAGCGGACGCTTGAATTAAATATATTTCGTGCAAGCAAGCTTGTCTTTGAAGTCATATTACAGGCCATCATTTCGGTCTTCATCATTCACAAACTGGCTTTTCTGTAAGATCAAATAAAAAAAATGTATATACCTTGCAAGCTAAACGCGTTCCTGTCTATATACAAAGTCTGCAGCGTGCAGTTACACTGCAACGCTTTGGCGAGCAGTCTGGCGCCCGCGTCGCCTGCGAGGTTACCGCCCACGTCCAACGTACGTAGTCTTCTCGCTCCTCCTAGTGCGTTCAGTAACCCGTATAGATCTCCCTGGGAAATAAATAATACAGGTGAGAACTTGTTGCCTGAAGGATAAACACAATTTTCAGGCCAGCGATTGGCCGTCTTTATAAATTTTGTCACATAAACCAACTCAGTATTCTATACAACTTAAAAAAATGCGATTTGCTTTAACGCAGTTTGAGTTGTTTTTTTTTTTTGTGATCTTATATTTTAGTTCTGGTAAAAAAATATTTCTATAGAAAACACACTCCTACCGTAAGGACTGGCCGGTGGCACTCGCAAAAGACTGAATTGTGTGGAAAGGGGAGAGGGAGGCCTTTGCCCTGCAGTGGCAGGCTAGTTAGATTGGATTATAAAACACACTAAGGCCTGAGTTCACCAACATTCTAACCATCGGTTAGGTATTTAAACAGTTGATTTCCTTAGGAAATTTGACATAAATCAACTGTTTAAATACCTAACCGATGGTTAGAATGTTGGTGAACTCAGGCCTAATAAGACATTTTGAGTTACCAAAAGTTTAGTAAAGTAACCTACCAAGAAGTAAGTAAGTAAGTTACCTTTAGTTTACAATCGCTGAGATCCAAAGACGTCAATGCAGTATCAGGTTCTTGCAGAACATGGACTAGAGCCTACAAAGAGATGACACCAAGTATTACAAAACATTCTAAATTAAAATAAACTTTGTATAATTATAAAGTAGTTATGTTTTAAATACCTGTATTAAAGGCGGCGCATACGATCTTTTTCCCGTCAGTTTACTTAGAGATAAATGTGTAATGGAATGGTTTTTTCCAATCGCTCTCACAATGCCAGATAATTCAAATTCCATACCTAGGAAGAAATAAATAAGAGGTTAACTGTATGTTGTGTGCTCTAGCAAACACTGACCCCCTTACTAATAAACGTATTATATCAGATGAATAGTTAAGTTACACACCGATTTCTCTCTTTCAGTCGTCAGTAATTTGACTTTCTAAGAACAAAGCATTGTGTAACTATAGACGCTATACAACGTTTATTAGTAAGGAGGTTAGTTTATAATTATATACGTTTTTTATAAATTTCAATAAGATTAAAAAAAAAATAATATTATAGTTTTTATTAAAAAACAGCATTAAAAAAGGCATATTATGGTCAGGAAGAAAGCTAAAATTATATTAAATTTGTAATACTCACTATTATCAGACAGGTCGAGCGACTGCAAGCATCTGACGCCGTGTATACACGATTCCAACACATGTGCCGCCTGCGATGAGGACAGCACTCCAGAAAGATTCAACTGAACACCTGTCGCACTCTCGTTACACGCCAACCCGAGAAGTAAGCTCCTACAGACAAGATAAAATGAAGTTAAGACTGCTTATTCACCACGAAGTGCTTAGTCTGTAGTAAAAAAACATTTAAAAAAATGATTCTAAAACAAAAAAAAAACAGAAATGATCGTTATCTTGTCAGTGTAATCTACATTTTCCATGAATAAAAAACGCCACCTTCTAAGGCAATCAACTACAGAACCAACTAGCGGCTACGCAGACGCGACTCACTAATTTGTGGTAATATTATTTACTCAACTCTTTCATGCAACTGAATAGCCCGATAAACCGCTATAGACACAGAAGCAGCGGCGTCGATAATTTAGAAATGGTTTCCGAACGCCCTCAGAATCAACAAATGTTGTGTTAACTTATTCATCAAAAAAGCCGTTCCATACAAAATGTATGAGAAACAAAAACGTTTTCTTTTTTTTTCGTAAATTTTTCCCCTACATTAATAGCTGCTATTTGGGGCGGAGACAAATCCAAGAAATCAATGATCATAAAAATCGGTCCAGCCGTTCTTGAGTTATAACAGGTGTAACTAACCCGAGATATAGATTAGAAAGAAAAAAAGAAAAATTGTTTATTCTGCACAAACAAAACGCACATTACAAATAAAAAAAGACATAAAATATACACATACAACATAGTCAAAAGCCACACAGAGTTCTAATCCACAAAGCGAAAACTGTCGATTCTATTAATATTAAACCGTTATGTCACACAATTACCTTTCAGCTTGACCTACCGATACGAACAAACTACTTGATACATAACACCCGACTCTTTTAAATAATTCTCCGGCAAACAATGCATCATTTCCCGTGAGTGTTTACAAATATTGCCTGTCCGCAACAATTAATAACATTTTTCACAGTGTGACTTATTAAAAGTCATAGCACACTTATCAACTCTGAAAGGGATCGTAACCGTATCGCCTTTCGCCTCGGCGTCAAACAGGCGACAACCTAACGTAAGCACATCGACTCGGCTACGGCTAGGCGACGACGCCGCGCTTACGGCTCGCCGACCACTGCTGCAGGCAGGCCGCGGGACGGGTGAGAGGGGCAAGGGTGGACGAAGAGACGTAAGGTCGGGTACGGTCGTACAAGGAGAGACGTAAGCGCGGAGACAACGAGCTATAAGCGCGGGAACTGCAATTTGACCACGCAATGCACCGCGGTTCGATGAGCTTGTCCCGAGGCGAGGCGATTACGTTACGATTCCGATTAGTGTGCGTTGCAGTAAGGAGTTTCATACAAAGAATACTGAACGGCTCGAGTTGATACGGTGCCGATTCCTTTCCGAGTTGATACGTGTGCTATGACCTATAGGTCTAGGCTTATATAGAAGTAGTGACATTCTGTTCGTTTTGCGTGGATGTGACGCATGTTTCCCCCAACCTTTTCTTATTTTTTTTGTGTTTATGTTCTTTTTTGCGTCATGCTTACCGCAGATAAACGTATTTTCTTTCTTTCGTTCTTCTTTTAGATCACAATAGAATGGAAATGGAATGGTTGGCTTTGTTCTTAAATATTACAATCGATTACATACAATGCCCGCCAAAATTTATTTGTAATGTTTCCACTTCAGCTGTGATGCCACATTATGATTTAAAATAAAATAATAATCAGGTACTCCTTATAGCAGTTCAAACATTTGGATCACTAGAATTTTAAATCATAATGTGAAGTTTCACAGCTAGAGAGGAAAAATGTCAATTAACTTTTGGAGGCCAGTGTGACTTTAGCGAGATAAATTTATAATTATTATGGTCAAACAGAAGCCATGGCGATGCTTTTAGTAACTGTCGAGATTTGCTGACTAATCAGTATAAGACCCTGAACACACGATATCCTTTCTACAATAAAAATGCGTAAGTATGTATTTCATCAAGAAACCGGACGAAACATTTTTTTATATCCTAATTAACGCTGGATTTGGACGAAAAAACAGCTGCTTTTATCAGTTTGCTTTGTTTCAATCAGAATTTTCTTGCCGCACCATTATGTTCGTACTCTGTCTCTTTAATAAGTTAAGTAGTGTATACCTATGGGCTCCTGAGATAAATCAGTTTTCTCTGGGATGGCAACTCACCTGCCATTCATATTTATTACACAACTATCAGGTGTTCCGTGAACTATTTACCGTTTATCAATAAAAACAAATGATGGTGTTGTCAACTTACTTGAGTGCATCCGGCGGCATCTTACAATAGGAGAAGTCGAGTTCTGTCAAGGCGAGGCAAGCGGTGAAGAACTGTCGGAATGAAGGCGGAGGGTCGCGCGCGCGCCGGGCCGCGGACCACGGGTTGCGCGCCACGGACAGGCTGGCCAGGCGGGCCGCGCAACCGCGGAGAAGGGCGCCCCACATCTGTACATAAACAGGTTATTATTATATTAGGTTATTGTATTGCTTTTTCAGAAGGGTGATAAACAGGAAGTTGAAAAGGTTTAGATATGCAAGCCCAATGATGTGCAGAAATTAATTGCCATTGTGGGACACATTGACTGCTGACATCTTGTAAATATGCAGTAAAACGAATTAGGTCTGAGAGTATATCAACATTATTTTTATTCTAGCTACGAATAAATAAGGATCAGACTGACGCCAAATAGTGACAAATCAACTCAAATGCAGTTAGCTACAGTATGCTCATTGTGATCAGCTATCGGTAAGGTCAACGTTCATCAATGAACGTGAACATTGACCATTGTTCAGTTATTAAACTGAACATTAAATTCGCAAAAAAGTCCCGTAGTAAACTGCTTTCAACGTCATGGTTAAGATAACTTAGGATACCTTGGGGAAGGGCCAGGGTAGCCCGCGAAATTCTTACGTTTTTTGCAATTTGCAAATCAATGTCAGGTTGTGTGTTAAAAAAATTTTTTTTTTGATATTTCATGAAATAGTAATTCAATAGGGTTTTATGAACTTAGTGGGTTGTATTGATGATTTTAATCATTATAATTCTGTTAATACATTTTTCACAGTCGCAAATCATATTTTGTTCAACATATTGCAAAAACGTAAGAAAATTTTAATTTCTCGGGCTACACTGTCGCTTCCTTAGTAGTGTAAAAAGAAATTGGACCTTCGTCATTGCATGCAAGATTTTATCTTAATGTAGTGCATTGTTAGTAGTAGAAAGAATAAGACTAAATTAGCAAAATAAACTGAGCACAGGATACCGTGTGCTGAACGGCACAACTTACTTTATTACTTACGTTTTCTAACGTCGTCTCTGTGTTTGTCAAGTTTAAATATGTTAATACGTTCGGTTGTGCGAGGAAATTGTATAAATTCTGAAACAAGATAAATTTAGAATATTTATTATTTTTTTTTTTATTTCTGTTTTTTCGCGAAATGGAAGACCAATAGTTTATAAGCACACTCTGATTTGGCCAGTTATGTTTAAACATAATCAGCCTATAATGTTTTCACTGCTTGGACACTGGCCATCTCTCTGTGAGATGGAGTGGGCCGTAATCAACCAAGCAAGCCCAGTGCGGGTTGGTACATGTCTTCGAATTTTTGGTTTTAGGACATGCCGGTGTCATTACGATGATAAATGATTTTTATTTTGTAAGTAGGTTTGCACAAACACTTTTACACGTAAATCATATTTTTTATAAAACTAGATGAGGTCGGTCGATGAGAAGTCAACCCTTCCTTTAAGTAGGTATCGACGGTGGAAATGTCAAATGTCATAAGGGAAATTTAAATCCAATGCTCCTTATGGAATTTGAAACACCGTCGATATGGGTAATCTAGTTCCCATTAAATGGCAACAAATTCAGACTCTAGGCTGCAACTGAGAAATTCCTTGTGGAAAAAGCCAATCACACTGCCCAAAGTAGGCATCGAACCCAGGGCCGTTTACTTAGTAATCGCGCTTACGAAACAAGGAACTCAAAAAAGTAGGTTTTCATTTAGTATTTATTTTCCTTGTGAACTTACATGTACGTCATCTTTGAGGTTATTATAGGAGAGATCCAGATGTGATAGTGTAGAGAGATGGCAGGGGTTGTCATTCAACATGGTTGCGAGATGCATTACAGTTTTGCCCGTAAGGCCGCATTGCGACAACGCAATATGTCGCAGCCCGTCCGGATTGTTCGCGAGCCCGCTCAGTATACTAATAGCACCTATAAACACAAACAATGGCGTGACGTCATAAATATTCAATGAATAAAACTAAAAGTGATTCATTGTTGATGAAAGTGATACATGTGTACATTGTCAAATCGACTGCGTAATATTGGCAGTTGATTTTGGACGAAATTACTCGTATAGTACCTATGTTATTTCGTGGATTTGTTAAAAGACTACATAGGAGATTTTGTTAAGAGGGGTTATGACAAGCAAGGTCAGGCCAGGGCCATAATTCACTATGACCACTCAATGATTCACCAGTGCTTGTGCACAATTTACTCCACGATCATAGCGGAGCCAAAAATGGTCATCTACCCACGGACTGACAGCTTCAAGTGCAGTCAGGCAGATAAATCCGAGAAGCAAGTCCTTATGTGGACAACACCTTACCATAAAGCAATCTTCGAAAGATCGAACGCTCACCTTTATCCTCTATATGATTCTGCGAGAAGTCAACAGTATGCATGGCGGGTGCATGGCGCGCGCGTGTGAGCGCGTGGCCCAGCCTGGCCGCGTGGTCGTGCCGCAGCGCCGCCGCGCGCCACGACAGGCGCGCGGGCGGCGGGCGCGCGGCCCGTACCACGCGGCACACGCTCTCCCACGCCTCGCCGTGAGCGCGCACGCCGTCGCCGCACACGCCGTTGAACCACGTATTGTGTTGTAATGCCATTACTAGTGGGATTAGGTCTCTAAACAAACAAATTCAATGTTTATTAGAATTTATGTTTTTATTTCGACGTATTTGATCGTGAAAGAACTTACTTATAAATAAGCTCATAACGCGATCGCGACAACTCTGAACAAACTTTTCCTACACGCGCCCAAGACGACTGCGAAGTAGTTCACCACTAGATTAACTGTTACACGTGTTAAATACATGTTTGGCTGTACAGCAGTTGCCAATAGTTTCCAGTTGCTCAAACGGCTTTTGAAAGTCTGTTCAAGTCTCTGATAATTAAATCTGCCGTCATGTTTCGAGTCAGCTGTACGCAGCCAATCAAATAATTTTATTTAAGAAACCGGAAATCAGTGTTGCATAAAAGATACCAATAAACAACCAATAAATAAATAAGTATTGTTAAACTGTACCTCTGATCTAAATGATCGAAATCCTTTAGATGTAGCATTCGTATATCATGTGCCAGATATATTGTATCAATATCCCACGCCACTTCAGCTCTGAAACCAAAACAAGTACAGGTTACTAACACCGACAAATAATATAAATGGCAGCAACGAACGGAAATACAATAACAACAACAAATAATACCGCATGAACTATTTTAAAATAGTAATAAGTCATAGATTAGTCTAAATACGTTTAAATTAGCGTAGTTCAATATTTTTATTATATATATTTTGCGGTTTTAGGTGAATTCGATGGTGTCAGAATATGATGAGTAATTCGTGTTAGTGTTGCTTCTAAATACTTTTAGCAGTTTTCTTTTTTATAAAATTCACTTACTTTATTCTGGAATATAGTATACAAGGTAGAGACGACAATACAACATTAAACTAAACTGCGTATATCTGATGACAATCCTCGTCTGTATACTAAAATTCAATCAAATATATCCAATTTTAGTTACTAATAACTAGTCGGCTGATCGGCAAAATACATGGTCGGCCAATCATTACTATTTAGGTTTTTATAAAATAACACTTTTTATTTCAATCTTAAAATACATTATGATAGTTCCTAAATAGTCCTATGCATTTGTATTGCCAGTGTTTTCATTTATTGTCGTATTGTATAGTCTGGCGTCACAACAAAATACAAATTACAATAAGAAATGAGTCTGCAATGTCTAGGATAGACCTACAATTGAACTCGATTAAAATGACCTCTATTTATGCAGAATGCATTCTTCCTCCTTCATTTATATTATATCCGGTTCCAATCCATTATATTCGTGACCTAGATAGTTTAACATACATAACGCATGCTCAGACCATTCTTAGGGTCCTATATACAAAGAGTTCCACCGAGGGGGATTACTGAACATATGTAGTTAAATTTGTAAGTACAGAATACGTTTTACTTGGTCTTTATCCAGAAAAAAAATAAGGTAATAAAGTCAAGAACTCAGGGATTTCCCTGAAAACCTTGAAAAATAGTACATATTTATTATATCAACGCCATTCCTACTCCTTATTCGGCACAAAAACCCATAGTGCACGACTCTTACCTACTTTTTTCGTTCAGTTTTTCATATTATTAAACCAACTTATCTTTGATTAATCATGCACAGCAGGAAAACATTGTTTCTGTAACTCCTAAAATAGTAGATTTTAGGAGTGACAGGAATCCTTTTAGGTTTAATAATATGAAAAACCGAACGAAAAAGTAGGAAAGACTCCTGCACTACGGATTTATGTGATACTTTATGAAGTGATAGCCAAAACCTTTTTAATGCAATATATTGATGAGTTACCTGAAGGGCGTTTGGCAGAGATCGCACATCGCTGCGTACTGATTGGAAAAATCTCCGCATGTCGAATGTTTCCGAGTGCCGCTGACATGAGGCACTGGGTACGGTAGATTTACCTGTGGAGAAAAGGTACCTTAGAAATACAGAACAGAAAATATGCATTGAATTAAGGTCTTGCATTAAGAAAAGAACCTTTTGTGCATTCATCAAGGTATTTTATTGAGTACCTACCTTAATAATTACCTAGTGTGTAACATAACTCCTCAATTCCACTTTAGCCACCTAAACCCATAGTTCAATATGTTTGTTCCCTGCATATCCTGCAATAGTCCTACACAAACCGGGGGATGTCTTTGGGTGCACTTACAATGTAAGTCGTACATAGTGCACACAGGGATAATCGTCGGTTAGTACCTCATTTAAGTTAAAGCGTCTAACGAGACTCTGCAAGTTGACTTTGGCCCCTCGTACGCCTTCCAAAGGTCCGGGGCTCCAGGGTCCCGAGATAATTATGTCAAAGTGTAAAAATAAAACATCGGCATCAGAGATGATGACGGTGACCTATGGTTTCAACCAAGACGACCGCTTGGTAACAAGCCTTATTCCCATCAGTAAAAGTTGTAAACACTCGCACTACTTACAGCAACGTGTCACACAGTGAATGTGTAAAATCGGCTGGCGACATAAACTTGTGCAATTAAACTTTACTAGTGGACATCGTGCAGAAATTTATAAATAATTTATATTTGGTTTGCTGGGCAGATTTTCGATTAAAATTGGAAAATAAATGTATAGCAGGTACGACAAATTCGGGGTTTAAACTAATTAGGCGACTGCGGTAAGAGTTTCTGACTAATAATTAACGGGTGTTATCGCACTGGATGACTATTTAAACCCTTATCACCTCGTACAACATCTACCACAACGGGAAAAAAGGGCTATTGTTATTAGCCGAGATACAATCGCCATGTTTCCTTAGGTTAGTGGTTAGTGAATATTTCACTTGGCATGCGTTGCATTAATGATTCATACAGGACGATTACTTTTATCCTTATAAATAAATTAACCAGCGCGACAAGTAGATAAATTAATGTTGATTGTCCCGCTAATTTAATGCGTATGAATAAGCGACGAAAGTTTATACCGTACATGACATTATCGTATTAATACAAACCTTTGATATTATGTCGACCACGGCTACATTTGGGAATAAATCGTCAAAGGCGGCAACGAGTGCGTGTAGTACATTTATGACCCCTTCCGCGGTACCTTCCTCACCTGAAAGTAATCGCATAGTGAGTAGCAGACTCCCTTCATGGTACTAGTAATTCCTTACATCCTTCATTTTTAAACCCAGGCAGGGATGTAATAAATACTATAAAGACGTGTCGTTAGATACCTCAATATTTAAGTCTAAGTATAACGTATAGCGGTCTATAAATGATCACATTTTAATATTCCTATTGTTATTTTTCCTACTTCTATGCAGTGTTTTTACAAATAAACGTGTAAAGAATAACAATGAGTAAGTTAATGGTAATGTTTACAGCTACGTAGTTGTAGGTAATACCTAGGATCATGATTGGAGAAACCGAATCTGTATTCATGTATTTTCGAATTTAATTTACAAATACTCTCATGTTGCTATGAGCTAAAGGAAACAGCAAAAACCGCGGATAATATTATTACATTCAAGGTAATTTTACTTTGAATTTATTAATATTATCCGCGGAATGCTTGAATGTATGAATTTTCATTATCCATTAATTAACGGAAAATCGGTCGTAATCATCATTATTTTGATGATAGCTGTTTTGTCGAGTGTTGCTTACGAGCTATTTCATTAGCATACAATGGTAGTTATTATTATTACTCTTCAAGGAATGTTTAAGACGTTAATCAATCTGAATGTTGGTCAAAGTTGGTACTCAATGTCATTATATAATGACTTCAACTACCTAACTCCTCGGATTTTTCTACAGCAGGTTTTGGCAGAACATCCCTAATGTGTGCTAAGTACGCATCTGAGCGAAATTTGAGTTATCAAGAGAAACCTGCATATAGATCCAATTCTATGTATAATCTATCTGCCTAGACTCGTAAGTAGTAATTTCTATTAAAAATACGAATCACGACTACATAGCTTTCGTCTCGCTTTCATCTAATATGTATGTAAAGGACTCACTACCGGCTGGTTTAGAATTCTAGACGGTCAAAATCTTAGGTCTTTATAAATATTGCATGAAAAAAATCATGTGCGCCAGAAAATGCGGCTTTAGGGTGCCTATCCATAGAATAGTTTTGTCGACAATTATCTGATGTTAGCAGACATCGAGTGCGTCGGTCAACGTTGTAGTCAATTGACTACAACGTTGGACGTTAACGACCAGTCATCATTAAGTGAGCTGACGTCAATCAGCCTTCATAGCCGACGCGCAGCTGATTCCATAGAATGGCAATGAGAATTTTTTGTGGTGTAGGGGAAGGTGAAGAGCATAACTTCAGTTAATTTTTTTTATGTATGTGTGACGTTATTGTATTGATTTTTTGTATGTTATCTATGAGTCTTTGTAACTTGATTGAATAAATGAATAATCAATAATAAACAAAATAATAATTTATTCCAACACGGCGTATTTTTGAGAAAAAAAGAAAAAATTAATGTGTCATTTTTATTTTAAGTGATTATATCTACCAGTTTTTTTTTTACTGTGAAGTCCTAAAAAACCGGCCAAGTGTGAGTTAGACTCGCACACGAAGGGTTCCGTACCACCATACAATATTTAACACTACGTAATTAACGTAGATAACGGCAAAAAAATCACGTTTGTTGTATGTGAGTCCCTCTTAAATATTTCTATTATCCTGGTTTTAGTATTTATATATTTACAGAAATACACATTCTGTGAAAATTTCAACTGTCTAGCTATCACGTTTCATGAGATACAGCCTGATGACAGACGGACAGTGGAGTCGTAGTAAAAGGGGCCCGTTTTTACCCTTTGGGTACGGAACCCTAAAAATGAGCTTCTGAATACACGGTGCGACGTGCCGCCCATCTATAATCGCCTATAAACTACTGCTTATCAATAAAGATGTTATCACTTACCTATTAGTATAGACACTGGCTTGTGTTCATGGATGAGTGTTATTGACAGATGATTCGCCTTTTTACTATCCAATGCCTCTATTTCCATCAAGTGAAATCCATTGTCAACCTGACATCATTTACAAAGGTTATTTCATTGAGAAAATAAATTAATGTTTCCTGTAAACCTTGGCCTACATACAATTGCCACACTTGAATATTGATATTGACAATACTATCTTCTTTACCTATTGCAGCACTTGACATACACAAGTACATGCATTTTAGGTGTGCCCATTCATCCTGGACTGTCAGCTTGCTTGAGTAGGCACTTTTGAAACTTGTGCAAGCTTTAATCACAAGTTTTCTCACATCTAAACTTCTAAATATGTGTAATCCTGGCATTATAGGAACAAATTATAAGTGTATGCAAATGTGTTCAAAAACTGCAATCTGTTTGTTAATTTCTTAAATCACATACAAAACTACACAGTTTGATAACAATACACAGTTCATTGACTTGTGCTGACCAGAATAGCATTAGCTGAATCATGCCTAATATTTTTTTTTTAAATCCCGACAATCTTTTTGTAAGAACTCCTTGAGAAACAGTTTAACTTTGTCAAAAAACTATCCCCATGCTGCTCTATAATAGTTGTCTCAATGTAACTTACCCTTGTTGGAACTTTTGCAGTGGTAATGAAAATTCTGTACGCTGTTACAATCTGAAAGAAAACAGGCATGACAATGGAAAATATGTAACAAGCAAGAGATAAGACTATTCCACAGCGTCTGGATAGATAACTACTAGATATATGTATATGTTATGGGTTTGGTTTCCACGCTTGACCATTGTGCGTGAACTACTACATAAAAATAGAACAGAATATCTTCAAAATTATCTATCTGATGAAACAGGCCCAGTGATAAAAAAATTTGTAATTATGTTATACTTTAAATTTATGTCAAATTGTACATTTGATACTTCAGAGAGCACCAACAAGTCAATAGGATTGTATTTAGCTTTGTGTTAGAATTTGTGTCAATGAAAATAATAAAGCCAATGAATGAATAAATTGGTTTAGTCATTGTGTCTAAGGTTGTCCAAATGGGTTATTGTGATTGTGTACTTATGTGTTCACAGAGAACACACATACACACAGCAGGCTCAGTTGGATACAAGCACACCTACATGACTCATCCCATTGTCAGTGCCTTATCAATATCAACAAAAAACTACACTGAAATAGAAATTATAAACATGTTATGCACAAACTAACAACGGTTAAACAAACTTAATGTAAAAACATTAAGTTTGTATATACATATTTCTTATTTATTAAATGACTGGAACAAATATTTGGCAAAATTATTACTCAATAAAAAACAGTCATTTTTTGCTATGAAGTTGGTAGGCTTAAAGTTAACTGATAATAATCTAAAGCTGACAAAACTGTGAGATAAGATAATAAAATTGAGATTTGCAACTTTTATAGAAAAGTTATTAGTTGTCTGCATGAAATAGTTTGAAATTACAGTGGATACTTATATATTTGAGTATGATTAAAAATAATATAAAAATACTGAAACTATTGAACTTTTACATTCTTTGATTGAACACAATAATAATTATTTAACATTGTATATAACAGTACAAAAAAAATTGTAGTGCTTACCAAAACCTTGTTGTCTACTTTATCACCTCTTGATTCCATTCGTATGAGAGATTTGTAAAGAATTTTAACATTTTTCCCCAACACATTGCTGATACTGTCTGTAAAAAATAAATATAAGAAAAAATGTCAATTCTGTACTGCAAGTTATGAATTTATGATACTTTTGTGAAGGTATGGTAGGATTTCATTCAATATTACTACATTAAAACATGGTTTTCAAGTATTTGAATAAATAAATATTTACGAACCACTCAATTCCGTAGAAATATGAGATTTTGTTGACATTTTCGCGATTTTCTTCAGTGTCATTACTCCCACAAAATGTAAATATTTTCAATACACAATACATCCATAATAGGCACAACACATAAATAAAATATAATTAGGTGAACGTTATGACACACAAACAGTGCATTTCAATAAATATTTTAAAGATGATAGGATTATTGACCTAAAAACCACCACAACACCGATTCAATGGGAAGGTAGGGTAACGAACCACAGACATACCAAAAAGTACTCTGTGGATAAAACCTTACTACGATAGTGTTGACCATACCACTAACATTAAATAAAACTAAGCGCACAAGTCGATAATAAAACGTTCTTGGATCCGCATTACTCATCTAATCAAATCCTACTCCCACTAATATTATAAATATGAAAGTTTGTGCAGATGTTTAGATGTTTGTTACTCAATCACGCAAAAACTACAGAACAGATTTGGATAACCAGGATTAAAATATAGGATACTTTCTATCCCGATATTGCCACGGGATTAAAACTAACGCGGGTGAAACCCTGGGGCGCTGCTAGCTAGTAGTAAATATATGCATTCTATATTACGAGTGTAGACCGTGGACTTCGATACCCTTAATAATGAACAAGTTGTTAAGGATCCCTGGTCCAACACGAACATTTCGCACGAACATGTCACAATACAATACTAAGATGATAACCAGTCATACCACCCATGTGTGGTACTATATTACAGGTATTGCTCAGTTAGAAAGAAAGAAAGAAAGAAAAGAAAAAAGTTTATTTGGACACAGTTCGTGAAACAAAAAATACTTACAAAAAAGACAAAATAAAAATAATGTTTCAAGCAACAATAATGTAAATAGGAAAATATCATTACAACAAAAACAAAAAAAAAAAAAACTAAAACAACAAAGATTAGTAAAGTAATAAATCGGGTAGTTTTGAGACAAGAAAACTGTGAGCTGTATGAATAAAAGTCAACAAACAACAATAATAACTTTGATAAAAAAATTACTCATACTGTTAATTTAATGCTATTCGAATAAAGTGAAGTACTTACCTTTATCAATAGATGAAGTAGGTATGTACAAATGTTTAAAATAGAAGAAGGTGAGTGTTATTTACTACTTACGATAATTTACTTTTACGGATCAACGTTACTTGGCTGTGGAGGTCAGAATTGCAGTCGCTCCAATATATAAAATATATCAATGTATGCTACACATACGTTGTGATAGGTTAGGCAAAATATGTTTTTGTATTGTACCTATATAAATGTGTAGTATTAAGTATTATATGTTAATAAGTTATATAATAGTGGTTCTGTGTTATTGTTATGTATAAGTATATATAATTGTTATGTATAACTATAAATAATGTATAAGTTCCATAATAGGGTAATTTAATATTGTAAGTATATAAATACCACACCATCGCATTAGGTTAATCCTGTTATGATAGTTGTAAGGTAATTATAAATAAATAAATAAAATACTGGTATTCCGCTGTAGCAAGTTACACTGGACACTGACATCAACATAGTTGAGAAAGGCTAAGCAAATGATAACATGGATGATAATGATGACCTGTAATGGTAATATTCTGAAATCCCGAGTGCAATAAAAAAAAATATTGATAGCATGTCCTTGGCTTAATTTTTATTTATCGACTATTTTCGTACCTATACGATTAACGTTGTTACGACTCTTTAGTCATGTCTCTGAAAAGTTGTCAGTCTGACTGACAGTCAATCAATTCTTGTAATGTCATGTCAATGTCATGTTTGTTCGAAGTAATCGAAGCATCATAATTTTACAACATTATTATTTTAGAGATAAAATATTTAGAGGAAGTAAATCTTTGTATCAGCAATGAATAAAAACTACGAGAGATGCACTCATTGTAATCGTCGCAAATGGCTTGCAACAGGTTGCCTACGTAAGTGGTTGAAGCCACTGGAATGTAAACATTTACAGCGAAATGTTGATAACAAAAGAGATTTCAACAACACAGATATTGTTAACGGCGTATTTTTACCCGATCGCAAGCCTTCTGTAAACACAAGCAAATTTGTAAAGTTTTGGAAAAATAAATTGTTCATAACTGGCAATGTCAGGTCTTTGCAAAGATACTTTGGCAATAAAAATAATGGTGGCGAACATTTATGCAGTCTAAACAAATGTAGCGGCGATGCATCGACATCGTCGGACAAAAGAGTTATTGCTGCTTCTGGATATGACACCAAAAAGGATTTTCAATTGAGTAAACAAGCAATTAAATGCCAACATTCAGAAGGTCATTCAGTGCTCCGGGGACACCACCAACATGCCTCACTTGAAACTTGCGCTATTTATTGCCAGTTATCAAAGTAAGTACTGTAATATTATTTGTTCTGTTTGATGTTATGTTCAAGTTTATCATCTGATCCACCTGACCTTGCATTATAATCCAAATAATTGAAATGTCAATAATTTATGATACTAACCAGTCCAGATTACTGTATGTGTAAAGTAGAAATATTATTACTCTGGTGTTACTGTTATTATTGTTACTTTTATTGTAAATTACAAAAAAAAAAATATTTTGCAACAATACAAGAAAGTTTATTTTGTAATAATACAAAACAGTTTATTAAGTATGGTTTATAATAATAATAATAAACATTTATTTCAGAATTACTTCCATATTTGTTAGTAACAATGTAAACATTTGACGCTCCGATGGAACAAAAACTGAAAAATCAATTTTTAAATATTTTTATAATGCCAATTGGTTTTATGATTATTTTTTGTATTAAAAAGAATTTCTAAATGTGATTTATCGGTTTTTGTTCCGATGCTCCTCATTTATTCTAAGCTATTTACCTACATATATATATACATATATATATACCTACATCAAGTTCACAAATCAATCTGCTTAGACACTTATAGAAATTTTAAGGGCCACTTATTTTGTTGCTTAGGATTACATAACATCACACCATTAGTTAATTCATATTTTAACCATCACATTAGTTAATTCACCTTTTTATTTAGTACCTAGCACAAATACTTAAGAGATTATGAAAATATTTATATTTTTATAAAGGAGTAATTAGATGGTCATTAAACATACATTCCTATCATGTTGCTCTATTTTTTTATTACATTAGTGTCATCAGCTTATAAGCTCACAAGCCTGTTGATAAGTTGCAGAATACCAACTTCACAGGCTTTCTTTATACCCCTTCAACTGTCATGAAATCTCCTAGAGATTGGTAACAATAGGAAAAGTAATTGTGTCTCATTAGTGCCAGTTGAGCTAATCTTCAATTGAAAGTGAGACCTGCATTAATCTCTTACTTGCGGTGAGCTGGTGACACTTCATAATGGCATGCTTTCATATTTTTCTTCTGTTGAATCAAGATAAACTATAGTCTATCACCTCACTCTGACTGTGATAAAACAGTCAAGCAGTAAGTTTGGTAGCAAAGCTCACCAGCGATATTAAAAAGGAAAGGTTTTGAATTTTATTGGTTATAGTATGAATAGCTTCTGCCTGCAACTTCGTCTGCGTGAATTTTTTTGTTCCCCCGACCCACCCCGTCGCATCGCATCGCCTACTCGCGCTTTTACTTCGTTTTAGCTTAGCGTTCTTTGTGACTTTTTTTTTCAGAATTGATCATTAGAATCGGCCATACAACTCCTCTACGTAGAATAAAATTGGACTCAAATGTCATGATTTCATGAAATAGTCATCTAATAGGGTAATGTGAACTTAGAGAGATGTATTGATGATTATAATGCTATCACTATCACACTAATATTATAAAGGCGATAGTTTGTGAGTGTGTTTGTTATGTTTGTTACTTCTTCACGCTCAAACGGCTGGACCAATTTTGATACAATTTTGTATGGAGGTAGCTGCTTTTTATCCCGATATTCCCACGGGATCGATACATATGCGGGTGAAACCGCGGGGCGCAGCTAGTAAATAAATATTTGTTACGGCCGCGAATCATATTTAGATCAACAACATACAACCTGATACTAACCTGTAAATTGCAAGAAACGTAAGAAGAAATTGATTTCGCGGGCTAACCTGACGCTTTCGCCTTAGGGCGAATATCACCAAATTTTTATACCTAGAACAAGTCTTATCCTAAGAATACATTTTTAATTTTTGACAGTTTGTCCGTACTAGGACTCTCAGGACGTCGATTTTATTCCAAGGATAAAAGATATAATCTGACTTTGAAGTTTTTCCTCTAAGTACTGGATGATTTTTTTCCGTCTCGAAATTTTTACAGGGTGTTCTTCCTTCTGATCCTTTCTTGGGACCAACTCTGAAATCACGAAAAAAAAACAGCTGTTTCATACATTTTGGTCTAGTAGGTAACTTTTGTATTAAACAGCTGATTTTTTTCGTGATTTCAGAGTTGGTCCCATAATGAAAGTTGTTCATATTCATGGGAAGAACACCCTATAAAAAAAATTTGCCGGTCTGTATAATTATAAGGAGTAAAGGGGGTGATGTTTTTAAAATAAACCTTACTAATAGCACTTTATTGTTATTTTTACAGGCATGGCTGGTACTGGGGTGGCATCACTTCAAGTGAAGCTGAAGAGTTGCTAGCTGGGCAGCACGACAATGTATTCTTAGTACGAGACTCGTGCGACTCCCGTCATATTCTCTGCGTGTCATTCCGATGCGTGGGCCGCACATTGCACGCTCGTCTGCGACATGCCAATGGACTATTTTCACTTAACAATGAGACATTTGTACCAGCAAACAGAATATCAGAACATTGCGCAGCTGTTGATGTCAAATCAAACCTTTTTGAGATGCCAGTCAAATTAGCAAGACCACTGAACAGGTATTTAGTAATTTTTATAAAGAAAAACTACTCAAGTAAAATGATAATTGTTTTTATAACATTAATTATTATTTCCAGATTTGCGAAACTGGACTCTTTACAAATGATTTGCAGATTTGTCATTCGACAAACTGTGTCAGGCCAAGTGTGGAGCAGGTTGCCACTACCGCCAAACTTAATATCTTATGTATCTAGTGGCAGTGATTACATTGTACCATCATAGCTAATACTTCTGTGCCTTCAGTACTCATAGAACTATGTTTATTGTAAGCATATTTACATAAAACCTTTTTAAGAGACTGCCACATTATAAACTATATGAATATATTAATTGTAAATTTTATACTGAAGTCAATGTTATATTAGAAAATTATGAAGATAAAATAAGAAAATAACAACAATGTAGTAATTAAAGTATTTATTACAAACAACTAAATCTGAATAATACTTTGAATGTCTATAATTCATACAGTTTTTGTTGTGTGGAAATGTTTTTTATAACCATCACTTATTTGCCTAATATAATCTTCATATTATTATTACTTCAGTGTATTAATTCCGAGCATATTCTTAGCCTGAAATATAAAAAATCATGTTTAGCACAATAGTAAGTATAATCAATCAGCCATGCCACAAATGAAATATGTATAATCGAATATCAAATAGATTATAGGATGTCATGAGAGCAAGTAGTGAGATATTAAAAACTTATACTAAACTACTCATAATTATGACCAAAATGTTTAGTAAGAAACAAATCAATAAACATATTTACACAAACATTGAGAATATGCATTATAATACCATAGCTCAGGCATAATATTCTGTAATCATGTTAGAACTAGTAAATTATCTAGGTATATAAAGCATTAAACATTTAACTCATTCTTTAAATTCCATTTGAAAACTTGAGATGGTAATTTGAGTTATAAAAGTGGGTTCGTATATAATACGTGTCTGTAAAAGGTGTCTCCTTATATTTTACGAAAGAGAACACACACCAGTGTTTGCCATTGTTAGACTCGTCCAGCTATTTTAATCTTTATGAACAAGTCAATTAAGTGTAATTTAGCTTGTGAATCGGGTACTGTGTGGTACCGGCTTTAGGTATTAAAAGAAGTAACTTCGTCTCTATAAGCAGGAACTACGTGTCTTTTAAACACAAATAAACGTCTCCGCGACTACGCCAGTAGAAGCGTTAAATGTAATTTATGGCTATGAATAGATAATGCGTTACTCAGAAAACGCATATGGAATATTAAATTATTTGTATTACCAACGTAATTGTAAACAGGTAATCATAATATTAGAACTCTACTACATCAACAGAACAAGCTCCATCTAAAGGTATTTTGGTTGGAGATGAACATTAGAAAATGGTGTCCAACATTTTTTCATTTATATGTAACTTACTATTCTTAATCCTATTTCATAGATCCACGATGGCAATCAAATTCATTCAATTAATCCCTTACCGTTGTAAACGCAGCAGTCAATGTTTGTGGTGCCGCAGCCACCGGACTTAAATTCAATGCCGATTGAACCAACTGGGCATCACGAATACGTGACGCAATAAAATTCTTCGTGGCAGCGCTGTCCTGGCTGCTATCTGTTAGATAAAATAACTCTGCTGCTTTGTATATTCCTGCCACACCCACCCGGCGAACATACCAGTTGAACTGAAAATTAATGTTTAACTTTAGTTACTGCAGGCTAACCCCATGATTGCCGACTCACACTGTTCCAGCTCGGGGTCGTAACGGCTTAAAGGATGATTTATGCTAGACCTTGTCCAAGGTGCGGGCGAGGAAGGTCTACTCCCTAAGCACGAAATCCGTAGTTTCGACTAAAGTTACGGGTGACCTTCTCCGTGTCTAGATTAGTTTGAGGCCCGAACTAATCAATCAATCAACTCCGCCTATTGCAGTCCATTGGACATAGGCCTCTCCCAGGCTGCGCCACAACACCCTGTCCTCCGCCATCCGCATCCATTCCGTCCCAGCCACCTTTAGGTCGTCCGTCCATTTAGCTGGAGGCGTTCCACACTACGCTTGGCGATACGCGGTCGCCACTAGAGGACTCGTCTGCTCCACCGGCCATCGGTCCTTCGATATACATGGCCAGCCCACAGCCACTTTGCTTACTCTGCAAGATATTTCGGTAACTCCGGTTCTTTTCCGGATAATTCCTGATTTTATCCTTCAAAGAGACTCCGAGCATAGCTCACTCCATAGCGCGCTGAGCGACTTTGAATTTGTGGACCAGCCGGACCGTCAGTGTTCACGTTTCGGCGGCACCATATACAACATTATTTTTAGTATATGCGAAACCTGAATATAGTTTGTTCAGAATAAGTAACTGAATCGATTTCAATAATTTTTACACCATGTTACATTTTGTTCCAAAAATATTTAATCACTAGTTAATTACAATTAAATCGCCGTACAGTTAGGTAACTACTGCCAAACTATATAGGTCCTTACATATGAAATTAGCGTTTTGTCGTACTGACCACTTTGATCTGAAATATCTCCTCTTTGGTTAAGAATTCTCAAATTCAAATTTATAAATTCATTTAGCTGGTACATTTGAGTTTTGAAAACAGTCATTCATTTGTTTTTTCCTCATTATTTTTTTCTTTGGCGTCGCTTATTACCGCACAATGAAAAACATGAAATATCGGTATATTTACGAGTACGAGTTCTACCGTGGCACCAGTGCTGCAGAAACAGCTCGAAGGATTAATGATGTGTACGGCGCTGGTGTCGCAAAAGAAAGCACGGTACGTTTTTGGTTTCAACGTTTTCGTTCTGGACATTTCGACCTTCAGAACCAACCCCGTGGACGGCCGGAGACCAAAGTGGAAAATGAAGAATTAAAGGCTATTGTGGAAGCGGATCCATCACAAAGCACTTCCGAGATAGCTGCAGGCTTCGGAGCAAGTGATAAAACTGTATTAATCCACTTGAAGCAAATCGGGAAAGTAAAAATACTTGAACGATGGGTACCTACCTCATGAATTGAGTGAATCGAACTTGCAAACACGCGTTAACTGCTGTATTACTTTGCTCAACCAAAACAATAATGAAGGGATTTTAAATCGAATCATTACTTGTGATGAAAAGTGGATACTGTACGATAATCGGAAGCGCTCGTCGCAATGGATGAACCCTGGAGAACCAGCCAATTCCTGCTCTAAACGAAAATTGACTCAGAAAATGTTACTTGTGAGTGTTTGGTGGACTAGCGCCGGTGTCGTTCACTACAGCTTTCTAAAATCTGGCCACACGATTACGGCAGATATCTATTGTCAGCAACTGCAAACCATGAAGGAAGAACTAGCTGCTAAACAACCGAGATTGGTCAATCGCTCTAGGCCACTGCTGCTTCACGACAACGCAAGACCACACACTGCATAACAAACAACCACTAAGTTAGATAAGCTACAATTGGAATGTCTGCGATATCCACCGTGCCCCCGGACCTTGCTCCAACAGATTACCATTTTTTCCGGAATTTGGACAACTTCTTACAAGGAAAAAAATTCAACTCCGATGCGGCAGTCCAAACCGCCTTCAAAGAGTTCATTGATTCTAGCTCCATGGTTTTTTTAGTAAAGGGATCAATGAACTACCTATGAGATGGCAAAAGTGCATAGATAACAACGGTGCATACTTTGATTAAATAAATATATTTTACAAAAAAAAAAAACTTTATATTCCTCCCGTACAAAACGCCAATTTCATATGTAAGGACCTAATATTACCTAATAGGAGGAGCATAAAACATGATCACCCGGCGCCGCACCGCGTGGTGAGCATATTTTTGAACGGACAACCAGGTAACATAACAAGCTTCTAACTTTGTGATTTCTCATGATACACTTTTAAAAATTTGTACATTGATTCTTTACATAAAAATACTAGACACGTGTTTCGGGTTTCGCATATACTAAAAATAATGGTGATCATCAGAATGACTGCCCAAAATGACCGATCAGCTTTAAAACATTACTAAAATTTAATACCTATTTGCTACTATTTGATACCTTTGTTTAAATAATTGGTACCTAATTAATAACTGAGAAAATCAATAAAAAAAATGGGCAGTCATTCTGACGTCAGGATGACTGCCCACATTTAGAATCTTCACGTACGGGCTCCAAAATTTCAATTCGCCTTTACAAAAATTTAGTACCTATTTGATACCTAAACATATATTTTTTCTAGATTTTTAGGGCAAAGAATAAAGATTTTATTAGAGATTTTCATCAGAATGACCGGTCAAAATGACCGATCAGCTTTAAAATATTACTAAAATTTAGTACCTGTTTACTACTGTTTGATAATATCTACCTTTGTTTAAATAATTGGTACCTAATTAATAACTGAGAAAATCAATAAATAAAATGGGCAGTCATTCTGACGCCAGGATGACTGCCCACATTTAGAATCTTCATGTACGGGCTCCAAAATTTCAATTCGCCTTTACAAAAATTTAGTACCTATTTGATACCTAAACATATATTTTTTCTAGATTTTTAGGGCAAAGAATAAAGATTTTTTTACTTATTTTTGTTTACAAAGGGCTGATTTTTCCAACGTAAGATAATTTTATTAAGAGTGAACTAGTCGCGAACTCGAACTCACTGGTGGTCATGGCTAAAAAGCATGCTGTCTCACCTAGCTTCGTGTCTGACAGAGCTAGTATCAGTGATGTGCAGTTAGACGCTAGTCTACATGCACAACGTCTAGTTCTTACGCACAGAAACACCGTTCTTAACTGATAGACGCGTAAAAAAATTCGAAAATCGCTTTGGAAAATCGAGTTTTATGAAAAATCCACTGCATAAATCAATTATAAATAAAGTTTATTGAACTCTTCGATAACTGAGTTTTGTCGGAACGGTTATGGTTTTGAAGATTTTACAGTCCCTTTGTAAACAAAAATAAGTAAAAAAATCTTTATTCTTTGCCCTAAAAATCTAGAAAAAATATATGTTTAGGTATCAAATAGGTACTAAATTTTTGTAAAGGCGAATTGAAATTTTGGAGCCCGTACATGAAGATTCTAAATGTGGGCAGTCATCCTGACGTCAGAATGACTGCCCATTTTTTTTATTGATTTTCTCAGTTATTAATTAGGTACCAATTATTTAAACAAAGGTATCAAATAGTAGCAAATAGGTATTAAATTTTAGTAATGTTTTAAAGCTGATCGGTCATTTTGGGCAGTCATTCTGATGATCACAAAATAATGTTGTATAATGACGGGCAGGACGCACAGGTTGAAGACCTTAGTCTTCAAACACTGCGGGGTAGATGGCGAGAAGACTTGATGGAGTTTTTCAAACGCTGCGAAACCTAACTGGGCTTCTTTCTCAATGTCTACCGAGCTGGATTACTTGCCCTAAGTAGACATAATCCTTCACAACTTCGAGAAGTGACCCTTCGATGTGGATTGGACTCGGCAAGACGTGCGAATTGTACATGTCTTTTCCAAATTCATGCAGAGGCCAACCCGCCGAGAGGCTCCATTTAGGCTGTGCAGCATTTGGTCTAGATGTTCCAACGTCTCTACCATTATGACGATGTTATCGGCAAGTCAAAGATGTGAAATGTACTCGCCGTTCACGTTGATACCCTGTCCAGTCCAGTCCAGCGTCTTGAAGACGTCCTCCAACACATTTGTAAACAATTAGGGATATTTAATCCCCCTGTCTCACCCCTCTGAGCAGTTGGATGGGGCTGGTTTTCTGATTCTGGATCTGGACAGTCATCGTGGCAGCGTCATCAACACTTCGATGTAGCACCAGTCAATTCGACATCGTTGCAGAGAGGCCAGAACAGCCCATACTTCGATGGAGTCGAAGGCTTTCTCATCGTCCACAAATGCCATACACAGCGGCTGATTGTACTCCTCGGTCTTTGCACAATTTGCCGAACAGTATGGTATGGATGTGGTCTACGGTGCTGAAGCCTTTTCGGAAACCGGCTTGTTCTGGCGGCTGGAACTCATCAAGTCTCCTGGCGAGACGGTTCATGACGACCCTCGAGTACAGCTTGTATATGTGGCTCAGCAGAACCACCGGCGTTGTACCCTCTTCGATGACGGAGTTAAAGAGACTTGCAAGCTCTCAGGACTGGAGCCCCGTCACGATTCTGGCATTCGTAGTTCTTAGTTCGTCAGATGGAACCTACGTAATTGCTGGGCGAACACTTTTGACCCTCGGTTCTGCTCAATCGCGAACTTAATGTCGCGGGTGTTGGAGCACCGAAGGTCGCGTCGCGTCAGCTTCCTAATTTTTAAGTTTAAGGCCCTCATCTGACGAAGACGGCTGCATAGATGGCAACTCTCGTCTTTCCCTCTCCGAGAGTCTCCGAGGAAAGTTTGGACACCTTACTTTTTGGTTGCGACGGAAAAAGTCTGCGGTGCTTTCCTCGTTGATAGTGCCTGTGGTTTCCAAAAGGCGATTCTATTTTGAAGTTCCAGTTGGAACTTTTCGGATCTTAGAGCGGCTTGGAGCTGCGTAGGTCGGAGTGTAGGCCTCATCATGCGGAGTCTCTCAGCTCAAAAATTGATATTTAGAGTACCTCGGACAAATCTGTGATCGCTTCTGGTATTAAACCTACTAATCACGGAGACATCTCTCTCAATATAATATATTTAGAGATGTCTCCGTGATTAGTATTCCTATCCGTCATGATGAAGTCTATTCTATCTCGTTCCTTTCCCTTGGGGTTACCCGAACTAATACTGAATGACAACACAATTTGACAGTTCCCTACACCCGATGTGGTTTTGCCAGTCCGAAAAATTTTATTTGACACTAGTTTTCGCGGATCAACTACTTTCGAATAAGACAATAGGCCCGTATCTTCGTGGACTGCCTTAGAGAGTAGACCTAGACACGGATCAGACTTCACGAACATTTTATATGAACGGGAGATACTAAGCCAGGACGGCTCGGAATCCGAAATGACCTGGCCTAGATGTTAGTGCGAGGATCCCTTGAAACTGTTGTACATGCAAATAATAGCTATAATGTTCTTTAAAATGATGTTGTATACTTACATCCACACTTCTGTCACCAGAATGATAGCAGATATCATCAACAAGTGATAGTAATGTAGCCAAACAATTAGGGACATTGTTAGGCATTGTTTGAATAGCCATCGCTTTGGGCCATGTGGTCCTAGAAAAACGGATGTTCATTAGATCTTCAGTACATTCTTAGGTACCTAGTATGTGTGATTCACCATGTAAGTTTTAAAAATAAAGGCCTCACTCACTTGTATGGGTCAATCATTATCAATCTTTGGAATATTGCATTTTCAACGAATTGGGCTGGTACTTTCTCCTGCGAATCTGTTTTGGGCCACTGCATGTCAGAAAATGGATAATTCATTATTATTTTTACAAAATAAAAAAAAGAATAAGTACCTGTTTCATATTGACTTACAGTTTTCATAGCATCCACTAATTGTTCATTACATTTAACATTAAAGTAATGTACCAAATCGCCACCGCCATTTGGGAATAGGCCATGTGTTATAGTCGGGTACCCCGCCGTTTTGGCGCCAGAACTCAATGACTCTACAGACCATCCACTCTTTGATACAAACTGTAATGCATTTTCCAAAATAGATTTTTTTATATTTTCCTCGTACTGATGATCTTCTTGTTCATACTGATTTGTGTTTGTGTAAGTAGAAGGAATAGAAAGATTTGGATCCTTTTCATGAGTAGTTTCAACTTGAGTGCTTATTCTGTGTGAATTATTGACAGAAATACAGGCAAATGGCCTAATGGTTCTACGGCCATTCTTCAAGGCTGTTAACAAAATAAAGAAAGTACTCATAAGGAAGAATTATAAGATTGGGTCTTTGGAACAAAATAAATAAAATGGGTATTTAAGAATGACAATAAATGATTTATTAAAAACAGGTATAGGTCTAAATATTAGTCACAATTCATTTTTAATGCCTGCATTTTATTTAGATTGATACATTCAGTTACACGTGCTATAAGACCTTCAATAAGATGAAAAGCATTCAATGCAGAACATATTATCTCCTTCATATTTTCCTTAGGTATATTATCTAATACATTTCCTCCTACATTGAGTGAGATATTGATTTTCTCATCAGGCAGATGTTTTCCTTCTTCAATATCTTTGAGTTTAACCTCATAATGTGCCTTAGACATGTTCAACCCTACTCTTAGCTGTTCCAGATAATTATTCTCAATAAATAAGAAACAATCACGAATGCCAGTAATGTTTACAGTATCTTTAATTGATAAGTATCTTAGGAAATTTAAGGAAGTTATAATCTGATCAGCAAGTTCAACTAGGTCTGACTCAGCACCATGTGGAAGAAAGCATATTTTCTTTAACATATTTGAAAATTGAGGACCAGTGAAACAGTCATCCATGCTAGGATTGTTGAATGCTTCATTTATTGAGCTTTTATACAAAGTTATTGCATATCCAATCATGCCAGAATGATTGGATACTTCAATCAAAAATTTTACAAGTGCGCATCTTCCCTTATAATTAAATTTATTTACATGGCATCCAATCAATGCCACAGAACGCTTACGTAGAGATTCATAACTAGAATATATAGCTACATTAGCTAATCCCTTACACATGTCAAAATGCTGTGATGATGAAAGAAGTTCTTGTGTTGATTGGTTGGGAAAGCGGATTAAAATTGCTTCACATAAAGCAATTGCCTTGGCTAAAGGGCTATATTCAGCAAAATTCAACAAGTGAATTACAGAAAGCATTGCTGTATGAAGAACATAATCTAAACTGTACACTTGTGGGATTGCAGATTCTGGTACTTCAAAATGACCTGATAATACAGTATAGAACAATCCAGAAAGAGTAGTCATATTAATCTTTTCCCTGTGCTCATAAGGTGACTTCTCATTGTCACTTTCATCTTTTATGGTTTTTTTCTTACTTTCTCTATGACAAACTTCTAAGTATACTAGGAATTTCAAAACATTCTTCTCAATAATGCAAATGTCTTGGAAAATGGTTGAGCAGCTTAATCTCGCCTCACTATTTGCATTACTTTCTGGATCCATATCAATGTAAATTAAAGGCTTCCCCAGAAGACTTATCAAAAATGCTGTTATTATTTGTTTTGTTTTGACATTGGAATCCGCTTCATTCAGTTCATTAACAAAATACTTATAGAATGGAGGTAAGAGGCTGTAGACTCTAGTAATTCTTCTAATGTTAGGATCAGAATCCATTAACAATCTTTCCTTGCCTTCCAGGTGATGGTCAGGTATAGGAATATTTTCAATGTATGTGCTGATAGAGTTCAAACACCATTCTAAAGATCTTCCTCTCTTTATAGACAACCTTTTCAAAAGTTCTTGTAGAGGTGGCAGAATGAGACCAAATTGGGCATCATTTTTAGCAAGTTCAATCTGTTCAATAAATTCTAATAGTGCTTCCTCTGGTGCAGATTTCTCAAGGATAATTCTTAATAATTGCTCACATGCACCATATAGTGATGGTTTTATAATAATGGTATCATCTTGAATTTTGCCAAGGATCACAGGTATTAAATCCCAGCAATTATCTTTAAAACTTTCAGCTAATCTCTCCTCGTTCGAGACATTCAGTGCTTCCTTATATTTTTCATTATCCAATAATGTGGAAATTAAATCAACAACATTTATTTGACTCATGTTGAGATAAGTGTCAAAGTATAAAATGTAGGTAGGTACTATAATTCCAACAAATTCTGAAATTCAAGTGCCTCGTATGGGCTGATTATGAAGTGCCTCGTATGTATTATTTTTACTATTGCGAGGTTAGTAACTCTTCCACATTTTGTTCCGAAATCTGAGAAAATTATGTTCGACAAAGCTTATACCTTATTTCTATTGCAAAAATCTACAGGTACCGATACTTACAGCGAAAAATCTTCTGCAATGTACTCATACTCGATATAATTGTTTAAAATGTTTTTGTAATAAATACTTTCAGTCTAGAATCTAGCAATTTCTATTTCTTGCTTGCTTGATGTGATTTTTGCTTTTCATACTACTCGATTCGATGACAGTTTAGAAAAAAATATACTGTGGATGACAGTGACTTGACTTTGACCACAGACCATAGAGGAAAAATCCACAGACTTTGACTGACCAGCAGCAGCAGTGAGCAATGACTAAATAAACCTATGGACTGGGCATACCTACAAAATTAGCGTGTACACACGGCTACACATCAAGCTATGCATTTCCAGTTTGAGTTGACCTCGCATTGTATAGGTTTTTCGTACAATTAAAAGTCAGCTTATACTGGTTATGTATAGCTTGACGTGTAGCCGTGTGTACACTCACAAAAATCGGGCACTTAAGATGGCCGCCTTTCGTAGAGTTGTTTTTGTTTTTTCTCGCACCACACTGTTTAATACAACACGAGGGCATGATTTTCCTATTAATAGACACCAAAATACTTAGTGTCTAGACTTATTTCTCTAGAAAACAACAAAAATAGTTTAAGCAATCAATCGTTTGACCACATCTACCACAAAACCATTCATAAAACTCGGCACTCAACATGGCGACCGGTCACGCTTAGACATGATTTTGACGTCACACAAAAGTGTTGCTAAATTTAGTACTTGACAAACATTTAGATGTCTCTCTTTTCTTAAGCTGCTCTTGATTAGTTAAAAAGAAACAGAACACTTTTTGACATGTGTGTGTCGATATGATAGATATAGTATAACTATTATTTCTTTAATAGAATATTTTATTTCATTAGTCGAAACAGTAATTGTTAAAGATAAAAACATTAGGTCTTACACTCTTCTGTCTAATCGAACTAGCCTGTACTATCCCACTGCAGGGCAAAGGCCTCCCTTTCCCTTTTCCACACAATTCTGTCTTTTGCGAGTGTCGCGACACTCACAAGATATACATGAAATTTATTATTTAGTACACAAGGGCTTTAATCAACATTACCTATTATTATTATATATTGCATATACATAATATATAATTATATCAGTAATAAATCAAATAATAGATAGGCACTCTACATTTGTATTTTGCATACGTTCACATTGGGCACCCCAAGTCCCAACTCCAAACGACTTCCTACTAAATAATATTTTGACCTTGTTTGGGATTTGATTAAAAAGTAGGTACGTCTCAAAAGAGGGCTACCCCAGGACAAGCCGGGTCCGGGGTAATTAGTTAATCAACGAAATAATTCATTTTCAGAAACGGTACTGAATTAAGCCCAAACGCAGTAGTTAACTAGGGCGGTGGCTGCCATGCATGCTCATCGCACAAGACTCAATCGCATGGACTTATAAGTATTGTAAGTCCATGCTCAATCGTTTCATTTGATTTATTCATAAAGGCGCGTGCCCACTAGGGCGCGTGGCCTTTTGGGGCCTCGAGGCCCAGTCTCGCGAGGCTTTTGCTGTTTTTTGCAACGCGTCCCCATTATAAGCGCCGCGCGGCCTGCTTTGTGCAGTTGCTTTCAAGATGTACGAAGATAGCAACACCTCCTTGGTGTTGCTAGCTTCAGAAGCATTTATAAGGATGTAGCAATCTCCATCAGGGCATCAGTCCTTTTGATTTTATTTTAATAAAAATAACTCCGACAGTCCCATAAAACCTATACAAATACATTAATAAAAGAGTTTGATCGTTAATCCCCTCCATTTTTGCACGAATACAAACCTAACTCGGTGTAGCGGCGGTTCCTTAATTTTTTTCCTCTATGGGTTACAAGCGCAAATCGAACTTAGAGAGATGTATTGATTACAGAGTACTTTTTGATAGCACTGACCTCTATAAAATAGAGGTCAGTGAAATCCCACAAATCCATTATGAAAACCGATTTTTTTCGAAAAAGAACATAGAGTTTTTCTAAAATGGTTTTTTTTCACATCCCTACTGGCGCAGCCCGTCACCACTACTCTTTAGCCAAAGCAACAACATAATTAGGTACCTAGTGTGTAAAAATTAATTAATAAACTGATGAAAATTGTTCGGTAAATAAAATAGAAAAGTGTTAGTATTTGCTTTTAATATTCATTTGTCAAAAGTTATGTGTCAATGTCAATGTCAATCATACTTGACGTTCGTATTTGGCAAAATTAAAAATTTCCGATTTCTGAAAAATTGCAAATCCTCATCTGTAGAACTTGGTGATAAATATTAAAATGTGATAATTTATAATAAACAAAGTATAACGCCTCCTGTCCTGTCCTGTGTAAATTAGTAGGTAGTTCAGTAGCTCCTGTTTTCCTTAATACATGATTTTTTTAATGAAATTAATAACTAAACACTTTTTCAAATCTTAAGCTTGTACAGAGACATCTTGCGATGTCAGTAAATCAATTTCTATAATAATTATCAGCTTTGCTAAAGTATAGCAGTGCATTCACCTCTGATTATACATTTAGCGAGACTAGTACACCTGTAAATATGGCAACAAAACAGAAGAATATATTCACGCGCAGCAAACCCTTGATGAACATATATAGTGGAGTAGACCATGAAGGAAAAGAGGTAAGAACATACATATATTATATTATATTGGATATTTGGAAGCTCATTTTACTATTAGAAGAATGATCTTTTTAAGTTATCCATTTCTTGGTAACATTGTGTTTATAAACAACTTTGTACAATCAGGTGGAGGTGCGCGAGGATGCAGAGCAGCTAGTGAAGTGGCATGAGATATCAGATGCGCTGGTCGCAGCCGGCTACTACCGAGCACAGCTGCAGGGACTCTCTGCCTTCGACAAGATAGTGGGAGGGCTCACATGGTGCATTGAACTGTGTGACATTGATGTTGATGTCAGCCTCCTGTTCGAAGAGAATCTCACCATTGGCAAGAAAATGTAATTATATAAAACCACTCAGTATTTGCATTTATTTGTTTGATTACTACAGATATAATAAAAGCAGCATGGGTATTAAGTCGGACTTTCTACAGTATTTCTTTTACTTATGCATAAAGTTTTAATAAATAAATATAGTCAATACAACATCCTTTCATGTTAAACTGCTGCTGGGGAGTTTGTTGCGCCACATCTTCCCAACAAAAGCACTAAGAAGTGTTGAAGAAAGTCAAAATTTCATAAGACAGTCACCCAAAATGGAAAGCATTTGGGGGACTGGTTCCTTGAATAAATTAAAATAGATATCATGTCAATTTCAAACTTTACAGAGCTTTGACTGAAAAAATAGTAAAAATCCTGCCTACTATGAACTGTCCATACACAATTGAACCTCATCAAATTCAAGGGTTAGATTTCATCAACATTTACCCTCTGATCTTGTGGTTAATTAAATACTCAAGTGAGTTTCGAGAGGCAAAAGAGGATGAGTTGCAGAAGTTTGCAGTCATGCAATATGATAAGAGTCATATATTTGAATCTGACAGAGCTGCCTTTATGCAGAAAGAGAAGCTGCTGAAAAACTTAGCTGTTGTACAGGTATGTTTGAAATGTTCAAGAATCTCTCTTGTATAGAGAACCTAATGATAATCTAAAAATTATTTGCATTACTGATAAAAATATTGTTATTTCTATATGACAGTTGAAAGTCATAAATTAAGAGATAAAATATAGTAATTCAATATGAACATAATGTTATAGTTTAGTTAACCATAATTGTGTTCTAAAATATATTTATACTATATACAAGTGTTTAAAAAAAAAAGGGAAAAGAAAAAGGCAGGAGCTCATTGGGCATCAAAAAATTCGTCCTCATCGCTGTCAATGGGATAAGTGCCCAAAAGGCTGGCAGCATGGCCATGTTGAATGGCAATGCTTATTCTTTGGGCTAAAAATAGTCCAGCCCTCTGGTCACGCGTAGAGTCAACCAACCGCTTGGCGATTTCCCGAAATATTCGGTGAGCACCCGGACCCCAAGGCCCTAGTGTTTCAACCCCAAATGGCTCAAACATATAGCACCCAATAAGGTTGTTATATTTGCGCCGTTTGAGGTATTCTGCTCCTGCAGCAGCCGCCCCAGCACAGCCCACCGTGCTAGGAAGATGGGATGGCGCAAGGTCTACCCAACTTCCAAGGCATTATAGTCATTCCATTTAACTGCCTGGCCGTTAGAAGTAGTGTTCGCCTCGCTTCCTCCCTCGGCTCGAACGCGGTTGATCACAGTTCTAACCTAACCTAACCCACTTGGTCGGGGTGCAATGCCTTAATTACTGCAACCAATTCGGCTCGCGCGTGATTGGTTACAGACTTCCAAACTAAAATGTAATTGAATATCATTCAGGCCGTTAGTTGAACGGCCGCCGTTTAGTTGAAAGGTTAGGCAGTTAACTGAATGGCTAATTTAACCAGTTGGCTGCGACATATAGATGACAAATCTAAATGTGCCCAGCACGCCACGGTTCGACTACATGACCGACTTTGACGCCGAGGGCACGTATTTTATTTTTTGACGTGTGGCGGTCAAAAGGTTAAGGTTGTTCTGACTGGCATAAAAAATAATAATATTATCGGTTAAGATATCGCACTTTCAATGAAAAAATTAATACATGTGATATCTCCCTACCAAATCCCCTCTCCTCCTTTCAAACCTCATGTGATTAATGGACAAACCCAGTAAAAACTAGCCAAAAAAAAAAAGATTTTTGTTGCTTAACTTGCTTTAAAATTTTGCATGCTATGTTTTATCCTAGCTAAACATGTTTGTGCCTCAATTTGTATTTAACACTCTTACATACCATGGTTTACGCGAGTAACTATTACATTCAATTTTTTTTTTTTTTTTTTTTCAGAATTTGTACAAACCATGCAGAGTTCGCAAGAGGAAAGGTGGTTTCCCTGCTAATGAACTGGAGCAAGTGAATGCAACACTCTCTGAGTATGATCAACGCATGCTGATGCATGTTACCACTAACAAAGGAGATGCAAAAAGTGATGATGGATTAGATTTCTTGGTACAAATAACTATAAAATTGTATTTATAAGTTGTCTTTATTTTATTTCATAGCATGAATTTTTCATTTGTTTTTTATAGTATGATTATGAGAAGACTTTGGCAGACCCCACAGAAATTACAACAGAAGTAAGTGCAACATTATCTATAAAAAAAAACTTGGAAACTGAACAGAAATAGTTATGATCTCTTTTAGCTTAAAAACAAATTTTTACTAAAATTCCTTTTACAGGCAGGCAGATATGAAAAAGATGAGGGATCAAAGGAAACCCATGCTGATACCAAAATACATTATGCAGTTCTACAATCAGAGCTTACAGGGGAAGTTTCCAAAGAGTTAGAGGAGAGAGAAAAGCAAAAGTATTCTGAAGACGTTGACAGACTCACAAAGAGTATAGATGTATTGACAAAAGACATACAAAAGTTCAAAGAAACTCATCAGCAGAGAATGGAAAGTGCTAAGACACAACACCAGGATATGCTTGGCAAGATGAAAAAGATTACTAATAAGTTGATGAAATCTGATGGTATACCTAAAAGGTATGATAATAAATTGATGTTATGTTTTTTATTCTGCTAGAGATCATTTCCAAACAGGTGTAGACTGTTCTAATAAAATGCCAAGTTCAAGACCAATATTAATTAAAGTACAGTAAATCTAAATGAGTAAAAGGATATTTGCAACCAGGGACTTGAAAATGAAATGAATGTTGTTCCATTATCACTAATGTTATAGTTCCAAAATTTGTAACGATACTAAAACCTTAAAATATCAATAACGTTACAAAAAAAGAATGTTATAGAATATCGTTTTCGTAGAACAATATTATAAGTAATGGTATCAGTACCGTTTCAAGTCCCTGTTTGCAACACATTTAATCGAGTTAACAATACTCATTGAGAGCAATGGTGCCCAGTGTAAACGGCCGCGACTTGGTCTACGTTCGCACCGGTAAAATGATTGTGGCAGGATTTTATGACTATTCAACAGAGCGCATCCAAGCGCGTCAAAAAAACACTGTTGGATTTTCAACTCTCGGCGCTAAGCAATGTGTTGAAAATCCAGTGTGCGAAATAATATCGTCAAGAGCAAAACGTGCCGGGTGCATAGTGGATGGGAAATCATAAAATGACTCCTCCCGCTCTGGGTGGAGCGGAAGGGAGTGTCAGACTCCTACTGACTAAAACCCATCCGTGTTCCTTCCATAACCCTTTATGTTCCGGTGTAGCGGTATCCCTTTCGGACAATCCGGACGCACCGGTGCATATCTGGTCTTACGATTTGTAGTACGTAGGTTCGAGCCCAGGCAGACATTTTACTTTGTGTAAATTATTTCATCACCACTGCTCTTAAAACGGTGAACGAAAACATGGGAAGAAACCGGCCATGTCCAAGAACCAATATATTCGAAGACATGTGACATCCCGTCAACCCGCACTGGGCCTGCGTGGTTGATTACGGCCCACTCCATCTCACCGAGAGGAGGCCTATGTTCCAGCAGCGGGAACAATATAGGCTGATTATGCATTTCATTGAGTTAACAATGCTAATTGGTTCAATGTGTAAGAGTAATTTCAGTCACACATTTGTATAGCATATTATACAGATATCTAGATATATACACTAGCACTATATGTGTTAGTATAACTTCTAGCCATAAAGCTCAATTATGTTTCAGTGATAAAGATGTCAAACAGTTTTATAAGTCACTCAAGGAGTTAGCAAGGGAGAGAAATGAACTGTTGCAAGTAATTCAACATAGGAACAAAGAACATAGTCATTTGCAAGATAAGCTGAGGTAACTACACATGTGATTGTTTTTAACTAATAAACTCACGCCTTACTCCCATGGGGGTAGACAGAAACTAGAATGCCACCTGCTAACATCATTACATACTCCTTCTGCTTTGTTTACGTTCATACATCTGATTCACTTTATAAATTATATTTTTTGCATGTTGCTGATTTAAAATGCTACCTAGGTATATTGCTCATTTGGAGAAACATCGACGTAAATGTATTTTTTCGTAAAAATGAGTTAAATATGAGAAAGCGTATTTACTTTAGGAAAGCAGACTTTAAAAAAAAAGAAGCAGTTACGTCGATGTTTCTCCAAATGAGCGATATGTCCTAATCTGTTTTGTTACTAACCAACATTACCCTTTGAAAAGATTAAACCAATTTCGAAATCATATAGGGCTGCTAAAGATCCTGACACTAAAGTCGAAGAACAGCCATTGACGCTAGCGGAACTGAAAGAATTCAATGAAAGGCAAGAAAAACTGAAAGCTTTTATTACAAGAATGAGACTGGAACTTGCCAAATTAAACCGGGAGGTGTTACGGTATTCTACTGCCATTGATGAGGTGCCTGGCACTGCTGAACTACTGCAATATGAGAAGAGGTTCATTGAACTTTACAATCAAGGTATTTTATACACTATTTTGTTTTTTTTAGGTTACTGCCTAATGTAAATGTGCCGCAATTTGCGATAAATTGGATAAGTCTGCATGAATTTCTTGAAAATATTTCGTAAGAACATAAGATGAATTTTCTCGGAGATTTATCTAAAATTATGCGCTACGTGATTATGACTAAACCCACGATGTCAAAAACACGGGAACCGGTCACGATACCGAAAACTATTGACCGACTTCTTTTTTGCTATATGCATTATTTGACATATTTTTAGATAACACCAAAAACTATAAATGAAATTGTGTGCACAAACTTTCTAGGCGTTTGGTGAAATGAGAGTATGGTAATTAAAACAGTGGTATAATGAATGTTCCGAAACATAATACTTTGAACAAATGTTATTTGGGGTACTTAGGTGTAACTTCGGTAAAAAGTTTTTCGACCAAATGAAACGTCGTCGCAGTAACGAAAAAAATGGAATTAATAATAGGTCAACTTATACAGTGGCAGAAACGAAACGATGATAGTTGAAAAGTTTTAGGTGAAATTAAATTTGGTCAAATATTTTTCGAAGTTATTATAGCTACCCCAAAAACACTCATTTTGCAAACACAATTGTGCAACAAGTGAAAACTGCGCACATTATTGATATCTTTGACCTCAATAACAGCAAAATATACAGGGTACCTACCTATTTATCATTTAACTTTTTATGAAATAAAGTTGGAACTTTGACTTTCAATATGGTCCAAAAGAAATGATCACAATGACGGGGAGTGCAAATGAATCTCGGCTTCGGGCATTAAGGGTGTAAAAAGACGGTTCCGCCGATATGTGCATTGCACATATTAATTTGTTTAATACCTTTTATACACTTAAACAATACCTACCTCTTTTTTATACAGTTGCATCCAAGCATAAGGAAACGAAACAGTATTACATATTCTACAACACACTACTAGAAGTAAAACTATATACCTCAAAAGAGTTGAGTCTGCTCAATTCGATTCTGGATAACTATGATGAGTAAGTTGTTTTTTTCGTTATGAACATTTAGGAGTGCTACACACTTTGGTCGGCCTGATTCAGCACAGCTGGGCTGCAAAATCGAATATAATCCTACTAATAGGTATAATTAATGCGATAGTTTGCGGGGATGGATGGTTGGATGCGGCTTAGCTCGACTTGCGTCGAGCCGACTTGAATATGATTCAGCGAACGGTGCCGAATGAAAGCCGAATATGTTTAGTAATTGCTTCGGGTCGGCTTCGCTGTTCAGCAAATACTGCCGGTCCGAACAAGTGTGTAGACTTATTTTTTGTTGGTGCGAAATATACGAAAATATTAGCACATTTATGGATAAAATTATTTAGTTAGCAATTTAGTACTGTAGGGCGGCTCACTACCCAGAGTTCGCCGGACAAAGTTTAGTATCTTCACTCATAGAGGCGCTTTTATTGCACCCAAATCTGATTTCTACACAAAAGAGGTCACTGCTCTCAGTTTCGAAGCTAAATACAAAAAAAAAACAATTGGCTATGTGTGAAATTGAACCTAACACCTGTATAGATAACGAAACAATTAAAAATGTTACATTTGTAGATGACGCATTGAATGTTTTATGGGCTGTGCTGTGATATTGATATAACACACCTATAGTCGAACTTTTAATTTGTTGCAGTAAAATAACAGCTTATATTACAGTGTGACTTATATGACTGTTACTTATATGGCCATCAACCTTGTTTTTCTAATACAGAATAGTGTAACAAACGAAACTTATTTGACATGCATATCTCTAAACGCAGTCCGAAATGAGTTATTAAATTTGACTGCAGCTAATTAAAAGTCGGAGTATAGGTAAAAATTTAAATGAATCATGCGTTATCGTGAAATTCAACAGCTGTAGGTATACTTGAGACTTATGTATACTTGAGACAAATGATATGCATGCTAAAGGCCTACCGCCTATCCTTCCAACTATCAAGTTACTGAATACGATTATTTATCGAACTTTAGTTTCCAAGTTGTTGTACAAAAAAAAAAAACATGTCTTTAATGTTGCAGGGCTATGTCTTCAGTTCGAAAGAGAGAAGAGTTTATGACGCAGTTCGAATCTATCGTGGACTGGGTCAACCACACTGTCAAAAAGGTCGAGGAGAAATTCAAAAGCGAGAAGGAACAGAAAAATGATCTCTACAACGAATACTCAAGGTTGATGGATGTTCAGAGGCAATATGCTGCAGCTTTGAAGAAATTAGGAGAACAGAGACAGAGGATAGGTGCAGAGAGCCATAGTTGACCGGTCAATCATAAAAATGTCTCTTAATAGTTACGAAGGCATTTGTCTCATCATTAGTCCAGTCAAAATAGACATAACAAAATGTAATCTCGGAATAATTCGCAGAGATAACATTGTACAGACTTTAAAAACACTATTACAAATGACATATCAATACTTAGCCCAGTACTGTATTTTTTTTATTCAATGGTAATAGAAAACAGGTTTAGAATATTTTTTTAAATATTTTTCTTAAAACGGTCGTCATTCCACACGATAGCTACGGACCTGAAAGTAGAATTCAGCAATTTACAGCGTTCTGTTCTGACTTAAGTGGATGCGCCTCATCCATTCAATTCGTTAGTGGGCTCGCTTCATCCACTCGACTCGTTAGTGGGCTCGCTTTGCTCGAAGTAAGAGTCACTCCGCTCGTGAGATAACTCGCTTCGAGCGCTCAGCTCGATCGACCCGCTTGCACGTTTCAAGAGTGGGCTCATTCTGCTTTTTTATCTTTTGTGATCTACATACTTTCAGGAAGGTTTTAGTATATAATACATAATTTAATTATTCTTATGTACGAAGTTATATGCTTAAATGTACTGCATCTCCGGCACTTCTATAAGAATTTTGATGATTCTTCTAGTCGGTGTCTTCAATTCTTCAATGCACTAGTGTTAATTGAATTTGTGTGGGGTAGGTACAACTAAAAAGTAAAAATAAAAATTTTTTTACAAAAAAAAAAAAACAACCGACTTCAAAGGTGTCAAAAAACGAAAATGCGGAACCAACAACACCGATTTCCGATATTAAAGTTATTTATCACTGTAGCGTAGACAGAGAATGTCTCGCTTTGTAGTGTTTTTTTTTTGAAGTTTGTTGTTTTTTTTTGTAAGGAGATTTTATTATTACCTATAGAGAGATTTGATCCTTGAGATTCACCCTTTTGAATGATGACGTAAAAAACAGGATGTTCTTTCGATGGTTAATCGCATTCGTGTCGGATCCGATATCTGGCTAAGCCAAGACTTAAAAAAATATTTAAGCTTTGTGCTAATTTTCAGCTCTATAAGTACGAATACTTACACTTTTATGTTTATTTTGTCTGGACTCTACATCACATGCATAGTTTGTCTAGTCTTCAAGTTATAAGTAGTTAATTTTCTACTTTTATATTCATTCCAGTTCCACTGAAAAAGAACCCGCAGGTATTAAGACTGAATATAGGTTTTTTATTATCCGAATTGTATTTCTAATGCACTGTTTTTGTAAAATTAAAACTAAAAAATAAATAAATAACACGCTTATATTACAAATATGTTTATTTTTATACCATGAAAGAAATTTAACACTTATTCAATAGTGTCGTGTCAATTGAATTCAAAATAAATATACAAATTATTACATAGGACGGATTTTTTACGGGAGATTCAATTTCGATTTTACAGTCGTACAGTACGAGTCCATACACATCGTCAGTGCACATTGATTGAATAGCTACGTTATTCAACATTCACATTCGATCAAAGCGTGACCACACTACTGTGACCCTTGGGAGAGCTTCGGTGCGTATGACCGTGACCTTGACTATGGCTATGTCCTTGACTGTGACCGTGTCCTTGACTGTGACCATGTCCTTGACTGTGAACTGGTGGGCCAGTACTTGTTTTCTTGTACATGGTAAAGGATATCAGCTCTCGGTTGGCGTTTGTCATTGCCATGGCGTGTGAGACGACATCGTATCCAAATAACGCGTGCAAACGGTTTACCACAACTAGAGTAAGTCCTTTCTGAGTTATTCGAACAGTTCTCTCCGGTTCTAATGCTGCTGCGACCTGCATACCGAAGGACGTGTTTAACTCCTATAAAAGAAAATCTCTATGAATGAATGAAGAATTTAGCATCATATTGCACATCTGCCTCTAAAGATAGATATACAAAACAAGGGAAAAAAATATGACGTCATGAAATTCATGAAGATAAGTCATGCGCTATGCAATTTTGTTGTCCGATGCAGTTTACAACGTTACTGACGATTAAAAATTGATTAACGAAGGTGAACATTCTGTGGTAAAAACTGCCTGCGTTTGTTTCATCCACGTCCACCCTACAAAACTTTTCAGTAAGTAATGAAATGAATGAAAACAACAGTTATTTTAATATTAAAAAAGTTACACAAACTGAAACCCCTATTACTCTACACGATATTTAGGTGATGTGTTTTTTTAATAGGGAATCTTCCTCCCTTTCTCTTATTACACCATCCCGATTTAAGGAAAGGATCACAGAATATCGTGTAGTGTAAAAGGCTTTTAGTTATACTTAAGTTGGAAAAAACTTTATAGAAAACTGATTATTAGAAAACTTGTAAATGATTATTACCCTCACTAAAGAAGCCCGCTCCTCACTCTTGAGTCCGTACACAGTGACACCCTCATCCTTAGATAGATGAGGAGCGCTTAGGCTGCCCATAACCATCACATACGGCATCTTAGTTTGTTTACAATTTACACCTCACAAATAATTCAAATCTATAATTTTATGAAAGCTAATATTTTTAGAAACCGGCCGATTACGTTATCATTTTAATTAAACACGATCAAACAGAAACACAAATAATATCATGTGAACTTGTTAGTAATTTAACCACGCGGCTCGTATGTAACCACGACCGCTCAAGTACTCATGTGTGGGTTCACTCCGCCATCGCCAGATAAGCACTACCTGCATGTGTGGTATGGTAGGTATACAATGGCATTTCTATGTAGGTTGCTGTACGGCTCGTTAGAGAGTAGTATATTCCTTGCTATACAGTGTACGGATAGCTAATGACGCGTTGTTCGAGACGTGACGTCGCGTCGAACCGAGTGACCTTCACGGGTGCTTGGCCTGCGCGGACACAGGTCGCCCGCGAGCCGCGCTCGACCGGTGACTGTCGCGTGCAAATGATCAAACGATATTATGGTAGTTAGGTATAATAAGAATTTTACAAGGCATTATTACCTTTACGTTTTTACCATAGGAAACTTGGTGGTCAGTGGTTCGTCTTAGGGGCGGACTTTATTCTATTTTATTCTTTACTTTATTCGTTTTTTGGAATAATCATGGGATAATCAGGTTGAATCAGCGTCTAAGGTTGAATGCAAAGTTTTTCAGATGTGTCTGGTGACAAGACATACTTTTATTGCTGAGGTTTGTCTGGAAATAAAACAAAAGGAAATCTGGATGTCAAGTCGATACTGACATCTTTTCATTATCAAAAGTTTGTGTATAAATATTCGAGAGTTATTTACAAATTATTTAATCATGAGCCATTCTATGAGCAGTCCGAGGAATATTCAATTAGGTAAATACTGATAGATAGTTAAGCAATGTTTATGTTTACAAATAGCGTTAGTTACAGGTATTTATCAAAAGTTCATTGAAGGAAGTGCAGGTAATATAAACATCTAAAGATACAAGATTTAGAAGGAGTGGAGACATCCACCTATTATTTACCTACCTACCTAACTAATATGTACCTATCTAGCTAGATAATTAGATATAATAGTCATTGTTTCTTCAGAATAGGTACCTGTAGTTATTGTGATGATGTTGTAATATGTATTTACAAAGATTTTACCTTAATTATAAACCTACCTACATAAGTACCACACTGTAATATGTAAGTATTTATTTCAAATTTGGGTGCGCATTACCAAATCAGGTTCTTTTTGTATGGTTAACAAAAAAAAACGAAGTTGTCTCTACGTAGATACTACTTAACCGATTTGGGTTCGTCGAAATCCATTTTTATTTGTGGCTTTTCTTATTCAAATATTTGTATCTTTCCTAGTATTCGAGACCTACCAGAAAGCTCGACTGGTATTCGTCCAGACTATGGCTGAATTGGCGACTAGATCAACTAATGTTAAATGCTTGGAGAGCGCGGGTGTACTTGGTAAATATGATTTATTATAGTTTATTTATAATATAACTTACATACATAAATAATGTGTGGCAAAGGACCATGTACAGTAGGTACAGCATGTATACCTACATACAGGTAGTATGTGTGTCTATATATATGTGGGTATTGAAGCAAAACCCAACAAACCTGTCGGCTAACATCAAGTTTAGTAGCTATGCTATCAAATTTATTTAACTGACAAACTACCTAACATTACATTACCTAGGTACATCACCCCTGTATTCCCCGAGGTGTTATGCAGAGGTACGCCTATAGTATACCCACATTTCGCCAGTTATGTTTAACTGATTAACTCCCATGTAGGTAATACCATCAACCTGGCAGATCAAATTCAGACTCCGGGCTGCTAGCTACTGAGAACTTCCCGATAAAAAAAACCCGATAACACTTTGCCCGACCCGGGAATCGATCCCAGGACCTGGACCCAGGACCTCATGCTTGCGACCACTAGATGAACGAGGCAGGCTAATTAAAAAATTGTGTGAATTAATTAAATAGGTACCAAAAGTTTCAGTTCGGTCATCCATACTTAGGTACAGCCTACCCACCAACAATAAGTACCTACTTACGTATTATTCGGTATTATAGGTTTATACTTACCTACATATATTTTTATGGATGGAGGTACCTTTTAGGGGTATCGTCTAGATTTCTAGAATCTTTCAAGTTGCCTTAAGGTTAGATTTGATTATACCGGTCAGGCAAAGTAGTAAAGTATTTGAAACTTAGCTGTAAGTTCAAACCCGATATTATCAGCTTACGAAATATATCTTTCTGCCCTGTCCCAAAATAACGTTTATAAACCCTCAGATTTATTGAGACCATTGCTGTCCGATGCGTGCAGCACCGTCCGCCAGTGCGCGGTGGTAGCGGCCGCTCGACTTGCCGAACACGACGAGGGGGTGGCCAGACAACTACTGAATGGAGGCGTGGTTACCATTACTCTCGAAAATCTCAATAAATATAATGTTAGTATTCGTGCCAACATATGAATCCTTTAAAGGTCTTTCAAGATAAGCGACTCGAGTCTATGGGGATTTCGGAAAAGGATAGGCAATGATTTTGATGATGACTGGATAGCGTATATAAAGTCCTAAAAAGGGGTATAGAATCGAATAGGAAAACATTATGTGACAAAGACTTAACACCACCTCATTAGGTACTAACGAATTGCGCTGCATTGTCTAACAAGCTAAGTAGGTATAACTATTGTCTGTAGGTATAGGCACAAAATACAGTTCTGTTTTGTGTTATAGGTAAGTAAAGGCACAATTCACGATTATTTTAGCCATGCTCCTAATTCCATGAACTTATTTCCACAGGTGTATTATAAAAGGTCCGCGCTGTATCTAATGAGAGCTGTTGCTAAGTAAGTTAACGTTCGATTATAATGTCACAAGACGCAGTAAAAGATGAATTTATTATCTGATTTATTATTTGCAGACATAATGAAGAACTGGCTAGTGCGATTATTAGACTTGGCGCTTTAGAGCATATTGTCTCGTGCCTTGAAGACTTTGATACACAAGTGAATATAAAGAAACACTACATTTTTGTTTCCTTACTATCCGACCAAGTTGATTACACAAGTGACAGTCATGATTGTCATCCGCAAATGTCTGTTTACGTTATGTGGAAGACAGGTCGTGTTCTACATAATCAGCCTATAGTATTCCCACTGCTGGGACACGGGCCTCCTCTCGGTAAGAGGGAGTGGGCCGTAGCCCACCACGCGGGCCTAGTCCGTGTTGATAGAGATGTCACATTGTCTTCGATTTTTTGGTTCTAGGACATTCCGCTTTCCTCGCGATGTTTTTTTTTTTTCACCGTTTCGTGAGCAGTGGTGATGAAATAATTTACACAAAGTAAAGGGCCTGTCTGGGTTCGAACCTACGGCCTACAAGTCGTAAGTCGCGGCGGTTATCACTGGGCCACCACTGATACTCCTGTTATGTTCTACCCTGTTGATTAATTGTCTCGGTCGGCTTATTAGATACCTACGTGAATGTTTTGAAGTTCTAACAGAATGATGATATTTATGTGTTACCTGTTATAGGTGAAAGAGAATGCCGCGTGGGCCTTAGGATACATCGGGAAGCACAGCGAACAATTATCGGGGTTGGTGGTAGACGCTGGTACTCTACCACTACTGGTATTGGCTTTCCAGGAACCGGAAATGAGTCTAAAGCAAGTAAGTATAAAATAATAAGTAAATTTTACATTTAATTTTTCACGCCATAACGGCTCAACGGATTAGTTTGTTTGGCACACGCATAGACCATAATCATGATTATCTGAAAACTGTTAAAATATTCGTCCGAACCCGAACCTTGAGCCATAACCCCCGAATCTTGAGCCATAGGATACTTTTTATCCCGGTAGCAAGATCTCGTGGGTCAATTTCTGACCTCTATGCGAGCGAAGCCGCGTTTAACACCTAGTAAACAAGTAAATCTTCACTGATAATTCCTAGATTGCAGCAGGCGCTCTGGTAGACTTGGCCCAGCACAAGCCTGAAGCAGTCGTGGATGCTGGTGCTATTTGCCATTTAGTACACGGATTGGAAAACCAAGATCCTAAACTGAAGGTTATTTATTTATTATCCCCCTTACTAATAAACGTATTATATATATCAGATGAATAGTTACACACTGATTTCTCTCTTTCAGTCGTCAGTAATTTGACTTTCGAAAGAACAAGACAAAGCGTTGTGTAACTATACAACGTTTATTAGTAAGGGGTAAACTACTTAAGAGTTCCTCAGCTGTCGTATAGGAACTAGTAGATATTCGTCACTATAGAAGTCTAAAGGAAATAATAAGAAGACTGCGAAAAATACCTGGTATTAGATTACGTCATTTATTTGTCCACCATAGGTCGGGATGGTATGTCTCGACACTTGTCGTTCAACTTGGTCTCGCCTCGCAACTTGATTCGTGGATAAAATCATACTTATTTTAAAAGGTTAGGTAACTAACAATAGAGTTTCTTGGCCACTCTTTTTCATTTCGAAACTACCTTTTGGAAGGGGCAACTAGAATCAATTATATTTTCTTGTATATTTTGACCTACGAATAAGACATTAAAAAGTGCCTACTTAATTAAAATAAATTATTTGACTGTACCTACTTTTGAATGTTTTTAGTGTGGGGATGATCCTCCTGGGATCACGACGCTTTTAAATGGTCAACTATTTATTTTTACTATACCTGTTGCTTGTAGCCTACGTGCTACTAATGCCGCACCCTGTTGTTACCGTTCAGCGTAGCACACTGTGTGCTCTGGGCGCGGTGGCGGGCGCGCGCACGGAGCTAGCGGAGGCGGTGGTGGCGGGCGGAGCCCTGCCGCCCGCGCTGCTGCACGCGGGCCATGACGCGGCGCCCGTGCGCAAGGCGGCCGCCTGTCTACTCAGGGATATCGTCAAGCACTCCGTTGATGTGAGTATTGGTTAACCAACTTCCTAGCTAGGCTATAAAGATGCCGTTGTATCCATAGGGGAGGTATTAATATTAGAAAGTAACTCTGTCTAATTATCTGTTACGTTTTTACGCCTTCACTGCTGAACGGATTTGGATGAAATTTAACACACGGATAGACCTAGACCTGGATTAAGATATAGAATACCTACTCGTCGTCTCTAAATTAGCCGCAAACAATAAATAACTAATTTAAAGGGGCCTTTATAGAAAATACCTATAATTCGTCGCCAACAGAACTACTGGGATCATGGTCGTAAAATTGCGCCGTTGTCGCTTAGAAACATCCTTCAATAGAGCGAGACAGAAGCGGTCACGGAATCAGCCTGCCGATACCGAAGAGCGCGGCCAGTCGGATCGGGATTGGTGTAACTTAGCGCTGCGCCGATAGCTCCAGAAATGATTAGCTGCAGGCTTATTTTATATACTAACTGTTGCCCGCGACTTCGTTTGCGATCAAGACAAAAGACACGTTGCGCCATTTATTACCATAATAACGTTATTGTTGTTTTCCTCGGGAACAGCATTTTTTTTCGGGATGAAAAGTACCCTATGTCCGTTTCTGTACACCTGATCACGTATACTTATGCAAAATTTCAGGATGATCGATTCAGTGGTTTAGGCGTGAAAAGGTAACAAAGAAACAAACTTACTTTCGCATTTATAATATTAGTTATTACTAGCTTCTGCCCGCGACTTCGTCCGCGTGAAATTTCACCCTCCCCCATTCACCCTCTTAGGAGTGGAATTTCGAAAAACCCTTTCTTAGTGGATTTCTATATACACTTCACAAAGAACACACTCTCCAAATTTAATGTCTCTATGACCAGCGGTTTAGGCTGTGCATTGATATAATCAGTCAGACAGGATCACAGGACTTTGAATTTTTTATTAGATTATAAAAGTAGTAAGTACCTACCTAATGAAAAAAACTCAATAACAGAAAATAAAATACCTACCTACCTAAATAAACCTATTTCTGATGAAAACTAATCTAAACTCAATAAATAAGCAAAATCCCTAAAAACTAATATCTATACGAATGACTAATCCTACCTAACAGTTTTTTAAAATAACCTACGGTCACTACGTACACTATCAAATATACTACCCATACTTTAAAATTAAAATCTATACCTACGACTTATAAAAATAAACCTAAATAACTCTACCTTAAAGTGTACTTAGTAAAAACTAAGAGGATTAAAAAGGTCGCACAGAAAAGCACGGTTTAGAATTGCAAGTAGCAGTTAAAACATACAATTTATAGAATGCTAATAAGAACGAACGCTCGCCACTCGACACGTCCGTTCAAAAAAATGTATGATGCGCGCGCTCATACTCCGGTGCAGGCCAAATTCAACCTTCAGCACTACATTTACAGTGCGGGTGACGTGACATAACCTACGACAAACTTATTATTTGCGGTTGGTCCAGTAATCGGGTCTAGGGATCGAACCGCAAAATTAAGTTTGTTTTTTATTATATATACTTTTACGGGATAAAAAGTACACAGTGTGGTGCCCAGGATATTAAAGAATAATTATACCAAGTTTCATCGTAATCGGACCGGTACTTTTTGCGTGATGCCTGAACAAACAGACAGACCTAGACAGACAGACAAAAATTTTTTTAATCACATTTTTGGGTTTGGTGTCGGTCTAGTAACACCCCCTGCCATTTATTTTTTGATATTTTCAATGTACAGAATTTTCATTTCTACAGATTTATTATAGAGACAACAAAAGAAATTCAAATAAACTATTTAAAGACTAAAAGTCGCGCTGATAAGCACGGTTTGTTAATATCAATTATTGTCAGTCAATAAGGTCGAACGCTCTGAACGCATCAACAGCCAAATATGGAATGAAGCTCGCGCTTTTTTTTTTTGACATTACAACTCGCAGTTGCAACTCGCTAAGGTTGCCTCTGCTTAACCGGACATCGGACGGCGCCTTTTTATACCCTACCGCCACGACGCCGCCTACCGCCGCGTCGAGCGCGGCAACCGTTACACAAAATTAATCCTTATAGCATGATTCAGTATTCACGCGCGACGGCGCGATGGTTTATTAGCGTATTTCATGTTTAAGTTTGGTGTTTCTATACCGATTACTATGATTCTTTTTTTATTGAATAAGTAATAATATTAACTTCTTTTAATTAGGGATGAGTGAGAGTATTATAAACGTAAGAGTAAACAATAATCAGAAAGCTCCGAACTGCTAAGCTATCAGGAATTACACGTGTTATTGTGAGTCAACCATAAAAGATAGACATATGCTGTTGTGGGATATTTTTTAGATAATTTTATGTGGAACATTTCCGTCATAAATGATTTCTATGTAGCTTTAACCATTAAGGCTGCACACGCGACGGAAGCTTAAAAAATGGAGCAACTTCTCCCGTTTTCCCAACATTTCCTTTCACTGCTCTGCTCCTATTCATTTTAGCGTGATGAAAAGTACACTATAACGTCCCCAGGAGTATGAAGAATAATTGTACCAAGTTTCGTTAAAATCCGTCGAGTAGTTTTTGTTTCTATAAGGAAAATAGAGACAGACAGACAGACAGACAAAAATTTTACTGATTGCATTTTTGGCATCACTATCGATCACTTATTACCCCCTGATAGTTATTTTGAAAATATATATCATGTACAGAATTGACCTCTCTACAGATTTATTATAAGTATAGAAGATATAATATATATAACAATGGCTGCAAGTCTATAAGTACCTAACAGAACGGGATAGACGTCTTAGACCACTCGGCTCTTATTTCCAGTTGGCACAATTAGTGGTGAACACGGGTGGATGTGGTCCTTTAGTGGAGCTTCTGGGAGAGCCGGCAGGGGGCGCGCGTGTGCCTGCTTGTATGGCACTTGGGTTCATTGCCGGGCAATCGGATCAGCTTGCTATGGCTGTTATTGAATCTAAGGTAGGACTCATGATCGATAATGATAAGTAGGTATGTAGTTACGAAATATCTATAGTAGCATGATTTGGTAAACTTTAGAGAAACTGTGTTTAAAATTAAATTTGGATTCTTCTCGTTCAGAAGGTGCTGCTATTGGAGGTACCTATCAGCCTATTCCTATGTTGTAGATACCGATCAGGCTGCTTCTTCAATAATTCGATTCGAGTGTAACGGTGATTGGCGATACAAGACCCTGCTAATTCGAAAAAAACGAAGATTACCGAAGCCAATATTTTTCTGGTTTAACTGTAACAGAACAGATGGCCGATGGGGCCGAAAGGTTCTCTGAAGTGGCGGCCGCGTACCGGAAGATGTAGCGTTAGAAGGCCATCCACAAGGGCCGACGACCTTGTGAAGGCCGCAGGAACTCGTTGGATGCGAGAAGCACAAAACCGATCGAAGTGGAGGTGCTTGGGGGAGGCCTATTTCCAGCAGTGGATGTCTTTCGGCTGAAATGATTACCTGTAACTTATACTTTACCTGTTTTCTGTAAATGCTAGGCCATTCCACCGCTTGTCGAAATACTTCAAAACCCTGAAGCAGAAGATGCCGAAATTTGCGCCGCAGCCTGGACCCTCGGTCATATTGCAAAGCATTCTCCTCAGCACAGTCTAGCTATAGCTGTTGCTAATGCTCTGCCTAGATTGCTGCAGGTAAGACAATGGGGCTTTTCATGTCCTGCTAGTCATTATTAAAAAGAGAATTCTGTACATTCCTAATACCTACCTAGTAAAGTAGGTAGTCAAGGTAACCAATAAAAATCAATACCTATTTAAAATTTATAAAATAAACTTATCTTTATATTTTTTTTCTACAATAATCGAAATTGTACTTACCACTGTTTGTCTCTGCATCATCCAAAGTTTGACTGGGCAATGGGCATTAAGTGCCTCTGTACATTTAATAAACATTGTATAGTGTCTGTATAGTTACACAACGCTTTGTCTTCTTCTTTCGAAAGTCAAATTACTGATGACAGAAAGAGAGAAATTGGTGTGTTCATCTGGTATAATATGTTTATTAGTAAGGGGGTTATTTGCTAGAAGTAGTAAACAAATAAATACCTACTCATTCTAGTCTGTCGCAGTTTGTTTCTCCGGGATAATGTAATGTTTACTGATAAACTACAGCGATTCAGACATTGCCCATATCAAATAATAAGTATTTTCTTTCAGCAGGATGAACTTTTAGCTATTAACATCCACAGATATATCATGCCACCCATAAGTGTACCTATTACCTAAATACCTATTATTAGTTTTCTACAGAATACTGCCAGAATGTATGATAGAGGTGTTATGTCATGTTTTGTAACTCAATAAAAACATGATCTCTCTCCATAAACACACTTTTTTTCTGTTCTTTGCGTTTGTTTCATGATTATTATTGTATATTTTTATAGATAAGTATAATATGTTTTAGGTATTTATTGTATAGATGTTAATGGTACACCACAGACTACCTTCAGCATGTCTCTCCTACCTACTTACTCCCTTAATCCATCCAAAGGTTATCTTTAAAAGACCACCCATTGTGTCACCCTTTTTAAAATTTCTAAATTTATATATCTGTAATGTTTATGGTGTACTTATAGAGTATCTATTTTATTCAAAACAGCTTTACACCCACCCCAAGTCTTCAGGAGAGGTACGTGCAAGAGCATCATGTGCCTTGAAGCAAGCCCTGCAGTGCTGCTTGCATCGACCAGCACTGGAACCATTGTTGCATTCTGCTCCTGCTTGCATACTCAAATATGTGCTAGCACAGTATGCTAAGGTCAGTGTTGTTTGTGCCATTGCTTATTTCTCTTGAAATTCAAAGAGAAATAATAGACTTAATTTAAATTAGGTCAAGTTTTTATTAAGACTTAATTATGTTAGTAATATCACAGACCAACCATAGCCTAGATGAGAATTTATGTAAAAATATTGAACTACATCACATTTTGTAGTACTTACATAAAGTATCTGAGTAACCTACTTACCGAATAATGTATAACAAGACTCTCTAGATATACATTGTTTAGTAAACTGGTCCATCATCAAGGTTATCATCTTCTTCATCATAATCTTCACCGTTATCAAAGTAGTTGTTAGCGTAGTCTGTACCATCATCAATTTCAAATTCTTCTTCATGCTCGTCTTCAATCTCCTCGTCGTCATTGACTTCTTGGTTCTTCACAGGCTCTTCGTTTTCGTTTGATTCCACAGTTTCGTCGTCTTCTTGATTTTCTTTCTTCTCCAATGTCTGAAGCCTCTTAGCTATTGCTGCCGGGTCATCAAGCTTCCGCTTGCGAGCTGTAGCACGCACTCTGTTCGCTTGTGGCCTCAACTCGGTTGGCATGTTTGCCCACACACAATCCAGCACTTTCCCTTTTTTGGCATCAAGAGCGAGGATTTTGTACTTGTCAGAATACCGCTCGATGCCATCTGTATGTGTCTTCAACTTCACAAAAGCCGGCGACTCGTGTAAATACTCAATAAACTGATCTTTTACAATCAACATGTAATCTGTGGCAGCGTCGCTAACTAATGGTAGTGGCTTTGCTTCAAGTTTCGGGAAGAGCGGCGGTGGTGCTAAAGTTTGAGGAGTATTGTCTCCTCTAGCTATACCGAGTGCTTGAAGTTGATCATGTGTTAAGGATAGGCCACTACCACCCCTGCCTCTTCCTCTTCCCGCCATCACAACTTAATTCAGAAAATTTTAAATAAATTATTTTGTATTTTAATAAATTACGCCAGGCGGTTGTTTGACATAACGTGTCATAAACACGTGTTTTTGACGTTTGACTGTTTAAGTAAGGGCGCGTTCCGAATTGGGAAAATAATCGATGTAATCGATTTGAGCGTGCTTAAACCCGTACCGAATTGGCGTGAGCGCGATAACGATGTCCCGTCAATCGTCATAGATGACGTCATTACATGCGCCATCTTGCGATAACGCCGACCATGCCTCGTACTAATATCACCGTGAGTGCTGTCAAAAATGACAGTGTGTGAGGATGACGTCAGTGTGTGTTTTGTTTTGAGCTGCATCAGATCTTTATAATAACGTGGCATTTTCGAAATTGTGCTTCTGGCTGACATTATACAAAGAAAATGAAGAAACATGTGGTGTTTATACGAAGAAATACTGCTGTAATATCTTTTTGACACCGAGTAAGCACTGTGAGCGCGCTTACGAGTGTTCCGAATTGTTGACAGCTCTCAGCTGTCATAATCGTGATATCCAGTAGGGAACGCATGTGAGACGATTTGAGTGCTGTGAGCGATATTAGCCAATTCGGAAGGCGGCCTAAGTAGTGACTAGTGATGGACATCTTCACACATTGCAACTAAAGTAGCACAGACGTGTTACAAATCTGTTTAATGAAACCGTGATGGGGGTCCCACCTCGGTTTTTTTAACATATGGGGCAAATAAATAATTATTTAATACAGGTTGTTTACTAATATCTTAAAGTAAATTCTGGGTACGGCTTAAAATGCGTATTAGGTTTGTAGGATCAGGATAGTCGATTAGTAATCAAGTTGCTAATGGAGATTCTCATTTTTAGATTCTACCCAACGATGCAAGAGCTCGAAGATTATTTGTAACCACAGGAGCATTGAAACGAGTTCAAGAAATTGATTCAGTTCCCGGATCATCGCTCAAAGAATATATCAATATTATAAATAGTTGCTTCCCGGAAGAAATAGTGAGGTAGTAAAATTTTCTTGCTTGCTAAGCTCGGTGTTTCCTGTTCTCTTGTATGTACGCTTCTATTAAGTCTTTAATTTAATTATTTTTTCATTACAGATATTATACTCCGGGTTATTCGGACTCATTACTAGATAGAGTGGAGGCCTATACACCGCAGGTAATAAATCAACATGAGAGAGTAGAATATAAGTTATAACAAAGATGTTTATTACAAAATATGCGGTCGTTACCTACCGGTAAACATTGAACTTTTGAAACAAAATTGTACTTAACTAAATGAATTTTATTATTTTTCAGATACCAGAGCTCTTCACGGACAGAGTGCCTAGTGATTGTCAAAGTGAAATATCTTTAGAACAGGCAAATTAAGACAATTTTGGATGCTATATTTAATAAATTGATTCGTTACACTTCTTGTTTGCCTAATGTCCACACCAAATTTTTTACTTGGATAGTTCTGCCACCTATATCCGTTTTTTCCATCGCCATGGATTGACTTGTAATCCTGTAACTTAAAAAGGTTTTGCATTACTCCCATAACTAGGGATACATGACTAGGGTTCATTACATGACACAGACTTTAAAAATAATGGTTCTAATGCATTCATTAACTTAAACTCACTTGTAATCATCACCACATAAGATATTCAGAACACGAATTCCTTGGGTGTCGACTTCAAAGAAGTGTTCTTGTTTGCTGTATATGAGGTTTAAGTTTGTGAATTTTTTTTCCAGGCTCGCTAGCTCATCTGTCTTCAGTCCCTGTAATATAGTTTTACAATCATAAAAACTCAATTTATATCCACTGCCTATTCAATATGTAGCAGACATCATACTGACTATTTTAAAGCCCATGTGGCCAATATCTAAGTAAAAATCCCCGACAAAACGTAATAGTTTAGTTTGCTAACAATCTGTTAGTAGCATAATAAAACCCATGTGGAAACACTGACCTCTATTAAAGCATGGAAAGGTCTCGATCTCCCGTATTATTATTATACTCTTTGGTCTTGATGGAAGATATTACATAACACCATAAAACAAAAGTTGTATTTCATTCAAAAAGTTTAATCAAATTTTATGAGTTTGCCGCGCGGTTGAAACGGACATGGCGTTGTTGGTAAACATTTTCTTCATTATGTTTGATCTAATACCAGATCGGTCGTCTATAGTCCCCTTCATAACAGGACTTAAATGTACGCGTACAGTGACGGGTTCCGTATTCGTGATGGTTATACAGGTTGAAATTGAAAACATGCGACAAATCGAAGTGGGAGATTGTACTCGTCATAATCAACAAGTTTTACTATGGGGCCAAACCAGAAATCGCAAAAAAAATAATCAGCTGTTCCCTACATTTTGACGAGTTATGCGAACATAAATGAAGGGAACAGCTGATTTTTTAATTGCGATTTTAGGTTTGGTCCCATAGTAAAAGTTGTTCATAATGATGAGTACAATCTCCCATATCAATTTGTCGCATGTTTTCAATTTCACCCTGTATAAGCAAGTCATGCACAAGTTTACATATTTCTTTGAAACTAATGAGACTTGAAAAAAAAAAAAAAAACGAAAATCAGTAAATTAAATAAAAATAACTATAAATTTTTTTGAACGCAGATTATCTCAACTTGGCGAATGAGAGCTAAATGTGAGTACAGACGCCAGCAAATCTACTACTATAAATAGATTTTTAACTTTATCGCGTAAGGTTCAAAGTTGATTGGGAAAATTTGACAGTTTCGGGTAGCTTGATGTGCTAGCGCGTAAAAGTGTAATTTCATTATCTCATTCGCCATTTGTGTGCAAAACCGATCGTCACACGACCTCTCGTTTTTAGGGTTCCGTACGAAAATGGTGAAAAAGGAACCCTTAAGGTGCTACTCAGTCTGTCTGTCTGTCAAAATCAAAATATTTTATTTCACATAAACCTACATGGGCACTTATGAAACGTCAGAAGCTAGGTGCACGGTTCCAATTGGTCGTTTCCTATGGAGAAGAACCGGCAAGAAACTCCACGGTTACTCTTTTAAAAATATTTGCATTTTTACAATGTTTTCAAGTTACAATAGGTATGGGAGGACTGCATAGGCCTGTCAACAAGTACCAGGTACTTGATAATATAAAAAACCATATACAGATCTAAAGTCTAAAAGGCCTACAAAGTCCTCAGTCCTTCAGTCACAGCTGGATATCTCAAGAACTACTAATGCTATCAACTTGAAATTTAGAATAGTTTTAGATGACGTTTGCCCAACTATTTTGCAATTATGAAATATAAATATATATTCTTTTTTTGCAACAGGGACTGAAAAATTCGAAGTGGGACTACTAGGGCATGTGGGGTATTATATGAAAGAGCGCAGTTTGCATACTCATTTTTTTTAGGCCGCAGTTTTTGATGAAAAATGTAAAAAAATACCGCCCGCCCCCTTATCTCCAAAGTTTACATAGAGAAATATCTGATATTATTCTATATGATAGAAGTTTATGTAAAGATTACAGGAAAAATAAAACGATGTCTTTAAATACACTTTTTCAGAAATTATCAACAAGTTACATTGGTTCCATTATCGGTCAAGAGATGGCGCTGACCTAAAACTGCAATATTTTACGCCGCAGCGTGCAGTGTTAAAATAATTCTCTGACGAATATTACAGGCCTCGCCGATGAAAATTTAAAAACAATTACGAAGGTACAGAACCCCCGGTGCGCGAGTCCGACTCGCTCTTGCCCGGTTTATTTTAAACATGTTTACACCACTGACCCACGACCAGTGCAGCGAATGAAGAACCATACCTGTAATTTGCAGGACGTGAAGCTCGTAGTCTCCAATTCAGTAACAAGAATGTAATACATGGTTTTGAAATAACTATGATGAACTGTGCCCTATTGTTTTCATTTCCTAGCATTTATATGAGCAATTTATCTGCAAATTATCAGTTTTCCTGAGGATGTGGTTTTAAAATGATACGACGTATTTTCATAAATTGTATTCATTTATTCGATCAAAATGTTTCATACATAGATACAGCAGACCGCTATTATAAAAATAAAGGTTCTAAGGATGCCACACGAACTGCCCCTGCCAAGTAAACCTATAGAAAAAAAAAAAAATAAAAATAAGTACTTGGAGTTGCACTTGACCAATATTTAGTTTTAGGGAGTTATCAGATTATAAGTATCTTCAAAGGTTTCTAGATATATGCTTGTCTAAAAATATTCATCATTGTAGCTATCAGAGGGGGAAGTTTTATAATTTTCTTGTTAGAAAACATGAAATACGTACATTTTAATAATTATTCATGATTCTTTCAACAAAGATTCTGTCACGAAATGGCGTCGTAGTATATTATTTGCAGGTCCATTCTTTGCTGAATTACAGGTTCATCCTGAAAAAATAGTATCTATTTAACAAAAACAGTTTATTAGTTAACTGACACTTGATGTAATGAAAAATTTTCAGTTGTTACCATACCATTATTTATCCCCACGGTTTAGTGAGACAGGGATAACAGATATTCATCATTTTAAATTCGGTCTAACTAATTCAAGCCAAGTAGGCATTTAATTAATGTGAAACAAAAATTTATAAGAATGACAATCTGTTTTACACTTACCATTGGAATGAGTATCCGATTTTATTTGCATATTGAATCCATCAAACCATGTTGAGGTTTATCTGGAAGTAATATCATCAAGGTTAATACAATTTAAAATTATACATATATGATAGTCTAGGTAGCTTAAGAAGTTCAGATGTTACCATACCATATTTTTCCCCACGATTCAGTGAGACAGGGATAACTAAGATATTCATCATTTTATACTTGGGGTATTTAAATTACATTGAACAGGTATACAGTTTTAATAACTTACCACATTAGGATATTTTTTGTAAAACTTGCTTCAGATGTACCTACTAGTAGATGTAGGTACAAAGAGTCCAATGATTTATCCTGAAAATATTTAAACTAGTTAATATTGGGGTAGTCTAGTTATGATATTTTAGAATTTGATAGAAAAATTCAGTTGTTACCATACCATTGTTTTTCCCCATGGCTTTGTGAGACAGGGATAACAGATATTCATCATTTAGTTTTTCCCTAAACATAGTTAATTTTTTTAATAAAACAACTCACCTTTCTTAATTCTACAGCACATTTAATTTTGTGGCATCTCCCCCCTCTATAGTATTTTTCTAAATCTAAAATAATAAAAAAAGAATTTAATATACAGATTCGCAAATATTTTAAATGAACAGTTTCACTGTAAAAATATGATCAGTTTCTTTAAAAGTTCATCAAAAGTATAAGATATATGCTTGTTACCATCATTTCAAATTAGGAATGCTTGTTCTAAAATGTAATTTACTGACCTTGATTTGTAGGGCATCCTTTTCCTCACCTTAGTCTGTTTTGCTTTAAATTTACTTATTTATCTGCAACAACACAAAGCAATATTAATCTTCTTGTTTGTACAGTATTCATTGACAAATGGCTGTTAAGTTATTTTGTCAGTAAATCAATCAACACATTTGTTCAGACTGGGGCGATGTAAAATCATCATAAAATAAATTAAATGAAAAGAACAACAAATTGAATACAATTTGTTGTTCAATAGGCTTACCATTGAAAAGAGATGTTCTGTTGTTGACATTGTTCTATTGGATATCTGAAACAAGGAGATGTTATATTAATCCTATAGGCTTTTCTTTAAACAAATTGTTTGGCGATATATTGTTATCAGTAGATCGATCAACACATTTGTTCAGACTGGGGCGATAATAAAATCATCATTATAAATTTTATACACCAAAATAAATGTTAAACAGGAAAATTTTAATAGCTTACCTTTTGCCTAAGTTGTATTTCTTACTCTGCAGTATTTAACGATTTTCTTTAGATTTCTGAAACAATAGAAGTAATATTAGTTACATAGCCTTTTCTATTAACAGTAATTGTGTAGCATATTAATTTATCAGTAAATCGGATCAACACATTTGTTCAGACTGGGGCGATAAAAAATCATCATGAAAAGATTTTATGAGATATCTTCAGTTCAGATTCTGGCAAATAAGATTGTATAATATAACAGTCTGGTGTCTGTAAGTCCACGTCCAAGCACGTATTTTGCGTATGGAAATTATAGTATAGCGATAACTAATAATAATACAAAATCATTAATCACTCACCAGATAAGATGCTTCTAGTGTAAGATTTCACAAATGCCATGATTATGTATGTAGTTGTTCTAACTGTAACAAGCAAACATTCTAATGTGTGAATGTATTTTTTTTCAGAAACTATCAATAGTCAGAATTCAGATAGGGGCAATACTAAGTCACCATCAAATTATTTGTGACAAAATGTTTACATACCTTGCACTGGCAAAGTTGAGCAGCAAAAAACCTCTTGCCAAGCTGTACCCTGAAAAGACAATTCTTTGTCAAGCAAACAAAAATATACTTTAAAATGCATTGCCTTGGATATATTTATTTTGTCAGTAAAGATCAATCATCAAAATTCTGCCAGGGGCGATACTTATAGTCATCATATTAATTTCAACATTTCAGTAATAACAAAATTAGAGATTAACCCCTTTATTCATAAATGTTACTTGAAGTTAAGTAGTGATTACAAACTGTTTAAACATAATTTTGTGATGTTTAAACATCACTTAACTTTGATCATTGTTTATAAATAAACCTCTATAATTGTTGGATGAATTAAAAAACGCAGTTACAAATAAAGTCAATTTACCTTTTAGAACTAGGTATCCATAAATTAGTTCACATCCATAGTTATGTTTCAGCAATCTGTCAACAACATAAATTGTAAGGTTAACCAAAAAAAATATTAAATGCCTTTTAGTATTTAATTAATGTGTTTGTCACACTCAACCCTTGGACATACAACTATGGTAACTGGATGTCTTACACAGAGTGTGCTAATGTTCCTATCCAGAGTCACACATGCACGACTTAACAGTGCACACATCGGCTTTGGTAGGGTCCTAATGATGTTTTCAGATCATCAACCTCATAACATCAATAAATTGATTGTGGCTCTCTTGGTGAGTCTCAAGAGGTTAATAGTATATTGAGATTAAAAACGTGTGAATACTCTCGCCAAACACACTCATATATAACAGAAAGAGATAGAAAGTTGCATAGAGGAGGCCTAATGCTATTTCAGTGTGTCAATTTCTACCAGTCTACTCCTACTGCCAAGTAGTGTTTAGGAACTTTGTTCCAAAAATAAGCAAGTTTTTTTTTACCAGTTATTAATCTAATTTATTTACCTGAGATAAGTGGCAGGGGTTACATATGGTAAGATAGCCTCTCAGGCTGGTATCCTTGGTGACCCATGCCTTATTTCTGTTCTAATATCTGGTAAAATGTCTAGAACACGAAATGTGTCTGAATCCTGATTCCTTCAATGATATCTAAATGATGATGGTCAAATTGTTCCCATTTTCTAGTCCTGTGAATAAGAGAAATAATAAAATCACTAAATTGATCAAACACAATGGTATTTGTGGAAATAGTTTGTAAGTTTGTCACACTCAACCCTTGGACATACAACCATGGTAACTGGATGTCTTACACAGAGTGTGCTAATGTTCCTATCCAGAGTCACGCATGCACAACTTAACAGTGCACACATCGGCTTTGGTAGGGTCTCTGTTATTATTATTAATAGAGAATACAAAAATAGCTCACCTTTTTAATTTAAATAATTAGTGGCAAAATCTTGCTGCTTTCAACATATTAGTACCTGGAAAATATGAAATAAGATATTAGAATTGAATTCAATCAATTGAGAATTATTATACTATATTTATGGTACAATCAGTAAAGTGGTAAGTTTGAAATCATGAATTTCATACGAACGAGACTAAAATTTAAATTCATCATGAAAGTTACTACTTGTTTACATATGAGGTTATGGCTTATGAAATTTGTCAAAATTAACTTACATTGAGTACTGCACACCATAATTATATGGTTGATTTTCATCCTGGGAACAATAAAAAAAGCTTTAGTGTATCATTTCACATGTTTCAATAATCATTGGTGAACGAGTCTTGAATCAGCAAAGTGGTGAGTTTGAAATCATTGATTTTCATACGAACGAGACTATAAAATAGAATTCATCATATAAGTTCTTGTTCCAGTGTCTAACAGAAGAAATAAATGTTGAACTAACCTCAACTTATTTGACTGCACCTTGCATTTAGCCGCAACTGAAACATAAAACATTTTGAGTAAAGAAAAAACACCACATGTTCTATATTATCAACTTCACTCACCTATTGTTAGTCATAGGACTGTTTAAGAGTAAGAACAACACAAAAAATTGGCTTAGAGTAATTCTTTATTTATTTCTGTCCCTTGATAGTCACACAATAACCTGCTTGAGGCACTAAAGAATTACTTCTTCGCCGGTTTCTTGCCGCTTGGCTTCTTGGTGCGCACCTTCTTGACAGCCGCCTTGGGCACGGACTTCTTGCCGAAGGTACCGGAGCGGGCCGCTTTCACCTTCAAGCTCTTGAACACCGCCGTCCGAGCGCGGTTCCTCTTCACACGCGCTGACGTCAGCTTGAAACGGTCGTAGTCTGTCATCTGCGCACGCTTCTCTTTGTTGGCGAGCTTCGTGGCCCACTGGCTTTCTGTCCACTTCTCTGTCAGCTTAGCTTCCGTCCATGCTTTCCTCACCATGCGTGTGGGCGCTGTGAAGGGGTAGTTCAGGCGGAACTTTGTGAGATGCAACTGGTTGAGGCGGAGCTGTTGACGTGAGACGCCGCTGCAAGGCCCGTCGACGAGAGCGCGGGTCTGGTCAATAATGTCGACCACGCTTACTAATTTTCCCTTCAAGGGACCGTCGGCTACCAGGGCAACACGCCCTGGCTCTACAAACCGTGCGAAAGGCATGACGTCCTGGAAACAGACGATTGCAGGTTAATTTCACTCAACTACACGACAATGCCGTCACTTGTCGATTATCACTGTAGGTAATAAAGCGAAAGTGGGCGAAAATATATTGTAAAACTGAATAAACATGTAGTAACGAAGAACCGACATAGTTTAGAATTGATATAAACTTAGAATATGCTTGGATCAAAACGGATAAAATTATTCTAACCTTACAACGTCTGTACAATAAACACTGTTTTCACGAAAAGAGTTTCCGTTTGTCATGTCAAGATGACATTATAAACCACCAGAGTTGTCATATTAAAATCTAACAACTTTTGTCAATGGTTTGGCTTTAAGTTTTGAACCAGACTAAATTGAATATTCGGTACATATGTTCGATAATCGGAATACTAACTTAGTTTATACATCCACTGATTAATGGATGGAACATAAAATTATGGTGCATTTGATAGTCACGTAGGAAAGGAATCATTTTAAAACAGATTCTTAGATTGTTATGCTGGTTACACATGCAGAGACTCGATGGCAATTTAAAAATCTCATGTCCATCTATCGATTTTGAAATCACTACGGACAAATCTGTTGTGACTGTCGTATGTACAGAGGCCAGCACATCAAGCTACCCCAATCTGTCAAATTTCTTTAATAGATTTTCAACTTTACACAAAGGAATAAGGTTCATGTTCAATTGGGAAAATTTGACAGATTATGGTAGATTGATGTCGTAGATAGAGTTTGATGTGCTGGCTTTGTATTGAAATCGCCAATTCGCCAGTGCGTTACCGATGACTGCCGATGACTAAAGTCGCTGCGTGTGTACAGACGCCAGCACATCAACCTACTACAATCTGTCAAATTTCTTTGATAGATTTTCAACGTTATCGCTAAAGCATAAGGTTCAAAGTTGATTGGGAAAATGTGACAGTTTCGGGTAGGTTGATGTGCTAGCGTCTGTACCTAGCATAAATTGTTATTTTCTTGTTGTGGTTTCTACGGAAGAAGAGGGCGCGGAATATAAATGTTGCTAGGCAACACAATAAAAACAACAAAGGATTGTGTGATAATAAAACTGCGTATTTTGGTACCAAACATCATATAGAAATAAAAACAGTCAGTAAATATGCGGCTAAAATATTCTAAAACGCTTTTGGAAGCACAGGTAATCGACACATCTCAAAATATTTGCGTAAATTTATTTATATTGGGTTTTGATAATACGTAGGTACCCAAATATTTTCTTTGTCAATACTTACATACTTCTTTAGCTACGGCACTTTATTCCAGGACACGGAGAGTCCTATAGCCGATATTTGTTGGTCGCCCAACAACGTTAAGCTAGCAGTAGCGACATGTGACCGTTTGGTGCTGTTGTTTGACCGCGAGGGCACTAGGCGAGATAAATTCGCTACCAAGCCTGCTGACTCGGCTGCAGGGAAGAAGTCCTATGTTATTACAAGTAAGCAAATACATTGCATGTTCAAGTATCCACCGTTGTGTACCTATTGTGTATACGGGCAGAATTTAGAAACTTGTTATTAAGTACCTACCTACATATATTGTATTTTAGAGTGAATTTTATTTAAAAACTATTTCCGTCTAAGAACGTTTGTCCACCGCAACCGTCACCGGGAAGTCACCGAGAAACAAGATTATTCGAACCGAACATGGCTCCCGTATTATTATTATACTCTTTGGAGTACGGCGTCCCGGTGACGGCTGCGGTGGACAAACGCACAGCTTTAGTCAAAGCCCAAACCATCGAGTTAGTCATTAACACAAAACTGACGACTAAGACTCTTTTCTAAAATCAGTTTTTGTTTATTTATAAACATTACGTTTGTAGGAATAAAACTCGCTGGAAGGTTTTTTTGTAATTAATAAGAAGGTTAAGGTTTTACCGTTTTTATACTTACACCGTTTAATCCTAGGCATATCATTCAGCGACAACTCGGAACTGCTGGGAGTTGCCCAGAGCGACAATATGGTGTTTGTGTACCGTGTCGGGGCAGACTGGAGTGGTAAGAAAGTCATCTGCAACAAGTTTCCGCTGACTGGGGCCCCCATGTCGCTGTTACCAGCAGACAACGGGTTTTATACTGGAACTAGCGATGGGAAAATAAGGTGAGGAATTTCTCATACCATACAACAAAATAAAACTCGATCGTCATCAGCCTACTTATATCAGCTGGGCATAAGCTCTCTACGCCATTTGAACTGATTGTCGGCTACTCTCATGGAACTGCTACCAGCCACCCTGCGAAGATCGTCACCACCTCGCCTGAGGGCGTCCTACCAAAGTTATTCATACCCAATGATCAGTTCGAAGTGAATAAAAAGATATCTGCAACATTTTGCTGCTGTATTAACGCATCTGATTGACTGTTACTGGTGCATAACTCGTTTTTCTTCCTCATGCACTAACGATGAAGAAGATTAGGTGATATTTAATGACTATTATTTGGAGGAGATGCAACCATAGATGAAGTAACAGTTTTTGTTTCGTACCACCACCATTCTGATGATAAGTGGTTCACGATGGCAATTAGGGATCTCTACACCTTCTTTTAAATGGAGTCATAGGTACTTATGGCTTATTATTCCATTGTCCAGATCCCTGGACTGTAAGAGCAACAAGAGCAGCAGCATGTGGACGGGTGGCGCATGTTGCGTGTCTTTAGCGCGCGGTGGAGAGGGCACGCTCGCGTCTGGCCATGTCGACGGTACCCTTTACTTGAACGGGCGGCTGCTACTAAGATATGCGCTGCCTCCTACTGCACTCGTCTTGTTGCCTCCTTACGTAATTATTTTATTTTTAATTTTGTGGTTTCTCTAGGTTATATTAAATTACTTAGTGTCTTAAAGGCTAAACAAGCATGCACTCATTTTAGGGTCAGCTTCGCTGGACATAACAAGGATCGTGCTATCATACGATAAATAAAATGTATCGACAAAAACGTAATGGTATAATGTTAGCTCCATTAGTTCAGTACTTAGGCAGATTACAGTAATATGCATGACCTGAAATTGCGATGAGCCTCCGGATAGACAATATCCATGGTATATACAGAAATTACGAGGTAAAAATTATCTCCTATAATTTTTACCGGAATTTATACAAAGGTGATGAACAGGTCCTCAATATTCTGTCCAGTTAATAGTGGGGTCGTGTGATGGCCGCGTGTCCGTGTATGAAGCACAGCGCGGTGCTCTCCTGCGCAGCCTGGAACCTCAGCTACCACCTGATCGACGAGATCTGATATCAGCAGCTCCCAGCCCTTCTGGACAGGTATGTCACAAAATGGATCCTCTAACGAATTCGCTGAGTTTGTTTCAGTGTTTCTTCTTAGAGTAGGATAGGAAACACCGATCTCATCTAGTTTTTAAAAGATTATTGACCATGTAAAAGTGTTTTTACTTATAAACTTACTTACAGAAATAAACATTATTTATCAACTTAATGTTGTCATTTCTTGCGAGAAGTTATAATCGACATTTCAGCCATCACTCTTTTGGAAATAGCCTCCTCAGGAGGCGAAACCCGCTACCACATACCTAATTGACTGGCTTATATCCTCCCGAACGAATTTCGGTCACGGCTGCCAATGATTGACTAGCCCAATACGCAGGAGATATTACAACACCGACAGGTGCACTGATTACCACACTCTCTGACTGGCTAATTATATAATATTGTTAACACAGTATCAGCCATTTTCATACAGCATTTTCTAAATTGTTGATGACAACAGAACTGAAGCTCCAACTTACTCCGTACATTATAGACGGTAGCATTCGGCGTGTTTGACGGGTGCCTAGTAGGCGAGGTAAAGGAATCAGGCGGGGTGGAACTTTCAATGCTGAACATCCCCAACTTCTACGCGGCGCGCGCTCTCGCTTGGAGCGGTGATGGCACCAAGCTAGCACTCGCTTCACAAACAGGCGCTGTTATACAACTTGAAGCTGTATTGAGGTATGGAAATTGCTTACAGATTATTATTTTGATTCAAGTTTTATGGTTTTAGAGTAGGGGTAGAATTTATAGGTAGTATGTTCTTGTAAAAAAGTTTAGGTTTGACTCCTATGAAAACTCAAAAGCTTTTCCATTACCATTAACAGCCTACATCAGTCCACAGCTAGACATAGGCCTCACCAATCGCAAGTCATTCATCCCGATTCCCGTAAAACTATTTCAAAATTTTTCTATGTGGTCTTTCTGAATTAATGTCTAGGCTGAGCTACGTCAGTCACTGCACGACAATACTGCTAGACGTGTACTTACTGCTACGTAGCGGAGGGCTATATATTAGCAGGAAGGGGATGAATGTCGCTTCTTTATGTAGTAACAGTTAATATTTTTGCTTTCGGTATAACGTAGACGTTGGGTGTGGCGCGACACAGTGGAGGTGCAGCACGTGAGCGCTCGTCAGCTGGTGCTGTCGCGTCTCGCCAACGACGCGCTGCCTCTCACCGTCACCACCAAGCAGGCTCCCGATATATTCAGCGTGCGGTTTATTGGTCAGTAGCTATTTAGAAAACAGAAAGAAAATCCGTTTACCCATATTTAAATATTATTAAGCCAAGTCATCTTCTCATGTAGGGTCTTGGCAAATTATGATTATTTAGTTGAGATTTTCTCTTTCAGTTGAAGGGCTTTCTGATTGATGCGCTTCAGTATGAGGCAGGATTTTCTTATCGCGAATATATTGAATTTGGTTATTTCAGGTAACGACTGGTATGCAGTATGTCGTACTAGCAGCACGTTAATATTATGTGACATCGCAAGAGGATTGACCAGTGAGGTAATCTATCGATCAATTATTATATTTAGCTCCATTTTTGTACTTTAAGATCTTAATCTTAATTTCAAGATGAATGTTGACCGGTTCTTAGATCCCATGGTCGGGTGGTGGAGAACGAGTGTATGCGGCTGTGGGACGTGCATGTTTGTTGCATCGGGCCGGCGAGCTGAGTGTTGTGGAGTATGGACTCGATAAAGTGCTGCATACTGTGAGTTTAATGATACAATTCATTCTTTATTAACTCATTAAGCTCCGTTAATGAGACACAATTGATTTTCTATTGTATCGTACCACATAGGTTACGCGCGGAGCTTGACCAGCTATGTGGAAAAATATGGAAACTACTCCTCTACTACTACTTTATTCAGAGATATAGTTTGATGAAAGTTCCTAAAAAAACCTTTCCCTTTACCTATATTTGAAACCAGCATAGGAAACAAGCATTCGTTATTTAGGATGTTACGCTTATTCTTGTCGATTTAATACTGACACATTACGAAGTACAAAAGACAAAGACACCGATGCTTATAACACGTTTATATACGCAATAATACCAGGTGCGCACGGAGCGCGTGAACCCGCACGTGCTGAGCGTGCGCATCAACGAGGGCGTCACGGGCGGCGCCGAGCTCGGGGACCGCAAGCATCTCGCCTACTTGCTGGACAGGCAGACTATTGCCGTTGTAGACCTTACTACTGGTAAGGTATCATCAGCCTAGCTGTAGAATAGCCCCTTAAGGCATAATTACAAGCTTTCACTCGCATTTGACAACAATAGCTGCCTTCAAAAATAAACGAAGGCATTCGGAAAGTACAGAAATAACACTGTTTGCAGAGGCTGTGTTTATCAATCGTTGTATTTAAATTCACTCAATTCAATTAAATTTTTATTAATTCTTATGTTGTTTTGTCAATTTTGGCACTTCTACTATTTCGCTATTTCCTTAATATTGACGCTATAATGATAGAAGTTTACGTCACCTACCCTAAATAGATTATATAACTATGCAGGTATACAGTTGGGTCAATGGTGGCATGAGGCTCGAGTAGATTGGCTCGAGCTGAACGAGAGTGGACAATTACTACTGTTGAGAGACACGAGACGGAGGCTAGCTTTACTCCGTTTAGATAATGGCGACAAGGTACTTTTAATAAGAAAAAATCAACGTCTATTAGTTTACGAAGATTCTTTAACAATTTAGGCTATAAAAGATAATTTATTAACAGTATTCAACAATATTATTATCTCAGGAAATCATAGCAAGTGGAGTTTCATTCGTGCAGTGGATTGAGAATAGCGATGCAGTCGTAGCCCAAACACCAACTCATCTACTCGTATGGTTAGTGAAATCTAATTATTGAATGGCTATTTACATTATAATTTAAACTAACTCATAAAATTATTTAAGAGTTTTTTTAACTGGTTTAGAATTAGTTAATTTTTTTAATTAAATAAATACATTAATACACCACATAAATACACCTTCTTTACTAATGTTAAAATAATAAGTGCTAACAAGTAATCCTAGCAGTTTCATTGACTGTGACTCAATGAAACTCTAACATAACATACTATATTTATTTATTATTTATACAGCTGCATCCGGTGAGACTGGAACCCGACCCAAACTTAATTGGGAAAAAGGCTAGGCAAATGAATACATACACAATACTTATACACTCTGTGCAGGGCATCGAAAGCAAAGGAGTTCTTGTTGTTGAAATGTTGTTATGTAATATACTTAACTCAAACTGTTCTTATTATAAAGTTTAGAGTCAAATGTTAGAGCTATGTTAAAACTTTGAATGGTGTGTAAATATCGTAAATATTACTGTAACGAATGCAACTGAACCGTTCGATGGCTAGAAATACCTACACTGAAGTTATAAGTTAATAATTACAGTTACAATACTATTGGAGAGAGTTGCGTTGGCAAAAGTGTTCGGTTGCGTTGAATCGAATGGAGACACTTTATACTATAGCTACTGTCACCACCAACCTTTATTTCTATTTATTGTATCATGTGTACGCAGGTACAGCGCGTGGGACCCCGGCAGCGCGGAGATGGCGGAGTGCGGCGGCGCGGTGTGCGCGGAGGTGCTCTCGCGCCGCGTCGTGCTGGACGGAGGCCTGCTGCCCTACCTGCAGCTCGACGAGCATCGACTCGCTTTCAGTATGCTTATTATGAGTTGCTTGTGTACTGCTGCGGATTTGCTAGGGAGAAAGTTTGAATGCAATCCGTTTAGTTCTATTCGAGATCAGAGTTTTAAAAAAGGCAGCACCGGGCTTTATTTTTATATAATTAATATTTAAAACCTATTTTTGTTAATTGATTAAGCTACGCAGAAAAATCTAAGTAAGAGTTTTGTAAAATCCGAAAAATAATTCCTTTATTCGTTTTAAAGATTAGGTCCATCAAGGTACAGATTAGGTACATTACACGCATTAGATTAAGTATAGAAGATGTTCACGATAATACGTGATATTCAGTCAAATAAACGTAGTGCTAATAGTCCATTTCGTAGCGATAGATAAACTTAATCATTGCTCCCGATCGCGACCCGGCCTTATCTGCTACGACCGTCGTAGCGCGTAGCTAAACCGCTACGCCGTAGCTAATCTATCTATACTTATAATAAATCTGTAGAGAGGTCAATTCTGTACATGTTAAATATTTTCAAAATAACTATCAGGGGGTAATTAGTGATCGATACTGATGCCAAAAATGCAATCAGTAAATTTTTTGTCTGTCTGTCTGTCTGTCTGTCTGTCTGTCTGTCTGTCTGTCTGTCTCTATGTTCCTTATAGAAACAAAAACTACACGACGGATTTTACCGAAACTTGGTACAATTATTCTTCATACTCCTGGGGAGGTTATAGTATACTTTTCATCACGCTACAATGAATAGGAGCAGAGCAGTGAAAGGAAATGTTGGGAAAACGGGAGAATTTGCTCCGTTTTTTAAGCTTCCGTCGCGTGTGCATCCTTAATGGTTAAAGCTACATAGAAATCATTTATGACGGAAATGTTCTACATAAAATTATCTAAAAAATATCCCACAACAGCATATGTCTATCTTTTATGGTTGACTCACAATAACACGTGTAACTCCCGATAGCTTAGCAGTTCGGAGCTTTCTGATTATATTTGTTTACTCTTACGTTTATAATACTTATCCCTAATTAAAAGAAGTTAATATTATTACCTATTCAATAAAAAAAGAATCATAGTAATCGGTACAGAAACACCAAACTTATACATGAAATACGCTAATAAGCTATCGCGCCGTCGCGCGTGAATACTGAATCATGCCATAAGGATTATTTTTTGTGTAACGGTTGCCGCGCTCGACGCGGGTCGTGGCGGTAGGGTATAAAAATATTTGGCTGGACAATAATTGATATTAACAAACCGTGCTTATCAGCGCGACTTTTAGTCTTTAAATAGTTTATTTGAATTTCTTTTGTTATTTTATAAAATAGGTATTAGTTGTTTTGGTAGTGTTTAAATATTCGTTCAAATTACAAATCTATACTTACAATAAATCTGTAAAGTGAAAATTCTGTACATTGAAAATATCAAAAAATAAATGGCAGGGGGTGTTATTAGACCGACACAGAATCCTAAAATGTGATTAAAAAAATTTTTGTCTGTCTGTTTGTTCAGGCATCAGGCAAATACTACCGGTTCGATTACGATGACACTTGGTATAATTATTCTTTAATATCCTGGGCACCACACTGGGTACTTTTTATCCCGGAAAAAAATATACAATAAAAAACAAACTTAATTTTGCGGTTCGATCCCTAGACCCGATTACTGTACCAACCGCAAATAATAAGTTTGTCGTAGTACACGACGAAGATAATAATAATAGGCGAGCGTTCGTTCATATTAGCATTCTATAAATTGTATGTTTTAACTGCTACTTGCAATTCCAAAACGTGCTTTTCAGTGCGACCTTTTTATTCCTTTTAGTTTTTACTAAGTACAGTTTAAGGTAGAGTAATTTAGGTTTATTTTTATAAGTCGTAGGTATAGATTTTAATTTTAAAGTATGGGTAGTATATTTGATAGTGTACGTAGTGACCGTAGGTTATTTTATAAAACTGTTAGGTAGGATTAGTCATTCGTATAGATATTAGTTTTGAGGGATTATGCTTATTTATTGAGTTTAGATTAGTTATCATCAGAAATAGGTTTATTTAGGTTTTTTTTATTAGGTAGGTACTTAGGTTAACTTTTATAATCTAATATAAAATTCAATGTCCTGTGATCCTGTCTGACTGATTATATCAATGCACAGCCTAAACCGCTGGTCATAGAGACATTAAATTTGGAGTGTGTTCTGTGTGAAGTGTATAAAGGTATCATCTAAGAAAGGGTTTTTCGAAATTCCGCTCCTAAGAGGGTGAATGGGAGGAGGGTGAAATTTCACGCGGACGAAGTCGCGGGCAGAAGCTAGTTCGTAATAAATTTCAAACCCATTTTCATTTCAGTACCCAATTTTTTCCTTAGAAGAATCTTCATTACAGTCCTTTTATAAATTCTCGTATTACTTAATTTCAAAATAATTCGCACAGTTCAACGTTAAGTTATTATTTAGACAACGCGCTTCGAAGCGGTGACTTAGCCGGTTGTGCGCGCTATTTGGATGGTGTTGGTAACAATGCGGACGTGGCTCCACTGTGGAGGCAGCTGGCTGAACGAGCACTCGTCAATGATGATGTTCAGGTAAAATTTTGGAAGTTGTTTCTTTTAATAATACCAATTGGCATTTATTTAAGATGAACTATAGTCATTTTTCGTCTTATCTGAGTTTTGTACGTTTTAACATCTTCATTTAACTCTCGTTTTCTTTTTATTATAAAGTAAACATTTTGAAATGTTAATCTAAACTAATATTATAAAGACAAAATTGTCCTGCGTGTCCTGTCAGCTGATCGTTACAGGAACTGATGGACGCTAGTGATGGCACCAAGCACGCGGCTGAATTCTGCGCCGAGTTTGCCAATAACACTAAGAAGAAGAAGAGAAAAGATTTTTTGTATATTTGTTTGTTACGCTTTCACGCTAAAACGGCTTAACGGATTTGGATGAATTTTGACATATGGCTAGACCATGACCTGCATTAGGACATAGGATACTGTTTATCCCGATATTCTTACGGGATCGAGACTTATGCGGGTAAAACCGCGTTGCGCTGCTAGTATTCTATAAAAGCTAAGTCCTTCACTTGATTCACACTTTCATGTAAACTTTAAAGTATGTGCCTTTTATTTATTAGTTGGCTGCCAAATGCTACCGAGAGGTTGATGACGTAGCGCGTACTTTCTATTTAGAGAAGACCGTTGAAATTGCTGCTGCTGAAGGTGACGGTGACGTCACAGTTGGTAAGTGAACTAATGAGGTTTTAACGAATAGTACCTAATAAACAAAATATTGGTAATAGGCCAACGGCATCGTGGCAGGCAAAGATGGCTAGACGGACAAGTTTGACATTAATTGGTCCACAATAGCTTAAAATCGAGAGGTGTGTAAAAAGAAAGGGAATCTGTTGCCCTGTAGTAGGAAAACACACAATGAAATAATATTTTATTTATACACACATCAAAAGTGTCTAGGGATCAACATATATTTTTGCAATAACTTTTCTCCTGATTGATATTAATTAAAATTTTCTTTAAGGATTCATCAAATAAAGTGTTTTCGTTTGTCACAGTAACGATAAACCAAGTCACCTTTGCATTAATAAAGAAATTTGCCATTTTCCTAATAAAGGGATTTTTGACATTTGAACCACTAACACAAAAGATCGAAAAAAAGACTGAAATAACAGTTTTCTTTAAAATTTTATTGGGTAACTTAAACAATTAATAATCCGTGTTTCTACCGCGAACACTAACAACACAAGAACATCGGTTTGGCATACTCAAAATGAGTTCATCCAAATCACGCTGTGGAATGGCCGCCCATGTTCGTTGCAACAACAAAAAAAGGTCTTCTTGCGACTGGATACCCTCCATATTCGGCAGAGCTCTTCTCTGTAGCATATCCCATGCATGCTCAATCGGGTTCAAGTCTGGCGACTGAGCAGGCCAGGGCAGGACATTGATGTTAGCTGCGGCGAGAGTCTGTCTTACAACTCTTGCGGTGTGCGGTCGTGCATTATCATGCATTAACTGAAATAAGGGACCGATTTGCACTTGTAGAGGAACGATGAGGTCTGATACAATCGTCTCAGCATAAATTTGAGCGTTGAGGTTGCCTCTGATCCAAATCAACTCAGTTCTTCGGCCGATCCAAATACCCGCCCATACCATGATGGTTCCACCACTATAAGGATGGACTTCCTGGCAGGATTTTAATCGCTGTTGGCGTCCAGGGGTTCTCCAGTGTCGTATACGTCTTGTATCCGGTCTCATACCAAAACGAGACTCATCAGAAAAGCACACGAAACGCCATTGTTCTTCTGCCCAATTTCTGTGTTCAAGAGCCCATTGATATCGAATCCTACGATTGTGCATTGCTATAGGTGGTACCCGTAGCGGTCTTCGGGAATGAAGGTTCTCTTCATGCAAGCGGTTTCTGAATGTTTGGTCGCTAATTAAGTTCCCTGAAGAGTGATGAAGCCTCACGGCTAACATCATGGCGGTTATTGTTGGAGCTCTTCGAGTTAAGATTTGAATGTATCGGTCTTGTCTCCGTGTGGTGCAGCGATACCGTCCTCCATGGCGCTCAGCCACGGTACCAGTGCTTCGGTAACGTGTCCAAAGTCGACTGATAACACTCTGACTTGTATTCAGAGCTAAAGCCACAGTACGTTGCCGGGAACCAGCTTCTATCATTCCCACGGCTCTGAGCATTTCTTCTCTGCTTAAATGACGTCGCCGCTCCATAATAACGTTGGTTTTAATCAGTAGTAGGGAAACAGTAGCACTAATAATGTCTTCAATGCGTTGTATGTTTTTATAGGGAAAATATTGACAGCTGATTTTCATCTTTTACTCGAATTTGATTCACAGTTCCTGATTCAAATTATGAAATGCACCAAAAAGGATCCATATAAATTTATAAAATCATAAATTTATTACAAAGCCACATCTCAATCTAAAGAAATCCGCATAAAAATGCTTGATCCCTAGACACTTTTGATGTGTGTATTTCTGAATGGGCCCGCTCTTGACCTCGATAACGCCTGATGGAATGCGATGGATGAGGTCTATGATGTAACAAGCGTTCCTAAATTTAATCTACACTATCTACACTAATAATAATATTATAAAGAGGAAAACTTTGTTTGTTTGTAATGAATAGGCTCAAAAACTACAAGACCGATTTTAAAAATTCTTTCACCATTCGAAAGCTACATTATCTACGAGTAACATAGGCTATATTTTATTTTATTAACAACTTTAACATACACAGAAAGACAATCTGTGCAGCCTCCGGATAATGATTGCGTCGTCTATGTTACTGTCGGTGTCTGTGAATTGACCTGGGAATCATTTTGCTGACCGTGTCTTTCCTGGGTAGGCTTTTTGCAGCGGTAACCGACATTCACGCGGGCGGAGCCACGGGCGACCGCTAGTAACTTATACACACAATCTATTCCTAAGTTAAAGGCGGGTTTCAGGATTAAACAATGCCATAGTACGAGCTCGTCTAGCAATCTTCGACGGTGACTTATCTGCGGCTGAAGAGTGTTACGTGCGTCGCGCGGGGAGGCCTGACCTCGCAGTGGATATGTACAAGCAGTTCAATAAGTGGACAGACGCCATTGCACTGGCGGAGAGAACTGATCGAGCCTCTGTTACTACGCTGAAACAACAGCACATGGACTATTTGACTTCAACTGGTTAGTAGTATCATCAAATAACAATCTGTTTTAAGAGGATATAAAATAACAAGCGCTCCTAACAGGTTAATCATTAAATTAATGCTTATTTTTAACCGTGGTCAATCATTCTCGTGAAACGTTTGGAAATATCGTAAAAGGAATGTTTCATTCAATCGCACGGGAGCATTTATAAACATCGCACGACAACAATGATTCAGACTCGGATACGAGCTACACTATCATTAATGAGACACAATTACTTTTTCTATTGTTACCGACCTTAATAAAATCTTATTATTATATCCTAACAGACGAGGACGAAATAAATAATTATGCCATGCAAGACCCGAGTTATAAGTGATTTGTGCAATGATCCTTTTTAATGAAACTCATCACTCACCCTTCTGCCCTAATCTCTTTCCGTCTAGTCTTTGTCTTGCATACCAATCATATCAACCGTCATCTCAGTGTTCCCTGCATACCTAACCAAATCATTCTTACACAATCTATCCTTTGCCTGGCCTCTTTTCTTTTAATGAATATAAATTTTGATTTTTAATATGGCTGTTCCCTTTCAAGGTCGCTTAGGCGAGGCTGGTGCAGTTCTAGCATCATCCGGCGACGTGGAAGGAGCAGTGAAGCTGTGGCTGCGAGGTGGACGATCCAAACGTGCCGCTGCACTGTTGTTGCAACACCCACAGTTGCTTAGAGATACTGACTTAGTTGATTCAGTTCATACTCAGCTCATTCAGGTATATAGATAAGTTGAGTTGGCATGTTTTTGGCTTATATGAATGTCTTAAAGCACGTCCAAAAAGCACGAAGCCGAGATAATTAACCTAATTATTATGAATTAGCCAAAGGGCCTTACTGCTGGGTCTTAGACCTCTTCTCTGTGAGAGAGAAGAGTGGGCCGTGGGCCCTTAGAAATTTTGATTCTAATCTTCTCGGTCTCTGACACTAGAGTATGTCAAATCATGACATTCCAAAACATAGTTATTTTTTATAGGTTTAATTTAACTTTTAATTTTTGTGGTTTCCAGGAAGAATGGTGGGAGACAGCCGGTGAAATATCGGAGCGCAAAGGTGACACCCGGGCGGCAGTTGAGTACTACGCAAAAGGAAATAATTATGCAAGAGCTGTTCAATTGGCTAGAGAGGTAGTTTAATTTGTTTATAAGAAGTTTACTGATTTGAAATATTGATTTAATGTGCAAAGGGGATTGAAGATTTTTAGGTATATGGAGCTTGGCACACCTACTGTCGCACCATTTAGATTTTTTTTTTCGAAATGGCGGCCGCGTGTTGCCACGCGTTGCCTCCATGCGGTCAAACTGATCCTCTTATTTTCTTGGTGACATTGGTCACCTTATTTGAATTGTTGGTTTATGTTCGATAGTTAGTTTTAATTTTACGTTAGAGATAAACTAAAGAAACTGATTTATAATTATATCATTTGCAAGCATATCCATACTTCCATACAATATTATAAATGCGAAAGTGTGTCTGTCTGTTTGTCTGTTACCTCTTCACGCTTAAACCGCTAAACCGATTTAGATGAAATTTGGTATAGAGATAGTTTGAGTCCTGGTAAAGGACATAGGATAGTTTTTATCTCGATATTCCCATGGGAAACTTAAGCGGGTGAAACCGCGGGGCGCTGCTCGTATATTATATTTTTACTACATTTGGTTTTTAAAATACCACATTGAAAAGTAGAAAAAATAAACAATACAAAATACGCCCAAAACCCAAAAACATTTCTTTTTTTTGCAGTCGGTTTCCATCGATATTTTATCGATCAAATATTTATACTAACCCTAGTTAGGCTAGAATTGCATGTGTGCATTCAGTGACTGTATCTATACTTTCTAGTGCCCGAGTTTTTGAGCATGTGTGCAATAAGATAGCATTAAAGTGTTACGCTTATTTTCTTGCGTGTGTGCCAAAAAAGCATCATGTGTGCCGTATCTATTTCTTTTGTTTTTGTGCGAGTTTTCAGAGTCGGGAAAATGTGGCGACACTTGATGTAGAACAAATATGCAGTGGAGGCATATCTCTCGGATATCTATGGCGGCCATGCATGAAACCTAAATAAATCGATAGTTGACAGCAATGCAAACAGAAAACATAATAGGACCAAACCCCGTTTTTATGCGTGGCAGCCATGTCGAAAAAAAAAAATGGCGGACCTATAGGTACGCTACGGATCTTTAAAGCCTTATAAACTAAAAATGAAAACGGTGGTGTTTCCTCATTGCATTATAAGCAATATGCTCGGATGTTCGCGTATACGTATTATGCATGCACGGTTAATGAAGGAATTTGACCCAACATTTAAGACTAGTTTAATATAGTTCCCGTAGCTGATTGGTGTAACCGCTAGCGAGAGCTACTGATGTATGCTCGACGACGTGAGTTCCATCCCCGCTAAGTAATTTTGGTTTGCTGTTTTTTACTTTTTGTTTTTATTAAATTAATTTTGTGGCCAATAAAATCACTCAAGCAAAAGATTAGAAAGACAATAAAAAAAAAAAACATATGTTTTTTATTGTATAAACATAAATTATTATTTGGTACTGATTGGAATGTGCGAGCATATCGCTTGCTAGCAGATTATTATCCCTCTCGTTTTTTTCAATATGTTCCTTCCTTACAATGGTTGTTTTAAGGTTCAATTTTGTGTGGGCTGTATGTTAGCAAAAAAAACTTGTGTGGCAGATACCAATGATTGAATGCAAACTCGTTTTAAACATATATATTTACTTGTTTACCAGTTTTTTGACAAATACAAAGTTTTTCGTTGGTTAAGGATGGACGTAAATAATTTGTCAAAGTATAATTGACTCAAAGTCAAATTAGAGGTGAAGTGAATCAACATGTTCTAGTAAGAAGTTATGACAACTTCTAACCGCATAATAATATTGTCACTTTCAATAATACGAGTTGTTGTTTAAAAAAGAGAATTACGGCAACATTTGTATACATACCATTGCTAAGGTTTCTATTTTTTCACATTCACTTAACCAATAAGAACATTATTTGCATAAAAATAAGGTATATGTAATTCCTTATACCTTTTCTCCACAATATTTTACTACCATGCTTATCCGACTTAAACGATTTTTCGTCGCTAAAAATCACCACATTGTTCTCCCAATCAGAATTGTTGTATGACCTAGTAAACTGTAGTCGGTGTTGTCGGTGCGCAGTGTACAGCAAAACTGCAACGTAAACCAGCTGAATGAAGATGATTTCTCAGTTTGTAAGCAAACATTGTGTGCTGTTGCTGTTACGTCGGTGGACAAGAAGGGATCAGTCTTGTGCCTTGCCACGATGTCGTGGTGTCGAGCCGATGAATTTCTGTTTGGTGTAGGCCCATTTCGAAGATGTTCTACGTCTCCAGAATCCGTATCGGCGAACCCATAACTGCACGGTTCTCCTCTGTGGATACAAAACTAAGCAGTATTTAAAATACTTATAGTAATAGCTATTATTATAATAAATAAATATATAGACTATAGATACATAGAAACGACGATTAGATACACTATGTATAAAGTATACTTTATATACTTTTATAGAAACGACGATTGATTTTTAGACGTATTGTTATGACTGTTATTTAATTAGTAACTTTATTAAGTACTTCTGTTTCTGATAAGTTAGTAAATGAATACAGTAAAATTGATCTTTTATAAATTACATTGTGGGTAAGTAGTTATTTTCTAAATAATCAAAATAAAAGAGAGTTCCGTGGTTGTCTCAAACGTTGCAAATTTCATTACTCATCCATGAACGGGATCGAATCGTAATAAATTCAACTTGCAATGTTTTAACAAAATAATTAATACAAAAAGAATATATCGCTGCATCCATTGTTTGAACTTACGACTTCTCGTTCACTGACCAAAGACGATAGCCATCGTGCTAAGGTTGCTATAGTAACATCATGCGAAATATTATATCTCATACAGAACATAAATGAATGATTACTATAATTATTGGTATATGGTAATTGGTATGTCTTACACACACTAATAAAAACAGTGCTCGCTTGTTTGCATATCTATGACTTCACCCACACATATAAAATGTAAACTAATTAGTTGGTTGGACTGTACATCTTCTTGTTTCCCAGTCAAAGCCCAACGACGAAAGCATATGCGTATAAAGCCTAACCTGTACTGTGGCTGATTCCACTATATCTATTTGGTCTTTGGCGCGGCTCTCGGGTGAACGCAGCAATGTCAAGTTCAGCAGGAGGGCCGCGATTACGGCGCTCGGTCTGTAAAACAGCACAGTATCCCAATACCCACATTATGTCTCGTGCGTGGTGCGTGCAGGCGGCCCCGGGCGAGGTGACGCGGCTGGAGGGCGCGTGGGGCGCGTGGCTGGTGGCGGCGCGCCAGGCGGGCGCGGCCGTGCCGCACCTCATCGAGGCGGGCCGGCCGCGCGACGCGCTGCACGCCGCGCTCGCCGCGCACCACTACAGGAAGGCGCTGCAGATACTGCAGGTGGGAAGCGTTGCTTTGAACTATACAACTCTCAGAAGAAGGCACGAGCATTGACCACCACGCCTGCTCAAGACGGGTGGGCTATTTCAGACTTATATTATAATTATAAGTCCAGTCAATCAGTCAAGCATTGCAAAGAAAAATATAGCCGCTGCGCTGGGGCTGGCATAAAAAATACACAACTTTACAAATAAAAATAAAGTTCCGTCTCAATATGCTACGGCGCGTAGCGATCGGCTACGGCGTAGTAATCTGCTACGCCAGTCATGTATCACTGTGATAATGTTCAGTCGCCTCAACACCACATTCTGCCACAATACGAAACGAACCGAAATTAAATGTAATGATATTTATTTCTATAGGTTGATCTTTTATGATACTTTTACGCGTCAATTATTGTTGTATTCTTGTTTTGTTATCTATAGTTGACTAGTCTCTGAGATAAAATGCTTTAAGCTTTGAGAGCTATTTATTGTTCACGCCAGTCAGATTGTACTGCAATAAAACGTAAATTTGCGTAACCACCCAAAACGTTCGTCGCAGCAATTACCTACTCCAATTTTGATAGAAACTTAGGAAGTTTTTATTAAATGTTTATTTTTCAGGCTATCGATGACAAGGATTCTATCAGAGAGCAGTGTGAGAGACTTGGTGACCACTTTATATCCACTCGAGTAAGTGTTCTAAAGACTGATTGATTTTTATTAAATAAATCCATAACCTTTAATATTCCAAAATCACAAGTAATCACGTCCCTCTTCTGGATAACAAGTACTTGGAAGAAGAACTGTGATATAAAATAAATTTTCTCCATATATTAGGAATGGGAGACAGCAGAACGCGTACTAACATCATGCGGCATGGCGGAACGATGCGTCCGCGCTTACAACTCTGCCGGTCGCGTCGCCGACGGCTTAAAACTGGCTGCTGCACATCTCACTGAGGAGCAGACTAGAGACATCTACATGCCGCTCGCACAACAACTCAGGCTAGACGGACAGCTGAGGAAAGCGGAACAGATCTATATCGGTCTTGGAGAACCAGATGAGGCTATTTCTATGTATAAGGTGAGTTTAACATGGCTCACCATAAATCACTATAAAAGACTAAAGAATCCCTTAGTGCACGAGACCATTACTCACTGTGCGGGTTTTAAAAATTTATATTCTTGTTTTATTGGAAGAAGATGTAGAAGTTAGGACGAAAAATATGATTGGATATGATACACGTACAGTTTCAAGATAGTATTCAACATTCTTACGAGCTACGTATGACATGTAACGATTCATAATTCAATCAATCAACTCAGCTTATCGCAGTCCCCTGCTGCACGTAGGCCTCTCCCAGACTGCACCACAACACCCAGTCCTCCACCTTCCGCACTCACTCCGTCCCAGCCACCTTCTATAGTTCGTCCGTCCATCTGGCTGGGGGCGTCTCACACAACGCATCTCCACTCCATGACTCGTCTGCTCCACCGGCCATCGGACCTTCCACACTGCCACTTCAGTTTGCTTACTCTGCAAACTATGTTGGTAACTCCGGTTCTTTTCCAGATAATTTAATTTCGTATTTACAACCAGTTTTTTCTGTCATACTAGGAAGCGTCTCAATATGAGTCAATGCTACGCCTCGTAGCAGCTCACCGTAGCTCGCTGCTGGAAGCTACGCGCCGCCACGTAGCACAGGCGCTACATGCCTCGGGAGACCTTCGCGCCGCAGAGAACTATTACATACAAGCTGGTTACTATGCTCACTATACATGGTGTACGGGACATCGACGCGCAAACTGTTATATATGAATTCAGCACATGATTCTAAACTCCCTAGAATATATTTTTTTGGTAGATTTTTAATGACGAAATTTTTTAACGTAGCCAGAGCACAGTCAGAGGGGCAATTCTCGTAATTTTAAAAACGTTCACAGTTGAGCAGTCTGATCTGTCTCAATCTGTCAAAAATGCGTCTCAATCTGTCAAAAATACGTCTAATTTCCCTACATTTTGACAACTTTTAGACATTTGTTTGTCGCCGAGATGAGACTGCGATTAGATTATGAATGTTTTAAATTACGAGAAATAGCCTTCATATCAGTTTTCGCGTCGATGTTCAGTATGATCGGGATAAAATGATATTTTTTTTAAATCTTCGTTAGTGTTCGTACTGCTTCTGTAATAATTTTACCAAGCCCCTCATTAATAAACACGGAGTTATGTTAAAGTTAAACCTCGACAAATATATGGTAAGCCTTAACTGAAATCTGGTTGTAATGCGCGTCTGGTTGTAATCCACATTAATTAATAAGAGGCAAGTTTAGTGTTCTAGGGATTCTGTATACTTGACACACCTATTTTAGCTAGAATATTATCAGATAAATTTGAGGTAGTTTGACGAATATCTTAAAAATAGGGGCATTTTTAAGATTTTCGTAGACATTTTGTAACTAAGAGCCGATTTTTCAATCTTCTGATAAATATCTTCTGAGGAATAAAATTGCGGATTGTCGTTTGACAGCTTTTTTATAGAAATATTTCATACTGCCGTCGTATTCTTCAAAAAAGTTCAATACGTTTAAAAAATCTGTCCTTATTAATGAACTACAATTCCAGGAGATTGGAAAAGTGCGATTCAGATGTACCGTTCAGCGGGTCAGTGGGAGGGCGCAGAGCGAGTTGCTCGTGCGCATGCTCCCAGTGGAGTTCAACAACAGGTACCCTATGAAACAGTTAATTCACGTTTTTAACACGCCTTTATTAGCTTCACTTGTAATTAACAATGTAACAAAATCTTTAAAGTCAATTTTAATCGACTTTAATACAGATGGGTAAATTTGTATGATTGCGTAAGAATTTAACATCACATACGTTTGCACCAAACCATAAGGTGTGTGTGTGTATTAATATGAGTATTATGCTTCAGTTTTGTGCCCGTATACCTGCATAAAGTAAAAAAGAATTTCAGTCAAGCCAACGACAAAGCAACAAATAAAACAGACGCGTTAAAAGAACATCTTTCAATCTGTTAATGAAATACACGAGCGTGGGTGTGCCGTTAGGTGTTGAAGTGCATATAAATCAATGTTCAGGTGGCTCTTCAATGGGCGGGCGCGCTTGGCGGAGCGCCAGCCGCGAGACTGTTGGCTGCGAGGGGACTCGCGGCTCTGGGAGCGCGGTGGGCTCTTCAAGCGCAGAGGTACGTTGGCTTAGGATCTAGCATAACGTCACGACTGTATTCTCCGAAGGGGTAGGCAGTCGGGTACAGAACACCCATATTTCGCCAGTGATGTTTATAGTGGTTCATAAACATCACTGGCGAAATATGCTGACCCGACTGACGTTTTCCTGTCCAAATTTTATTAAACCTTGAGGTCTGTATCGTGAGATAGTTTGAATTCATACAAAAATTCCACAGAAAAAAAGCACGTTCAGTTTTTCCGAATTTTTTGGCAACTTTACTAAAAAAAATCCCTAGAAACCGAAGTCCGAATAAGTCGGACTAAAACGAACAACCTACTAATATCCTACTAATATTATAAATGTGAAAGTTTGTGAAGATGTTTGGATGTTTGTTACTCACTCACGCAAAAACTATTGAACGGATTTGGATGAAATTTGGTACACAGATAACTTATAACCAGGATAAACACTTAAGACTTTTTATTTCCACGGGATCGAAACTAACGCGGGTAAAACTACGAGGCGCTGTTAGTAAAAAATAATAAACAAATCGGTCCGGCTCATACCAAAGTCCAGCATTTATTTTTATTTATATGGATGTAATAGAGGAAGATCCTATTGCCAACAATCAGGCACAAAACTAGACTTCAAGCTGCTACTTTCTACACAACTTCGTCATCTTTTAACATAGCTAAGTTAGCAATTTTATTATATCAGATGGGACATAGCAATGGAGCTGAGCTCCCTAGGAGGCGGCATATCCCGCAGTGAAGTAGCACGGGCCGAAGCAGCATCTTTAGCAGATGAAAGGCCTGACGAAGCCGAAGCTGCGTTCTTAAGAGCCGGCGCGCCCGACCACGCAGTCCGCATGTGGCTGCAGCATGGCAAGCATCAGAGGGCACTCGTCTTGGCTGAGCAACATGCACCGCTTATGGTGAGACATAGAATATTATTGGACTATTTCTCTAGTAATTTTGGTGGAAGCAGCTTTCTTAGCGTACGAAAGGCCCGGCGAGGCCCAAGCTGCGTTCATGAAACTTGCAACTTGCACTGCTTATGGTGAGATATAAAAGTTTAATTTGATTGGTCTATCTCTAATTTTACATCTATGCAAGCAAATAAAACTGAAGTGTCTGTTTGTAATGACAAAATAACAGCTATTTACTGTATATTACTATGAAAGTATATACGGTACAAATAGCAAAAAATCTTTTTTTTTTTCTGTCTGTCTGTTACGGCTAATCTCCGAAACGGCTGGACTGATTTAGACGGGACTCACTGGCAGATAGCTGATGTAATAAGGTGTAAGGAGTAACTGGCTACTTTTATTTTAGAAATAGAAAGAAATCATGATATATTAACGTCACGCGAACGAAGTTGCGGGCAGCAGCTATTAAACAGAATTATTAAAAACTAGCGGGCCGCCCCTGCTTCGCAAAGGTGCAATATTTTTTTCCGATTTTTTTTTATACAAACCTTCAAACCCTTGTCCTGGCAATACCGAACACAACAAAAAAAGAATTATTCCAATTTGGTGCAGTCTTTCGGAAGTTATGCGAGTACATACATTTCGGCAATTAATTTTTATTTATAAAGATTAAAATTTGTGGCACCCGTTGACACAGGGGTCACCAGAAAGACGAGACGTATTTCTTAGACGACCTCAGCATTGTGAGCAAAGTTCCTACGATTGACATAAGCCTGAGTTCCTTTGGTGGTTATTAATCTGCGGGTGTAATTTTACATCGTTAGTGAATCATAGGTCTAATGATATTAAGTAACAGAGAATAGCTAAAGCCACTTCTTTCCCTATCCGTACCTTTTTGAAGTGAAAACTTCTTTAGCCGCGTTGGGCATTTTATGAGATGGGAAAAAACCATTGAACTCGCGACACTGTTACCGATACCGCGCTACATTCGGATGTGTTCGGCTGTCCTAGGGATTTACTCGGTTTTAATGTATTTCCGATATGTCAGTGAGTGATGGCAAAGTATTCTGTTTGTGTTTTGTTTTCACTTCTGTCGGCACTACCGGAGTGCCACTGTTATTTGTGTGACATGACACTTTCCCTTAGGTTGAGGAGGTGCTAGTGGAAGGAGCGAGGGCGGCTGCTGAGCGCGGAGACTTGCCACAGTTTGAAACGCTCATGATTAGAGCTAACAGGCCACGTGAGGTTGTGCAGCATTACAAAGACTTGGGTGAGTCTCGTTGCTTTATATCTATTCTTCTATCTCTATCTATACATATAAATATCTATCTATATTTTCTTCTATCTATATCTATCTATTCTATACATATAATAATAATAATAATATCCTTGGACATTTCACACAACGCCATTTAGTCCCAAGCTAAGCAACCTAATGCTTGTGTTATGGTAACGAGATGGCTGATAAACTACTTATAAAAAAAAAAATCTGTAGACGAGGCGTTTCTGTACATTGAAAATATTTCAAATAAAAAATAGTTGGGGTGTTAAAGGATAACCAACAGACCATCAATTTTTTGAATTTTTGTCTGTTTGTCTGTTTGGATGTGACAGATTATTGATTTGAACAGGGTCAAAGTAAAAAGTACCATACCAATACGGTTAATTTTTATACTCAAATATGATGTAGAACTCGGAGCAGTGATTAGTTGTGTGTTTCAACGCAATCGCTTCACTCTATCAAAAGATATAATCAATTTAAATTATTTTAAAACAACTTTTTACGTTTTTTGGTAACACGTAACGACATCTAATTGGCGCGATATAGTACCTACTAACGAAAACATAATTTTATTGTTGTTGTGATGTGAATAATCACAACAACAACAACGTTACAACTATGTCTACCCTCAAGATATCTTAAGGCTATCCACCAAGGGAGAGTTAAGCAAACGTGGGCACAGGTTTACGAAAGATTTCAAACTACTTCTCAGATAAACTTCAGTACGATTTAAGAGTAACACCATTGATGTATTCTTCCTTTTATCTTCTAGATATCTAGACGCTTTATAAGGCATAACATTGATAGGTATATAAGATATCTACAATACCAAGTTAAGAATTTCTAAATTTATCGCAGAAGAAACCAAAACTTAGAAAAACTAACTTCAAACTTCACCTATTAATCTCAGATATACCTACTTTAGATAAAATGGTGGTATGATTTTATAAGTTAGTATTCTAAAACAGACGCAAAATAAAATGGACATATGGCTGTTTGGTTAGATAATCAGCCTCGATCAGGCATTTATTCTTAAAAATCAAAGTGACACTTCGTCGCATTGTCATTATGAACCATGAAGACGCAGTGACTGCAGTCGAAAGGGCGTGATAGAGAACCCTAGGTAAGGGAAGCGTTACCAGGCAAGATCGGGTGATTCTTCCTTTTCAATGAAGGAGTGGCAATTACACCTTTCCTAAGCGACACATTACCTATTGTTTTCCGACATTCACGCGAACGAAATCGCGGGCACAGCTAGTTTGAGAATATAATCTGTGAATAAAAATAAAAATCACGTAAATCTGATGTTATTATAATTATGATTCCCTCTCGCGTATTTACAAGTACGCGCCATATGAGGCCAGACGTGTGAATCAAGTGGCTTCCCCTTATCATAACGCGAATAAGAATTACTTGATCTCATACGTACTTAGCAGTTATATTTAAGTTACTTATTAATAGTATTGTAATGTGTATAAAGTGTCACCGACTGTGTTGCTTTATAAAAGGAAAAAAAAACGCTTCGAAGGACGTTGGCTTTTACAACATGTAAGGTAGGTATATACTTTTTTAACATCTCCATCGCTACGCAGAACTATGGGAAGAAGCGTCCCGCGTGTCCCGCGAGTACCTCCCCGACAGCGGCGGCGAGGGCGTGCCGGGCGACGTGCCCGCGCTGCTGCAGCGCGCGGCCGAGCACGCGGACGCGGCGCAGTGGTGGGACGCCGTGCGCCTGCTAGCCGCTGCCAGCGCTGCAGCCGCGGCCGCTGCGGCGCCGCGTCTGGCGGAGCGGGCGGCGCTGAGGGCTGCTAGATTGGCTAGAGACCATCTGCATGATGGACGACGGAAGGCTGCTGCTGATATGCTTGCTGAAAGGTACATGTACCACTAAGTGAACACTGTGTCATGCATGTAGTACTATTGTAACTCACTGGGGCCTCAATTTATGTATGACACAATGTTTGAGACGGAATTAATATTTTTATATGTATTTACGTGTTAATCTTTAAGTATCTGCCTAGCCTTTTCCCAACTATGTTATTTACGTGTAATAGTTTTTTTTTACTAATGCCTTGATGGAGATGGCGAGATGAGCTGGACCCTTTTTAAAAAGACTAGATTTTGTTAACTCTGAGTACAGAGTATAAAAAATCAACTTATTTAAAAAAATAATAATAATGGAATTAATATACGTGTGTATGTAATGTACAAGTATTCATTTTCATCGCCGCGCTAAATACTACTCAAATGTAAAAGTATCGACAAAGGTTTTAATAGTTTAAATACTATTCAGGTTCGCTGCAATCGGTCAAAATGACATTGGTGAACAACTTCGAGCAGCTCTCACCGAAGGCTATGCAGCTGATGACGAAGCACCAGGTAAGAATAAAATACATACATAATTAAAAAGATTTAAATCTGCTTTAATATTTTGATCTCAAGTGGACACTTTATGGAACAGGTACAACAGCAGAATACGAAAAAGAAGAAGTGGAAGCTCCTCATGAACCGGAGGCGGAGGCGGAGGCGGAGGCGGAGGCGGAGGCGGAAGGGCTGGAGCGGCTGGCGCGCGCGGGCGCGTGGGCGCGCTGCCTGGCGCGTGCGGCCCGGCGCGCACCGCACTACGCGCTGCGCTACGCCGCGCATCTGTTCAAGGCACACCCGGTACTGAGCCTAAACATTTGCTTGACTTGCTGAATCCAATACCGCCATTATTATTTTTTGATTAGCCGGCTTCAACAAAACGAATAGGTTACTTTTAAAGTTCTGAGAGGTACGCCAGAAATAGCTGAAGTATCTATTTTGTTAATAAACAAAATAGATACTCGTAATAAATACAGCTTAAAGTTATTCGAAAAGAGTCACTTTCACAATATTGGCGGCATACTCGAAAAACTTAAACCATGTCCAAATTTCAATATATATGTAATAGATAATTATCTTTGTTCAAAGCTCAAAATCCACTTCATAAATCTAATAATAAACCGAAAAAATTATCCAACAGCGCATGGAAGGCATAGACATCGAAAGCGAAGAACCACCGGAAGTGTTAACACAGGTCCTGGATGTGTTACGTCAATACCTCGGCAGTGGGGAACCGGGCATCGATTCTCTAGCGGGCAGTGACGCGCCCCTCGCTAGGGCAGTGTGCAGTGAGCTGCTAGTTAGGGTGTCCACTGCACCTAAGTCTGTATCAGCCTTAAAAGATGCTGCATCTGTCATGGTGACTGCGAACGCTGAGGATAGAGCCTTGCAGGTGAGTTTGACTGAACTATTCTTAACTGATGGTCGAAAGTTATGAGTTTGTAGAATTACGCAAGAGAAAGGGCCTTCGTTGATACGTTATCGTAATTTTTCATAAAAACTATTGTTTTTGTTTTTCGCAGGCAATAACGTTATTGATGGCACTTCACGTGCCTCAAATAGCCGCAAAAGCAGCGAGAGCGTTACCTCGGTATACGGACATCATTGTAGCAGATGTTGGTAAGTGCAAACAGTCAATTTTGCCTTTGCTACGCGACGTAGCGCAACGGCTACGCACTGCTGCTGTAGCGCTTCGGGAATTCGTCGTAGCACGTACATTACGCACCCCGTAGTGCTTTGAGTATGCGTCGTAGCACATGGACTACGTGACGTAGCACCTACGCACTGTAGCACCCGCGCCGTACGTAGCGCTTTTAATATCTGTCGTAGCACTCGTAGCACATGGACTACTCGTCGTAGCACAATGGCTACTCACCGTAGCCCGGAGTATGCCTCGTAGAACATGGGCTAGAGTACTACCGCGTGCTTAGACTACGCAGTGTAGGAACTGTCAGAACTATTTTTCTTATTTTTATTTTTGATTCTTCTATACTTTTTTGGTAAGAGTACCCCTTTTTTGCAAATATTTTAATAACTAAATCATTTATTTGCATAAAACATGGTATACAATGCTGTTAAATATAAAGACACAAACAGGTTTAGCTATGTCGGGTGTCTGTCTCCTGTCCCATATTGTTATTATTTTCGTTGTTCTTTTATTATTGTGACTATGTCCAGCGTATTATGCATGCGGTATGGCAGTGCGTGCGGAAGGAGCGAGTGGCGCCCGCGAAGCCTTCGTACTGCTGAACCGCTGCCTGGACCTCGCGGAAGCGGCCGATGATGACTCCGCGCATCTGTTAGATTACACTGATTTCGGTATTACTACATGTGTTAATGTTTTATATTTTGTAAGTAAATAGTTAGATATTATTCAGTACACTCTCCTGTCAAAGTGCCATTCGCAAATTTCAAATGAAATTTATCAAATCAAAATAATCAATGAATGCGTATGCCTTTATTCTGCATTTAACCAAAATAGACTGATTTGAGAGTTGGAAGGAGATTCTTAAGATTCTATCTTAAGATTTCCATAAAAGGATGGCTTCATAAGTACCTAATATATTAGATCCTTACATATGAAATTAGCGTTTTGTACGGGAGGAATATAAAGTCTTTTTTTTTTTTGTAAAATATATTTAATTAATCAAAGTATGCACCGTTGGTATTCCGGATACGGTGGATGTCGCAGACATTCCAATTGTAGCTCATCTAACTTAGTAGTTGTTTGTTGTGCAGTGTGTGGTCTTGCGATGTCGTGAAGCAGCAGTGGCCTAGAGCGATTGACCAATCTCGGTTGTTTAACAGCTAGTTCTTCCTTCATGGTTGCTGACAATAGATATCTGCCGTAATCGTTTGGCTAAATTTTAGTAAGCTGTAGTGTACGACACCGGCGCTAGTCCACCAAACACTCACAAGTAACTTTTTCTGAGTCAATTTTCGTTTAGGGCAGGATTAGGATAGGGATAGGGGGGGGGATAGGGCACTTTTCATCACAAGTAATGATTCGATTTAAAATCCCTTCAATATTGTGTCGGTTGAGCAAAGTAACACAGCAGTCGACGCGTGTTTGAGACCTCATGAATTGAGTGAAACTCATCGTTCAAGTTTTTTTACTTTCCCGATTTGCTTCAAGTGGATTAATACAGTTTTATCTGTTACCCCGAAGCCTGCAGCTATCTCTGAAGTGCTTTGTGATGGATCCACTTCCACAATAGCCTTTAATTCTTCATTTTCCACTTTGGTCTCCGGCCGTCCACGGGGTTGGTTCTGAAGGTCGAAATTTCCAGAACGAAAACGTTAAAACCAAAAACGTACCGTGCTTTCTTTTGCGACACCAGCGCCGTACACATCATTAATCCTTCGAGCTGTTTCTGCAGCACTGGTGCCACGGTAGAACTCGTACTCGTAAATATACCGATATTTCATGTTTTCCATTGTGCGGTAATAAGCGACGCCAAAGAAAAAAATAATGAGGAAAAAACAAATGAATGACTGTTTTCGAAACTCAAATGTACCAGCTAAATGAATTTATAAACTTGAATTTGGAATTCTTAAACAAAGAGGAGATATTTCAGATCAAAGTGGTCAGTACGACAAAACGCTAATTTCATATGTAAGGACCTAATATATGTTAATGCTTCGTAACAAATCACAAAACTAACCTTTCAAGTTATGTCTTTTATGGTAAAATGCAGAGGTTATTGGCTAGCAGATGATAGATTAGTATAGATTCCCGTAAAATAATAATTGATAAAAATTATGGTAACTTCTATAACTCAGAGTGCACGGACTGGAGTCGCACGCCACTGCTGTTAGATAGTGGATGCGTGCGCGGAGGTGCGATGGAGGATGCACGAGAATGGGTACTCGCTGTCTCTATGGACCAAGCCGTCGAACAGGCAAGTATTGTACTATTTCTATTGGACATCTGTAGGACATAACTTGGCAGATTTATAGGTGTATTTGAATAATAATAAAGGTAAACAGTAACTACATTTCATTAGAACGGACTGACACACATTGGTGATTCGATTGATTATGTAGTCATTTCTGCCAAGGATTTTTACTTTTGTCATCTTTCATAATGGGGTATTTCGCGCAATTCATGTGCAATATGCAATAAACATTTGATTTGTCAGGCATTTTTACACAATCCTCGTAATTTTAAATTCAGCTAACTTTTCTTGACATTCTGACAAACCGTTTGTCATTTTCCTGCTCCATTTGCCTCACAGTCATCTTCATTTTCAAAATAACTTTGCAAACTTGAGACTTCACATAAATTATTTAGATCGTAATGAGAGTTTCCGGATCAAGGATCTCGTGAGGACCGCGGAATTACTAAAACTTTAAGCTTTTAATAACGAGTTTGCCAACAACGAAAGTTTTATGTCTCTTGACTTTAGGAGTATTAAATCGATTTAAGATGTAAATCTAATTGGTCTTTTGTAAACTTAATTGTGGACAGATTATGGCCCATCGTTTTGGTAGGCAGACTTACTAATTGCACGCAATAAATTTTGTGTTTTAAACTGAGATATTTTATGTTTTTGGGAGTTTACTGGTCTTAGTTTTGACTAACTATTTTTGAGTTGACTCGTATTCCAGTATGTCTCAAATGTTAATCATTTACATACTCGTTGGTGTCTCGAGCAAGCTAACTTATAGCAATCCTGCTTCTTTAAAAAAAAATTGGTTGTCGGTAAAGTCGGTTTACGGATGATAATTTTACGTGGTAACGTCATAAGAGATAGATGCGTCACAAAACTCACAAGCCGAACGCTTAGGCCGATCGTGCCTCTCTATCGCTTGTTCCGCGCTCTCGCTTGAACGCTCGACTCAGGCGGAAAGTGACAATGAATCATGTTTTTTTCGTGCGTGCAGCCGGCGTTCATCGATATATAAGACGTTATCACGTCAAAATAGTTAGCTAATGATTATAGCTGCTCTCTGCATAACCTTTGGGGATACAGACGTGACGTTAGGGTTTTTTGTAAGTTACTATTTTGTTTATAGACATTGCCGGTAGACGGACGCGGCTTGTATGCGTCGAGCGTGGCCGATACAGAAGCTTGCTGCGTGGTCACCGGCTATCCGTTAGGATCCAGACTCGTCACTTTCACAAACGGTAAGTATTTCTATTTATACAGGAACAATTTTAATCACTTCACCATGAAGCTTCTGCTGCTGACAGATGAATAAGAAATGTTTGGAATACAAAATTTCAATTAAAATTTTTTTCAATCCGTAAATTTCAGTTCCATACTATTTGACCGCGTAGGTATTGCACTTTTCTATGAAACAGCAGATTTTTTTGATGACTGACGGTAAATTTCTACCTTAGGAGGTCTGCAATCATGTGCTGAATTCATGGTTACAATTTGCGCGTGGATGTCCCTACCAGCCTGTATAACTGATTGCGAAAGTGATACTGACTTAGCGGACACCTAAGGACCAAACCACTTCGCTAGGCCGTTTGGATGCCTGTGTGAAAGGACACTAACTAACACAAAAATTTATCAGATAAATGTAATAGTAGATTATTAAACAAGGGCTGTATGACATCAATTGCATACGAGGTTTTTGGCGCCTGAGCGAAGCGAAGGCGCTAATTAACCCGAGTATGCAATTGATGCTTACGCCCGAGATAAATACTCTGCTTTACATATCGATTGTGAGGTAAGTAAACAACAAGACAGCAGGTTTCAATGAACATTTATTAAGAAGAAAAAAATGTGTATTTAATTAAAATTAATAGTAAAATTATTACAATTTGTAAGAGATATGGTCACGTTCTTTTTAGGTATATTTATAGTTTGAATATGAGTTTGTGATGATAAGACTTGAGTTTGAGTGACTTGAGGTTCTTGCATCGTAAATGGCGGCAGTTGACTGATACTATTTTCTTCATTAAAAAATGGCTCAGATGATGTGCTTTGACGTGGTGATTTTAAGTTTATATTTTCTGTTATTTTAGAAGTAATTTTGCTTTTGTTTGCCATCGAATCTTCGATATAACCTTCGGCCACTTTGCTGGACTTCCAGCCGCCGTGCCTTTTTAACAGAGTGAGGTTGGCTCCCGAATCAGCCAATAGAGTCGCTGATGTTCTGCGAAAGCAATGCCCGGTGTATAACTCTACGTTACTCAGTTTTAAATATGTGGCTATTTGCTTTGGCATGCCTGTAAATTTGTTTTTTCCTATTACTTGTCTGTGGCATTTTCCTTTACTGTAATTAAGAAAAAAACGATTTGTATCCACGTTTTCAGGCCGAAGAGCTTGATATTTTTCAACATAATTTGCAAATTCTTCATGCACAACAAATGACCGGTCAATTTTAGTTTTCGTGTTAGGCAGTTTTATGAGTAGTAATTTGTTATGTTTTTCTACATTTTCTATTGTCAAGTTTGTCAATTCCACGGTTCTGCAGGCTCCCGATATCCCAAAAATTAGAACAACCTGTAAAAAAGACATAAGTTGTATTAAAGGCACCAAATTCGCATAGTATTTTTGTGAAATATTTTGGTAACTTATTAAAAAGGGCAAGTAAATACGTAGGTACCTTTATTGCTAAATAAATTTCATCCGGAGCTTTAAGAATTTCTGTACTTCTTCTGCAGTAAATACCTTCGATTTCTTGCTTTTAAAGCCGTCAGACTGCCTTTTCAAGAAAGCAGTAAGTTTAGAAAAATCTTTCAAATTCACGTCATGTTTTGTCATCATTGTAGATTTTAGCATGGAATAAAAGCACCATAAACTGGAAGGTTGTAGCCTCTTAGATAATTCATCAAAATATGATATAAAAACACTTTCAGAAAGAGATTTCACTTTTTTTTCTGACCGCCATTTCATAAATTCGTCGTATGCCTTTACATATCTTTCTTTCGAGTTCGGCGGTAATATATTTTCGACAACTGTTTTTGCCCTTTCTTTAATAAAATCGGGCGTTAGATCTATGTCTTCGTCACTAGACATGTTTAAAACTTTTGAAAAAGAACTCAAACAAGAAAATTAATTATTTTCGCGATGCTTTCGCGCCTACTAGTAGACTGCCTTTTTTTTTTCACGCACGCAAGCGCGTCAAATCTTGCTGGCCAGTTTGATTTTTAAATCGATTCCATCTAACATACGATGTGGAAACAAATAGTTCCATATTTAAAATAAAATCTTTATAAAATAAATTGTCTAGATTCCGATTCGAGTAATTAATCGATACCGAGAAAAAAAAAATTAACTTTTTAAAAATATTCTTCGTGCAGTATGAGTATGACAGTTCTTTTTTCAAATTCCAAAACCTATGCTGTAATGATAGTCATACACCCCGGCATTCAGGGGTGTAAGGGTGTACTTACAGAGCAAGAGATATGTAAAGAATATTAACACTTATGTCAAAGTAATCTGTTGATACTAACCCCTACTCACATTGCCCTTACAAAATAGTAATTCTTCATACTTAAACTCCTTCCACTCCTAAGTTATGATTCATTATAGCCTTCACCGAAGTCGCCCGTCGGGCTGATGACATATAGCCTTATTAAGTGGCGGCTCGACGAAACCCGCCCGTCATGATACATTCATTAAACATGAGCCCTATGATGTAATACATCTATTATGATAACGGTGCGTCGATCCTTAATACTTTGGGACATTATTATATTGTGTGATTTGTTATCGTATAATAGAAAACAAATCTATTGTGTGGTAAATTATTGTGCTACAGTGAATTGTAACTTAGCAAACAGGTGACTCTATGGTTTGGTACCTAGTCTCAATCCGTACATGGAACTGCATTTATTGGTATCATAAAAAATCTCTGGATTTTATAAATTACTGTACTTACAATTTTTCAAAATCTGTGAATGCAGTTGACAGTTATTCTAAAAGTTAGAGATGTTCCTCAAAAAACGTAGCGTTCCTGAAGCTACAGCGGTTAAGGCCCTTAATACCCAATCTAATAAGACTATTGACTATGTGGTAATAATATACCTGTATTCAGGTATTTAATACTTCAAGCACACAAATGTACAGATGCGAACTTAATGCCATATCTCGTACATCTTCCATATATAAAACGATTTCGTCACTATGTAACTTTTCGTTGCGATTTACGTTTGTTTGTATATTGGCCCATTGTAAGGTAACATTTTGTCCCATAAGGTCGCTGCGCGAACCGCGAGTGGTGGTCGCGCGCGGCGAGCGCGGCCCGCGGCGGCGGCGCGCCGGCCGCGCTGCTGCAGCACGTGCAGCTGTGGTGCGGCCCGCCGGACTACCTGCATGTGTGAGCGCGGCCCGCGGCGGCGGCGCGCCGGCCGCGCTGCTGCAGCACGTGCAGCTGTGGTGCGGCCCGCCGGACTACCTGCATGTGTGAGCGCGGCCCGCGGCGGCGGCGCGCCGGCCGCGCTGCTGCAGCACGTGCAGCTGTGGTGCGGCCCGCCGGACTACCTGCATGTGTGAGCGCGGCCCGCGGCGGCGGCGCGCCGGCCGCGCTGCTGCAGCACGTGCAGCTGTGGTGCGGCCCGCCGGACTACCTGCATGTGTGAGCGCGGCCCGCGGCGGCGGCGCGCCGGCCGCGCTGCTGCAGCACGTGCAGCTGTGGTGCGGCCCGCCGGACTACCTGCATGTGTGAGCGCGGCCCGCGGCGGCGGCGCGCCGGCCGCGCTGCTGCAGCACGTGCAGCTGTGGTGCGGCCCGCCGGACTACCTGCATGTGTGAGCGCGGCCCGCGGCGGCGGCGCGCCGGCCGCGCTGCTGCAGCACGTGCAGCTGTGGTGCGGCCCGCCGGACTACCTGCATGTGTGAGCGCGGCCCGCGGCGGCGGCGCGCCGGCCGCGCTGCTGCAGCACGTGCAGCTGTGGTGCGGCCCGCCGGACTACCTGCATGTGTGAGCGCGGCCCGCGGCGGCGGCGCGCCGGCCGCGCTGCTGCAGCACGTGCAGCTGTGGTGCGGCCCGCCGGACTACCTGCATGTGTGAGCGCGGCCCGCGGCGGCGGCGCGCCGGCCGCGCTGCTGCAGCACGTGCAGCTGTGGTGCGGCCCGCCGGACTACCTGCATGTGTGAGCGCGGCCCGCGGCGGCGGCGCGCCGGCCGCGCTGCTGCAGCACGTGCAGCTGTGGTGCGGCCCGCCGGACTACCTGCATGTGTGAGCGCGGCCCGCGGCGGCGGCGCGCCGGCCGCGCTGCTGCAGCACGTGCAGCTGTGGTGCGGCCCGCCGGACTACCTGCATGTGTGAGCGCGGCCCGCGGCGGCGGCGCGCCGGCCGCGCTGCTGCAGCACGTGCAGCTGTGGTGCGGCCCGCCGGACTACCTGCATGTGTGAGATAGAGCATACCGTCACCAGGACCCGGGGCCGAGGGTTGCCAGGTACGCCCAAACAAACCAATAAGTGTACTGAGGGCTAGTTTGCATTTTTTTTTAACTTCCCAGGTATTTAATCTAGCATAATAGACTAATAAGCAAGTTAACTCTGACTTATTATTGTATGTACAACTGAGAATAGTGTCAATTTAAGAGTGATAATTGATTAAAAATTAAAAACAATTTATTCATGTGTTACATGTATAGCAATTAAGTCTTTTTTCCTAACCACCATCACTCTTTTAACTGTTTCTTTATTTTAAAAAGTGGTACAGCATCGAAGATTTGATAAAAAATATTTTTGTCTACAAACCTAACTCTTTTGTTGACATTACCAGTGTGGCGAGATTAAACCGCACGCGTTCAAAAAGAAGTGGAACCAATACGGGTACCTGTACTCGTACATAAGTAAATTGTTATATAGGTAGGTATACCTAGTTGTATCTTCTTAATATTCTGTACCTTGTATTAAATAAAGCTTTTTAACGACTTTAACTTTTTCCTTATATTGTTTCTGCTTCTGTCTATATCGTTGCTTATTTGTATTAGGAACCTTTTTGATACACCAGCACGCGTAGCATGACCACTATAGAAACTGGTTTTGTCGACAGAAGAATAGACAAAATGACAGATTGTAGACAAATTTAAGAAATCAGAAGGCCAATTCTCGTAATTTAATACGTTCAAAACCTAGTCGCAGTCTCATCTCGGCGAAAAACAAATGTCAAAAACTTAAGGTAGGGAAATTAGAGGTATTTTTGACAGATTGAGACTGAGATCTAATTGTGAACGTTCTTATAATTACGAGAATGTATTGTCCCTCGGTGTTATAAAGAATTGTAAAGAAATCTGTCATTTTGTCTATTCTACAAGTATCTGTAATTTTGTCTATTCTTCCGTCGACATAACCCGTTTCTATGGTGGTCGTGACTCATGTTACGCGTGCTGCAAAGGTTGAGTCAGGTGCAACATTTGTCTGGTAACCACTGATAGGTACAGTTTTGTTTCGTGCTATAGCAGCTTATGGGATAATGAATTACAGGAAACTTAATAAAACATCTGTTTTGGTTGTTTATATCGCTATAATAAACTCTTTTGTTATCACATTTATTTAATAATATACTTTGACACATAATATTTGTTACGTACTAGGATTTGTAGAGTTCCATTCCGTTCCTGTGATTAAAGCTGAAAACTATAGTCATTAAAACCATGTCCAGTTTATATTTGTTAACTTAGGCGAATGTTTGTTATCTAGGCCCAAAAAGTTATTTTTTCAATGTTTCTCTAGTGAGTTAGAGGTATGTAAGCTTTAGGCATTTTCAGCATTCATCAAGGCACGGAATGTAGAAATGATCAGGTTCTAGGAAGGAACGATATATATTAAGGTATAACTAGAGCTAAGGTAAGAAAGGTACATAGTATGATATCCGATACCATATCACGTGATGCGGTGTATGGTCAGTGTGCGCGATGCGGATATGTGTCAGTGGCGGGAGTGCGTGTGATCTGCGGTATCGGGGCATCGAGGCACGTCATAGATTATGTCTTTACATATCGTAAGAATATTACTTTGTTAACTCTAACATATCAAGATAATAAGCGTAAGTAGATCGATCCTAACACTGTCAGAATTGATAATAGATATATTATTAAATACCTAAATTTTCATTGATACATTTATAAATAATTTATTATGTATATTTTGTTCAACTTAATCGAATACAAAAATTATAGTGTAAAAATATACTTAACACCTGATATATATAGGTACATTATATAGGCGTTTGAATTATTAATCGAGTATTTTAATATTTAGTTAATCTAATAAGTGAATATTTAGATGTCTAATAAATACTTCTCTCTCTTGGGAAATGTACAACCACGATAAAATGAAATAAAACGAAGCACCGTAAACTCGTTGAAGCAATATAGACGCGAGTGCTTACCGCATGCGTCTCCTAACAATGACTCTGCGGTCGCACGTGAGACGTGTTGCGTCACAGCGCCACTGCCCAGTGCACAAACTCTTCATGTTACGGTGTTCGTATGTATAAGCAAGTGAAATATTGTCAGGTGAGCCACTAAGCTATGATAGCACTGGAAGAACACAGATTTCGACAATATACAATAAATACCTCTTACAGGATATGTAGTTTGTTACTAACACCGATGATCAAAATATCATTCATCTCACGAATATTTAAATATCTACTTAATGAGTTTGTGTGTCTAACTACACGAGCGGGCGCGGAGGCCTCGCCGCGCTCTGATAGTCGCTAGCATGTCCTCGCACTATACTCGTTACTTATATTAAACAGATCACATGAATATTACAACGCAGAAATTATCGGTCTACATCTATAACATGATTTCTATACACGTAAAGTAGCAATATTTCGGAAAAGGAAATATTAAGGTTTTGTTAGAAATATGTAGGTACCTACATTGGTTTCAATCTAGGTATTATAAAAAGATTTACTATAAATTCTATCACGAAAATGTTGTGCGTAGAAAATTTTGAAAACAATTTCTCAATAACTATTTACTAAGTTCGTAGAATAAGATTTTTGACACGAAGAAATAATGTTTTTTACCATTTTGGTATAGAGATGATTTGTAAATCAAGTAGGTATACGTTGGAAAATTCACTAAAGCACAACCTTGGAAGAATAGTACCTAGACGCGCTTACTCACTAGAATAACTTTAGAAATGTATTAATCATATAAGGCAAAGTGTCGAAGTTGGGGTTTATTTTGATGACGTATGCTATAAGATAGTGTTGGTTCGAATATCTAAGTACTTAGAAATAGGTACATGTTACACTGATACTAACGGTAGTTAACTTCAATAAGAATGATGATAGTCAAGAAAGAAACTTCTTTTGTAACTTGTACAAAATAAAACTTTCTATGAAAGTTTTGTGAAGAGTTGGGAGTGATAGGTACAAAGTGATATACATGCACTTTGCACAGTGTAAGTATCTTATAACTATTATAGACTATTGTACTTCACATGAAATGACCTACAGTTTGTTGTACTATACTAAATATTTTGAATTTACTGAATTAAATGGTGACACACATTTACAAGATTTATTAAAAACACAAAACTGCTACAAATATTTATGTTTTATAGATTTTCAGCGCAATAATCAAGTCATCTTTTAAATAAAATACAATATCCCTTGAGCCAATAATAAATTACTATATCAAAGGCCTAATCGGTAATTAGGCACATCTATATTTGGACATAACATACACACTTAAAAAATTGAAGCACTTCTCTACAATAAGCTCCTTTTTATTAAACTACAGTCTAAAATGGTGTTGATTAGTCCTGTCAGGCTTGCCCTAAAGATGTCTGTTGTAATGAAAGCATTGGATTTCGAACGATGTTTTATCCCGAAGGCAATTCATATAATTATGCCGTTTCATTAGGTTCACTGCGAACTAAATAAGCAAAGAATATCTTCAGGTAGCATTGAAATCTGTCTACACCACAGTATTTACAATGACGGGAAAATTATACAACACATTTATCAGTCCGATACTTGCAGCATTGTGGGCATGTGTGTTAAATATGCACGGCGGAGATACAATCACGTAAATACAATCATGTGGGATGTGTAGAGCCGTCGTGGGGCGCTAGTTGTCATCGCGGCGCTCCGGCGACGGCTCCCTGGATCAGTCGGGGGACTCGTCGTTGGCGAAGGACGTGGCCGGGAACAGTGGGTACCAGCCGTACGTGCGCTGCGGCAGCGTGAGCTTGTCGAGGCAGATTTCTGCGCCGCCGAGCGCCAGGTTGTGCTCGAAGCCACCGCAGCGCTGCCACAGCATCACCACCAGCGTGCGACCCAGCGCCTCGCTCGCCTAAACATTTACGGTGTTTGTATACCAAATATTGAATAGAATGTATACTTCTACGATAGTGAAATTACAGTCTATCTCATTATACTTTTTAAGACATCTTTATGACACTATTGGAGATAGTCGGCTAACGCGTCCTTTACTCAAAGCTAATCAAAAGATTGAAGCTTATGACTCCGAATCTTTTGCAAATTTTAAGGAATATAAATTTCTATAATTGTTTCTTTAAAAATAATTTTGAAGTTGATTAGTTTAATTTCACTAACACTAGGTATACTTTATACCTATAATAGACGCATCTAGACCACATTCACAGGACTGCTGAATTTCGTATACAGCAGTCTAAAGTAAATATGGCCTAAGTATGTATATAGACGGCCGACTTTATGACGGAGACGGTTAAAAAGATTGTGCAACTACTTCTACTCAAAAATTAAAACGATTAGGAATGAAAGGGTGAATATGATACCTATCTGCATGCGAGAATAAATAATTGTACTGCATAAAGTGATGATACATGCCTTATACTATTACTATCTAACATACAAAATCTGATTAAAAGAGTGCGGCAAAAATCCGTACGAGTTCTTACTTGTACCTGATACTTGAGCGTCTGTTTGAAGTGTGGCTCAGTGGTTCGCCTGATGACGCGCGTTTTGCGCTTATGCAGCCACTTATCCCCATCGCGCAGGTAGCACTTCACATACGAGTCCGGTACTTCACCATTCACGCCGTACACGCGGCGAGCGTGCGATACCTGATTTATTTACAACACTGATTTTAATCGAGATCATTGTAACACGTAAGTTGTGAAAATAATTGGAAATCATTAGGTGCAGCTTACTGTAGGTATTAATAACACAAGGTAATAGATATGGGTTAGTATGCAATGAATCTGTCATTATGATTTTATACACTTCCAGAACTGTTTATTGATAGAAAATCTGTATATAAATATTGATGATAATGGGTATGGTAAGAAGAATGTTGCGACTTACCATTTATCTTATCCTCCGATCTACCTACAGAACGTTCTACTAACCTCGAGTTCCAATTGTCCCTTGATCATGATGATGCTGATATTGATCTCTGCGTGCAGCGGCGGGAGGTGCGCGTTGCGCGGCGGCAGCTGGCCGGGCCCCAGCGGCACGTTGTCCTCGTCGCCGGCCGCCGCGTCGCACGCGGCCGCCGCCGGCACCGCGGCCCACATGCTGCCCTTGCGCCCCGTGGCCGTACCTGCACACTCACATACAACGTACCACCACACCCGACGTGCACCGCCCGTATACATCGATACATTTTGGTCCATTTTATACGGATTGCGGGCAATTTATCAGTCTTAACTCTAACTGGTTAAACATTTAAATGTAACAAAAACCAAAGTACAAAATGATAGTAAACCATTCAATCGAACACTTAAAATGATGAAAAATAAACATTTACATAAAATAAGCACGTCAAACAGCTTCGTGCCAAATGTATACGGTTTTCGTTTACATAGAATCGAATCTTTCCTTTCCTAAACACATAAATGAAAGAGAAAGCGATAAATCGTGTGCAGCCAAGAGTGGAGTCGAATTTCTAATAGTTGTCTGAAGCGTTCGTCAAATTATTATGGTAAGCATTCCGTGTCATGAACAGCCATTTATTTGATTTTTAGGAAAATTTGCGATTTGTGGAGGAGTACCGAAACATAACTCATGCCACCGCTGGCTTCGGCGAGCCGCGAGCGTCCGCTACGCATGCGCGACCGCGACCTACGCTTCACAAGTATGTGCTACTTCCCTACTCGATTAGATTTAAATAAAACGTATTGAATAAAACGTCAAACTTAACTACGGCCTAAGTAAGTATAATAGGATAATAAATTATATTTACAAGAAATCTAATAGATGCGCTTTGTAACAATGAGTGACATTCGTAGAGGTAATGAAACCAAACATCCTAGGCGACATAATGCCATCGAGATGAACGTAGACGGGCAGCCGAACAGACGGAACACAGAGACAGATGAAGTGAGCGTGATCGCCCGCGGCCGGGCATGCGTCAGGACAGTACAGTACAGACACAGTGAAGTGATGAGAAGCTTCGGGCGCAGCCACATTCAACGGTGCGTGCGCGCGGCCGCCGCGCAAGCGATGTATGACCCATGCTACTACGTGCCCCCCGTCTGCACCCTGGCGCCCGGCGCCGGCACCGCGCCCGCCAGCCCTACGGCGCTTGACTGGTCAGATGCAAGCGGAGCCAGACGGACGGGCCCGGTGTGCGGTGCCGTGGCGGCAGGGTCCACATGCGGGAACAGGCGGCCGTCAGACGTCACAAGGGATCGCGTACACCGACACGCGCGAACAAACCCTGCCGGGGAGTACGCGCGGGCGCGGGCACAACGAACAATCGCTTACCGAGGTGCTAACGGTCCGTCGCTGCTGACCAAACAAGCACAACACAGTACAAATCAGTACTACCCTCAATGTTCGCATTGTCTAATGATTTCTGTGGTGTAGGTAATTGGGGGTGTCGAACTGGACAAATTTACAAATTTCGGATTCACCTTATTATCGCACATGATTTTTAAAGGCAAGAAGCCGAAGGGGAGGTGTTTATAGTTCAACAATTGTGTAAATAAACATCTAAGAAAGAACTTAATTAATCGGGTCGATTCTACAGAGGAGGTACATTCTTGCTAATCAGTTATAAAGTGACACAATATTAATGAATAATGTAATGTTCGAACTGAATTTATTCATCTGAAAGTCAAGGATTATGAGAACAAGTTTTTATTAAATATCTAAGTAAATATATGAAATGAAAGCATTTCAATTGACTCTTCGGTGTTGACAAAGATGCTTTAATTCATGGATGTTATATGGGATAGATGAGTATGTTTGTTGTGTGAGGTGGAGGTGATATAGTAAAAACTGGTGACTTACGCCTGGCCGTGGACCCGGACAACGAGAGTGTGCGGCCCAGCTCGCCCTTGACGGCGCGCAGGGAGCGCAGGATGTCGTCCGGGTCGCGCCGCACGCACGACGAGCGCCGCCGCTCCGTGCGCCGCGCGCTCACGGCCGGCGACACATCGCCACCGCCTTCTATACAACCGCCACTAATATACTACAGACATGGCTTACCTCACGGTTGCATAACCCTCACCTCTTTTGCATTGCTGCGGTTTACAATTGGAATTTGCACAGTTTATAGCTCGTTTTAATTTGTTAACCCTCATAGACTGATCGTAATTATCAGCATAATGAATACTAAAGAACTTAAGCTACATTACTTTTGACATGAGCTCGTTCCGTAAAAGATATCATTACCCTTCTCTTGTTGTTGGAATGAGGAACGGCGAGAGCCTGGTAAAGATCGAGAGAAATCTTTGCCAAGCTGATAAACTTCAACTTCCAGAGTTTCCGATTGCGAAGAACCGCGTCGAGAGCCCCCCACCCATGCGTGGTCCGGGTGGAGTAAAGATGCACATTCGCCGATGGAATCCACGTCATCTGAAAACAATAACAATCATATTTATATCACGTGCGTTTGTCAAGGTAACTACGGATCCTAAGTCAAGGTATACGTTAAGCGCGGATCCAAGACATTATAATAAGGGAAGGTAATTTTTATGAAAATTGTAACATGCAGCAATGTTTTTTACGTTTACACCAATTCAGTAAATTGAAACATTAAAAAAAATGCAATGCAATGCAATGGTTGTCACTCACTAATCACCTGGGTATTTTAATTGAGAATTGGGATACTTATCTTGTTACCGACGATATTACGGTGCAATAAATCGTGGTCCCTTGCGACATTTCACGTCGTCCTTACAAACATCAAACAGACTCCGGGAAAGCAGGGTAAGTCAAGCAGATTAAATGTGGAAATGAAAAGGTAAGTCATTACATCATGACACAACGGATTTACATAGATTTTACATGAAAAGCTGGGACCACAAGTCTACTCTCCAGTCAGTAAGATGATTTTCAAAAGGACGCACACCTACGAGTGGTAGTTTTTCTGTTACGTCTCGTGTTTATATCAGTTGAGGTATCTTGAAGCGACCCGACTAAATAAACTTTCAAGAATAACGTGAGGGGAAACAATGCATCAGAGAGAATAAGCCTTTAAGATGTTTCAATAGCAAACCGATTACAGAACCGATTGAGATTTTATATTTTTCTCGCAGGTTTGCGTCGTTTTTTAAGGCATGAAACCAAACTATAATCACTGACTGATGTGGAGCAGGCTTTAGAAGGGATAGCATTGAAGTTGACAAGTGAGCAGCGACCATATTTGAACGAGGTGGGGTTGGATCCGCGTTCGGTACCTGACACTGAACGCTGGGAGGCGAAGTCTCCGCGGCGTAATGCGCGCGCACCAGTGAGCGAACCGCGTGGTGATGCGTTGGCCGAGCGTGGGCCACGCTCCTCCAGGGTCCACCATACCGCACGCTCCTCCGCAAATGCTTTCTCGATTTCCATCTGCAAGTGCATAAGCATATTTGACTAACTACAGTAACAAATTAACACTATGATAAAAATATATATTTTAAGTATCTTATCAAAAGTCATCAGTTACGATACAGCCTGTGGATAGCAAAAGATCACTAAGAACACACAAAACATTTAAAAATCTAAAGATCTAATTGCAGTACAAGTAGGTTACTTTAATTTGACTGTAAGTTATAGGCATAACAATAACTTACAGTGCATTCTCCGATCAGAACAGGGTCGATGCCTGGGCAGGCGTCCCACAGAGTGAGCTCCAAAGCTCGGCCTGCCAACGTGTCAGCTGTGAGGCCACCGAAGCTAAGCGTGGCGTTCCATACCGGGCTGCACGAAGCAGAGGCTGGGTCCGTCTCCACTGGTGGGCAGCTCTCACTGGGGAAAAAGTAACTTAGATAAACAAACCCCTTAAATTTTTTTTAAAGAAAACCCGACTTCATTCATTTTTCAAGCAAATTGATGCAGTTGGTGGCATTATATCTGAGATCGAACTACAATAACTGCCGCATGCCCGGCATTTTTTTTTTAAATTTTTTAGTTTGTATGTGTGTGTGTGTTTTTGGAGTCCTCTCCTCAAGCCCTTTGTTTTGGTACCCCACATGGTCATGATAAAAATAATGTTTTCCTTGAGACATTAGGCATAGACAGGATGCTTCGAGGGTATAAAGAATCGACACATACAAAACGGGTAAAAACAAACTGACCAGTACATGATACTCACAGGGATGGTAAGAGCCGTATTCTAGCGAAAGCTTCTGGTTCGTCACCGTATCCCAGAGTGTGGTCCCGAGGCGGCAGGTCGTCGGCCGCGATAAGCACAACTATGAGCTTGCGCAGGTCGCACTCAAACCACACTTGCAGCTGTGCACGCGAAGGCGGGCGCTCTCGTGCGCGCTCCGCACGGTCCTGCTCCTACATGCAAAGTGGAATCATGTAATCTCACGCTATACAGTTTAAGTTGTACAACAATGCGACTGATAGGGTGATTGGCTCAGAATTATTTTCATATAACGTAACAGATAAACGAGAAACTTTTTTGAAAACTTTTCAAATCGATATAAAAATGTGCACACCAATAACCCTGAGACGTGTTTTAGATACAATTTGTTTACAACAAAGTCACATGGTATATACAACTTAGTCACACGTCTACTAAACAAACAAGGGTGACGTCGGCATGAACGAAAAAATAACAAAATATAATAATTTCCCAAGATCTGATATGCAAACTCTAAATCAGTATTAAACCTTTGGGGAATGCAATGTACTTTATCAAGTAACATGCAGCAACCATCAGCTATTAATCAATCCTTAATCAGCCAGAGAGAAATTCATTAGACTTATCCATTCTGTGCGATTTATAGCAATGCATTCATATATCACCATCAATATTCAGAACTTGTAATATCCATTTCAAAATATTACGTTATAGTAACATGCGTCGGGCCGAGGCATTTCTATGAAACACAAAGTAATGAATAAAATCGGATGTTCTCATCCGCCATGCAGGAAGCTGTATCATGCTGATACCGGTCTCACAAGCTGCATGTACCTACGTCTGTAGCCGAAATAAAACGTTCACCCAGACATTCTCTAAGGATACTCGTTTGTTATGTGGCCTAGCTATGCCTATAGTTTGTTGCACAAGCTTCCTATAGGATTGGGGACGACTATACCAAAGACTACAATAAAAAATTGCAGATTTCAGCGAAGGAATATAATTGATTTCTACTGTTTAAAATCTATAGATATTGAATATAATTTAAAATGTACAAAAATAGTTTTTTGAAAAAGTTCTATCAAATTCTGATAGTTTATCTAAAGCGTTAGGAAAGCTTTTTATTTTCCTCTACACTATTATTTTATTCTATGGCTTATGTATATGCCTTGTTTAAGTATTTTTAATAAAATTTGTTGCGAGCCACGTAATCAAATCTGACTTACTTTAGTGAGTTAATAAAATACTGTAGTGAACATCGGTATCTTGGAGTTGCGAAATGTGTCTATTGCAGAGCATGATGGTATGAATTGCATCGGCGCATTCATTCACATTGACAATAACAGTATCTTAATGAAAGAACATATTAAAACTTTAAGCGTTAACGATACACACGTGTATTTTCACCTAAAAAAAATGTCAAAACACAATACTGTATTTGTACAGACACATTATTTAGCTTGAACGTAAACACATTATTCGAATCAATACTTATATCACACACAAAGGCTTCATATCTTATACGGTGCTTTTTACTAGATCAATATGCACATATCGACATTGTGCAACTTCATGCATAGGTACTTGAATCTGTAAGTACTGGGTCGTAACAATCAACTACATGGTAAGAGCGGTTATGTACATCGTGTCGCTGTAAGGTGTCGTCGCCACATGACAGAAGCGTCGGTGCGCGCCTGTCGTTCAAGGTGTTCCGTGCGGTGTACCGTGCTGCACCACTCCAAGCTCCTAACGAGACTCTAGTCGCTGCGAGCGCCTTCGATGCAAGTGCGGCATCACACTAAACTAAGTCAACAGCAAGACTCGGTAACAGACACTCGATGCGCTAGATATGAGACGGTACAAACGGGATGGAGCCACGCCGCCGCTGGCGCGCGTCGCCGTCGTCCTCGTCGTCCGCGCCGCTCTCTACCTTCTCTTTGCACTACCTTACTGTGTCACTGGTGTTTTCTTCACTTAAGTCGGTGTATGAAGTGGACTGTTTGTGCCGTTGCCATTGTGATGTATAAGTACAAATGAAAAATTTTGTTGTCATTGACCAAGCTGAAAGCTGCGGCGAATCTAGCTTCACTACGTCTGTATTCGTACTGTCGGTAGACAATGAACGCTACTTATCCACGGTATCCTATAGATAGATGATATTCGATGCCGGGACGAGTCCCCTAATCTACCATCGAACACTAAAACTGTAGTTAGCCTCTGACTACACTTACTTATTCGTATGTGTTTCATCGATAATTGTGTATTTGCCGATCATTCCCTAATTCCGCCTGGCCGGCGGTTTGTCAAATTGGTCGGGTGATAGAAAAAATAAAAATCTGAAAATAAGTAGGTAGCATTTTTTCACACACTTCACTTAGGATAATCATTATATAAACGGTAACGTATAACGAATATAGATAACAAATAAAGTTTAAAATATGTAGGTGTATAAATATTTCAAGTAAACAAACAGAGCATCCCTTTCTCTAAATAGTAAAGGTTAACAAAGTTAAAGTACATCTACGATCGTATATAGAAACACTAATCTCTTACAACTAGACTAACGTGGAAGATGTCTGACTGATTAGTGCTACAGTATCACAGCAGATCAGTGGAGACCAGCCCCTGCACTCCATCCTCACCCAGCCAGAATCCAAAGGCAAAGCTTTCTTTTACAAATTACATTAGATGTGCCTTTAGATTATGTTTGGACAGAACTGGACCGACGGCAGAGCTGTGATCGCGCTTCGTGTGGCCTTAGTAACATAAAACGAGCGATGGAACAAACATTACGCCAGGAAGCACCATCAACTCCCCGACAATTGTTAAAGAGATGAACATTAGACGAACTCTCAATTACATCACATGTAAATCTGTACAACGGTTGGTTACCAAATGTTCCATTATGAGTCGTTCTAGGGCACGTCTCTTTAAAGCTCATCCTCAAATATATTACCAACTAACCAATATTCAAGTTCAATCGTGATTCTAGTTAGTGGATCATCTTTATCTATACTCATTTACCTTCTCGTCATGATAGCGTCTGAAATTCTTATAAAAGTGATTGAAAATATTTAGCCTAAAGTTCTCACTAGTCTTAGATATAAAAGAAGATGATCTATTAACGTTTCTAACACAATGCTTGAAGACCACACGTATAGAATGAATGATCCGAGAAGCGCAGAGGAGTAGGCACCGAGTGACAGTCTCTACTAGAGTTTATGAAGGAGCGAGCGCGGGGCTCAATGTCTTATGGGTTCACAACACATATTGTTACAATTAAAGCCTATGTATGGGTATTATACCGGGGTTTTCGGCAATTTCCGTCGGGTCGGCGACGATGGTGATTTGTCGGTATCCGGTTCTGTGAATCAAAACACAGACTCATGTACTATCACCGAGTGATAAACTGAATTAAATATAAAATAAAATAAGCTGGATTGAAGGAAAATGCAAAAAAGTGTAAAATATACCGTAATACTGCTCAAGAAGAAGGCTCGAGAAATGTTGGTGCGGAACAAGACAGGTAGAGAACAAAATGCTGTTAACATAGCAATCATATGTACAGATTATGTTAGGAAAGAGAAACAGAAAATAAGTAAGGAAGAGAAAATATCTTACATAAATGTGTTATTACATAATGTTAGAAAGTATCGTGAGTAGGTGCAGTGCAATATTGAATGTGAAGTTATGATGACTTCCGAAAGAAACATTCAGACATTCGTAGCTATTGAATTTAGAATTAGCAGTAAAGAGTTGTTGTTCTTTGGTGGTATGTTGTTATAAAAGCGTTTATTACACTAAGCATCATTTACTATACTGAGCAATTTAACTGCGCAGTCCGAATCGCCGCTACGTAGGCAAACAATGAACTTAAACTGTTCATAATGCACGGTCCACCTGTAAGATCCTATATTCATGTTTCTAAGCGATTAGAGAATACGCTAAATTGCACGAATAAAACGGTAACGGTAAAAAATTAGGATGATAACATGCCAGTTTATAAACGACGCCAATATTTGTTTACCTGCGCAGTTAATTAGTTCAGCACGAAAAAGGGCGGTTTACAAAAAAAAAACCCGTCTCGACGCATTAAGACAAGTCATGGTTTAAGTTTTGTGTACAGTTAACGGTATTACTGCGTTTGCGCTTCTATAAAAGAATACATGTAGCTTAGGATGAACGCAAAACGCAAATGTAATATTAGCGTACACGACCTACATGAGTAAGGCCGTCCGCTGCTTTAAGCGGACGACTGCGACGGCATATCAGCGCGGTCGCGACTTTTTCGTTCACTGTCGACTTCTTAAAACTTCATTGACGGACTGTCTGCGCAACGTACCGGTGTTCTTTGATTTTTAAGGCACTAATCCGCACGCGGTGCGTCTGTCGCGGATATCTGTCAAATGCAGTGGATGGCCTTATACTCGGTAGTTTGTTTTCGGGTACGAAATTCGCTTGTACAAGAGGTGTGATGTGTTGATAAGCATGGTGTTAGTAGGCATGTATGTATGTACATAACGCGTGGTGGTGTATGAAGGGAGGATGTATGTACCGTATAGCGCGTGGTGGTGCATGGAGGGCTGGTTGGACTGCGAGGGCGGCTCATCCATCTGCGGCGCCGGCTCGACCAGCAGCTCCACGCTGTCTCCGCCGCGCTCCAGCACGGCACACACCTCTTCGAAGCTGCGCTCTGTCAGCGGAACCCCGCCCCACTCCAACACCTCCACATAAAATATTACAGATGTTTTAACTCAAGGTAGGTGCACGTATACATTGTTTCTCTGAGCGTAAGCTCGGAAGTAATTATTAGTATTGGCCGAACCGTCTTCAGGCGTACAGGGACAATGATCATGTAGGTACACTTTCAATTCTACAAAACCTTTCAGCTTCGCTTAGTGAGTCTAGTGTACTTGCACAATAACTTTTGCGTAATCCGTTTTAAACACCAACAATGGCGCCGATTCCCTTGTTCACAAACTAAACTAAATTTAAGTTCAGTGCATCTTTTTCTTTCTATTTAATTAAGAAAAGGACAGAAGATAAATATTAGTTTAGTCCTGTCAAATTAGTCAGCGCCTGACGTAAATTGAAGTATTTTTAGTAGCCAATTTTTTAATCACGTCTAAACTGTCTATGGAGTATCTTAATTTGACAGGACTAAACTAATATTTATCTTCTGTCCTTTTCTTAATGAAATAGAAAGAAAAGGATGCACTGAACTTAAATTTAGTTTAGTTTGTGAACAAGGGAATTGGCGCCATTGTGAGAGAATAAAAGGGCGAAATCAGCATAAAATGAACGAGGCTTCCGCTAAGTAGTTCATCTTCTTTATCATTAATGATGATACCGCTTAAAATGAAAGCTATATTTTTTACATATAAACGTGATAGAATTCAACTTGTGTATTGATAGTTCAAGTACAAACACCCAAAGCTAAGATAAATGATGATTAGCCCGAACGAATGTTATGCGACTACTGATGGCTAATTCAATTTACTTACATCTTATTTATTTGCTGGGCGTCGATGTCAGTATAATACTAATACAATTGCTATGTACATGTTTGCTCGTACACAACAAAATATGTCATATTTATTTATCGTCATTTCAACCCTTTGAATAATCTCTCAAAAAACTGGACTGGAAAAGTTATGATCAGTTGTCCTAAGCTCGCGTCAATCAGTAGACATAACTACGTTGCTTTGTTATAGTCACCTTGTCTCCCTGTGTGAGGCCGGCGAGGTCGGCGGGCCCGCCCGGCACGGTCCACACGATCACGGCCTCGCGCCGCCCGCTCGCGTCCGGTTTGCCGCCCACAACGCGCATTCCGAAACCGCGAGCTGTAATTAATCATTTCCACAACCAACCTGTGTTGAGCTTATATTTTTGCGATTACGCTTAACCACATTTTTTGATTGACACGTCATAACAGAAAGTGGTGATGAAAACATTACAAGTTGTTGAATTTATATGCAGACAAATCATGAAAAATCATTACCATTGTGGTTTAAAAACCACATTGCAATCCCGTCACGGTACCGGTAACGTTTCAAGGTAAATTGCGAAACTCGGTTAGGCCTGACGGGTTTGCTTGCGCAGTTTAAACGCCTTACATGCTCTTTAGCATGTATGCCTTTACAAAATGTCCCAAATAATTGCATTTTGATGTGAAACACGACGATGATGTAGTACATTTTGATGCAAGAGTGCAATGACAAATACTCACGCGAATCAAACGACTTTTTTCAACACACTTGCAAGGACAATATAAATAAAATTTAATAAACAATGTGTTGTAACAAATATTTGTGAAAAATGCGCCGTCCTTCGCATTTTGCAGGCACTAGCTCAAAACCGTCAAACTATGCACACTTGCAGCAAAATTTACTATTTCGCTCGGTGTACCTACTGGTAGCATGTTATGTTGTTATGTTATTTTGACATTTTTAGTTTAATAAATAAGCTTTCTAATAAGTTAAATCACATTAACGTTTAAAAATCTTCGGAATATTATACCACTTTTGACCTCTCCTTGAATTACCTACTTATTATTTTTATTTATTTGATCACAATTTTATTTTGGGTTTTTATCTGTTTTTAATTTAATATTATGTTTTGTAATTTTAATGATGAGTTGTTTTAAAACTATGGACTAGAATTATGTCTGAAATAAATAAATAATAATAATAATTATTATTATTATTATTAAGCTGTTGTTACACAGTTTGGTCTTTTAATTTAGTACAATTATTTTTCAAATCTTGACTTACATCGGTGTCCCTTATCGTTGGGATCACGGCGCAGTGACACACGGCGCGGCGTACGATCATCAACATCATGTATGACGATCTTTATGGCCTCCGCATCAACGGACATCTGCCGCGCAGCCGCCGCTAGCGCCGCAGTCGTGGCCGCAGACACTGACACCGATGTGTCTGATGACGAGTCGGAGCGAGATGCCAGCGCCGCTAGCGCGTTAAGAGCACCCGTTTTTTGCTGTAGTGCTGCTATGTCCGGCCTAGGGGAAGATGAATAATTTCTGGGTGAAATAACTGATAAATCATCTGAAGAAGATCAATGAATCATACTTTTAAAGAAAATGTGTGGAATACTTTAGTGGAAGGACTAATGAAAAGCGCATAAAGATCATAAAATATAAGCCGTGTGGTGGTGTGATGGGGTTTCGCATCGACAAAGATTACGAACTTTCTTAGAAACTTTTATACTCGCTTCTGTATTGAATTTTCAATCATCTTTCTTTAGCCTTAGTGTTCACTTTTGATATGTAAGAAACTCTTGTGCAAAACCTGCTTCTAGACCCAGCGGTTTAAAGCTGTGCGTTGTCTGTCAGTGAAAAATCTTAAAATTTTTACGAAACCCGTTTGTAAAGACTGCCTCTTGACTTAGTTTATGGGTTTAGTAACTCACAGCTGGCTTCCTCGACGCCTGATGGGTCGATCTTCGTCCACGCTGAGGCCGGGCGCTATCGTCGGCGTGGAACTGGGCTCATCTACACGATACGAACCACGCCGTGATGTTGCACCGGCTACCACGTCCACTGCTGATGATCTAGAAGTAAAGCAGTTTTATTCGAGGATTAAATTGAGATTTACGAAACGGAATCCCAGTGCATAGGTAATGGAATTTTGGAATAAAACTTCTTGGTAATAATACCCCATCTTTTAACACCCAGATAATAAATTTAATAAAAATCTGCAAAAAAAAAACAACAACCTGGTGCCTACGCCCGCCGTAGCAGCCGTTAATAACAATTAAGGTCACTGATTTAAAGCGGCAGCAGTGGTTTATATTTTGATAAAATGATAAAATGCATGTTTATTAATAAATTGGACAGTAAAAACAGCAGTAATCTAAATAAAAATGAGTCATAATAAATATTTAAATGGGTAAGTAAATAAATAATTAAGCAGTAAAATTACTGAATGGGCAGTTACGTGTGGGCAGTCTAACTTGGAAGTAGCACTCGTTCGACTTGCGCGCGTTTGGTCACAACCATTTAGTTCATTTGGCCTGGCTTAGTTACTGTGACCAATTCGGCTCGTGCGTGGTTGGTCAACCACGTACGTTCCAACCTAACCTATGAACAGCCGAACTATTTATCGAAGTGCCCATTCCAAAATGTTTACTGGTCATCCATTTATTTACTTGAGTATTATTTGTACTGACATTGTAAAATAACCGACCAATTTTCTTTTTATTACTGTTCATGTTTAACTGTCACACTAATTTACTAACCGCCGAAAAATTAAATAACTGACTGTTAATTTGTTCAACTGATCATAAAATCTACCTCCCTAATGTTTAAATAACAGTTATAAAAATTATTGCCATAGTGTTTAGCTACGAAACAGTATTTTTTATTACGTGACAATTTTATTTACATTACTATTTGTTAGGTTACATAATATAAATATAAATAAATCGTAAACAAATATAACACAGAGGACAACTTTGTAGTAGTGTGTCCCATATAAGTAAAAGGTGTGTTGATGTGATGACTGAAATTATATTGCGAACGTTCATAAAAATATGGGAGACAATTTCCGTATTTTTAAGAACGTTCGCATTCTATTTTAAGTGGCATCTGTAAAAAATTATAGAACCTACATTCTTCGACTTTGAGACTAGATTTTGAATGATTTTATTTACGGAAATTGGCCTTGAGATGGCTGTTGTCAAATACCTCCTAGAGATGGCAGGCGGCGCGAGCGGCGCTTGCTGATGCGCAGGCGAGTGCGGCGGGTCTTCATCACAGGAGCGTTGGCGGGGCGCCCGCACCGACCGACGACGCACCGGCGTCACCGTGCTCGGGCGGCGAGACTCCACCGTCGGCGTCGTGCTGCCGCCGCCCTTTAACTGCCGCCGCGGGCAGCGTGGTTACGAACTCACACTCCGAATAGTGTATAAAGCCCCGTTTTCACGAGAAACAAAAGTTGCACAACATTGTTTCAAAAACATGTCGGAATTTCACAGTTTGAGTGTGAAAGATGTTGCAACACAAAATGGTGCTGCGCAGCTTTTGTTTGTCCATATTTTCTCGGTGGCTCCATCATTACGATCTTTCTACGGTTTTCAAATAAGTTTGATGCAAATTGTAAAATAAAAAACAGTTAAGAGCAAAACTATCTATCCACTTAGAAAAAAATTATGAGAGTTTCTCGTATGTGATACAATTCATCAAAGTTGTGAGTGCGAAGATGCTATATGCAGTCCTCATAATTGAGGAGAAAATCGTAGAATTTAACTCATAACTGTACTATCTACTTATTGTGTGGACCTACCCGTGCGTTACTTGACAGCGTAGGAGTGCGGGTGTAAAAAAAAAGAATTTCGTAGGAAACAAGATAAAGATTAGTTTGGTTTTATAAATAAAAGGGCAGGGCAAGTAGATACTGTAGTTTACCTCACCCAAACTCCCACGATGCCCCGTCTGCCAAAGGGCAAAAACGTTAGTGAATGTGTTTTGGCAGTTTGGGCTAAGAGATACGATTCAAGTCACTCATATAAGAGAATAGATCATGATTAAAATACTTTTTTGAGTGCCAACCCCTTCCCCCAAGCTTCCCCCAAGCCATAACGCGGGTGACCGGGTGGTTTCGGTTCGGTAATTTGTTCCGCGTCATTTCTTGCAATAAATGCGCTTTATAATAATAAATAATAATTCATTTAATTTCAGACAAAATCCATTCCATTATGTCCCTATGTCCATTAGTCCCTATGTCTATAATAAAATTAACTCCATTCTAGATCTTTATCCTCTTAATAGGGTTCATTGCAAAGCAAGGGTAAAAGAGTACTTATTGACCTTAACTTATGATGATACAGAAAGACTATTAATCGTTCCAGTGTAGACAGGCTCCTTTGTGCTTCTTTTAAGGTATTGACTCTTCTTCTACATATCACACAAACGCAAATTTGCTTACACTCGACATTCCATACTTCACTACACGTACACACACACCCCAACACTCACCACCCCTTACACGATCACTTTCCCCATTTATACATACACACCAACTCACTTAGTTAACTTTATTTTATTTTTAATTTTTTCTTTGTTCTACAAAAACTGTACTTGTTAGCTTATTTTCTTACGCAAATAACATACTTACTGAGAGGTCTGGCGCTGCATGCCGAGATACAGGTTCTACCTAGTTCGGTTGCAGATGCTCATATTTTGTATTGTATTTATAATAGCTTACTAGTCTTTAAGTTGTTTTTGTATAATCCTTTTTGGTAAAAAAAAAAAAAAAATATATATATATATTATTACATTAGGAATAACACATAAAATTTATTGATTATAGTCCGGCTGGAGGTTGACACCAGAAGCATTTATTGCAAGACATAACGAGATACAAATTAAACAGGTGATAACGATGGAACAAATCTTGAAGTAAACCCTGGAACCACCCGTTCTTTGTTATAGCTTAGGGCCCGCTAGGTGTAGGCACATTATTTTTTTATCAGACCTGGTTTACTTCCAAAAGCATCCATAAACATTACCTTCTCGAGTTCTTTGAGCGAAGCTGGCGACACGTCAGAGTGCCGCCTCAGTTCGGGCGAACGCGGAGGGGCCAGGCCAGCGCTGCTGCCGCCACTTCCGAGCCGCGCCTCCGAGTGGCGGCGCTGTAGGGCCTCCAATACTGGCACGTCCAGCAACGAGTCCGTGCTGTCTTGTGCGGCCGGCGGTAGCCGCGGCTGGGCCTTGCGGCGGCACACTGAGCACCGCCATAAGCTCTAAACATGATTTTAACAATGGAGATTTAGCATTCATTCTTATTGCTTGGACCTGTTGTAGTATAGTATGTTGTTCTGGGTACATCGTCTTCACATATAATAATATAATTAAATAAATAACTTGACTTTGACAGGGTTGTTCCAGAAATTTAGACCCAGTCGAGCCATTTCCCGGGGTAGCAGGAGACACCGTGGGGTCTTTTTTGATCCAACTTTTTTCAATGAGATTTCCCATAGGATAAAAAGGATTATTTTTGTTTACGATTGACTAAGTGACAGGAAAATAAGACCAATAATGTGGCAATATTGTGGAAGATAATTATAGGTAATGTTTGCTTATATTGCAAACTAATACACTCGTTTATCAAATTGTAATAACTTGGTGAAGTTATCTGGATGGTTGCCAGATTTGGCTTGTTCGAAGGAGGATCTAATTGCGTCTTTATTAAGCTCTTGGGGCAATTTCGGAGCGTTCAATTTTCAGTTAGGTGTTGAAACAGTTGTTATCTACATTTGATTTAACTGTCCCGTTGGTCTCGTGGTCGCAAGCGCGACTGCTGAGCCCTGGGCCTGGGCCCTGGGTTCGATTGCCGGGTCGGGCAAAGTGTTGTCGGGCAAAGTTTTTACATTAGGAATTTCTTAGTAACAACCCGGAGTTTGGAAGTTGGTGGTGTGATACCCCCGTGCCTCGAAAAGCACGTTAAGCCATTGGTCCTGCGCCTGATCTTTCTCCGGTCGTGTCGGATTGCCGTCCCATCGGACTATGAGAGTGAGGGAAGAGGGAGTGCACCTGTGTCTGCGCGCACACTTGTGCACTATAATATCTCCTGCGCCGAAAGTTAGTCTCCGTTGAGATTGGCCGCCGTGGCTGAAATACGGTCTGGAGGACTTCATTTATTTATCAAAATTTTATTCGTTATCTCCTATATTATGATACTATAAGTACTCAAGTTTTAGTTACTATCTACACCCGTTTATGGTGAGAAATTAACCTCTACTTAACCCTGCAGGGAATACAAGCGTGATGTTATGTTATGTTTATGTTATTTAACAAAAAACACGTTTGTGTTGAAACTGTTATTACCTATACAATTCATGACTCATAATTTAAGGTTTTAAGAAATAGGTTTCTAGCGTGCAGGGGTACTCACAGCGTCTTCATCGCCGGCCGGCTTGGAGTACGATGAGCAGTCCTCGCAGACGCGGTGCTGGCAGCCATTGCATGTGTGGTACACCTCTCCAGGCTTCAGAGCTTTCAGACAGACGCGGCATGCACCAGCCCGGGATGGCGCTTTACCGGCCTCACTATACACAAACAGAATTTGATATTGTTATGCATTTGCGAGTCAGTTTAGTTGACAGTTCAGCCTTTAGCCGTCTTAGGGCGCATTCCACCAAACTTTTATAGGTATATACCTAGATTAAGTCTTATCCTGAGAATAAATTTTGAATTTTTGACAGTTTTTCCATACTAGAACTGTCAGCCGTTAAACAGTTCAGTGAGTAAGTCTTTGCGACATACTAACCTAACTCGCGAGCCAACCTCATGTTCACATTTCTTGACTATCATGACAACTCACAAAAACTTAGGTGAAGTGAGCTGTTATTTCACCCGATGCTAGAGATTGACATTATTGACAGCTCACTTCACCTAAGTTTTTACGTTGAGAGTTTTACATAATAGATTGGCTTTAGGTATTACTAGACTGAATGTTTCAAAGAATCTGTATAAAATCTGAACAGAGGAAATTAAAAATACTATTCAGCTTACACAGCGTTCTTTGTTCTGAAAAATAAATTAAAAACCAGATCTAATGAAAAGCAGTGAAATGATAAAGAAGAACGAAATTAATTCCTAACTTTTTTTAATAAAAGAAACTTGAATGAGTTTTTTAAGTTAGGTACGATACGAATCGTAACAAAAGTGTGAAGTTGGGGTGAAGTTGAGATGAAATTTAGTTTGTGGTAGTAGTAAAGTTTACCGGTCAGTCTTAGCTTGTTGTGCAGCTGTGGGTGGTGGTTGTGCAGGCGGTGGTACCGCCGTGGGCTCTGGTACCGGCTCCGGCACGACTTGCCGCGGACCCAACTTTGTTACTGAAACAAAACATACTACCTTTAAGCCGGTATAAAATAAATAATCATCTATTAGGTATTCATGGATAGTTTCAAGTGTAAATAGATAATTGTTTACACTTGGAACTATCAATCAATAACTATTTATGAGCAACTAAATAAATATAACAACAACTAGTAAATAAATATAACAACAACTAGTAAATAAATATAACAACAACTAGTAAATAAATATAACTACAACTAGTAAATCCATCTTTACACTTCCTACTATTATCCTACCTGCATCAAACCATATTAGGAAAGGAAGGAAATTTGTTTATTCTGCACAAACAAAACAACAACATATTATCAAGTTCTTCCGAAATTCAAAACTATTATGTGCTATTAGTCCAAGAATAACGGATCAAACTCCCAAACTAGATTTAAATTGGCAGTACCAAAACCGAAAGTCATTCAAACTCAAATTACATTCAGATCATTATTTTGAAATATTAAATTGGAGCGAAACGATGGGAATTCAAATAAGTCCGCAGCTTGTGTCTACCTTCTGAGCAGGAATGTACTAACAATGCGTGCCTGTTCCCCAGACCCTGTGCCCTCCTGGCTTGCGAGATGCGAACTCCGCGATATTTCGCTATGAATATTAAGAAATGATCATGAATTCCATAGCAACTTCTCTCAACGCTACCAAATACTTAACACATTTTGTCTTCTTTATTTTTTAGGCAGACTTTACCTATCTAACTACAAAATGTTATTACATTGCAATCAACGCATGCATAAGTAAAAAAGTTGCAACCTGCAGAAATGTTTTTTGCTTCCATCATAACTCAAGAACGGCTGGACCGATTTTTATGATCTTTGCTTTGTTGGATTTGTCTCCGCTATTAAAACATGGGTAAAATTCACGAAAAAAAAGATAATTCATTTTCTCATACATTTTGTATGGAACTGCTTTTTTGATGACATCTTGAGAACGGATTGTCTGATTTCGATAGATGGTGATACGAAGTTCACCGGGTCAGCTAGTTTGAAACAATTTTTTTGAGTTTGAGTTTATGGGTTAGGCCGCACACGGTCATACCAAAATCAACGGCTCTGAAGATGACTTTATTTTGGCCCGTTTTTTAAATCTGTAAGTGGACATCTAACCGTGGGGTTCGTATATGAAACTTTTCAAATATATTTTAGTTGTTCTCTCATCATGCCGCAACTACTCAGCTATCAACTTTCCGCCCTGCAAATGCTTGCTCAACAACCCTCTCCCCTACCGGTTCCCACGCGAGGTTATACACATATGACGTAGCTAACCTACCTACCACTTGACAGCTACTTAGTTGCTGTCAACCAGCTACACTATTATTCAATGTAATTTTATTTTGGCACATGGGTACAACTTAAAAAAATAAAATATTGTACCTACCTGCAACGACAATATTATAAACATGAAAATAAATAATATTTAGAGCATTGCTTTAGATCATCATCATCTGCCTAGCCTTTTCCCAACTATGTTGGAGTCGGCTTCCTCCAGTCTAACCGGATGCAGCTGAATACCAATATTTTACATGGAGTGACTGCCTATCTGACCTCCACAACCCAGTTACTGGGTAATACGATACCCCTTGTAAGACTGGTTGTCAGACTTTAGAGCATTGATTTAGATAATTTAACAAAATAATGATAATAGCTAACAGTCCGCTCTTTTCTGACAAATTCATCCCTTGTAAATAATGTAACCACATTAGTAACCTGAAAAAAAAGTACAATTCCCAATTCTAAATTAATATTATATTCGTTGTAGCGTCTACATATCTACAACAAATATCTTGAATACATAATGATCCCAGGGCGAAACCTCTTCATGTTCTCGCTTCAATATATTAAATTAGATTGTAGCCTTTACATGTCTACAATACAATACAACACTGACGCTCCTCTAAGTTTTCAGCATTGTCAAGTCATTCTACTAAAACCTCTTCATATTTTCAGTGATTACACGAAATGCATGCAAAATTAACTTCATTAACTCGCTTTAATGAACTTGCTAAGCAAAGCAATATTGATTTAGTAAAACCTGCTTTGAATCATAATAAATCCAGCCATAGTGCAGCATCCTCTTACCAAGCCTTAAACAGTGCATGAGTGCCGTTTAATTTTGACAGCTACTTACTTTGCTCAGCAACCTCTTATCGCTGAATATCGTTTACAAATAAGAATTTCGCTAATCAGTTGCGAAGCAATTGATTAAAAATTATGAGACGTTATAAAAAGGCTGTTAATGTATGTACTTATACTGTCCTGTCAAAGTTGGAAAAAGTCAATGAACATGAAAAACTTTTCAGAAGTAAGTAACAAATTTTAATTGTATTATAAAATGAATTAAACAAACTCTCGGCACATGAATATGTACAGAAATACGCCTGTGTTACATGATAATAAATTATAATTTGCTCAAAAATCTGGAAAAGGTAGAAAGATGAGAAAGGTGAAACTGTTGTTAGGTTCATTTTTGCTTTTATTCTTAGAACAGAATAAATTAATTACAATGTTATTGAAACATCGTTTTATTAAATTCTACTCTAAATAATTAGACCGTATTATTTGACAAATTAATTAATCATGAATTTTATTGTTTTGTTACTTTACATTCTGATAACGCGGTCGTTTTTAAAGTCGTACCTCAAAATTAAAAACGGAACCCATATAGGATCACTTTGTTGTCTGTCCGTCCGTCTTTTTCTCAGGAACACGTGAAGGTATTAAGTTGAAATTAATATCAAATACGTAGGTCCCTTGGAGCTCTAGAAAATCAAGTTTCTAAGTCAATGCAATAAAAAATATGGTTCTTTATGCGACATAGTTGATACTCGCAACTAAATCAAAACCACGTATTTTACGTTGACTTAGAAACAAGAAATTTTGCAAGAAGCAAGGTAAGAAGCATAAGTAAGGGAAAAATCCGAAAATTATTTGTTTGTTGTTTGATCACATTTAAAAAATTCTTACATTTGCAGTTGGAGAATTGACTGCGACGTATACGAGTCGGTACGAGAATATCGATGTATAAGGGAACATACATCAACTAACTATGGAATCCTTCACTGTGTGTGATCCGACACGCACGTTGCCGGTTTTTTTTGTTAGCTTACATTGTATCTTTTTCTTTTTTTATCATTGCATTACATCTTTACAAAGGCCTACCCTTTTTCCTTCTAAACCTATCTATTTTGAGCGAGCTCTGGCCATATTGGGGAGTTTGTTGCGCCAGTTCTTCTTCCCAGCGAAAGCACTAGGAAATGGTGAAAGGCGGGCGTTTTGGAGGACTTTCTTATGTAATTTTGACGTTCGAAAACTGCTGATTCTCAGCCTAATTTGAATACCTAAATAACTTTTGATTTGATTGATTGTTGCCCCTGCTAACATGATCAGTTAATAAGGTTATTAGTTTGATCAGTACAGTAATTTCAGTTATTTGTTCGATTAGTAAATTGTAGATAGGTTAGTAAATTTTAGTTTGGTTAGTAAATTACAGTTTGGTTAGTAAATTGTAGTTTGGTTAGTAAATTGTAGTTTGGTTAGTTAATTGTAGTTTGGTTGGTAAATTGTAGTTTGATTAGTAAATTGTAGTTTGGTTAGTAAATTGTAGTTAGGTTAGTAAATTCAAAAGCACGTTTTATTTTAGTGGAGGTTGGTTAGTTGTCATTAGGGGTAAAATGATTTTATCTGGCAACATTCCTAGTTTTCAATGTCACTTGATGACACTCACGTATTAACACCAATGCTTCAATGTTCAGCGAGGCTTTGCCTAGAAAATGTTATAGTCTCAGACTATACAATGTGGCAGGGAAATCGACCAAGGTTTTGAGATATTTTCCCTTTGACACTACACCCGTAACTCGTATCAACAAGTCAGGCCGTCACACTTACACGGATTAGTCCATATCTTGAAAATTATTGAATCGATTTTGATGAAACTTGCACTGTTTTCTAAGTTAAAGTAAATGTAAGTCAATAAAAAGAAAGTCACGCTCCGATTAATAGTTGCGGAGAAATGCGTGGACAAACATACATAATTTATTTATTTATTTATTAAAACTTTATGCACAAGTAAAAAAACTGTACAAAGGCGGACTTGGGGATTTTCTACCAGTCTACCTTAGGGTATATGCAGAGACAATAAACAGTAGGTGCAATAACAGAAAAAGTTAGTAAATATTTATAACTAAAATATAAGAATAAATACATACTTATATATGCGTGTCGAATTGATAACCTCCTTTTTTTTCAAGTCGGTAACAAAGTCGCCGAAATATCGTTACGCGCATAACTTCTGAATGACTGCACCAAATTGGATAATTCTTTTTTTGTTGTGTTCGGTATTGCCAGGACAAGGTTTGTGTGAAAGACAAATTTGAAATTTCGAAAAAAAAAAGTGCACCCGTGCAATGCTGGGGCCGCTAGTAAATGATAATATCTTTATTTTGGTCTTTTGATCTTTTCCGCAAGAGGGAAGGTTGTTTAATTTGTTTATGCGGACGAATTTTTTGATGCCCAATGAGCTCCTGCCTTTTTCTTTTCCCTTTTTTTTTAAACACTTGTTTATAGTATAAATATATTTTAGAACACAATTATGGTTAATGAATTATGCAGTTATTATATTTTCAGCGAATCTAAGCTGCCGACATTTTGGATAGGTGTAGTAATATTATACTTATTTTATACAATTTTCACAGTAGACTGACGCGGTTTGACCGACCTCAACAAATAATTAAAGATATTTGCCACAAACTTGTTTATCTATTGCATAAAATAGCTAAATTAACAATTGTTCTTAATGAATGTTTTCTGAATTTCATCCTTGTCATAAAGTCATATTTAATATGTCAAAATCTACTCGCCCAGAGTGGTAATTCAACAAGATGTTAGATCTCTTAATCGACATAAAGTATATAGCATAACATTATTTTCAATGTTTTCCTGATTCACTCACACAAATCACTATAAATACCTATATTATAGAAAATCAAAGTAACATTTAGGTTAGGTTAGCCAGTTTCTAATTTTTGGTTGAATTAATAGTAAGTAGTTTGATTAAGAACAAAAGTTCCTTCTCTCTTCTTGAAGGTGATAAATGAGCTGAGCAGCCAATTTAATTCTACGTAAAAAGAGAATTTATTGTTCGTTCGTATTATTGAAAAGGCTGCTTAAAAACAGAAAGACATAACTTCAATTAAAACTTACAATTCCAACGCCTTTTTTTGTAAAAAAAAATAACAAGAAGTAAGTTAAATTATACGAAAAGTATATTTATTTTGGGGTTTGAGTTAACCGGTCTTGTGGGGTGAGAGGTAAACATAAATAACGGTAATAACGACCTTAGGGAATAAACACATAACACCCTCCAATGTTCAGTATACACGGATAGTTGCAAAAATTTTAAAAAGAAAATACCTGCTGTTAACAAATACTAGTTATTTTGCAGCTGCCAGTTCCTCTATAATACGGTGGCGTTCTCTTTTCATTGGAGATATAACGTCTTCTCTCCATGGATACATAAATTACTGGTATTACAATATCAAAGATAAAAAAAACTGCAATACTGTAGAAACATATTAATCTGAAGCAAGTAGATATCCAAGTATCTATATCTATCCATCAGAACAAAAGACATCTAATTTCGATTATGTACAGTAATAATAAAAAGGTGTTTGTAAAAACTGTAGCTAGTGTGCGATACTTTCCCTTGTTGGCTCCGATAAACAGATTTCTGTCGACATGATGAATGGATATTGTTTCGGGATGAGAGATAACGGCCGGATGGGTACGTTTCGCCCAAAAGAGATCGCGACCGGAATGTTGATTTTCCAGTACCCTCCTACTTGGAATTTTCATGGGTTTACTTTATGTACATCAATCTTAAAACCTGTTTAAGGTACATCAATGTAATTCAAACTTTATTCAGAATGACAGCTTGAAAACGGTGAAAACCTGTAACTTATTTAATATTTTGAAAGCTTTATAGTATTTCAAGAAGTTTAAAGTTAGTCTGTTGTTTGATTTTAGCTTGATTTCATACTAAAAATAGAGCCGTATCATTTAACCATCCTACGCAAGTTATAGAAGTAATTCAATCCGCTGGATCGCGTAGGCGTTGGGTGGTTATTTGTTATTCTAGCTATGCACTATCTATTTTTAGAAGGATCTTTAAATAGCGATGGCCGGTGCACAGAGTTACAAGAGTAATGGATTGCTTTTGCAAATATCTAGTCATACCTACTACACATTTAAATTGATTTCAGATATTTTTACTTAATTTAAGTGGTATTAAGTATGTACCTATGTGTGTTTATCAAAGTCAAGAAAAACTTTCTGTAGATTACATTATACTTACTTATTACTTCCGTCAGTCGGAAAGCATGTTTAAAACTGCCATTCGTAGATCTTTGAGAGTCGTTAGTCATAGTTGTAGTTAGTCATAGTCAGAAGTCGCAGTCGAGTCGTTAGTTAGTTAGTCATAGTCAGAAGTCGCAGTCGAGTCGTTAGTTAGTTAGTCATAGTCAGAAGTCGTAGTCGAGTCGTTAGTTAGTTAGTCATAGTCAGAAGTCGCAGTCGAGTCGTTAGTTAGTTAGTCATAGTCAGAAGTCGCAGTCGAGTCGTTAGTTAGTTAGTCATAGTCAGAAGTCGCAGTCGAGTCGTTAGTTAGTTAGTGATAGTCAGAAGTCGCAGTCGAGTCGATAGTTAGTTAGTCATAGTCAGAAGTCGCAGTCGAGTCGTTAGTTAGTTAGTCATAGTCAGAAGTCGCAGTCGAGTCGTTAGTTAGTTAGTCATAGTCAGAAGTCGCAGTCGAGTCGTTAGTTAGTTAGTCATAGTCAGAAGTCGCAGTCGAGTCGTTAGTTAGTTAGTCATAGTCAGAAGTCGCAGTCGAGTCGTTAGTTAGTTAGTCATAGTCAGAAGTCGCAGTCGAGTCGTTAGTTAGTTAGTCATAGTCAGAAGTCGCAGTCGAGTCGTTAGTTAGTTAGTCATTGTCAGAAGTCGCAGTCGAGTCGTTAGTTAGTTAGTCATAGTCAGAAGTCGCAGTCGAGTCGTTAGTTAGTTAGTCATAGTCAGAAGTCGCAGTCGAGTCGTTAGTTAGTTAGTCATAGTCAGAAGTCGCAATTGAGTCGTTAGTTAGTTAGTCATAGTCAGAAGTCGCAGTCGAGTCGTTAGTTAGTTAGTCATAGTCAGAAGTCGCAGTCGAGTCGTTAGTTAGTTAGTCATAGTCAGAAGTCGCAGTCGAGTCGTTAGTTAGTTAGTCATAGTCAGAAGTCGCAGTCGAGTCGTTAGTTAGTTAGTCATAGTCAGAAGTCGCAGTCGAGTCGTTAGTTAGTTAGTCATAGTCAGAAGTCGCAGTCGAGTCGTTAGTTAGTTAGTCATAGTCAGAAGTTGCAGTCGAGTCGTTAGTTAGTTAGTCATAGTCAGAAGTCGCAGTCGAGTCGTTAGTTAGTTAGTCATAGTCAGAAGTCGCAACAGTGGCTCTATATAAAATACTGGTATTCAGCTGCATTGGGTTAGACTAGAAACCGAACCCAACATTTTTGGGAAAAGGTTAGGCAGATTGATTGAGATTACGTAATTACTTAATAAGTACTTCGAAATATACAATAGGTATAATCTATTCGTTAAAATTTGACTGTAAGCACATAGTTTCAGAATGTAAGACTGGTAAAATTTCAAGTTCAAACAATTGGTAGTTCTCTATTTTGATAGCGGCCCCTTATATTATAAACAAATAATTAACTGCCTGAAATTAATGAAGATTAAAGCACAGAAGAGAACCGTCTCTGTTCCACCGGATCAATTTAACGCATTACTAAGTTTAGGAATTTGCTCTATTTTTGTTTTTGGTATTTTTGGTTTTGGTATTCCATGGCCGATCCTATTTAGACGTATTTGATGTTTTCGGATCAGTCTTAAGGATAACAGAATAGCGTAATAGATTTAAAATATAAAGCTTTCAAAATGTTAAAGGATTATCGAAATGAGGCATCTCACTTTTTCATAGATTAGAAAATATTTGGCGAAAAGTGCGTCTCACTTTTCGCCAAATATTTTCTCTCAGCTCAGGAAAATTGTCCTATTAAGCCAAGTTCACATTACAGCCGGAACGGCCCGCAGCTCAAAGCATTTTCATACAAAAAAGTCCGTTGCGGCCCGCCTGTAGTGTGCGTGGTTCATAGAAAATGTACGAAAACCGCGCTAGCCTTTACAATCTTTTTAATTCTATCTTCAGTGAGTGTTCATGCTAGAATCTTAACATCCGGTTCTCAAAAGTTTTCTATATCCAGCAAGACGATACTTCAAATATTACGCTGGACATATTTAGGTAACTTCGGGTAAAGTCTAACAATCTAATTACTTCTGGTGTTATAAGTATGAGCTACGATTGGTCTTTTCCAGTTGTTTGTTTACCTTTGTCCTGGGCTGTGAGCAGTGAGGAGGAGAGGGTCTGTCGTAGTTTGCCGAAGGTTCCCGGTGATTCTATGTGTCCGGGCACTGTGTTCGATGAGTCGTCTGTCGCCACCATCTGAGGACAACAAAGTACATTCAGTTATACATTCATGGACTCTTGGGAATATGGAATCTTTCATAAATCGTATGAGAATAAATTCAATCTATAATATAAGAATAAAAATGTCGTGAATTAGTGAACTCGATAAAAACACTTGGTGTTGAATAAGAACTCATGTCGTGGAAAGCGACGCCGCGCGGCGATAAAACTCTTCATACAAAAATAACGGCTTAGTAATACTGTCGTAAATTTTATGGAGAGCAACAGATGGAGAATGAAATACATCAGTGAGGGGAAAATCAATATTGTCGTCTCCCGAACTAGACTGCGAAGCATTTTATTGCTTCGCTAGCAAGTCATCTCAAACTTCCTCTTCAATAACTAACTACAAGTTACAACCGAAATAGATCTGAATAAACGAGGTCACTTACTACGAACTGTGGTAGCACACGATGTTAAGATACCTCACATAAAATAACTTGATAAAGCACCCGAGCTACGTTAATAAGCTTCCGGCTAATTGGAACTTACTCGTAAAATATACTGAAGACTATAAATAGGGATATATTCTTAATGCTTTAGACATTGTTTTCAAAGGGGAGTAGAAATGCGGCAGGTGGAAGGAGCTGAGTAAAGTGTCAACAAAGCGAGCTCCTGGCAGACGCAGTAAAGTGGCTGCACGAACACGAGGCACAGGAACTGACGGAGGAAGGAGATCTACCGCTACAGGTAACTGCTACGAGACGCGTCTGAGGTGTGCACCGACATTTAACACTCAATGGATTTACCTCCCAGTATTATATTTAGATCGTAACATTTAATGTTAGTATATAGTAAATGAACGACATTCATAAAGTAACATCCTAACTGAACCATCTTTATGAGCGTTTACGCCGTACGGCATTTCATACAAATTTTGAAGCCCTTGTTTTTCGAAATGAATGAACCGATTTTAATGAAACTTCGTACGCATAAGCAGGATACAAAGGTCTAAAAGTAATTAAAGAACATATTTGAAAAATAGTGTTACAGCTAAATTAGACCGATTTTAAATTTTCTATAGAAACAGATTTCCAGTTATCTTTTTTTAAATAAGATATTTCGAAAATGTTCTTTACTAACTTTTTAAACCTTTGTATCCTACTTATGCGTATGAAGTTTCATTAAAGTCGGTTCATTCATTTCGAAAAACAAGGGCTTGAAAGTTTGTATGAAATGCCGTACGGCGTAAACGCTCGTAAGTATGGAGTACCCGTAGCAATAAAAAACCAATAACAAAATGTAAAGGTTTATGACCGCAAAGGTATTGGCACCATAGATAACCTCCGGGAGCATTTCAGTTTATCAATATTGTTATGTACAGTAGATATTTGATAATAAAAATCGAATAAAAAATAAAATAGTCTGAAACGTTATTCGTTCTACGCAGTTCTGAGAGTGAAATAAAACAAAATGTTCAACATCTGCTTCAACCCCGTATAGTCGTAAAATTTCACCCACAAAAGGGTTAGGTTACAGTTAAGGCACTCGGTCCATTTTCTGTAGAATTCAAATGGAATTTGGTAGTAATACAGTGGGACCTGGCACTGGCATCAATAGAGTTCACTTGGACTGACTTAATCAAACTGCAGTTTCCTCTCCGAAAAGTGCAATTAAGTCTCGGACACAATCGAACAGTTTAATCTATTGTCGGCTGAAGCATATACTATGGGTAGATAATGACTTTTTACTAGCACGCAGAGAAAGATAGAAAATTTGAATATGCACTTAATTTTTTTTGCAATTTGGTGCTCAAATAAGATAGTCCTGGTTAGGGACACAAAAAAGCAATGATAATACTGATCTTCCCAAAAATATCGCCTAAATCTTGTTATCAAAGGAAACACATACGCATTCAAAGACAATGACGGTTGTTATACAATAGGTATTCATGAATATTAGAGCAGTTATGAAGCATCTGGTGCAGCACATTCCTCTGGGAGTGTGTTGGCCGCGGCTGACTTCACAGCTTCCATTCTCGTGTTATTGGATTCACCAGCCGAGTCTGCTTCGTGACCGAACACTTTCCACTTAAATACATTATATATGAACCCGCTGTCAGCAATCACACACGTTTTTGTCGAGAGCTTCCAATGATAGCCACTTGACTGCTGATTGTTAATTTACGACTTTTGTGTAACGCGAAATCCTTTGTTGTAATTTGAGATGGTTGAAATGCCAACGTAATCTGTGTTTTACGATGTTTCCTGTCTATTAAGAAACAGTGAGCACACGCAATATTCGTAAGAAAGCAATACAACTTTTTATTAGAGAATAGATTTGATCAAAACACTTGGGATTAAATATTATCCTCGGCAATCGATGGTTCCACGGGTAAACAATATTTCGTAGTCGTTTACCTATGTTGAGCCCTGCGGAGAGTACTACATCAAATGGAAAATTAAGCTCGCATTTTATTTCTTTTACAAAATTAAAACTAATTTACATAAAAGAAACACAACACGGAAAAATATACCTACTTATAATAGTAGATACGTGACACATAAACAAAGCCAAACAATATAAAAACTCAATAACTTTTCAAATATTTACATAATTTCTTTTAATATTCTGTTTATTTGTAAGGTTGAAGCGAAGGGTAGACATCTTGATCAGACCGGAATAAATCATAGTATATTATTTTTAAGTTGGGATCCGTAGATCCGAAAGGGCTTTGGAAACCGTTTTTCACGTTCAATGAATAGGTCCATTGATAATATGGTATTTAATACCTAAATTAGGCTGTTATCTTTATATTAGTTTTAGTCTTAGGTGATTAGATTCTCAAAATCAAGAAGTTAAAAAGTAGGTATGTACATGTTCGCCATGTAATTCTAGGAAAGGCAATTGTAGGAACAATTGCCCTTCTACCAAGCGTGGTGATTATGGCGATTTTATTTGCAGGTAGAGGTAGATATTAAAGCGTTTTATTATTTTTATGTACGTGCTTTTTTGAAGCTTACGAAACGATAACGTGAAACCAAATTTAAAGCTTCATTTTAACTCAAAAGACCACTCTTATTCGGAGAATTTGTTTATATTTTAAAGACTCATAATAGTTAAATTTGTCATAAAAGGGGTTGCCAAAATACACTTTGTGAAGCATTCAGTTTTATTATCTGCGTTTTACTTTCAGCTCAGCGAAGCAGCAAGATAATATAGCGCGTTCGCAACAGCGCAACTAGTATCAGGTAGAGCACACGAACGTCCGCTTCGATTAGCGTTACCGGCGGAGATTTTTGAGATAAAATGGGTCATGAACAGAGCGTTCATGACCTACTGGAGAGGTGCGCGGCGCGGCGCGGAGGGCAGGGGCGACCACGCGGCCCTGGTTGACCCACTTGTTGCCTCAACCCGCTATTTACATTACAACTCTAATTGCTGTCGGCAAACGGCAGGTGTAAGCCTTTATCATCACCTTGGGAGCAACCTTTTCTAATTCGTTGTTCGATTTGTGCAAATGTAATCCATTACTCTACGAAATTAATGTTAAGTATTTCATTTTCATTCTTTGTCTGAAACAAAGGGCGATTTCTTTCATTCGGGTGCGGGCGAAAGGGCCGTTCACGTTTTGTATAGCGCTGTTAATTAAGCTTTGAATGCGCGCAGAATTCTTAACCTTTGATATATTTATTTGGTATCGACATATGAGCACAATGGTGGCAGCAACAATGGCCGCGTCAAAGTCTCACGTGCGCGGCGAGCGGAGCGGAGCGCGCAATGCGGAGCAAGCGGAGCGGAGTCTGCGCTGCGCTACACCACGCTACACCCACGGACAGCACAAAGGAATGTAATTACGCGTCACTGGCACACAATGCGATTGTTCTTATTTTTGGACAGAGATACATATTTGTTTCTTTAATGTTGAAATATCTCACATATACAAAGTGCACGGTGATGCGAAACCTGTGCAACTGTAGGATGAAACGTATAAAACCGAATTAGCTTTTTTTAAGGGCAGTGTCGACAAATACGCTTAAAGTTTCTATTGTAGATAAGTATGTTATGCGTTCCAGTTGAGAACTGACATGGAACAGGACAAAGACGTTTGGTCAAATAAAAGAAGGCTTAAGCCGGGCCAGCTGTGGTTGAGTTTTATTTAACCTTTGCAAGTTTCAAGTGTTCGTAGACAAAATAGTACCGAAAAAATAGTACAGAATGTTGGGTTTGAAAAGAATTTAAACAAAGCTTTAGAGATCATTTTGGAGTTATTTAAAAACATATTTGAGTGGGGTTATAAAGATAACAAAAAAATTTCAGCTAATAGTTATTTGGCCATAAATTCCTACCCTAACATCGTTATGCCAAGAATTTTAATCTCAAAATATAGCAAACCACAACTATGAAATATTGTCCCGGGGTTGAACGGATGGACGAGGGCGAAATTAGGTTCTTTCAGAGGTTGCTGGGCACCACTACAACGTAATAATATTAGAAAAGCCAAACCGCGGGCAAAGGCCGCCGACATTGCTTCGCAATATCCATCGCAGTCTTCAACTTTACTTTATATGTATAAGGGCACATTCCAAAGATAATAAAATACAAAGAATAGAGAACTCTTGCTTTAATATCCAGGTTTAAACGCAAGTATCAGACAGTATACAGGGTGGCAATGACGGAAATGACGCGGAAGCTGTAACCATGAATTTAGCACATTATTCTAGACCCGTAGAAATTGGTGGGCAGTCATGAAAAAAAAATCTGCTTTTTCATAAAAAAAGGTAATACCTTCGCGGACAAAATGAACGGAACAGCTAATTTTTTTTAAATATCGACGAAACCTTTTAAACCCTCCCTGTGTTGAAAGTTCAGAATCATGCACTGAATCCATGGTAACGGTTGGTTGCGCGTCGAGGTACCTGCCACCTTGTAAGTACATGTAGAATAATACAGAGATTAGTTTTACAACAGCTTTTTATGAGGTGGCGGAGAAACTAACAAATCAACGAATTCAACAAACGTTCTCATAATGGGCTTGGTTTTGTTTTCATATTATTTTTCCCTTCCCTTCTTAAATAGGTCGCTAGCTTATCATATGTTAGTCATACACGATCAGCTGTCCATCTTGACCGATCGTTGCGACGGTCATAGGCAATCGATCTTGAGGCCGTAACAGCCACACAGGTACGGATTTCGTTCAGATCCGAAGGTAAAACTAACAATGTATATCTTTAACAGCTTTCCAAACAAAAAGCATCACCCAAATGTTAGCTAAACACACAAACAAACAACAGTTAAACAATGTGCAGAAAGTAGTAACGTAATTTAGTAGGTTTCCCTCGCTCTCGCCGCCATGTTGCCCGCGAGACTTATGTGGATCCCGTTCAGAAATCACATTAAGGTAGTTTGAGCGCGGCCAGTCGGAACTATACGCGAATAAATCTAAATCACCGACGGCTGAATCTCGCCTAAATCCACTTTAATGCTCTTCACACCCGGGCGCACACATTATGCTTATGTAACCACGAGCCACGAAAACACGAAACTACAGTATCATGCAACCACTGAATTCTACATTTTATTGTGTTAAAGCCAACATCGCCATGTGTTGTCTTTTTCAGGGATGTATTTACATTCTGCTAGAGAAACAGCTTTACATGAGTTTGCAAACACATCTTTTATATCTTTACACAAGCCTGAGCAATGTGTCGGAAAAGATAATTGATACTGCATGGAGTAGAATGTGCTAGAATATCGTGTATTTTTTATTAAAATGATGACGTAACACAAAACCAAAACGAACCAACTCTCGAAAATCACTTTAGTCAATTACGATTCGTACTAGTTAGATCAATGTAGCAGAAAAGCATATAAATAACTTGTATATATAAAACTGAATATTTTATTTTTAAATTAATATTATTTTAGCTTTTGGTGCGTTCTATTAAATTATCAGTGAACCGAAAGAAGTAAATTACACCTTTGATAACATTATTTTCAGAATATCTAACAAATTTTTCGACTAAGATAATATTCCCGACGTTCCATAGAAATTCGTACCTTAGGAACGAGCGATACTGAAACTAGTTAACTCCATTAGGTAAAGTTTCCAGGCAAATTTTGCACTAAATATTAAGGCAATTTCACGGTGAGGAATATCGTCATCATAAGTGTTGAAGTAGCGGCGCCGCTCAACATTTAACACTTAATATAGTTAGACTGTTAGAGTTAGGTTCTGACGCTCTCATCGAGACAGCGCCAATTACTCGCTGAGGAGCACATTTTTAGAGCGATCGAACCCTTAACAGCCATCATTACTCAAGAAAAGTTTGCGCAAGTACGTTCCAAGGAGCGTTACAAATTCTGTGGCGTTTATTGCTGAAGAAGATTAATTGAGACTGGCGAATGCGCCAACCGAAATGTTGAACTCTTAAAGTTCAGTAGTTTTATAAGTTGCTGTTTTACATGTTTCGTAGCACGCTACGCTTGTTAAACTAAACAGCCGCAGCAAACAGCAGCTGTTCATTTTAGAAAGTTGGCAGCGCACCATTAATGTGTTTAAAATTTATACATCATATACACGTTGTATCAAGACGGCAAACAATCGGCGGTGCCACTAACTTGTCGTAGCAGCTCGCTACGAGCTACGGCGTAGCACACGGGCGTCGGGCGCTCGCTACAACTTTTAGTTGACGTGTACACAAACTACCTCAAGGTTATTTATTTTCTGGAACTAGAAGAACGTAGTTATATTATGTTTCACAGCTTCGTTAGAAACCTGTTAAGTCATTATAGTGACATAAGTTGGGCTTGTAGATAAATAATACGTTTCAGTTAAAAGTTAAGAATAATGTCAAAACGAGAACTTCTTAAAAAATGTTTTTTTTTTTCTGAATCATAATGCATACGCGTCATTCATAATATGTAAAATATAAGTTAAGTTTTTGCTACATCAAGCAAGAATCCACAAGTATTCCGCTATAAGCCTTTATGGCAGGGTCGCGCGGCGTATGACCTCAGTAAGCCTTTCATCTACGCGGGGTGGAAGCCCAAATCGCATAATTTGACCGGCTACGTGTTGCGGCTCGCACACATTATCTCATGAACTGCGTCCTTAGGCGAGAGCGAGCTGAATATATGTACCTACTGAGTGAGCACTGTGAACAGCTTAGCTTGTCCCAAAGACTCGTAGAAAATCACTAGCAGTGTTTATGTAACGTTTTACTTGTTTTAAATAAGGAGATACGTGTGACACACGACATAATAAGTGACATACATTCTTCGTTACAGCAAACAAACCGTGGAGGCGTCGCTAATTTGTCTTCCGCCTCCCATGTTCGTCGCGAGACAAAGCAGCCCTCGCTTACGAACACCTGCATTTAATTAAGAATGCAAACGCTTCATAATGAATCACAACTTTACCCTTTTAAAATAATTTGGAGTTTAAACGTAAATTAAAGTTTTGTGTCAAGGGTTGCATAAATAAGCACGGTGCACAGTGCGATGATGCAAATTGAAAAAGTTTCTCTAAGTTGAAAATGAACAGAATTAATTACACACTAGGAGCTCGCTCACCGTTCAACCAGTTGACGGAACTGTTTAAAATTCAAATACATAATGCATAAGTCAACTATACACCGGCACACAACGACGGAATTAGGCAATCATCGAAGTAGTTTAATTACGTATTGACGTATTGACGGCTTTCTGAGTGCGACCTGAACGCTGATGGAATTGCCTTTTGATTGGCGACGAACGTTTCGCTCGCGGCGGCGCTATTTGTAGTTATGTATTTCGTGAGACCCCCGAATCCGTTTGTATGCGTACATCAAAGTCCTCCAAACATATTGAAACAGTAACAATAGCACTGTCTGTACATACGTCACTGCTATTCGGTCAATACATTGTGAGATGCTGACCGAAGCCACTACAGAAGGCAGCTATTATACTGTACACGGCCCCAACCTACATACTTGAGCACATATATTACCAACACGGAGGGTAGGTAGGTACCTCTTGACGTCTCGCGCCGACTTCGTCACTCGTCTTTATACGATTTCAATATCGGTCGAGAGTAAGTCAACGATAAGGAGAATTAAAAATAGCCCGGAGCAATATTAATTTACTTGGAAATAAGGGAAAGTGGGATAAAATCAATACTTGAGCTTTGAGTTTTATATGAGAAGCGTTCTAACTTAGAGGAGTGTCTGATGTGGAAATATAATGTCGTCATGACTAATGTCGAGCTTACCTACTGTTGCTTTTTTTTTTTGTTAACTTTTTTTGGTGTTCCCCTTTCTTCTTCCAAACCAGGTCTTGTGCGATCTCTTGCCATTTTATAAAGAATAAATGAAGGAAAGAAAGAAAGAAAAAAAAAAAAAAACGTTTATTCGCGGTGAACATGACGCAAAAAAAAGAACAAACACAAAAAATAATAAAAGGTAGGGGGGAAACATGCGTCACATGTTTTAATGTTTTAATTGTATAATATTATTTCAGCCGGTGATCGTGGCATGTTCAGCTGTGGATATTTACGAGCCGATATTGTGACGAGTGGATTATGGATTATAATAATTGTACTTCATAGCATACTTCATCCATACTACACTAATCAAACTAATATTCTAAAGGCGAAAGTTTGTTTACTTCTTCACGCAAAAACTACTGGACGGATTTGGATGAAAGGCACGCAAATAGTTTATAACTAGGATTAACACATAGGATAAGTACTTTTTAACGCGATATTCCCACTGGATAGTAACTTATTCGGGTGCAATGAAACCGCGGGGTGCTGCTAAACAATAAGCCGTTGGTCCTGCGCTTGATCTCTCTCCGATCGTATCGTGTTCACCGTCCCATCGGGTTATGAGAGTGAGGGAACAGAGAGTGCACCTGTGTCTGCGCACACTTTTGTGCACTATTCTATACTGCTCCTGCGTCTGTGGCTAGTATCCGTTGAGATCCCCCATGGCCGAAATTCGGCCAGGAGTACTATTCTGCTTTATTAAAGACGGACCGTGACAGATCCGAGCCTGGCAAAACCAAAAATGAAAACAGCATGTAGAAACCAAGACTGAGTCTGAAATCGGTACCCCACACTAAACCCCGAATCACCCTTTAACATTTTCAACTAACTCATGCTCCTTGTATGAATGAATGAATGAATGCTTTATTTGCTAGAATATAGCTTATACATGGTGACGATAATTTTAGAGTTTCACTATATTCGACATACATCAAGTCGAAGTCGAGTCGAGTTGTATTCAAAAGTCACCTCTAAATATAGATAAACAATACAGCTGAAATCAATTGAGTACGTAATAATGATAAGTCTGACACTGGGTGAGGTACTAGTTAACTTTGATAAGGGTTGAAATATGAATCACGAATACTGAGATACGTACTCACTAAATAGTTAATAGATATACCTATACATTGAAGATTTACCTAATGTTAACCGTCGTTTAGGTACATGTTTGCCCTATCAATGCTCGTCCGTCCTTAGGCAAGATGGAGGTGCCCGAGCGACCCTTAGTGATTTCATCGTAATTTAGTTTTGTTGCGCAGGTAAAATGATAGAATATAGTTTAATAAATTAAAGATAAATTGTATGTGGCATGTTATTAGGCGCAGGTTTATGTACTTAGATATTCATATGGAAATTATCTGAAGGTTCGTTTCAACTTAGTGCAAAAAGTATCCATAAAACATTTTAGTGAGCGACCGTCCCGTCCATTTCGTTTTATTTTCACTCGATGCCGAGAAACAGAGAAAGATTGGTTTTAAAAGTTCAAGCTCACGGACTCACGGTAAATATTTTTACTAAACGTACCTACTTTCTTATAATAGACAACATTAGGATGTTTCTATTTGCATATTTTGCACTGAGGTGTGTAAACAGTCAGCGATTTAAAAGTACTTCGGAATACATCTAAATGTAAGCAAATATCAAGAAAACGTTTGCTAATTTAACCTAGCAAACAGCGTATTCAGGGAATGCTATTTATTTTGGGCAAAAAATGTGTTCAGTAAAAGACTCGCTTTAATATGCGCGCTTGGATAAGGTGCACCTTTATGCGGCGCGCTGTGTGCTAATAGAGTCGTCAGGGGCCGCCATTATAGAGTGCGGCTCCATTCAGTGGACCTCACGATCTCCCCCCCCCCCCCCCCACACCACCCAACCCTCAGCAATTGCAGGATGTTTGGAAAAAATAGAACCGTACTTTTATACCGATTTTCCCGATAAAGTTTCTGAATTATAAAGGATTATTGAGAAGTTTATTTCCATGAATTTCGAATGTGATGCCAAGTCGTTATTATAATTTTATATCGCGACCACGTCACAGTGGGCTTTGCTAAACACTAATTCGCCATAGAAAAGTTATAAAATAAAAATACTTTTATTGATAAAAATTGTAAAGGTACATTTAAAGTACATTTTTATCAATAAAAGCATTTTTATTTTCTGATGACATGATCTTTCGAAAGCAAGGGCTTTCGAAAGATCATGTAGAAGTTTCCTCACATTTATAAATACGAGTAGACATTATGCCTGTACGTCAATGCAACTATCTGTCATACTGCAGCTGAACGTGACTGGTTTAGCTACCAAACGCTCGGATCTGTAAAACTGTCTCCTACACATTTTACATTTTTTTTTTCAGTTATTGATTTAACGTACCTAGGTAGTACCTAGTATCATATACCTATGTAGTGCACGTTTCCGGCACAGATGTCAAAGATAGAGCCAAGTCGTGGCGAACGACAAAGAGAGCTGACCATGTGTTGTAGAGACATTTGAAAATGTCTGGAAAATCTTGTTTGGACGGCGGATATGTTTGCAGTTTATCTGCCAGTTGTCTGAAGGCTTATCTTACGATATTCCTTTTGGTAGCAATATTTATACGAGGGCCGAGGTACCAGGTGTTCACATTAACATTTAGATGAAACATTGTAATGTATATTTAGGACAACCCCTTGAGATTTCTCAAGTTAAATCAGAAGTTAAACTTGTGTCGATGAGGGATTTAAGGTTTCTGTGTCAATTGGGACCGACAGCTACTAGTTTTTGAGAAGTTACTACGTGTAAGGAATATTTAACTTGCGGGATTTTAGCCTTATCTAAAATCGAATGTATTTTTAGATTGGGGCTAAAAAGCCACAAGATAACTATTTCTAACACGTAGTGACTACAAAACTCACTATACGAAATTCGAAATTCGAATTTATTACGAGTGGTTTTTTTTATATTTTGCCCACTACATAGGGGTTTTTGTTTCACAAACGGTATTGTCGGCGAGCGCGGAACTCAACAATATGGTTTTGATGAGAAAGAAAGACGTTTCCGCTCGGCGGAGCGTTAATTCATCTCACAGGAAGCTCTAGTGAGCCGCCACTGGCACTCACTGAGCGCACCTGCCGCCTGCCGCCGATAGCGGAGCCAGCGTAGATACCGCATTCACACACGAAAAACAATGAATGCACACACACAAAGACTTTTTGTCTACTTTTCGGTTCAATAGTGAATAGCTAAAAGGTTGCTGTTTCCTGCAAAATGTATTGCATACTTTGTATCTTGCATTTTCAACGTTCTAGAATGTCGACTGAATCTGTAACTAGCACAAATTACGCAGCGGATAACGGAGCCGAAGCTCAAATACTTTCGTTATAAGACTTCGAACTTTAATACCAGAACAGACGAGGTATATTGCGGATTTTTAAATCGCAAATTGAATTTCTGCGCACGGGGTTGGACATCTATAGCGGGGCTCTTACGTGAGGCATGAACGTGGTGAGCTAGTTGGTTTCGTTGATTCTATTCAAAGGGCTGCATCTCACTCTTCGGATTGGGGACGTCCAATGACAGACTTGTTTAGGCTTTGGGGACATTGGTTGACATGGTTACTTTAGAATCGGTTGTTCGGTTCTAAATGGCCCTGGTTGGGAAAATATTAATAATTTTAAAACAGCATCAATAATTCTTTTCACTGTTTCAACAGAAGTTTTATAAGTACCTGCACTCAAGAGAAAAAATCTATAATCATCCAGTTATTCTTATGAGGATGCAATCCATAGCCTTCACTTCCTTTCGTCCACCGAACCATTTATTTCATCCACGTAGGTATAGTTCAACGAAACAATGATTCGTAATGGAATTTCGTTTGATAAAATATAAGGAAAAGGACACGGCCCACTTCTAAACCACGTAGGTCCCCGGAGGTCATATCTTATTCCGTGGATGCAACCGCGGGAAAAAGATAGTTTACAATAAAACCACGATATTTTGCTTTTTTACTTGTTCGAGATTGCTACTTTGTAGAAGTTTTTCCTATTCTGTTTATTAGGGTTTTCATTATTTTCTGTAAAAGATAAAAATATGATTTTAGTGCGTTCAACCTTGTTTTATTTACCTACATAGGTTTGGGCCCTACTACTGAAATAACTAAACTAAGTTTGGATAACAATGGTTGACCCACTTCCATTCATTCTACGAAAGAACAGGAACGCAAGTATCTAACTACGCCTTTTAGTATTTTAACCCTATTTAAAAGCTGAAAAAGATCGAGAGGATTTTTTGCTAACCGAGCACATAATTATAATTTATATTATTTGAGAAACAACTATCTACATAGGGAATTTTAACAAAGGCGAGGCGGTAATAAAATCAAAACAAAGATTTCTGTTTAACACATGTTGTGTTTTATGATTACACGAAAATAAATATTACATGTAGAGGTACGTGACTCGGGGTTTCGGGCCATTAATTGTGTGTGTGTGTGCTTATGTAATTAATGCAGTACCTACTGTGCCCAGGTGGCCATATATTTAGTATACATTCGCTCATCCTGACAGAAGCAAACTGAATAATTTAATATGAAAACGGTCGGCGCATTTTTCGCTCGTGAATGAAATATTTAGTTGGGAATTCAGTTAATATTAACTAAAAATAGGAACTTTACATTCATATGCTATTCAAATATTAATATTATTCCATAACAAGAAGATAAAATAACTATGTATGTTTTGCCGTATCAAGCCTTTACAGGATTATAAAGAAAATAGGACTCGCGGAAATAAATGCCTTGTTACAGAAATTGATTTTATTAACCTCAGGAGGTACTCATAGTCAGTAGTAGGTACTGACTGGTATGTAGTGTGGGACGTCCCCCAGCTAGATGGACCGACGACCTCAAAAAGGTGGCTGGGACAGACTGGATGCGGAACGCGGGAGGACAGAGGCCTTTGTCCAGCAGTGGACTGCGAGGCTGACCTGATTGTGTGACTGACTAAAAATATACTGCTTTGCAAAACTATATAAGTGTATAACGCTTCTTTAGTTCATCAGTTTACTTATTCCCAAGATAAACTGTTTCGATTTTCGACAAGAGACAATCTGTGGTTCAGCATCCTAGATTTCTCATTTGTGCAGATAATAGGACGATACCTGAGTCCCGCTCGTCCGGGTAGGTAGATTAGAGGCACAATAGAAAATGGTTCGGTAGGAATACTATTAATCAATCCGTGCCGTCTCGGTCACGAATAGGAGCTCTTAATTATTTCCCGTGAGAGAAGTAAGAGGCGATTAAGAGTTAATATAAGGATAATGTGCGGTAAAACCTACCCCCGAAGTAGAAGTATAGGCATCGTACAGTGATCACCAATCCATCGGATAAGTCAATGGGGAATTCTGTAAAAAAAATTCCTTGTACACTCTTATAAACTATGAGTAAGTAGTTGTGTGCATGCTAGGTAAAGATTCACTCACCTTTTTCATAAAGGACATAACATTTGTCGGCAACATGATGTCGGTTTTCCTTTTGCCTTAGCACTTCACTTCACACACATCATCACACTACACTGAGCACCACAATACACTGTTTCCTTAGTCGGGGATCAGCACGCTGCCACCGAAACACGACATTTTACAACTATCTTAACTCACGAGACAAAATACACACAACACTGGCTTCCGAGAATGTATACCTGCAAAGAAAAAAATATATGTTAGATCAAAGAGAAAAAAAATGCAGACACTTCAGTGTTGAGTGGTACTGGGTATGGGTACTTATTGTTGGGAGTTGGGTTCTCTCGATAACGACCGCACCGTCGGGAAAGCCGAGAGAGAATGAAGCTATACTCGCAGCCACACAAGCATTCAACAGGTTAGCACTTTGTTCGTGGGGTCTTATCGCCTTTCTTTTCAGATTGATAAATATATAAGTACTTGTCTATATTGATACACTGACATATTAGCTCGGACTTCAATGAAAATATAATACTCTCCGCAAAATCGATTTGTCTGAGCACATTACTTTCATAGACGCTTTTATACAAGAAAAGTTTCTATGAAAGCAATAGAATAAAGTAGATAGATACCAACCTGAATAATAGGTATATTATGTCGCCAGCAGTATTCTAACCAAGTAGGTAATTTCAATTTTAATTGGAATCGGTTTGGCTTGACATTTCTGTATTTCTCAATTGTCAAATGAAACCGATTTCCGTATTGAGAATACGATTGTTTAGATGATTGCTACGCTAAAATAATGAATATAGATAGGTACAAGCTACTCTATAGACAAGTAGGTAGGTATTTGTTATTTGTTGAACTGAATTTCTCATTCCATTAAGTAGGTAGGTACATTACATTTTTTTATATTTTAACTTACTCGGTCGGTCACAAATACACAAATAAAACAAAAGCCTAAAGCTATTGAAAGAAAATCACGATAACTATAATATAACGTTTAGTACCTAGGTAATTAAAGAGCATAGATTGTTATAGCGCTCAAGTTCACGGTAATTAAAGAGCATAGATTGTTATAGCGCTCAAGTTCACGGTAATTAAAGAGCATAGATTGTTATAGCGCTCAAGTTCACGGTAATTAAAGAGCATAGATTGTTATAGCGCTCAAGTTCACGGCAATTATTAGGCCATGTTTGGCCGATGTTCAGCTGTGGATTTTGATGGACTCAGAAGTTTAAGAGCGTTTACGCCGCACGGCATTTCATACAAACTTTCAAGCCCTTGTTTTTCGAAATGAATGAACGGATTTTAATGAAACTTTATACGCATAAGCAGGATACAAAGGTCTAAAAAGTTAGCAGAGAACATTTTCGTAAAATTGTGTTACAGCCAAATAAGACCGATTTTAAAGTTTCCATAGAAACAGAGATTTCCAGTTATCGTTTTTTAAATAAGACATTTCGAAAATGTTCTCTGCTAACTTTTTAGACCTTTGTATCCTGCTTATGCGTATGAAGTTTCATTAAAATCGGTTCATTCATTTCGAAAAACAACGGCTTGAAAGTTTGTATTGAAATGCCGTACGGCGTAAACGCTCTTAACCGTGGGTTAAAATTATTGAGAACTGGCAGCGCCCCGTGGTTTCCCGCGCGTTAGTTTCGATCCCGTGGAAATATCGAGATAAAAATCCTATGTGTTAATTCTGGTTATAAACAATCTGTGTACCAAATTTTATCCAAATGCGTTCAGCAGTCTTTGCGTGATTGAGTAACAAACATCCAAACTCTTCACAAACTTTCACATTTATAATATTAGTAGGATAGGATAGGATTAAGATAAGTTATTTTGAAAGATGGGGCGAACTTCAAGTCTTGTAGCAAAGTGAAAGTAATGAAGCAAACTGATTTTGAAGTGTAAATAAAGAAATTATTAAATGACTTAAACTGATACTGCGATAAAGTGGGTAGGCAATGACAAATATAAAGTTGTAATGGGCACTTACCTAAGTAAATTCAACTTGACTCGAAATATCAAATTCAAAACTAACATTGACATTTAATAAACAACAAATAACCTCAAATAGTTTATTAAGTATGAATAAGACTCAGATAAGTTGGGACTGCGGGTTAGCTTAACACGGGTAAAGAATTGCAGGCTTCTCTGAGTGCCTATCATCGGTAAAGTGTGTCACCCGAATCGAATCGACTTGCACGTACGGAGGAGAATGCTAGTTAAATCGATACTCGTTATTTTCAGTCCCCAGCAAGGCCCAGGTTTGGCAATATCTCGTTTTAGCGGTCTGTATCAAGACGAATGTAGACGGGCCGGTATCAGCGTTGCCAAAATAGTGATTTATTCAGAGATTTACAGGTTTGTAGGGCTAAACCGATATTTATCTCTCGCATTCAAATGAGTCCTTCGGCTTCAGTGACAATTTGTTTTTGCTGAGAAATCGAATATCGAAATATAATAGTATAATTAAGTTAGCAGCTGAAACTGTAAGAATATTAGATATATTTATGTACCTACGTAGGGTGCAAACCCTACGTACAGACGCCAGCACATCAAGCTACTACAGTCTGTGAAATTTCTTTATTAGATTTTCAACTTTATCGCTAAAGCGTAAGGTTCAAAGTTGGTTGAGAAAATTTTACTGTTTCGGGTAGCTTGATGTGCTGTCGTCTGTACATAATATTCTATCATAAATTCACTGTTCAACGTCGGGTAGGTGCACATTTAACAAAAAATATTATAATAATTAAAGGTTGCATTTTTTTAAATAAAGTATTATAAATACCACTCGCACTCAATAATACTCGCTCGCTCGCTCTCAGTTAATAATCCTCGCTTTTAGGTAGATTAATTAAAAGCCTGAAATAATTTTGATTCTGATTGCAGGTAGGTACCCTTTATAAGAGGCGTGGTCGCGCTGGGGTCATGAAAGTTTTGCACATTCCCCGTTCATTTACCTGCATATCGATTTTCACAATTCTGCTAACTATGTAGGATTCAAACTTTCAGAAAGCATCCAGACTCGCACTTGGCCAATTTAAGTAATTAAATAGGGGTTTGTTTCCACGGTAAAAAGGAAACAAAATTACGTTAACACAATTTCTGTGGCGATATTTCAAAAGCATCCTCTGTTTTACAGGTAATATAATAAAGCAGGAAGCTCGTAACAGAACCTCATCATCTGTCTAGCCTTTTCCCAACTATGTTGGGGTCGGCTTCCAGTCTAACCGGATGCAGCTGAATACCAATATTTTACATGGAGAGACTGCCTATCTGACTTCCACAACCCAGTTACTGGGTTACGATACCCCTTGGTAAGACTGGTTGTCAGACTTTCGGGCTTCTGACTACCCGTAACGACTGTCAAAGATCTGCGAATGACAGCCGGGACCAACGGCTTAACGTGCTTTCCGAGGCACGTTACGGAGTGGACTCGTTATGTAAAGATGGTCACCCATCCACAGACCAACCGCGGCAGGCGTAGCTTAGCCTGTTCGATCGACCTGTGTGGCTGTTATTATCTGGGCGTTCGTAACAGAACCTAAACCAATTAAAAGCACTAAGGGTCAAGTAAAGTTAAAAAAAAAACAATGTACCATCAAGTTTAATCTACTGAGCATCTTTCTATTTATCAAACAACATAAACTACTTAATTACCTTATCGGCAGCTGCGCCAAACTTCGGCAAGGATATGCGATATCGGCGATGCTGAATAAAATTTGATATTCACCTTAGACACCGAAGCTAGCTGATTTTAACTTGTTTCATCGAACAAAGCCGGTCGGAGGAAAATTACGTAAATATTTTGCTGGGACATTGAGTGCGATATTAAATCGCGCGGGTAAGTCGATTACAGGCGGCTATCTAGGGCGGCCCGCTGCGCCGGATTACCGTAGATAATTGGAACCGGCTCAGTGCGAGCCCGGCGGAGAGACTTACTTTGTCTTTTATGTTACCTATCTACCTACTTTGAACCAACTAATGGGTTTACTACAATTTAATTATGTATAACAACTGGCGAGAGCACTTCAAAAATGCCCTGCGACTTGTACCTACACCTTGAGTCATTGGGGACGGACTTCCGCTAAGAACTTTGTTGTGATGTCAGATAAGGCTGCGTTTACAAGAGATACATTAGGTAAATATGGCGCATGTTATACAAGTTAACAAGCGAGGCAGGATAAGTTGCGAATAGTCAGTATATTCAGCTGACTGGCTAGTCCGCTTAACCTGATTGACGCCAGGATCGCTTTACTGAGTAACCCGTCGATCGTCGGACCGTAATAGCCTCAGGTAGCGGCAGCCGTATTTCCCTATAGGAAAGCTTTCCTAAATATTCTATTATTAAAATTGGATGTTAGTATACAGAGTGGCAGGGAAATCGACGCGGAAACTGAAACCATGAATTCAGCATATGGTTCTAGACCGTAAAATATTATCTAATAAAATCTCAACGCATGGGGTTCAGAATCATGTAGGTACTGAATCCAATCCATGGTAACAGATTTCGCGTCGACGTCTCTGCCACCCTGTAGATATGTAACGAGATTGATAAAGTCCAACACCATTTGACTACACTTTAGGTAGGTATGTATTTTTTCATTTAGCATACTCAAAAAGTAGTAAAAAAAAAATAAGTACCTAAAATTTTTATTTCAATAGTTTTTTTTTTACATCGTCTCACATATAATTATAAATTCAACATTAATGGTGTAACTAATATTTTTGTAAAATATAATTTAAAAGAGTGGCCATTGAGTTTCTTGCCCGTTCTTCTCCATAGGTACCTTTTACATAGGTAGCTTTACGCTTTGGAATGGGCAACTAGCTTCATATATTTTCTGACTGACCGACTTCTTGACAGTTCAAAAGTGCCTGTAAATGGTTTAATTGAAATAAAGGCTTTGAGTTTGAGTTTGAATAACATAAAAATAATAATATAAAAATAACATAAAAATAAGTTTACATAATCTTTAGGGAATTTCCATTAGTAGTGTTTGTTTGCGGGAATGAATTTTAAAAATAGAACTAAATTTGGTTTGATAGTCAACTACGAAATTTTTTACAAAATTATGAAAAATTCTGAGGTCTTGGAGTGTTTAAACAGCCAGTGTGAATTAAAAAAATACCTATTAAACGGTACGTCCCGAGGCGATGATGCGGTGTGTTCCATATTTAAAATAAAAAAAAGACTACTAAATACAAGTAATCATTTTGTGTGTGAGTTAAAATAATCACAGAATGAAAATCAATGTCATAAAAATTATAAATTATTTATACAACTAAATTAGCAACCAGTTTGATTTGGTCTAGACTCTACACGTAGTCCTACTGAGCAGGACCAGTATGTTTCCAAGCATTCTTATCCTGGATTTAATCCTATTTATAAAAGGATTTAAAACTAGCACTGCTAGTATTTAGGTAGGACCAGCTGCTTTTATTATGACTTTTAATTTTTCTTTTATTTAATTGCAATATACATATCACAATGTAACATTTAATACAGTATCTACCCCATTAATGGTGTATGTTCTTTAGATAATCTGGTAAATGGTTGATCTAATTTATCTTTATTTCAGAGTTTGACATAAGTAAATAGAATTTAACTATGATTTATTTAACTCAACTCTTCGCCCGCGAGGATTTTCCCCATGGAACTTCAACGCCCGTCCACAAACAACCCCTTTTAAAGGGTACTCTTGGAAAATTATTGAATCTTACGAACTTTATTATTTACCTAGTTAAGTATTTGTGCCAAGTTTCAAGTTTCTAAACCGAAGGAATGAGATTTTTGATTTAAACTGTTTTCCCCTTTTCCACCCAACTGGAGTTGTTTTTCTAAATCATTTTGTATTTCTATTGTTTGATCCTAAAATTATGTAAGTATAAGTACCAATTTTGGAGTTAATCGACGCAAGCAGTAAAATCCTTCCCTAAAAACTTAATTAACCGTGTTCACTCATTAGAGAAATCCAAATTATCTACACGTATCGAATTCTAAATTTTTTGTAAAATTTTAGGCCTAGAACGTACAAAAATCCTTCCTCAGTTCTCACCTTTGATAAATAAGGAACTCTTGCACAAAATAACACGCTTATGTCAGTCATAGACTTATTTATAAGTCTATGGCTTAGGTATAAACTCAGAGGGATACCTAGGCTGTGCGTTGTCTGTACATGAATTTAAGATTTTTATTAAGTAGGTACCTAGGTGGCGTAGATACTTAAAAGATATTATTTTCCTAGATTTTATTGTAGATGCGTATCTACGAGGCAAGAAACATTTCACAACTAGGTAGGTTTTGGTTTGGTTACTTACTATGGTTACCCTAAACTTCAATGGAAACAGTGTCCCATGTCATAGATATCAGAGTCCCTGTTCAGTCATTCATTGAGTCCCACATTGGTAGGTACCTACCGAATAAGACAGTTTCCATTTTTAGATTTACTATTAACATAGGTATGGTATAGCTATAGGTTAGGTAATAAAATTACAGATTCCTCTACAAAGAAATTCGTTACTTGTTTGTTAGTTTTGTAATAGCTAACTAGACCAAAGCCCCAGTTTAAAGTTTCAGAAGGTAGGTAGGTAGGTAATTTAGTATGCATAGGTACGTCGTTGGATGACTATAAGGTTGATAAGATAATCCTCTTGATATAATCCCCTAACCAGGAGTAGGTACCTATAGGAACCCCGTGGTAGGTATAGGTACCTACCGACACAATACGGGTGCTGAAGATTACGTCTTTAGAAAAGCGTATATTTCAATCATTGACTTATAAAAAAAGATGGACTCCGCGCCACGCATATCGAAAGTGAAGCACCGTACCGATCTATTTGTGCGTGATTGACGACTGACGCTGTCGTGTCACGTAATGGCGGCCGGTCGGCATACTATGATGTAAATGTGAGCGTGAGGCGTGTTTGTACAAGCGGTACCGGCATACTTACTGTGCTTCACTTTCGATATGCGTGGCGCCCACCCGCGGCGCGTAGACAAAAAATGTATGGGGACAAACAAGGACAGTACCGGCGCGGCGAGTGAGCAATCGGGCGTGTGAGTGGTTAAGTACCAATTTAATTAGACAATTGTCAGTCGTGAACTAGTGACGATATCTTGGCACAATAAAAATTGTTAATCGACTAAATCCAGTTACCTATATCTGCAAGAATCAGTCAAAACTGCTTTTGACCGGTAAAATCTGTTTTAATAATTTATTAGTAACATTTAGTAAGAAACCATATAGATATTACCGATTTACCGCGTAGTAAGTCCGTAATATGTAGGTAGGTATCTAACTTGAAATATTAGATGGGTATAGCTCTCCATTTCACGTCCTATTGTCTATCACTATCCTATAAGTGTCCAACAATGGAGTCTAAAGCAATAAGAAGTACCTACGTAAGTAGGTAAAAACTATACACATAATCACATGTTGCTATGTAGCGTAACATATCCTACGACGTTGTGAGCTGCAAAAAATTACCTAGGGACAGTCAGGGTACCTACCCACTAATTAACTTAGAAAACTAGCCGTAGGTACCTATATGTAGGTATATCGCTCATTTGGAGAAACATCGACGTGAATGTATTTTTTTCCCAAAAATTAGTTAAATAAGTATGACAAAGCACTTAGAAAGCGCATTTAGGTTTCGCAAAGAAATAAAAAAAGAGTTTCAGTTACGTCGAAGTTTTTCCAAATGAGCGATACTTATGTAGGTAGGTAGACGTACGAAGAATAAAATTTCACTAAAAGCGTAGGCGTGTACAGACGCCAGCACATCAAGCTACCCGAAAGTGTCAAATTTTCCCAATCAACTTTGAGCCTTATACTTTAGCGATAAAGTTGAACATCTATTAATGAAATTTGACAGATAGATGATGACAGAAGATGATGATAGTTGTTGATTTGGTAGATTGATGTGCTGGCGTCTGTACCTACTTCTTGCGCCGTAGGTAGTAGCCTAGGTACACTATCCTACAAGGCCTCCGGCCGCTACTCTGTCTGATGTTTTCACAGCACCAGGATAAAATATCCTAGAGACATGTTTAACATTTTTTAATTTCAGTCCGTAAAACTCTACCTAATCGTGATAGGTACCTACTGCACATGAGGCCACACACAACCCTGTTACTGGCTGGGTAACGCGATATCCCTTGGCTAGCTAGACTGATTCGGGCTTCTGTCTGACTACCCGTGTTACAAATGTCAAAGATCTAAAAGTGACAGCCGGGATCAACTGCTTATCGTGCTTTCCGGAACACGCCTGCGTGTGCCTACTGAAACCCATAGGCACCTCAAGATGGTCACCCATTCACAGACCGACCTCAGTAAGTGGTGCTTAGCCTTAAATATGGACCGGTGCAGAACCAACCAAGATATAATATGCAGCATTTAATGAAAATGCAAGTGTATTTATGTGCAAATTTCAGCCTCCCTTTACCTACTCATTTCACTTGTTATAGGTACAAACGGACAAGCATTATTTATACCTAACCTAACTACCCATAGATACCCAAGTAAAAAGTAAAGTAAATCGGAGGTATCGTTGGTCCCAAACTAGACACAGTCTGTAATTCTGTATCTCGGGAGATGTTATTAATATAGTTCCTGCGATAAGCAGTTGTGCCCTGGGCTGTGACAGATAGACAGACGAATAACTACCGTAGAGGCCTATTCAAACCTAAGAGGTATTCGCTGTCGCCGCTGTGGGTAGGTACATACCGGCCCGCGCGGGTTTCGCTTAGGTATTTAGTAGGTATCAAGTTTGAGCGAAACCCGCGCGGTGTACCTCTACCCACAGCGGCAGCGAATACCGCTTAGGTTTGAATCATAGAGGAAATAAATTTTATAGGCCTTTAGGTTGCATAGGTACTATTTTACCATTCTGGTACGTAGGTAACGTTACCTACCATAAACACTTAATACTTTCTCAAGTACAAGTCTAAAGGCATACCTATAGTTACGAATTTACGATGAGTATTTATTTATTTATATAACAAACTAGCTTCAGCGCGTGACTTCATTCGCGTGATATTTCTTGTTCCCCCGACCCATCTCGTCGCATATCGCATCGCCTGCCCGCGGTATTACCGATAGGTACAATTTTTTTTCTTTCTGCTCGTCTCTGAAGAGTCGTAGCGTGATATTAAAAGCTGATATAAAAAAAAAACAAATAGACTGGTAGCTCCAGAGATTAACGCGTTCAAATAAACGAACTATTCAGCTTAATATAGATGAACGTGGACGAAGATAAAAGAATCGTATGTTCTGTAGTTACTGTCTACCCCCACGGGGACAAGACGTGAGTTTATGCGTGTATACATACTTTCTTATTGTAATTTACATACTATATTAGGTAGTTTTTTTCCTTCTTGATGGCGAAAATACTTCTTATCAAAGATAAGGGTCTAAGTGGTTATATGTATAAAAACGCACACATGTAAAAATGTCTTTCACAACCTAAACTAGTGACTATTAAGGATCTTATGCATTCCTGCAGTAAAAATAAACAAGTATTGCAACATATTTTATTATAATTACCACTTTCATCAAACGTTTTATTAAGGGATTGAAACAAACCATAAGAAAACTTATATTACATCTATTTGAGAATTAACGAGACAGTTGGAAGTCGCTGCATGTACCATTATCATCAAAGATCAAAATACAAAAATTTAGCATACATTTTAAATGTCCCACTCTTTATGAATAAAAAAAAAACAATTAGTTTATTTATTAACATAGATATCACAAAATAATAACTTAGTGCCTGAACTGAGACAAAAACAACCTAACAGTAAATGTGAGCTCAAAATGTGGATGTTCATTATAAACTATTACTATTCTTTGCAGAACAGTTTTGCAAGTACTCAAGTGTTATTTACAAGTACCTTCTACGAAATGTGAGGGAATGAATTGGATGTATTACATGAAAATATTTCTATTATTAATGAACATTTTATGAAAATATATACATTACAGTTATCAACTGAACTATTTTTACTTTGAAGAAACTTACAAGTAATGTTTGGATTTATAACTCAACTTAATCTAGATATTGAAATGTTATATGAAAGCTATGTGATACATTTGTGTACACATTACTAGATAATTTTGGACTTATATAATCATCACACTAATTATTATAACATACTTGCTACCAGCTTCACTAAGTAGTTTTTTTTTAATGAAATACTTAATTATATGTCATTGAAAAATGGTTGATGCTTAATATGGTTTTACAATAAGCATGTCCCAAATATCAGCACAGGTATTTCTATTCTGCGTTAATGTGGCTACAATAAATGAAAAAACAATATTATACTACTATTTGAATATGTAAGCCTTTTGATAACCAATCGGAAATACATCAAGAAATACCTTGTTTGGATAAGCAGTTTATAAATACCGATAATGGATTATTTACCACAAAGTTGGTTTGATTTCAGAGTTATTGCTTTGTTATGGCACAAGTTATATAATAAACAGTGTTGATTATTACTAATTTTACAATTATTAGATTATGTATCAACTTTAGTGAAGCTAAAATAGCAGATTAAACAAAATGTACACCTAAACAATTTGGAGAATTACTTATGTTTGAAGCTCGTAATTTGAACCATCATCAGCATTTGGTACTTTTCATGAGCATCCCATACATTGACTTTAAGCTAGTGGAGTAAATGCCCATTGTGGCAACATTTTTAATACTTTTTTTTGCAGTTTGTATTTTACTAAAGAATAAAAGGATTGGATAGGGAAAGAAAGGAGCACCTAGTATGTAGACGCAAGACTAATGCACAAAGCAACTCCGGCTCTCCGTAGTCACATAACAATAGATTAACTAATTGTGTTGCATTGGTGATGCTTGAATTATTAAAAACCAATAAAATTCAGTCTGGGTTACAAGATCTGTAAAATAGAGAATTAATCAGAATATTTAATAATTCTTTGCAATGCAGTGAATATTGATTTCACATCCACAAAAACCACCTTTCAAATTCTGTCATAAAAATAATTTGTGCAATTCATTATGTCACAATTATTGCAAAACATATGTATATAAGATTATCCAAATGGAACACTGCTTTGATGATCCATACTCATGCTATGGTTGAAGTCTTACAAGTCAATGCCCATTATGATATTAATTAAATAATAATATCTGTGACAGTAATTCACCATTGTCTTTTGTTTCCTCTAGTAGGTACATTCCAACAGTCAGATACAACAAGTTACACCTTCTATAAAAATACACACAGCTTATTTGTTCATCATTAGGAAATATTCACCATTCCGCATCACCATTAGCTTTTTGAAAGACATAATCTTTCCCACCTAAGTTCATGATACCATCTTTAAGGTAGAACTTCCACTTATTGCGACTGCGAGTAATTTTATCATATTGGCAAACCACCACATTGTCAGTATCAAACATGTCACCGGGCTCTTCATCAGAGACGTCATCCCCTGAATTGAGGGGTTCCTCTTCAGCTCCTCCACTCTCATCACGCTCCTCCTCCTCTTCCTCTGCTCGCTCCTCGGCAGACTCCTCATCCTCATCATCATCACCTGCACCATCTTCTGATCCATCTCCAGCATTAGATCCATCATCATCAGAAGAGTCTAGTGCACCATCTAAAGAGAAGGGTGCAGCTCCACTGCGGCCACCTCCGCCTCCATCAAATTCATTTTGCTGTCCCGCTAGTGCAGAGTTGATGTGTTGTTGCAATAATGTTGCAGCTAATGGTTGAGGTAAACTTATAGTAGCATTTATAATAGGGCCAGTAAGTACTTGGTGTAGCTTGTTACCATTAAGTGCTGATGCAGGGATTTGTATGGTAAATGAACGCGGCTGTGATCCTGGCACGCCTGGCTGAGCAGGCAGGGTCAGTTGCACGGGCACCTTGTTGTTGGGGTCCAGCACGTGATGAGGATGTGCGCCTGCAAGATTGGAGGCAGGAGCGCCATGCTCTACACCAGAGTTTTGGCTAGAACCTTGCTGTCCCAAATGTGTATCAGTTCTCTTAGGTACAACATTATTGCCATTGGCCTTTTGAAAGCACTGTAGCACTGGAGGCGGCGGTGGTATAGCCGGTTCAGGCTGTGGAGGGTCCATTGCTCCACTGGCTTGAAGTTTCGTTTTCCATAATTGCTTTAGTTCCTGCAACACTTGTTCGTCAACACCATCGTCCAGAAAGCAATCCCTCACTCCGGCTATCACGTCGTCCACTACTGTATTGTAAAGTTTCATAACAGTTAACTGACTCATCGTCATCTTGACGGCGTATGTCTAAATTATAAAAATAACGAAACTGATTAACAGATCTACAAAATGTTAAGTTTAGTTGGAAAACTTCACGTTGTTGATAGTAAGGTGACGAGTGCGTATCCACTTTCGTGTTCACATCTCAATTCAATAACTCAATGTCAAGACAGTATTACTGCGAGATCGACACAGACGGACGATAGATGTAAAATACTTTAGTAGAACCGACAATCTATAGAATAATTCACAAGGCGACACAAGTAACAAGTTCATGTCCACTCCATGATTATCTGAACAAATTCCACGAACGAAAATATTCAACATAAAATTTGACAATTAATCACTAAAACATAACCTACAAACAAAAAGCAGATTTTGCTTGCCAGGTAACGAAAAATTGTCTATGGATATTGGTCGGAGGAGGCATGGACTTAGGAGGTTCACTTGGCGCATGCGTGGAGATGGCGGAGCATTGCCGACGCCCCGTTATACATGGCAAATATTGTTGAGTTTGCGCTATAAGATCTAAAATTAAATTGATTTTGCTTGCAGTAAGTTAGATAATACAATGTAAGATTTATTGTAGATAATATAAATGTCAATATTTTTATTGTATTTAAGATTGATGCACATAGCCAGGCATAACATAAATAATAATCGACTAAATTAAATACTATTTTGTTGGTGTGCGGGGTTGACAGATCTTACAGAAGGCGCGGCAAAATTCAAATAAATAGAGTTCGTCACACGTACTTTAGCTTTAATGTTTGCAATGCGCCACAACGGCTGGACGAAAACACTTTCGTTAAAGGTTTTGCTAATTTTAATTGTATGCATACCACTGCAGTAATTTGATACAACAGTATTTAGGCACAGAGGACCGGTGATAATTCTTTTAAAAGACATAGGTGAATAAAAAAAAAAAAAAAGCCAACGTGTTGTACAGAGGCCAGCACATCAAGTTACCCCAATCTGTCAAATGTCTTTGATAGATTTTCAACTTTACCACAAACAAATAAGGTTCATATTCAATTGGGAAAATTTGACAGATTGGGGTAGGTTGATGTGCTGGCCTCTGTACAACACGTTGGCTTTTTTTGTTTTTTTTTGCTAATCAATAGCGAAATAGAAAAATTCTGATCCCACTACGAAAAGAAATGGCTCATTTTTGTCATAATTGTAAATTGATTGTTTTGTTATGTTTAATTTTATTATTTTATCCTGTCCAATGCAAGGCTTTTAATAAATAAATAATAAAATTCATTTCATTCAGACTATTTATATGTCCATATTTTGTTAGTATTACATTTCTTGAAGCTATGTTAGTCATGAGGAGATCAAATAATGTATTTAAATAGATAAATCGAAACAAATGATTGAACATAAATTAAACTTATATCTAAAAAAATAATTGAAAACAAATTAAAGTTAATATGTAAATTAAATGTTCTTGAAATCAATAAATTAAAATTCAAATAAATCATTTTAAATGGACTAAAATTAAAATTTAATTGAAATAAATAATTTTAAATGAACCGAATGAAAATTAAATTGAAATAACTGATTAAATTAAAATACAAAGGAATCAGGTTACATGGCATGCAGCCTGATGAGCCTTCCCACAGCTGCCGAATTTGGTCTGTCTGCAATCATCCTCCTTAGGATTCCGTTGCTACTCCCTCGAATTCGGCGAATTAGTTAGGCTCTTTTTGCGCATTATAGCGTAAAAGTCACCCTCGCGTCGGCAAACATTTCCGTATATATAAAAGTACGCTGTGGACAAACATGCCCGAGGCACTGCAAAATCGAGGCAGGTGCACCAGTATCCTAAAGGTGTTATTGTATTGTAGGTACTCTGAGAGCATTGTAGGCCCGCTGCGTGTAGTTGGTCCATAGGGCGCTGGTGTAAAAGCTTTGCCATTAGGCTCTGAACAAAGTTATCTTTACCTGTGCTGTAGGTACACCTCACATACCTATGCACCTATGCATTTTATATCACTCTTTTTTGCAAGCGCGACTGCTGAACGTGGGACCACCGCGCGGCCAGGCAAAGTGTTATGGGGTTTTCCATTAGGAATTTCTTAGTAGCCCGGAGTTTGGAAGTTGGCGGTTTGATACCCCCGTGTCACGGAAAGCACGTTAAGTTATTGGTCCTGCGCCTTAACTCCGGTCGTGTCGTATTGCCGACCAATCAGACTCTGAGAGTGAGGGAAGAGAGAGTGCTGAATTTTTGCTGAAGGGAAATCCCATCAGGAACATGGCTTGTTCTTTAATGAAGCAAGGGCTACATGCAACTTGGCCAAGTCAATGGCTTTCATCTTAAAGGCGCTTGTAAGATTATAATTGAATAGGTAACTAAATTTGACCGACTGAATTGTATTTGACCTGTATTTTCGACACTAAGAAGAAGAATAATGTAAGTACTAAATATGGCATTCGCCATTTCCACAACCAAGTTATGCGCTGGTGCACTAAGTATTTTTCATTTTTTCTTTAATATTGTAGCCAGCTATGACACCGTTTTGCGTGTTAGTTGTTCAACAAAATTTTTGACAAAATGTACAATTGTTTGTTCTCCCTAATAAAATAAAATAAAAAATAAAATAAAACACTGGAGCGCATTACAGAGCCTGAGTTATCTGCAGGCGCTGTGTACCGAATCGACTACGAATTACTATCAGAATCAATAATCATTGGTAGGTAAGCAAGGTAAAGTAAGGTATTGGTAAGTAAAGTAGGTAAGTATACCTACTTTGGAATTGAGATATTTAGTAGTTAGGTACTCTACAATTTGCGTACGTACATGCGACTGATTAGCACCGTTTTAATTAAGGTAAGATAAGGCAGGGAAAGGGCCTAAGGCAGAGGTTTAATCATGTGGTACCGTATCCGACCGAGAATCTTCGGCATCCACATAGTGTTTATTTTGGTCCTGAATAATGTACCATGTTAGGACGGATCAGCGGGTTTCAACGTTGAATGGAGCATTATGTAACCTGGCGACATTAATGGGATCGATGCGCTGCTTCCAGTTTCTTTTTTTGATTTTTGACTTTTACCTCCTGCAGCAAAGAGAAAGATTCATACGGTATTTTGGGAATTGCGCATCTCCTTCCTGCTTATTCATTCAAATTCGATCAGTGATAGCATAATTTGTTACGCGCCCGCATGTAGACCTTTTAATGTAGATATTTATTGGCCATTAATAGATTCATGGAATTCTGCCGGGTTGGCACCGTTACACTCATCATATTTCGATTTGGGTTGATTACCTACCTACATATACCCATTATCAAAGGAAAAGGTAACTAATGTGATAGTGTTTTAAAAATTGGAGTATTAGGTTTTAGGCCCCAGACAGACATTCAAAATAATAGGTAGGTATATTAGATGTCACGCGCAGTTTAACCGATTTTGTGTTTTCGTCATACAGTGTTATTATATAAATTCTTTCTTTTCGGATGACAGTGATCCAGCTTGTTAGTACCTAAACAATATTATAACGTATTACTAGTGTTAGTCGTTATAAAACAGTGGAGAAGAAAACAGAATAAATATTATTGTGAGAAGGACATCCCCAAATAAGTGTTTAGTTCCGTTTCACAAAACTTTTTAATAATCGGAGAGTCGATACTCTCCGCAGTCCGCCATAGTTTTTAGCATGCTGTTGCCACTCGCCCCCAACCTTGACAACAGCGACGCATTATTTGCGAAAGACGGCGTGGAAGCCGTCAGTTCGGTTTTGCGCAAACATAGTACCTACCTAGAAGCGCTGCACCATCGTGGCAGTCGCAACAGCATCCTAAAAATATTGATATATTTATATTGTAGGTACCTACGCGTAGGTTATCCAGCGTTCTTTTGGTATAGTTTACTCACGTAGGTACTGACCCGTGGTACTGACACTATCTAGTCTAAATGTGGGCAGTAGGTGCTCGTGCTGTTAGGTTAGTTTGATAGGTAATATTCCTTCGGCCCAAGTGCGGGTAGTTACTTAGTAGGATAGGATGATGGTTCTTCAATGAAGTAGAGGAAGTTCTATTAGTGTATTTTTTTTATTTTTCTACTTAACTCTTGCAATGAATACAGGCCTGAAACGAAGCTCGATCTAGTACCTACTAATATGAAGTTCAATGTAAGGATATAACGCGTGTTTATTCACAATCAATTTTCGTTTGGCGTCGGCGTCGGGATAATGAGGAAGTGTACGGCAAATGCAGGTTGTGCGGTCGGACGTTTGTCGGTTGTCGGTCGGGCGTTTGTCGGTTGTCGGTCGGTCGGAGCACGACAGCACATCAGGTTTGTTCGCCAGCCGGCTATTTCCGCGCGATCGATACGCTCCAGAATGTCATTACCCGCTCACCTGAGCCGAGTTGAGCCTTTGACGATCCAACTCGTTACCGTGACTGCCGAATTTCTAAAATGTCATTACCTACCGAGATATCGTACATGGAAAATTTTCTAACATGCAAAATGTACCTACGTAGATTAAAAATAAGCAGTCAGCTTCAGAAAATTATTAAATAGAAGATTGATAATGGAATCATAAATACGATGAATAGCTACATTCCTACATTTCCCATTTTAGTATTCTGAATAAATAATAGTCAATGAGAAACGTCTATTACGGATTTGACGTGAAATTTGAAAACCTTGTTTATTTAAATGTATATGAAAATACCTCCATATTTATTGGCACCACGCACCATTCAGAAGCATTTGAATACCATATCATACCATTTTATAAAAGAGCTGAAATGAAATGGCAAAACGTTTTCATCTACCAGTTCAAAATATCATAGGTATTTAATACCTACTTAGCTTTAGTAATTTGTTAAAAGAAAACAGAATCTTGTGTGTAGGTTGACAAACGAATACATATTTATAACTGAAGATACCCACTGTTTGGGAAAGCATTAAATAAATCACAAAGCAAAATACCCAAAAGAAAATGGGAACTTGATTATCGTATTCTATATCGGAGAGAACTTTTCCTTCCCATCCCACGTCTGTATACTTTGTCCATCGCGATAACACAAGATGTAGGTACCTACTCCCAACACTTTTACTGAATTCAGAACGGTAGAATAATATATTTAAACAGTTATATAACGCTGAATATTGTACACTATGACAGGAAAACGCGCAATCTGTATTCTGATTATTTGCTATATTTAGGTACTGTGATATATTTTCCTTCAATAATAAATCCTTCCCGGCCGACGACTGTAGGATTTCATATATTATATGATATACATTTTATTCGTTGTGCTACATTCAACCAATTTTAGTACAGTTAATGGAACATATAATATGCATAATCAGAAACAAAAACGATGGAAAATTAAAACGATACATGTCGAAACATGACGAGACATGTCTTTCTGAAATTCTGCAAAATGGTAATGGCTGATACTTCGGCATATTTTGACCTCGCGAAAATAACTTATACTGTGTTGTAGAAATAGCAAAACTTTTAGTAGGTCAAGCTCAGAGGCCAGTTTTATATTCAAGTATTCTCAAAGCCTTTTATGAAACCTTAATAACACGTTGCTAGTCAGTGCAGAAGGTTTGATCGATCACTCTAAAGGCGCATACATTATTAAAAAAGCGGTGCAAAGTATAGACTATGAATAAATAAAAGTCGATTTGAAGTGTGCCGATTATACACACTTGAACAGACAATTATATGTGCAAACCATAACATTATGTTAGGCGTAGATAAACCCGAGACTTGGGGAGGCTTTGCAGAGAGTACAGGAGCTCAGCTCACGGCCACACTTTGAATCAGGCAACCGTCGCAGACAATGTCGGCTCTTCCAAGCAAAGTAGATAAATCGTTTTACAATTTACGGTTGAGAGGGAGGAACGCTTTATCAACAAACCGTTCAGAAACATATATCGCTTTTCACGGTGAATATGGGAAAACAATAGCCTAATCTGCATATGTGACGCGGATACGTGACAAATAAACTTATTTAGGTACTGTGTTAACAATTTTTGTGCGATCGATCATATTCCTGACGTTGTGTCCTTTGTCGGTTTATGGGTGGAGCGGTGAATTCCTTATTCTTTTCATAAATCTTTCCCCGCGACGGTAACAAGTAACGGAGGCACTTTGCGCCCCTTTGGAGAACCTGCGCCAGTAAATTTGTTGCTTCCTTGAGCGCTACATTATGTACATATGTGCTCGGTTCACATACTTGCGCCGTATAAACACGATAACATCAGATTTATACATCCCCACGTGCTGTGTCATGGCTACTTCTAATTCTTAAAGCCATCTACCCTTTTTTATTTGCACCGTAATGAGAATACAGGACAGTTGTACATTTATTTTTTTTATTTTCACAATGCGGTTAGTTTCGGCTAAAATTTAACTTTCATTACACCGTGCCACAGGACCGTGCTCAATTCTATGGGCCATTCACAAGGGAGTGTTAATTTCTGCGGGATCGTTGATACTTGGCACTCGTTCTGTTTGCGTGCGTACGTGGTGGGTAGTTGAATGTTGCTGGTAATTTATGCTCGGCGTAACAGGTGGGGTCACAACCACCATTCTCAGGCTACGCGTGCTAGGAATTTATTATTAATGTTTGGTTTACCTCATAATTAGTAGCGACTACATTAGCAAGCTGTGATAAAGCTACATAATAAAAAATTGCCATACTTGATATTTGATTTTGGACTGTTGTTATAGATAGACGTAGAACCTACGCCAAGAGTAACTAGGTATCGAATTAAAGTCTTAGGTAGGTACTCAGAATTTCTTTTCACGGGCAGTTAATTTGAGAATAATAGACAGATAGCCACGCAATCGATCTGATGCCGTCTGTTGTATTCATCTCCGGTATTGAAACTCTAGTGGATATCAAAATCTCCCGAGCGTTGTCTGAATTCCTCTTTAGCTATAGCTAGAGTCTATTGAAAATTCCAATGGCCTACCTCCCCGAGTATAGTCTGTTCACTTTTTACTGGCTTTCCAGCGTTCGAATGTTGGCATCCACATGTCGATATCAAGTGCATCGTTAAAGCATTCCACTTATTGTTTTATCCAGTTTGCACGGTACGATTGATAGGCCTCCCATTGAAATGTGCGCAATTTGTGAATTTCTGCCTTTATGAGCACTCTGTGAATCCCTGGATTCGGATAGTGACCGCCGAAGGGGACAGACGTGTCTTGTCCCGCCTTTGTTTATACTTGATGCAATGTGCCAAACACATGTGGCTCTCTGAGCTTGAAACTCGAATTTGAAATTTGAACGGTGTTTCGCTTGTTGTTTTGTGAGTGCAAATTAAAACACCTTAGAACAGTGGTAAAGTGGCATACGTGTGTTCCTGATATACAAGCCCGAGGTCTAGGCCTTCCGGCCGAGGATCTTCGTGACGTCGATTTGGTGAGATCTTTCCATATATTTCAGGGATCTCCACTGGAAGCTGTATCCGGCTGCGTTATGATTTGTTAATTTGGACTTTTGAATCCACACGTGTATTTATAATTAGGCTTTATAATTAGGCATCACTGTAAGCTATAATTAGGCTTTAGGGAAATGTTTTCAAATTATATATATGAGCGAGGGATAAAATAAACTTATACATTCTATTATTCTAGCCTAAAATACGGTATCGCTCTAGAATTTGTACTTCACACTATTCTTAATTTAACATTTTACTAAATTACCAAAACTGCCTTGAACAAGCTACCTATTTCTTAGCTTGTAAAGCAAGCTTGTATACCTAGCCCACGCGCACAAAATTGGCCTCGAAGAGCAAAAAACAAAAAAAGGTTATGTAACAAAAAATAGCGAAGCTCATAAATTACAGGCAGTAACTAGCTTCCCTGTCAACTATATTGGTCCTCAAACTCAAAGCTTCACAACACATGTGTGTAGAGGTCTTGTAATACCATAAAAACAAAGTGTTTTTTTGCTTTTAAAAATGGGCATAATTGTGCGTATGAAAAAAGATGGGAACTGTTTATTTAGGGCCATAGCCCATCAAATAAATATTATAATAGGTGTAACTTTCGATCACGTGTCTGTCCGTCAGGACCTCGCTTTATATGTTTTGCAGCATCGAGAGGACGACAGAATTCGTCTAGCACTTCTCTCCCAGGAACAAAGGATAACAGAATACAATAACCACGCAGTTTAACAAGACGTTCAGGGGAGGAGAGGATATCTTAATCGCCGCGTCCGAGTTCTATCTTGTAAATTTGCACGTGCACACGGATACAAGACACACGCTAGTGTATTCACCTACCAGTGAACCAGTACCCGGCAACATACACATCCTCTATAAGGACCCGCACTATGATAGCTGAGGCATGACCGACGACGAACAGTACAACAGAAACCCGATAGATATAAGGCAAAAATCAAACAACGTACAACACACGTGAACAGCAAGGACAACCCACGAGACCCCAGTCTCAAATGAAGACCCCCAAATTACCTAGCTCATTAACACAGTATGAACAACAAGCATCAACGTACGAGTATACACCGTTATCAGACGTAGTCGTAGATGTCACTGGGTTCACAATACTTAGAAACCAGCCGTGTACCGCAATAAAATATTCTTGCCCAGAATTACGTATTGCAGCTTGGAACGTCAGTGGGGCCTCAAATCAAACAAAAAAGAAAACACCAAACACAATAATACACAAAGACAACAGCAAGACACAAAGGAAACAACAATTGCGTCCAAGGATCTCAACTATAAACAGCGCTATTATGCCGCCCTCAATAGTAAATTCACGAAAACAAAATACCAAGCCTGCATAACAAAAAAATAAAAATAAAAAGATGTAGGAATCAAATCAACGGACGAAAACATCGAAATACCCTGGAATACCATAACGAAAGTATTAAAAGCGGCTGCCCAGGAAACTGATTCTTAAACCAGTTCTTTCCAGAGATCATCGACTAGCTCTTGCTAACCTACACAACGCAAAATTCCTACGAAGTAGGCAACCACATAACCCAAATAGGCACAACCTAGTAAAAGAATGTCAGGCAACACTTCAAAAGAAATATCAGGAAGAGCGAAAAGCATGCAGGGCCTGCCTCAACGGACTGGGGGAAAAACCACCCAGCAAAACGCATGCAGATGTTATACTTTTTTTTTTTACAGTAGAAACAAACTTAAACAAAACGTCGAAAAAGGTCTACTTAAATACCGACGACCAAATGCGAGCAAATATAAAAAAAAATCCGAGGGTCATCTTATACCAACAGTTAAAATAAAAAAGCCGATAACCGAAGTACAGTGTGATGGGCCCAGTGTGGATCACGTTAGGAATCATTAATAAAATGCGGAACGGGACAGCTTCCGGAACTGATCAAGTGGTAATCTAGCTTTACAAAGCAATGCCCCAAATATTACAAAAAGCCGTCACCAAACACATGAACAGAGCCTGGATACAGAACAAAACACCAGACACATGGATGGAGACCGTACAGATACAAATTCCAAAAAACAATAACCCTAAAAATGCGAATGAGTATCGCCGCATATCGGTTTGCAATACGGGTTACAGAATCTACGCCTCCTACGTATCAAAAAAAAACTAGTTGAGATAATAACGGAATTGGGCAACTATCAAGCGGCCTTTTTAAACAATAGATCAACAGATGACCATAATAATATCTTTACGCTTAAAAGGGTTTTAGACGAAGAATGGCGTGCAGGTAAAAGAATTTATGTACTCGCCCTCGACATTGAAAAGGCCTTTGACAACGTTGACCTCAATGCACTAAGAGATATCTTATTACAAGGAACCAACAAATCGCTAACCAACAGGATAATCAAGGTTTGTATGAATGAACAAACATGCATCAAATGGTGTGGCCAGCAAAGCAGTTGGTTTATTAAAGCAAAGGGAGTCAAACAAGGTTGCCCGCTGTCCCCTCGCCAGTTTACACTGGTAATCGACGAATATCCTTGGACATTTCACACAACGCCGTTTAGTCCCAAGCTAAGCAACCTAATGCTTGTGTTATGGTAACGAGATGGCTGATAAACTACTTATATACATTTTTTTTGTAAATACATACATATTATAGATAAAAACACCCAGACCCGGAACAAATACTTGTAGGTCGTACAAATATTTGTTCCGTGCGGGAATCGAACCCGCGACATGCTGCGCAGCAGTCAATCGCTCAACCACTGCGCTAACCGTGTCGTCGTTATCGTTATAAATCGTTACCATTCATAAATAATTCAAATATGGACTGGAAATTAGCCAGACTAATGTATCGAATGGTGATCGTACCGTGCATGATACATGGTTTGAAAGTATCGACACTTACTAAAGCTAACAGGTCAAGATTCAGAAGATACGAGCGAGTTATCATGAGAGACTTGATAAACCACTCTAGGAATAAACCAAGACAAAAGAAAATGCATGAATTCTTAGACAGAAAAACGCATCAAGAACCCCAGTCTACAGGCGCCGCGAACCACACCTCACCAACCCACACCAGTACAAGGCCAAATGTAATACACATGGAACGACAATTTAAAACAGGACATGAAGTACTTCGACAAGGGAATACATTTTTGGATGGATACAGCGGAAGACAGAAGTAAGATCAAGATCGCTGCTAGTGAAATTTACAAAAAAAACGGAAACAGATAGTAGCGAAACTTCCGAGGCCGACATTGAAAACAGCAACATTCGAAGGCGACATGGAAAGCAGTAACATCTAATACAACACAGCAGAGCAAGGGCATACAAAGGAAGAGAGCAAGCAGTAGAGCCGTGCCAAAAGACTCACCGATGAAGCTCGACCTGAACCAAGATGGCGGCAAGGTCGTTAAAAGATGCCCATCCATAGATAATAATTACCCATCTCTCGTTATTATCAATGGTTGCAACTATTACTCAGAAGAAAAGTAAATCGTTACAAAATAATTGGAACCGTACATCTCCCCTTTATCATCCCTTTCACTTGTTTAACTCTCTTCGAATATATTTCATACATTAATATTGTATTTAAATAAGAAGATCTTCCCCGCTTACTAAAGTAAATTAATTTCTTAGAAAACTTCCGTTGATGTAAATAAACCGATATTCTGTTAGGGAAATTTTACGTCGAATAAAACTGATACCTGTTACATCAGTTTTCGTGACATATTCAAGATGTGACACGATTTACAATATTTCCTCCGCTAGAAGCGACATCAGCGCTATAATTCATCTCTATACGACACTCTCACCTATTTATTAAAAGAAAAATTTAATTAGGGACTTTTCCAAGATTTACACAGACCTAATATTTTTGTAAGTAGATATCATGTAGGTAAGTAGTTTGTCTATATAAATAATATTAGGTAGGTAAATAGGTAAAAGTAAAAGTAAAAAATTGGTAAATAAACATAATTAAATAGATAACAGCGTATGATGTATACCTATATCTATAATAGTAACATTATAGGAAGGCTCTAAGCAAGGAAACCCACGTAGTAACAAGGTATATACAATACAATGTATAGTGCGTCAAAATATTACCTAAGTATTCTAAGTAATGACAGGTTGTTGGCTTATTAGATGGTGACTTATTCGACCCCATTATTTATTCAAGAGTAAAATCGATAAAAATAATGAACATGGAAATAGCAAAGTTGTATAAGCCAGTAGGCACATTATGCAACACCGTGAAAATAAAATGCTTATACAACATTATTTTTAGTATATGCGAAATCCGAAACACGTGTCTAGTATTTTTATGTAAAGAATCTATGTACAAAATTTCAAAACTGTATCATGAGAAATCACAAAGTTATAAGCTTGTTATGTTACCTGGTTGTCCGTTCAAAAACATGCTTACCACGCGGCGCGGCGCGGGGTGACCATGTTTTATGCTCCTCCAGCATCCTACGCTTTTGATAATAGTTTGTTAGTAGGTAACTAACTGTACGGCGATTTTATTGTAATTAACTAGTGATTAAATATTTTTGGGACAAAATAAACATGGTGTAAAAATTATTGAAATCGATTCAGTTACTTATTCTGAACAAACTTTCGCATATACCAAAAATAATGTTGTATAATTAATTCAGCTTTCGTCGGATGCTCGCGTAACAAGCATTGTTCAAATTCAGGTGCATTTAAACATTGCTCATTAAATTAAATTCAGTCGACTCTATTACTTGTGTTGGTAATGAAGCGAAAAATGTTCATAATGAAAACTGCATGGACATTGTACGCGGAACATCTTATAAGTAATAAAGATGAAACCAGCGGCCGCGGCGCGCGGTCATGTCGATAATAGCCCTTTTCATAAATACTCAATTTACTATCCCAAGAATACTTTAGACTCAATTTTCTTGCATTTAAATATCGTTGGAAAATATTCAAATGAAGACAACTGCGAGTTGAAGATATTTTATTAAAAACGTCTAGAAAAAGGAATAGGTATCGATGATCGCCGCTTATTGGTATTCAAGCGGAGTTTGCTTTTTTTTTTTTGTTGTTTAATGAACGATAAGATACTTACGTTTTTGCGCCAGCATAGGAACATAAACGTGTAAGTATCAAGTGTATTATCAGGGGATATACCACCTTCCCCTACGGAGTAAGCACCAATAAGTTTGTCGGAATTAATACTGAATGCTGTAAATATCTACGTTGTGCCGATATTTTACGCTCAGTGCGACTGGTGACGCTTGACTCGTTATCAGAGAATTACACGCATTAAAATTTATTACGGGCGTCAGAATTTCCCCCTACTTCGTTGACGATTTAAAGAGAATTTATATAACTTAACGTGTGCCATCGATGATAAACGATTTGTTAAATGTCAAAGGTAGGACACCTGTGTATTTTTATCACTAAATTCACTTTTCGGTGAACGACCCGCTGGCCGTGATAGCCATTCAACAATGACTGGAAAAGCCATTTAAATTGGACTCGTTCACGAATCAGTTCCCCGTCAAAGATAAATTCACTCTCCGTTTGTGCTGTTAAATATTTATAGAAAAGTAATAAATGCTCTATCTGATTCCATGGGATCGTTTTCGCTTCGTTGCGATTCATACAATTTTACAGAATAACAATATCGTTCGCTCGCTGGCTACATCATAATGCAGCTGGGTTGAAGCAAAGCTGACAGTTATCGTGAGCCTCCCGATCGCGGAATACAATTTGTATGCTCATGGCGGAATTTACTTCAGTTATCCATTCAAATAATATGGTATCACGTAGGTACTTTACGGATATTGCGCCTTGCTTCTGATTCTATCACACTTGCTTTAAGGGTTACAGTTTTTTTCCATAAACAAGTTTTTGTTATTTTCCTGCCTTTCATGTTCCTATAGCTATGTACTTCAGGATTGTGTTTTGGATAAACTCATCATGTAAATGTATATTAAGTAGACATTTCGCCATTTGTTTAATATAATAAGTAGTTTTTCACAATAAGTAGCACTTCTCGTTGTCCATTCTCGGAACTATATAGTTATACTAAATTTCCAACAACTACAAACATGAAATGTCAAATTAGTTGTTGGGGCAGCAAGTTACCCAGTACTAAGCTATGAAGTTGAACGATGCTTCTAGTCCGTTTGATAACATTAGAAACTTGTAGGAATAGGTAAAGGAACATGTTCTGAAGCATCTATTATTAATAGTTTCAAAATAATAGTTTATAATAGGTAGATGTTCCACTATCCTGATTTTTAAAAAGTGCAATTTATTCAGTGCTTAAAATGTTTATAATCATCACTGACCTGTATTATACAAGACTTGTTTAAATGCCGTAATTACAGACACAATTAAAAAGCCATTGTGTCTCGCGTAGATCTACGGCATACGAAGGGTTAATAGAGGTCAGTGATAATCACTCTTTACGTGGCCATTTTCGTCGTTTACCCCTCCTGCACAAAAACTATACTCGTGGCACACGTTATCATAGGTAGGTACAGTCACGAACATAAATATATTACTATTGACAGCAACAATAATATCAGAGGGACAATTCTCGTAATTTTAAGAACGTTCACAGTCTGATCTCAGTCTCAATCTGTCAAAAAATGCCTCTAATTTCCCTAAATTTTGACATTTGTTTGTCGCTGAGATGAGACTGCGACTAGATTTTGAACGTTTTAAATTACAAGAATTGGTCTTCTGATTTCATGATTCATCCATTAAAATAACTGTCGTCAAGACGGCGGCGAATAAATGTAATCATTTGTGTAAAGCATAGACAAGTGGCAGCAAAAATATGTGATTTATGTGCTTCAAAAAGATGGGTCTTCGATAGACACCTCTTTTCGAAGCAGCTTCAATTCCGATCCAATTTCCGATGCAGCATCCCATATTTTGACGTCACTTGTCTCGTCAGATAATTTTGACGTTCCTTCGATGTCACATAGGTATTTGTGCTGCCACTTGTATATGCCTTCCACAAATTATTACAAATTCTTGCCGTCTTCTTAACGATACATATACCTAATGAATGAATCATGAAATTATATATTATAGTAATGTTAAGGTTGTCTACAAATGGCGACCTTAGATCGTTCAGGCTGGTAGATAAATAACTCGCGAATTCGAAATTCGTATTCAAAATAGATTATTTGGTTTTCGTTTTGAAAAATAATAGTGATATATTATTAGCGGAGAAGTGAACACGTTTTCTTGAAATAAACGGAGGAAAATAATATTATTTCTTATTTAACGCCGCCACATAAGATTGCGGTATTGGGATTGCGGTAAGCACTTCTCAAGTGCTAACAGTAATATATTTATGCTCGTGACTGTACCTGCCTACGTCTAGGTGCATTTTAGCTCAGTCACGCTTTACTATACTCTACGAAGTTTTTTCATATGTGTGCGTAAACTTGTCAACGCGTGTTGTTGATGTTCTCTCACCATAGTCACCATCAAAAGTTTTAGGACAAATTGCGTAGCTATACGGTCGCGGTTGCAAATACGACGGTCTGTCAGTTCTTGCGGGTTTCGTAACGGACTACTTAGAACTTCAGCCGGGGAGGTAGATAGGTACTACATAGGTATATCTATCAACCGCAAGACAATCCGCAAGACAAATAAATGAAGCAGTATAAAGGCGGTAAATTTTTAAGTGTTGTCTTAAATTTGGCCGCATTCAAACTTAAAGTAAGTATCTACTTATCGAGTTATTTCAAGTTACTGTATTATTTTGTAGGCATTATTTAATTATAAGTACACAACAACTCGGTAGAAAAAAAAATGTACCTAATCCATAACTTCCACAATAAACTTTGCCACCTGCGCCCGAATATCCGACATGGTAAGAAATTAAACGGAAATAGTTACGAATAATGAACTTCTGTAAATTGTACTTATATTTCGTCATGGTCACATTCAGCAATGGTTGCTATCAAAAACCAAACACGCGTTAAATTGAGAATCTCCTCTATTCCAGCGATGCGGTTAATAACTTAAATTAGCAAAGATAAACCACACTGTAATTATACCGAAATAATATCAAAATCTGGTAAGCCCAATCCCCAAAAATTAACTAAACCTGATTATATTTATGTAATTGCTTATTAAAATTAGCAAAATAATCTCATCGCGGCCGAGTCATCCCTTCCCTCTTAACCTCCAAACGATATCTACATCTAAGGACAAATAATTACGACCTTGACCTTTACTCATCCTTGGATCGGCTTTAGTCCTCTATCTAAGTCTCGAGAATGCTCAAGTCAGGTGTGAAACTAACTCACTTCTACTGCGAATCTGCCTTATCTACAAGAGTATTTTTTGTGATTTTTAAGGAAAAGGGTCCATTTTTTCGGGGACAGTAAATAAACCAATAATTATAGACCCGTATCCCTGTTACGACCGCCCCGAGAGAAGCTGAGAACCGAACGAAGTGGAAGAACATCGTGCATAAAGACACGAAGGCCTTTCAGGGAAACGACCTTCAGTAATGAAGTACGCGACCAAGAAGATCCGTGTTACCGGTTTTCAGCAAGGTGTTTGAAAAGATAATGCTTAATCAAACGCTCAATCAATTTAACATGAATAAAATTTTCTAAATTTATTTTTAACTTAATTTTCTCGAATCAATTTAAGACGTTGTACGAGCGCCGCCGGTGTAACCTTATTTAACGCGTGGGAAGAGAGCCAAGACGCCATAGGAATCTTTTGTGACCTCTCCAAGGCATTCGTTCGATTGCGTCGATCACGAAACCTTGCTCTTGAAACTTGAGCATTACAGACTTGGAAAACTTGGGCTCAGTTTAGTTAGTTCTTGCATTTAATGGCGATACTTCCTTAATTTTTAAGGTAGATAGAGGTAGATAGGAAGGTAGATAGATAAATAACGCCCTACTGCAGGTCCATAATGGGTTCACTGCTAATAATTTAGTATTAAATGGAAAAATAAACTAAGTGCAGAAGATTTTCTTTGCCAAATGTCAAGCCTTGTGAAATAATATTGAATCAAGCGAAACTAGAATTCGTCGATAAAATTGTTTTCCTGGGGATCACGCTCGACTCAAGGCTACAATGGGTGCTCATTGCAGGACGGCTAAGTTCAGCAGCTTATGCTGTCCGAAAGAGCCGTCAATTTACTATAACATCTAGCAATTGATTCCCAGTGGATAAGAAAGCGCAGCAATGGCCGCCCACAATATTTTTAAATAGAAGGAGAATCTATTGAAATAAAGAAAAAGCATTTAATAAATGTCAAGTAATTTGATAAGATTAAAAAGATTCCCAGCAAGCAGAGAATTCTTTTATGTACTTGAGTTGAGACTGCAAATAAATAAAATAGCTCTTAGTGCAGTTTAAGATGTTCATTTTATTTTTCCTTTAACTTCAGGAACACCCGGCCAACTTGAGTGAAACTTTGCGTAGGTACCGTGCGTATCAGTCCTGAATAAACTTACTAATGGAGCTATTTAAGTCCTTTCACGTACCGACGCTTGGGGCATACCTCGGAGGCATCGTGAGAGACCGTAACGTCTAACTAGCTAGTAAGGTGCTACAGGTGGGAAAAGCCGGGGACCTGGACAAGTATATAGAGCCAAGTGGCCGACTTTACGAGTTCCACATAAATTTTAATTTTATCGTCGACGACCGCACTGAAAACTAATGTGAAAAGCAAGCGTCCCTTGTTCGGCACAGTCCACTGAACATTTATGAACATCCGCCGTACCCACCCCTGACCATCGCTCTTTATTAAAATTTAAGTGCCAAAACGAACTAAAAATAGCACGTTTACTGTTCTCCGTTATTTAAAAAAATAGTTTACCTCGCTTTATTTAATTCTTGTAATTTATGAATCCTTTTGTTTTGTTTAAAAATGGTCGCACTAAGTGTCGTGGCGATGCGCGTAATAATTCGTGCGACATTATACTGAAGTAGAACGACGCACTTTGATTGTTATCACGTCTCACACTTTATATTATTCGGGACAGATAACTATTAACAAAATTGCTTCTGACATGAACTTCGGCCGTACTGCGATGATAAGAAGCGACCTGCTCTGAGTCTACTCCACGAACATTAATTGATGGTAGCTGTAAGCACTTGATGATACTTTATTGACAAATGTAAAAGGACAGAGAGAGTAATTATCCGCTAAATTTATAACACTTGTTAAGGTCTGCAGAGGTTTCTAGAACAGTTAAGGTGACTGAGGCACTGGCTCGTTACAATGTTTTAATTTAAACCATAAAGGGTCCGCTGGCAGCCAGAGACGACTCGCAATTAACGCGATAAAGACATTTTGTATCCCTCGGATAGCAGACAAACAAACCCTTGCCTGCCTAAGTAAAATTAATACTGTAGAGGGCATTAACAACGTGGCGCCCTCGTCACGTTTTACTTGCTCACTTTTAATTTGCTTTAAATTCCTCTACCCTTCAAAGGCTCACTTTAAATTCCTAAAAAGTCGTACATTACTCAATCACAGCGGTGATTTCTAACTACGTTCAGAGGATGGGTATAAATGACTTCATTAAGTACCCGTCCCCTTTACATTCAGCATCTCTTAAGGCGTGTAGCCTCGCCCCACAAATTGAGTGTTTATCGCGCGGCGCGAGTGTTACGCAGAACGCGCTTGTTCACGAGCCAATTTAAACCGTTCTCGAATACTCCCGCTTAACAAAGCCGTCTACAAAACAAGAAAATAAAATCGCTGTAACGTTGGCTATAGAGCGTGAGCAACAGAAGGGCGTGTTCATAAAAACAGCGAGAAAACGATCCAGTTTTATTGACTGATTATTGTCACGTAAAACAAAAGCGTATATCTGTGTTTAGCGTATGTCTGTGTGTACAATTAAGATTATTCTATTGTAATGACTTTAGATCTGACGACTCCAATATGAACGATGGTCATTATTTACTTATGATAAAACAAGCTTTTTAAACAATTCAAAAATAATTCTTAACAATAGTGTTGTTACATAACGCTATGAACACGCGGCAAGTTGTGTGAAGGAAATGAAAGCTCGAGTAAGCTAATTGCGCGCAATCGGCTGCGAGTAATTGCTAATCTGTCGTGCCGACGACAGCCTCGGCTATCTCTACACACACATCTACGACGGAAACACACGAGCGAACAGCAACACAAACTGAACACGAGAATTTAACTACCTACTTACAGACACCACACCAAAGCAATTTAATATCCTTTCCATACAAAATTAAATAAATAAATCAAATTCAAATCATATTTCCCCGGTTACAATAATTTTCGAAGTGAAAACATGAGATTCATTCAATAAAGAGTTTCCGCGCTTTGTGGAATCGATAACACCTCTTGCGATTGATTAATTTACTACTTGCTTTTTAGTTTCGTGAAATGCAGAAACGAACTTATGGTTTTTTAATCCTATGAGTGGTTGCACAAGGTGCGATGCATTAAGATCACGTGCGTTCTGTCGTCCGCAAGAAGTCGCAACGACTGTCTGCGTTGCAGTCATGCACAAGGATACGACCGCTACGCGCTGCTACGCCCGTAGCAGCTCTGCTACGCCCGTAGCCGCACTGCTACGATAGCCGTAATGTATTGCTAATTTGCTATCGTATGAAAGCTAGACGGTTTATTATATTAAATCGTGGCTGACGTAAAAGCGTACTAAACGATCGTTGCTTAACAACTGCAATTAAAATAAAAAAGGATAAAAACTGTTCTGCTTTAATCCTTAGTATTTATCCACTTTTAATGGAGAATTTAAATAAATTTAATATTAGGACTAAATGGTGTAAAAAAGTGAAAGAAAAGAAAGAAATACGTTTATTTGCGGCAAACATGACGCATCAAAAGAAAAACATAAATAAAAAAAATCATGGGAGAAAACATGCGTCACATCCACGCAAAACGGCCATCGCTCAGCATAATGCTATGACCCTGTACGAGACAGAGCCCCAGCGCTGGTTTTCAGCGACAGCCGGCGTTGACGTGATGACGTCAGCCAGTGCAGCATACAATTAAATAAGTATAAATAAAAAATAAAAAAACAACAATCAAACTGAGAAAACAATTACAAAAAGAATGATGGTATGAACATGAAAAATATGAGGTGGTAGCACAGGGCAACGACTCACGCGCCGCCGCCCATTATTAATAATCTGTGCGCTCGCGCAACTGTCCTACTCCTGTATGTTAAGTGCAACAATTCTTTTGAAGTATTCAAGTCATACCGAAAACTAATTAAATCACACTATATGAAAATTCTCCATCCTCCATCACAGATTGAAAAAGACCACTTATGGCATGACAATAATTTCTAAGTAGAGAAGAAAAATCTTCATAATTTAAAGAAAGAATAAAGTTGGTTCTATAACCTAAACGAATTATACTTTGTCGCCTTTATGATCGGAGGCGTCGCTCGTTCTAAGTTGCTAGATAATAGTAATAAAATCCCCTGACCCTCTGGATCTAATTCAACGGCTGGTATAAAAATTGCTCTACAATGCGACACTGGAAAGGCTCCAGTTAAAGATGTCATTAAAGAAAAAGCCTGTCACTCCGGGGCTTTTACATTGCAGAAATCTTTTGTCGCTACACGAAATTATTCATCGCTTTGTAAAACTGCGAAGCTGATTTAAATTGAGCCATTCTTGCACTTCAAATATGTACGCGACAAGCGTTTTGTGTACAAGTATAAGTGAAATAAGATTATGTTACTACTTAGTTTTATTTACAAAATGGTTGCTTGGGCTTAAATTTAACAAGCATGTTTTATTTTTCCTTTTTATTCTGCTCGGAGAGACTTCCATGACGTTGTTTTAAATACATGAAATATTTTACTTTATACAGAATCGGAGCTTCTGTTTACATTAAATTAAAAAATGAAGAGTACCTACATAATAAATCACAAAATGTCATGAAAAGTGTAAATATTTTATCAGAGTCAACTCGATACGTCGTATGTACCAAGTTGACTTGTGAATTGGCAGGTGATTAATTCACGTCTGCATTGCCACGTGTCACTAAGTACGATGTACGATTTACTGCAGTTTTTACAAGTGTGTTTATTTATTTATTTATTTATTTGGGACAAACAAACAGTAACACATTATATCTGCGCAAACAATTTAGACAAAGATATTATATAAATGTGAAACTCACACCGTTATCACAGCATGTGTTGAAGCCATTCACTCAAGATAAATATAGAACAACTTTAAAAGTGCCTCATAAATTGCAGAACATAAAACTAACATAAATTAAAACGTAAAAATTAAATATTTGAATCTTCTCGCTCCGTATCACATTTTGTTTTTTCTCTTGTATTTAAAAGTGGTTCGAAAGTTCTAGAACTTTGTCTCTTCGTCTTCCATATTCACGATGAACGCTACTACGCTTCGTTTGAGGTTTTCATTATTATTTGATTTTCAAACGTATTTTAATCTCGAATAAATTATGTCGTAACTTTGCTGTTTCTTTGTTCACGTTGGATAAAAACAAAGTAGGCCGCTAAAATGACGAAGAGCAAAGAGAGGGTAATTAAACCTCTTTACGAGCCCTCCTCATTTGTCCGTGCCGACCGGCGCGGCGGCGACCTCTCGCTCGCCTCCAATTTACCGGAATGAGCAACATAACATCTGTCTCTGTGCTCTTGAGTATTTTAACTAGAAAGTGCCTTTGTGACACGTGTACATACTAATCGATTTCCATTTAATGTAAGTGTTCTTCGTAGAGGTTTTCCTGTTAGAATTTGATGTAGTAGTGCTGATATATCAAGCTTGAAATTAATGGATAGCTGATTCATTTGATTTCAGCATGGAAATTCGTAAACTAGTTAAATACTTTTCATGTAAAAATAACCAGCGCGACCAACCGTGTTGTCAAACTCAAAGTTTCATTAGTGAAATAAAAATACACTCTCTGCACTTTTAAAATATCGTTAAATGTTCGCCAATACTTGGTATACTTTTGAGATAGTTTCCGAACTATCAGTAGATAAAGTTGGGGGAGTCAGTGAAGCGAGTAAGTGTTCACTTAGTATGCCTAACTGTGATAATTACGTCTCTTAGACACCGTCATACGCTTGGGGGTTATTGGGGAAGTTGCTAGTTAGGCCTGTGTCACATAACCGTATAATGTGGGATGGTACAAGCGCAGAAGCCATTTGGCAGTTGTGTTGGCTAATATGAACAGTATCGCACTGAGAGAGTGGTGAAATCAGTGGCATGGTGTAGGACCCGCGCTACAGATCGTACATGGTCAGTCCTATTCTTAGATCCGTCTGACTGATCTGACCAAAGTCCATACCGTGTGTGGCTGTTAGACTTTAAGACATCTACGACGACCAGAGCGGTTAATACTTGAAACATTCGTCAGCCCAACTGGCGCATAATCGTCTGGTCAGATTGATTTCTCCATGTGTGCCTTATGGTAGCCTTATGACCGTCTCGCATCATCAGGCACGCCTTATGTGTGTCTTCGCTCATCCAAGACAATAGGTACAATATTTACAACCGCACCTCGTTGTGTCCGCTCCCGCGCCGCTTATGCACCGCATCCTGTGTAACAAAGGCTTGACATATAGATAGATAGACCCTATAACGTGCTTCGAATACTACAATATGATAGAGACAGGACTGGTATTCCCAGTTATTGCGACCATGGCATTCGTCCTTTGTACATAATTCCTAGAAAAGTTAATAGCGATGACGTCAGGACTTACACAGCTATTGTAATGGAGCTGCTGACCCTGGAAGAGTGGTTTATAAAATAGGCGGAAAACATGGTTTTTCCCTTGGAATAAAATTACTTATAGTTCTGACTGATGTGTTTTTGAAAAAGTTTCCTTATGTTTACGTGACATTAAATCCCTGACATGTTTTCCCTGATAGGATATAAAGAAATGTATACAAGAGCTTTTCAGTCATACTAGTAACGGATGACGTGAAAATTCTCCATTCTTTATTGCATTACACCAGGTTGGTAAAACCGTTGGTAAGCTTAAAATTAACGAATGGCAATCAGTCATTTCCACCAGTATTTGACACAAAAAACGCTCTGTATTTCGAAATTACGGCCGTATGTGGCGGTCACCGCTCTTCTAGGAAACAGTAGGTAGATTAGCAACTACAGTCAGTCTAACTAGGCTGAAATTTTAACACAGTTAAGTTCACATTTCTTCAACAAAACAAACAATGTATCTACAAAAATATCATTAGGTAGCCAATTTATTTCAATACCATAAAACACATCAACACTAGGTGTTGTACAATATATAATGAGATCCATTAATATCCTGAGGGGATGGCGATGGAATACTAATCCAGTGAAAGCCTCGAAAATAAATCGTAGAGCTTCTACCAAATATCGCCCCACTTAGTAGTGATGTGTTCCGCAGCCACTATGAATAACTGTCGCTACACTAACTTGCTGAGAGCAACGTGACGTGCCCCCATTCTCTAGATATAACAACTACGTCTACTGTTATTTTAAGTTTCAAAATGTATCGTAGTGTTAATTTAATGTGAAAGTAAATTTTCAGTAATTTTGAAGATTTATTTGTAACAAGCTTTTGCCTGCGGCTTCACCCACGTGGAGGTCGGAAATTATCACACGGGAACGCACTACCGAGCTAAAATATATCCTATGTCCTAACCCTGATCATGTGCCAAATATCTATCCACCCATGTGCCAAATATCCAAATTCGTTCAGCCGTTTTAGCGTGAAAACATAACGAACAAACTCACTTTCGCATTTATAATATTAGTTAGATTAGAACTAACACGAACCGTAATTCTTTTTCTATCGTCGCCATATTTTTTAAACAATATCGCAGTCATATTGATATGTGTGCAGAAGGAAATCATATTTTCACAATCCCATTTCTATGTAGAGCGAGCGTATACCGACGGAACGTACACACAATATCTTACCACGATGGCCTTTCGCTCCTGTTTTCCGAGACGAAATTAGAAAATAAGATTTCTCTCTGACATGTAGTAGGTATACAAAGAGCTGTGGAACACGGAGAATAATTTCCGGGCATCAGTGGCAGCTACTCAGAGCTGTAAATTACGTAGAAAAGTCCCCCATTCATGGCTTATGGTAGATATAATAGACGCGGCCATGACACCACATAATGATCTGATGCTCTGCTTGGTAATGGCCCGCTTGCGCCGTGACATCCTTTCGTTATTATGTTTCTGAATTGATATCCTTTGTCCATATGTTATGTACAATAGTGTCTATCGAGGTCGCTGGTTAACTTTACGCTTGTAAAAGCCAAGCGTATTAAGAACACAGTTGAACTAATACACCATAGCATAACGACCTCTGTTCACGCTCGCATTCGTGACATAATTGACACGTAGTTAGGAGTTAATAAACAAAAATAATTTCATCACATCGCACGCGATTTTCATATATAAACACCGTGAAAATGTCACTAGGTGTGCAAAGTAGCACAATTTCCAAAAAATAACGTTGGCGACATAATTTATGAACGTATTCGTGCTTCTATAGACATACAGTGGGTCGTATGAAGGAAAAACAGGTAAATTTACCCGTTTCCCTTTCCGTTGTATATGGGTGTGTGGTGGAGGCGACGAGACCACGTCACGTCGATACCACCACGCCTGTCGCCGCCGGGCCGGGCCGGGCCGCATCCAAATACAACACGCCCGCTTTAAAAATATTTCTATACCCTTTCATATTGCGTTCACTTGGAAAAATATATACTAGTGGCAGTCTAACACCAAGCACGCCTGGACTGAGTAAAGATTTTCAATTTGTAACCCTTTTTACCGCCGATTTCTATTTGCAGAATGTCAAAGTGGATTGTAAATTTTTTTCTTTTCCTATCATGCATTTTTTGTGATTCGCAGAAATAATTACGTACAAATTCCCTGTACCCGTCTGTATAGTGCAGCAACAGCATAGCGCAGAAATTTCTGATATAAAATGAAAATTCATCTGGAAATTCTCCGCCTTTCATCGAAATATTTGCTCGATGAATGCTCTTGTGCCGCTTCATATACCGGCTCCGCCCGGGTAATCTATGACCCTCTCCACTAATGAACTAATGTAGCGAAATCAAAAAAAAATGTTAAGCAATTCATGTTTCCGCTTCTAAGGAACTAGAGTAACTTAGCGTATAATAAAAGAGGCACTCAATAAGTAGCTGTTCGTAGGAAATGCGAGTGGATTAGGATTTAATTAAAGTACCGACTAACCTAATGTTCACTGATATTTATTTTAATAAAGCTTCCCCGAAATTGGAGTCCGGAGGAGGTAACGTAAGCTATGTACCCAGCACCTACTTATTCGAAAATCTGTTTAATTTCAACAGAAGTTTTTTATTTTACTTTATAACAAAGTCCTCTTTTTTCCTGGTTTCTACAAAACGAAATTATATTTATGTGATAGAAGGCTGACAACAATTTCTTGAACGCCTAAAACATTACCTATAGCCAAAAAGGGTGTAACAAGTTAATTAAATCGAATCCGTCGTCAGTAATACGCGCGTCGCACGCCGCCAAACCGCGTCCGAACCGCGACGCGCCGCGACGACGGCACGACGTCCGATTCTCGACACACATTAACTTCACTGACAGATTTCACGCCCACACTCAAAATATCTCTGTTTTAACATCCGACCCGACGCCCAAGGAAATTAATTTTTAAAGCTATCCAAAAATATACCGGAGCAAGGTTTGTCCTGTGGCTACACGATATTATGCATAAAATTCATAAAACTCGTTTTAAAAGACCCACCGTACCACCAGGGGTACGGCCAGGGGTACGGTGTGTCTGCAGTGTTACTCATGATGATGTAGATTTTTTCGGGAAGCAAATTAATAAAGTACCTGTTTATGAGTTTCCTGTGTTATTATTAGGTCCTTACATATGAAATTAGCGTTTCCTCGTACTAGCCAATTTGATCTGAAATATCTCCTCTTTCACTTTCACACTATAGGCATAACGGACAGCCCCCTGTGCAGAGCTTGCGTGGAGGCTGATGAAACCATTGCGCATGTGCTCTTTGAGTGCACAGGCGTCACCCAGATCAGGACACAAACCCTCGGGACACCCAGATCGTACACAGATGTTCTCAAAAGACCAGGAGACCTAATCAGCTTCTGGAGGGAGGTGGGCTGGTTGGAATAACCACCAACGGCCGCCATGGCCCACGCACAATGGTCCACTGAGGGACTAAGTGCGGAAACCAAACCCATAACATAGAACATCTCCTCTTTGGTTAAGAATTCCAAATTAAAATTTATAAATTCATTTAGCTGGTACATTTGAGTTTTGAAAACAGTCATTCATTTGTTTTTTCCTCATAACTTTTTTCTTTGGCGTCGCTTATTACCACACAATGGAAAACATGAAATATCGGTATATTTACGAGTACGAGTTCTACCGTGGCACCAGTGCTGCAGAAACAGGTCGAAGGATTAATGATGTGTACGGCGCTGGTGTCACAAAAGAAAGCATGGTACGTTTTTGCTTTCAATGTTTTCGTTCTGGAAATTTCGACCTTCAGATCGGACGGCCGGAGACCAAAGTGGAAAATGAAGAATTAAAGGCTATTGTGGAAGCGGATCCATCACAAAGCACTTCAGAGATAGCTGCAGGCTTCGGGGTAAGTGATAAAACTGTATTAATCTACTTGAAGCAAATCGGGAAAGTAAAAAAACTTGAACGATGGGTACCTCATGAATTGAGTGAATCGAACTTGCAAACACGCGTCGACTGCTGTGTTACTTTGCTCAACCGACACAATATTGAAGGGATTTTAAATCGAATCATTACTTGTGATAAAAAGTGGATACTGTACGATAATCGGAAGCGCTCGTCGCAATGGCTGAACCCTGGAGAACCCGCCAAATCCTGCCCTAAACGAAAATTGACTCAGAAAAAGTTACTTGTGAGTGTTTGGTGGACTAGCGCCGGTGTCGTTCACTACAGCTTTCTAAAATCTGGCCAAACGATTACGGCAGATATCTATTGTCATCAACTGCTAACCATGAAGGAAGAACTGCTGCTTCACGACATCGCAAGACCACACACTGCACAACAAACAACCACTAAGTTAGATGGGCAATTGGAATGTCTGCGACATCCACCGTACTCCCCGGACCTTGCTCCAACAGATTACCATTTTTTCCGGAATTTGGACAACTTCTTACAAGGAAAAAAATTCAACTCCGATGCGGCAGTCCAAGCCGCCTTAAAGAGTACATTGATTCTCGCCCCCATGGTTTTTTAGTAAAGGGATCAATGAACTACCTATGAGATGGCAAAAGTGCATAGATAACAACGGTGCATACTTTGATTAATTAAATATATTTCACAAAAAAAAAAAACTTTATATTCCTCCCGTACAAAACGCCAATTTCATATGTGAGGACCTAATATTATATGCGTAAAACGGTCCTGAGATATTTTACAAAATCTTAAGCCTTTTTATCAAAATCTTTTTGTCAATTCTTGCCATATCTTGATACAAAAGTTGGCAAGCTACGTTGACCAGTTGCCTTCTACAGCTGCTGGGTATCGAGTTTATCGCAGTCTACAGATAGAACGAGACATGTGCCAAAAAAAGTTACTTACGTTGTCTTGAAGTCAGCAGGTTGGGCCAGCAAGTTAATGACCACATAACTAGTATCTACGCCTGTTTGATGGTAACTTTTATTATTGAGTGTTAAATGTTTGATACGCCTTAGCTGCATTAAATCATCATTGTGATTATTTTAAAAAAGTCTGGTTTGACTGGACTGTTCACAACTTTATCAAGGCAGAACTGATTTGAACGAGGTAGGTTAAGTTTTATATATGTACTCTCTATTAGGTACTTAATAGAAAGTACAATCAAAAACTTTACATTTAAAGCACAGCTATGTACTTACTTACTTATGTAGTTCAAAACATTTCTTGATCTAACAAAGTTTTCAAAATCAAACGAATTCATGAAAACATTAAAAACTGTCGAATGTCAAATAGAGTACCTACGTAAGATAAAAATTCAAATTCCTCTACCTTCGTCAGCTAGCACAAATCGTGTAACAACGAACATCGCTAAAACTCAAATAAATCTCTCGTTATACCTAATTCTAATGTTTAATACGCAAATGTGAAACAGTGATAACAAAATGCACGGCCATAACTCCAGGTTCATTCAACTGTAAACTGAGATCGGTGTTATTAAAACAAATAAACTTATCGTTCTTATTAGTGAGCCGGGGCATGGTGACGGGAGACACGAGCAACACAATACTTAGATGTCAAATACTACTCGCTCATAATGACGAGGATAAACTTGCCTGACGCGGCCGCCGGCAGTTTGCCGACGACATGATGCCTTGTGTACCCAACTTACACATTGCACGCCGTCTGATAGCTAAAATACATTTTAATGTGGCCCCCGGCTCACAGATTTGTGCACTCAGCCGATTTGAAACTTGGAAAATACGGTCTGGGAAAACTTGTGCAGATGTCGCTTGCACTGAAGGCCAACGATAAACGACTCAAAATTGTATCGGCCGTCTTTGTTTAAAGCAATTCAAAACAAATAAAAGTCTCATACAGTATGACGCCCGACATAAACATAATAATATTTTCGTCTATCATCAATTGGCTGTTACGAAACACAAACAATGTTCGTGTCTTTATTAAATTCAGGTAGGTGACGAGAAGGGCCGCCGGCGACCAGTGTAGCCGCAGCTTATTTCTATTACTAATATAATGGAGCAGGGACAAACATGTACCGAGCCGCCCGGACATTGTAACTGACATTATTGTAACCTACCTATATCTGTGCCTACCACCAGACTAAATTGGTAGATAAACTTTTTAATACGTTTCCAGAATTTTGATACGGTTTTCAGGTAGCCTACTTAGTTTCTGTAAGTTTAAGAAACCGGGCTATTTTTGTTTTTGATCGTGCAGTTGTTGTTTTGCGTCTAACAGCACCAGCATCTACCTGTGTTATACCAAAATAAGCATTTTTTGTAAGCAGCATACATTCTTAAATCCATATTATACTAATTTATACTAATAGGTATCATAAATGCGAAAGTGTGTCTGTCTGTTACCTTTTCACGCTTAAACCGCTGAACCGATTTAGATGAAATTTGGTATAGAGATAGTTTGAGTCCCGGGAAAGGACATAGGATAGTTTTTATTCCGATATTTCCACGGGAAACTTATGTGGATGAAACCGCGGGGTGCTGCTAGTTCAGAAATAAATAACGATCATATGATTATACATCATTTTAGCTCGGTCAGCTTTTGCGACATGTCATCATAACAATTCCGATCCTCCAATTTCATACATCAACGATTTTATGTACCTACGAGTTTTAAATGATACAAGTACCTACAATACGAAATGCGGGACGTGCAAATTTTCAATGATTAATAGTAATTATCTCAACGTACGTAACGGAGAGATAAATAATTACTCACTGGAAATAATTTATGAAAGTTGTATGTTCTGCAGGGACGCAACCACGTATCCGAATAATGAATATGTGGATATAAAACTTACTAGGTACTTGGTTACTTTTTGATGTGATTTAGAAATCCTGATTGAATTTTACACATTTTATTGAAATCTTCTAGCTCAAATTCAGCGAGTCGATCGTTGTAGGTACAGCCCGATTCAAACTTTATGGCGGCTCGAAATAAGAGGCGAGTCGCTGCGCAGTCACAAATTCACCTGTCGGCGGGGGTAAGGGGTGAGGTACTACGCAGCGAGTTGCGCACTTCAGCATAGCAATTCACAAATATTCGACAGGTTGTCGAATCGAATAAGACACATTTTTAATTACTAATTCGCCTTGCCCCGATAGCAAATAGCTGTCGGAAGAAGGGCGGTCGTTTATTTGATAAATCAAATAAACGACCGCCTCTGACATCTGACAAAATTTTCGGGTTTTGGATTTTGTAAACAGCCTATAAAGGTCTCTTTTGATAAATTTGCTTGATGTTCGATTCGACACGGAAGTGGATCGAACGGTTGTAAATAGCTATGCCGAGCCGCCATAAACTTTGAATCGAGCTTGTAGGTATTATTTGGCAATACGTTCGCGTGGCGAGCGGTGAACATGTGTATCCACTACCTGACGGTTATTGATTAATATCAGAACTTGTGACGTACTGAACACTAAATACCGCGTAGTTAAACAAAATTGACAACATACGAGAGTTAGAACGCATTGACGGAACAACAGTATAACAATGTTCCTTTCATAGCTGCTATAAATCTCCATTTTCCTGCTCGTTTTATAAAATGGTTTTCCTGGCTAGGACCTTTATTGGGGTGTGGTAATAAGCAACCTAGGACCTCAAGATTCTTGTCAGTGTGCGAGGGTGAGCCGTAGGATATGTTTGTCTATACCTCCTACCTACCTATAACACAGTGTTATCTGATAACATCTTGCTCCGTAAGATGTTTCGAAGGGTTCCGAAACAAGCGAAGATGCCATCTAGATATTATTGATTATCATAAATTAGCAAGAATTCAATACTTCCAACCAACAAGCACTTAATAAAATATGCATGAAATATAAGAAACCGTGTCTTACTCAAAAATCCCATGATAATTCAATGACAAATAGATTTCTGCGAAATCCCATTCATACGAGTATTAATGATCACGGCAAGGAAATATTCCAAAAACATTTAAGAGATGTTTAAATTAAACATTATGTGGCGTGGCAAATTTTTTGCGGTGCTTTATTTTCCTCCTTAAACACATAACCCTGAAAATGAAAAGAAATTTCAATAAGCGCCTACTTTTTAGCGGGACTTTATTCAAGTTACGTCAAGAAAACAACTCTTTGGCTTTAGCTTGCAGAGGCTGTACACCATTCATTATTTGTAGCCTCAAAGTCTTGGCGAAACTTTCACGAAACGCGAGTTTTGCAAAGGAATAATATTTCTTATCACAAGTAATAATAAATTAAAGTAATTTAATGAAGACCACATTTTATATGTTATTTAGAGAGGCTTAGGAAAGGCTTTTGTAATTAATAATTAGGAAGGTACGCAACATTTATATTTAAATGAAGTATGTTTTTTTAATCCCAAGTATTAAGCTGATATTACACAGCGAACATTTTTAATTATTATACAGGTCCAATCGATGTAGAACTCATTATGACATTGTTTATTGAACCCAGGTAGTTATATTCCACATATAGCATAGCTATTTACTCGGGAACGAATTCCTAGGAGAGCCACTAGTTCGTATTGAGTTGGATAAAGGCGACGTAATTTGTTAAAACATAAGTTACGTTGCGCGTCGTATAGTCGTGTGTAATCATTGTTAGTTTGCGAATGTAGTGGCATACGAGGCGGGAAGAGGGTGAAGAGGGAGGACGGCCTCTTGTGTCCCTCAATGAAGTCAAACTGTGTCATACTCGATTCTGCCGACTGCCTCCTACGAGTACGTCGCAAAAACGACCTCCGTGTTATCTGGCACGTGCTTTACAAAATTAAAGACACAGATTTGTTTCGTGTCGTCACAGAAACCGCGTGATGTGACTAGAACACGCTGGAATGGCTTCGACGTCGACCTAATTAGTAGTCGTAATTCGTTATGCACGTTTTGCGTCGAAAGTCCAAAGACAAATTACTACAATACGAACAAAGTGAAAACGCGCTCAAAAAGTCCTCGTTTCTTCATTCCACAGTTGTCGACGATATTAGTTGCTATGTGATATGTTGCAACAGAAGTTGTTATAAACACAGAAGTGAATTTTCTGTGGCGGTGGCGGGTGGCCCAGCGAATCGTAGCATTGTTTTATACACTGCATAGCTTACGGCCTCGACCGCGTTTCGTGACGCGACTATAAATAAACGGTAAAAGGTTTTGACATGATATATGGCACAAATAAACCTCATTTAAATATAATTAAAAGTCAGGTGTTGAAATAAGACGGAAATAACTTGTGGCGACGTTTACTTTGTGGGATAACATTATAAAATAAATTAATGGAGGAGCCACTGGCTGAGGATCTATTAATATAAATAATGGGCTCTTTCTTTCAGTCCAAGTTAACTTTTATGTAATCTTAAGCACAAAAGACTGCGAATGTGGTCCGTTATAATTTATACACTTCTTAATTTTATAATAAGAAATTAAAGAAAGAAACTTTTTTCCTTATCCAGCGAACTGGCAGAAATGTGTAGGTAAGATATTTAACGTGGAGCGCAGTGAGTGATACTTGCGTGGGTTTATCGCAAGAAATTCAGCATAATCTTTAAGACTCGGCTTTGCTGTAACAAAGACGTCGTTTCCGCTGCAGATTATACGCTCTTCTGTTCCACTTAGTACTGACTTATATTTAACTCATACTAAGTAGGTAGGTAAGGTTGGGAAATATCGCTGGTTGTGTACAAACAGCGATATTCACCAAACTTACACACTCAATATGCACCTAACAGTTAGCAGCTTTATTCAAGGAATCACTTCAAACTTAGGATTGCGTTTTTTCAAAACATGGAATAAGTAAATCTTAGGGTTTTCACTTAACATAGAATCGTAGGACTAGATACCGACATCACAGTGACTCAGCGCGTAACCCATGTAGTACGATACAATAGAAAATCAATTGTGTCTCATTAGCGGAGCTCAATAAAAATAAAATAAAATAAATAAAATTGATTTATTTCAAGAAAAGACCCATATTCAATACAAAAAAGAACGTAAATTATCAATTAGTCAACTTAATTTTTTAATAAGAAATGTATTACATTTAAATTATTAATTAACAAATCAAAAGTTTAAGTAAAATTAAATTAAAAAAAATATATATATAATTATAAAATAATAATAATAAACTAGAATTATAATATGACAAATTATACTCCCGTCACATGCCTGCCACAACAGTGCCCAATGTAGGGACAATCAAATCGCCTCGTAATCATATCCAGGACAATGTTGTAGCTAGCCCGCACCCTGCGCACCAAGGACGCGCACGGCTTGCGCATGGTGGCGTGGAAACAGTCGGTGCGCGCTTCCGCAAACATGCCCGAGGCGCTGCAGAACCGGGGCAGCCCCAACACTGCCCTGAACGAGTTATTGTATTGGACACGGAGGGCACTGTAAGCAGCTTGTGAGTAAGATGCCCATAGGCTGCACGTGTATAGGGAAGTACAGAAAGCTTTAAAAAGTGTGCTCTTTACTTGATTTGAACATCGTGCAAACCTACGGGCTATCATATTTGCTCTCTTAGACAGTGCCCTCCGCTCCCGCTCAATATCGACATGGTCTTTCAGGTCTGCCGTAACCCAGTGCCCCAAGTATTTAAATTGATTCACCCTTTTCAATGACTCCAACAAACTATTTACGTATAATGAAAAAAATAATTTAAGCGCTAAACATCATTCAATTTAGTTATCATTCAAGTCATTTCATTTAGAACCTAGTGTAAATAGTTAGCAGTTTTTTTCTATAATTATATTATTCAGACGATTTTATACGGTAAATAAGATCTGCCCAATCTCCTTCCTTTTTATATTAAAAAATGCGATCGCTGTTAAAGGTTAATTACAAATACAAAAAAAAAATTATAAGCTCCTTCGCATTGATTGAAACTATGAAAATTTATGAAACGGCGGCCGTTCAACTAACGGCCTGAATGATATTCAATTACAGTTTAGGTTGGAAGTCTGTAACCAATCACGCGCGAGCCGAATTGGTCGCAGTAATTAAGGCATTGCACCCCGACCAAGTGGGTTAGGTTAGAACTGTGATCAACCGCGTTCGAGCCGAGGGAGGAAGCGAGGCGAACACTACTTCTAAAGGCCAGGCAGTTAACTGAACGGCTAATTTAACCAGTTGGCTGCGACATATACATCATAAAAAAGTTTTTTTTTATGAGATAGAAAACAGATTCTTATGTTTCAAATTCCATTTAGATTTTAATGAAATTAAAGTACAAAATTCAATTTAGCAGCGGATTTCCGTGTAGTGGAGCTATGGCAATCGTTGCGGGTACAAGAAGTTGGAAACGTGAAATTCTGAAAAGTGTTTCAAACTTAAAACATTGCACGCTTCAGTAATGGGGATTGTCCAAAATTTCTAACCATTAGACTTTATTTTATTTTTTGAAAATTTAGAGCATTTTGAGAAACTAATTTGAATATTTTGATGGTTGACTCAATAGTTATTTTTATATAAATATTTAAAAATTTAAAATTTTTGAGGTAGGTTACGTCATCAGTGGCACTAAAGATTAAGTGCTGTTGCCTCACTAGTACAGAAATAAAAAATTTCAATCTGTCAACACAACGTTATCCACACCTATCAAAGTGTCAAAGTATCAATCTATTAAATTTTTTCATTCCATAGCATTTCATTCCATTTTTTTTGTATCCGATATATTAAATATTGTCGATTGTTGTAACAATGTAATCAGATTTATAAACGAGATGAATAAGAGGCAAGTCGGAATGTTTAAATTTAATATATTTTTGATATACTCGTATTATAATTTTACACTTGACACTGACGGATTGTAGACAATACTTGCCACTTACTTTTTATTTTATTTTTGAGGTAACGATACTAAACTGTTCGGCCGCAGGTGACGTAATGTGAACGGCACAGAAGGTCAATCGTATTTTATCAAAAATATCAATAAATATTAATATTTTTCGTAAATTAATTAGTCCATAATGATTAGTAACGCTATTCTTCGAAATGGTTTTTCAATTACACCATTTAAAAAAATATGAACAATGCCCATTGGGTTGCTGAGGTCAGCTGACAGACGTTTCGTGTAATATTCTGCTTTTAGTTTGACTAGTAGGTACCCGACTTTAAAATAAGAGGAATATAGTATAAAAATTCGAAAATACCTACCTACTGCCAAACACGCAGATTGCATGTATTTATGGGAAAACCTTTGCCCTACAATGGGACATTATGGTTTAATAAACAAAACATGTAGGAAGGTGTTTGGGGAAGATAGGTATGTATACAATAAAATTGAATATTATTAATTATTTATTGGTTTAAGTAAAAACAGTGGTCAGTTCTAAAAACTTGTTTTTGGCTCGTATAACATTCTAACAGTGGCCATGTAAAAATTAACAGCAATGATGTTATAATATGCTACAACTGTTCTACAAAGATCTAGAGGTCAAATATAACGTGTTATGTAAGCAAGCAACAATCGTCACTAGGTAGGTAGAAAGTCCGTTACCAACTCTTACCATCAACTCTATTCCAAAGTTAGTTTTCAATTAGACCTTCAGTCCTAATTGAAACTTGACCTATTAGGGACTATAAGCATGATAATATGTACAAATTTCTAAAACGTATGTTCAAATTTAAATTATTTATTTATTAATCACAATTTGTACAAGTATAGAGTAGATTATTATTTTACGTTACATATGTAAGTACATCATTAGATATATACATCTTCAGGTAAGAACTTATGCGAAAAGGTTGTTTTAAGGAGATAAGGGCCCACATGATCGAACAAAAAAGTAATAGATATTGGTTATAAACTTCAATATTGGCAAAGAGATAGTATAGCACATTGAAAGTAGGTGTATCCCTCATGATAATAATGCTGCTCATCCATTTGACATATACCATTAGTCGTAATTTACAGTAACGACGTGACACGCGTAAGTTAGGTATCAATTAGATAGACAAACGAAACGCCCGAGGGAACAGCCCTCAAAAGCCTGCAAGTATCGATTATTTCTGTTGTTAATCAACGTTGTAATTACCAGACGCTAAAGCGAATGAAACCGTAATGATGATAATTAAATATGCAAGCGCGCAAAATTATTAATTGTACCGAGCCGGGCTGCCGACGCAGCTAACATTTATTATTCAAATGCTTTGGTTCAATCACGAGTTCATCCAGCGTTTGGTTGAGGTCAAGGTCAAGCTTAACAGCGTCTGGCTATAATCATTTATCCTAACAAGGACAGGGGTATTAACTAAGCCTGAGTACATGAGTCCATGTTCGCTGTCAACTGTGTATAGTAGCGTGAGTGAACGTCGTCGAGTGGCTGGCCGTGGCCACTCGACGACTCGACGATAATGTTGTGACTGGTCACAACATCATATAGAGTTGACGGCCCCTGCAAAATTGCTCGACGTGGAGTGACGTTTGAAGAAGCTCTTGTTCTTTTGAGTGCCAGCGTCCATATAAATTGTGTTCGCATACAAAAAAAAGTAAGAACATTCTTTGTTTATAAATAATTAGGCAATTAACAGAGAGAGTGTGGTAAGAGAATGATCAGTATATTTCTTAGTCAGTCTCATGATACCAAGATTTTTACAGCGGTCTCATAGAGCGGCCATGTACATCAAAGGTCATTTAGGTACAATCTAATTAGAATGAAAATATATTCAACGCAAATCGTATCACGTTTGCAATTTTCACCTCTCTACAATCGATAAACTCATTTCACTAATTACAAATTTCCCGTTTTGTCGGTATTATCAACGAGAGCGTACTTATACATAGATAAGGGAGGCTTTCGGTTAATTGCTTAAAGGGCTATTCGTAATAAAAGCGGCCCCTAATTGTGCTAATAAAGCGCAGGCACACACGCACAGCCCTATTACAAGCCGGAAACACCGTAAAAGTGTCAAATCATTAACTGAAATTACTTTCCGTTTGTATTCGCGGACCGTGGAAGCAATTTGTGAAAATACAAGACAACTTTAAAATTAAATCAACAACCTCTAATGACCTAAGCTACGGGTTGCATGACGAAGTTGAACTGCTTCAAGACATCTATAATTCTATTCCATTTGGTTTCTTAGAAAGATCGTGCAGTTATACATACAAGGTGCATTTCCTCAAACAGCCTTAATGGTTCATTCGAATTTAATAATATTAAACAATGTCAACAACATAAACAACGTCATGAAAACTTTTAAATCGGTAGAGCGTAACTTTGTTGGAAAAATATTTTCAGAAATATGCATTTGTGATGATACTACCTGGCCGATACCTACGTAAGTACCTACATCAGTATCCATCAGGCTAGTCACTGTGCTGTACGAATAATCGCATTAAAGCTAAATTGATGCGGTCGGCGACGTCCATATATTGATCAAATTCAAAACACACGAATGAGGGCACTGTGTATACTGGCAATATATGTCAACAGTAGAAAGCCGGCGAGTCGCCGTTTAACTGGTTAAGTATTGCAGACCTATTATCTACGTTTTCTGATTCGGAGAATAGAGGAAAAGCGTTTGTTCTACCCTTTAGTGCATGATGTAAGTCAATTTTTGTTATTTTTAAGCTTTTTAGTCACTTTAATACTTTTTGGAATACTAGCATAAATACCAGCCTTTCAAAAATTAGCTTGTAATTAACTGAGCACCTAACACATGCAGACGTCCCGTTACCTGTTACTTCAGTAAAAATTCAAAAGCCACTTCAGCTCAGTAAACTCCGTGCGCGTAACATTATATAAAAAAAAGAAAGAGCAATTTCCAGATGCTAAAAATATTCATAAAAGATCCCTCTGAAAGCTGGATTTAGTTTATTTAAATACATTCACTTGTGGCTCTGTACCCTTGAATACAGTATGAGCATCAATTAAGCAGCCCCCTCGACACGGTCCCGCTACGATTATAATATGCACGGATCCGCGCGACCGACGTCCAACCATTATTATATTATTAATATGGACTAAACAGTACGAAGTAACGTAAAAACGGCTGTTATACTTTTATCAGTGGTGTTGAGCGTGCTTTAAATAAAAATTATGTTATAATTAGTTTGCAAGACAACAGTTAAAATCGGAAGAAGTGTTAAATTCGGCAGAAGCTTTAAATGGCAGTGAAATAGGATTAGCATTTGAAGCCATAAGACGAAAACTCAAAACCTAACCCAATACAAATTAAGTAATTTGACTGAACCTCAATGTTCAATCTCTCGTTACGCCTAACAGGCACTCGGAACGAAAATTAAAAACTTCAAAAATACTTCTCGATTTTTTGGATTGACTTCCCCAATTAAAAAAGATCTTATTAATTTATTTTTGATTAATTAATTCTTTCATCACCTCCAATAAGTCCAATGAATATTTAAAACCCCACTGAATTAATTACGTGCCTTTTATTTAATTAACACTCACTTAAACGTTTCAAAAGAACAAAACGACTACTATGAGCATTTAATATCGTACGTACGTGGAATACTTGATAATGGGTATTTCATTAATTACAAACAAATGTGAAAATGTTGTATGAAACAAAGAATTTGCTAAAAGCGTTGGGAAGTTCGAAATAAAATGTAAATAAATTGGGTAAAGTGCGTGCAATAAACTGGATTTTAGGGACTCGTTAAATTTTAACAGCATTCAGAGGGTTAAGGCTCGGAGGCTTGGCGCTACAACCCACTTTATGAGCGGGTATTCCCAGGGCAACATTACCACCACCAAATCAAAAGCTTCGCTTATTATTAGCTTGTTTTTTCTGCAATAACCATGAAACACCCAATCCGTTGAAGGAGAATGCATGCAGTACAATGAGCCTATGTTTTTTAAACGACTCGCCACTAGCTTGTATTGGACATTACGATGGCCTGACTTTAATCTGTTTTGCATTGTGATCATTTGTTGGTTGAAATAATCAAAACCGTCACTGTAACGGACATTTAATTATAATAATCACTCACAGAAATTTAAGAAAGAACATTGATCGCAGCGGACCGACGACCGCTTGACGGACTTAATTAAAAGACGGCCGACACTTTTAATATTGTTCTAAAACATCAGAGACCAATTACTGCAGCCCAAAGTAATACGATTCATTTCGAATATTGAAATTTACGACAAGTATTATTCAAATAACGAGAAGTATAATCCCCAGACTTAGGAACTTTTAATGAAATATAGAAAAAGGAATATTGTCGTAAATTTTACCGCAAAGTTGCAGACTAAGAAGGGATGGAGCTGGGAAATTTGAGGCGGAGGCCTATGTCAGCACCGGGGACACTGGGGCTCGCTTGTCGCTGAGTGAGTTGTATGAAACGCTCCACAGACAACTCAATCTCAATGAAATTATCATTGTAAATTTTACCAGTTGACAAAATGTGGACGCAGACTTCCATGACCTTGACTTTTTGTTGAAGTCCAGTGGAGTAATCCAGTGGGAGCCGGGAAAACTCTCTTTAGCTAATTCTTTACTGAAATATTTTTCCTGTTTTCTCTACTTCCAGTTCCGTATTTTTCCTAATTATATTTTTTTCCAAATTAAGTGGTTCTTGTTCAGATTGTTTTTGACAAGTCTAATTTCTAGTCTAATTTTACCGAAACATTTATAAACCACGGCGAGTTGAGACTGGGGATGAACGACACGTCACTACAGCATTAATCACTCGAAGGAAAGTAGCTGCCACACAGGTGACACTCTATCTTCACTAAATAATTTCGCGTTACACAATTTAGTGTTATAGTACCTGGGCTTTACCTACAAATTAATCTGACGTAGATATCACGTGTATGTAATGTAATTATAAAATTACATCACTTAAATAGGTATACGTAAGTTCTTCAAATAGGTTCATAGGTTCCAATTAATTTAATACATCTCATTTTGTCTTTGTTGAATAAATTATTTTAAACCATACTAATAATTGTTTACCAATTAATGATGAAATATGTAGACCTATTCTTGAATGTTTGAACATCCTATGTACCGCGTTTCTGGCAAATAAATTACTTTGAATACATTATTTTGCAAACAATAGAATCACATTCATCCCGAAAACATTTTCTATATAAAGTTTCTATAAGTAGTAAGTACATTTCTGTGTACTTTATTTATAAGTATACATTTATATCGTCGGTCCGAGTCCTAAAATAATTCTCTACATGCCAACAACATGTCTCTGTATTAGTTCATGACATTATTGTGTTCACTTCCATCATATTCCTTTCAGAGCGAAAGCGCTCTCAGTAAAAAGGTCCAGGTTCAGTATAAAAAAATAATTGCTTTTGCGGCTTATAAACAATTACTAACGCGAAATTTGTATTATAACGCACGGTGGAAACAGGAAGCGTTCTTGTGTGGCCACACGGTAGGCGGCACTGAATGGAATCGCACTGCTTGCTCCTGCTCGTATAACTAGAATATAAAACAAGCATCGACTACCTACACAGATTAAGGGTGAGCTGTCCATTGAGACAATCCCAATTTGTTTGCCCAACGTGATATGACTGCAAACGAATTAAGTCTTCTTTGAACATTGACTCTGTTATCTTTAGAATTCGAAAAATTATTGCACAAAATATCTTTTCAGCCTTCGGTATAAAATGTGATTTATCAGTATCAAACGATGAAGTCACTAAATGGAGATAAATTTCGGGGTATCTTTCACTTAATTTTGTTCGTACCTTAAGTTATAGGTTAACTTAGGTTGAGAAAATTTTGTCATTAAAAATTATGAGGATAATTTTCGTTATCAATGTCTGACTATTTATTATTGAGCAAAAATGTTTTATAGTCCTTTCGTTTAGTTTACTGTGAAGGGGTAATGAGTTGCTCTAAATGTATATCATTTTTTAAGACAGTGATGGGACCTACGCCGTCGTCGCTCACCGCATGTGAAAGTACGTTTTATTAACTTTGAAATATTTCATCCGAAATTTCGCAAATTTATTAAAGTCAAAGATTTGCCACACCTAGTTTATAACACAAACTAAATTAACGGGAACGAAGGCCGTGTTAAAAGGGAACTAAATGTTTGTTATGAAGTTATAAATGGAGTCGAACCTATTGTGAGTGAGCGGAGGCCCGGCCTGCGTATTATTTGTGTTGGCATCTGGTGGGGCTCTGAGGCTCCGACTAAGGAATCGGTTATTCGCAGTTCATTAGAGATTCGGGAGGCGACCCTAGCGTACGATAACATATCGCTGAACGAACTTCATCCCCGACTGTTCGTGTATTGCTAAAATAAATTGTTGCTAAATTGGTTCATGCTACCACATATTATATTTTTAAAAGCTATTTTGGTATTACGGAAAATATAAACACACACAATCAACAAATTTAAATTACGCTTGCGTTTATAGAAACTTCGTATATTGTGCTTATAAATACACACTCAGAAAATTACAAAAAAATACTTTGTGACAGAATAATACGAGTATGATTGATAACGTCGAGGGTCTCGACATCGTTTCATTTGCCCATCCTTGTGTATAAGCGGATTTGGCATCAAGGCTGTCACTAGCCACACAAGGTTAAACAAAATGAAAAGAAAAAGCAAACATCATGAACATTATAAATGTACCCAAATCTGATCAAGCCGAACGTCGTAAGTGCAAGAACCCAGTATATTCATATTTCTCGTGTCTGCTAAAAATAAAACTGTCGCCCACATAAATAGAAGAGCGAATTGAAATTCCACTTCCATAAGATTATATTGCTCGATTCTTATTCGGGAATTTTGTGTATAAAGAAATTGGGAGATAGGAACCTTTAACAGTGTCAGACGTAAGCTTTGAATGTAGGTAGATAATAAAATGTAAGACAAATATGGAAGGTGGGCGGCTGGCGAGGGCGGTGCGGTATGCGGCGTGCGGAGGGACGGGCGGACAGGTGGATCGTTAGCGCCGCGTGCGCCCCTCCCTGACCAGCAGCACAAGATTGACAGGTACAGAAGGTCTGGCTCTGAAGGAACACGAGATGATCAAATGAAAGTGTTTTGGGGATGGACTATTGGCACAAAATAGATAGGTTTACAAAGTACTGCAAGCACACATAGATGATTATGCGTCCTACCTACACTACTCACGACTGTCATATGTTTGCATAGTTGGACTGGACAGATTAAATATCTCCAAGCTATTTGAAACACAGGCGTCAGCTAATTAACTGCTAGTGTGTCCTACCAAATAGTAATAATAGTTTAAGATAGTGTGCCTGGCTTTCTGTTAGTATCTATGTTATGCCAACAGTCCTCACTCACGTCCACGCTCCAAACACTCTGATTTCATCATCCCAGTTTCTTACCTACATTCCGTTTTGAATATGTACCCATTATTGTAACATATGAAGGTACACAAAAGGCTTACGGTTTACTTAAGCCTCTAGATTTTAATCAAGGTTTTGGATTGTGGAGAGCGGAGTAATTACGGATGTATGTATAATATTGTATATATTATACTAATCGAGTAAGTGGAGTGAGTGGAGCAATTATATATATCTAATAATATGTGTGAAAGTAGATATAATAGTGTTTCGTAAACTTATAATAAACATCGTGAGAATTCAGTCTCATTATTTATGTGACTAAAACACGTTTCCTCAATGATTTTGCTGACGCTAATGTATATAATAATAATATTAGGATAAAGGCAGGCCCTTGCAACAGTCAGCCACAAGAGGAATTTGTAACAGTTATCATTATTAGTTGTTATTATGCTGTCTCTCATTGCAAAGGATAGCGATCCCCTCAGCCTAAGATAATGCGAAGATATGAGTTTCATTATCTTCCACAGAAAATGTTTGATAACAAAATCTTTAAGATCAAAGATTCGGATTTCCACCAATCTCGATACACTGATTCGGTTAATCTCGCAATACAATATTGTTTTCACATTTTCGACGTTTGTGCACCAAGCAGAGGCCCTCAAAGGAAGATCGTAATTAAGTTGACTTGAGTTCCTTCAATACGACGGCAAGTAAACGCTATTAGACTTGGGAGCGGTTACATAGCAAAATATTTGCCCGGATACACCCAACAACTGATATCGACAACACAAATAATCTTCACTGTCGTCCACAATATGTATGAAGATTTTTTGGTAAACATACATTCGCGATTTTTGTAAGTAAAAGTTTCGTCATTATTTTCTATATCATTGTAAACATTGTAATAGAATTCACGTCGTAACGTAGCTAAGACGATCTAAACGCCACTTTTTATGCTAAGAAGGGGAAGCGGTCGGTAATCTGCGGTAAGGGCGGCAGGTGCTACGCGGGCGCTACGAGCTTCGAGTGTGCTACGAGCTTCGAGTGTGCTACGAGTCTACGACGCTACGACACGCCCGTAGAACAATGAACCATTCCAACGTCGCGTCGCGTCGTGTGAGCGCTTAACAAAGATAATATATTAGAATATCGTGAAGATACGTAGAAAGTAACTTGAAGCTATCACGCTATACAAAATTGTTAGAAATAAATTCAATTGCATAAACCTTAATAACATGATCTGCTACGTAATACCTAGAACCTTCCACAGGCGTCAGGTGCGCACAGGTACGCTGTTTGCAATACCCTCCTGCCAAACCAACTCCGGCCTGCGCTCACCCATCCGCTGCATGGTAGACTTGTACAATAAAACTTTTATAATATTGACATCTTCAATAGCCCAATAGGAAAATTCAAAGGTCTTATCTTCAAAACTCTTGAAAAATTAATACATGATTCAAATTATTGTTTTAAAATAATTATCATTACTGGTTGTATACTTTTTATTTGTCATCTTTTTATTTATTTTATTTTCTTTAAATTTTTTTTTCAAGTAATTCCGGTCTCTTGCGATTATCGTTTTTTTTTAAATATTATTATGATAACCCGTGTACAGTTTTATGGGTTACATTATTAGCTAAATGAAAATATTGGTGTACTAGTTTTAAGTTTTCATAATGTAACTGTTTGCCATTCCTCTTAATAAAAATGAAATAAAATATATTGTTCATGAAATATTTATAGTGGTTAAGATTGAATTTAAACCATTTATTAAATTATGTTAACTCATGATAAGAATATACGAATGTCTTGTACTTTGCGTTCAAAAATAAAGCAAAATATTTTTATGTATTAATTCGTAGCATATTAATAATATAAACACGTTGAAATAAGTTAAACTGAAGAAAAAAATACTGTACTTAGTAATATCCAAAAAAAATTACACTTTATATCTTAGCCGCCATATATTTCTAAAAGCTACATACAACGTTACATAGCAATACCTACTTATACGGAGTAAGTGATTACATATTAGTAGTATTACGAAGTAACAGATTAAAAAAGTCCGACACATATTAAATTACATATTAGAAAGAAATGTTCAAATATTAGGTTGAGCTGAGACGTCACTCCTTTTCACTAAAAGTAATCACTGGAGGATATTTTTGTATACTCAAAAATATATTACTAGTTTATGAGTACTTTAACAGTGTTAACCACTCTGAGCAGATAAAAAATACTAAAGTAAAAGGTAGCCTCACTAGCCTTCCTTTTCTTTTATCATTTTTTAACTGCGAAGCAATTTAGTTCCTGAAACTGCATTTTTGCTACGTGTGTCGTTAAGGAGAGCTAAGTTGTAGTACGGTATACCGCATCTCAATAACATGTCAATGTAACACTTAAACTAAGAAAACCGCCCTTACTGCTACGAAATACAGGCGCTGTAAACGTCAAATTGTTACCATAGGCCGGTTGACAGAATTGTCATCGACAAAACTCGATTAACATTTCAGTTTTTTTTTAATCTTAATTATTGAGCTAATAAATATTTAATTAAAATAAAACAGAAGTAAAATTAACTCTTTACTATTATATTACAGATATTCTCTCAATTAATATATCTTTTTTCTTTTAGTGCTAAAATACAAAATGTATCGAATAATTGTGTCACTTTAGATGATGTATAAAAATAGCAGTGTTATTCGACTTTTTTCGGTGACTGTAAAAGAAGGAAAATACCGAAGCATAGGACTAACCATCAATTCCGTGCTAAGCGTGGGGCTTATAACAGTATTCCCACAAGATCGTTCAGTTTGAGACCGTGTGTGTGAAACACTGTGTATACGAGAAGGGGTGTATGGGGGTGTGTGTGCGCGCATAATGAACGATTTCCACCTGGACGTGATATTTGACGAGCGACGTGACACAGTGACGGGCGTTTAGAATAGGCTTGTAAGGTAATAGAAGTTCAAAGATCGTTTACGTTATAGAACTTTAAAGTATGTTTGTACTCATGAATGATAAAGTTATGAAATGATAATGAAACTAATTGACATTGCGATATTTAGAAATAGAGAATTAACAAAGTTGATGATATTATAGAACAAACCTGTATGTCATTTATGTAGGTAGTTGCTACCCAACATGCATCGCCATTGCACGTGTTCATTGCACGTGATTTTCTATTATTAATAATAATCAAATTACACCATTGTATACGTTAAACTGAAAACTATTCTCTCCTTTTCTTTGTTAGTAAGAATTATTTTATGATTACATACCATGATCGTATCATAGCGTTAAATGTGCCGTAAAATGGGCATGTTCATACAACAATGAATTCATTAAACTTATGGAATTTTAATATTGTATGCAGAATTAAGAATATAGTCTTGCTCTTTGTAAGTTATACTTGATTGAATATCGTAGGTACCTAGATTTTCTTACCGTAATACATCGCTCGTTAACAATTAACTTGTGACAAATATACATCAGTTGCCCTGCTTCTGAGACTCTTCGCAAAATTTTAAGTTACCAGATCAAGCCCATATAAGTATATATTTCACACATAACACACCTTCGCCATAATTACTTCCGTAATTTAAATTCATCATCACCTTTCCAACAAAGAAAAGGGATACCGTAAAGGAACCTTATGTTAATAATAAATTCAAAATTGCGAATTAGGTACCTTTGTATGTGATTCTGACAACGGACAGAGGGTCGGCCTTCCCGTCATGAACAACATGAATTAACTCAAGGTGGTATTAATTGCCTTACAAACCAAATATTTAATCATAACAGCATGTACTTGGGCTATTTGGGCCATATAATTAACCAAACGATGATTTAATCGCGCCGACTGTGCCGTTTCATTGTGTGACAACGCCCAAATAATTTAGTCACACCATTACCGGCCATATGTCGGTATTCATTGTTCGCGCGACCAACTGTTGTGCAGCCGAAATCAATCATGCGGCTACCCACTAATGCCCCATTAAATATTCCTGTTTACACCAGAACAAAGGCTTAAGCGATGATATATGAATGATTACTAATCTACTTATGCATACAAAGTCCTCATCCTTCAACTTTCACAATCTGTATTATTGCACTAAAACCTTAATAATGGCTGGTATACGTCCCTGAACCTACAAAAGTAAACTTTAGGAAACGATCATTTTCATGACGTGAGGGATTTTCTGAAATACGAACTGTAAATGGGTGAAAAGGGATAGCATTTTATGAAAGGTACGTGCACGTGTAAAATATCTGAATGACAATGTAAACGGTTTTCAAGTATTCATAGAGAGTCCTCTTATGGTTCTGTTCATGAGGTCCTACGTGTCGTATTTCTCATAACTGTTCTATCGCTTACAATTATCCCCACCCACATAACACCAGCAAAGATTTACGGATAACGACTTAGAAATATAAAATGAAAATCTTCCACAATAAATTCTAAACAAATAACTTAAGCAAGTCTGAATAAAGTAGGAAACAACGATACATCTATAAAGATTGTAACACAACTCAAGCCCTCCAACTTTACCCACAAGATTCAAGATCCCTCGAACATAGCCGTCGGATAAAAATATCCGTACAAATATTAATTTCTCTACGATAAAAAGGGTACAATGTATTCGGGGCGGCAAGCCACGCTGAAAATCAATAGATGTTGAATATGTGTAAAGAACATCTTTGCAGAAGCTGCATTATTTACGAACACATATTAAACGAGACCTCGTTTGTAAGTTCTAAGTAGTTCAGCATTACATATTCAATATGTGGGATCTAGGTTACAGGCGGATCAAATACGTTACCATATTACGTTTAGAAAGGTGTGTTTAGCTTTCCATCCTAACCCAATTAGCAGGTACCTACTTAACTCTTGACTTTTCCCATTTGTAGGTGGTTAGGTATCAGATACTCTCATCGACAAGATCTGCAAACATCAGCTGTTTTCTGTCACAATGAAATAGCGTGGTAACTTTCGTAACTCGTACATAAAGGAGACTCGTGCACCTGTGACGGGTCGTAGCTCGTAAAACCAGGAACTCGTTACTTGATCGCGATGGAAGAGAGGGTACATGTCTATGTGCTGGTACTTGATAGCTTTTGTAGGCAGACGAAAGATAGAAAAACATTACCCTCCTTGTGAGACAGGCGGATAAAAAATACGGCTCAAATAAGATCAAAACTGTACGGCAGAACTAAATATAGCACGGATATTATACTGGGCGTTGGTACTATAAGCATGTTTTGGCAACGACACTACCAGCCGCACTACCAGTAGTGTCGTTTACAATTAACGACACTACCAAGCATATTTTGGATTAAAGTGTACAGTCAACAAAGCATGTTTAGAAATATAATTCTTTATTTATTACTAAGTAATACCTACACGAAATTGTTTTTCCCATAGTTCACCAGAATATAATCTATACTTATAATAAATCTGTAGAAGTGAAAATTCTGTACCCTGAAAATATAAATCGACCCTCAAATGTTTTGAGTTTTGAAGGGTTGATCGCGCTTGGGTTACTTTACGAGTGGTTTAATAAAATCATTTATTGCGCCCACGTGAGTGTAGACTAGTAGGTACTGTAAGTATATAGAGTGTTACCAGGCCGCCGATTCATATGATAGACTTAACAACTGTGAACATACACACTTATCTACAACATTACATTTATATAAAAGTACTAACATATCCATAAATCTATCGCCAGATAATAAACTGAAGCAACTGATACGAAAATCATAATAATAGAAACAATTCCAAGAATTTATCTCTCCATTCATAATTGAGAATAATCTGATAAGGATCATTATTTATTTGAGTTGGAAATATAACTTAAGCTATGTTATTTAAGTATTATGTAGGAATGAATGTAACTATTTAAAGACCTAAAGATGTTATTAATTGTATTGACAATTACGCATACATATAAAATGCTTCATTGTATAGTTCGATATTGAGATAGACTCATGATAGCACAAGTCTAAACCTTAGTGGTTTTTGGTTGCTATTTAATATGCATATCCTGTATTCTTTTGTATAAGTGATAAATAAAAAAAAAATATAAAAAAATATAGAATTCGAGCTAAATCTCCGGCTTTTAAAAAGGTACTAATAGATGAATTCCTCGAAATAATTTCCCGTCGGTAGTTTACCGAATCGAAAATTAAATATCGATAATTTATTGGGAACTCAAGTATCTGAATCATATTTTATAATTTTCAAGAAGGTACTTCACTTCACGAATTCAGAGTGGCACGGACATCTACGCACAACCTGTCACCATGGATACAGTATTGATATAGAATTTAAAAAAAAAAATTGCTGGTCCATACATTTTGACCGCGTAGGATACATTCAGATCGAGTAGGTATTGCAGTTTTATATGGGACTTACTGTTGCCCGCGACTTCGTCCGCGTGAAAGTGAAATTTCACCGTCCCTCCATTCACCCTCTTAGGGGTGCAATTTCGAAAATACCTTTCGTAGTGGACACTTACTCGTCACAAAGAACACACCCTCCAAATTTCACGTCTCTAGGACCAGCGATTGAGGCTGTGCGTTGATATGTCAGTCAGGATTTTGAATTTTATATGTATAGATTAGAAAGCTGATAATTTTTTCACGATAACATGTCCCATGGAGAAAGTTGATAATTTTAATAGACCACACCCGTAAAATACGACGAAACGAAAACAATTTCCTAAAACTTTTATTATCGTGTATTAAACTTATATAATCCAATAGGCATTCATGGCTCTGAACACAAAATACTACAAAGGACACCTGTGACTGTGACATCCTCCCACACACTTGTCTTGCCCTACATTCGTTGACAGTACATAGTCATATATATTATGGGCAACGTAAGAACGTGTTAAGAACGTCGTTTACCTCTGTAACTCCTGTAAGCTAGGATCTTGTACGGTGACCAAAAAACCACAAGAAAATTGTGCTCGGAATATCCCATGGAAATAATTTACGGTCGCTAAATCTGAGAAGTATATAAACAAGTATAACATGGTTTAGACTGGTTAGGATTACTTTTTGCCGTGTGTTTTAGCGCTCTTAAGTTCAGGATTCATTCTTTTTTTGTATGGAAACTTTTTTCTTCAAAATCATATGATAGAGACTGGCACTAACCAAATGCATAAGCTATATACTTAATCCTATTACCACACATAACTGCACATCTTCGACTCAACCAGCCGTCTGTCCTATGAAGATACTTGTTGCCATTAGTCCAAGTGGACGAGGGATAGTGAAATGAAACACTCTTTAAATAAAAGATGTCTCGTAAGAAGTATCAAGACGCCGCCAAACGGCGAGCCGGTAATGGCCGCCGCTCAAAGCCCCACATTTAGCCAACTTTCCTCTTAATATTTAACGTCAGTTTCTTTATTTAGCAATAACACTATTCTTAATTATTGTATCTGACATTGACCTTCATTCGTTGATTCGGAATGTAGGTAGTAGCAACAAAATGCTGACACTGTTAAAAGCTTTGGGGTCAACCACATATTAGGTCGCCCATAAACGGGAGAAGGGTTGTGCTTTTGAAAATATTTGGAAGGGTAGTATCAACAGTCCCTTAACACCCGTAGTGAACACGTGGAGTGAAACGATTTTCGGTTTGAGTAGTGCAGACGCAGAAAAAAGGGTTGAGATTGTGACCCTTCGCATTTTTAAAATAACACAACAAACCATACCAGGTTAAGGGTAGGCAATATTCTCTACCAGTCGGGGGTTGCGGAAGGATCGTACGTTCCCGCGACCCCCGGCGTAGGTGTGAGATGGAACACCGGGGTGGTTTAAAGTCAGTAATAGTCTGACAGACCACGCCACCCGCCCCAGGGCAGCGGACATCCATGAGGATTTTCCATCATCCAGGAGGCAATATTCTCTCAGTTAAGAGACATCACATAGGCGCGATACGTCCCTTTATCATTTTCATATCAAACAATACAAAGCATATCATAAAAGTTATATCACCGCGGAAGGCCCACATTCAGAAATCGATTCTTTATGCCAACTTTGTGCAAGCAAAAAAATTATGTTGCTGGCGCCTTGGCAAGGAAAAATAGTTCAGCCAGACGCGACAAACGTGACTATAACAAATGGTGTCTCTAAATTGATGTCGTGACGTGGAAACGACAGCTTTTATATACAAGTAATAACATGTAATATTACATTTTCTCCCCAAACTAAATAAACAAAGTTTAGCGTAGTTCGTGAAATGTTAAACAGTGTTGCAGTTTTGTTAATAATGTACCACGAACACTCGCTGCGCAAAACTTTGTGCAACTTACAAATTCCCGCTAGCGTTAACGAGGTTACAAAAACTTGAAGAGTATCATATAAAAGTGATGGATGTAACATGGCGGGTGCAAGCTGCAACGTGGGTGACGTCACGCGTCGGTCAGTAGGCGAGGGAATATTTATAATGTGAACGGATGCTAAAAGGAAGACACGGCCATGACCGACTTGTGTGACCGATATCCGAGCTCCCCTGCGCCTGCCCTAGGGCTGCCATTAGCGATGTGCACGCCCCAACAAACACTTCAACACTATTTCGATTCTATTACCTACTTTCGACAAAATATTGATTTCAACGTTAATCATAAAACCTTTTAGGAGCTTTGGTACAATTAAAACCAAGGTAACCGACGTAATATTAATTAATAGGAATATCGACCGTTATTCACACAGTTAATAGAGAGGGCTTCTCTCAAAGACCGCTACAGTGAACGACAACGGGGGATATTGTCATAACAATCACAATAATAGTCGACTTAATGACCTCCCCGCGAAATTATTATAGTCCCGAGTGGTTAGTGGTGAAATAGCAGTCTCAGATAATATTCAACACCATGAACAATGACAATAAAATGTGATAATAAGCAGAGCATCGTGAGGAAAGTTATTTTTCCTTTTAAAGTTCATAACTTCTGTATATTGCACTGAATAATGGACCACTTCCATTACTATAGTTTTACTGGACTACCATGGACTATGTTTATGGGTTCTGGTTGCCAGTTCCATTACTCGCTTCAATAGCCACGAATACTACAATATTCTCGTACAATAAATAAAAACAATTATCTCTAGATAAAACGTTTATGCCACTCTTGTAATTTTAGCTTGTAGGTATAACGAAAGCATGAAATCAATATATCATGTTTTGTGGCTTTTTATTCACTGAGGTTTTAAATATTAAAGCCCATCAACTCGGATCATCCATTTATCAATCTACGTATTCAGTTTATCGCGAATTTGATCAAAGTATAGGATCATATTCACACCAAATTCATGGTGTTGGTAAACTCCGTAAGAGATATGATTTGAAATGTCATTAATTTGTAAACTAATTACCCATGGTGACTTTTTCACATAAAGTTAATAAGTACCTACAAGTGGAGCAACACTTTTGATTAGTACTATAGGTAAATATATATTCTATTTCCTTCAGTCAACGCAACGTTAGTAAACAGCTTTTGCTGGTTTTATTACAATTGCACAGTTTCAATAGTCGCGAAAATTGGTATATCCAGCACGGAACGAGTAGTTGTCAGTTATTTCAGTTGTCAGTCACAAACTCACAACTCAGAGAGCACCATGTCGGAGAGCATAAAAGTCATTTCGAAATGAATTTACCTTTTCGCTGGCATTTGTAGTTCTGTCAAATAATCATAGACTATTGAAAACCAGCCATATGTTTCAAGAACAGGCTTCAAAGAGCTGTCACCCTTGCTTAAGTGCACAAAAAAGCACTGTTCCGAACAAACGATAGTACCTAAGTACCAACTTAGTTCACTCATTCGATATGGAGCTGTGACATGCAACTTTAGATTGCGCATATGTACTTTGAATTTAAACTACGAAAAGTACAATAAAAAGCTAAGCTTTAAATTGTGTCAAGGATTTTTATTACTTGGGACTTCTAATACCAGAAGCCAGGTATTTAATAAAGTACTACTTATAATTTCCAGGTTTTAATAAAGTGGAGATCCTTTGACCTAGTATTCCGCGCTGCCGCCCAAAGAGGCGCTGACTGAATATTCCAAGAACAGAAAATATGAGAGCTAATAAAGTGACGTTCCCGGACATAGAATACCAGGAATACCTGCTTGGCCCGAGTCCTTCCGACAATGAATACGAATTACCCCTTGACAATAAAAGAATGCCTGTAATTGGTTAATTAGAAATAAATGCTTTGAGTTGAGTTTACGCTCATCGCTATTTTTGTGACTTGTAAACATTCGAAACGCGAATATGTAAAAAAAAATAGACCGTCTTTCCATGCCAAATATACTACACTGACCGAAAGATCTTGCCGATCTTAAGACCAGACTCCTTTCACAATAGGCGAAGTGAAAATAAAGAGTAAATAACAAACCAAAATTCAGTAAAGATCAGACCGAATCATATTTTACCACGTTATATCAAAGGAGCTATAATATCGCGACTTCATGAGACTGTATTCACGTACCTAACTGATAATATAGTTACGAGTTGCGTAGTTGTATATAGTAATTCTTTTATCTTGGACCTGACATTGCCACGAGCCAGCGAACAAACTAAATATCTGGGCGTTAGTCTGTATATAATAATGTCTTGTGTGACCTTCTATTGGTGATTTTGGCCGACGCATCATCATACGCTATCTCGTTATCATTATTGTTTTCCAAATCATTTATTATAATAATCGCAATAGGTATATTCGATTTAAAACAAAGGCGTGTGTTCACTCTCAAAATAATATTTAATCATATTCGATTCGTGTAGGTAATATATGTACCAAAAACAAACAACACCACTTATCAAAACCCAATTTACAACAACTATCTATAACTTAATAACATCATGAATGGTTGGAAACTTTTGAATGTCTGCTAGTTATACTTCAGTTCTCTAATGAGCGCAATGGCGGCCAAAAGTCATGCCTTTATTTCGGTTATAACTAGAAAAGTTACAGTAGATGCGCTGGGGCCTTCAGAGGTGTTAATTAATAGACCAAAGGCAGAAGTTTGTGTTGATACTTGATGCCCTCCAACAAGCTATCACAGCAGAACCGAACCGAACCGAGGTTCAGGTCGGTTCGGGGCAAACATGGTGGAGTAGCTACGGCTACTCCACCATGCTTGCGTATAAAACTTTTCTCAGTTATAGACGGCTTGCTCCTGGCACTTTTGTTTGTGTAAGTAATAAAGTTTTGTACATAAACATTCGGTCCAAAACCCGAACATAAATCATAAGCTATATACAAGTGACGACCAAAAGCACTCTTTGAATAACTATTATATTCAGACGGCCATTACTACGCGGCAAACTAAGCCAGTCAAGCTATTCATCTCCAGAAATAGTTATTATTTGAATAGTTTATTTACTAATGTTTACGTAACTAACGAGTACATTAGAACTGTTGCCTAAAATAAATCGTCGTTGAAATGGGAACATAAACCATGTGGGATTCAATTACAGCGGGTCTCCAGTTAGTATTAAGTAGGTTTTGTTCTTTACATTTTCACGTTTATGAACTGGGTAAAAAGTAGCATATCAGTGGGGTCAACCGGGCGTCAGATTTTAATGACGAAAGCACGTGTACTTCATGCATTTGCATAATTTGTAAAGCCACTCAGTAATTTACCCTGCCCGACGACAGCTGGCAGCTTCACAAGGTAATGAATACATTCCGTACTTTTTCCATAATTTATTCGTGATCTATGTTAGCGTGGTGATAGGAGACTTATTTGTCGGCCGTTTATTTCAAAATATACAGAGAGAAAAAATACACTCAGCATGTTTATATTAAAATCTTTTACTAAAAGCTTTTACTGTAAATCCTTTTTCGCAGAATGCAGACAGCCGCACTTTCAGAGTGAATTATTGTTTCATGATTTTGATTGCAGGATTTTGTGAAATCGACGAACCTTATTCAACGAATGTTTTGCAAAAATGCCATGTAAAAGCAATATTTATGAATACATACTACTACATGATTGAATTATTTGTCTGAACTATTCGTATTGCCCTCCTGTTCAAAAGAAATACTGAAATGTATGTATTTTGAACAAAACATTTGAGTTAGCCTCACGCGTCGATTTCACACATTGATAACGTATTCGGGAATGATCCCACTGAATATTAGATATCGGCAAACAATCAATTCTATTGAAGATTATTCCTATATTTATGACTAGCTTTTTCCTATAGTATCACGCATGGCTTCCGCGATTGAGTAGAAATTGTTACTGCATAGTGGTACAACGAAATGATAGATATCGGTTATCGAAGCGTGAAGGAACTGTGAAAATACTGTTGTGATTTTCCGATAAAGGTGTGTTTCTATTTAACAAACGTCGAGTGCAAAAAGGGGTATACAAGCGAACGCTTTACGAATGTTTTTAACCCTTTACGTTTGATTTTCAAAGAGAAAACAAGCCTTTCCCTTTTTCCAATGGTACGGCTTAGTTATATAAGAATTTGTGTACAGATTACAACTTCAAAAAATTGGTAGTAATTATCAAAATCAAAATATTTTATTTCACATAAACCTACATGGGCACTTATGATACGTCAGAAGCTAGGTGCACGGTTCCAATTGGTCGTTTCCTATGGAGATGAGCCGACAAGAAAGTCCACGGTTACTCTTTTAAAAATAGTTGGCTTTTACAGTGTTTTCAAATTACAATAGGTATGGGAGGACAGCGTAGTAAAATTTCAGTACTTACTTTGACTTTTCTTAAGATCTTGCGTAAGCTACCTAGCTTACGCAAGAACTTAAGAAAAGTCAAACGATAAGAAATCATGATTTCAATACTTATCAAGTTATTTCGCAATTAAGTTGTAATCGTGTGCCATTATTAACTTTAATGTTGGGATCAAGGGCATTTTTCTAAAGTACAATGTTTAATGGAAAAAGTTTTAATGGGATTTCATTTGAACGAAACGCTTCTTACGGCAGTCAGTTATGGAATCTTTTCTTGTCTCTACCTAGCCGCAGGAGGAGGTTTGTTTATTTCTGTTGGTAATAAATAAGTCATTGATCGACATTTTATTATTATGTTTAGGTATTAAGGGCATAGAAAATTTCTTCAATGCAAAATTTAAAATCTTTCTCATATGAACAAATCCCTTGTTGTAATAAAGTATCATCGAACCGACAATACACTCATTGCTGCTTTGTTAACTAAGCATTATAATAATAATATTTTATTTTTCTTTTAGTTTCAGTAGTTACATATATTTTGTTTTTATCTTTATATACCTATATTTTTTTTCTGTATTTTATTATTACCTGAGAAACACATAACAAGTAAGAAACAAAGAAACACATAAGAGAATACATTTTATTAATAAATTAATAAAATGTATTCTCTCGTGACTATAAAATATTTAAACAACCCCGCACAAAATGTACCTATGGGAGAAGTCGCTCGATCAATGACTGAAACCCTCTGGTAAATAAGCGTACATCGAGATAAGAACTTTCTGCTTTCGAAATTCAGCGAAGTTTATAGATAACCGTATAGGTGGTAAGTACACCTGGCCCGAGGCGGCGGATCCAGAAACAACCTTCAATAGATACCTACTGATTCCGAAAATTCTTAGTTATGTATATTCGTACTTTACGAAAACTTTATTGTTGTGAACGTGCTCCGAATTATCAGAACAGCACCCTAATTGAGTAACACACTATCAACCTCAATCTAAATCATTTTGAAGGATATTGCTAATTCATTGCTTCATTTGTTCTAAAAATGTGTTTGCTCAACAAAGTACTTAATTGTGAATGTTGTTGAACTGTCAAAGTGTTATTTGAAAAGGAACTAAAGCCTACAAAAAGAAACCAAATTATTTATATTATTAAAAGGCTGGTGTTATTTTTGAAAGTGAAAACAAATTGTGCTCAAACAGCAGAAAAAGATATAATCCACATTGCAAATCGAATACACCAAATAATTGGAAAATCGGATGAAGGAACGATTTGTAAGAACGAGGAAAAACGTTATAATGTACACCTCCGAGTAATGTTATTACGAGGTACTTCTTTCAATTTTTTTATACGTAACTTGATACTAAGCTATATAGGTACGAAATAAGGGCCTTAAATACAACAGTGCGAGAGCAACGGTTCGACGGCCGGACATAAATTAAGAAAGAATGGCCAAAGTCGTGACTGTAATAGCACATTGAACAGATTAAACGCCTATAAGACGCAAACGTTTCGATCCCGCGATCTCGCTCAATGGCTACTATTTTCCCAACCTTACTAGATTCATGTCACAGTGCTAACTTTTCTAGATAACCATTTCTAGATTAAATATTGCAATTACCTACGTTGTAATTCTTTACTCTTTATTCATTACGTTTTATTTTGAAGTTTAATTCGTTAAAACATTCTGTATTTTGATTTACATTACTGTTAATTAATGATCCGCTTTTAGGTCCATAATGCAGTGTTTTAAAAACGCGTGCATTTTACTTTATATTATTGCACTAGTGCAATAACGACACAGATAACTATTTACTAGACGGAGATGTTCGTTTTTTTTATCTCATCAAAGAGACTTCATGTTAAAAGGAATCCGTGGGCGATATTTCACCTTTTTTTTAAATAGTCTGAATTTATTGTCCTTGGTCCCAAATTGAACTAAAATGTATTTACCTTGTCCGTGGAAACGGAAAACCCTGACTGGCATTCTATTTTTGCGGATTCTCACTGAACTAATGTAAGTATATTTCTCTATGCCAACAGTACTTTCTAATACCATAGGTACTAACTAAAGTACAATTTGACATACGACTAATATTTTTTCTATATGCTGTTTAGCGGTTTTGTTAGTGGTCAGTCCCTTTATTTTTCCGTATATAAAAAAGTACTCTGTGTTTACACCTGCGGGCGCATCGCTAGCGAGGCGCGCGGAAAACACAAAAATTTAAGTCTGTATTTTTTTCCTCGCAAGTGTGTTGAAAAAAGTCGTATGAAACGCGTGTGCATTGATCATTATACTCGAGGCGGTATTATTTGCGCGAGCCGCAGGCAAGTGCGATAAGGAAGCCGAGTAAGCACATAACGAACATAGCACACAGGTATCATAATGTACTATTAGATATAATATTGAATCTGCGATGCAACCCACTCGTATATGCAATACATTTTTTTTATGACGCTACTTTTACTTAGGTATACCTTTCTCAAATCACGTTAAGTGTTTCATAAAATATCTTGTGAAAGCTTTCAGTGAATAAAAGGTGGTCGCTGAAACGTCTTAAAAACAATGTTAACGTAGCTCGGCTGTTAAAACAATAAAAGTATACCATATTCTTAGTTAATATGTAACTTACCCTGAGGGCAGATCACGGGCTCCCTTCGTACCTGGAAATAACATATTTCATGTTTTATTTATATAAGTTAGTTTTGTTTAGCTTTGATGAGGGTACACAAGACGTTTTTGAACTGTCTTAAATTTACAGAAAGATATAGGAATTCAAAGCGTTCAGGGGATAATTGAACTGACATTGCCTGAATTGTTTCAGCCCCCTGGGAGACATGACAGGTTATTTTATATTGTAACACGGGTTTAGTTTATGTCTCAAGACTTTACGTTATTTAGTATAATTGTATTCTGCATGGACTATCAAGCATTCGCATTTCAGAATCTTCAAGACTTAGATAACAACAATGTTTTACAAGCCTTGTGAAATAAGGATCCGGAGGATAACTCCTTTGAATCTTCATTATACGCGGGGTGGCTAGAATTTCAAGTAGCTTTGAAGCTGGGAGTTGTAAGTACCTACTAAAAATAAATTGCAAAAACTGTTAAGGTTAACACCTCAAGGACGGCTAATGAGACACAATTAATTTTCTATTGTATCGTACCACATGTGGTACGCGCCAGGTCGGAGAGGTTCTGTCCTGTATTTTTTGCACATTAACGTGGCAATCGTGGGTTATTACAAAAGTAATTACCAAATACCAAAAATGGAACAGCTAATTTAAGTTCCTACCGCTGACAGTGGCTATCAAAAATGCAGTGGATCAATAATTGAATTATCAGCCTCTACCAAAATAGTTCGGAAACCAGATATTTTCAAAATACCGACAATCTGCGTCCATCGCAATTTAAATAATACATAGCTTAAATCTGACGTTCTACTAACGAAATACCACGTACTGAAATAATTCCAGTAAATACTATTGTAGATGCAAATAACATTTTGGAACATAAACTATCCATCAATCACGTACCGTAAAGAAATATAATATTGTTTAAATGTACAAATATTATACACGGTGCTTTATTATTAAAAAAAATGCATTAAAACACTCGTCATTAAATGGGAAAATCTTGTTTCATTTAATATAAAATCTTCCTTTAATGTTAAATTACGGAATATTTAAGGCGGGAGTTCCCAGCTGATACCTATTAAATGAACCCTGTTTACATGAACTTATTATTAAATATTATAATTAATATACATACTTATGTATGAGTATCACCTAATTATTAATTGAATTAACAAGTTACCTACAGTGTATTAAAATTCCTAAAAAATAAGGCTAAAAAGAAGAATGCTGATGAAAGGAATCGTTAAACAAAATTAATTCAGATTTATTATTATAAACAAAGCCCCTAAAGCGAAATAGTTCACGACTAGTAGCTAACCTAATAAGTACAAAATTTAATGGAATTAGATGGAATATGAATTAATAAAACAAGAAGGACGAAATCTACGACGAGGCTTTACGACACGAGTCTCATACGTTGCTAAATATTTAATTCATTATGACACAGTATGGCCTGCTGGCTCATCCAGCCATTTGTTTCTTACTAAAACCAGTCAATTTAGATTCTCCCGGGTGCACGGGTGGCTCAACCATTTCGAAGGGAACTGAATGATTTAATACAGGATGGCAGGAATATCGACGCACAACATGTTACCATGGCCAAGCCATGATTCTGAAACCCCCAACATTGAAATTGTTCGTCGGTAAAAAAAATTGCTGTTCCATATATTTTGACCGCGTAGGTATTGCACTTTTCTATGAAACAGCAGATTTTTTTTTTTTACCCACGATGTATTTCTCGGGGTTTTACAATCATGTGCTGAATTCATGGTTACAGTTTGCGCGTCTGTATTAAATCATTCAATTCTCTTCAAAATGCTTCAAAATGCGTAAATGGGCTCCGTCAGTTGGGACTGGTCATCTGTTAGCTGCCACGGCTTAATTTAATTATTTTTCACACCACCTGCTCGCTAAATTATATGTCATTCAAACCTAACCTAAAGCAAGTCATTTAAGCCCTAGACTCCAGCCGGGCACTAATATTGTACTGAATTCATTATTAATGTGATTTAAATTTGGAACGTAATGGAGAAAAAGGTATGGAAAGAATAACCAAAAAAAATAGTAGATTGTACAACTAGTGCATAAAAGAAGCCATTTTACCCCTAGACGTTTATATCCAACCTTGCCTGCGGCTCGGGTGGATAGTTAAGTCGAGGGGTAAAATGGCTCGTATACACTCTGCTTTTCACTTCAACTGCGAGAAAATGAAACAGGCATAATAGTTATTTATGCAACGGTTGTATAATAAGGGGTATCAAAACACGAATGTGGGTTTATCACACGAGTGTTTTAATACGTAATTATGTACAATCGCATACTAGACTTTATCTACACCCATGATATGAATCCTATAAAATGGTTCTGAAACAGTTTTTTGCAATACTAATATCGAACAAAAATGACGACCGGCGGGATACGACGTGAATTCGAATAACCTATAGGTTCTTTTTTTAAATAACGGCGCTATGGTAGTGAAACGCGCGTGCATGACAACGTTCTTTTTTTGAAAAGGAGTGGCTTTATGAAATTTTGTACAACATTATAACACTTGTTTGGATGATATTATGGTTACTATGACACTGGTTGTTTTAATGTTGGCAATAAGCTAACTGTTTCAGCAACTTTTATAGAGGATTTATAGCGTGGATGTAGATAAAGTATATAACAGTATTCTCACTGTTCAAAAATGTTGCAAAATTGAAGAAGAGAATAAATAGCTAATTCCCATCACGAAACTTTTTAAAAGTTCTTTTTTTTTATTTTCAATATTGTCATTCGACTTGGGTACTTCATACTGTCAAGTCATAAAACCATTCTTTGCGTTTTTAAATAATAAATGACAACTATTATAACGGGTTTAATTAAATTAACGATAGAAAACACGTAAGTGATATAAATTAAAGCAAATTAAATTAAATAACGACTTTAATCTGCGACGTTTTGTGCATGTGGCTGTTGGTCCTGTTTATCTTAGTCTTAGAAAAAAAATTACTGTATGCACTGGAACCTACGGCGAAACATAAAGACGAACTTTTAGAACATGAGAAGTGTTGTTTTTTTTTTCTATTAATGTACATGTCGACCAAAAAGTTCTTACTTCATAGGTTTTAGTCGCCGTCGACGAACAAAATTACCGGTTGCTGTGGCGCGTTTGGATACATAGGTGGACGGTATTCTACCTGTCTCCTCTTACGCGTATTGGAGGTGAAGTTGTGAGCGAAGAGCGGAAGTGAAACTCCAACTTGCAGTTAATAATAGTGTAATTGCCACACACCTATATGATAGTTTACAGTTAGGTACACTATTTAGCACATAGAACTAATTAAAACTAGTAGGGACAAAATAAACTAATGACTTAAATCTAGACCGTGCCCCATGACGGTTGGCAAACAAGAGAGCGACGCTATTTAAGGAACGCTATGGGTAGCGGCCCGGTTCGTAGCTTCGTGTTGCCACTTAACAAGGGTCCTGAGTAACTTACGCTCGATTGACGATATTATTTATGTTTTTGATGAAAAATATGAGATTAGATTTTTTTTTTTAGTGGGGTGTGGCTAAACTGGCTGAGTCATGGACACGCCCGGCCATATGTTGTACGTGAATAGATACGTTTGCGTAGCGGGGTTGATCCGCTCGGCCGCATTCATTCTCTTCCCGGCACTGGTTCACTCATTCATAATGGTCTTTTTAACCGACTTCAAAAAAGGAGGAGGTTCTAATTCGGATGTTTATTTATTTTATTTTTTTTAATTTTTGTTCTGGCATAACTCCGTCATATATAGACGGATTTGCAAAATCCTTTTTTAATTCGAAAGAGGTTTATCCGAAATGGTCCCATTTACATTTCGTAAAGACAGACAACGGAACTCTTCAATAAATGCCAGCAAATCAACCGCGATTGCTGCTATCGCATACATATTATGCATTGTTTACGCAATCACACAACATAATATCACGCCTGTACCCTCTAAAGGGGTACGCAGATGTGTTCAGTATACCACGGTACACCCACATTTCTGTCAAAGTTGTCATTGGGATACCTCTAATCTTGCAAGTAAATTCGGGCATAACTTTTTTGTTTACGAATTGATTTAATTAACAAACTTCAAAAAAGGAGGGGGTTCTCATTTTGGTTTACATTTTTTTTATATGTATGTTCGGGCATAACTCCGTCATACTGTATCATTTTTTAATGGATACGGTATGCCTCAGCCCTCAAGGTTGGTCTCATATAAATTTTATTAAGGGGGCGCTGACCGCACAGTGGCGCCCTTGTCGTTTGTTTGGTTATTTCTTTTATTTTAGAATGAAAATGCAGAAAATAAGCACGTTAAGTTGTGCTCCACAAGATTATACCATACATCAACGCTCAGTATAGAGTGTATCTTGGATTACTAGAAGCCAAAAAAGAAACGGTAGTTTTTAGGGTTCCGTACCTCAAAAGGAAAAACGGAACCCTTATAGGATCACTCGTGTGTCTGTCTGTCTGTCCGTATGTCACAGCCAATTTGCTCCGAATCTTATGGACCGATTTAGTTGAAATTTGGTACACATATGAATCTCTGTGACCCAAACACAGACGTGTAACGTAAATAAATGAGTTTTGAAAATGGGAATCATTTTTGAGGGGTAAATAGACAATTTTAAAAAAGTTTCGCATTCTGTACCGTGTGACATATCAAATGAAAGGGCTTACCGTGAGGATCTCAAATATACTTTTTTCATAATTTTAAAATAAATTGTATTAAAGTTATTTAAGACAATAGACGGAAATTTACCATTCCCCCCCCCCCCTTATCTCCGAAACTACTGAGCCTAAAATTTTGAAAAAAATACAGAAAATTGTTCTATACCTATAGATTACAGGAAAATTAATAAGAAGTCTATGATCTTGAAACAACATGGTAAATCTCTCAATATTGTGCGTACAAACTTACATTTTCAGTTGGAATGTATGGGAGAACATGTTTTTCAACTACTTACAATGTTAAGTTTGTTCTTGGGATAAATTCATTCCAACTACGGAACCCTTCATTGTGCGCGGTCCGACACGTACTTGGCCGGTTTTTTATTGTTTAGTTTTATAATTATCCTTAAAACGGAAATAGTGGCCACTTATATTTGATCTATTATAATTTGTGTGGGGTAGGTACAACTAAAAAGTAAAAAATTAAAACTTTTTTACAAAAAAAAGACAACTGACTTCCAAAAAACGCACTACGAAGTGAAAAATAAGTTTAATTTCGGAAGTCGATGTTTTTTTTTTGTAAAAAAGTTTTTATTGGTACCATTCGATTGCTCTTGAGAAGCCCTTTCCAACCGTAAACGATCTCTGTATTTGGATTTGGCTTTTTGACGCGTATAGGCCGACATTATATATTTTTGATATTATATATTTTTCTTTTTATTTAAACACATTATATTCACTTTCAGACTAATGCCTTGCATACAATCGATAGATTTTGACGAGAGCTCACGATTGAAACTTAAACGACCGTCGCAGCTTTTCCGAGTCAAAAGTTCTACTAAGTGGAAATCTCGAAACAAAGCAAATGACCTCAAAATTACACAGCCACAGTCATAACTTTTTTTTTTTTTTTAAGGATGGGAAATCATCCAATGACCCCTCCCGCTCTGGGTGGAGCGGAAGGGAGTGTCAGACTCTTACTGACTAAAACCCATCCGTGTTCCTTCCTTAGCCCTTTATGTTCCGGGGCAGCGGTAACCCTTTCGGACAATCCCGCTGCCCACCACAGTCATAACTTGGCGTAATGAATTATTTGATCCTTTAGCTATCCATGGTGTAATTGAATTTAGGATGGAGATGACAAATATATGTAGCTGCAACACCAAACTGTATCCCCTGATTTTGTTATCATTGGTTTGTTGACTTGCCTCCCAATAATGAAGCAATTTTAAAGACGTATTCACGTCAAAAAAACCATCATGAAATAAAATAACATACCTACTGCCAGTAGGTATGTTATTTTAGTTCAATCTCAAACTCTGCAAAAATTTTCAACATGGGTGCCGTTTTCATGGTTTTAGAGGGTGCTGAAGCCGTTAATGAGGTCAAAATGAAAATCCAAGATGGCGAATGCAATAAATTAAAATTGTTTCGTCATGGGTATCATCTACAACACGACACGGGACTGGCGGCTGCGAAAATTTTCAAATTTTTCATCGTGGGTGTCGTTTTCAAAGGTGCTGGAGCCGATAGAGTAAAAATAAAATTTCGTCATTTTGAAATTTTCGCAGCCGCTATACCTATACGATTTTCATTTGAATTTCGTTCCTGCCGAGGGTCCCCCGACCCACACGTTTTTTTTAATTTGAAAGAGTGTGCATGGAGTTTCTTGTCCGTTCGTCTCCATACTACGCTTGAACGCGGAATAGACAAGCTTCATCTTTCAGACTGACTCCTTGAGAATCCAAAAGTGCCGGTTTAATTCAAATAAATTATTTGAGTTTGAGATAGCTGGCCACTTTTGTAGCTTCTCATATACGGTCTCTATCATTCAATGAATTCTGCGATACCAATCATAATTTTATACCCCATCAAACGAAATAAAGTTATTAGGACCGACGCGATCAGTAAAACGTAAAACTTTTAACGATGACAAACCGTTATTCATACCAGCAATTAAAATAATAATGATGTACCTAATTACGTTTCTATAATATAATAATCTTCTTTAATTGCTCAGAGCGATGTAATGATGACCCTATTCTATTCAGATTCCTAAATTCTTATAGTATATGCATATTAATAAAAGGGGTTGCCGTCTTTGCTAATGAAATAAATGAATAGAAATTGCACTTAAATTCGCTCTCAAAAAGATTTTATGGAACAAGAAACAGCAGGAAATGAATTTTCTTTGGCGGCCACTCAAAATATTCGTTTGACGGGAGGCAGCTGCCACGTTCCGCGAAGCCGACCTCTTTAGTTTTTTTGTTTTAATAATACTTCAGTAAAATGAGACCCGGTCAGTTATAAGGGATTTTTTATCTTTTTAGATATTCGAATTAATTTTGAGGGTACGCAGTAAACTATACCAAACGGTTTATTTTTGGAAAAACTTCTTAATAATCACACAAGCAACAAGGTAGGGTTGGTACTATGTTTTAATTGCCTTTTTTTTTGGGTGGGAAATCATCAAATAACTTCTCCGGCTCTTTGCGGAGCGGCCGGGCATGTCAGACTTTTACTGACTAAAACCCACCCGTGTTCCTTCAGTTGCCTGTGCCAGGGGCCACGATGTTTTAGTTGCCTTAGCTAGGAAAACTTAAGTTTAGGCTAGATCGTTCCCAAGGGTGTCATGAGAGGTGACTCTGTTATATTTCAAAGTTGATAGGCATCAACATAAAACTGAGAGCCTGGACACTCATTCACCTATTTTTGTACAGTGCTTCTCAAAATAAAAACTAACTGCAATAACAGAGGCCCTAGCACGAATGCACGACACTAAACTTATGTTCAATAAACTTTATTATTATTATTATTAACATAACGTAAATTCGAACGATTGTGAATCAAAAATACAGCAATCCTATAGCACTTTGTTTTAAATATTTGCGACAAACACAATTTTATGAACCCATTCAACCATAGATATGACTATAGTTAGTCTTTTTTTTTTTTTAAGGATGGAAATCATCAAATGGCCCCTCCCGCTCTGGTTGGAGCGGAAGGGAGTGTCAGACTCTTACTGACTAAAACCCATCCGTGTTCCTTCCTTAGCCCTTTATATTCCGGGGCAGCGGTAACCCTTTCGGACAATCCCGCTGCCCCGGCAGGCTTCGGCCCTGACGGGCCCCTCCTTTCAATGCTGACATCTCTTCGAGGCGCGCGTGGAACACATACGTGCCGTCCGGCACGGGCCTGGTCCTGATCGGACGGCGAGCTACCTATTACTCGCCGTCCGCAGGCCCGCGCCTACGGTGGCCGGGAGTCGTCACGCGGCTCCCGACGCCCGGAGCGTCTACCGCGGCGGCTGGGACGGGCGGCTCTCTCCGCTCTCTCCCTCGCCCATCCCGCCACCTCCTTCGCTAGCATGACTGCTTCGCAGAAGGAGGTGACTGCCTCCCACTCCCTCTCGCCCCGGACCATGGCTTGGACCAGGGCCGGGCGCGAGAGGTCGCCGCCGCTGCCGATCGCCTCTACGAGGACACGGCGGTGCTCTGCCCAAGCGGGACAGACCTCCACCGTGTGCACCACCGTGTCCTCTGGGCGATCCTCGCAGTGGTGACACCCGGGCGTTTCCTCCCGCCTGATGATGTGCAGGAACCTCCCGAAACATCCGTGTCCGGTGAGGACCTGCGTCAGGCGGTAGGTGAGGGCGCCGTGACGCCTCTCTAGCCACTCCTCAAAGAGGGGCCTTACCGCTGCTATCGCGGCGTGCCCTGCGCTGGGTTGCGACAGTCGCGCTTTCCATGCCGCCATGAGATCGCGCCGGAGGTCCGTCCGCTCCGCAGCAATTTGCCGCGGAAGCGGGTTTTCCCCCCGGCGTAGTGCCTCCGCGCGCCACTCATAGAGGCGCGCGAGGACTATCGCCTCCAGATCCCATGGCGGCAGTCCGGCAAGGAGGCTTGCCGCCTCGCGCGAGATCGTGCGGTACCCCCGTATCAGCCGTATGGCTACCACCTTTTGGGGCGCGTTCAGGTAGTGGGCGGCTCGTAGCCGCAGCGAACGCGCCCATACCGGGGCGCCATATACGGCCATGGACCGCACGACCCCCGCGTAAAGCCTCCGGCAGGAGGCGTTTGGCCCCCTCAGGTTGGGCAGGAGCCGCTTGAAAGCGGCCCCAGCCCGTTCCAGTTTGGGGGCCAAACGTCGGAAATGTTCGACGAAGTTCCACCGGCTGTCGAGGACGAGACCCAGGTATTTCATCGTCGTCTCGACGCCGATGTGAACCCCTCCTACCGTCAGTTGGGATCCCGATGGTGGCCCGTTCCGAAGCCCATGAAAAGACATGGCTTCGGATTTGTGCAGAGCCACCTCGAGACCCAACTGCCGGATCCTCTCCACGACTATAGTTAGTCTTAAAACGTAGTAAGTACCTACCAAGAGCCATATTACAGAAACTTACTCAAGACTCAAGCATTACTTAAAATTAGTTTCAACCAATCAAATGGCTTTAAACGAGTTTTAAGTAATGCTTGAATTTTTAATCAGGTTCTGTAATACTGGCCTAAATGAAAGAAGTAGGTATTTTCCATTTTAGAATCGTTCGAATTTACGTAATGTAGTAAACACTATGCTGTGCATTTGTGGCAGGCCCGCCGGAAGCAACATATACCGTATGAAAAAACCAAAGAGTAACGATTTCCTCTCCAATACCAATATTCCGTACTCAATTTCCTTGTGGGAAGCAAATAAAAACACTAATAAGGGGCAGATGAGGCTTACGTCTAATAGATTGATCACACGAGCCGGTCCAGGCAACCGACACGTTAGCTTAACGACGCCCGTCCGATCTCCGCCCACGGCATTAGGTTTGTGCCCTAATCAACTTTCTTTTGTATACCTACCACAAAATGAAGCAGTGAGCGTTATTTCGCGGCAACCACTGTATCATTTCACTCGTGGAGCTGGAGCTATTTGGACTGCCATTCTAGATAATAAATTCTAGGTATTTTATCATCTTTAACTTCAAATAGTCTAAGTTACCATTTGCGATCTTGTTATGATTTCCACTCAAGTTGTTTCCTTTTTTAGTTTTGTCTAACTCACAATATTATATTAAGGGTAGGAAATTGTACTCTAAGTCATAACTAGGCGTAGGTATAGAGTTAGAGCCAGATCTAAAGTACGCTCTTTCCCAACGCATGAACTGCTCAAAAGAATACTTAACAATAGCTCTCCATAGGTTCACGCTAAGGTCCATTATCTATTATTGTCATGTCTTCGCCGACGAACGACCCGGCCATTTATTTTCATGGTAATTTATTCCGAATAAAAGAACATTTCTTTTGATATGAGTTTATGAGGGTGACTTACAATTTACAATCGTAACTTAATATTTCATACAAATATTTACTTTTTAAACGATACCTAATGAAAAACCAATCAAAAAATCAACCATCCAAAAACGCGATAGTTAAGGCAGGTCTTCCAAGACGTCGACTCTCCCGAGGTGACGACTCATGATATTACATTTAATTAAACAATTTATTTCGTACATAACTTTGCTTAACAAGACTAATTACTTAAGGATAACTCGCGGAACGCTTATAAAGAGGCTCAGAAAGTGGAAGTGTCAGCCGTAAATTACGAGACAAGTTAGCAACATTATCTATATGTGAGTCTCCCGAGGAAAGGCTTGTCACTCCACAAATGTACCCTCATTTAAATGAAAACAATGCATACATAAACAGACGCGGCAATCTTCTAAAAAAGTTGATATTATGTTCCCTTTCAATCACAACTTAAGTTTTGATAATTGATACCCGTGTACGCAGATCTACAACTTGTAAGATTGAAATAAATTAAAACCAAATATACTGTTCACGTTCTTTTCTACTTTATTTTTTAAAACGGTTATCTACGTGGTTAGTACTAAATAAGTCGTTTCTACGAAGGTAGGCATCTCCCCTGTCTTCCTACCTACCAATCTCTTCTCCCTTTTAAATAAGTCTTTGTCAATATTAGTTTATTAAATTACTAAGCCCTTTCTAAAATCGAAGTTGCTTACTTTAGGCCGGTAAGTAGCCGGGATTAAATCTGGCCGCCCCGAGCAGACACGGCCTCTTCACTTCAAAATGTCAGTGTAACAATTTGTCCCGTTAAAATGCGATAAGTTAGTTCAGAAAGATAAACGGAAGATAAAACCCCTATCCTTTTGAATAACTCGGGAGTAAATTGGAAATCTTGATGACGTCACAAAGCTTAGAACCGAAGCTCTAGATGTGTTGTTCGTTTACGCTTCGCACTCGAATGATTCCGAAGTCAAATCTGAACGAATACAAGTTGTATTTTCCTGGACGTTTTTATTTATGACGAGATTACCGCCCGACACATTGCCACTGATTTTATTTATTCCGATGTTTTACTACTTTACATTCAGAGGACTTAGGAGATTGTTGTAAATCAAAATATACCTACACCTGTTTCCACTTGTAGGTACTAGATCTTGCACATCACATTTGAAATAAACTGGACGGTACGATACAGGACAATGTTCGTTTTATCTAATGTTTCGCTTTTTTGCAAAATTTTATGTAAGTAGGTACGCGATATTAATACGGCCTTTACTTTCTTATTATGTTTTCTAAAGCGTTATTGTGATAAATACCGCAAACCCATATAGTTTACCGTCCGTGCGAAAACTATCTGAAAAACGTTGTTGGACAGACGGACAGACGCACTTGGATGATATATGTGAAAGTTTTTCATGAATTACAGTCACACATGCGGGAAGCAAAAGCGATAGTTAGCTACAGGGAACAGCTGGTTTTAGCGATATTGCCTCGTTCCGCGAGAAACGTCCAATGCTTACAAAATACACTATGCTCCGACAAATCGATACCTGCCGCCTGCCATCACAGCGACGTTATATTTGTACTATATAGATTCACAGTTCACTTTGTACGTACGTTCGTGCCAGTAGATATAGCATTGCGTTTAATATCATTCAGGTACATCGAACACGTGCAGAACTATTTTAGTTCTGGATCAAAAGCGACTGCAGTTACGGCGTGGGAGTTGAATATAAGTAATATTATTTCCATTTTGCTAAATAAAAAAGAACGCATACATGAACTTATGTAAAACCGATTCGATGTTGTTGGAAATACACTGTAGGTTTATAATATTAGGTATGTTTACTGAAGATATTTCAAATAGAAGACTAGAACCACTACGCCCGACAGAAGAATGTTCTAAACATCAAGCTTTTGATATTTTAAACTCACAACTGATTTAGGTACTTATTTGATCAAAATTAACTAAAAGAAGGCTTTGTGGCCGACATAGTTATAAAATATTCCTGAAAACAGCCACCCTTCACCGCTTTCTACTGTAAACACAAGATGTAAAAACAAACTCCCAGCTTTTATAAGTTCCATCTCGTAATTATCAATTTCTCCGATATTTTTACAAGGCACCATTGTGTTGGCGTACTAAAAGTTATGAATGATGTTGCCCAAGACGTCAATTTCGCTTTATTTCTATCGTGAAAACTCAGCGCGTTCTCATTTACATACACTTTGCTGACCCAACAACGATAAAACCCTTTTTATCGCAGTAAAAAGGATTTCTGAGGTTCTACGAAGAATTTTTTACTATTTAATAGAAATTGGAACATTTAACGGACCATTCACTGGGATCCGACATTGAAATTGGCGTTATTATATGATCAGGGCCAGATGGCACAAATCTTCAATCGCGTTTAATACAATTAGGTATGTAAACAAGACATACATTTTTCAGTCGATTTTGGTACTAAGTATTTGTAAATCGTTCTGGTCAATCTTTTCATCTCGCTTCAGAAGAAGCATAAAAACTTTAAATTATTAGGCTTTTAATTATTATTTATTATTATTATTAGGCGTAGAATCAGCATCTTTCGAACGTCAACATTACATAAGACAGTCCCCCAAAACGCCCTCCCTTCACTTCCTACTACTTTCGCCGGGAAGAATAAGTGGCGCAACAAACTCCCCAGCAGCACAGTATCTTGGATCTAATCACATAAATATTAAATAGCATCAATAAGCTTGACCGTTAAGTAGCTTTATTGCAAAAGGATCAACAGGAGTATGTATTTCAACATCGAGTCTGAAGAGGACCAAGAGCCCATTATGTGCAAACCTCATCCTTAGGACTCAACTGATTTATAGCATTGTAAGTGCCTACTAGCTAATGAATGTGTTGAAGTGAAATAATAAGTACGGTCCACAAAGTGAAGGCATAATTGATTTACCTAAATAAATAAAAGTAAACTGATTAGTTATGCGCTCGACTTCAGAATAAATGTAATAAAAGTCATGAGCCCAGTTCTTTCTGTTCCACAACTTTGTTGGTACAATACAAAAGAAATGCAGAAGTTAAAAAAAATATCAGCGAAAGTTTCCGGAGTGATTTGCATGCTAAATATAAAGAAACACTGAAGATGGAGTTTCTACGACCCGATCAAATTGTATGAGAATAAACCACACGAGATGAATTTGTACCCTTTCGTAAAACTTGAGAAAGTCGATAGAATACGAGGTAAAATATGCACATTTCAATAGATATAAAAGCTAAGGTGATGTAACAAATGCATCTAGTTCTCGATTCAGATGAAGCGATAAAAATTCGCTGATCATCGAAAAGGGGTCGGGCGTGAAAACGACGAAGCGTGCCCACCCAACCATTTATTTTCGATTGTTCTAAATCTAAATAAATCTAGCAAATATAGCTTCCTGTTACTGTGTACAACTAATCCATATTGTCAGTGGATATCAAAATTGTTTGTTGACGCTTTTGTCGTCCATTTGGGCGTTTTTGTTACACTTTTTTATCGAACTCCAATCACTGCTGAATCTTTTATTACGGTTGGCACAACATTACGTAAAGATTCGGTCCTTTACCAAACTTTATTTTTGTCCGAACTACGTATTATTTCATGCTAAATTGGACCTTTCCAACCAAACTTCTTAAGACTTATTGAGGTTACGTAACAGTCTGCTTTTAGAAAAGGTTTACGTGAGACGTAAGTATCTGCAAACTTTGTTTCCAAATGTTGTGACATTTAGTGACACCTACAGCTTTTTTACATAAAATAAAATTGGTTTAGCAGCAATAAAAAAAAACTTCCAAAAAGTTATTGTTTCAGAAAACACTCAAAGACTTCCATAACAAAGTAAATTACTATAATGTCGCATGTTTCTTAAACTTATGATTATAAAATCAGTGGAACATACTAGCACAACAAGAACAATACAGAATAATCTTATTATACGGCGTATTACATATTTATTGAGTTGATAATCAACAAGTTAATTTAATGCAACACGTTTTGTTATAAGATAAGAAACACGTTATGCATTCCTCTGCAAACTGCTAAATAAAATAAGTGGCGCTTTGAATCAGGCAAAGACACTATGTCAGTTATATCATAAACGTATCGAGATTATTCGAGATACGTGTCTGGGTGCAGAGGACTGTTCCACCACTACCGACACAAACCATATTTCGCAGTAATATAAGTAGGTAAGGGCAATGCTGCCAGTCTTCTGGGCACGTTTCCGGATGACAGCGACGCCGACGAGTACTTCGACGCTTAAGTGTTCTTTTGTTTTTGTATTTATTTGTATAGTTAATTAGATAGTCATTTAATTTAGTACCTTGTGTAAATAGTTAATTGTATTTTGTGTACATAACGTTAGTTATTGTAAAGTTAAGTAACAGCTATCTTTATGGACCACACTTTTAGAAGAATCTCTACGTGCGGTCGATCTTGGACTGTTAAATTCAATATGTGTCAGTGAAGTAACATAATTGATAATAATAGAATATTTAAAAACGACGTTTCAATATTGAAGCTCAAGCTCTCACATCTGTCATTGCTGTGTGGTACGTACGGCATTTCATACAAACTTTCAAGCCCTTGTTTTTCGAAATGAATGAACCGATTTTAATAAAACTTCATACGCATGCAGGATACAAAGGTCTAAAAAGTTAGGAGAGAACATTTTCGAAATGTTATAATTAAAAAAGATAACTGGAAATCTGTTTCTATGGAAAATTTAAAATCGGTCTAATTTGGCTGTACCACTATTTCTCGTAAATGTTCTTAACTAAGTTCATTTTCATTTCGAAAAACAAGGGCTTGAAAGTTTGTGTGAAATGCCGTAGGTACGTTATCTATCTTCAAACGTAAGAAAATAAAGGTTAACTTTAAGTAAGACGATTTAATTCAGTTTAAAAGATACCAACCAGTCAATCCCGTTACCAACCTTGCTGACTGCTTAATCTTTTTGCCACGGCACAAGCTATTCTCGTGTAACTCGTGCCGGCTCGAGACACGAGTAGGTATTTTAGATACCTAAGTATAAAAGGTGTATATTTGAACAAGTCAGCTCGAACGAGAGATTGTTTATCTGATCCTGAACCTAAAACAATAAAAAGGGATACCTTTATCGAAGCTTTTAACCTTGCCTTGCGTTTTTGTTTAAAAGTATTAAGTAAGCTTTTTTCAGAGATGAAGTTGAAAGGAATCAGTCGTACGTGGGCTTTCAGAAGACGGACAAGGTTCTTAAAACAGCACGAGGCGAATAATCGCTAAAAAACCTTGGATCCGTGCCTTTTATGATCCATTTAAGTGTGGTTGTACCTTTCCGAATTCTTTGCAGTTCATAGGTGGAAAGGCAGCATACCTTTCCATTAATACAGGTACTTATTAGAAAATTATATTACAATCATTATGATATTTAAGACAACTGTCGAACTAACAACTTTTAAGAAAACATTCGTTAGGTATTTGATAATGTATAATTTCTGTATCTGCTACTTACATACATGACAATACGATTACCAACATTTGTAATTATTAGATGATGCCTACTTTACTTGTCGATTGTATATTTGATCTCATTGGCAGAAATTGTGATTATTTGAAGGCTTTAACAATTCGTAACTCTGTTACTACGAATAAATGTCTCTTTCTATTAATTATATTTCTTAGTCAATCATATTTCCTTTTCGGGAAAATTCAATCACACGTTACACGTTTATTAGAAAAAGCTATACTTGTACAGCTTATTTACCCGACAAAATTATACAATAACGCGGGTTAATATATCGACAAATTATTAAACCGTGTACGTGTATTAGATATAATAATTCTGTAATGTGAACATGATAAGAACTCCGAAGCACCTCAAAGAAGCGTATAGAATTCTGCGAAGTTTCCCCACATTCTGCCGCACCATCCGTTTTGCTTCTGACTTCTAAAACTACTTGACGAGCTCATCAGAGCAAACAATAAACTGTTGTACGCAAACAAACTCTCTAGCGGCGCCAAAGGCTTCAATCAACTACGTGTAAATTATAATTACATTTAACTTTAAGATGATAAAGGGAATTGTAGTAACAATTTCCTTTACCCCTTCCAAAACGTTTGATAAAATAATAACGCAGTGAAGCTATAAAAAACACATCCTTTGTGATCATAAAATACTGAGAATCTCCTAACAAATGAGTCGTTAAAATCTCATTCTCCTCTAAATATAATTTCTGGAGTGTGTCCCTGAAATGGGGAGTATTTCGTAAATAATGGACTGGCGGGCCGAGACGAACATTGTTTGTGACGTTATGTAGTGTCGTGTACGCTAGTCTTCACCTTAATGGTAGGTCGCTGTTATTATTATAAAATTGTAACTGGGTCATGTCAACTTCAAGTTAATGCAATATTATTAAACAAAGTGTAAAGTTTGGTTTGTTAGGTGTTCACAGGTAAATGTTTTTCGAATTAACATGAATCTATGCAATGGCTAAATTATGCACCTACCTACTAGGCACCTGTATCTACCCATTTACGTCTAACCAGGAAAACGCACAAACGAAAAGATGGAATTATCTCACCGCTTTTAGTAGATAATATTAATAATGCCCCAACGCCGTATCTCTACGTGGACGTCGTGGTGGAGGTTGCGCGCTCCGAACTCTAGGCCTATGCTGGAAGAGTTTGCTTTGCCAGAACAGGTCGAGGGTGAGGAGCCAGACCAAGAGAGATACAGAAACCCGCAGGGCAGCATGTGGCGAGCTGTTGGGCAGTAGCAAACCCACAGACCCTATCTCCCGGAAGTAGTCTTGTTCTTCACCTCTGGCTTGCCTTTATTGACCGGCTGGAGTGAACAATGACGAGGAACAGGGCTCCCACCTCATTCTTGGCTTTATTGGCCGGCTTGAGTGGAGATTCGCAAGAGCAAACGTGCTCGGAGGAAGGAAGTATTCCAGTGAGACGCTGGTAGGGATCTTAACCGAACTTCCGGGATTATCCTGATAGCCGTGGAATACCTGTCCACACCTCATAAACACCTCAGGACATGTTGCTCCCTTGTTGCTACGACACTTCGTGCTAGAGACCGTTTTCGGGGGCCAATTATTGAGTGTGCAAGTCACCCCCTGCCATTTTATCTGTGTGGTTTATTTATAAAACATTGGTCAGGCAGGGGCTATAGACTTTCCAAAGTCCTAAATAATTAGTTCACTTTAGCCACCCAAACCCATTTTCCAATATCTTTGTTTCCATATCCTGCAATAGTGCTACACCAACCGGAGGTTGCCCTTGGATGCACTTGCATAGTGCGAACAGGGATAATCGTAGGTCAGTGCCTCATTTCATTAAAAATGTCTAACGGGCCTCTGCGGGTCCCGAGATATATTAAAAAAAAAAAAAACTAAAAAAAAACTCAACTCGGTAAATACCAGGTTCTTGAAACCTGAGATTTTTTTTTAATAATAATAATAAAGTTTATTCATCAAAAAGTAAAAATACAATGTGACGGATTCGGTGAGCAAACTAAACGTCGCTTGTATCTTGTGGCTCTAGATAAACCACATATTAATGCGAGACAGTTGTACACTTTTGTATCGATAATTATAATGTAAATTAATGTTCACTCACAATAGTAATTGCATATAATATTATTGATGTTAATACGCATTGATAAGGTGTTGTGTACCGAACAGTGCATGATAAGACACACGTCTCGAATTAATTAATAATAAACACACTCTGCGTACACAAATCTATTTACTCCAATTAGATACTTGGAAACTAATTATGTTATGGTTAAGAAATCCTTCAACAGAAGTCCAATACTAATTTTCATTTAATCTACGAGTACTTTAAGGCGACTACATGACCTAAAACGCGGTCATTATCGGACTGCATAGAAAAGAAAGAGAAGCGCGATGACACAACGCTGGTAATTTATTGCAAAATATGAAACAATCATCTATTGTTGATTTATCAAACACCAAACAAATAAAAACCGTATACTAAAATTCGGGGAATTAAATTGTCTTTTATATGGTGAAAGTTTTATGAAAATACACCCGATAGTGTTTGCGTGATTATCGTTTTTATGACCGCGGTAGACATTACTTTACAAATTTATTACACTATGTTAAAAAAATATAATTGCAAATATTCACATACCAAATTACGAAGCAAATGGTCTAGTATAACATTAATTTTTGTATTTTGAAATTGGAGTAACTAGCTTAACTACTATTATTTTATTTGCTTTCTTATATTAAGCAGCGTTTGTTAATATAACTAAGTGTCTCCTTGAAGTTTATTCGTATAGAAGGCCATCGTAAAAAAATTTGGGATAGGTACCTACCATTAGCCCTTGAGCCTTGTACCCACACAAGGCTCAAGGGCACCGGCAAGATGGTCAGACGCGATCAAGAAAGAGGCAGCAAATGACAAGCAGTCCACACTGCAGAAGACAGCATAACTTTGAGACGCGTCTTATGTGTTCGCGATCCTCACAATAGAGGATAGAACGAAGAATGGTAGGTAAGTTTTTATACGAGTTTATCCAAAGGAGCGATTCCCGTAATTTTATAAACGTTCACAGTCTGATCTCAATCTGTAAAAGACGAAAAAATCTCTGTAAAAAATATTCTCTTACGAATTAGAGTTTTTTTTTTTCATACTTCATTGTTTTAACCGAAAACCGTTTTAGCGGGGTTTGCAATTAGACACCTCAAATATACTATACAAAAGTACTCTGTGCCTCAAATCTATTTGTACTAAATACTTTGCCCATCCCTTTGAAGATTAAGTCGTTCGTCGCATGTACGATATTAGAATAAATTAATAATTAGTTATAGATCAGACATTAAGGCGACTACATGACCTAAAACGCGGTCATTATCGGACTGCATAGAAAAGAAAGAGAAGCGCGATGACACAACGCTGGTAATTTATTGCAAAATATGAAACAATCATCTATTGTTGATTTATCAAACACCAAACAAATAAAAACCGTATACTAAAATTCGGGGAATTAAATTGTCTTTTATATGGTGAAAGTTTTATGAAAATACACCCGATAGTGTTTGCGTGATTATCGTTTTTATGACCGCGGTAGACATTACTTTACAAATTTATTACACTATGTTAAAAAAATATAATTGCAAATATTCACATACCAAATTACGAAGCAAATGGTCTAGTATAACATTAATTTTTTTCAAAGAAATCAGTCCGGTCGATTAGACGTGATGTTGAATTTAAAATCATTAGAAGTCGTATATCTGCGTCTTAAGAAATATTTAAAACTTTCGGCCTGAGCGGCGGACAAAGAAATGAAACGAACGCCGCGATTGTAAATAACTTCGAGTGTTAAAAAGAAAAATAAGTTATAATAACATTGCAACTTTATAAAATAGCTACTCTGCGATACTCTCGCTAGCCTCGGTTGTTTTCTTAATTAATCTTCACGATCCCCTTTGGGTATACTAAAAGCAACTCTTTATGATTTTATATTAAAGAAGGAGATAGTAAAAAAGGAAGACGAACTTAGGTATTACAAGGGAAGCTGTTTGCTATATTAAACGCAAAAATCTGTTCTGCTCTTTGTTATACGTGTTATTCATGAGAAAAACTATAACACCTATTAATCTGTTGGAAATAGAACCAGTTCCCATATTAATGCGACTACGTACTTGCTACGAATATATCAAGTTTAATTAATATTAATAGTAGACCGTGCTAAGTAATACATAAGTAGTGTACGTTACACTGCAAACGGGGCATGTAACGCAACGAACAAAAACAAATTGCATGAGCAAACACAACACCGTACACTGTAGCAGGTACCTACGCTTTAATGGAAACAAAGGTTTGATTAAAACTGTGGTGTCGTGGACCGTGTTGACCCATCACTATCTCGGATTTAACACACTAGTATACAAACTAGGTACATATCTATATTTTGGCGATGACGAAAGTACGTCTCGCGTAGGAGTAAGATTAATTAAGACTGTAAGGGAATATAAATAATTGCGGTATAAGTTTACGTTTAAAACGTCAGTAACAGGGGTATGGGCGTCGTGCTGCCAGCTAAAGTCGCCCTAGTCCAGCAATTAGATTGGATATAAGGTACCTTCTACAAGAAGCGTTTCAGGTGGAGTACACCCTTTGTAACTATAAGCCCATTTTATTGTCTGCGTTCATCGCTGTCCGCTCGCCTTTTATCTTTTTAGTGTCAGCCTGGATCGACATTTGCAATATGCTCCACAAGTTACGGCAAGAACAATAACTGAAAGCTAAAAATTATTTTTTTACTGACTGATCGATATAGATACACGACGAAGTGGGATTTTTATCACTTTGATTTCAAATTATAGAATAATAACAGACAGAGCTGATGTGTGTAGGCGTAGCGTTCAAACAAAGAGTACGTGACTGGTGGTGCGAATATAATCAATATTGCATCCGCGTGGACCTTGCTCCGCTAATTCGACGTATTTGCTCTGCCGAAGTATTTAATAACTTATATCCAATAACCGTATTTGACGTAGGCAAGTAATTCTCGGAACGAAAATCCATGTGCCAAAAGATTGAAACAGTACAATATGTATTGTAGTTTTCATTTTAATTAATTATTCAATTCATTTTAATTAATCTATCTCTATTACGTATCCAATCGTTTAGTATCCTCATAAAAAACATTAACTACGCTCGTGACATTAAAATTCTCACGAAAATATCGCAGCTGTTGGAACACATCGAAGCGAATTTAACGAATAATGGAAAAACGATTCACATTAAAACATGTTAATTTATAAAATATATTAATTTCAAAATAGCAATGGACTAACCTTCAACTGTTGAGAAATCAAAATGTAATGTGACAATAGAAATTCAATTGTGTCATATTAGTTGAGTTGAACTTTTTTTTTGTGGAGAATTTCACAAGTCAATTTCTTCTGTACCCCCACTCAGATGCTGGTCCAAGTTTCGAAGCAATTGTAGCGTTCCACGAAGAGAAATTCGTTTGTCGTGACAATTTTATTTAGTGTACAATGTCTTAACAAGCCAACCATCTAACTATACCAACATTTAGGTTTGTACACAAAACCCAGCGTGCTCTTTATATTTTCTTAAACTTCAAAGCCCGTTTACTGCAAAGCCTTTCTTTTCCGCTTGGCCGGTCCCTCCCGAATTAGGTTAGCTTTAGTTGTTGCCAGGTTTACTAACGCTGTCCGCTTTTACTTAGCTTCGTTTATTTTGAAGCGCTTCTGACAACAGACTTCACTTCTATCCGTCTGAAGTGCACGAATTACCGACTTGTATGCTAATGTTGAAGCAACAAACACAATAAACAGTAAAACACCGCTGACGCTGCAGCGCTGCAGCCAGCAAACGTCAAATTCATGCAACTAAGTCCCAGCTGTATAAGAGATTTACTAATCTCATCCCCTTGTGTTTCAAAAGAATTTCACTGTAACTAGGTACTGTTTATCTTCGTCCGAATTAAAATATGTCTCTGAATGTAGATCCAAAATGTCATGCCAAAAACTAAAAGTATGTCACATGTAAAGCTTGCAGCTGATAACTAAGTCCCTACAGTCACCAATGGCACCGGGAGCTAGTCGTGAATGTTCCTCACGTTTATTTTTCCTCCTTTCACAATGCACACATTTTTCATGTTCATTATCTCCACTTTGCACTGTATGAACAAAGTATAACAGCACATTCATTAGAAAACCAGTATTTTTCATCTTCACTAACTTTTATGAGTAGCTTCTTGTTTAGAGATTCTTGGTTAGGTAATGCGACTAAGTGGCTGGAAGGGTTTATTATGTTTTAGTTTTCAAAACATCTCTGCATATGTCCTTACAGTCATAACAATTCACACTAGAAACAATAGATACACAACGGTATACGAATCTACGAAAATATAGCTTAAAAATATTAAATCGCGTGGGTGAAACGCTTTTCCATTGAAACAGTTTCTGTTGTTTGAAAAACAAATGTAACGATTTGTCTCCAAAAACATTTTATTTAAGCGGTTTCTCTTGTCTCCCTTTCGTTAAAACATTAAAGTCACCATGTTGTTACATTTATTACAACATGATCAATTTTCGTCTTTAATGTAACTCTCTCTTTGTGCATCACGTTAATAAAGTCGTCTTACATCAAAAGGACTTCAAGGGTTTCCAATTATAGCGAGTGTTTGCGAACATTCTTTGTTATCTTATCTCCGACTTCTGAATCTTTCTTCTCGGCGAGGTGTGCTTGACTTTTGTAGCGACCTCTGTTCTCTCGCCTCTTTCTCTCTCGAGTCTTTTAAACAATGTTAATCCTCCTTCATTAAGAAGATACAAATAAATATTTATCTGGCTCGTCGCTTTGCAATAACGAAACTTTATAGATCCAAATATATAAAAAAGGTTCACTCCACCTTCATATAGTAAAGCTTTTAGATAAAACGAAGTAGAAGAGCACAATGCAAAACAAAGGGTTTCGTTCTTTCAAATGAAAGTACACAAAACCATTTGTAACGTTTCACACATTATAAAAAACGTAATAATGTATGACTTGTATGACTTGTATGAAAGAGAGCAATGAAAATTTTAAATGAGCGCCGTTATAAATAATGGTAGCAAATATCACGTCTCATAACTATAATGATGCCGCCCAGACTTGTGGGTCTAAAGCAACTTTATGATTTTCCTGCTCGAAGGAAATTGTTAGATAAGAGTAATGACTAACATTATATTGTTACAAATGACAGGTGTAAGGAGACGTGACAAAGTTGTTAAATACCAAACACCTGGAGAGAACCGAACACTACACATACAACAGCGCCATTACGGTTATTAATTAGGTATGCTCCATGCTTAACTTTTAAATTAACAATAAATATTCAAAACAATCAATTGCTAAATAAACCGTAAGGGTACCTATATGTGAGGCTTCGTCATGCATTCAACAGGTACAGTTATATAGCTGACATTCACTGAAGAATGGATGCGCGTTTACGATACCTTATACGAGCACGATAATGGAGTGGCTGCAGCGGCAGCAGAAGGCGAGGGGATAGTGCAGACTGGGAGGTGTCGGCGAGCTGGCGACGCATCAGCCGGACTGAGGTAAATAATTAAATCGGGTAAGCGCTACTTACGCGGGGTGCGCGCTCCGGGGCGAGAGGACGGTGGTGTGTGAGGCCGCGTGGCCGGGCTGCGGCAGACTGTTGCTCCCGGGCCCGCTTCACTTGTTACGTGCCTCCCGCCCGCCCTGCGCGGATGGTAGCCGCCCTCCGCGCGTCGCACCTTCAACCCCGTTTCGACAACCCCGCCCCGCATCCGCTCACCAATATCACGGGTCCTTCACTTCGCAGCATCCTCACTCACTTTGATACGCACAAAGGTGAGCCTTTTCATCACTTTCTTTCGGATGCAGCCTTCGTCAGTCAGACACATGTCATCTCACTTGGACACACAGTTGTTATTCGTCATGTTTAACATGAATCAGCATGACATTGTGCTTTTACCTTAGTATAATGAATGTTCAGTAATAGGTACAAAGCTCGCGTCAAACCAGCGAGCCAAAGTTATTTTTATTTTCGTTTTCCTCAAACCTACAACGGTGGATCCAACCACGTCTACAGTACATTTTGTTCACCTTTTTCAAAGGTTACAAAAACATAACTGTTGTGTACCTTCGTGTGTATAAATAAAGTGACGTGACAGTGATGGTCACAACACTATCTAGAACGCAATTCAATAATAGCCAAAGTACGAGTCACATGTACCTTCATAAACACCTACACAATGTTTATATTTAGAAACATTACAGGTTTAGAGATCCCTGAACAGTGGACACTATGAACCCTATATCTTCCCTTCAATTTCTACATAATATACATACATAATTTCTGTACATGTGGTACGATATAGCGATACGATTAGTTACAATGTATAAGAAAGTTTATTTTAATTAATTAAGTTAAGCACGTTTACTAAGACAGGAGGAAAATCAGAGCTTGGAAGGAGATTTGTGGGGTAGATAACCTTGACCCATACAGGAATCACAGCGAATACAAAATTGATTCAAGGTTAAGGAGTTAAAACAAGTACAAGTAGAAGATTGAAGCCTCGTGTAAAAGGTTTCGCAGCGGTAACGCCCCAAGCAAAGAGTAATCGATAGGTAAATGCAGACGCGACATCAATCGCGTGTCACCGACGACAGATCTGCGATAATCCGCACAATTAAGCGACAAGCACGTCTCGTGCCCTCCCGGACGTGTGTCATAGATTTAAATAATAATTATACCACCGAGAGGCCCTCTAACGGCAATGAAAGTGGTGCATCATTAATAAATAATGTAAAGTTAATGAGCTAATTGGTACGCTGCGTAATAAGCGTAAGTGGGCTTGTTTATTAACATTTTGCTGAAAAATCTCAGAGGGATAGAGGGAATGGACTAATCGTCGTCGTCGTCGATTATTAAATAAAATAAAATAGTATATTATGATTAGTAAATAAAATAGCGAGTGTTTTTTTTTTATTTTCGTTGGTTCTATTCCCGGTTTAATAATAATAATAATAAACCATTTATTTTCAGGTAACAAAGACCCATAGATACATACCTTAACCTAAGTATACATAATAATATAGTAACAATTGTGTTAGTAAATAAAAACTTAATAACTATGTTAGTATCACTTGGTTGCACTAAGTCTTTGTGCGTTCAGGTGGCACTTGTCCGCGAAAGCGGCGGAATACCACATCCTGCGGCCAAAAGCTTTCATCCATCACCAGGTGCAGGTAGCATGTTGGTATGCGCACCACAAACGCCTTAAAATTGACGTTGCGATGCGACTCCAACAGCTGCACTCTCGGCGCGTACTTCAACTTTTGGCGCACGTACGTCACGATGTCTTCCGCGTCAGTGGTGTAGTGGAGGCTGGAAATATACACCGGAGTATTCGGCTTCGCAGCACGCAGTTTTTCATTGGGCTCCGTAGGAGCCTTGCTGCAGCGGTTCTTAAAGCTACTCTGTCGGCGCTTCCTCCTTAGCACCGTCACGAAGCCGTCATCATCAGCCCGGGCCGTTTCCTTTACAGGCACGGGCTTTGCGGGGGGAGCAGTTGGGGTGCTCATAGTGACCAACGGGTCAGATGGTCGCGTCGGTTGGGCAGCGCTACGGGGAGGAGCTGCGGGGACGGGAGCGGGGCTACGAAGCACGCTTGTAGCGCGCAACGCAGACTCAGCAATCGGCGCCGGCGACAAAACTGCTGACGCAAAACTCGTGACCGATGTGTCTAGGTAGCCGACACCTCGGCGCGTATTTACATTGCTGACACGCGCCGGTGACCCAATTAACGCCACAGAGTTGAGCAACTCATCGAGTTCTGTGCGCAGGTCTGCGACTGTGGTCTGGGATGTCTCCAACTTCCTCTGCACATCAGCTAGACTAGCCTTCAAAAGCACAATATCCTTCAACAGGCTCGTTACGTCGACGTGGTCGAATGTGACTGGAGGTAACTTGTTCAAATCCGCCACAAACGTCGGCACGTCGTCAGGGTCGGTAGCCTTCAGAAGCGTGATGATGTCTTGCACACTTTTCTTTGTCCCGTCGCGCCGACGAGACACCATCTGGTCGATTTTATTAAGCGACCGGAACAGCAGCAGCTTCGCAGCAGCAATGTCGTTCTCGCTGAAGTTCGTTACACAGATCTGGATAGCGGACACCTCGTCCATCACGTCCAGTTTCTGCTGCAGGAACGCCAGCAGCTCATTTGACACAAGTTTCTCACTCATGGCAACAAAATTACGAGCGTCGGCTTGCGCCGCGCTATCCGATAATATTTATATTATGAACCGTGTCGCAACGTCCGCTTCAGAGCGCGGTGCATGACTTATGTATGCTTGTTGCTTGTTGCAGGTTTAGGTATGCTTGTTGATAAATCTGACCCATTAATTTTTTCCACCCTGTATATTCCTTAGATGATATAAAATACCAAATTGCCACATTAGTATTTCCATAGTCATAATCTTGTATACATAAAAAACCGGGCATGAGCGAGTCGGACTAGCGTACCGAGGGTTCCTTACCATCATAATTGTTTTTAAATTTTTAATCTTCGAGGCCTATATTCGTCAGAGAATTTTAATACTAACTATTTTTAATGATTTCTGAAAAAGTGTGCTATTTAGAGACATCGTTTTATTTTTCATATAATCTTTACATAAACTTCTATATCACATAGAATAATTTCAGATTTTTCTGTATGCAAACTTCGGAGATAAGGAACGGTATTTTTTATTTTCATATTTCATCAAAAGTCGAAAACTAAACGGCCTAAAAAAAAAGAAAACGTGTTTGAGAATGTGCAAACTGCGCTCTTTCGTATGATACATGCCCTAGTAGCCCCACTTCGAATTTTTCAGACCCCCTTTCAGTCGCTGTTGCATAAAAAATTTAATTAATTTTTATTTCTTTCTTATTTGCAAATAGTTGGGCAAACGTCTTCTAAAACTATTCTAAATTTCAAGTTGATAGGATTAGTAGTTCTTGACATCTCTTATCATCTAAAAAAGAGAGCTAGATCATCATCAGACAGATAGACAGACTGAGTCGCACCATAAGGGTTGCTTTTTACCATTTTGGTACGGATCCCTAAAAAAACCCCAACAAAGCACGCAGTGAGCACATAGAACAGTATTTACAGAATAATGAAACTCCCATTCCGAATAGTACAGAAATAGAAGCTTGTTATCAGTATTTCGCCCACGCGAGGTACGAACATTGCATTTCACTCATTTACCCAGTACCAACGTGGGCTGAGAGGATTATGCACCCTGTGATTTTTCCTCCTCCTCAATTTTACAACAAAATGAATACTGGTTCTTTTGTTTTATTGAGGGATCGGGACACTGGCAATTGCGTGGTAGTTCCTAGAATAAACCTGGATTATATTGACGTAGTTTACCAATTTCGGGAGGATATTTACAAATCTTTAATTGTTTACTTTGGCTCTAAAAATAATTTTATGGAAAAACAAGGATATTTATACTATTTCTGGAAAAGTAAAGCTTGTTTATAATTAATGCCGTTAGACCGTTACGCTTAATACGTTTATGTCTAACTTTAACAGAAATGATAAAATGTACCTACTCTTACGAGTAGGTACATAATCCAAAATACCTTCGTATTCATTCCTAGTCGAGCAGTGGTGGCACAGTGGTAATGGCCGCGACCGAGGGTTCATACGCAAGCAGGTACTTTGTGTAAATTATTTCGTCACTACTGCTCTCAAAACGGTGAAGGAAAACATCATGAGGATACCGGCATGTCCTAGAATTAAAAATTCAAAGACCAACCCGCGTGGTGGATTATGGCCCACTCCCTCTTACAGAAAGAGGGAGGCCTGTGTCCCAGCAGTGGTAACATTACAGACTGATTAAGTTTTAATTTATTCCTATACCTACATTCATCTAATCACTTTATTTCGGTGTCATTTTAATCCGACGCGCACTATAAAAAAACCAAAAGTAAGCAAAAATCTCAATGTTTTCCAAATAGTAGAACCAAACTTAAGTGAAATATAAAACAATTTGTATAAAATGGTAGGGTTCAGCCGTCGGCAGGGCGGGCGGCGCTCTGGGCTCTCTCAAGGGCCTCGTATTACCCTATTCTCAAAGCTAGTTTCTCTCTATATCTCCAAATGATAGAGTTCATTTAAAAACGCCAAGGGAACGCTGGATTTTCCATTCTTAAAACAAAAAATAAAGAAAACTACTGATATTAATTTCGAATTAGTTTAATACCTATTTGTGTTGCCCTAGATACTATAATTATATATATTTTTATAGCTCATATGACTTCAGTTTCTAGTATGCAAGGCATTTCTTCTTCATAAGTGTACTTCTCTGTTTCTGTGGATATTGTTTTATCTGTCTCCGTGTATAGTCTCTTAGAATTCTGTCGCTACTAGTATTGATGATCTTTTTGTACCGTAGCCCGTATGGAACTCATTAATGCATGCACCAGTGCGGCTGTGATAAGTTGCAAGCCCATTGTTTATGATTGGGCCTAATCTAAATATAGTTTGAAACCGTTCTCCACTAGCCAGCACGATTATGCAAAATATTAAGTGGAAACTTTGCCATAAATGCTTTCGCTTGTTTTTCTCATAAACTAGGAAATAATAAGAACAATCACAATAAGCTAAGTATCAATATTGTGTCTTTCTTGTGATAAACGCATATACATAAATAAATATCTTCATAAATAATCTAGTTCAAGATCAGTCGAGTGATCAGTCGTATAACTGTTGACCTGGAACTCGATACAAAAATAAACAATATTTACTTAAAAACAATTCAATGCCTATAGTATTTACCTAGTCAAAACATGCGTCATTAGTGGGACGTCGTTGTGACCTATTAATTGAATGAAACACAAATCTGCGTACAAAATATGTATTTAATTATAAACATAATAATTATCATAATCCATGCCATATTTTAAGCACAAAGAGCCAAAAATATTATCGAAATATGGATAGAAAAATCTCGGTTGGTATAAAATAAAACTGGGTATTTTTAAACAACGGGGTTCACTTTGAAGGACTTCGAGTGGGGACTGTGGGGAGAAGAGGGCTGTCCCGGACATAAGTAAGTGACAGATCTTCAGATAAAAATACACAAATCTCATTTGTTTTTAATGTACTTAGTGTTTAACTTACCAGATGAAACCGTTATGTAGGTACCCATTGATATTCTTTATTTTTTAATGTAATTCTAGGTATATGACGACACGGTTGGCGCAGTGGTTGAGCGAATGACTGCTGCGCTGCATGTCGCGGGTTCGATTCCCGCACGGAACAAATATTTGTTAGACGTACAAGTATTTGTTTCGGGTCTGGGTGTTTTATCTATAATATGTATATATTTACAAAAGAAAATGTATATAAGTAGTTTATCAGCCATCTCGTTACCATAACACAAGCATTAGGTTGCTTAGCTTGGGACTATATGGCGTTGTGTGAAATGTCCAAGGATATTATTATTATTATATCATTCTGTATTCATGAACTTATCCTTTGCCAGGAATCCAACGTTTTTGTGGTTTTTCGCAAAGAAACAACTTTAAATGAACTTTGGACACATTCCTCCTCTTTCTGTGAGAGGGATGATAGAGTAGGTGCAACTAGGTGCAACCTAAGTATTAATTTAAGAAGTGTAGTGCATTAGAAACAGATAGGGCCCCTATACATGAAAAAACACTCATACACGATAATAATTAGTGACGCTAGGTACACGTAAATAGATCATGTTTTGTTATGATTGTGAGACCTGCATGAACATCCCGTCAGAATAAAACCGTAGAACAGGGATGGCGAACCAATGGCACGCGTGCCATGAGTGGCACGTAACAAAATAATTTGGGCACGGCAACATTTACAAAATACGGGTATCCTTATTCATCTACGGCGAGAATTATACACAGACGGCGTAAGGCACAGAGTACTTTTATATCGCGTAAGGTGAAGGCGCGGCGCAGGCATGATGCCGCTTCAAAACGTTTTCATACAAAATGTACGAAGGCGCCGCCCGCCGCCGCTACGCTTTTTTTTTTTTTAGGATGGGAAGTCATCCAATGACTCCTCCCGCTCTGGGTGGAGCGGAAGGGAGTGTCAGACTCTTACTGACTAAAACCCATCCGTATTCCTTCCTTAGCCCTTTATGTTCCGGGGCAGCGGTAACCCTTTCGGACAATCCCGCTGCCCTTTCGGACAATCCCGCTGCCCCGGACAATCCCGCTGCCCGCTACGCTTAAGTGTAATTCACGACACGTCGCCGTAGTTTGCAACAGCAGAATTCGCGCTAATTTGTCATTTAATTTAAATAAATATAGGTATAACTGTTAATATTAACATTAGTCCTACACCAACCGGGGATTGTGCTTAGGTGCACATGCATAATGCGATAGGGATAGTCGTCAGTTAGTGTCTTATTTCATTAAAAATGTCTAACAGGCCTATGCGAGTTGGTTTCGGCCCCTTGTATGCCTTCCAAAGGTCTGGGACCCCAGGGTCTCAAGAAATATCAAGAGATAATAAAACAATACGAAAATCTATAGTTTTTTTTCAGTAACCTTGCATGTACATATTGAGACTGCTTTATTTGTTAAAAAGAACATGCATCTATTCAGAAAAGCATCTGAACATCGCTATAAAATAATTAGACAAGTTTAAAGACCTGATTTATGCGTTCGACCATCAAAGACCACCTTGATGCACAAAACCATACTTTGCATGGCCCCAAAAATATTTAATAAATTCCCGAATACAATTTAAAAACAAATGAAAATATCTATTATTGGAAAAAAAATATTTAACCATTAACGAATTTATAAGTCATTTGACATAAAGTAATATTTATTTAATTTTGATATTATACTATTATCTGTATTTCCATTCATTATTTTTAGGTAGGTATATTCAATTGTTAATGTTGTGCTTGTTTTTTTTCCTTAAGTTATGTTGTGTTTTGTTGTAATTATTTTATTTTAATACGCTGATTATTCTTTTTTATAATCTATACATATAATAAATCTGTAGACGAGACGTTTCTGTACATTGAAAATATTTCCAAAAAAAATAGTTGGGGTGTTAAAGGATAACCAACAGATGCCATTTCATCAATTTTTGGAATTTTTGTCTGTTTGTCTGTTTGTCGGTTTGTCTGTTTGTCTGTTTGGATGTGACAGATTATTGATTTGAACAGGGTCAACGTAAAAAGTACCAAACTAATACGGTTACTATTTATACTTAAATATGGTGTAGAACTCGGAGCAGTGATTAGTTTTTATTTCATCGCAATCGGTTCACTCTATCAAAAGATATAATCAATTTAAATTATTCTAGAACAACTTTTTACGTTTTTTAGTAACACGTAACGACATCTATTGGCGCGATATAGTACCTACTAACGAAAACACATTGTTGTTGTGATGTGAATAATCACGTCCTATTAGTCTATGCTTACTTAATGACGAAATAACACAGATACCTACTTATGTCTATGTTATTTTAAAAAGATAATATAATAAAATTTGATAATGATTATAATATTAAACAAAATCGCTTTCCATTGATGGTTTATTTAGTGGCGCCTGTGGCGCTAAAATAATTTTAAACAAAAAGTGAGGATAATGTAAGATAATAATAATTAATGTGGTGTTCTGAGCGATAAAGAAGTTAGATAATTATTGATTTAGAAAGTTGAGTAACGCAGAGCGTTTTTTAACGAAGTTCTTATATGGAGCTTGCGGTAGGAGTTCTAAGGGAGAAATCGTCAAATAACGAAAAAGCGTTCTGCCTCATTTTTCAAAGTAATAGGTAGATAGAGACACACACAGAGAGAGAGAGAGAGAGAGCTATTTTTCATGGTTTCCGAGGATCCTGACCCCGGTAAGTGAGGTCAAAAAGAAAATCAAAGATGGCGGTTGCCTAAATTTTTAACTTTTTCGTCATGGGTGTCGTTTTCATGGTTTTCGAGGGTGCTGAAGTCGATAGTCAGGTCAAAATGAAAATCCAAGATGGTGGCTGCAATTTTTTTTTATCATGTTTGTCGTTTCATGGTTTTTGAGGGTGCTGAAGTCGATAGTCAGGTCAAAATGAAAACCCAAGATGGCGGCTCCATTTTTTTTTATGTTTTGTCATGGCTGTCGTTTTGATAGTTTTCGAGGGTTCTGAAGCCGATAGTCAGGTCAAAATGAAAATCCAAGATGGCGGCTGCAATTTTGTTTTGATTTTTTGTCATGGATGTCGTTTTCATGGATTTCAAAGGTGCTGAAGCCGATAGGCAGGTCAAAACGAAAATCCAAGACGGAGGTTGCAATTTTTTTTTATGGGTTTCGTTTTATTGGTTTTTGAGAGTGCTGAAGCCAATAGTGAGGTTAAAATGAAACTGTAACGGCTTACCTACCGTCGATTGGCCCATGAACCGTTGGTGAACATTATCTTTAAACCATTAACTTTTTTCCAAAGGACTTTTCACCCACGAACGTTTTGCCAACATAACTCTACGTCAGTGAATGCTTTACCCACAGAATGTTTTGACCAATAACTTTGCACCCAAAGAACAAGGCCAACAGACGCCGGGAAAGGTGAAAGTAAAATAATAATAAGACGTAGTCCTTTATTTCTGTGAAAAGGGTATAAAGTAACCTAACCAAGCCTAACCTCGGGGTGCCCTTCGCTCGCTTTGCTCGCTCACTTGAGCCGCCATCATCCCTTCGAACCCTACCTGTCCGAGTCGGGGTGCCCCAAGTCCCGAGCTCGCTTCGCTCGCCCTTGCATCTTTAGTTCTATTTGACATGGGTCAAATGTTCTTTGGGTGAAAAGTTATTGGTCAAAACATTCTGTTGGTTAAGCATTCACTGACGTAGAGTTCTGTTGGGGAAACGTTCGTGGGTCAGAAGTCCTTTGGATGAAAAGTTAATGGTGTTGACCAACGGTTCATGGACCAATCGACTGTTGGTAAACCGTTTCAGTACTGGTTAAAATGAAAGTCCAAGATGGCGGTTGCAAATCGAAAAATTCGTAGTGTGTGTCGTTTTCATGGTTTTCGAGAGTGCTGAAGCCGATTGTGACGTCAAAATGAAAATCGAAGATGGCGGCTGCAATTTTCTTTTTCTTTTTTTATCATGTGTGTCGTTTTCATGGTTTTCAATATAAACTTACACGACTTTGTGTGAAATAAAATAAAATACAACCGACTTAAAAACACACTTCAAAGTGCAATAGACCTTTGGTTTCAGAAGTCTGTAATTTCTTGCCAACGTCTTCCCAAACTAAAGTTCTTTTGCACTTTGTAGGGTTTTTTATGGAAGTCGGTTATATATTTTTGTAATTACCTTTACAATTTTTTTTCTGGTTTTCGGCAGTATAAGGTCTAAATCAAAATCATGTCTAAAGTTTTCATGGGTTTCATCTTCGTAGTTTAAATGGCGGCCGGTGTCAAATATAACCAAAGTTTAATGGGTTGCTTTTTACACGGGCAACTTTATGTAGAAGCTCTTACCATTCATGTATTCTTCCTTTTATCATCTAGATATCTCGATGCTTTATAAGGCATAATATTGGTAGGTATATATGATATCTTCAATACCAAGTTAAGAAATTCTAAATTTACCACAGAGAAGAAACCAAGACTTAGAAAAACTAACTTCAAACTTCACCTACTAATCTCAGATATACTTTAGATAAAATGGTGATATGATTTTACAAGTTGGTATTCTAAGACAGACGCAAAATAAAATGGACATAATTATGGCTGTTTGGTTAGATAATCAGCCTCGAGCAGGCGCTTTTATTTTAATTTATTCTCAAAAATCAAAGTGACACTTCGTCGCATTGTCATTATGAACCATGAAGACGCAGTGATTGCAGTCGAAAGGGCCGTGGTAGCGAACCCTAGGTAAGGAAAGCGTTACCAGGCAAGATCTGATGATTCTTACTTTTCAATGAAGGAGTGGCAATTACACCTTTCCTAAGCGACACATTACCTATTGTTTTCCGACATCCACGCGAACGAAGTCGCGGGCACAGCTAGTAATTACTAATTATGTGAAAGAGTGTACACCTTTAAGGTAGATTTTCGAGGAACTAATTATTTATTATTAAGATCTCATGTAAAATGTACCAACAATCACACCAATAGGTAGGTACCTAAATGAATTTGAATATGACTGAACAGTTTCACTCGTGTGGTTCTTTCCGCTAAAGACCATCTCAGAGATTAATCTGCATGGTCCTCATATGATCTGACCAAGATTATGTCTGGACTTGAAAAAAGATTGTAACCTCGAGAGTTTGTTTTGGTCTTTTTTCTCAAAAAAAGACAGAAAACACCGAGCTCATCTAGTTTAAAAAAACCTGCCAAGTACGTGTCGGACCACGCACAATGAAGGGTTCCGTAGTTGGAATGAATTTATCCCAAGAACAAACTTAACATTGTAGTTGAAAAACATGTTCTCCCATACATTCCAACTGAAAATGTAAGTTTGTACGCACAATATTGAGAGATTTACCATGTTTTTTCAAGATCATAGACTTCTTATTAATTTTCCTGTAATCTATAGGTATAGAACTATTTTCTGTATTTGTTTAAAAATTTTAGGCTCATTAGTTTCGGAGATAAGGGGGCCCCCCCTTATCTCCGAAACTACTGAGCCTAATGGCCGGAATGGTAAATTTCCGTCAATTGTCATAACTTTAATACAATTTACTTTAAAATTATGAAAAAAATATATTTGAGATCATCACGGTAAGCCCTTTCATTTGATATGTCACACGGTACAGATTTCGAAACTTTTATTTTTATTGTCTATTTACCCCTCAAAAATTACTCCCATTTTCAAAACTCATTTATTTACGTTACACTTCTGTGTTTGGGTTACAGAGATTCAGATGTGTACCAAATTTAAACTTAATCGGTCCATAAGATTCGGAGCAAATTGGCTGTGACAGACGGACAGACAGACACACGAGTGATCCTATAAGGGTCCGTTTTTTCCTTTTGAGGTACGGAACCCTAAAAATTTAGATTTAAAACTAGTCATCTAGACTAGATGATTTTGACGTGTAAACGTGTTTTTATTAATCTATTTAAGTAAGTAAATACAAAAATACATATCATTTCAATTCATTGATTGCAGGCCAAACGAATCCTACGATTTACAAAAACAACCGACTTCCAAAAACAAACTACAAAGTGATAAATAACTTTTATTTCGGAAGTCGGTGTCGTTGGTTCTGCATTTTCGTTTATTGACACCGACTTCCGAAATAAAAGTTATTTATCACTTTGTAGTTTGTTTTTGGAAGTCGGTTGTTTTTTTTTTTGTAAAAAAGTTTTTATTTTTCACTTTTTAGTGAGAGAGTTTGTAATTTATCTAAGTTACAATAGCCTAACGTCAACTGCTCATCACCTTTTACAAAATATTGCTTTTCCCGATGCTGGGACGTTAATTTTTGAGGAGTTCTCCTGGTTAGAACCTGAAGAACTCCACTCCACCACCACACGCATTGTGACGAACATAAATTGCTTAGCAACCATATTAAAGTAATCGAATCGCAACCCGTGAAATATTTATCATTGATTAGTTCCGATGGCCGTCTGTAGTCTTCATCATCAGCTCCACTTTACCAAATGATGATTTCCGAGAGCAAATGCTCAAGTTACTTTAAAAAATATCCAAATCGCTATAGGTTTGCCAATAAAATTTGAGGGTTTCCCTCGATTTCTATGGCATCCTCTCATCAGATTCCAACTTGCTGACAATGGGACCACCTTGGGAGTATACCCTTCAAGTTACTCTAAAAAATATCCAAATCGCTATAGCTTTGCCAAAAAAAGTTGAGGGTTTCCCTCGATTTCCATGGGATCCTCTCATCAGATTCCAACTTGTTGACAATGGGACCACCTTGGGAGTATACCCTTTCAAACAAAAAAATAATTTTCGAAATCGATCCACAAATGACGGAGAAATCGGTGAACATACAAAAAAAAAAAAAAAAAAACACATAAAGTCGAACATATAACCTCCTCCTTTTTGGAAGTCGGTTAAAAACGCCACCAACAAGCTGACAATGGACGCAAATTTTGTCATTACGGATGTTATCTTCTGAGACAGCTGGATGTCCAGGATCTTTTCGTATGGAATATACTATGCCCAGCTGAGTTGTGACGTATTTATCGATCTTGATTAATAGGCATGCCACCCACATGACATTCTAACCTGACATACTGGAAGATTTAAATAAGATTTTTGATAAGATTTTTTTTTAAATAAGATTTTTAACAAGAATATAGAACAAACTACGCATTATAAATCACAGACGGAAGTCTCGTTTCTCGCGTGATCATCCGGTCAAGTCAATGACTGATTCGATGGACAGTGGCTCGTCAAAGTACATGTGTAGGTCTCTAAATAAACATAATGTTGTACTTACAAAACATTACCGATAAGTTACATTTTGGAGATGCTGTAAGAGAAAATAAAAATTACATCATGCATTTAATATGTTACTTACTTTTATTAGCAATAACAAAAATCTGGATTTTTAAATTTTTGATTAGGTACATTATCTAGTCGTCACGAATTATTCTCTTTGTTAAGTACCTAAATTAAAATAAATAAATGCTTTTAAAGGCAAACACATAGGTACGCAAACGACACGCATAATATGAAAGTGTACTGTTATTATAATTAGGTATATGATGCACCAGTTCGTTCATATATACATATAATAAAATCGTAGGAAAGTCAAAACTGTACATTGAATTTTTTTTTTTAAAGAATACTTGGGGCGTGATCTACAATCGATATCGAAGCCAAAAATATAGTTTTTAGAATTTTTGTCTGTTTGTCTCTATATATGTCCGGGCTAAACTCAAAAAGTACTGCATGGATTTACATCAAATATTGCATGAATATTACTAAGAGGTCGGGTCAACATATAGGCTACATATTATCACGCTATCACCTACGGGGGAGGAGCTGTGAATCTTTATTTTACTTACGCATTCTGTGACAGCGACGATTATTATTACATCTAACGACGCATATTTAAATGTTGTTTTTGAGTAAGCCATGCTATTATCTAGCTTTACACTATAAAAACTACGCCATTTAAGTAACTTGGGCAGAGAAACATAGTATAATGAATGTTAGTAGTTTAAAGACAATTTTGAAGCAGCGCCATCTATGAGATTTCATAAAAATGAAATAATAATTACATGTTAACACTTTTTGGAAATTAATAATTTTGATCATGTTGGCGAGGTTGGTAGTTAGTTATTCTTAAAATTCATAGATGGTAATGTGCATTTTCTTTAGAAAAGTTGTATCATTTCGTTTTGACAAATTCAAGTTCCAACAAAACCCTCAAAATCTTGAGCAGAGTTGAGGAAGACAATTAAAAAAAAATGCGGTGCTAAGTATTACAAAAAAGTTATGTTCATTGATGATGATCATTTCTTCATCAATTTCATGTTGTTAGTACAAAATAAACAATGACTGTGAATACTTTTGTTCGGTATTTATCTGTGTGATTATTGCTTGGTAATTAATATATTTTTATGTCGTATCTATTATAAGCTCAAATGTGATGTAAAATAGTTTACTTATAATGCTATTTGGTGCTGTAGAGCCTTCACGCAGACGACGCCGACGTCGCGGGCAGCAGCTAGTTGTGAATAAATATAGTTCTCACCAGGTTCTCACGATTCCAAGTTTGATTTTGTCCTCCCGCCATCCTTTTCGTTCGCGGCCGCGCCTGCGATCACCCGATGTATCGGTGACACATATGAAATTAGTATGTACTGTAGGTATACTGTCGTACGTCACTACAACAAAGGACACAAGCGGACATAGTTTTCCGACAACTTATTGAAGAGGCAAGAGAAGTAGCTAAGCAACTAGACGTGGTAATTAAATGATCCAGAAGTGTCAAGACAAACCTTCTCAGGCCCCCGAATCTTAAGAAGTACTGGTAAGAAACAGATTGAAGTTGGAGGGTAGGTACCTACCTACGTATGCAAAACTTCCTATGTAAGTTGACAAAGTAGGTAGCTAACTCCTAATATGCATGACTTTTCAGATGAAAGCCTTTCCTAGACAAGGTGGAGTGCTAAATTTTTTGAGCTTGCTTCGCTCTCTCTATCAGTCTACATTCTCTAACTTTCTGTGTTAGTCGACAAATTAACTAGATATGTATGACTGTCCAATGAAAACTTTACCTACAAGGCGGAGTGATATTTTTTTTATTCTTCTCCCTTGGACTTTTCTGTATAAGTCGACAAAGCAACTCCTATTTCTGAGAGAATTTTCAACGGAAACCTAAACGAGAATTCTGAGACTAAGAATGTTGAGCTCGCCTCGCTTTCTCATGCATCCTACATTTTGGATTTTCGTAAATAGCATATTTACCCTACCTTAGTTAGCATATTGAGGACTCAGACCAAATAAAAAACCAAGACAGAGGGCTGTCAACATTAAAGTGAAGCCGGTTTCGTAAACATTTGTGCACTTAGTGAGGTGTAGTTTGATTGTACCTAAATGGTTGTAGGTAATGTGTGCGTATGAGCGTGTAGGTATGCACAGAGCGGAGGTGTAGTTTTGGTTTGTTTTGTTTTGGTGTTGTTTTGGCTGACTCGTTCTCAGTGCTCGTCTGTCTTGGTTTTTTATTTGGTCTGAGATTGAGGAGATGAAATTACACCCCCCTGTAAAAAAAATCCTGCCGGATGCGAGTTTACGCACGTTATACCTACTTGTTTTTTTTTTGTCATAATTATTTTAAAAATGTTATTAGAAAAAAGGTTTTTTTTCACTTTTAACTTGTAAGTACCTACTTACGCCCCACAAATTCGTATAACACTCTTGATAAGTAAATATCAGTGACAGGAAGTTATTATAACATCATCAATATAAACTAAGTGGCAAAAATACGTATATTATGTATTGAAGCCTACTCAGGCAAAGTTAATAAAAATTTATATGGGACCACCCCTGAGGCAAATCCATTAAAAAAAAATTATTTGTACTCGATTTACAATTGCCGGAGATATCGTTTAACATACCTACATACAATAACAATTTCGTTTTCTTGAGTTTTTACTTATCAGTAATTTTGGTTGACACTTGCGTACCTATGTTAAAAAGATGCAAGGGGAACAACACAAGTGTTCATGTAGGTATAATTCCGACAAAGAATGGTACCCCTAACTACTTTTTATTTACCTACACCAATTTAGGTGATTCTTTTTTGTTTGAAATATTTTATCCGAGATAGTAGAGGTAGGTAGGTACTCGTAGGTAGGTTATATATTTGATTGATGAAAACCTTCGGAGATCATGCACAATGGAACTCCCCAATGGATGATAAATGTAGCAAATCACCTTGCTCGCATCTATACCTACCTATATTGTTTATGCCAAGCGTCATTGGCACTCAAAATAGAAAAATTATAAAATATCTACCTACCATAGACTTATAAAAAAAGATGGACTATCGATTGTGTACCGATCTATGTGTGCGTGATTGACGATTGAGGCTGTCGTGTCACGTAATGGCGGCCGGTCGGCAACTCTGCATACTATGATGTAAATGTGAGCGTGAGGCCGTGTTTGTACAAGCGGTCCCGGCATACTTACTGTGCTTCACTTTCGATATGCGTGGCGCTGAGTCCATCTTTTTTATAAGTCTATGCTACCTACTTAGATAGTGTGGGTTACATTTAATTTAGTAGGTAGGTAGGTACCAGCTTATAATCAGTGACAATTTTTCTTACACCAAACAAAATTAAAGGCACCTCCTAAACACAACAAAACAAATATACCTAATAGGAAACTATTACTATTTTTTTTTTCTCACTATTTAGTTAACACCTACATAAGCAAAGCAGGTATTGTGTAGGTACCTACTTAAATTTTAAAAATCTATTCACGCTTTGTACCATACTCCACCTAAACACGGTTCATGGTTTCATTTGAAGACTATTTAACTACCGAACTGTGGTTATTCTGTTATTACATAGTTTCAGTTACCATTTAGGTATTTCGGTAGGTATTCATCGAACTCGACCCAATGAATTTCGGATATTACGGACAATAACAGACGATGGTCAAACGGATTACTGAATAGAATGTTGTGGTTCGAACGGAACAATAAGTACCTACTGAATAGGTAGGTACGGCTGGCTGTTGTAGGTAGGTAATTAAATAAACACCAATAACTGAAAACGGTAAGTACTAAATTATGTGAAAGGTACGTTTCAATGTTAGTCAATAGATAGGTAGGTATTAATTAAACAAGGATTACCTACATAATTATCTTCTCCCAGTTTAAAAAACCGGCCAAGTGGGAGACAATCTCGCGCGCTAAGGGTTCTCTTACCGAACTAACGAAAAGTCTGAAGACAAACTTCACTTTGCAGTAAAAAATGTTCTCCCTTACCTACTTAATATGTAGACCGATGTATGGGAAAACATTTTTAGTAGGTACCTTACCTGGGGAGCAGTGGTGGCCCAGTGGTATCTGCCGCGACTTACATTACGAGTTGTAGGTCATAGGTTCAAACCCAGACAGGCGCTTTACTTTGTATAAATTATTTCATCACCACTGCTCTCAAAACGGTAAATGATAAATGATAAATGATTTTTTTTTGTAAGTAGGATTGCACAAACACTTTTACACGCCAATCATATTTTTTATAAAACTAGATGAGGTCGGCGTTTCCTATCTGACTACTCTGAGAAGAAAGGCCGAAACAAACTTAGATGTCACAGTCCCTTTTAAAGTCCAGACATAATCTTGGTCAGGTTATATGAAGTCCATGTAGATCGATGTCTGAAATGGTCTTTTGAAGAAAGAACCACACAGATTGAGAGGACCTGTCCAGTCAGTGTACGCATTTGTCAGAAATCGTGCAGCTCAACTCAAAACTTAAGGAGCTCAACGATTCGACGAACAATACCAAAGAAAGGACATTTGGGTAGGCCACATAAATTACTCAAACTGCCAGACCTAGAAAAAAAACTAACAGAACAAAGAGAATAATAAAAATTAAACAAAAAAATAATAATAAAATTACCCACATTGTCTTCACATGCACAATAATTAAAATAATATAATACTTTACAAAGTAAGCAAATGTCAATGTTTATATAAAATTCATTAATTAATGTCAATGAGTATATAGAAAAAAAAAAAAACATTCAAAATGTAAAAATTGGAAGCAACTCAATCCCAAGCCTTTTTGTCCACAATATAATCCTTAACAGTATAAAAGGCTTTCTGGCACAACTTACGTTTAATGAATGATTTGAATTTATTAAGGCTTAGATCTTGAACGTGGCTTGGTAGTTTATTATAAAAGCGTATACATTGGCATCTGAACGAGCCACCTATTTTCTTGAGCCTTGTTGTAGGTACAACAAATTTGTGTTTGTTCCTCGTATTTATATTATGGATATCACTGTATTTTTTAAACAATTTTATATTTTTATGGGCATATAAAAGATTTTCATGAATATACTGAGAGGGCACAGTCATCACATTAATCTCATTAAATTTTTCTCTGAGAGTGTCTCGGACTTAGTTTATAAATTGATCGAACAGCTCGCTTCTGCAAAACAAAGATAGTCTGAATATCGGCGGCATTTCCCCACAATAAAATACCGTACGACATTACACTATGAAAATAGCTAAAGTACACTAAACGGGCAGTCTCTATATCAGTTAAATTACGAATTTTTCTAACAGCGTATGCTGCGGAACTTAGTTTTTTTGACAATTTATCTATATGTGGTCCCCACTGAAGCTTAGCATCTGAAGTTATCCCCAAGAATACTGTGCTGTCTTCAGGATTCAATTCCTCGCCCTTTATCAACACATTAGTTTTCACCTGCCTAACGTGAGGTAGCGTAAACTTAATGCATTTGGTTTTTTTCTCGTTTAGAAGCAAATTATTGACATTGAACCAGTGGACTACTTTCGAGATCGCGCTATTTACATCGTCATTAACCAACTGCTGACGTTTGAGTTTAAACAAAAGTGAAGTGTCATCTGCAAACAACACTATATCATGATTATCCTTTATGAGGTACGGCAAGTCATTAATATATATAAGAAACAAGAAAGGACCAAGAATCGAGCCCTGTGGGACTCCCATTGTTACTATAGATCCGGGTGATCTTTTTCCGTTAACGTCAACGCTTTGAATCCTTTTACTCAAGTATGAAGTAAGAAGATCCAGAGCAGAATTCCGGATCCCGTAGTGGCGGAGTTTCCTGATTAACGTTTCGTGAAGAACGCAATCGAATGCCTTGGACAAATCACAAAAGATGCCCAAGACATCGCATTTATCTTCCCATGCATTATAAATATGTCCTAAAAGTTCAACACTGGCATCAGTAGTTGAACGACCCCTTGTAAAACCGAACTGTTTGCTATGTAATAATTTATGTTTATTAAAAAATCTTTGCATTTGGTCTAAAATTAATTTCTCAAAAACTTTACTAAAGGTAGGTAGTACAGAAATAGGTCTATAATTAGTGGGGTCTGATGTACTACCTGATTTAAATAAAGGTATTATTTTACTATATTTCATAAGGTCAGGAAACTCCCCATTGTCAATACAACTATTAAAGATAAGAGCTAGAGTAGGTGCTACAATGTCAATAATTGACTTAGCAACTTCTACAGAATTACCCCACAGATCTGCAGTCTTTTATACATTTAAAGTGTGAAAGGTTTTAATTATATCTCTACAGGTAATATATTCAAAATGAAATTCCGAATCGCAAGCATTAACATTTTCCTTTAGCAAAGACTCAGCAACAGAAGGTGATGAGTTTAGGGATTTAGTAGTTGAAACGGGAATATCTGAAAAGAAATTTTCAAATGCCTCGGCGACTTGCGAGTCTGATTTTATTATGTTGTCATTAATAGACAGGCTGTAGTCAGTATCTCGGTTACTAGACCTTCCCGTTTCACTATTATTTATGTTCCAAGTCGTTTTAATTACATTACTGCTGTTTTTAATCTTTGAACCCAAATAACGTGACTTGGCCATATAACAAACTTTTTTAAATAATTTTGAATAATTTCTAACATACAAATTAAATTCATCAGTATTAACATAAGTCCTTTCATTGTACAGTTCAAAAACCCGTGTTCTACTTTTATGAATACCAGTGGTAGCCCAGTGAAAGAATGCATGATGTCCTAGAACCAAAAATTCGAAGACATGTGACATCTTACAACCCGTACTGGGCCTGCGTGGTGGATTACGGCTCACTCCCTCTCACCGAGAGTTACGAGGTACCTTAGGTACCTCTTACCTATATACATACCGGTTTTCCAACTGCAAATGTATTTTTAAATTTCTCAGTAAGTAGCCGAAGTCTGGATTTGTGCACGGTTGGTGGCAATACCTAGGCTCGCTCACTTAAAAAAAACTGTTGAAATGTGGGTAACATTTCATGATTTCATGCTTCAACATTAATTGCGTAACACACTATCGATCTCGATCTGATTCATTTTGATGAATAGGTATTGCTGATCCATCAAATGAAATAATTAATTTTTTGCCAACATGGGTAGGGCTGTTATGACAAATGTTTTGATAATGTTCTCCATGCTCTGCCGTCACTTGGGCATGCAACATCCATCCTACTATCCTATCCTACTAATATTATAAATGCGAAAATTTGTGAGGATGGATGGATGGATGGATGTTTGTTACTCTTTCACGCAAAAACTACTGAACGGATTTGGATGGGCACACAGATAGTTTATAACCCGGATTGACACATAGGATACTTTTTATCCCGATATTCCCACGGGATCGAAACTTATGCGGGTGAAACCGCGGGCCGCAGCTAGTTCTTCATATGTTCGAAAAATGTGTCTGCTCAACAATAACGCAATGAATGTTGTTGAACACACATTCCTACTTAGAGAACGAAATTACTTGTTAGATACTATAGCATCTATCAATGCAACATCCATACAATGTATGGATGTTGGTCCTTTCATTCATGTAGGTGGTTGATGCAGGTCAGTACCTTTCTACTATTTGTTCTTGTGGCTGCTCTATCCTTATAAGCAGATGCAGGCACACTTGACGATAATTGTAGTGGGTGTGAGCCGAGCCTCATTGTCACACATCCAGCCTGTTTCTCCAGACAGCGGTAAGCGCACACGAGTTTTCTCCGACCCAAAAAGTTTTTTTTTTTTTCGTTCCCGGTCCCGCACGTATTATTTCAACTAGTATCTAGTATCACTCGATAAACATTCTTATCATTCGAAAAGGTACCCCTCTATTGTAAGGCCTTGCCATTATCATTAGCAAGTACCTATGCTACATGCATACTTACGACCTACTTTGAACTCGCCCTTATCTCAATATTATTGGAAAAGTTTTCCCTTTGTCGGGAACATACCACGATAAGACATTGGACGTACATTTTAACTAACTAAATGATGACATTTATTATTTTTAATTTATTTGCCAATTATAAATATGCACGATAATATTAATAAACCTCGACTCTGTGATAGTCTGGTCTTTGAATTACTATAATAAGTTAATAGGAAGGCAAAACATTCTGATAAAATAAATGGAAGATAAAATCAAGGTTCTCGGCCCGTTTTATGCAGAAGTGTCACATTTATTGCAAATTATTAAACCTACTTATGCAGACTGGCAGGGACATCGACGAGCAACCCGAAACCATGAATTGAGCACATGATCTAGCGTAGAAAATTTGCCCGTTCTGCTCCATGGGTACCTACCTACTACGCTTTGGAATGGGCAACTAGCTTCATAATTAGGACTGACAGACTAACAATTCAAAAGTGCCTGTAAATGGTTTTATTGAAATAAAAGCTTTCAGTTTAAAAAAAACTGTACATTGGTTATTATATCTACGAGATGAAGACTTCACTATTTTGAAGAAAAGTAGTACACGCCACATATACTAAGCGCAGCGTTTCATTGTACTGTTCAGAGAATACTCAATATTGCCTGTCCAATTTCCAAGCACGTCAAGAAAATCTTGGAAGTGTGAAAACGATAGTGATCGTTTAGTTAGAGTTAGGTTTGATACACATTGACGCCGAGCAGAGTTGAAGCGAAGCGTCAAATATAAGTATTGACGCTCGACCTCGATGAGGCGAGGTCGAGTGTATTCGTACAAATAAATCCTGTGACTTTTCTTCGACATCTGACGCTTCGATGGTCTGAAGGATTTACAACAAAGTCGTTATCAGTGCGTTAATGTGGAACGACCCTTAGTTCCTTTAAAAAATTTACAATTACAATAATTAATAATGTCTGATATACTAATTTGACCAATTAGCAATGCTTCAAATATCCTTAGTATCGTAAATAAAGACATTATTAGTTATTGCAGGATTCTAAAAATACCTCGCAAGTTTCTAATACTTCATAAATAATTCAGTACCAGCAATGTAATTGAAGTTATTGTACATTATTGAGGTCAGTGCTATTATGCAAGTCGATTATCAGGAACCTCCAACAATCGTTTGTATTTAATAATGTTATCCTCCCAACAGACGACGTACTTTGTTGCAAAACTGATTTGCATGATTTAAATAAAACAAGAATTAGTACGCCGTCGCATTCCTTATATTGTAAGAAAACATAAAACATTAAAATTCATAAGGTGACAATAAAATGCAATAAATTGATTTATAACGTAAACAATTGATTTAAAACATGGGTGTTACAGTAATACTTTATAGAGAAGTCGCGAACGCGAAGATATGAAGTCATATTTTCATTACAATGAATGCGACCTATCCTCTAAAATGAAAGAAAAATTAAAGATGAGAAAGGGCGCCACCTTTTTCTCTGATGGTGTTATTTTGTATCCCTCTACTAATGACGTAAATGGTTCTTTACTGCTCGATGAGTTTAGATCTGCTTATCTGAGATACAAATAATATCTATATATCTTAATGTTAATTATCATCAAAAATATACGTAACTCCCACAACTTCTTTTTGAACAGGGTTCACAATGCGCGCTTCTCTGTCGCGCCATATTGACAGTATCCGATCTCTGGAGGTGGCGGCGGTGGTAGTTTATTTGATAAGGCCTTTGGCCTTGTAAAGGTCGCGCATCAATCCTTTAAGGTAGCGGATCTCGCGCTGTAAATCGGAACACTTGTCGCTGAGTTTAGAGTTCCTCTCGCGCATCTGTTGTTCCTCGTTCAGAAGGTCTTCGATCTCAGCCTTCTTCTTCTGGCGGTAACGCGTCGCAGCATTCTTGTTCTGCTCCTTCTTGCGAGAGCGACGGTCGTCAGAGGGGCGCGAGTAGGGCTTGGGTCGGGATGACGACGACCACTCATCGTCGGTGTAGGACGAGCGCGGCGACGACGGCGGTGACGACTGCGGGGACACGCTGGCGCTGCCTGCCGAGTGCTGCGGCGACGCGAGTTGCGCGGCGCGGTGGCGCACGAGCTCCTCCACGTCCTCGTAGCCGCAGGCGAAGTGCGGCGCGGCGTCGGGCGCGGGCGCGGCCGGCGCCCACTGCTCTTGTGACGGCACGAGCGGGAGCGCGGGCGCGTACGTGGCGCATTGTGCTTGTTGAGCGTAGCTTAGGAGCAATTGAGTTGCAGGTCCGGGGGGACTCTGGGGCGGAGTGAGATGAGTCAACTCGACGGCGCCGTACACGGTCTCAAACTCCCGGAGGAGGTCCTCCGTGGGCTGCGGCGCGGCGAAGGAGGGCGCGATGGCCAGCGACACCAGAGGTGGTGGCTCTACGCGCTCTGGTACTTGCGAGATGTTCTCAAAAATGGGAAGCTCCGATTTCTCCTCTAGCCAGTTGGAGAAGATGTTCTCTGCAAAGTAAAAGAAACAAGAGTTTTATTTACGAACTACATTTCACACTAATATTATAAAGGCGAAAGTTTGTGAGTGTTGAGTGTGTGTTTATATGTTTGTTACTTCTACACGCTCAAACGGCTGGACCAATTTTGATAAAATTTGGTATGGAGGTAGCTGACACCCTGGATTAACATATAGGCTACTTTTTATCCCAATATTCCTACGGGATCGAAACTTATACGGGTAAAACCGCGTGGTGCAGCTAGTATTTAATAAATTACACATGGATAATTGACAAGATTGTCTAAATTAGCTTAAATCAGAATGAACTTGATAATTTCAGACTATATTTTTTTCTATAATTACTACTAAATAATTAAATATTATAGGTATAAATATTTAATAGTAATAACCGTTTAAAGGTACATTAATAATGTATACTTCAACAATCATTAAGATTGCTTTGTTAGGAAAATTCCGGGACGATTAAAATGAACAAATTATGCAAAACAATAAATTATTCAAGCCATAATAAGCGTTGGTATTAGGAGTAGGACTACAACGTAAGCAAAGATGCAAAGTAGGTATCCACCCTGAACTAAATAAACACTGTCTCATGTTGCACGCAGACGCCCGAACAAGCGATGGGCCATTGTTCGATCATTAATTACTCTATTTATACCTTATTAAATGTCCATTATTCAAAACCAAGGCATCATCAACCCACTTTAGGTCGTGGACCACAAAATTACCTACAGATGCGTTTATTTATAGCAAGCTATCACCAAAGTCATCAGCGGGCTCAGTCAGTTTTGATTATAGTTTAAAACAATATTTTAAGGCACGTTGTCTTAATTACTTAGTAACAAGTTCAGTTGTGTTAAACGGATTATTTATCAAAATTGTGACTGATTGTATGTCTAAATAATTGATGTACCTCTAAACTTTAATCAAACCCTAGTTTTTATTATGTGGCAATACATACAAAATGTAAAAGTATACAACAGTTTATTAAGAATTTAAACGCAACGAACAGCGATGACCGCCGCCGCAGCGCAATCAACAATCAATTGGACGTAATTGTTCAGATTGGTGTCTCAGACCTTAAGAGGAGAAAAGAACATCAATTTAAAGTTATCTATAGTATACGAGTCTATTGTAGAACCTTTAAGTTAGCGACAAATATCTAGCAAGTCGTTCGGACGGCTGTAACAGCCTGACCCCAGATAAACCAGCACAATCAGAGTTCGGTGACACCGCGCCCTCGATAGAAAATCACTAGATAAATTCGCCACAGAGATATCAACATCTTATTTTAAACTTGTTTATGATCACACCCGCTACCACTCGAGGAAAAGGAAGGAATATTCCATGTTGCAAAAATCTAAATAGCCGATTCGGCCTTGTTATGATAAACTTGTCTCGAATCAGGCTTTTTGTAACCGTAGCAGATATAGTGATCTTGTTTTTTGTTCTGAATTCATTTAACGGTACTTTGTTTTCCAATTAACATTAGGCCTATATCACACTAGCACCTGCGCGGCTTAGCGTAGGAGTTTGTCGGGAGTCAGAGCGGATAAACCTTTAATTTTTATTACTTACAACATTTCCGAAAACATCAAACTGTATCAATTTTATCATATTATAAACAACAAGCCTTGGAGGACGCGTTCAATAAAAAGACAATGAAAGTTAATCGGAGCAAGGCAATCAAAGTAAAAAGTAAACTATATTTTGTCACGTTTACATTACGTGCCAAGATAACTATTTATCCTACATTCGAAAGGTGTATTGGTAGGTCATATCTGTATCAATGTGTAGGAATGGAAACAAGTGGTCAATAAGTCGCTTTAATTATTGGGCGAGCAAGCAAGCGAGGCCGCCTTGTGCGCGAACTGGTTTATCAGTAAAAACACGGTCCGAGTTATCAGCGAATAGCTATTCTTAGATGTAAACTGTTCTTCGAGAATTTTCTAACAATTTATTATAAAGAGGTGTCATATACACACAAGAACTTTAATGCTGCTGGGTAGTCAGATAATTGTTCACGATATTTAGTAGCTGAAATCTGAGCACGCTGTACCTCGTTACTTGCACCACAACCTAAGCATGCTATGGTAAATTTGTTGCGCAGGAGACTTAAATTCCACCGTGAATGCCGATGTGATAAATAATAAGCTGCTACATGCTATCCACTACATTGAAACTTACAGGACACGTCACCAAGTACTCTTTATTTATATTAGGTACATTGTTAGATTCATATCTGCAAGGATGAATATTACTGATTCCAACATCATCAGCATAATTATTTTTATTGATATCGGTTGACGTCATACTCATAATGTTTCCAGTAAAGCGAAGCTTGAACTGTATCCATGTTGTTACACAAACAAACAAGTTTGTTGCGCAGTTGAGTTATCGCTCCAAATCGAATCGTTAATGTGTCCAGTTACTTAATTGGAGTCAACATTCGAGCTGAACGCTGTTTGTGCCTACTTACAACACAAAAACCAGCAGTTTTAGTAACAAAAACATTAAATTACACAAATAACAAAACAAGAACTAGAGCATTAAGACCTTGAGATCGCCTTTCCACCAGAGTAGCTCTGAATAACAAAACAAATAATATCAACTAAACATAAGAAAAAGAAGAAAAAAGCCATGACCACCTACCAACATACATATCTGCCAGAGCCATCACGAAGTCCAATGATATAGAAACTGCTTTACTATTCCAAACAATGTCCTTACTGCTACAATACAGTTCTAACGATAACTTTAAAACGATTATAAGGGCAGTGGTATTCTAAAAAACTGGAATCCTCGTGCTGTGAGCAATGGTCGTCGTTAAAGGTTCAAGGGCCAGAAAAACCTAAGATCTAACGTCTTTTAACAAGCTTTTGTGAATTGAAAACTATCTCTTTATTCCAGATGCAACGATAGTGGCACTTCATTCTAACGGCGTCCAGACAGCGCATCGACGGTGGCAGACATAGGTTAAGACGAGAGCGCGAGCGCTCGAAATGTGCTTCTCGAGTCGAATTTATTGTCACGGGTTACAAAACAAAGAACGATCACCAGCAAACGCGGCGCGGCACAGGTTAGTACTGAGCGCGCGCGCACGCTCGCCCGCCCGACCACGGACCCCCGCGCCTTTCCCCACTACTCTCGGCGAGCCAACATAATAAATACAACACAAATAATGCAATGCTGCGTTGATATTTTCACTTCGCTACCTAATCAACATCATGCAGGAAATATAAATTGTATGATACAAAATGATAAATACTTCAATGGCTGCTGAATGGATGGAAGAAACTTTTTTTTTAATCGACTTCTTAAAAGAGGTTATATGTTCGACTTTATCTATGTTTTTTTTTTGTATGTTCACCGATTTCTCCGTCAGTTCATCATCTGCCTAGCCTTTTCCCAACTATGTTGGGGTCGGCTTCCAGTCTAACCGGATGCAGCTGAATACCAGTATTTTACATGGAGCGACTGCCTATCTGACCTCCACAACCCAGTTACTGGGTAATACGATACCCCTTGGTAAGACTGGTTGTCAGGCTTTCGGGCTTCTGACTACCCGTAACGACTGTCAAAGATCCACAAATGACAGCCGGGACCAACGGCTTAACGTGCTTTCCGAGGCACGGAGGGGTCTCGATATGTAAAGATGGTCACCCATCCACAGACCAACCGCGGCAAGCGTAGCTTAACCTGATCGATCGACCTGTGCGGCTGTTATTATTTAGCCACGGGCCCCTCCGATAATTTCCTCCCGACGATTTCTCCGTCAGCTGTGAACCTTTTTATTTATTTTTTTTTGTTTTAAAGGGTATATTCCCAAGGTGGTCCCATTGTCAGCTCGGAAATCATCATTTGGTAAAGTGGAGCTGATGATGAACACCACAGACGGCCATCGGAACTACTCAATGATAAATATTTCACGGGTTACGATTTGGCTGCTAAGCAATGTATGCTCGTCACAATGCGTATGGTACTCACCATACACATTGTGACGAGCATAAAGTGCTTAACAAACACTCGGATTAACGTCCCAGCATCGGGAAAGGTGATGAGCAGGTGACGTTAGGCTATTGTAACTTGGATAAATTACAAACTCTCTCACTAAAAAGTGAAAAATAAAAACTTTTTTACAAAAAAAAACAACCGGCTTACAAAAAAACTACAATGTGATAAATAACTTTAATTTCGGAAGTCGGTGTCAATAAACGAAAATGCAGAACCAACGACACCGACATTTTGTAAAAAAGTTTACTAATAATATTGACTGTATTTATTTTCCTTACTTATTGCGTATTTACTTAGAACTACGAAGGAAATCAATTAAAACAAAATTGTGAAAATAATAAATACGTCGTGTCCTATTTAAGCTGAACAAAAGTTATGTAGTTGTGTTGTGCTTTCATAATATCGCGTTCATAATGTGGACGGTACGGTAGCCAACGTTATGTTTGTCCGTGTAATTGATCGAGGCCTCGGCGACGTGTCACAATCAGTAGTGCAACAACCTGCGCTCGCTGGCCCTTTCTATTTGGATAATTTACAACCGAACTTTGCCCAATATACAACATACGTGTTTAGATTTTAAGAAATTGTGCTTTTTCGTAAAATTTTTTTACAATATTATTTATCTTTTTAATGTCAATTTATACTGCATTATCTAAACTTTGAATTATGGACCTGCCATTTAAATTATAACCTTTCTTTACGGGTTTAAATGAAATAATTGTAGTGCATAACGCGCTACGCGTGTCGAATGAATTACATAACCGACCACAGTTAATTTTAATTTTGAAACAATAACCTATTTCCATTGTTTACCCAATAAAGAACTTCGTACTTGAATTTTATAATGGCTATTTTAACATAGTTTTTGATATGTTTTTCACATCTCGGTCTTGACTGTGGTGATATATTGGGGACTCCCCCAATATTCAATAAGTAGGTTAATTAATTTATCGATTTTTTTTATTACTTTATTATAGTTAACATCCTTAGAGCGGTTTCGCACTACATCCGATCCGAATCCGAATTATAGATCCGACTTCAATCCGAATTGGAAATGTTCTAAATTCGGACGGATAGAGTTCGGATCTAGTGCGCAACCCCTTATACAAATAATGACTGGTCACTTCGGACCGGATTCAGATCGGACGTAGAGCGAAACCGCTCTTACATTGTAGTTCCATGTATAAGTTCTGAAGTTTTGCGAGCGCGTACGATAATTGTATTATATTTGACAACACAGATAACGTACTAAGCCAGCAGGTTTACCGTCAGCTTAGCTGGCCAACCCGACGGTCACAGACGGGCTGCGTCATCCAATCAGACACGCTTAAGCTGCGTCACTATTAGTCCGATTGGTTTCAACAAAGTTACAGTAACCAATCAGGCATAGGTAACGGAACACCACAATTCATCGGATTGGCTGTCCTATGTGAGCGTCTTATTTGAATTATCTGCTTTAATTGCTAATTATCAACCGTTGATAAAGTCTGCTAAAATCACGCAAACATTAAGTGACCAGTAGTGGTTAGAGGTGTGTCACATCACATGTGTTATCTAAGGGTATCATGTTATACATATTCTTAAGTTTGATTGCAGCCTTGAAATAATCGGACGTAGGCACCTACAAGTATTAATTTATTACAGATTTTAGAATTGGGCAAAATGACGCATTCAAATAATGGCATCAAATTAATTGATTTGTAATATTGATATTACAAAATTTGATTCTCAAATGTTACTTCAGTCCCACATTGAAATAACACGCCATCTTATTTAACGTTAGTACTAGGTACCTATGATGCTTGCGTGCATGCCGTGCTGTCATATAAATATTCCAAATCTCGTTTTTTGATAGCATACCTCAAACAAATATTAGTTTCAATTTTATTTACAACTGTCTAACACATAATCAAATAATGGTGGAGTCTCATTGTTAATATTGTGATACTTACTCTAAATAAAGCTTGATACCATACCTAATTATAGAAACACACAAAAGTGATGATTGTGCAAAATATTCAAGTCGTGAGACATTTGCTGACGTTGATTGCTCATTTAACAAACCCTAATAATTACACTCCTATTTGAAATAGTGCAGATCACAGTATGTTCTCTTCCTTATGACCATGACCAAAGCTACACCAAGAGCATATAAAGAAGGATATCGATATAAGCGAAAAACATAACCCTTTTCAGGTAAAATTATTGACCTACTTATGATTTTTTTTTTCTTTCACTTGATCGAATTAATTGGATTAAAAGCAAGCGTTTGGCATACTGTGGATCAACCTACTATCGACAGAAAACAATCGAAGCTGTTTGCTTATGAAGACAGAATGAAGAAAATTATATGACTGTTTACTTATTATTTTATTGGACATAGACGCCATAAACAACCTTACAGCATGGGATAACATTACAAATAGCAGTTTACATTAGCTCATATATTTAAAAAAAAAGTACTTCAGAGTACATTGACCGAAGTTGCAATATGCATCAACTGACCAACTCGGCGACGGCAATGATAACAATAACCACAAAAAAAACTGTCTCGAACCATTACTTGATCAACAAATATCCTGATGCCGACCTGGAAATTGCAAAAATCATAGTAAAATTTTAATTTCGCGAGCTACCTTTGAACACATAAATATGGAAATCTGATGAACTTTTGTTAAGTGTTCGACCTATCGATGTGCCCTTGGTAAAATGTCAAATCAGAAACTGTTCCTTACACTTTGAAGAATTTAGCCGTCCTAATACGGATGTTATCGGTATTATAACCGTCACATCCATGCCTAGATCCGTTGAATCGATTAGGTAAAACTCCGGAATTGATGTTGATCAATACCTTATGCCCAAAAGCACCATAAGGCGGTTAAGAGGCCTAACATTTTGGAGTTTTTGTGAACCGAGACCTTGTTTAATCCCAAAGGTTAGCTCATCGGATACGAACGTGCAAATTACTGATATTGAACGTCATATAAGTCCTGAATTTCAACCTCTCAAGTTCCTTACCGAAGGAACTTCAGGAGCTCTTTGGTTGAGTTGAGGCGTGACGTGGTAGACACACTATAAGAGCTACAGGCCGACTAAAAGGAAAATAAAAACATAATATGTATTTACCTTGTTTACAGTTGTTGTCTAGCTGCTGCAGAAGATCGTTGGCGAGCTCGGCGCGACTGGGCTTGATCTCCGTTGGGGACGGAGGGTACAGGCTCGTCGACACGTCGTCGTGAAGGTGGTAGCTGTCATATTCCGTCTTCGGTGCAGCGCTTGGGAAAGTTTTAAGCAGATCTGTGGACAAAGGAGGATTTATGTTTAGAAAACAGTTGATAGCTTTCAAATGTTAACACATCCTACTCGCTAGGTTTGAACGTTTGTGATCGTCAAGTCACAAGTCATTCATTATAGCTTTGAATAAAAAGCGTGGTGCGTAGTGTTGAAATATTGCACATTTAAACCAAGTTGTTTATTTTAATAATCTTTTAACATTTATGAGTTTTGGACATTTATAATTAGACATAGTTAAGAGACATTTATTATTAGTGATTAAGTCGTATTATATTAATTTATTTGTCAAGTTAATTCTTAAAAAATATAATTTATCGTTATTTTCTGTATTCACATAATGTTCCAGGCATTTAATTTATTTACTTAATGCAGATTACATATACTTCTTACTTTGTAGCAGCGATAACTGGAATTCCCTACACAGGTCACACATTCCATTTCTTTTATAACAACACATTTTTGCACAATTATCGTGTTCAGACACTAAACTGATTTTTATCCAAAATAATAAATTTAAATAATTAGAGCGAATGAACAAGTCGCAGAAGCTTCAAGGTAAGTAGCTTAGATAAGTAATGTACAAAATACAGCGTGATGAGAGAAGACGTCAATATATATATGAACCATATCTGTCGCACGATATTACGTCAAAGTAACGCCCAGATGTCGTGATGATTTAAATCTTAAGCGATAATGTCAGAACAATAACTTCTGTTATTATAAAATTATCTTTATATTGTTAATTTATGCCTTATTTTTTTTAAGATTGTCCTGATATCACATTAGGGTCACGTTAGATTCTTTCATTCAGAACAAGCGTTTAAATTCGATTTTTTTTACTCTTAATTTTAAGCTTCACAATGACTAAGCGTTTACCTATTAAACTGCTGAAGAAGAAAACATTGAGGATTATTTCATAAACTTTAAATATTATAAGTGTAGGTGTAGGTACCTACTTTGATGACAAAAACATTGAAGATTTGCCGCATCCGCTTCTGTAGACTAAGAGCTTTTTAGTGATCGAAATCAAGTTTTAGGATCGATAAACTGAAGATTAATTTTAATATTAGGAATAATGATCCAAGTAACCTGCAGTTTATTTTATTGACATAAACCCTTATGGCTGGAATTTAATAACAAATCCTGATCTAATTTTTGGCATGTGTTCAGATATTTTTTAGGTAAAACTTGTGAATCCATGGTGCAGTTTATTCCCTCTGTTCGTAAATGACAGTTTGCACGACTCAAAACCTTGTTTGTTCAATTCAATTTGACAATTCGACATTGCGATCAGAGCTCGATTCAACGATAGGTACGCAGCAAAGAACGTGATCATTTTAGGGCTTGAGGTGCTGTTAAGAGCGTTTGCGACGTACGGCATTTCATACAAACTTTCAAGCCCTTATTTTTCGAAATGAATGAACCGATTTTAATAATACTTCATATGCATGAGCAGGATACAAAGGTCTAAAAAGTTACTTAGGAACATTTTCGAAATGTCTTATTTAAAAAAGATAACTGGAAATCTCTGTTTCTATAGAAACTTTAAAATCGCTCTAATTTGGCTGTAACATTTTTCGAAAATGTTCTTAAGTAACTTTTTAAAACTTTGCATCCTGCTTATGCGTATGAAGTTTCATTCATTTCGAAAAATAAGGGCTTTAAAGTTTGTATGAAATGACGTACGGCGTAACGCCCTAAAGAGAATGAATTTACATGTTATTTGACAAAAATTAAAACGCGGCATTCAGCATTCAGTTGTTTCAATATTATTTTATCACAAGTCTTGCTTTTTATAAGATTATCGGGTCTCATATTTAAGTCGTTTACCACCAGATCGTCGCAGGAGTGCATTACAAAGCGCAACCTGAGCAACCAGCTCCGCTGTTGCTCTTGGTAAGTAGTTAGTATTTTATTACAAAAACGTGCGTGATCGCAACACGCATCCCTACGATTTCGCGCGACTTACCAGGCAGGAAAAGTCGTAGTAGGACATTTTGACGCCTGGTTGGGTACTGGGTACTGTCAGTAAAAGTATTCGTCAAATAATAGTTAAAAAAATCGATAAAAACGGTTTCTTGGAAAATTTTGTTACTTTAAGTTTAACTGGAAAATAAAATAAACAATACTAAAATAACCACGCCCTTAAGTTCGTAATATTCCGTATGCAGTACAGGACAAACAACATGTTATAAAATTAAATGTCAAAACATATTTTCATTGGAAACAAGATAAATAATGGAAACTAGCAAACAGGCGATATGCTATATTGAAAACATGAGCAGAGGCCAGTAACTCAAGACAAATAATATATGTTTTTGGAAGATGATGACGTTGTTCTTATCTCCAAATTACAGTCACTAACCAAGCAAGTGATTATCAAGACACACCCACTCAACATAGCAACCATAGTTCTTTTCTTTTAATATTTAATAACTATTTGCAGATGGAGATCTTTAGCTCTCTTTGTATCGTCAAGGAAAACAAAGAGAAAACAACCTCTAAGAATGGAAATAATAATAATAGATTGTCGATTTGATTTAATCTTGGTAAAAGTACTGAAACTGAAGTAAACGTGAGTTTGTAAGCACGTTTTATCGGGGAACACGTTTACTTTTAAAGCCATAAATACCTTTGTTCAGATCGCTATCTTGGTGGTTAGAGGTTTTTAGCAAATAAGATTGTGTTAAGTTAGGGTTGGCCTTACTTAGCAACAGATTTTTTGATATCTCTCTTACTGTATAGGAAAATGGACTGCACTAGGCTTAGGTAGTACGGAGTTTCGAACTCAAGCAGGCGCTTTACTTTGTGTAATTTATTTCATCACCACTGCTCTCAAAAACGATGAAGGAAAACATCGTGAGAAAACCGGCATGTCCTAGAACCCCGTGGTGTATTACAGTCCGCAGTGGGAACATTATAGGCTGATTATGCTAAATAAAATGCATCCATGCCTGGGTTCGAACTCACGACGTACACCTACCTCGCAAATCGTAGCGGGGCTAAGCTAATATCAGAAAACAGTATTAACGATGATTTACACCAAACGGCCCGCATCGCATCGCATCGGATGCGGCGACAGCTGATCGCGTCCGGCAGGATGTCGACGCTTACGAGCGGCTCCGTACCGTCGCTTGCAAACCGATCCGTTTCTGCACCTAGTCAAATAGCATTCCTTCCGTGTTGAAGTGTTCTAATTTTTGAAAATGGTTGAGGATGACGTAGTATTGTTGGCTATTGAATTAGAAGAAGAAGACAATAATCATAAATAAAACAGATCAACAGTGCGTGCACTTTCGAGAATGAGTGGTGCCGCCCGGCCACGGCCTTGAGCGCACGCGACGACAGCCGAAAGGATTCGATCGGATACGATTATACGATGACAGGCGAACGGAGCCAATCGCGCGTCGCAGCATACTTTTGGCTACGATCGCGTGCCGCGGAAGACGCCCGCGGCCAAGCTGCTGTGCGTGGCTTGGTAATACAGACTTTAAATACTGTGTAAACGATTTAATATCGCTTAAAGATTGTAAAATCCGTTCCGATCCGATGCGATGCGAGCCGTTTGGTGGAAATCATCTTTTACTGGTCGTGCTTGTAACCAAGAATCCTATAATATATATCCTAGCTGAATCAATTAATATTTGGACAAAGTCTTTCAAAATCGTGCTACCAAAAATAGCTAATCAGTGTAGCAATTATTGAAAATGTATCATTTGTATTAGAAAATAGTAAGAACGCAATCGCCTTGTGGAATCTTCACAGCAAGTGTTTGCCTATGACATATTTCAGGTGTCAGTAGGCATTTGACATTTTTATTAACGCATTTTGCAGGTCAACTAGGAGGTTGTCGACTGCTTAACCGATCTTGCCTGTGGGTGCCTCTATAAATTAAGGCCTCCAGCCTGATTTGAAAAAACTTACACCCTGAAACTACACGCTGAGGCTGAGGGCACCCCCTGTCGATACGGACCTCGGCGTCGCTGGGGGAGGGCTGTTGCCCTACAAGCTAGGTACAAGCTGGATCGGATTATAGGCCCATTTAAAATCGATCGTCCCGCGAATACGCGATCGCCGCGTCCACATGTCACTTTTTGTTCGGTGAACCTGAACGCGTGGTCGCGACAGAGGGCGCTTTCCGTTTTTCGAACAAAAAGTGACAACGATCGCTTATTCGCAGGATCGCTTTTAAATAGGACGCGGGGTAAGACGCGTCATGTGACTTTTCAAAGTTAACTTTTAGATAACATGTGCCAATGTTATTGTTGATCATACACTAACTACATATAACATACTACATACACTAACTACATAATTATACTAACTGCTGGAAGTCCATTATTTATTCAAAAATTAAAAAAAAAATACACAATCTACAAAAGAGAACTGTGTGTGTGATAGACTGTTAGTACACACGGCTACAAATCAAGCTATACATAACCAGTATAAGCTGACTTCTGATTGTAAGAAAAACCTATACAATGCGCGGTCAGCTAAAACTGGAAATGTATAGCTTGATGTGTAGCCGTGTGTACCAGCAGTTGATCACTAACAGGTTGAGGGATCCTGTTTAGGCAACATTGACCAAACAAAACCGTTCAAACTTTTTCGCAAGTGAAATCGCGTAAGTATGTCCGCTATGTATAAGTATACCGGCCGATTATTTTTACCGTCTCGATTTTTACAGGGTGTTCTACCCATGAATATGAACAACTTTCATTATGAGACCAACTCTGAAATCACGAAAAAATCAGCAGAAAAATCACCGGTATACAATATGTAACAAAATTAACGCAAGATCTCACATACACCCCAATTAGAGTATTGAGTTAAAAGCATAATACAATTACCAAAACTATTTTTTAAGTTAACTATTTTAATTGAGAAAATCGTGTTGACCCTAGCATTAATTTATGTATTTCAAATTTTGTGTTATTGCCTTGAAATAAGATTTCATTTTCATTGGCCCAAATGGACAGTATGGCAAAATACATACGTTTTTGAAAAAAATACCTATAAGTATTAAGTGACTGAAATCGATTCAGTAGGTAATTATGAACTGACTGATGTATCAACGCACAGCCTAAACCGCTGGTGCTAGAGTCATAAAATTTTGAAAATGTGTTCTTTGTGAAGTGTAGGTATCCACTAAGAAAGGGTTTTTCGAAATTCCACCCCTAAGAGGGGGAATAGGGGGAGGGTAAAATTTCACGCCGACAAAGTCGCGGGCAGAAGCTAGTACCTAATAAATGTGATATTTACCGTGGCTGGAATATTAATATAATCATATTGACCTAACACATTATCATTGTGCATGAGGTGAGTTCGTGGGGGTGCTGTCGCGTCAGGAATAAGTTATATGAGTTGTGTCAAACGGTCACGCGAGATAATTATGAATGCTGATACCAATGGCGCGAATTATGATAAGGCGGCTATACTCCAGGATATTACGTCGGCTGCTCAAGGGAAGATGTATTCGATTATATAACATTAACACGTCAACCCGCCCACGTTGACGAATACGAATTCGAATCGAATTTTCTAGAATTGTAAAGATACGACTGCCTCCTTGGTCTAGTAGCCGCAAGCACGACTGCCGATCGTGGTTCTTGTATTTCGTCTGGTTTGGTAATTTGGGGATTTTCCACTGCATAGCAACAGCAACAACAATTGACGTGTTTGTACAAACCTACTTGCAGAAATAAAATCATTTATAGAAATTTAACACAGTCAGGATCAGAGTCCGGTTAATGGCAATAGGCTCGCCCCCTATTACATGGGACCATGGTAAGTATTTATAACGTAACTAGCGAAATTGGTTCTGCTTATCCTTTCAACGAATACTGGTGTGATGTTACGTAAAATATATGAAAGTGAAAAAGTACTTCTTGTTGTACAATACTTTAGTTTTAGGTAAATTTTCATAACCAGCGACGCAAATGGCCATAAATACACGTCCATAGGTAATAATACTTATTAAAATATGCCTAAAATAAATGTTACTTGAAGAGATCTTGATAAGTTCAATTATAGTTATCAGTCTGTACAAAAATTCCATTAAAGCGGTTAAACGCTGACGTCTTCGCGCAATAAAATAGTAGTTCAATAGATTACCGAGACCATACATTATCTGGCAGTGCCAAATAAGGTCATCGATTAAAAGCGCGTGTGCTGATCTACACGTTTGACTCTGAGCGCACCAATTAGGTACGTGACAGTTGACACTGTTGTTTTTTATACAAACAGTTGGTTATGTAACCATTTAGCTATCCTAAATCCATTCAGTCCTGAGTCTGATTGTTCTTAACCCTGTGGTTAGAGACCTAAGTTCATTAAAAATACCTGTTCTAGCGCAGAAAAACCTATTTCCAAAAAATAAGTTCAACAACATGCGCATATCCTACAAGTATTTGTTCCGGGTCTGGGTGTTTTATCTATAATATGTATGTACTTACAAAAAAAAAAAAATGTATATAAGTAGTTTATCAGCCATCTCGTTACCATAACACAAGCATTAGGTTGCTTAGCTTGGGACTAAATGGCGTTGTGTGAAATGTCCAAGGATATTATTATTATTATATTATATTATATCATCACACCTGTAATCCCCGAAGGTTTAGGCAGAGATATACCTATAATCCAGCTGCATGAGAGTTGCCGAAAATCGAGTTGAATGGCGTGCAATAGGAGAGGCCTATGTCCAGCAGTGGACTGCTGTAGGCTGATGATAATACCTATAATAGTACACCTACATGAAAATAAGTAGAAAACTAAAAAAGCTAAGATTATTATTTGATTTTTAATATCAACTTTTTAGTTTTCTAGATAAGTCTGGTTTTTGTAGCCTTGGAGCCGGTCTTTTAAATTACTATTTGATCATTAATTATTTGTTTTAAAATTTATACTATTAAATTGTTATTGCGCAACTTTTGTAACTAATTACCAGATAATAAATACGGGCCGCTCATTCCTCGTGACAGACCCCTCTCACCTAAAATTTTCTTATATATCAGGCAGAACTTCGATTATGCCATTCATTATATTACGGTCCAGTAAACCACGCCCATATAAACATTCTAGAATTAACCGTCAAATCCATCTACTGTGACCACGCACACACTGCGTGATAACATTTTAAAAGTGTTAAATGTGTTACTATGGAAGTTTCTTGTCTATTTTTCTCCAAATGAAACTGCTTTTTGAAAGGGGCAACTAGAATCAATATTATTTTCTTGTAAATTATGCCGTTCAAGAGTATCTTGTTTATGTGCTTAATTGAAATAATCTATCCAATTTTGAATATCTTTGCCTATCTATTTTACCGCTATTTATGGTGTATGGTGCAATTAAATTCTCCATAAACACATCATCAGCTGCCTAGCCTTTTCCCAACTATGTTGGGGTCGGCTTCCAGTTTATCCGGATGCAGCTGAATACCATTATTTTACATGGAGCGACTGCCTATCTGACCTCCGCAACCCAGTTACTGGGTAATACGATACCCCTTGGTAAGACTGATTCTCAGATTTTCGGGCTTCTGACGACCCGTAACGACTGTCAAAGATCTATGAATGACAGCCGGGACCACCGGCTTAACGCGCTTTCCGAGGCACGGTGAGCGATCGACCCGTGCGGCTGTTATTACTTAGCCACAAGCCCCTCCAAATTATCAAAAAAAAAAAAAGATTATAAGGAAAATTATGATTAATAAAACTTTTTTAAAAACAAGCTTTTATTTAAATGCGCTAAAAAGAATCTATCAACTTATAACGTCATTACACAATTTATATCTATACTAATATTATAAATTCGAAAGTAACTCTGTCTGTCTGTATGTATGTTACCTTTTCACGTCTAAACCACTGAACGGATTTCGATAAAGTTTGGCAGAGAGAAGGATTGCATCCCGGGGAAGGACATAGGATAGTTTTTATCGACATACCTGGCGGGCGAAGCCGCGGGCGGAAGCTAGTATGATATAAAAGCTTGTCGCAAGATTTAAGTAAGTACTCGTATTTACTTGGTTTAAAAGTATTAAAAATTAAAATCAATCAGATCAATTTATTTAATTTACTTGTTTATTTACAGAGGTAAATCTCGCGACAAGCTTTTATATCATCATATAAATTGTGTAATGACGTTATAAGTTGATAGTAAAAGTTTTAAAGGAAAAGTTTATTTTATTCTTTTTAGCGCATTTAAATAAAAGCTTGTTTTGAAAAAAGTTTTATTACTTTTTAATGTATTTTTTACTTTTTATTTATTGCTGGTCAGCTGTTGCTCACCTTCATGCACGGCTGCGCTTGCGCGTTTTATCACCTCTCTTTTATAAGTCTTTAACCGACCGTTTTGTAATTTATTTTCTTTTCTTCCAACATTATATTTCTTATATATTATTTATATATTTATTATACAGTCCGCTATCTTTTCATTTTGCCACCACGATCTATCGTCGCGATCAACAGGTTTCTCAGTCTGTTCATCGCATTCAACGCATTGTTGCAAGGGCGTTTGCCGGTTAATTTCGAACAGCCTAGCTCTTCAATAAGGAGACCTTCTATACAACAGGGTTCGCCCCGGTGCCTGAGGCGGTACGTTCCAGACATCATGTTACACCCTAATGCCACTCAGTCCTCGGCACGGCCTCACCTTGACTTGGGTGTTTGGAGGAATGCGACACTTTTTTCAGCTTGAAGCTTACTTGTGCCTTACGAAACACAGTTCCGGGTTTGATTTTGGAGTTATCCTTCTCCTAGACAGGTTATAAACCAATGCTGTTGACGCCTATCTCGCCAAATTACACAATTCAAAGTTAACCAACCGATGCTACAGACTCGAACAATTCGACCTCAATATCATAATTGAGGACTCCAAAACCCCAGTACACCAAAATTTCAGACGGATTGGAGCATTCAGCGGAGTTTAACTCGCATTCGTAATCTCAGCAAGTCCTTTCATTTGATACCCATATTGTAGGAAAGCATAAAAAACTTAGTCCGCCATCTTTAGAAGACTGCCATATTGGATTTAGAGTGACGTAATTTTCTTTTTTAGAGTTATTCTCAGCAAGCCCTTTCATTATTTTGATATTCATATTGTAGGAGTGCATTAAAAATAACTAATCCGCCATCATGGGAGTTCCGCCATGTTAGATTTAGAATGACATCACACAGCTAACCATGCATTGTCATAAAAACTAAACGTGTATACAAAATTTCAGCTCAATCCGTTGAAGATATCTGCTTCAAAATTGAGTTGCAAGGTTCCAATCGAACAAAAATAGTTACATACATACATTGCAAGTTAAATAAAAGCTCTTACAAGATACTCAATGTAGGGACACGATAGCTATTCATGATGTGACACACCACGTGCTAGCTCCGGACTTTACCCACAATTTTTTTTAAGAATTACTTGTTCGATAAAATGATAATGTTAAAGCAATGTCGCACCGTCAGAGCTCGACGATCCCGTGGAGTAGGTAGGGCTTACAGCAAGTTAAATACAACCATCTTATTGGTTAATTTCACATTTTCAGCTAATGATTACTTTGAGCTCGACACGATAAGAACAACTCTACACGTGATTCACCGTACGATTTTAATCAACAGAATTGTTAAACTTGGAACACAAATTTAACCCAGCCTAAATACATAAACCCAGCTTGCCACAACGATTTTCGATGATTCTATTCGAAAAGGGCAAATTCTCTATATGAATAACCCCAGGCTATAAAAATGTTCCCTGAAAAATCAAAAGTGGGTGTTAATGGTTTAATCAAAGTAAAGGACGTTATAATTAATTTCGTGCCCAAAAATTAAAGTGCCAGGGAAAAAAAAGGTACTGCTATCTTATGGGGAAATGACCTTTTCAACAATGTTTACTATTACAACGAAAGTCTACCATTAACGGTTGCTATTTGAGGTTGAAAATGCCAAAAATCATATTTTAATAACAAGTTTATAGTTCCAATAATATGGGTGTGTGAGAGTCCGAAATAAATAATTTATTATCTCCTTTATTTCATTATATACAAATAAATTATATTTTTAAATATTATATATATATATATATATAAAAACATTTAAAAATATTATTATTATAGTTTAAAACGCTTGCTTGCTTTCGCTGTAATAGAAAAAAAATATCAAGATAACATTTCGAAAATAGTAAGTCCATACTTTTTCTAGCCCGCACTTTAAAAATTTTTGGGTATACTTGACACTTGAATGATGTCCATCATTCAAGTGTCAAGTATACCCAAAAATTTTAATTCCTAATCTCTGAATTTCAGAGTCTGAAATAAACCCACGGTAATAAATGTAAGTAGCATCGAAATTCTAAATTACTGTTTTATTGCTTCAGCAATGTCAGTGTGATGTGAGTGATGCGAATTCAGTAATGTCAGTAATACTGACATTACTGAAATACGACACAAGTACATAAATACACTTTTTCTGAATGTATTGCCCAAACGCCTGAGAATTTATTACAAGCAAGATCCATTCTAGCTGCATAAATTAAAAATAGCAAAAAAAAATAGAGCAGGAAGTTTTGAAGTTCGTCTGAAGTACCTAATATTTGAAGGCGACACCCGAGACAAAACAAGAGTGAGGTAGAGTGAGTGTTCTGCATATATTTAAAATATATACAAATCTAAACACAGATTTAGTTATTTTATGCTTTGTTGACCATATTTTAGAGAATTTATTCCGGAAGATTAATGTGTGTAATAAAATAGTTACGAAGTCAAAACTGTACATTAAACATGTTTGAAAACAGTAATTGCTGCGAGGTGTGGTAACGATACTGATGCCGAAAATATAGATAATAGAATGTTTTGTCCGTTTGTCTGGATATATGTATAAAAAGGTAATTGGAGTTTTATATGATCCCCTAGGGGATCGTAGTGGAACATTGAGTGCTGTGTAGGCCCCTGGGAGACTGGTCTAGGGGATTTTAGTGGAACGAGCGATATGTTACTGATTGCCGCAAAAACTACTGAATCAAATATTCCCATGCTAATTATCATGCTATTTGCTATGGGGGATTAGCAATATTGCATTATGTCCGTATTTCTCATCAGCTTACCGTGAGATTTAATTTGACGAAATATATTAAAATATGACTTCGTCGGAATTCTCATATCTTGTTTCCGCTCTACAGTATTTTGATTAATCCTAAAACCCCCTGTTATCTTAAAGAACCTTTTAAGTTCCTTCATAACACACATAATAGATAAACAGTACGGTTATGAAATGACTTGCCCGTGTCGGTAAGCCGTGCTCAATCTTTGTCCAATTTTAAAATTATGATAAAAATGCATTTCCTCTCTCCCTAAAAACTCAAACTCAAAGCATTTATTTCAATTAAACCATTTACAGGCACTTTTGAATTGTCAAGAAGTCGGTCAGTCAGAAAATATGAAGCTAGTTGCCCATTCCAAAGCGTAGGTACCTATGGAGAAGAACGGGCAAGAAACTCTATGGACACTCTTTTATATTATATTTTTACAAAAATATTAGTTACATCATTAATGTTGAATTTATAATTATATGTGAGAACGATGTAATAAAATAGAAAAGACGTACGTGTTAAGAGCGTCCAGAGTACAGCAAATAGTACTTAACTAAACAACAATCAAAAAAAATAAAATTAAAACAATAAGCCGAGGCAGCCAGTTGATGACCAGCCCACTGACACCAGAACTGTCGGCGCCCGTTCACGAACATGACGCATAGATCCTAAACATCATCATTATATTATTTGCTTTGCTCCTGTTTCATGTTTATATAATATAGATAGATTAGTATAATATACTATATGTATGTATTTATTGTATTATGTAAATGGTACACCACAGACTACCTACAGTATTTGTCTCTCCTTCCCCTTTTTAACCGACGAAAAACCGGAGAAGGTTCACAAGTCGACGTGTATATTTTTTTTTATGTATAAACGCATAACTTTTTACAGAAAGAAAGAAAGAAAGAAAAGAAAAAGAAAGAAAATACGTTTATTCAGCGTAGTCCGATTTTGATATTTTTTTATTTATTGGAAAGGGTATACCCCAAAATTGATCCCAAATAAATTTGAAAATAAGAATTCCAACCCTAAGTAGTAAAACAGGGGATGATAGGGGAAGATTGATTGTTCACTCACTGATTGTAATGTATGAAGTATGACTATGCATAGTTTTTTGCAGAATAGTCTCATTTTGATAATTCTTTTTTTATTGGATAGGGTATACCTCGAAGTTAGTCCCATATAAAATTGGAAAAAAAAACCTACACTAAGGGTGGGAAAATAGGGATGATTTATTGTTCACTCACAGATTTTAATTGTGTGTATTACAATTAAATAAATAAAAAAACTCGATTGAGCTAATTAGTAAATTATAGCCACAAAAGATTATAAAATAAAAACTTTTTAACAAAAATATTAAACCGCCGAAAAAACTGAAAAGCAAAAAATAATAAACCTTTTTCATTTAAACTTAAGTTCTTAAACTAATGTAAGTATACCTAAGTAATTTTAAGTCATCGCCAAACAATCAATGAACAAACATCACCTTAAATTTAAAGAAAAAACTTTTTAACAAAAAAAAACAGAGTTCCAAAAGAAACACTACAAAGTGAAAAATAACTTTTATTTAGGAAGTCGGTGTCGTTGGTTCCAATCTTTGTTCATAAATTGTTTGGCGCCGACTCAAAATTACTTAGGTATACTTACATTAGTTTAAGAACTTAGTTATTAAGGTTAAATAAAAAAGGTTTATTATTTTTTGCTTTTCAGTTTTTACGGCGGTTTAATTTTTTTGTTAAAAAGTTTTTTATACCATCCAAAGGTTGTCTTTAAAAGATCGCTCTTAGCGATAAGACCGCCCCTTGTCACCCTTTGTAAAATTTATATATACATATTTTATGTCTGTAATTTATATGGTGTACATAATAAAGAGTATTCTAAAATATTGCAGATAGATACGGATTACCCTCTGAAATTAATATCATCACGCTATACGAGCCTTAGCTCCTCCTTAGAGTCAATCTTGACATGTATATGAACGGCTATTAGGCCTGGCGGTTCCACGTTCGCCATGCAAACTGCGGTTCGTGAGTTCGATCCCCGAGAGATGTTCATTTTTTGTCGTTGTTTTTTGATATTTTTTTAAAGATTTCAGTATATTTTGGCTGCTGAGACCAAACCTACAAACGTAATACAGTTTTTTTAAGTGGCTGTTTTAGTATATGCGACTTCCACATGGACGAAGCGCAGTCAGTAGCTAGTCTGAAATAAGACTCAAATTTAAAGATAGGGATTAAAAGAATATCTTAACTCAGTAAGCTCCGCTAATGAGACACAATTGAAATCATATTGTTGTCTCCTCTATTTAGTTGCATCCATTACAATTCATTATTTTAATGCTTTAATGAACTTTTGGTGCACCCAGGCCAGGCATCCCCACTAACATCAGTCCGGTCAGTTATTTTACCTCCGATAGCAGCCACCCAATAACGACCTTATTGGTACGGCAATAAAGATCAGTGTAATTTTGACAGTGATGCAAATCAGAGGTAAGATAACTGTGAACAGACTGTAGATGTCTGGCTTGCGAAACGTGGGAAGAAAACCGACATTAATTTAAAAATAAAAAATAAGACTATCGATGGTTAGCCATCGAGTCTTTTTTTTAGCCTATACATTCCCCATTCCCGCGCCACCTTGAACCAGTCCTCGCGGTACGCGTCCAGGTCATCTCGCCACTGCTTCCTGGGCAGACCTCGGCGGCGCCGTCCATCTTCATGCACCCATTGTGTGGAAACTTTTTCCCAGGGGTCATCCTGCTTGCGGCTGATGTGAAAAGCCCAATCCTACTTGAGCCTGACAGCCTTCTTGCCTACTTCTAATATACCCGTTTTGTCCTGTCTTTTTACACCCAGGATGCTGCGCGCCATCGATTTTTGGCAAACGCAAAGCGGTACTTTTGCGACTCGGTGAGCGACCAAGTCTGAGCACCATAGGTTAGGACGGGCAGGATACACATGTCGATGAGTTTGCGCTTCAGGGAGATCGGCAGATCACCCTTCAGTAGCGTCTTCATGGACCAGTATCGATAGTCTATTATCAATTTTTGATATATGCACGTAATTTGTAATGTCTGCGTGATTTAAGTAAACATTATGAAACTATACTAGGTGTAAAAAAAGACCCATCACATAGCCGTTATCTATGTATTTTGTACGTCAAACTGAGTAACTTTATTTTGTTACTATTACCAAACAATTCTCAGACATAAAAATTACTCAAATAAGGATTATAAACTTTGTTTAAAATCCTGTTAACGCACAATCCTGCAACGACGTGGTTAGCGCAAGTAGGTCTGAATAAACAGCATATTATTATTGTGTTCATTACTTAGAAATTACTTATTATGAACAACTGATTCAAGTAATAATTTCATCTACTGACGTAGATGTTTATTGGGACATAAAAGCGTTGCATGAGTGACTAACTAGGAAAAATGATATCTATTATTTAAATTAAATAATTATATGAAAATTCAGCTTAAAGAAAACAATAAAATATTTGAACTATTTATAATGTATCATATTAAACCACAAAATGAAGTAATGTTGTGGTTTCGTCAATACATTATGAATCAAACAAATTTCGTAGAAAAGAGCTTCGTAATAATTATTTTGTGTTCGATATAATGTCCAGTTTCTTCGCTTTGAAACAACAAATTAAATACAGCTGCATTTTTGCATTTTTTCATTCTGTGGCTTTATAATAAGCAATTTCAAAGAACAGAATTTTATACATAATTTTTTTTAAATTGTGTTTACTATCACTACTCAACAAGTCCAGCATGTTGCAACTTTAAATGCTCCTGGAAACAATGTTTAGGTACATCAACTTTTCTTCCACATCTGCCTAAAGACCGGCAACTTATTAACATGCTGCTAGCAAAACTGCAACGAGTTGTGTTGCCAGAAAAATATGTTCAGCAACACAGACACAAATGGGTGCAACAATTTTACTGAACAGCTTTTGTTTAACAACATATTCTGTCGAACAAGACGTCCATCGTACTTCGTGTCATAGCCGAACATCGTCGGAATGTAATGTTAATTGACAAACATGTCGAGTGGCACGTGTTGCGTATTCATTGTTTCCTATTCGTTAACTTTGGTTAGAACAATCTTTTACCAGCTAAGTATTGTGTATATCTCTAGCCCCATCGTGTACCGATACTCACGCCATCTGGATGAACAAATATATATCTGTTTTTTTTTTTTCAAGAATGTATCTTCTCAGCGTACTTATATGGTTTTTCCGTTGACTCTAAATAAGAGAGGAAAAAGTCAAGTGTGCAATTGTGCATCTATTATGTCGTTTTCTGTCTTAGATTACTAATTTGATCAAAACAAAATGAGTTCATATTCATAACCTACTTTATGACGAGCACAGAGTTATGTCGTAACAACTTAAATCAAGCTATTATTTGGCATCAGCGGCAGCGATAAAAATCTCATGCTATTCTTCCATTAAATATTTCAACTGATTCTTCTGGTTTATGTCAGAAAAAGAGCTACTTCGAGCGAGTTCGATAAACTTCGACTGAGTTGGCGAGATCGCTCTGAGGGGCAATTCTCGTAATTATAGTAACGTTCACATTCTGATCTCAGTCTCAATCAGTCAAAAATACCTTTATTTTCCCTACATTTTGACAAGTTTTTGACATTTGTTTGTCGCCGAGATGAGACTGACTAGATTTTGAACATTTTAAATTACGAGAATTGGCCTTCTGATCTGTCTGATGAGATGGCAGTTAATTGCGCCCAAATTCTTTAAAAACATTTTGTCACAATGCCATAAAGCGTCACATACCCATCATAACTAACTATTTGTGCTGAAATTAAATCGATGCTGTTTTTGCTTTACCCTTTATTCATAAACGTTGTTTTAAGTTAAGTAATGATTAGCGTATTTTTAACATACTTCTTGACGTTTAATAAAAACGTCTCCTTAATTTTACGCAACGTTTATATAAATAAGTGGGTTAGTTTTTAACGTGAGGCAGCATTCTACAATACGTACCATCATTGTTGTTAAAGAGCTGTTCGATGTCAGCATCGAGCAGGATGAAGCACTCTTCATTAGTAAGAAGGGAGCCGGCCGAAGCCGGCGACTGATCCCAAAAACTGGCACTCATTCTTGGAGCGATGCAAACTCTGAAAATGTTTAATTTCATACTTTAATACAAAGAAACCATGACTGATACGTACTTTACATGGTATGAAATCGTATTTGACTGGTTTTTATTATTATTTGACTTTTCGATACCTAGAAAAAATTAAGCCTCAGTAAAAAAAAATGTTTATATGTCGCAAAAAGTGACGAATTTGTATGAGTTATAACGTCTAGATAGAGACAACACTGCTGCGATCTGACGTTACAACACAGTAACCAAATTAACTTCGCGCAATTTAGTACAATGATCGTTTGGCGTTACAAGAATAATTTCAAAACCGCAAATTTAATCATTTTTCCACAAAGAGGTTACTTAAAAAGAAACCTCTTTAAAATAAGTATTAGTTCATGTATATGTCGCAGCCAACAGGTTAAATTAGCCGTTCAATTAATCGCCTAGCCTTTTAACTAAACGGCGGCCGTTCAACTAACGGCCTGAATGACATTCAATTACAGTTTAGGTTGGAAGTCTGTAACCAATCACGCGCGATCCGAATTGGTCGCAGTAACTGAGCCAGGGCACTTCGACCAAATGGGTTAGGTTAGGTTAGAACTGTGATCAACCGCGTGCGAGCCGAGAGAGCGAAGCGAGGCGAACACTACTTCTTTAGTAGTTCTTCTAGGCGGTTAACTAAACGGCTAATTTAACCAGTTGGCTGTGACATATATTTATTATAGTATTCAAATACTGTAATGTCCTGTATAAAACAAGAACTAGGCTCAAAAAAAAAATGCACATTACTATCAAGGGTATCAGCGATTGCCTGATACTCTTGATGAATTATGAATTATTGATTTGTTTAATTATGAGTAGTGATAGTAAGTTGCATAACTGAATGAACAAAGTTCAAAATAAAAATAGAACTTACCACAGAAGAAAAAACAAGTGCTGGGAGATCAGAGTCCGATAAAAATGGTGGTTTTTGTTGTCGAAGGACGAAGCTGTCCGGTGAGGGCGCCATGGCGGCACTGGAAAATAACACACATACAAATTAGTAGGTACACAGATGTTACAATTAAGTTTTACAATTAAACCTATAGCTAAAAACCTGACAAACTAATGAAGGTATTTCAAATATTATTATTAGAGGCTTCATGTGAATTCCTGAATGTTTATTTATATTTATAATCCTAACTATCCTAACTCTATAATATATATTATAATATAAATGCGAAAGTAAGTTTGTTTGTTTGTTACCTTTTCACGCCTAAACCACCGAACCGATCATCCTGAAATTTTGTATATTATACGTTGTCATGTGTAGCCGACCCCTACATAGTTGGGAAAAGGCTAGGCAGATGATGATGATGACGTTGTCATGTGTACAGAAGTGGACATAGGGTCATAGAACTATTATTAGGGTACCATTCAACCCGAAAAAAAAATCTGATCCCGAGGAAAACAACAATAACGTTATTATGATAATAAATGGCGCCACGTGTGTTTCGAATCATGATTGAATTAAATTAGAAAACTTTAGAGTTTAAGAGTATTTTCTTTTATTTAATTTTAGAAAACTTTACAGTTTAAGACTATTTTTATTATTTTGTGAGTCTAGATTCTGAAAAACCGGTCTACCGACACTCTAGACTGAGTGTCGATCGCAAAAGTAAAAAAATTAAAAATGCGAAAGTGAGTTTGTTTGTTTGTTACGCTTTCACGCTCAAACGGCTGAACGGATTTGAATGAAATTTGGCACATAGGTATACCATGACCTGGAGAAGGACATAGGCTACTTATCATCCTGGATCGCAGACGAAGTCGCGGGCAACAGCTAGTTACAAATAATTCTTAAATTACACAACAAATAGGGAGATAAACGTTGGACTACCAGCAAATCAGAACATTTAATATCCTCTAGTAGAACATGAGATAGACCTTACCTTAAAATCAAGGAAATGTGTAGTATTTGTCAGTTAGCAGCCAGTATATTTATTGCTTTTAGAGGCAGATAATTTGAGCATACATAAAGATATACCATTGTACTCAAATACGCATTTGTGGCAGTAATGTAAACACTTTCCCATGCATCATGATCTTATGTCAGCCATATTGTTGGTGCTACCAGAAACAGCCTCTTTTGTGATGTAAAGCATACTACAAAGTTACAACACAAAGGAAAAGATTATCCTACAGCCATATGTACATAAATATTGTTGTTACTTTACTGATCAAATCAGAAACTTGCATTATTCTTTCTTATCCTCTTTCAAAAATCGAATAAGCAGGAAATAATTGAACAAATTATCCTGATTTAAAGGCTGAGAATGAGATTAGACCAATTTTAAAGTTTCCATAGAAGCAGAGATTTCCAGTTATCTTTTTTTAAATAAGACATTTCGAAAATGTTCTCTGCTAACTTTTTAGATCTTTGTCCTGCTTATGCGTATGAAGTTTCATTAAAATCGGTTCATTCATTTCGAAAAATAACGGCTTGAAAGTTTCTATGAAATGCCGTACGGCGTAAACGCTCTTAATAAGTAATTTATTGTCCTTATTTCCCTCTACATTCAACATTCATTTCTTGAAATGAGCCACAAATATGATAATTTACGTCAATTATGTGATGTCATGCAGACTTGTTTTTGCATGCGGTCTTTGTTTTTTCTTTTACACTTATATTGCATGAGTGTATAAGTAGGTAGGTACAGTCAACAAAAGGCAAGTATGCAGGTACGTCGGATACTTATCTCTTTTGTTGACTGTACATGGAACAATAATAATTATGTATTGTGTGAAGGGCCACGAAAATCATAAAATGTCTTGGGACTTCGGCTTTCATTTCTCGGCGTTTATACATATTTATATTATTTATGATATTATGATGACTACGGAACTATGCGTTTTTTTTACTACAGCAGCATGTTTTTTAAGCTCACATGAATCGTGAGTCGGTGAACAGCAAGCAAAACGGTTAAAGGTATGCTAAATAACTGGAATGTTAGTAACAATTCGTACCTATATGACCATCCAAAATAAATAATATCCTTTTACATAGGAACATGATGTAATAGGTATTTATAAAGATATAGATATCTAAATTATGTTTAGGTAATTATAGTAGACGAAAATAACATAAGTGATATTGTATCTAACCAAATATCTCATAAATTACGAGTATCGATTCGGTATGGTGAATGAAGAGAAGTGTTTTTTTTATTAGAAACAATAAACTGATATAGGGGCAGATCACAAAACATAATGTACACACGGCGACACATGAAGATATTATAATTATACATTTCCAGTTTTAGCTGACTTCGCATTGTACCTACAGGTTCTTCGTAGAAGATAGAAGTAAGCTTATACTGGAAATGTATAGCTTGATATGCCGTCGTGCGCACCACATAACATCATTGAAATAATAAGCTTGAAGCCGCATGTACTCGTACGTAGTGCAATAGAGACCATTGACGTCATTAATCATAGCCCAGTTTCTATTGGTCCACCTGATTCTTACAGCTTTAGAAATAAAGCTGAAAATAGCTTGAATAATAGGCAATTTACGAATCTCTGTACCACCACGTACAGACAGTATTTTACCTAACTATGTCTCAATCTCAACAGTTGATTACATTAACTTTCAATATGAACAAACTATGATTGCGCAAAGTTGTGAAATGCTAGGTAGGCGGGTACTTACAACCACCGTGAAAGTTGACTATTATTTGAATATTATATTATAGATATGTAGTAAAAATAAAATAATACCTAATAAACTAATAATTTACTCACGAAAACTGTGTGTCAAAGTTTTTTTCCTGTCCCATTGGTTCAGTAACCAAAAGCACTCAAGACCAAAGTTCCTTTCCCATATTTATTACTGACTTAATTAAAACGCTTTGTAGAATCCAATCAATAAGATGTTTGCTATAAATTCCGGGAACAAATATACTCAGCCACGCGAGTTTCGAAATCGCGTAATTTTGTTTCTTAAAAATCTTTTTCATTATGACTGTCGCTCCGTAAGGATCCTAAATCTTCATTATTCGTGGCTTATTGTAAACAATTGAACATCACTTCATTAAGACTGTTCAAACTGAGGCGGATATAGCATCAGTTTGAACACCTCCATACAACTTATTTGAAATAATCGGCGCGAGCCAATTTCGTCTCCGAACCCGCGCGGGATTCAACTCAGTTTGACCAGAGCTTTATTATTTTAAACAATCAATATTTCTCGGCTTACAGAGCACCAATTTAATACAGACAAAATACACTCAGCGGCACGGAATCTTGGCCAAGCGCTTATCTAGCAAATACTCGCAATAACAAAAACTTTTAAGTGTTTCCAACGATTGTTTCATAAATGAAGGTGGGTCGAAAAAATGTTTACTCTGTTCAAGAGGGTAATTCATATATTTGAGTGCACTACGATGGTGCAACTTTTATTTTTAGTTGAATCGTGTCTCTTGCGCAGTTTGTAAAAGTTTACTGTTAGCTTATTAAATTTTTGTGGTTTTGTGCTTTTTATTGATTAACTGAAGGTGCTTTAACACCAATAAATATGCCATTAACAACAGCACACGTTACACAGGCTGTAGCATTAATCGACCAAGGGTTGACACTGCGTGAAGGTGCTGTGGTGCTTAATGTACCACATTCGTCGATGCAGTATGCCCTAAAACGATACCAGGAGACAAGCCACTATTCCCGTAGACCAGGCAGTGGAGGCGTCAGAAGCACATCAGCCCGGGACGACAGTCTTATTGTCCTGGTAATTTTAAGAAACCGCTACCTGACCGCTTTTCAGATACACCAGCGGTTCCAAATTGCAAGAGGCGTGAATGTTAGTGAGCGTACAATAAGAAGACGAATGGAGGAAGTGAATTTAAAAGCCCGTAGACCAGCACGCGGTCCAGAACTCCTCAGACGTCACCAAGTACCTCGACTTCAATTCGCACATTATTTGCGGCTGTTTGCCCTACACACTACACTACATATACCTAAAGTTTCGTGTAGTGTGTATGACATTCAATATTGGCGTCACTGAGATAAAGTACTACGTATAGAGAAGCTATCCGAAGCAAAAACAGTGTCACAACAGGATGACATCCGACGGGGGGGTGCAGGGCGAACGTGCCGTAGATTCACTCAGTATTTGCTGCAGCGCTTAAACATTAGGTGTCGCCTCACCAAACTATAAAACATGCAGCGCTAGAGCGCTTAAAACGTATAGTTTTCTCGCGACCAAAACGTCATAAGCGCCGTGAATTTCATGGCGCTTACGCGTTTCATGCAACAAAGTGTAATAAAATGTCGTCCTTATAGATTTTACACCACAGAAATGACGATGAAGGAAAATAATTAATGAAAATGTAAGAAAATAATATATAAAAACGGTTTAATGGATTCTCTGCTTACTTATCGATGATAAGTCTCTCCACTTTATTTTTTTTCGCAGTCGATTGATTTTTACACGTTTTTAACACGCAAGACGGCATTTTTATTTGGCAAAATTTTGGCAACCATCTGTCATGAGCGTAGGCGAGTGACTAAATGAGTTGTTGCTGGCCAGCAGCAATGCATGGCGCAAAAAACTGGTTTGCGGCGTCGGTTCTATACGCTAGTAATAATAGTTCTATGATTGGCGTCCACACAAGGTGGACAAGGGAGACCTCGCCCGTAAAGGCCAAAACTATCTACTCCCATTTTCTATCAAACGAAAACATGACATGACCAATGGGCCCTCGTCATATTGGCGTTTCCCAAGAACACACCTGGTTCCAACTCACATACCCCCGCGCGAGTCCAACACCAAGTGAGTCTACCACTCACCATGAGGTAACTGTGGGCTGTAGACTCCTCGCGGTACCCATTGTGTATGGGTTGACGTAGTGTGTATGACAAAACAGCCGCGGACGATCCTATCTAAAAAAATCTGACTTGCCCCCCGTAGGCCAGAAGCTGGGTACGCCCATGATTCTATAGTGTTTTTTAAGTGCCCAATTCAATAAAATGAACTTATTGGTGTAGTGACATTTTCAATTTCAAGTTCGTGTAGCCTATGGCGCGAGGACTTAAACAAAATTTTAAGTCCTCGCGCCAGTGCCCCTTTTCGATAATTTTTTTACCGACTTCTAAAAAAGAGGACGTTCTCAATCCTGATGTTTATATTTTTTTTTTTCCGGAAATTTCCCAATTTTATTGTAGTTTCGGGTTAACCTTTACCATAGAAACTATTTAGGTTCCGAGAAGTATGGCCCTACGTCGTAGTTTCCGAATTACGGGCCTCTGAATTTTATTTTATACAATATAAAATGCTCTTTAACTAAACAAAATAATTAAATTCAAATATCTCGAAACTCCAACTGTAACAAATCCGTCCCTAAGACGACTCATTGACCAAAACACTTACTGAGCGCATCTACTATCTACTCTTAGGTATATCAGTGTCAAAAATACATTTAAATGCGAAATATCGTACATGTGGCCAAGTTTCCGTGCTGGTGAGTGTATTGTCTAGAAAGATAAGTGTGATTATTATTTGTAACAAACACAATGATAAACAGGTCAAACTCAATGTAATTAAATTGCTATGAATAAGATAAAAAAAACATTTATTTGAAAAATATACTTCCTGGTATATTTTTTTCATTATTGTTTATTAATGATAAGACAGATTTTGATTTAAGTATGTAAGAATTGTCTCCCCTCACCTAAAGGTGGCATGTGTCCCAGCAGTGGGAACGTTATAGGCTGATTATGCATATGCTATGTAAGAATTTGTTTGAAAGAATGAGTTTTTGCTGTTATGATATTGAAATCTTATAATATTCTTGCAATGTAACTCAATATAATTGGCCAAAATTAATTCACTCAATGTAACATCCCAAACAAGTCAGTGACTCATCTACTGGTAAGCTGACTAAAGTACATTATGGTACAGAGGTCAGCCCATCAACCTACCCCAATCTGTCAAATTTTCCTAATTGAATATGACCCTTATTCCTTTGCGATAAAGTTGAAAATCTATCAAAGAAATTTGACAGATTGGGGTAGCTTGATGTGCTGGCCTCTGTACATACTTCAGTACATGTTAATGACTGAAAAACATACAAATCAAATATGTATGACTGGCAGAACTGGCAGACAAAAATCTGTAGATAAAGAAGGCACCCCAGAGGGCAAGGCTCAGTCTCCTGAAAAAGAAACCGAGGTAGAAGCCAAACAGGCTTCAAAAGAAAATTCTCCAGCAATGGACGAAGTTAATGAAAATGGTACAGTTAGTTCGCGCGAGCATTCTGCAGAAAAAGAAGCACCTGCCAATGAACAAACAGAGACTGCCGATGTTAAAAAAGATAACCCATCCGAGGCTCTGATCGAGAGTGAGCAAATTGCTGCAGCTGAATAACGGACTGAACATTTATTTGCTTTTCAGCTCAAATCAATCCCTATTAGCACTAAGCAAGCACTATTCATTAAGTTCTGATATTTATATTGCATCATCATCATCATCATCACTTCTTTGATATAGTCATTGTATATAATGCAAAGAAGTATTTATTGAGAATCATGTTATGCACCAATAGTTACGTTTTCATACAATGTGGCCTATTTATCGTAAATACGCAACGTACGCAAAATACGCGCATTGACATGGAGTTGCGGACACCAGCCCGTACCGATTACCTGGCAGAACTTGTCGCCAAATTAGATTTTTTTATATATTAATATGTCCCAGTGATTGCATACAGATGTGAATATTGAACAAAAAATAATATATTAATTCAATGCAGTGGAATTGCTTGAATACAAACAAAAACAAATGAACATTGTAACAACATATTTTAAAAATACTGTATGAAGAATAAATTAATAATAGTGTGAAATGATAGGTGTAATTTGAGGTGAAAACTAACATTCAAAAGCATTAACAAAGTACAGAATAATTTCTGAGTAATGCACTATCGAACTTATGGCCTCTTTAATGTTAAAGAGATAACAATATAATTAATCCATGAAACAAGTACTTTACTATACTCCTTATCAATAATTAATAAAGGAAAGGAAATGGGAAATCTGTTCTATTTACTACAATTTATTGATACTGTGCAATGTAATTTTGGTTCCAAAACAAAGAATTATTAAGTTGTATGTAATTTTGTATCAATATTTATAACAAAGATAAAGTAAAATAAACTAATTTGCTGACTGTTAAGAACAGTATTAACATTTAAGTACATGTTGACTAGCAATGGAGTTAGAAATCTAAAGCCAAAGAAAACCACATCCCAATTTTGTGCATTAATTAAATTGCAATTTTAAAAAAGGTGCATCATTACAATGGGTAATCGGATTTTCATAGTTGCTGTAAAATTGCTGATAACTGTAATGTGATGTTATGAAGTGGTGACCTGCTCGTGCATGGCACACAAGCATACATAATGAGATTGTGAACCGCTTGGCATTTGTTTTACGGAATGTCGTAATGATAGATCTCCCGCGCAACTTGTCTTGGTGAAAGCGACTCGACCACTCACATAAAACTATGTCAATATTCCTGAGATGAAATACACGCAGTGTATGAAAGATTACATGTTTATATATTGAACTATTGTACCTTTTTAACAGTTTTAATTGGTTGGTAAGCAACGGCAAGCAACATGCTATGGAAAGGAAACCTCATTTGTTAACACCAAAATAAAACTTTAATAATAAAGCTTCTACTTACAACATTTTTTATTACGTGTGACGGCACACGTAGGTGTGCAAACTTTAGAACTAGTAACCCATCTTGAACGCAATATTAGCACGGAAAAACAAATTAAACACGTCTACTAGTTTTGAGCCATTGATGAGTAATAGAATGAGAATCAGCCCAGGCAGTGTTGCCAGACGTTTTGGACTACAATAAATATAGTACGTTTTCAAAACCTTCTAAAAAAAATCAAATTGGTTACTAATTTAACACGTTGACTGCCAAGCAACAGACACAATTGAAAATCTATTGTTCGCGGTCACCGGTGACCGCGTTGGCAGTCAACGTGTTAATTGATTTTTACATTCTGTGACTACAGTATAACTCACAAACTGGTTAAAAGTCTACGAAAATCATCTACTTTTACATTATGTACTTAGGTAAATATCTGAGCACCATGTATCTATCACTTATTTTGACGACACGGTTAACGCAGTGGTTGAGCGATTGACTGCTGCGCAGCATGTCCCGGGTCCGATTCCCGCACGGAACAAATATTTGTACGACCTACAAGTATTTGTTCCGGGTCTGGGTGTTTTATCTATAATATGTATGTATTTACAAAAAAAAAATGTATATAAGTAGTTTATCAGCCATCTCGTTACCATAACACAAGCATTAAGTTGCTTAGCTTGGGACTATATGGCGTTGTGTGAAATGTCCAAGGATATTATTACTTAATTGATTTACCTGTCATTGCTTTATTTTTAGTTCTTTTTACCTTTTGTGGTAGACAAATTTTATTCTATACTCCAACTTTTAATTAGCTGCAGTAAAATGACACTTCTTAATAACTCATTTCGGACTGCGTTTAGAGATATGCATGTCAAATAAGTTTCGTTTGTTACATTCTGTACTAGAAAAATAAGATTTGGTTGATGGCCGCGAAAAAACAAAAAGACGCCAATTTTAGTCATTTAAGTAACACATAGGCTGTAATTTTACTGCAGCTAATTAAAAGTCCGACTGTAGGTGAATCGTCTTCACATATAATTATTTAATGAATGTATACAAAACCTTTTAAAAAAAAATAAAAGAGTAACGGTGGAGTTTCTTGCCCTTCTTCTCCATACGAACACTACCTTTTGGAAGGGGCGACTAGAATCAATTCTATTTTATTGTAATTTTTGACGTTCAAAAGTGCCTAATTGAAATAAATTATTTGACTTTATAAATTTAAAAAAGTCGTATGTGTTACGTACGGATTTTCTTCTTTGGATCGTAACATTCAAAATGTCTAATAAATCGTATGAATACGACTTAAATCGTACATCTGGCAACCCTGGCCCAGGGGCAGACTGAGAGAGGGAGGGATATGCTACGCAAGCAAAAAATGCAAGCTAGCGGGAGTAGGATTGGAAAGGTAGCAAAATTGCCAGGCAGAAAAAATATTGTTTTAAGACGGTAGCACCCTCTTGGTTGGTACTCAATTAAATGATGCAATAGGAGCTTCATAATGCGTAATCCTGAACTCTTTAAATACAATAATTTTATTAAAAGGACTTATGATTATACACAATTAATTATTTAAATAAATTCAAGACTTTATGTTTTGGTCTTAAAATCTATCTTTGCAAACTTTATGTTAGGCACAAACGTGGGTCTATAGTCGGACTTTTAATTAGCTGCAGTAAAATGACAGCTATCTTATAAGACTGAAATTGGCGTCTTTTTGTTTTTTCACGGCCATCAACCAAACCTTGTTCTTCTAGTACAGATTAAAGTAACAAACGAAACTCTGTGCATATCTCTAAACTCGATCCGCACATGTAACCTTTTAGTGAAATGAGTCAGGCCGCATTCGGAATTGGCTATAATCGCTCACAGAGTCACAGCACTCAAATCGTCTCACATGCGTCCGAATTATTAGATATTACGATTATGACAACTGAAAGCTGTCAACAATTCAGAACGCTCGTGAACGCGCTCACAGTGCTTATTCAATGTCAAAACGATATTACAGCAGTATTTCTTTGTATAAATACCACACATTTCTTCCTTTTCTTTGTTTAGGTGGCGACTGTCAACCAGACACACAATTTCGAAAATGCCACTTTAGTGTATAGATATGATGCAACTCAAAACAAAACACACTCTGACACATCCTCACACACACACACACTGTCATTTTTGACAGCGCTCACGGTGACATTAATACAAGGCATGGTTGACGTTATCGCAAGATGGCGTATGTGATGACGATTCACACCTCGCACGTCGCATCCTCAAATCGATATTTTCCCAATTCGGAACGCACCCTTATTTAGAAGTGTCATTTTACTGCAGCTAACTAAAAGTCGGACGACGGTTAAGAGGAAATAGGGTATAAGCGACAAAAAATTAAATGTTCAGGAGAGCCGTTCAGTTTTAAATTTTAGAAAAATTGAAGTATTTTTGTCATTTATGAATTTTTTTGCTAGGGTTTAAACGCCAAAAAAGTCATCTTAGAGCCATGAGAGTCAGCGCATTCGAAAGAGCGGAAAATCTTCCGTAGGCATATATAACTCATTTTTGACCAAAATGTCGCTTATGCCCTACTTCCTTTTTACCGTCGTCGGAGTATACAGCATTATGTACAGGGGCCTGCACATCAAGCTACCCTAATCTGTAAAATTTTCCCAATTGAATATGAACCTTATTCTTTTGAAGTTGAAAATCTATCAAAGAAATTTGACAGATTGGGGTAGCTTGATGTGCTGGCCTCTGTATATTCAGTGTTGCAAGTATAGACAGTAGTCTTTTTATTTTAAAATCATGCTTTAATATAAATCACGATTTTAGATGACAAGAATAATTTATTTGCACATCCTTGGAAATTATTTTGAATTGTTTTTAGGTATAAACCAAAAAAATATTAAATTTTATTATAATAGCAATTTATTATTTTAATTCACAACTTCATGAAAATTTCATGCTGTAACATTCCAAATTCGACAAGTTGACTAGAGCTACAGTCGTCGAATCACAGAAGTTTGGTATACACACCAGCCTGGTGCGCTGTCCATTCTCTCCTAAAAAACAAAATGTATGCTTAGTACATGATTAATATTGAGATTGTGTAATCTTTGATTGTGATGCATGTTATATTTTTAGAAAGTAAAAATCATAGTACCTTCATATACATCTGTGGCAAATTCAGCAGAATTACCACAATAATATATAGCTGGGCAGTTATAAATAATAAAAGGGTCTGTTTCTGTGCAGGGGGTGCATGGTATGGTGTCTGGACAAGTTGGTGCAATGTTCCTCCAAAGCAGAGTTTTCTTCATTACTTCCAAGGTGTTGTCTAGCTTACTGTATCTCATAATGTCTTTTATGGGTTCACCTGAGGTACCCAAACATGTGAAACCTGAAAAAATAAACACAAATAGTAGAAATTGTTATATTGTGTGTAGCAGCAACTTTCTGCATATAATACAAATACACACCTCCAATTTCGCATTCATAAGGATTGGTGACCCGATTGAATGATTTGTACTCAATAGCTTTAGGGAATAAACCTGAAATACAGAAAAGTATTATCACTGTTTCATTCAACTTAGTTTTTACCAATTTTTTATGTGGAAATAACAACTAACAATAGTGAAAAGGTTTCTGTGGCAACATTATTCCAGTTGGGTCTTTGCTGCTGGGCATAAGGTCTAGGGGTGCAACAGCACTGACAGCAGCTGCTAAGGAGTCCATCAATTCTACTGCTGCAATGAACTCGGACTCATTCACACCACTCTCATTTGTGTGACTTGCTAATACTCCACCTGAAAAGCAAGATAAATCCTATTATTCAAGAAACACGTATGTTACAAAGGAACATGCTACCGGGACAAAATGCCTATATTAGTCCATGTAACATCAGCCAGTGAAAGTCCTGTCAAAATAGATCCAGCTGTTTCAGAGATTAGCCAGAACAAAAAGACAGACAAAAAAGAAATGTTTTTTTTTGTTATAAAAGTAATGGTAGGTACTTATAACAAAAAACAAACTAGTTTATACGGACATACTTTCATACATTTCATTTCTTGCATTTAGTAAAAAGCTGTTATTTTGACATTACAAACAGATGCTTTAATTTTATTTATTTCTAACGAAGTATAAATTAAACATTGTTCCTTAAATTCTGAATTCTAGAGTTAGAAATTTTTGCTTAAATTTTTGTTCCAAAAGCATCCTTACCAGCAACAATGACCCTGACAATCTTAGAAACTTCCTCCTGATATTCAGAAGTGCCCGATAGTCCAGACAACCATTCCATAAACAGATTCATTGAGAACATGTGATCTGCTGTTCTTGAGGTATTCAATCCAGACATAAGGACTATGTATCTGAAAAGATATTTATACTTTAGAAAGACTGGCAATGTTGCCAGATGCTAGTGGTTGTTTGAACCTCTTTAGATAAAGGAATTAAAGGTCTGTCATACCTGTCTGAACTCAACTTTGGTAGCGGTTTTTGTATACTGCAGCCAGCCCAGCACACATCCTTGACTGTGAATATTCCATCTTCATCCTCAGAACCTGAAAAAATATGTAAATATTTTCCATGTTCCATGACATCAAAGGGTATAATTTTGATAACTCAGAGCAGTTTTTCTTTCTTATTCATCAATCCATTGAGTTGAATGATCTCTCAACTTCTCACAACAAATAAAAACTTGAATACAGTGGATTATCAGTTGTTTCTGTGATTAACAGTAAATACTGTATTCTATAAACATACCTAACAAAGCACAGACCACACCGGTCACAATGTGATGGACATCAACATATTCACCAACCAGCTTAATTCTTTGCAGCTCATCTTCCAACACTATACTGTCTGATTCATGTACAAAATGAGTTCTGAAACAAATTATTGGAATAATAACAACTCTTTATTTCATAGCAACATGTTTTAACCTCTCTTTAAACTTACCTAGGAGCTTGCGGAATGATTTCCAATTGATCTGACAATTCTTTCAGTATACTAGGTTTTAATTCTTGAAACTTGAACAGTGTACCAATTATAACGCAAGTTGTACCCTTATCACGAAGTTCACATAGTTTTAAAATCTTATGCTTATTTGACCACTTTTTTATGACTATCGGAGTTAAGATGTTTCTAAAAGTATTGAGTCTAGCTGAATAGATGTGAGCATATTGTTTTGAAAAATCTCTCGCCACTTCCTGGAACCGTTTTGAACAATCGGTGTACTCCACATCTTCCCTCACCAGTTCACGAGACTCAAAATCTTTCTTCGTTGTAGTAGATGCACTAGATTTTGGTTTAAATAACATGATTCTTATACTAATGCAGATTCTCACAGACTTTACTTATCATTTATTTAATTTTTTTTATGAATTGACGTAATTTTTGGTGTTAATTCCGTTTTGGCGGTTTTCTTCCTCTAACATTTTCTTCTGTCAGTTTCTGACAGCAGTTTCTGTTGACGTTTCTTGAATTTTTTTTACAGACTATTATGTTGCCATTTAAATACCCTGATTAAGAGAATGCAACATAAAGGTGATGGCACATCGTGGCCCGTAGATTACACCATGACTGAAGGCGGTGTATCTTAGAAGACGCGTAAAATTATTAGGCCGCGTACTCACGGCTGTAGGTATTTTATTAATGTAATTATTTTTATTACTGTTGTGTGTATATATATGTCGCAGCCAACTGATTAAATTAGCCGTTCAGTTAACCGCCTAGCCTTTTAACTAAACGGTGCGGCTGTTCAACTAACGGCCTGAATGATATTCAATTACAGTATAGGTTGGAAGTCTCTAACCAATCACGCGCGAGCCGAATTTTGTCGCAGTAACTAAGCCAGGGCACCCCGACCAAAAATGGGATAGGTTATGTTTAAATTGTGATCAACCGCGTGCGAGCCGAGAGAGCGAAGCGAGGCGAGCGAGCACTACTTCTAAAGGCCAGGCGGTTAACTAAACGGCTAATTTAACCAGTTGGCTGCGACATATACACACAACAGTAATAAAATAATTACAACATATTACACACAAGACGTTATAATATGTATGTGTTTGTTATTTATGTGTGTTAGTATGTATAGCCTACAATCCCATCCTCCTTAGACCATTGATGCAAACTGAATCTCTACAAAGGTTGTTGCCTATTAAGGCGACAATAAGTGACAGCGACCTTGAGCGAATGGGAGGAGCGACGCGACGAGCGTCACGCCCCGCGACCCCGCAACTGCATGCACGTAATTTCGTAGGGTAACCAATACGTTTCAGATGGTGAGGATAATCCTGCCTGATTTTTGATCACCATCCATTTTTATTTCAATGTAGTGTTAATAAATAAGGTAATATTTTGATAATTAAATCAATGATCAAACTTTAAAACCTCGAAAAAAAATCAGCTGTTCCCTACATTTTGACGAGTTATGCGAACATAAATGCAGGGAACAGTTGATTTATAACTGCAAATATTCACATATCAAATTACGAAGCAAATGGTCTAGTATAACATTTATTTTTTTCAAAGAAATCAGTCCGGTCGATTAGACGTGATGTTGAATTTAAAATCATTAGAAGTCGTATATCTGCGCCTTAAAAAAAGCAGATTGATTTATGGCGTGCCACTTCTTACCGCTGTATTAAAAAAGCAGATTGATTTATGGCGTGCCACTTTTTACCGCTGCCTGCACAGACTACAGTTTGCTGCCTGTATTACTGTGCTATTGTTAAAAATGGCGGGAGTTCAAAAAGTTAGATTAAATCAATTAAATATGAATATTAAAAATGCTTTGATTATCGGTATAGTTATTGCAAAAAATAGCCCTCGAACTATAGGATCAAAGAAGAAAAGTGGTGAATCAAGAGGAGTTACATCCTTCACAGTAAGAGATTCTGATGTAGACACGATCAATGTTGATGTTTGGGGCTCCGAATACTTTGTTCTAACTTTTTACGAAAGATTTTTAGTAGGAGATGTTGGTAAGGGCCTTTTCTATGCAAAACTAATTTACAATATTTTAATCACCTTCTTCTAATCTACTTATTACAAAATTATTTTCAGTTGAAATTACGTCTCCAAAGATTTGCGTTAAAACTGGTGATAACGAAATTTACAGACCCCATGTGAGTTCGTTATGAATTTACTTGCTTTTTATTCTCGAGTTCTTTTCCTATTACGTAAACATTTTACAGTAGTGTCTTATTACCGACTTCATATTCATAAAAGTTTTTCCCCTCGAAAGGTGACCTCTCCGTTCTACTTAACCCTAAACGAAGGGATGTCGGATGTAAGCATCCACGGTGGCGATAATTTTTCCATGTACTTACCGCTCCTCCACATACCTACCAAACAATCCTCTGGATATTACGGACTCGCTGAAGTATTGAAACTGCCAGGTACGTACCTAATAATATTACTAGCCTATTATTATTGTCACACTGCAGGGCAAAGGCCGCTCCCCATACAGAGAAGGCACGAGCATTGATCAATACCTAGGTACATACCTAATAGTATGTATTAGGTACTACCCGTACTACTACGTGTATATTAGCCTTAGACGTTCCTTTATAGAGATAAGAGATACCTAGCTAGATATTAGAGTTCTACTATAGGTAGAAGTCTAATATCGCTAATGCTACCTGATTAGCAGAAATATATTTCAAATCTCATTAAAAATATAGGTCGTTGTCGCCAAGTTGTCAGGGTGCTTACTCTCGAATATAATTCCGATTGTAAGTCAAACGTCTCCGTTTGACTGACAATTCCAATGTCGATCTAATGGCTATCCAATTCCACTTACTGCTCAGTATGGAATTAACTGAAGAAGAAACTAAGCATACTTAGTTATAGTTTACTAGTCAATTTATTGGTCACTGATTCACATTTTACTTATAATGTCATTGCTGATTTACTGTTAATCAGACAATCGAACCTCTATTTTTCTGTAATATTTTTGTTTTATGTCTTTCAGACGAAAGTAACAACGTTTACGTCGATTTACTAGTAGTTGTAAAAACAGTGAAACCTGCGAAAACAATAAAAACTAGAGCTGGTAAGCAAAGTTAAGACTTTACGAATCATCCTTATAGAAATTGCGAATCTCAAGTCACCTGATGTTTTCTATTTTATAGGAGTAGACATGTCGGTTCGCGGTGTAGAGATCATGGACAACACAACGCCAGCTTGCCTCCTATTGGACATTTTTGACATCGACACTATACAAAGGTTTCGAAATTCACCTAATACTTAAAGTACTTACGCCGTTATGGTTGGTTTAAGTAAGTAGGGTACTTTCCCTCTGCTCCCTGTATAATCTACCCCAAAGTTAGGATAAGGTGCAATATCAAAACGAAATTGGTATGGTTCTAAAAAACTTGGTCGTCCTTATACAGGGCAGAAGAATGGCGTCCATTAGAAAGCGTGCTATTCATAGCAGACGCTCGAGTATCGTGGCGAGCTCGCGCGGTCAGTGTGCAACTGTGTGCGAAAACTGTAATTACACATCAACCGCACACAGCAGACGCCGAAGCCCTCAGACTGCACATACGTAACCAGACAACGGCGCGTGAGTCACAGTTCTAATTTTAGCAATTTTCTGAGCCTGTCTGAGTTGCAATTTTCTGTGTTTACTTTGTGATAAGACGACCACACCTGTTTTAGTAAACAATGTCGCAATATTTATTCAAAATGTCTCACGTACGTAAGTACGTGAGACATTATAATTCAATTTTAACATTGTACATTGCATCATTTATTGTGAAGTGATATTACATTGGTTCAGCCATTCACTGATAATCATGCAAAAATAAGTAAATAAACTAATGAGTTTCCATAATTATTTTCGCAAGATTTTGGGAATTGGGGAATCCCCTATGTATTTTCCCCTACCATTAAACAATTTTTATTTTCATTAGCGCTAAATATTTTTAGCCGTATTTTTATCTACCTTGCGATTGTGTTCATTTTACTTACACAGGGGGCGGTGAAGCCGCAGCTTGGGCAGCATGGAGCGGCGAACGCTCATGCGCGGCATCCGTGTCACAAGTACGCGACAGAGTCGCAGGCGCAGCGCCATTCTGTGCGTCACTGCATGCACTGCTTACGCATCTTGATTTGGACGAACTTGATACTTTGTATGCTTCACATTACACGCGACAGTTAAGCCGGCTAATTACTTATGAATTGATTATGTGTCAATTTTCAACGTTGTTTTACAGGGAAAATAATACTGAAGATAATATCCGGGTTCGCTTTGCTGACCACACTGGAGAGTTGACGGCTCGACTTCCTGTCAACGTTCTGGAAGACACTTTGGGATATTCTGTAAATAAGCTCACTTTTATTTTAAGAGCGTTTACGCCGTACGGCATTTCATAGAAACTTTCAAGCCGTTGTTTTTCGAAATGAATGAACCGATTTTAATGAAACTTCATACGCATAAGCAGGATACAAAGGTCTAAAAAGTTAGCAGAGAACATTTTCGAAATGTCTTATTTAAAAAAAGATAACTGGAAATCTCTGTTTCTATAGAAACTTTAAAATCGGTCTAATTTGACTATAACACAATTTTTCGGCAAACAACGGCTTGAAAGTTTGTATGAAATGCCGTACGGCGTAAACCCTCTTAAGTAGGTATATAGTAAAGCCCATCTTCCCAAGGCTGTTTTTAGCTAAAGAAGCCAAAAACAAAAACTGATTTAATTGAGCATTATTATAATTATCAATGATCACTCTGATGGTCTGGCGATCAGATTTAGCTTTTACAATACCTAAGTCAAAAAGCCGTTGCCCAAGGAGGGAAATATACGAGAGGCATTTACATAAGAGTAGGGGCTACAAAAACCAGGACTTATCATGCTGCCTAGCCCTTTCCCAACTGCCTATCTGACCTCCACAACCTAATACGATACCCCTTGGTAAGACTGGTTGTCAGACTTTCAGGCTTCTGTCTACCCGTAACGACTGCCAAAGATCCGCGAATGACAGCCGGGACCCAACGGCTTAACGTGCTTTTCGAGGCACGGCGGGGTCTCGGTATGTAAAGATGGTCACCCATCCACAGACCAACCGCGGCAAGCGTAGATTAACCAGATCGATCGACCTGCGCGGCTGTTATTATTTAGCTACGGCCCTCCAAAAACCAGGACTAAATTGTGTTTTTGATATTTGTAGATTGAGCAATTGAAGACCATGCCAGCTGAGAAGAGATCAGCAGTACGTTGGTCTATTCTCCTAGAGCAATGCACCGTGAAACTTGCAGCATCGCCCCCGCGCCTGATAGTGCTGGCTCTAAGACGAGCCACACAGGCTGACCCAATACCTCTCTATTAAATTATTTGAATATTTTTGTTAAATTAATTTGTTTTCCTAAGTAAAAGTTACAAATACCTCTTATGATAAAGAAGTAATTTGATTTACTACCTAGCCTAACTACCAGTCTGGCGATAGCTATATTTAGAAAGGTTCGTTGCCTCTGTCTATATTATTCAACGCAACAATACCTTATCATCCCCTTAATCAAAACAATAGACGCAATATTAATAAAAATTAATTGATTGTTTTGAAGACCACAATACAATATACATACATATTTTTAAAACACAGACACATTAGCATATCGCCGAGGTAACCCCGTAAGTTTATCGATCTAACAAAGGCTATCTGAAGTGAACTTTCTTTGCTCCATTCTACTAAACTTACAATCATGGAGAAGTCGGATAAAATTGAACTTGTATATGAATATAAACGGCGTAGAAAAGAATTCGGGAAGCAAACTTTGTTTGAAGATCGTGGTCCTGAAATGATAGTGAGCATTCCCAATAATCCTGCGTTTTATCCGGACTACATTCTTCGAAATCCGGTGAGCGTTGCCATCCAGAATACAGGCAATATGTCTGAGCACTGGGTAAATTCTGTAAGGTAAGTAACGTGCTATCAACTGCTACATGCAGATTTATATCATCTAGAACTATCATATTTTACATCCAATGAACTTCCTATACTTTTCCTCTACTTCCATAGATAGTAAGTTTTTGAAAGCGGCGGAAGGTTATTTAAATCCATTACTCCGTATTATTGTTTCACGACCATGCGAGTCTGGCTTCCACACTTATCAAGTAGGTATCGATGTTGGACCCCAGTAAAGATATACATTTCTTACATCATTACTTATCAATTTAGAGCTGAATACACAAGTTCTGGCGTGAACCACGTTGAAGGTGGATGGCCAAAAGACATCAACATGAATGATCCTGAAGCAACACAGAGATATCGACGTAAAATCGAAAAGGATGACGCTTATGTTCATGCTGTTATGCACTTAGGACATGTAAGTTTTTACGAGGGTAGAAAAACTATAATATCAATTATCAAAATATACCAAAAAGCGCTACTTTTGTTCTGCAGAGTATGGAACACAATATACTCCAAAACAATGCAGTAGATATGTATGAGACCTATTGTACAGAATTGCCAACAATTCCACCTGTAGAAAACAGCGGTTGCCACACTGTCAATGTGTACCGAGAACCGGAAGGAAGGCGACCGATCCGATCGTTGTCTTGGCAAGCGGATGGAGGAGCAAAACTGGCAGTAGCTCATGCAGATATCGAGCTTACAAGGAATTCAAGAACTCCGCAGTATTCATACATTTGGGACATTGGTACATATAAATAAAGTGCCTATTTTCTATTTGGAAAAATGAAGACATCTAGAAAAATCTTCGTTTTTTGCAGAGAACGCGAATGCACCTGAGCTTGTAATTAAGCCTCCGCAGCCTTTACTAGACCTTATTTACAATCCTCGTGATCCTCATCTTATAATTGGAGGAATGATGAATGGGCAGGTAAGTATTGAAAATAGCCTCATTTGCCTGAACTTAAAAAAAAATCAGCTTCGGTTTATAATATTATGATTGTAGGTCGGTTGGTGGGATACACGTAAAGGCGGGGATCCCGCTGGAGTTTGTCCACCGCATGTTGCGCACCGCGACATAGCTCGAAACGTACTCTTTATCAATTCCAAAGTTGGAGCAGAATTTTTCTCCGCATCTCCAGATGGTGTCGTTAAATGGTAATTTAATCAAAGTAATTTTGACATAAACTTCTGGAGAATAATTTTTAAGATTGGTTTTTTTTTCAGGTGGGATACGCGAAACATGAGCGAGCCTACCGACTCCATGATGATAGATATCGTGAAAACGGTAACTGATACACAGTGTATTGATAACGCTATTGGAATTTCAGCACTTGAATATGAGCCCACGATACCAACAAGGTAAATTATGACGATAGATAAGGAACAAGATAACATACTTAATATGTATTCCCCGAAAGGATAGGCGACGCACATGTCTCATGGGGTGTACTATGCTAACCTGTACCTCCCACCAACGTGTAATAGGAAGACAAGCCTATTGCCATCAACTCGGCAGAAATCCGGACTCCGTGCTGCTTTAGAGAATTTCCTAATGGATAAACCGAATAACACTGCCCGACTTTAGGATCAAACTGAGGCATGTTCAGCAGTCCGATGATGGAGTTGTCGATGGTTCAGGGACGAGAAATACATATTAAAAAAAATATTATTTAACTTTTACAGGTTTATGGTTGGGACAGAAACTGGGTTAGTAATTGGAGGTAATCGAAAAGGAAAAAATTCTGTTGAAAAACTTCCGACAAAGGTTAGTTACAAGGAATATGTTTCTCCTTTTCCATCCATTGAAATATTTTTCTATATTTATTGGCGTTTACGCATGTTTTGTTTAGTACGAAGCCCACCTTGGTCCTGTATACGCTCTTCAAAGAAACCCGACGTTCGTCAAAAACTTCCTAACAGTTGGCGACTGGACTGCTCGAGTTTGGAGCGAAGACTGCCGTGAATCTGCCATTTTATGGACTTATTCGCACCGCACGAAACTGACTGATGGTGCATGGAACCCTATCAGGTACGATGAAACTGTCATGCTGGTATCTAATCGTCAAGGAATCGTCATTCATTTAAGGTAACTTACAAGTCCTTCGTAACAAAAACTGCCACGGATGATTTATCATCTGTTGCATTCTGCATTCCACTCGGCCCTTGACTTACGTAAATGAACTTACAGAGAAAAGAAGCACTAATTTGCTAAACAGTAAAGTCCATAATCAAAATTCATAAACATTACTTAAAGATACTTGCTCCTCTTCTGTCGAAGGTTTTCATTGATGCTGGTGACTCAATGGGATGGCTGCCTGTCTTGTTGGGACTTGTTACGAAGAAGAAGCGCTCCGTTAGTTACAGCACAACTTTGCGATGAGCCCTTACTCCGTTTGCGCCCTCATGAAGGAGTTAGTAAAAACTAAAAAACAACATATTTTATAATTATTAGCTACTAGCTTTCGCCCGCGGCTTCGCCCGCGAGGTATGTCGATAAAAAATATCCTTTGTCCTTTCCCGGGATGCAATCTATCTCTCTGCCAAATTTTATCGAAATCCGTTCAGTGGTTCAGGCGTGAAAAGGTAACATACATACAGACAGATAGAGTTACTTTCGAATTTATAATACGGATTGCAGTTGTTGCATTTTAAGAGCGCGTGTCGAATTGCAATTTAAGGCTTTCATCAATTTCATAAATTTCACAACCCGCTCATGACTTGCACCGAATAGAACTAAGGTACATTCACTTATAAAAACTGTTTCAGGGTCTTCTAGTGGCCTGTGGCAGTAGTAAAGGAACAGTGTACTTAGCTGAACTATCGGAGAATCTCGGTACAGCAGACAAGAATGACAAACAACTTTTAACTCACGTAAGTAGTACGTGCTACAAATTGATTTCACAAGTCCTTGCGACAAATTGCTTCAGACGTAGACATCAATATTTCAATTCACTTTTTTAGCGTCACTTAAATGACTATGCACTAGAAGTTAAGAAGTAGGCCTTCTTTGCTTCAGGTTTTGGATCGCGAGAACAAAAGAGAGCGTATCCTCGAGGCTCGGATGCGAGAAATAAGATTGAAGATGCGTCAAGGTGGCAATGTTGGTGAACCGGCCGTTGAGAGTGACCCTACTGCTAACGATAGAGACCTAGAGGAGGCAACTGCAGAGTATATGCAGACTATCAATGATCTGCAGGCACAACAGAAAACAGAGACTTGAAAAGTAATGTGTAATGATCATGTAAAACTTATGACGAATTTGTAACACTTGTTTTTGTAATAGTCTTCAATAAAACATTGAGTTAGGAAACATACATACATAGTTTATTTCGAAATGAACTTAACTTTAAATACGCTACAAACTTGTCAGTCATAAAAGTAGCTTTATCCGATATTTTGGAGCTACTTACTATTTTCGGAATATAGAATTGTTTCCCTCTGTAAAAACAATATCAGTTTTATTACAAAATAATCACATATACTAAATGCCTTTTTAATTAGGTCATATGCTTACAAAGAAAAAAAAAACAATGAAACCTAAATTCTAGTTGATCAATTGTCAATTATCATTTTTAACATGAACTAAACACCCCTAACTGCTAAGGCCTGAGTTCACCAACATTCTAACCATCGGTTAGGTATTTAAACAGTTGATTTATGTCAAATTTCCTAAGGAAATCAACTGTTTAAATACCTAACCGATGGTTAGAATGTTGGTGAACTCTGGCCTAAAAGTGAATCAAAAATACTTTTGTGTAACGAAAATATATACTGTAGTAAAATAAACACTACCATCTTTATAATAGGTGACTTTATCTCGTAAGCATCATGGTCCTAGTTAATTACTTTACTTTTACAATTGCTTTTTATTACCATTTTAATTTACTTATTTAGAAATCTCTTTTGTACAGGATGAAGTGTTATAATTTGTTCTTACATCAATCTTTAGTGCACTTAATGTAGTCAAAACACGAAGTACTCCGACATGCAGAGGTATGTACCCTCTTATTTCTTAGCAGTCAAGGTTGCTTCTTGTCCTTATTGAAGGCAACGAAGGACCAGCGATGTTCGATGTTGGCGCCGACGCCGCTGGTGGTGCGTTCGAACACATCCGTATGTTTCTGCAGAACGTGGTGTATTGTAGCCTGAGACACAAGCGTGAAGATGGCGCGGACATACGACACTACGTAGTCGAGGCTGGCCCCTTGTGGATGTACCTGAATTCATGTTTTTTGTTAATAAAATGCAAGTGCAAATGCATAGTAGTATAAGTTTTAACAGACAGATTTACGAACTGGTTTATTGAAATTTGTTATTCCATAAATATTTAATGGTCAAAAATTTTTAATGTATTGATAGAATATTATTGTTGACATGCATGTAAACTCACTTTATGTACCTACATTTTATTGTACGCCCTAAGGGTAGGACATAGCTGTTCGCAAAACACTAATCAAAACCAACTGTATTATGTACACTTTCCTATGATCCACAATAAAGATGAATTGAATTAAATTGAATTGAACAGAGCCTTAGATTCTTTTGAGTCGAAAAAGTATTTTCGACTACCGAAAGTTAATATTGGTAAAATTTTGCGAAACAAAATTTCTTCAAAAAATATTAATTTATTAAAGCTTTAAGCACAAATAAAACATACTGTACAAAGACGAGGCGAGCAAGGACTTAATGCCCGAGGCATTTTATACCATACAACTTTAAGGTGATGTAGGAGTTGGATCTAGTATCGATCAGCAGGAGTTGGGGCGGAGAAAAGAGGTTAAAGCTGGTAGGGGTTGGGTGCTCGGGAGGAGGCACGGCTCCCTGTGCAGGTGCTCTCGGGGCATGGTTGCTTCGGGAAGTACCTGTGTAGCATGAACAGGGAACAGGACGCCCGGTGTCAAAGATTTCCAATTTCATTCATATCATTCATCATTGTTGTCGTCTCCATGGTTTTCGAGGGCAAAGAATTTTGATTTTGACCCCAATATAATAATAATGTTGATGACGATGTTGATCTCAAATAAATAAATTAATATTCTTTATTTGAGACAACCCTAGCTGTCGCGACAATGACGCGACGATCAAAGGAGTCGTCCTACTGTATCTTTTTACACTGCGATAAGACTCTGACAGACCCCGCCGCCCGCCCCAGGGCGGCGGATATCCATGAGGATTTTCCACCCCGGAAACAAAAAAAAATGGAAGGGATTGGGTTCCAGATTAAAACGCTACTAAAAGAAACGTAAAAAAAATTATGAATGTTTTGTTGTTTTATTTGTTTTTATAACAACCTAGAAATTCTGCTCAGAAGAAAGTTAGTGTACCCCCACTGATCGTATGTTTGTACAAAAGCAATGTTACTACTGTTACTAGGAGGACTTAAAATGCAAGAGCGAGCGAAGCGAGCTCGGGACTTGGGGCACCCCGACTCGGACAGGTTAGGTTCGAAAGACCATCGTGGTTAATTTTTTTAAGTAAACCACTGCTTCGCCGACTACGCCTTTTATGCCACTTTAAGGTGCCACCAATCGATATTTGTTCCATACAAATATCGGGACTCCACAGTTTGATATTGTCCATCAAAAGTTAAACATGATATCGTTTTGATTTATTATTAATTGTGTCTGTACGAAAACAGAATAGTAAAATAAAAAGCCTTAATAAATTTATGAGCCAACAAAGATTCGTTTTTCTTGCTACTTTTTTTAACTCAACTTTGGGTGTAAATAAGTAATAAAAGAACTGTTCAAATCTTCAAAACCAAGTCCGTAACGACAAAGCTCAGTTATCGAAGAGTTCAATAAACTTTATTTATAAACGACTAGCTTCCGCCCGCGGCTTCGCCCGCGAGGTATATCGATAAAAACTATCCTATATCCTTCCCCGGGATTCAATCTATCTCTCTGCCAAATATTATCGAAATCCGTTCAGAGGTTTTGGCGTAAAAAGGTAACATACAGACAGACAGACAGAGTTACTTTCGAATTTATAATATTAGTATGGATTTACTTATGCAGTTTTTTTCATTAAACACGATTTTCAAAGGCACTTTTCGAATTTTTTTACGCGCCTATCAGTTCGGAACAATGTTTCTGTGCGTGAGAACTAAACGTTGTGCGTGTAGACTAGCATCTAAGTGCTCATCACTGATACAAGCTCTGTCGGACACGAAGTCAGGTGAGACAGCGTGTTTTTTGGCCATGACCACCAGTGGGTTCGAGCTGGCGACTAGTTTACTCTTAAAGTGTTTTGAGATTAGGTTACAATAATTTGTTTTTCTCAAGAACGGTGAGTTGCCTTTTCATGGAAGTGGTGTCAGGGGAGATCCCCCCCTCCCACTCCGCCCTCCCTCCTCCTCCTTCTGCCAAACGATACTAAATTTTTACCGAATAAGAACTCATTGATAAATATCTCACTTGCAAGAAAGCAGACATGACTCCTATCAGCTTGGCTTCTCCGCAGCCTGCTTCAACAGCCTCCTTAAGGTGCACTGCGGAATCCAGATCCTCAGGCAATGGCGGTGGTGGAGGGGGCTTCACGATCGGCGACGGCAAAGGAGGCTAGAAATAACAAGTATTGATTTTATTTTACCAGCCAACTACATAGTCCTAATGGCTATGCAACATCTATAAAGCCGTTTGATTATGAGCTCATGAGCAGGTACATAGCCCGACCAGATAATTTGGTTTATGGTATAAACTAGCGACTGTCCCAGTTTCACAAGCCTTTACAACTTAACAAAACATCGAGGTTTCTTTATTATATCGCTCATTTGGAGAAACATTGACGTAAATGTATTTTTTCCCAAAAAGTTACATTGACAAAGAACTTAGAAAGCGTATAAATTTACGTGATGAGAGCAAAGACGTAAAAAAAGTTGCAGTTACGTCGATGTTTCTCCAAATGAGCGATATGTAAGTTAAATTTATTGTACAATGATGGTAACAACCGTATTAAAATCCGTTGCGTAGTTAAGAAGAACAACGCGGTATAAATTAAAGTCGCTTTTCCTATCTGTCTACACGACACTTTAATCCTACTATCCTACTAATATTATAAACGCGAAAGTTTGTGAGGATGAATGGATGTTTGTTACTCTTTCTCGCAAAAATGTCTGAACGGATTTAGATGAAACTTTACAGTACTATAGCTTCTACATCAGAATAACACATATGATACTTTTTATCCCGATATTCCCACGGGATCAACACTTATGCGGGTGAAACCGTAGGGCGCTGCTGGTTTACAATATGTATAGATAAACAGTAAAAACGAAATAGCGGTAAACTCTTTACATATTTTATAGGACTCGGAAAACGTCTTACATTTTTGTCAATGTTTCCTTGCAAAGCCTGTCGCGCTATAAACTGTGCCTTAAATTTCTCCATCTCCTTCATAGCATCAGACTTTATAACATCAACCTCATTTTTATATGCTTCTAGTTGAAATTGGAGGCTTTCATTCTCACGCTGAAAAAGTTAAACTATTTATTAAATAGTTCATTTTTTCCACATGTAACAAAAAAGTACCTAAATAATTATGAGAAACTGACTTTCAGCTGTTGGACTTCTTCATTGCTATCCGATGCCCGACTGTAACCATTGAATTCTCCTTCGTCGTTAAACTTTTCATAGAATTCTTCTTTCAATGAATTAAACTCCTGAAAGATGTAATATTTGCTTAGTGGAGAATGAATAAACAAGTATTATTACTAAAACCAGTGGATACGCAATTTCATGTGTTTAGAAAATATATAATTATAGCTCCCAATTACTCCATACATTACTTCCTCTGTTTACCTGTTTCTGCTGTCTCCTCGGTCACCTAGATTTTCCGCCAATCTTAACACTATTGAACCAGCATAGGTTAGATCCATCCTATTGAAGTGCATACTTACTGACACCAAGTTTAGTGTTAAAATTATGGTTTACAATACTATTAAGTGTAGCAGCGTTATCACGAACATTTGTGTTTGCATTATTTACTAGTTTCCTTGTTTCCTAACAAAAAAATTGCTGTTAAAGTAGTACCTGTGTCATTTTCTGCCATGTCTCAATATTCTTTCTCTGAGGTTTTGTGAAGTGATCCCATACACGTTGATGGGATGATGCGGCAAACACTTTCGCCACCTGTTCGACTGAGGTTCACAAAATTATGTTAAGAGATCCGACTTTGGTCTCGCGACCAAAACATACCGTCGTATTTTCTCGATCGACCGGTCATCCCAGGCTCTCATACTGCGGTCTATTACGCCGCAGTCGAACGTAGTATACGTGTACCTATCACATGCGAGGGTCACGAGCCAGTCGGCAGGGTTGCGCACACGCTGCACCTCGCGTTACAGAGATGTGACGTACGATATGATACTGTGCCATTGCACAGGAGTACCTAACATGTTCTGACAATTTATTTTTAACCAACTACATGACAAATTAAACTTTATACTATTTTAACATACTTTCTTTTTATCTTTTGTTTTGTTGGAACAAAAACACCCAAAAGTTAAAATTAAATTGTCATGATATAAATAACTTACAATAGCACCCATCTTTTCAGCAATGATTCTGTTGTTTTATTGATACTTATGCCTGGAAGTCATCTGGTGAACCGGGGCAATCCATTTGTTGACTACAGACTGAGCATTAAGATTATAAGAGTGGCCATTTTGAGAAATTATTATTAATTTATTTAAGACGACACCCTTGAAGTTGCAGAAATGATTGAACATTATTTTCAAAAGCATTTTACAACATTCAATGTGAAGACTATGCTTTATTAATACTCTGTTACAAAACAATTAAATGAAAATATAAACACAGTTATTTTACAAAAATGGGACAGGTTATGTAAGTGTCGTTGGCATATTGTATTGCCATTTACAAATTGAGAGATTTGATTATTTGAATCCTTTTTATCTAAATTTTAAATTACCATAAAAACGTTTTTAATTTGAGAAGTTAGGTTAATTCATGACTTCACTTCACTTTTCATGGACGATTTTTCAATTACAAAGTTATATGTTGTTGTTGTTGTTAGTTGTATGTTATGTTGTTAGTTATATGTTGTTATGTTGTTAGTTATATGTTGTTATGTTGTTATGTGTGTATGGCACTGCTTTTACAGTGCGCCCGATGGGATTTCCTATCAGCAACTTCTCAGTGAACTCCCATATCAATCTTCATCCCTATTTAACCCCCATAAGCTAAGTAAAAGTAAGTTAAATAAATAAGTAAGTTAAGTAGTAAGTGTAGTTAGGTAAGTAAGTTTACAAAAAACGATGATACACCTAACTTTTACTTATAAACCAAAATCTAAGTACCAACGCTAAGTTTTTCATTAAAAAAATGACAATCTTCCATAGAAACTTTCATGCCCTATTTAACCCACTCAAGGGGTGAATTTTCAAAAATGCTTCCTTGGTGCTCTTGTGCAAAATTTCATCCTTTCAGACCCAGAAGTTTAGGCTGTGCATTGTCTGTCACTGAATGAATGAATTTTAGATTTTTATTCTTTTAGTGAGTGATTGCATAAGAATTTTACGAAAAAAAATTGGTTTACAATTTCATTAAAAAGTTTTGGAACAGAATGCAGTTTCTACTTGAATGTTTTCGTAATAGAAATGAAAACATTATGACCGTCTTACCTTTAAATTACTTAGAAATATAAAATTGTGTTGAACTAGAGACATAATTATCACTGATTTCACACATTCACCTGATGTAGTGGATTGAGAAATTGTTGAAACCATGCCTTAAAAACTTACGTTGTTCAATCACAGTTGCAATGTGATTCTTGACTCGTTCCTTGCAATCAAGTAACTCTTCCTCAGCTTGCATTTTCTCACTGAACAATCTGCGTATATGTGCATTTGTTGCTTGTATCATTGAATAAAATTGATTTGCATTCTTTTTCGTACATTCTCCTCGCTCTAACCAAGCAATCAATGTCTGAAATAAATAATAATTGTAATTGAATGTTTTTGGTTAATTAAATACTAAGTTCTAGCCATATTTTGTAAAAATTTCAAGGATTTTGTTTACAATTAATAACTTACTGGTAGAGTTGCTGGGAATAGTTCTTCATTTTTGAGTTTTTCTGCCAATTGTATCATGGATGCATTAGAATATGGTTGTACTCTAGATGGTGATGGTGTTCTCCTACGTACATCTCCATAGGGGGGCATGGTACGATTAGCTATGTCATTTTGGGAATTTAATTGCTGCATATGTTGTTGTTGAACTCGCAAGGCTTGTCTTTGTCGCCGCTCAAAGTCATTCTGGTCATCTCGACTCTACAACAGAAGTTTCATGATTATTATTGTATAATGTAAAATTTTAAAATAAAGTTTCAAAAAATAAAGGTACAGTCAACAAAAGGATAAGTATGTAGGATCGTCGGATATAGTTGAAATTTAGGGTAAAAATTTCGAAATACGTCGCCATTTTACGGGGTTGTGAGTGATTGGGGGGGGGGGAAGGGTCGGATCCCCCCCTCACCATTTTCACCCGCCGGAAATACTTGGTTTCCTTAGAAAAAAATAAAAACAAATTTGTACAAAAATTGTTTATTCCACTTTATAAACATGTTTTATCGCTTTTATTTATTCCATGAATGGATCTTTCCTGTATTTTACGTTATTTCGCCGCCACAAATACTAAAAATAATATGGCGAACTATAACAAAAAAAAAAAGTATATATATAAAAACTGGCTTCATTTATGAGTCGACGGAGCCCCGCCACGCGGGGCTCCTATTTCTGGGTGGTTAAAAAAAAATAAACACGATAGCTAAGGGGTTCCCTATCCATTTGCATAAAATTTTAAGACGTAATATAACTTGGCATACTTTTGTTTGTCCTAATTATATTTTCGCATAATTTTTTTACGCACAATTTCTCTAATCATAATATTGATTAAGCATAACATTCTAAAGCATAAATTTTTTAAGCATAACACTCTAAAGCATAACTTTATTAAGCATAACAATAATACCGCTTCGCGGGGCCCCTATTTCTGTCTGCAGAGTTTAAAGGAACCTAACCTGTCCGAGTCGGGGTGCCCCAATTCCCGAGCTCGCTTCGCTCGCTCTTGCATCCTAAGTTCTCATTGCCTTGTATGCCTAAATATTATTATGCTAATAATCATTAGGCCTAGTAAAGTTATGCGATTTAAATTTATGCCAAAACAAATTATGCCAACATAAAATGTATGCCAAAAAAAATATGGCAAAGTATTATTATGGCAAAACAAATTATGCCAAAATCGTTATGCCAAAGTATATTAGGAAAAAGAATATTATGCGAAAAGAAGGGATCCCTGGCTAACTTAGAGCATTTAACCTATGGCTAAGGCCTAACCTAACCCAATGAAGACGGATTGTGCCAACTCTGAGTAATACATTGCCATTATTTACCTAAGAATTACATAAATTACTTCGATTGTATTTTGACACACAAATTTGACATTAGCTGTCAATATCATCCATCCAAGATGGCGGGTTGCGTTTCGTTTCACATTTTTCACATAAAACCTAAAAATTACATTTGATAAACTGTACTAAAGCATGAAAATTACGTTCCGTTTTGCATAATTGCAATAGTATTTAAGAATTTTTGGAAATTGTTTAAAAATATTTAGACGCAACTCCGTCAGCCAAAATTACTTTGAGGAGATTAAGACTAACTCCCTTAAGCCCCCTACACCACCAATACCCTCAAATTCAGGCGACTCGTTTTAAAATCCAACCCCAAAGGCCTCCCTTCCCAAAAGATTTCTATTAATAAAATTAAATTTTATTCGAGAACATCCATCGGTTTCTTACTAAACTTCAACTATATCCGATGATCCTGCATACTTATCTCTTTTGTTGACTGTACATTATAAATGTGCTCACCAATGCATAGTCTACATGTAACCAGCCAGAAGTGGAGTGTGAATTTTCATCATCATCATTATCCTCCACCATGTCATCTTTTTCTTTTATGTTAATGAGTTTAATACAATAACCAGATATCATCATTGCTTGATCCACACACTCCTCTCTGTCAAAACGAATGTGACAAAAGTTTTTCTTTGACAATCTCAGTGTATGTATTCTTCCATAAGTCTCAAAAATTTCCCTTACAATGCTTTCTCTGATTTTGTCTGGTAATCCTCCCACAAATATTGTTCGGCATCCAGGAGGTTTAGACCTCCGTGGCGGTTGAGGTGTGCGTGCATCAGGAGGAATAAGCCTGGCATGCTTAAAAATGATTTCTTTTTTTGCCTGCACATTAGACATATCGCCACTCATATTGGGGTACATTCCCATCATGGCTGGGTCAATCATCATTCCTCCCATCATTCCCATATCCATGGCTGGAGGAGCAGCAGGTGCCATCGCCTGTCCACCCATTGCCGACATGTCCATAGCTGCTTGTGGGACCATATCCATGCCTGGGCCAGGCATCATTTCCATTCCTGCAGCAGGCATACTAGACATCATGCCTCCACCAATCATTGCCCCTGGCATCATCATGTTTGGGTACATTCCACCAGCCATCATCATGTTGGCTATAATAAATTAAAGGTATTATTTATCTACACTAATAATAATATTATAAAGAGGAAAGATTTGTTTGTTTGAATTGAATATTCTCTGAAACTACTGGACCAATTTGGAAGTGTTTCACTAATAGAATCCTACATTATCCCCGATGAACACAGGCTATACAATATTTTCAAAAAAATTAGGGATCCATATGAAAAATTCGATAACGTAACTGAAGGTGTGAAAAAAAAACTTTATAGAGGGCATTAATATCTACAAAAAAAATCTGGGCAGAATTCTATCTTTTAAGGTTGACTCACTATAACTTTTTTTATGGTAATCAAATTTGTTCTAAAATAATGCATTATTTACGAAGGTGTATTTATAAACATTATATTAATCCTTATAAAAATAAAAATACGTTATTTATCACAAGTATTTAATTTTGAACAAAATTGCCCTTAACACCACTTGATTTCAATGAATATCTTAGGAGATATCATAGTTTTAAAATAAATCCACACGGCCGGCAGCAGCTCTGCGAGGTTTACTATACTTAGTTCCACTCTTACTGATCAGAGTGTGATGTACCTAAAATAGCTTCTTATAGTAATGTACTAAGTAATAATCTTAAGTAATACTCTTAAAGTAATGGAATATATTTTAGTAGGTTTTTTCCTCACATTTATGCGGATGAAATAAATAATAAAGTGTATCAGGGTTTTTCGAAAACATATTCCATAATAAAAAACCAAATTTAATTATTCACAGTAAATCATAGTAAGAAAAACCGAAGTTGAAATTAAACTGTTAATGAAAGTGGGTTGGATCATTATATTGCAAAAAAAAATTGACATAGACTCAGAAACTCTTTTTGCAGAAATGATCCAGACAATATTTTTCATCAATATCTGAATAACTAGCAGCTGCAGGAAATTGTAAAGCAATCTATTAGAAACACTATTCAAAATTCCAAATATTGATATGTCCATGTCGTTACACATGTTGTCTTTATGGGAAAATTTGGTTTATGTGTATAAACTCAAATAACTCAAAATATATTCACTGTGGTTGGAAAATTTTGGCACAACTGGGTCCAATTTGTAACAATGATTCAAGTGTACTTGAATCATATTGGTAAAATCGATTAATATTCATCTGCTGCAAACATTTTGTTCCAAATGGCATGAATCCTTACTGCACTTTATTTTCCAAAAGTTCCATAGATGTGGGTTGGTAACTTGGTATACATTAGGTATATTCTTTTCCTAGGGAACAGATAACAAAGTGAGTCTTTGTTACATGAAAATAAGGCTCATTTTAGGTTGTAATGATAAATCAAAAATAACAAATTTGTGGGTTGGAACATTTTGGCACTACACGGTCCAAATATGTGGGTAAATATAAAATATAATGCTACACATGAAAAAGTAATTATTACCTTGTGGATACATATTGGCCATCATCATAGGATTTATAACATTAGTCATGTTATCACTAGATTTCCCAGAATCTTGTGATTTGTTATTTTCACGCCTGCGACCATTATTATCGACCCTCAAGGGCGATCTGGACCTATCCGTTCTGTTACCTAGAAAAAATAGAAAAAATGTTTGGCATGGCAAAACTTTTCGTAAATCCAGTTTTGGTTTTTTGTCGTTGTAAGTCATTTCTTAGTAATTTTTTTGGACAAAATGAGGACGTCCTTAACTGTGGAGTCAATCGGTTTAAGTGTAATGTAATATTAGTAAATTATTACAAACCTTGCATGATTCTATGTTAGATCACACAATCACACTCAGTCGATTATTTGTTGTCCACTATGCACAGGCTAAGAATTAATACTCCATTAAAATTGCTACCGCAAAGTTTGTTTGTGAACCAAGGAGAAATAATATTATTGCTACAGTTTTGAAAGAAAGAACCACAGATTACTGATATGTAGCAAGAGAAAGAACCACAATCAAGCTTGGCTGGCTTTTCGCCATAGAGGAAAAAATCTTTTCGCTAATTCGGATAAATCATTGGCTAATTCGCTTCCACAGAGTACTTTTTAATAGTTCGCTTCGCTTAGCCTTAGAGCTAGAGCCATAGAGGAAAAAAATTTAGTATGAAAGCCACAGAGTACTTTTGTATATGAAAACTCTCTATTAAAAAGTACTCTGTGCTATATTACTTTATATCAAAAAGTACTCTGTGCCTTAGACTAAGACTCAGTCTGAGCCATAGAGGAAAAAAATTTTGTATGAAATAGAGAGCCCTCTCACGAGAATTTTTGTCCCCCTTTTTGAAGCGCCACCTGATATTAAATCCCTTGAACTAGACACACACACATGCACATACACGCATACATTTATCATCTCCAAAGCTCTTCAGCCTGTATGTAAACGATCTCATAGTGAAACTCAGCAGCATGCGTGTCGGATGCCGGGTGGGTGGTATTAGTGTTAATAATATCAGCTACGCGGACGACATGGTGCTGCTGAGTCCCACTGCAGGGGCGCTCGGAGAAATGCTAAAGGTTTGTGAAGCCTATGCCGAGTCACACGGACTTATTTACAATGTAAAGAAAAGTCAGTACATGGTCTTTAAGGCCGCCGGTAGGTGTCCTGAATCTGTTCCACCCATTACTTTAAATGGTACTAACTTGGATAGGGTGTCGCAGTTTAAGTACCTTGGACATTACCTTACCGATGACCTTAAGGACGATGCTGACATAGAGAGGGAGCGCAGGGCGCTGTCAGTCCGTGGCAACATGCTGGCCCGTAGATTCGCCCGCTGTACGGACCAAGTCAAGATTACGCTGTTTAAAGCGTATTGTCAGGGTCTGTATACGGGTAGTCTTTGGGTTAGTTATACCAAAAAATCCCTGGACACACTGCGCGTCCAATACAATAACATTTTCAGGATGATGTTGGGACTTCCCCGTTTCTGCAGTGCCTCTGAGATGTTCGCGCAGGCTCATACTGACGGCTTTCATGCCGTCATTCGGAAAAAAGTAGCGTCACTTATGAGGAGGGTGCGGGGGAGTCACAACAGCATCCTGAAAACTGTAGCTGAAGATGTGCGTGCGCCTGTGTTGAGGCATTTCGTTCGTCTGGTGATCTTTTAGGGAGGTATCTCCCTGTTGGTTATCTTGACGGGGCTGGGTGCCTCAGCACAGGGGCATTTGTGTTGTGATGTCAATGATGAGTGTTGTCTTTTGTTATTGTATTTAAGTACTAACAATAGTTTTTCTTAAGTTTTTGTATACTAACCGATGGATCTAGTTGTCCCAGAATAAATAATTTTGAATTTGAATTTGAATTTACACGTGTACATATTATATATATATATATATTATATATATATATAGGTAGGTAGGTTTTGTAGTGGGAATTGGGAATGCATGCATTATAAAAATTAGTTTTTACAACATTTTGTATTTGTTCTTGATTTGAAATAAATAACTTATTAAATAAGGTTTCCAAAAACAAATACGTTGAATGTTTACAATAACTGAAAATTTATAACACAACCACAAAATAAAAATGGTTAATATATCTGATTAATTAATTTATTAACTTTTTCATGACTATGTTTGTTATAATATTGTTGGGCATAATTGACATGCACGAACACCAACTATAACTAAAACATTACCTACTTACCTACTTATCTATCGTAACCTTAGAGCAACGCGGCCTACCGATACTACTGGTAGGCCGCGTTGCTCTAAGATCGTAACGTCTGTGAAATACTGTTTTAACTTTTCTTTGTGTTTCACATTTGATGGGGAAAACTACAAAGTTTTCTGATAATGTTGTAAGTTGTAATGTCTTTTTTAATCCCGTTTTGGGCACATCTTTTCTCAAATGTGAAACACATACCTATATTTTGGATCATATAAATCAAAAGGCATTTACTCAAACTAGGCTGAGAATCAGCACTTTTTGAACGTTAAAATTACTGAGAGTCCCTCAAAACGCCCGGCCTTCACCACTTCCTAGTGCTTTAGCTGGGAACAATTAAAGAAGTGGCGCAACAAACTCTCCACCAGAACAGCCGTCAGTTACACAAATTTGATTCTATACAATACTATGAAAACATTCATCCAAATTGTTTGGAGGGATAAATCAAACACTTTTTATTCTGAAAATATCCTTTTGAATATAAGAATTATTTTCAGTATTTTCAGACAATAAAACAGTTTTTCTAGGTACATGTTTTACAGTTTTTTATAATGTTTTAAAGACATTTTCTCAGGACCGGGTGGGTCCTGAGAAAATGTCTACATACATAATTTCTTTGACCTAAATCATTTGGAATTCTATGATCATTTAGAATTTCACTACAAAGTGTAATTTCCTTTTCATCAGAAACATCAATTTCGGGGTCAGTAAGTATAATTTTCTTAAAAAAAAAAAACTAAAGTTTGAAGAAAACTATTCTCTTCTTCACAACTTGCCTGGGATGAATGGGGTGCATTTAAATTATTTAATAATAACGATTTGAATGCGCCTTCAAATGCTAGCACGTTAGGGGCAGTGTTTTTGCTCCACAATTTCTGATGTTTCCGAAGAAATTCTCAACTGGATCCTGATTTCTCGTTAACATTGAGTCAAAATAATAATATTGTGACAAAATTTTCCATAATTCTTGAATGCCTTCTATAGTTTTAACAAAATTTGTTACAGATGGAACAACAGTTTCAATTAACCGGATTTTATTGCTTACCTTTTTGGTAGACTCAAATTTAATACTTTTTAGATATTTTGTTAATTTTTGGCACAGCTGATTGTGCGATGAATTTCTTTTTACAGGCGCTTTATAAAAAGTTTCCTAGGAATGGCTCCAAAAATATTCAACAAACTATGTAACTAAATCACTATAGGCTTCAAAAGACTTAGATACTTTCAAAAAAACACTCCATAGGTTCCTGATACAGAAAACTTAGTACATTATTAATTAATATTTAGAAGAAACATAAAATCTGTAACACCATTTCCTCATATTACCTACTTTCTTACTTTAGTTAATAATATTACTTAGTTAACATAATTTGTACTATTTTCATTGTTAATGTTATTGCCAGAGATTTAATAGTTACTTAGCAGTAATCTTATACGTTCATTACCTACTGTGTAAGCAATATTTGTACGCCTTGCAAGGCAGCACATAGTGACACAAGATATATTTTTATATTATCCATCATGTACTACATTACATCTATGTGTACAAATAAATAAATTTGAATTTGAACATTTTTTGCATTTGAATGTTTAAAAGACATCAAACTATCAAATAGATTATCGACCAACAAGGTAATCGAAATAAGAGGCCGACATTCTTTAGGTAAAATTCCCCTAGCCGTTAAATGATCACTGGCAACCGCGACACTGTGACTAAAAATCTGAGCTGCACTCTTCACTCGCATTTTCTTTATTTTCTCTGGAACGATGCGTTCTTTAGTCAGCTTTTGTAGGCTTCTCAGTTCCCCGAAGGATTTGTCTGCAGCATATAATTGTTGCACATATTCCCACTTTACAGTTTTGTTTTTATTTTCGTCTTCGTAATCAATAAATGACATAGTTTTGGTCAAGAGGTTGTTCCTCAAACCTTTCAATAAGTGAGGAACGTCGTATAGGGGAATAATTTTCTTATTATTTATTTCGAAAAAATTGAGGCATTTCCTTCCCTTTTTATCTTAAATATATTGCTTTTGTGCCTTGCATTAACGAACCAATAGCGCTCACATTAACTGTACTTTGGTCGCACACAGTGCATAGGACAATTAAGCCAGTTTCTTGAATATTTTTTATGTCGTATTTTTTTTTTTAAATTCAAATTGATTTAATGAGTTCGTGAAGTAATAAGCAACAGGTTGCTTATATATTTTTTTACTTATCCTCTTTACCATAAAAACTAGAGCATGGTTTGCAGTCTGGTTCTTTCTGTGTGAAAATCCTTTCAATTTATCTTTCGATGAGTCATACATCATAATGGACTTGTGGCATTATAGACATCTCATTAAATATTAATGTACACAGTCCATCTACATGCCGTAACATTTCGGAATTCTTTTATAAAAAGAAACCGAGAGAACTTTCTTTTCCAATTTGAAACACCGTCCTTTTGGTTTTTTCTGGCCTTGGTAATACTGTATGTTAGTAAAAACTTTTGCAGCTGGTGTCACCCTTGACCATTTTTTGAAAATCCGATTTCTTGAAAAGATTTCTGCATTTTCAAGCCATAACTTTGTCTTTTCCGCGTTTTCTAAGACGATCGACCTGTTTTCTCAAATTTTTAATGTTATTTTGGTAGACCACGTGTTTCTTTGATGTCTTCTTTTTCATATCTGTAAATTGCAATAATCATATCAATCATCCTCATTATATCAATAAGTACAGTGAAAATCTGTATACCGGAGGTATACTATCCTAAGTCCATTGCAAATAAGAAAGTTTTTTTTTGCAACAGAGTTGAAAGGTTGTGTGAAAAAACTGGTGTAGGGCATGTGGGGTAACATATGAAAATTTAAAAAAATGATGGTACGGAACCCTCGGTGCGCGAGTTCAACTCGCTCTTGACCGGGTTTTTTTTTCTAATTTTTTGGCAATTTCCTTTGGGGGCTTATTTAGAATGTTAGGAAAGGCGTACGCCTAGGCTCTCTTACAATACTCATTATTAATCTTTGGCAGTTTATACAGCAAGTACGACAGGTTATACATTATTTTGAATAAAGACTAAGTCTAGAATACTTACTTCTTGCAGTATGAGTTTGCCTTGACGGTTTGCAATAATTATGCTCCAGCAATGGATCATAGTACAATTTTGGAGATGCACCTGAAAAATTATAGTTATGAAAATAAATTAAATTAAATTTATGAAATGTGTTACCTATCATATGTTTTTGTCTGTTTCTGTATTTGAGCTGGAACTAGATATTTTTGAGAAAAATTTCAACTAGCTGAAGGAACTGAATGTATGATGATTAAAATTCCAAGTCTGAGATATAATTGCTAAACAGTTTCAAGTCAGTCTCACAGTGTGTTACATACACAGGAATGTTGATAATTGTAACATCGTCATGTCGGAATATTAATCAATGATTAATTCGGGCTTTATCGGGCTTAGATTAATCGGACATCATAGATTGTCGCGAGAGTAGTTTAAACCAAACATAGGTACTTACCTAAAAATTATTCCTCAATGATCCAGTTTAGATCTGCTGCTTGATGAAGCACATGGTTTTAGCACCAGATTGTGTAAAAACATTTATAATTCTTAAATTATAATAACTGACAAGATACGAAAGCGTCTATTTCGCGAAACACTACACCAAACCGAATAAGATTCCCGGAAAACTGAACGGGAAGACGGGAGGAGGAATACACCGCACTTTCTGGAGCTTATCAGAACCGAAAACCCACGTAAATAACACAATAAGGAAGAGAACTACAACATGCGCATCCGTTATTTCAAATTTTATTTGACAATATAATTGACTACTGTTCAAATTATTGTACTCTGTGCTATTCAATGACTATAGAATATATTCTTTAGTCATTGGTAATATTATTAATCTATGTTTTTAGCGACTTAATTTACAAAATTGATCAAAGCGCCATCCGTGTCACTACTACGTACTTTTTTACCGACTTCATTTACAAAATTGACCAAAGCTCCATCCGTGTCACTATTAAGTACTAATAAGTTTATAAGGGATGAGTAAAAGATGGTGCAAATTTCTCGGCGGAAAATGGTCGCCTACGTCAAGTACGACAGTGTCACCCCCCTGGTCTGAGCTCTGTGCTTTACTCTTTGGCTTACTTTACTCTTTGGCTTAGAGTCACAGAGCATGTAACCTTTTACCATAGAGGAAACTTTTTACGCCATAGAGTATGTATAGTAATCTGATAGTAAGAATCACTCTCAATCTATCAGAGTACTCTGTGGTAATCACTCTCAGTCTATCAAAAATTACTTTGTGGTAAGGTAATCCAAAGAGTACTATTAGTCAAGTAACTGTATACACCACTGACCTCTATTACATAGACTAATATATATAAAATGAGACTTTATTAAACAACTTGTTTAATAGAGGTCAGTGCAGTGGTATGACACGTAGATAATCATAGGCCGCTTTCCGAATTGGCTATTAACACTGACAGCACTGAAATCGTCTCACATGCGTTCCGTATTGGATATTACGATTATGACAGCTGAGAGCTGTCAACAATTTGGAAAACTCGTGAACGCGCTCACAGTACTTACTCGGTGTCAACACGATATTACAGCAGTATTTCTTTGTATAAACACCACTCGTTTCTTTATTTTCTTTGTTTAGGTGGTGACTGTCAGCCAGAAGCACAATTTCGAAAATGCCACGTTAATATAAATATATGATAAAGTTAATGCATGCAACCTGTACCTGTTTAATCTGAGTATGCAAACTTCTTTGAATACAATGTGTGTCACCATAGAAACCTTGTTGTTTATAGGTTTGTTATTTTGTTTAGTCAAATAAAAAACCACTGGAACTGTGAGATCGCATTTTTCATGTTACTGATATAATGTTTTAAATCGAGACTACACAACTCGTAATAGGTTATGGGCCATTTATTTTCACTTAAATATCTGTTGGAAATTATTAAGCATGGAGCTAAGTAAAATACAGATAAGTAAGCTTGATGGAAATAACTGGATACAATGGAAGTACCGCATGTCTGCTCTGTTACGGGGCATGGACGGACTTTTGGACATTATTCAGGGAAAAACTCAAAAACCGAATAAGCCTGTAGCTGAGGGAGGTGATGCTGATGCTGCTTCCGCAGTGGCTTTGATGGAGTATAACAAGAAGTTATCGGAGTTTGTTAGGCTGGAAAGTACTGCGTTACTGCTGGTTACGAACAACATATCAGATGAAATCTTAGACAAGGTGATTCGATTCTCTCATCCTAAGGACGTATGGGATGAATTGCATAGACTCTATGACGGTGTCAATGAAGACAAGTTGTATGAAGTATGTATGGAGTTCTTTAAATTTCAAAAGGATACTGCTGATGACATGGCAACTCATGTATCGAAATTGAAAAATATGTGGCACAAACTGAATGAGGAATTATTAAAAGCTGAAGAAAGTAGGCAATTACCAGAAATACTTTTAATTTGCAAGATTTTAGATACACTGTCAGAAAGTTATTTTTCATTTAAATCGAGTTGGATGTTGATGTCCAAGAAAGACAGAACTGTAGAGAATATTACCAGCCAACTATGTGCGCATGAAAAAGCGCTGATAGGAAGTAAGGAAGGCACGTCTAGTGAAGCGCTTCTCACAAAAACAAGTAAGAAAGGTGTCGAGAAACAGAAGGAACTGACTTCGGGGAATAAAAAAGTTACCAAGTTTAGATGTCATATCTGTAGAGAGGTTGGTCACTTTAGGAAAGATTGTCCAAATAAAACTGGGAAGGAAGATAGAAGGAATAGTAGTGACAGCACCAATATGGCGGTACTACTAAATCTGACTGAATGCACCCAAGATCGTGAAGAATGGTTTGTTGATAACGGAGCTACTCACCACGTTACGATGAGAAGAGATTTATTTGAAAGTTTCGAGCACTTCAGTATACCTCACACAGTTACTACGGCTGATGGAAATGTAATAGAAACCATAGGAAAAGGGACAATTAGAATTAACCCTAATGTTGGAAAAGATTTTTTCCTCAGTGATGCCTGGCTTGTTCCTTGTATTAGCAAGAATCTTTTTTCAGTGCTAGCGACACAGGACAAGAATACAAACAGTGTATTTGAGTCACGAGTAACTACATGCTCTATTAAGGTGAATGGAATAGTCGTCGTGATAGGAACCAGAACAAGATATGGTGGGTTATTATATAAGCTGAATTGTAAAGTAATTAAACCAAAGGTAGCCGCATCGATTAATGTGGTAGATACCTTGCAGCTGTACCATGAACGCATGGGCCACCAAGATAAAAGGCATGTGAAAGGTCTTATAGAACGAGAGTTGAAAATAAAGACAAAAGATAATGGCATATTGTGTGAAGGCTGTATTTTCGGAAAAACTCACAGACAGAAGTTTGGTAGCAGAGAAAAAGCTAAAATGCCTGGAGAACGCATACATTCGGATGTTTGCGGTCCTTTCCCGTTTTTCAGTCTCGAAGTTCCGGTATTTCGTCCTTTTTAAAGATGAACACACTCGATTTCGCTACGTCTACTTCATGAAGACAAAATCTGAAGTACCTGAAAAGCTGAAGCAAATGCTGGCAGAAGCTAGAGTAGCAGGACATACCATCAAAGAATTCCTTAGTGATAATGGTGGAGAGTTCGACAATGAACTAGTTCGGAAAGAATTAACGAAATACGGAATACACCAAAGACTAATAATGCCGTATACGCCTGAACAGAATGGGTGTAGCGAAAGAGAAAACCGTACAATCGTAGAGTCAGCTAGAAGTATGATGCATGAACATGAAGAGTTGCCTCAAAAGTTGTGGGCGGAGTTGGTACAGACAGCTGTTTATGTGTTAAACAGGACAGGACCAACTTCCGTGGAACACAAGACTCCGTTTGAGCTTTGGTTTAGGAAGAAACCACAGATAAAGCACCTGAGAATTATTGGCTCGGTTTGCTATGCACATGTTCCTAAGCAAAAAAGGAAGAAATTGCATAAGAAAGCTACGAGATGCGTACTGGTTGGATACGATAATGATGACGGTTACAGACTATGGAACAAGGAATCCAATTACATAGTCAGGTCGAGAGACATTATTTTTGATGAAAAGCCATTGGAAACGAAATTCCAAGAGCCAGATGAGGAAGTCACAGAAGTGGAAATTCCCGTTCAGGTACGAAGGGAATATGATGTAGTGACACCTGCTACGATCAATAATCAAGTCGTAACGATCGATAACGAAATGAATAGTCAATTGGAAATTCATACACCTGTTATCGAAGAACACAATTTTGATGATGCTGTATCGACTCACGAAGAATCAATTGAACCAAGGGGAGAAAATGACGATGTTGATAATGATGATCTGGAGCAGATGGTTGGAAATGATGATGTTAATGAAATTGTACATAATCTTGAGGAACTCATTAACGCTCAGAGTGATCGTATACTGCGAGATCGATCATTAATCAGACGTCCGGCTAGGTTCAATGATTATGTCATGGTTACAAACGGGTTTTTCGAACCAACATGTTACAAAGAAGCAATATCCTGTAACGAAAGTGAACTTTGGAGGAAAGCAATGGACAGCGAGATAAATTCTCTGAACGAGAATGAAACGTGGGTTCTAAAAAGGCTACCAAAGAACAGAAAAGCAATACCATGTAAGTGGATTTTTCGCGTGAAGCTGAATGCTGATGGATCAGTCGACAAATATAAAGCAAGATTAGTTGCTAAGGGTTTTCGCCAGAAGAAAGGAGAGGACTATGATCAGACTTTCAGTCCTGTTGCGAAAATGACCACAGTCCGAACTGTGATTAGCATCGCAGCAAGCGAAGGTATGAAGATGTGTCAATTTGATGTGTCGACGGCATTTTTATATGGAACACTCTCGGAAGAAGAAATTTATGTTAGGCAACCCGAAGGCTATGATGATGGTTCTGGAAGGGTATGTTTACTGAAGAAAAGTCTCTATGGGTTAAAACAAGCCCCGAGATGTTGGAATCAGAAAATTCTTAATTTCTTCAAGGAAGCGGGCTTTAAAATCAGTGAAGCCGATACATGTTTATTTGTTAGAGAGAAAGACCACCGGAAACTGATTGTGGTTCTCTACGTGGATGATGGGCTAGTAGCTGGAACGTCAAGAACTCATTGATGAATTTATTGAAGAGCTGGAAGAAAGATTCAAGATTACAACCAAACCAGCTACCTATTTTCTAGGTATAGAGATTTCAACCAGAGAAGGTATTGGAGTAGTAATACATCAAACATCTTACGTTAAGAAAGTTTTGAACAGATTTGGAATGCAGGACTGTAAACCTGTGACGACACCAATAACCAAGGAGAATATAATCTCACAAAACGAGAACGATGAGTACGTTCTGAAAAACTACAGGCAAGTAGTTGGAGCACTTGCATATGTAATGATCGGAACAAGACCTGATATTGCATACGCAGTCAGTGTAGTGTCAAGGAATCTGGAGAAACCGACTCAAGCGGATTGTGTCAGAGTAAAACGTATCATGAGATACCTACAGTACACAATTGATCTCGGCATTATGTATAGAAAGAACTATAAAATTGGAATTATAGAATCATACAGTGATGCTGACCACGCAGGCGATGTTGGAACTGGAAGATCGACTTCTGGAGTACTTTGCTTTTATGCCGGAGGACCAGTTTCCTGGATGAGTCAAAGACAGCAAAGTGTCGCTATTTCGACAACGGAAGCTGAAGTGATCGCTGCTAGTGAAGCTGCGAGAGAATGTGTATGGTTGACTCGGCTCATAGGAAGTCTCATACAACTTAAGGGTCTTCCTACGTTACTAGTGGATAACGAAGCAGCAATAAAGTTAGCTGAGAATCCAGAGTTTCACCGACGCACCAAACACATCCGTACACGTCACTTCTTCGTAAGAGAGCTTGTGACTAATGGAGAGCTGCTAATAAAGAAGGTAACAAGCGAGCTTCAATTAGCGGATCTTCTCACCAAGCCGTTGCCCAGACCTAGGCTTCGCAAGCTTTTGGATATTATGGGACTACATTGAGAGAAGGTGATAAAGTTAATGCATGCAACCTGTACCTGTTTAATCTGAGTATGCAAACTTCTTTGAATACAATGTGTGTCACCATAGAAACCTTGTTGTTTATAGGTTTGTTATTTTGTTTAGTCAAATAAAAAACCACTGGAACTGTGAGATCGCATTTTTCATGTTACTGATATAATGTTTTAAATCGAGACTACACAACTCGTAATAATATATGATGCAAATTAAAAACAAAACACACACTGACACATCCTCATCCTCACACACACACTGTCATTTTGGACAGCACTCACGGTGATATTATTACAAGGCATGGTCGGCGTTATCGCAAGATGGCGCATGTCATGACGTCATCTATGACGATTCACGGGACATCGTTATCGCGCTCACTCTAATTCGGTACGGGTTTAAGCACGCTCAAATCGATAACAATAATTATTTTCCCAATTCGGAACGCACCCACAGAATCGTAGACAGAGCAAAAAATTCTCTGTAGTACGCCAATGACTAAATAAACCTATGGACTGAGCATACCTACAAAATTAGCGTGTATACCTACACAAATCGGGCACTAAAGATGGCCGCCTTTCGTAGGGTTCTTTTTGTTTTTTCTCGCACCACACTGTTTTATACAACACGAGGGCATGATTTTCCTATTAATGGACACTAAAACACCTAGTTTCTAGACGTATTTCTCTCGAAAACAACAAAAATATTTTGAGCAATCAACCGTTTGACAGCACATCTACCACAAAACCACATTGAATATGACACCGTATTACAATATTTCCTACAGTAGCGAGACGAATGTATATACTTGCGCAGAGCAACGTAGGGGAACTCGCGGGGTGTCGAGTGGCTTGGGCCGCGTACCGCAAACACGCTTAGTTTGCGGTACCGAGCGCGAAGGGCAGACGCGGGCGTGTTTTTTGTGTAATAATTTTATTAAACATACATATTCTTTAGTGGTGCGCACAAACTGTTCTGTGTATGGATGTAAATCAACCTCGAAATCCCAGAAGGACTTAAAGTTTCATAGATTTCCCCGCCACGAGATTTATGTTTTTTCATTTGTGTATGTACCATAGACTTATGTAATATTCCAGATTTAATAATCACAATCATTTTGAATGTCATATGAATAAATGAGTACATCATAATAGTAATAATCACAATTGTTTTATTTCCCATTTGGTGACAACCCTAGCATATTTGCATGTGACAGCGGAAGTACCTACACTGGCGGCGGCATCGCGCGACATCAAAGGCGTTGCGCTACTGTAGGAAAAATATTGTAATACTGTGTCAAAACCATCCACAAAACTCGGCACTCAACATGGCGGCCTGTCTCGCATAGACATGATATTGACGTCACACAAAAGTGTTGCTAAATTTAGTACTTGACAAACATTTAGATGTCTCTCTTTTCATATGCAGGCTATGCAGCTCTAACAGAACGCTTTTTGACGTGTGTGTGTCGCTAAGATAGATATAAAAAAAATAACAAATGATTTTTTTTTTATGACTATATAATTTATTTCTATTAGCACAATAACAACCTTACGAACAAGGAATACAAATTAAAAATAGAATTTATGACATAATATCACATGACGAACGTATGGTTATTAGAGAGTAATTCACACTGACCTCCGTACTAGTAAAAACTGTATCACGGTAAGTCAGTCTTCCTCGTTCTTCAAAAATGAACTTAGTATTTAAGATATAGACAAGATATTTGTATATTATTTCTACAGTAGAATAGGCCGTCTCCATGCTTTTCCTATCTCAATGGGCCCGGCCGACATCAATGACACTGACAGGTTATAATTTACATGTTCTGTGACACTGACAGTAAGTGACAAAACAACAAATCCGACCGCGAAACATTGTTTTGAAATGAACACAGAACATAAATACCCTAACGGAAATGAAGATTTATTGCATTAGTTCCAACCAAAAATCAAAATGTTCGTATTAGCAGAAATGAAAGATGTCATCAGAATTACCCCAGAGCATTTTCATCAAAGTTTAACAGAGTCAATCACAACATTACTGAATAGAAAACTAGCTAATAAAGTAAGAATGCATAATTATAACCTCTCAATTAACAAGTTTTGAAATTTAATCTAGAGCTAATGTTGGTCAGTGGTCAGGTCAGTTGGTCAGTCTTTGTTTCAATTGCACTGCAATAATTATAATTTTTACCAAAAAGTAATCTTTTTATTTAGTTTCACTAATATTGATAATTTAGCTGAATACTCTATCTGCTACTTTAACGTGTGTTATTTAACCGAGCGTTTCACCCACACTGCAGTGCAGGAGACCACAATACCGCATAACGCGTCGTATGTGGTCGCGACCTTCTTCCCTCAGGGAACGATGAAGAAGAGAGAACAAGCAATAATGTTTTGAATTTTTCAGGTAGTATTGAATGTAGGATTATGCATAGCTTTATTTGACATCATAGACATTGGACATTCATATATATTTCCTGGGGATGGTTCGTCTCACACAGAAGTAAAGTTTAGATATATTGTCTTCCGGCCTGTTGTTGAAGAAATACTTATTGGAAAGATAAAAAATTGTAGCAGAGAAGGTGTACACGGTATGTTAGTAAATGCTCTCAAATAGATATTTTATTTCATTGCAATCTACTTGATCACAGTCTGCATAGTTAAGAGTAAACCAGTCGCGCGCTCGAACTCACTGGTGGTCATGGCTAAAAAGCACTTTGTCTCACCCAGCTTCGTGTCTGACAGAGCTAGTATCAGTGATGGCAGTTAGACGCTAGTCTACATGCGCAACGTCTAGTTCTCACGCACAGAAACACCGTTTTAAACTGATGGGCGCTTAAAAAAATTCGAAAAGTGCTTTGGAAAATCGAGTTTTATGAAAAAGCCACTGCATACATCAATTAATTATAAATAAAGTTTATTGAACTCTTTGATAACTGAGCTTTGTCGGTACGGTTTTGGTTTTGAAGATTTTACAGTTCTTTTATTACTTATTTACACCCAAAGTTACATTAAAAATAGCAAGAAAAACGAATCTTTGTTGGCTCATAACTTTTTATTTTAATAATCTGTTTCCGTACAGACACAATTAATAATAAGTCAAAACGATATCATGTTTAACTTTGGATGCATAAAGTCAAACAGTGGAGTAATACTCTCCCAAAATTTTTATGGAAAAAATATTGACTAGTGGCGCCTTAAGCCGTACATTGATAGGACGTAATAAATAGGGGATGAACATTTATTTATTTAATTCTTACTTCGAGCACATAAATGTACAGAGGTGGACTTAAACATTGAACATTTTTGCTGGTTGAAATCCCATTGAGCAGACATCTTGTGAACTAATAAATGTCTAGCTGGCCAAGTACTAGGCCTAGGTCATATCAATGTATGGCCAGCTTTTTCACTGTATCAAAGAAAGTATAAAAACTCATGTTGTAATTTTATTTTGCATGTTTTATATTTCAGTGACTCTAGGATTTTTTGATGACATTTTAATACCCGTGAATGCTCTACAGCACCCATCTAGATTTGATGAAACTGATCAGGCATGGGTATGGGAGTATCCAAAAGAAGATGGAGAGAAACATGATTTATTCATGGATTCTGGTAATTTTCTGTTGTATTTTACTTTGATATTTAGTGTTAGTGCTACTGTGAACAATTTTCTTTCTTTCTTATTAAAGCTAGGCTCAGCCAGAAAAACCAACAAAACATAAAAAATTACATTTGTTATCTATGAATACGGCAGCAAAACATTAAGTACCTACTCCTCTGTTACCTAGTATCTTAAGTTTTTAACTGTTAATAAAAGTTTTAAGAAGTCCTGGCTGAAGATAGCTGAGGCTTGAAAAACACATAGACCAGAGATGATCTGACTAGAACTAGGAAAGTTCAGTGTACATGCGGAGCTTGACCGGTAAAGTATAAGGTACTTTACCGGTCAAGCTCCCTACCCTACCCTACCCTATGTACCCCACCCTACCCTACCCTGTGTACCCTATGTAGCACAATACAATAGAAAATCAATTGTGTCTCATTAGCGGAGCTTGAGAGGTCATGACTAATATACATTTGAATGTTTTTTGCTATTACAGGGGAATCAATAAGGTTTCGCATCACAAGTGAAGCCTTTGAAGAAAGTTTACCCACAGGGCCTCCAGGCACTGAATGTACGATACAGACGGTAGCACCTTACAAGATAGTTGGTGGCATCAATGAGCCTGGACTGGGTCTATTAATATGGTGGGAAGCTCCAGAACAAGATGATGATGATGAGAATGAGGAACAAGAAAATGTAGAGTAAATATAAGTATCACAAAAAGCCATTGTTTTAATTTTCAATTCCATATTTTGATAGTGTGGACCCTGTTACGGATATTTTTATCATATGCAACTATGAGTTTTATTAATGAAAACCTACATGAAAACTAATTTTTCGATTATTGATGCCATTCGATAACGCGTACCTAATTACTTAACATATATTGTTATAAAAGGCAATGATGAAGTTTTGAAAATGAAAACTAGTTTTCGATTATTTCACACTTTTTTATTCCATTCGATAGCACGTTCCTATGTAGTTCATTCCTTGGCACTCTGTATTTAATGTAAAGCGACAATGAAGGTTTAAAAATGAAAAATACTTTTACGATTATTTATTTCTATTTTTCATGCCATTTGCTCAGATCAAATAAAAAACCAAGAGAGCCCAGAATGATACAGTGAAGAATGTCAAAACTACACCTCCGCTCTGTGCATACACGCTCACACGCACACATTTACAATCAAACTACATTTTTGATCTCACTAAGTGCACACAAATGTTTAAGAAACCGGCTTCACTTTACTGTTGACAGCCCTCTGTCTTTGTTTTTTATTTGGTCTGAGGCTACGAATAAGACTTAAGCCTCGTCCCCACTAGGAACATTTGTCGAGCGACATGTGTCCCCGGACACATCGGCGATGTCGCCCTACATCGCCCCACGTCGCCCGATGTCTTGTCTCCGTCCACATCAGTTCAGTCGAACCTCTACTCTTCATCGACTGTGCGAAAAGGAACAGTTTCAACAATGTCGCGGCGATGTCGTCCGACGTCGCCCGATGTCTCTGGGGTCACATGTCGCTCGACAAATGTTCCTAGTGGGGACGAGGCTTGATTCGTAGGTCTGAGGCCATTTGATAGCGCGAACCTACTTGTTTTAACAGACGTTTGCCATGGATGATAGACACGTCAAGACTCCTTGCAAACCTTAAAATGTGTGAGGTTTAGGTGTAGACATTAAAGTAAACCCAAGTGTGTTTAAGCAACAAATATATTTTTTTAACATTTTTTTTTATGCTCGTTCAGAAAATACAACATTATAATATTAATATGATAATACATTTGACTATTCTTATATAAATTACACTTATGATATAAACGTCAATTAAGAATATATATAAATATTCCAATTTTCTTATATATAACACTTTATCAAGGGGGCAAACAATAACAGCCGAACATCACAAACATTTATGCGCACATTTACGATATAGCGTCTAAAATGTATCTTAAATTAAATGAGTGAATCATGAAAATTCATTTAAAACTATTTGTTCATGATTGATGTTTAAATGACAGCAAATAACTTAAAAACACAGACATTTATACTGTAAGTACAGTTTTTAAAATGCCTTTGGAGGTCAGCTGATGACTTGATTTTGTAGAATAAAAAAAACTACAGTAAAATTATTTACCATTAAATCACAGGGTGTAGTGAGATATATTATCAAATTATGCAGATACACAACAGAGTACATTCGCTTTGAGATTTGTTTTGCAAACGTTCTCTGCGCTGGCTTTTGACGTACCAATAAGTAATCGCAAAACGATCATTCACGAGCTCTCGAAACTCTTCGTTTCGCGGATGAATACTGCGAATGCTACGAAGAGAATGCTCACGGTGACCTTCGGTCCTACAGAATAATTATTTTGTTGTTTTTATTACAGTTTACATTCATCTTACCACTGTCTTTGTGGAGTCTTTACTGATATAATCTATCTAATTCAATATAGAACATTCCCAACCAATAATTTTCGATATGAATTTATGATGGTATTTAGTCATTAATTTAAAAAATAAGATTTTTTTATCAAACATGAAATAGCTTAAGAGTGGCTAGTTCGAAAGCAATTTAGAAAACTTACATTTTGATAAATACTTTCATTCTGATAATTACTGTCTTTTACAGACACAGATATACCTAATGTATATACGAGAATACTTCAAACTAAAGACCATAAGTCGAGATCATAATATAGAAACCATCGTGTGAAATTAATACTAAAATGTACCTAAATATGAACTAAACAACTACAAGTCTACATGATCACAAAACTTAAACCTATAACTATGTTGTCTTACAAGACTGAAACTATTTAACTATAAGAAAACAATCAACAAATAAGTTTATATTTGGTCAACTTCAGCACCAGGAAAGTTTGTACCAATAAGTAACTATTACTGCAACATAATAAATGATATTAAATATGAGTTTTCTTGTAAACTGATTTATAAAGTCGGCATTAAAACAGGAAATAAAATTCCATATTTCGTTAAGGTCTATGATATAAAATCTTGAAGGACAGTAATACTTATATTATTAGTTATCAATATAAGTACGTTTATTAAAATGTATAATTACTTTAGATTCCAGACTGAGAAATTCCTATTTTAGCATCATCATGTGTGTCGTACACAGAGTATTAAGCAGAAGGAGTGATAAAGTGAAGAAATTAATCATATGATGATAAGCAATTTTTTCGTCTTCGCAGCTCAAATAATGGTCAGAAAGAAGAAATTAGTTCGATAAATCACAGACCCATCTGCTTATTACTTTGTCGTCTCCATAGCAATCAGCTGATTACTTGAAAGTATACAGGAGCGGTGAGTTGGTAAAGTGGTGAGCGTTGTTGACGTGTGATATGAGTCGTCCGTCGAGTAGATGTCTTCCATACTGCACTGCTTCGTGCTCGTCTTTAGCTAGGCCACAGTTTATTAGCCAGCGGACTAGACAGGAACCGCGGAATACGCCCCGGTATGTGCGCATACGCCATCTGGGAAACAAGTTAAAAAACATTAGATGATGAAATGGAAATGGTGGAAGTGAAGTATCACGTAACGATAAGATTAAACAGTTATTAAAACACTGTGGATTGTTTTATGGATAAAAAAATGAGACCAGTATGAGACGTCTATAGCGATCCACTCTTGGATAAAGTTCTGTGCTCTCTTATATACGAATTGGTAATTTAACATTAATTTTCGAAAAAATAACGTAGTTTCAGTTGTTTACCGTTTTTATTGTATAATCAGCCTTAATAACTTTATTTAGGGTGGCTTAATAGAAACCTTAAACTAGTACATATTTTAATAACATTTTATAATTTGTCATGACGCCACCTACACAAGATGTTAATGTAGCCAATGAGAGGGAGTGAGCCGTAATCCACCACGCGGGCCCAGTGCGGGCTGGTAGATGTCATGTCATGTCTTCGATTTTTTTGGTTCTAGGACATGCCGGTTTCCTCACGTTTTCCTTCACAGTTTTGAGAGCAGTGGTAATGAAATTATTTACTCAATGTAAATCGCCTGTCTGGGTTCGAACCTATACAACCTGAAACTCATACGTCGCGATCGTTACCACTGGGCCACCACTGCTCCTTTTTATTGAAAGGTAGTGAATATTTACCTAGTATCTTTAGCAATAGCCTCCCTGCAGCGTTCAAGATGATGCGTGATAAACTGGTCGCAAACGTGTTTCGTTTCAAAGGTTAGATCTTCAATGGTCGGCAGAATCACTGTGTCTCCACCATGCCTAGATTGGGAGAATATATTATTATGAAATGGTATAATAATTATTTGTTTCGTTTTACTTTGAAAACGTCGTCACTTAGAATTTTCGTTCTAATTTGTAGTCAGTAACCCAAATAATTCCAGTAATTACCATTTGTTCTTTAAGAATCTGACAGCGGGTATCAGTATTTCTTCAGGATCAAGTCCAAATAGTATAAACATAACCAGCGCTTGTCCGTAGTTGGCTACTATGTCGAGGAACTCAATCTCGACGAACACTCCACTTTCATCCTTCAACATCATGCGCCAAGTCGTGTAGGTTATGCCCTGGAATATCATAGAAATACATCAGTTTAATTAGCTATTGGTAGCACAGAATGAAAAGGAAAAATTGGGTGGATATTGTTTTTTTTTACATAAGGTTCAAAATCAAAACATGTTCATTCACAGAATCTTTTGGCGTTCGAATGACGTTGACAGAGGGGGTTAGGCTTGTAGCTATGTTTTTTCCTGAAATTTATTTTGAAAACAAGATGGCAGCGAGAGTTCCGATTTCGGCCACACGTCAAAAGAACCTAAAGTATTATTTTACTTTAAATGCTTATGTTTATGTGTCACGGACATGTACTACGGGAAATAGGCTTCCTCTAATCAGGGTCAACACGACCAATCATGTACGACGACCGCTCCAGCTTGTTCAGGTACTGGTACGTGCCGGGGCAGTAAATGTAGATTTACTCACAATGAACATGCTGAGACTGTACACGATGATGAGCACGGTGTGTTTGAGCAGCTGGCCGCCGTGGCCTCGCGACTGCTCGGGCGGCAGTAGGCCCAGCGCGCCGGCCGCTCGCTCCAGCTCGGTCAGGTACTGGCACGTGCCGGGCGCAGTGCAGCGGTGCTTCTGAGACGGTGGGCAGGCGCAGTCCCTGGGAAAAATAGAGAAAAACATTAAAATTACAGAAAGTTCTTATTTTTCTATTCCAGGTATTCAAAAAGATCACCATTTCGTGTAATTTCTTCTGTCGTGTCGATGGCACATATTATAATATATCTTGTTAGCCCAGTACTGCCTCCACACGGTTAGCGATTTCGCATCGTCACATAGATACGAGAAGCCTCCAATGTATGCTCCGTATCAGGGTGATTTACTAATGATGTGGATAATTTGACTTACTGCCGTGTACACTATTCTTCATGACCTCTTTACCTTTCAAAAGTCAGTGCAAGATGGGTGCCGCGAATGCTCACGGCGGCGCCTCAAAAGCAAGTGCCAATCGAGTGCTGTAGAGAGTTTTTAGAGCTCTGTGGTGAAGATCCATCAAATATTTTCGATCGAATTGTTACTGGAGATGAAACGTGCGTTCATCGTTATGGTTATGTTATGACCCTGAAAGTAAGCAAGAGTCCATGCAGTGGCACAAGAAGGGTACTGCGCCCCCTAAGAAAATCAAAGTCGTTCCGTCTGCCGGAAAAATCATGGCCACAGTGTTTTTGTAATCAAAGGGAATTTTGCTGATTGAGTACACAAAAAAAGCTGGAACCATAAACGTAGCATCCTACGCATCCACTTTACGAAATTTACGGGAAGCAATTAAAGAAAAAAGATGGTGTAAACTGACCACCGGTGTGTTGCTTCTTCACGACAACGCCCCGGTCTACACGGCGCGTGTTTCCTGGGCTGCTGTGCGAGATTGCGGTTTCAAAGAAATTAACTACCCACACTATAGCCCGGACCTAGCCCCGAGTGATTATTATTTGTTCCGTAATTAAAAAAACCGGCCAAGTGCGAGTCGGACTCGCGCCCGAAGGGTTCTGTACCATTGACTATAAAAACAGCAAAAAAAATCATGTTTGTTGTATGGGAGCCCCCTTAAATATTTGTTTTAATTTAATTATTTATTTTTAAAGTGAAATTATAACTAAATGTTCTGTGAATATTTCAAGCGTCTACCTGTTGCGTTATCAATACAGAGTAACAACGAGCAAAAAAAAAATCACGTATGTTGTATGGGAGCTTGGGAGCCCCTTAAATATTTATTTTATTCTATTTTTTAGTATTTGCTGTTTTAGCGGCAACAGAAATATATGATCTGTGAAAATTTCAACTGTCGAACTATCACGGTTCATGAGATACGGCCTGGTGACAGACGGACGGACGCGGGACGGACGGACAGCGGAGTCTTAGTAATAGGGTCCCGTTTTACCCTTTGGGTATGGAACCCTATAAAGACCTTCTTGGGAAAGGATTTTACAACGATGAAGAGCTCAAGGCGGCAATATATGTGCATTTTTCAGAGAAAGGGGGTAATGGGAGATTACATTGAAAAACAAAAATTATTGTATTTACGTCTTTTTTCATGCCGATACCGAGAATACATTGAACGTCCCTCGTATTTTGTAATCTTTGTGAGAGCCAAATCACCAATTAACGTCATCATATCAGCCGATCTTAGCTGATAAAATACACCAGTGTCATGTTGGTACCTCATCTTGACATTTCTTTGTTACGATAAGTTATCTTAGATAAAGACGAAAATAACAATGTTTATAAAAAATTGCAAGATTTTCCAGCAGTTTTTTTTTTTTAGACAAATTGTTTTGTCACTTAAAATTAGAATAAGATAAAAAGCTATCACTTACTTGGTATCCGCAATGTCTTCAATATCCTGCGCAGTAGTCAGGCCGCTCTCACAGTTGGGGTCATCAGAACAACAGCCAGGCTGCTTATTGGGCGACGGCGTTGTTTTTATGGTTCCGTATGTACCTGCTAATGTTATAAGTTCAGCTAGAATGACGCTGGCTCTGCCCAGTTAGATAAATAGTAATAATATTAATTTATTTCCTAACACTTCAGTACACGGTACATCAGTGAGGTCTCGATCCTTAAACTAGGTCATCCTGTATGACAGGGGTCTAGGTCGAGGAACTCAACATTTGTCGGGCCGATCGTAATACTCAAATGGTTGAGAAATACACCAGGCAAATTCCGACAATATGTGGCAAGAAATTCAGAGGTAAACATAGTGCTACCAACTTGTTAAAATTTTGTTAGAATATATTTGCTTTATGAACAATCTCTTAAAACTAGAGACAAAATACTGAGTTTCTAGGTATAAGAAAGTAGTAACTGGATAAGAATGGCCGAAGATCTATCTTGGTGGCGTATATTATTATTCCAGCACGTGACTGCTTTGACAGTTCAGCAGAGGACCAGGCTCGTGGTTTGCCATCGAAAAATGGAGCGCTCCTTGGAGTTCGACTTACGGACCGGATACGGAACACGTTACTGCGCTCTAAGACACAAATCGCAGACGTTACCCAAAAAGCAACCAACCTGAAATGGGACTGGGCCGGACACGTAGATGGCGGGACGAACTTGACGGTTATAGGACGGATTGGTCCTTATTGACTCAGGATGGAGTTGAGTGGAAAAAAGAAAGGGATACTTTTGCCCTGTAGTGGGACAATACAGGCTGATTGTGTACTGTACGTGACTGCTAGGCCATTTGTGATAAAAGGTATAAAGTGATATTAATTATATATATTTACCAGTCCCAATCCCATTAGTAGAAATAGGTTGCGTCTGTGAGGCCGGCTCGGCGTCATCGATCAGAATCGTAGACTCTTCGCGTGGACTTGAGGAAGTCGCAATGTCGGCAGAGAGCGATGCGAACTGTGCGCTGCGCCTTCTGAACCTTATGTACAAGGTCAGACATCCCGTCGTCACTGTAACAGAATTTTTGTAAGAAGTGTAATAAATAAATTATTATGTAAATATAACTGTTTAAGTAAAGTTGTCTGACTCTAAAATAAATATAATGAATCAAGACGGTAATTACAAATTTCGATAAAAATAAGAAAACAAATATCATCCTCGTCTGCCTGCCTAGCCTTTTCTCAATTTAGCCACGAGCTCCTCGTTTTTGTTATAAGAACCGTATAATTATATTTTCATAACAAGCATTTAGTAAAAAGCTGTTATTTTGACATTACAAACAATTGTAGTCTGTACCAAAAGTATCTGGTGTGAATAATGAAAAATCATCGACGAAAATTGAGGTTACAAATCATCTGTATTTTCAAATCATTAGTGGAAACAACTAAATCCGTATTTGTAAGAACTGTGTGCGAAATTATTAGTGACAATTATTGTGATATAGTAATTGTGTATTCTCAGTAGTCTGCAGGTCGTTGAATAGCATAATCAATTAAAACATTACAAATTACAAGATAAACACAAGAAATCTTTTGCGATATTATTCAGTCGGAAATAGCAAAGTTCCAATCGTTATTATTATCAGTACAAAAATAGTAGATTGTACATCTAGTGCATGAAAGAAGCTATTTTACCCCGAGACGTTTCTATCCACCCGAGCCGCAGGTGAGGGTGGATAGTTAAGTCGAGGGGTAAAATGGCTCGTTTATGCCCGAGTTATACACTCTGCTTTTCACTTCGATTGCGAGAAAAAATACCGGCATAAAGTACAGTACTGTCACTGTTCAAAAATGTTGCAAAATTGAAGAAGAGAATAGCTAATTCCCGCCACAAAACTTAATTTACTTTTTTTTAATTTTCAACATTTCTTGTGTCATTCGACTTGGGTACATGGGTACATACTGCCAAGTCATAAAAACGTTTCTTTGCGTTTTTAAATAATAAATGACAACTATGTAGTTTTATTAAATTTACGATAGAAAACACGAAGTGATACAAAATAAAGCATTCAATAAAATAACAACTTTAATCTGTGACGTTTTATTGTGCGTGTGCTGATTATCTTAGACTTAGAATAAAAAAAATACTGTATGCACTAGAATGTAAAAAGCGACTTTATGTCGCCTGCACACAACATAAAGAAGAACTTTTAGAGCATGAGAAGTGAAAATGAATATACGAATATGAATGAAGTCATCATTTGCCTAGCTTTTTCCCAACTATGTTGGGGTCGGCTTCCAGTGTAAAGGTGTAAAAGTCTAAAGGCTGAATACCAGTATTTTACATGGAGCAACTGCAGCCTATCTGACATCCACAAACCAGTTTCTGGGTAATACGATACCCCTTGGTAAGAATGGTTGTCAGACTTTTGGGCTACTGACGACGAAAGATCCACGAATGTCAGCATGAAGTACAGACAGCAAAAGAAATAACTATATAGGCAGCAAACTTTTTTGACAGCAAAAAGTTAGGTCATACATAAACAAACAATGTCAAATACAACACTACAAACATACAATTTTACAATTATAAATGTTTTGACATTGTTTATGTGTGTCTTCATTGTTATGTTAAAGTTATTGATTACTTACGAAATGGCAATGAACATTGCAAATAATTATGTGTAGTACAAAGATGTTTTATTTCCTGCATTTATACCGTTTTATTTCTCTACTGTACAGTCAACCGCACGTCAGAGGTACATAATGCTGCTGTCTAAGTCAAATTGTCACCCCACTAACACGCGGCTGACTATATCTATAGTATAAAAAAATATTAATGTTAAAATGGTTCCGTTTTTTTTTTAAGTTCGTAACTAATACAATAGAATAAACTATCCTATTATGTCCTTTCCCGGGACTCAAACTATCTCTATACAAAATTTCATCTAAATCGGTTCAGCGGTTTAAGCGTGAAGAGGTAACAGAAAAAACTTTTTTACAATTAAACAACCGACTTCTGTTCTGCATTTCCGCGGCTGTCTCATAAATGGAAAGTACTTAAAACGCTGGACATAAAAATATAATCTCCTTTAAATTAAATATATACCTACCTATCTCATCATCTGCCTAGCCTTTTCCCAACCATGTTGGGGTCGGCTTCCAGTCTAACCGGATGCAGCTGAATACCAGTATTTTACATGGAGCGACTGCCTATCTGACCTCCACAACCCAGTTATTGGGTAATACGATACCCCTTGGTAAGACTGGTTGTCAGACTTTCGGGCTACTGACTACCCGTAACGACTGTCAAAGATCCACGAATGACAGCCGGGACCAACGGCTTAACGTGCTTTCCGAGGCACGGAGGGGACACGGTATGTAAAGATGGTCACCCATCCACAGACCAACCGCGGCAAGCGTAGCTTAACCTGATCGATCGACCTGTGCGGCTGTTATTATTTAGCCACGGGCCCCTCCATAATATAGGTACCAAATATGTTCTGGACATATCGTTTTTATTTATTTTATTTTCATGACCCTATATTTTTTTTTAGTATGGAAGAATCGATAACTTTCCGATTTAGTCAATCACTAGCGTTTATATAAAATAAATGGCTTTTGCACAGCACAACGTTAGGAGATTGATGTTTTTGTGTGAGTAAGTTGTATGGTGCATGGTAAATGCACGTTGTGTTTGATGAGTTAAGGTTTATAATTGATTGAGTAGAACGTTCTGATTTATGAATTGCAAGTGTGTGCGCGACTTTGTCTAAGCTTTTACTGAACTAAATGTGTAGTAGTGGCGCGGTGGTGGGGCCAACCTAGCGACATCGGGTTCTGATACATTTTCAACTACCGGGCATATCTCCTTCTTTCATATATCTGTTTGACTTTAATGGTTTCGGATGATAAATGATAAGTGATTTTATTTTTATAAGTAAGTTTTCACAAAGAGTTTTACACGTCAATCATATTTTTTAGAACTAAATGAGGTCAGAGTTTCTTATCTGACTACTCTGAGAAGAAAGGCCGAAACAAACTCAGAGGTCACAGTCTCTTTTAAAGTTCAGACATAATCTTGGTCAGGTTATATGAAAACCATGTGTGTCTGAGATGGTCTTTTGAGGAAAGAACCACACAGATTGAGAGGACCTGTCCAGTCAGTGCACGCATTTGTCAGAAATCGTACAGCTCAACTCAAAACTTAAGGAGCTCAACGATGAATTGTCACGTAAACGGGAGGTGTTTTTTCTTTTCTAAAAAGACTAGCATTGTATAACATCTTGATAACTCTTTTTAACAAGATAAGTAATTTAAAAATAAGAGAAAGTCTAATAATCATCTTTCGTCATTCATCAAAAACCTTTTAATTCAAACATTTTTTTTTCATAGTAATAACATTTTCAATAAAAAAATTAGGTACGAAAATTCTGAGTACGACCCTGTTGCATCCTGCACTTAGTGGCATCTAGTGTGAGATAGTTACGTTACTACAAAATAAAATTGTCAGAACGAATAACAAGTTTTACTATTGACCGGTAAATGGAAAATAAAGAAGTGGGCGGGATCTAGGACCCCCTCACCCCGCAAAATGTCACGCGTTGTTTCCTAAGGAAATCTAATTACAACATCTCCTCTTAGTATTTACTCCGTGGTGATGACTCTCAGACTCAAACACTTGAATCATCAATAGGTTTCATTTGATTTGAGAGAGTTCAACTAACACACTGTACATGCCTACCAAAGAGGATTTTCCTCGACTTTCATGGGATCCCTTCATCAGACTCTGACTTGGTGACAATGGGACCACCTCGAGAGCATACCGTTTCAAACCCTAATGTCAACTGCTCATCACCTGTTACAAAATATTGCTTTTCCCGATGCTGGGACGTTAATTGTTGAGGAGTTCTCCTGGTAAGAACCAGGAGAACATCAGCTCCACTTCACCATACGCATGGTGACGAACATAAATTGCTTAGCAACCATATTAAAGCAATCGAATCGCTACCCGTGAAATATTTGTCATTGAGTAGTTCCGATGGCCATCTGTGGTCTTCATCATCAGTTAAACTTCACCAAATTATACTTTCTGAATGCAAATGCTTGAGTTGTTAATGAAAATACCAAAATTGCTATATGTATGAATATAATATTTAAGGAGTTCCCTCAATTCCTCATGGATCACATCATCAGAACTGGATTTTGACCAAAATGGGACTAATCTGAAAGTATGTCCTATCAAATAAAAAAGAATTTTCAAAATCAGTTCATAAATGACGGCGTACTGAGGTAACAAATATAAAAAAAAAATACATACAACCGAATTGAGAACCTGCTCCTTTTTTTGAAGTCGGTTAACAAACAGACGCACTTTCGCATTTATATGGATTAAGAGCCATTTCACAAAAGTTTGACGCTCGAGTTTAGGTAAAAGACGGCAGCATTGTGTATGTGTGCGTAGCTATCCACACATACACAATGCAAACAGTGTAGCGCGAGTGTTGAGACGGACTAAACAATCTTGAGCCGTCATGATTGTAATGCACCTTTGTTAGACATTAATGAAAAAAAGTGATTTTATTTATTCAGTCTACTAACTTGCTAGACTAATAAAAAAACACAAATATATGTTATGTATAAGTGTATAATAAAATTGAACAGGTAAACAATCAGACATTATATATTGATATATTTATAACATAATAATTATTTTTGTAAGAGCGTTTGCCCCAACAAGCATCCGCTTCGACCGCTATCATTGGTCCGAATTGCTAACATCGCTACGAGATACTGCCGCTTCAATTTCCTGTTTGGCATCATTTAACATTGTCATTTCAGCAGCAGTTTTCCACATGTCGAAAATAGCATCATGTGTTTGACTGTATAATCGAAATGGCATTGTTGGCAAATCCATCGATGCACTGATCTCATTTAAGTTTGAGAGACCAATTCCCGTAATGACTGCACCTGATACCGCTCCTGCATTAAGGTCGAGTCTTGATCGTTCAGTTGTTTCAGTCTCCGTAGTTTATAGAACAAAGCTAGATCCACACATCATACACTTCAAGTCAAATTTAGACATGGGACCCAACTGTTTCTCTTTTTCTATTTTCAAATAGTTCAATTGCAGCCGAACTTCTCTGTGTTCACTTATATTTATTAATTGATTCCAAAAGTATTGAAAATCAATTATACGCCAGCCATCAACAATGTGATCGTTCTAAAAACAAAAGGAACATTAAAACATCTAATTGAAATTTAAAGAAATATAAAAGTAAGTACTAAAAATATTTACGATCGAGTCTGAATAAAAATAAATAAATATAATTTCTATTGTCGAATCTGATTTTTCACTTGTACCCGGCACGTCGTCTCTTCTAAAGGTACTATCCTCCTCTACACGATTCACACGACTTCTCATTCTAAAATGAAAACAAAATAGCTGTCAAGTTTCGATATCTACAATTACTTAAATATTTTTTTATTCAATAATAATTAAATGATTATTAAAATAATCAATATTGTTTTTAGAATTATTAAAATTGTAATTACGGTTCTATAGTCCATTTCGATAATGTGATCGATTACTGTGTATATGAGTTGCAAATAAAAATAAAATATCTACCTCGCTTCTGTTGCTTTCTCTGCAGAATTTTTATTTTTCCTTTTTTTGACATAATGGTATACACATTCTTTACGCCCCATTGCTAAAACTAATAACACAAAAATATATTTTAATTATTCTACAAAGTACCTACTAAAGTAACACTTTAATTGATAATAAACAAAACACTTACCTTATGAAAAAAAAAATGCGAAGAGGATCAAAATTTTGTACTCGTAGTATAATAATGCGTTCACGATAAGTGCGCTCGAAAATCAGGACGCGGGAAAAATTGGCATAGATCCTTCGTCGATGGGCGCTCGCGCCGTACTAATCGGTGCCCGCCGATGCATTGTAATTTATTCTAAATAGAGTGATGTCAATAACGATATTATGTCTAATTAAATGAAGGGATTTTAATAAAATTTCAGAATTAGTTTTTTTAAAGAACATACTTTATTTTGACATGATTTTTTAAATGTAATTACGCCTTATTCAAATCAAAAAACCTAGCCAAAATAGCGATATAAAACGTAAAAATTGCCCTTAGACTTTATTTTTTTACTAATTAGTGTTATTAGTAATCGATATTCTATTACATTATGTGTCAACAAAATTATATGTCTGATGCTTTCTGTATTTTTTTTTTGTCAAATATATAAATATTAATGATAGATATAGGAATCTGAAATTGACTCTGCGATGATTTTTCAGTAAACTAGTTGTGGGAGATTAATCACCACAAAGTAAACAAATAAGTTTTTGTAAATGTGTTACATGAAGTATCAATACGAAAGATTGGTCTTTTTTTTACATGTGTTCAACAATGTTAGAGTATTACCTAAGACGGTAAATTAGGCGACTAAAATCTTGGAAATTCGCGCGAAAACGTGAAATGGCTCTTAACACTTTGCTGGATACTAACCCTCCACAGACGTAATATCAATAAAACTACTATTGTCTTTTGTGTCCTTCGTTCAGTGCCGTTCAACCAATCAATAACTTGTCGATTATAACTTACCAGTAATACAGAAGACAAGCAGGCACAGTCGTATCGCGTCGGTCGCCTTGCAGTCGAGATCGCCGTTGCCTTTAGTAGCTAACAACACTACCACCATCACAATGGGAGCTCCCCATGCCACGAACCCTAATACCGGCCAAAGTGTCACCACGAAACAAGGTCCGCGACTCTGGAACAAGCACACGGAAAATAAGAACACAGGGAAGTTTATACAGGGTAGTTTTTTTTTAGTAAAATAGTTACGAAGATTTTTTGTCCGTGTATGTTCCGGATTGGATATTTTGTGGGTAAAGACGACTGAACGGATCTGGATGAAATTTGGCATACAGATTAGTTCATAACCTAACATATAGGGCACCTACTTTTTATCCCGGTAGTATGATTCCTTGGGATATTTTTTAACAACCACGCGGGTGAAGCCGCGGGCAGAAACTAGTTTATTTATAATTGTTCGTAAATTTTATCACAACTGTCAGACGTACGAAAAGGCTCAGTCACGCAACTGAACCGTCGTAAGATAAACGTCTATATATCATAATAGTTAGCTATATACCACTACATAACTGTTACATAACATGAAGTCTTATAAGACTGGAATTATACGACGTTTTTGCTAGGTGGGTAACTGATAACGCGACAAATTAAAAAAGAGAGAGAGTGAGTAGGTGCAGGTCTGAAGACTGGTCCTGTTGAGGCAAGTTCAATTGATGTATTGAATCTTTGACAGTGGAGCCCTCAATGCTTTAACAAATACAGAAATACTATTGAAAGTAACAAAAAAAAAAAAACTTTTTATTATTCACCTGTAACATCAGTAGTCCAACAGAGAGCATAGAAGTCCACAGCAAACAGGAGTACATGCTGAATATCCTCAGCGCCTGTTGCACGGTCGCGTGCCAAGATGGCGTGTAACCGGTAAGGGGCCCGCCCCACACCACGCTTATAGCCAGGAGCAACTGGAAAGTTCATCAAATACTTTATGTATTATAGGAACCGAATTATTACATGATTTAAGTAAAAAGAATGGTTATTACATAATTTAAGCTTAGTTAACAATAATAATTTAGCCTGTGCTAATACAGGCCTATCTTGTCAGCAGCCCGGTCAAATTAATAATTTTTGTTTGTTGTGTTGAAAAATAAACGTAAGTTTACAAAACAGCTTTGTTGTGTCTAAATGTGGGTCCGACATACTTGTACATTGACATATTTTGCTATCCATAAACACATTAATCAAAGCAAATGTTTCTGTTCTGTAACGATTATTCGGGGTTATCAGCTTTCTTATCGCATATTGGCGCCAAATTGTATAGCCGTTATAAATAATAATCACACTTGACAGCTTAAAAATCTGCATCACCCAAAGGTTGACTGGTAGAAAATGCCTATGGCATTAAGTCCGCCTCTGTACATTTTTGTGCTTGAAGTATTAAATAAATAAAATGCCTATAAGTGATGTACTTACACAGTAAGTATTGCATACTTGTGATTAACTATTGTTATTATCCTTGTAAATATGTCGTTGGTGGCACCATACATTATAAAAAAAAAACTTGATTTACGTATTTTTTTTACATTACCTGCGACACGATCAAACACAGCGTCAATCTATGCGGCATTCGTGTGTACTTCTTCGTTACTGTGAACACGAAGAGAATCCAAATCGAAGCGACTAAAGATACGATAGACAAGTCAAAGCCAAACTTCTTCAGCTGATCAGCAAAGTCCTTGTTTATGGCTATCATTTGCGTCGACATAAACATCATGGGGGCCGACAGGAATGTGCAGATTACCATGGAAGATGCCATCTGAAATAAGATATTTTGTGAACAATTAAAAATGTTCTTAAACAGTATCCCAGAAATTAGCTTCGCGTTTAGCAGTATTAGCAGCGTCCATTTAATCAAAATCATCCATAATTCTCCCAATAATGCAGCTCGGCAATAGCGCAACGGTTCAAGTACAGAGTTACAGACTATGCAGCAAGAGGTCGTTAGTTCGAACTAAGAACTCCACCCAGTATTGTAAACTTCCCGCCCCAGTAGAAGCTACTCCTAATGCATATTTAGCTTAGTTGCGTGCGACCTTCATTGTTAGTAGCTTTTTGTTATCAAGATTGAAGTAGTTACTCCCCAATGGAGTTTCATAATATTCTCAGAAGAAATCTCTACTTTATTAATTTCTGTAAGTAAATTATACATGCAGTACTTAAAGTAACAATTTCTTACATTTCGACAACTTGTTAAGATAACGTAGCATAATCATGAACTACGCATGCTATGCCGGCCCCTTAAGATAACGTTAATGAGTAATCAGTCTAAATAGGTAGGTAAATAGACCCGATATAATGATTTTTAGGTACTAATAGAATTAAATGGACAGATCGTATTTATCTACGTGAGCTGATACCGTTAACAAAATTTGTGATTGGATAAAGCAAGAGCAACGCGATCGACATAAAGTCTATACAAACTTATGTTTCAAATTAATATTATTTCATGTTAAACAAATATCAACTTTATTTCAATGGTTATTAAGTTGATTTCAGAGTGACCAGCACTATTGAAAAAATTATAAAAATGTCTGAAGTTGTAGCGTAAACTGAACTTTATTGTGTAGGATTTAAAGTTATTTTTCCATAAACTCGTACTTGTTTACATTTTTGGCAAATAAATCGCGAATGTAGATTAGGTACAGACGCCAGCACATCAAGTTACTACAATCTGTCAAATTTCTTTGATAGATTTTCAACTTTATCGCTAAAGCACAAGGTTCAAAGTTGATTGGGAAAATTTGACAGTTTCGGGTAGGTTGATGTGCTGGCGTCTGTAAAATTTTGTTCTTTAGTGGTATTTTTTTTTTTAATACATAAACTCACGCCTTTCTCCCATGGGGGTAGGCAGAAACTATAGAAGGCCTGCTACGATCCTTACATACTACTTTTCCTCGTTTACGTTCATACTCTGGTCATACACGCACGCCGGTACGGCCAGTACTACAAGGTGTAACAGAGTAAACGCAAACCGAAAGTAGTTTGTTCATAATTGACTACTGAATAGATATCAGTAACTTTTAATAAAGTATTTCTTCAAAAATTATGTATTTTGCCATACTGACAGGTGATTGAGCCAAAGAAAATTAAATCTTATTTCAAAGCAATAAGACTTAGTTTTAAATGCATAAAATAATGTTAGGCCAACACGATTTTCTTAATAATAATAGTTAGCTTTAAAAAAATAAGGTTTGGTCATTGTATTTTGATTATAACTCAATACTCTAACTCTCTATTGGGGTTTATACATGAGGTCTTGCGTTAATTATGTTACACATTGTGTATTTTTAGAAAATATCTTACCAAATCCATCTCTAACTGATATAAGTTGGAAAAGACGAATACTGCAGGCGCGGTCGGTATGGTTCCATACAGGAAGGCGTAAGTAGAGAGTGACAGCGTATCCGATTCATTGGCGCCGGCGTGAAGGGCGCTCACGCTTTCCCTCATAACTACTGGCAGGACGATTCTGTAAATTTTTATATTATTTTATTGATTAGGAACAACAAACAGCTCCATTAAGAAAAACATAAATTACTTAGGTAATTATGTAGCCTGCAGCTGTGTTACAGCGCTGTTCACCGACACAATAACTTTTCTATTGTTACCGATCTTAATAATGCTTCCTAAAATACGAGGCCTTACCATTAATAAATCAAACTTTAAAGTCACTAAGAGCAGTCATTTTGAAGCAGACTGCCTCTATTGGTCTAGTGTTCGCAAGCGCTTCTGCCGAGCATTAGGTCCTGGATTCAATTCCCAGGTCGGGAAAACTATTATTGGGTTTTCCATTAGGAATTTTTCAGTAGCAGGATTCTGCCCAGTTGATGGTTGATGTGCCCTATATTACATGGAACTTAAACATAACTGGTGAAATGTGGGTCTACACCGTGTGGGTGTGTGTGAGGTACACCTCTGCCTAACCCTTCGGCAAAAACGTTAAAGTTTTGTAGCATAAGCATAATCAGCCTTTAATATTCTCACTGCTGGGACCCAGGCCTCCTCTCAGTGAGAGAGAGTGGGCCATAATCTACCACGCGGGCCCAGTGCGGGTTGGTAGATGTCACATGTCTTCGAATTTTAGTTGCTAGGACATGCCGGAATCCTCACGATGTTTTCCTTCACCGTTTGTAGCATGTTTTTATTATTCTACGATTGTGTATGTTTCGCAATTATTTTTTAACTAGAGCCGAGTATTAGCAAACATCACGTGATGCAAAATTTTACGGTATCTATAATTGAGGTTCAATGTATAGTAGATATAATTAAAAAAAATATATATATATATTTAAAATGTAATACTTATACATATGAAATGTTATTATGTTTCTATCTATTTAAATGTTATAAACAAATTTTGTTTGCAACATTGTTAACTTTGTTTAGGATAATTATTAGGTATAATTTAGCTATCAGAGCTGGTCATTAAATTTTTAGCAAAATCAATTGTAATTTCGTATGCATATTTCTACTTGATATTTGTACGCCGATAACGGCAATACATAGGGATCTCTGTACCTATATTTATAACACCTATGGTTAACAAATAAATAACTTTGACTTTGATCCATCCTTACTACCGCATAATGATGCGATAGCAATGGCTGACACACACTTATTTGTTGGCAGTATTAGGCCGATAGCCTATGTCGAATAATTAGTCGATGTTGATGGTTGAAATTATTAACAGCTAAAAAATGCACCTACACGCAGGCAAAATTTGTCACGCGAGTCATTGTTGAGAGTACGCGGGGTAATGGGGATTGTCCAAAATTTCTAACCATTAGATTTTATTTTATTTTTTGACAATTTAGAGCATTTTAAGAAACTAATTTGAATATTTTGATGATTGGCTCAATAGTTTTTTTTTTTTTAATATTTAAATTTTTTAAGGTAGTTACGTCATCAGTGGCACTAAAGATTAAATGATGTTGCCTCACTAGTACAGAAGTAAAAAAAAATAATCTGTCAACACTACGTCATCCACACCTGTCCAAGAGTCAAAGTATCAATCTATTAAAAAATTTCATTCCATAGCATTTCATTCCATTTTTTTTGTATTCCCTAGCTCTTCCGATATATTAAATATTTTCGATTGTTGAAACAATGTTATCAGATTTATAAAACGAGATGAATAAGAGGCAAGTCGGAATTTTTTAATTAAATATATTTGACATTATATTATAATTTTACACTTGACACTGACGGATTGAGACAATACTTGCCACTTACTTGTTATTTTATTATTGAGGTAACGATACTAAACTGTACGGTCTCAGGTGACGTAATTTGAAGGGTACAGAAGGTCAATCGTATTTTATCAAAAATATCAATAAATATTAATATTTTTCGTAAATTAATTAGTCTATAATGATTAGTAACGCTATTCCTCAAAATGGTTTTTCAATTACAACATTTAAAAAAATATGAACAATGCCCATTGGGTAACACACTAACAGTAGCAATGGGTTTCACTTTGACAGTTCAAAAACATTCATTGCGTTATTTACGTTGTTGAGAAGACAAAGTTTTTGAACATAATATATGAAGCAATGGATTAGCAATATCCTTCAAAATGGTTCAGGGTGCTGTATATGCCTACTTCGCTAAACTATGCTTCGTACTCCACTGCTAGCCTTTACCAATATTTTTGTCCTTTTATTATGTTGCTTGTATCTGAGTGAATGCATAACTCAGATCTGCATGTCTAGGTATGTCATCTACTTCATTTGCAATGCATGTGAGTCAACTATATGTGAACTTGTTTATATATTCCAATGTCGACTTTTTAAATCTAATTGACACTGAATACGTAAGGCGGAGATATGGCGCCAATTGGGAGAGGCATATGTGTAGCAGTACACTCCGATAGGCTGTGTTGGTCGATTAGTTTTATTTAGACACCGAACAATTTGATGCACAAAGCTCTGCCGCGCTGTCTGTCCGTCCGTCCATCTGTCACAGGGCTATATCTTTTGAACCGTAATAGGTAGACACTTGAAATGTTCACAGAGTGTGTACCACTATAACAATATAAATATAAAATTTAGGGGGTCCCATACAAGAAAGGTGCTTTTGCGGCATTTTTTTCTCGTTCATTATAATACGGTGGTACAGAACCCTTCGTGTGCAAGTACGACTCCCACTTGGACGCAAGTACAACGGAGTAAGTACAACTTAAAAATTTAAGGTATTCAACAGACAAACAAGGTCATTGCTCAAAGTGTCAAAGTACAATTTGATTGATGAAACCACATTATTATGAATCATGACTGACTCTGAGTAACCCTTTATAAACGAGAACAAAATAATATGTAAACATAAATAACTTATGTTACTAAAATGCTATCAGTGGCTGAGCCGAAAGGGTTATCCTTATCACTTATCTGGCAAAGTATTAATTGGTTATTGGGTACTGTGCAATATTACGGTAACTATAATATATTGCACAAAAGATACAGACAAAAGGTACAACTAATAAAAAGATAACTTACAACTTAACCATAATCAGCACACATGGCAGTAAGAGGGCTGGCCCCCTTAGCCTGTGTATCTGTCCCACCATGCGGAGTCCCAGCAAGAATAAAGCAGTTGCTGCAAAAGATTGGCCAAATACCTAAAAAAAAATACTATAAATGTTAATATGAAGACGAATACTTAAATGGTATTATCTACATTCATGCAAACCTTATCTAAAGAAAGTCAAAAGTTCTATTTTCTTACACCCAAACTTCATTGGCGTTACGAAGTCAAATTAAAATAACTGGGGTAACTTCACAGACGGGAATTAATATATAATATATCTAATGATGATACCAGAAAAAAAAAAAAATTCAAGTAGGTACAGACGCCAGCACATCAAGCTACCCGAAACTGTCTTTTCCCAATCAACTTTTAACCTTTTACGCTTTAGTGATAAATTTTGAAAACTTGACAGATTGTAGTATTTGTAGTAGCTTCATATGCTGGCGTCTGTACATAAGTACACTAGCCGCGGCCGTTGAGCACAATCAACTGTAGTTACTTGAAATTATAAGTTTAAAGAATAATATTTTACCATAATTTCGATACCCTTCATACTGTGAAGTTTCAGTAGCTAATTTAATTTGTCCTTGTATAGATGTCAGGGTGTCAAAGACAAAGACAAGTTCCTTGAATTAACAAAATTAAATAATATAAAATTATTGCAAAGTCCACTTACATCCAAAAGACCTTCAATGTAAATAGAAAGTTGGTGTTTGAATGCAGCATTACCAAAAATGCCCAAAACAGTCATCACAACAACTGGATTGAAAGCAATGCCTTTTGCTATTTGCTTCAACAATTTTAAACTGCATACACACCATTTCGATTGACCTTCAATAGTTATAACTGGGGTCTGATCATTTTGTTTATTGATCTCCATCAACACAAAGGCGATTGGGTTCAAAATTGCCAGTGAGATAGGTGCCATCAGATATAAATAAAGAGCATATTCCGGATGAGTCTTGCGATACAGTGCATTTACTGAAAAGATAAACGCATTATAGCTACATTGAATAAGAAAAAACAATAGCGATCGTCCTGGTCATTAAATTTTCCTCTGCTTAGCCGCTAATTTTCGTCTGCCTCGCCGCTAATTTTTGGCGGGTCGAAACAAATGATCGAATATTCGCGCGAAGATCGCTTATATTAGGACACGGTCTTCCCCGGTGTCATAATAGAAAGCGATCGTCGCGTATACTTTGCCCAGCGAACCCAAACGCGTCGGTGTCTCGGACACTTTCGGATTTTCCGAACAAATGAGCGAAAAATGATCGTAACGGCCGCGGCACCCATATCGAAAGCTACGTTGAAAGGACAACAATCTGACATTTCGAAGCTCGCGCTTTACAATTTACAAATCAAAACATAACATTCATATGAGCGCGGCGGTGCATTCTATTCGCGCATTTACCCTTTGTTTAAGACTTTTTTTTTAACTTCCATATACCTAATTTTCGAAGATTGCACGGTCAGAAATGCATTGCCGTCATTGCTAGTTGTTGAATGAGTTGTAAAAAAAATGCATTGCCGTCATTGCTAGTTGTTGAATGAGTTGTAAAAAAAATGCATTGCCGTCATTGCTAGTTGTTGAATGAGTTGTAAAAAAAATGCATTGCCGTCATTGCTAGTTGTTGAATGAGTTGTAAAAAAAATGCATTGCCGTCATTGCTAGTTGTTGAATGAGTTGTAAAAAAACCAGTGTGAAAGTTCGTTCTATTTTAAGGTTTTTGAAGTCACTGCCATCAGTTATTTCAATATACAGCTATGTCCACTTAAAATTTGTTTTATCTTAATTGTTATAATTAGCCTTGACTCTTTATCAATAAGATATCAAAAGCTATTCAAATGGCAATGTGTGCTTCATGGTAACTGGTCAAGCTCCGCGCGTACCCTATGTAGTACGATACAATAGAAAATCAATTGTGTCTCATTAGCGGAGCTTGACAAGATGCTCCCATAAGATAAAATCTGATTGGGGTATTTTATTTTATTAAGCTACTAATATCTACCCGCGATTTCGTCCGCGCGAAATGTCATTCCCCCGACTTGTTACTTCATTTTCGCTTAGCGTTCTTTCTTACTCTTTTTTATTTTTGCTCGGCTCCTAAGAGTGCTAGCGTGATGTAAAATATTAATAGATTTAAAACACATAAGCTGTCATTTTACTGCAGCTAATTAAAAGTCTGACTCTGTATTTAATATAATCAAAGAATCCAAAGGTTCTTAAGCCTAAGGGGTAGATTGGGTAGGGTAGAGTAGCGGCCCACGCAGGCTAGGGCCCGGCTGTAAGCTGTAAGAAAGAATGCTAAGTGAAAACGAAGTAATTGTGCGGGCAGGCTATGCAATGGGGTGGGTCGGGTGAACAAGAAATTTCACACGCACAAAGTCACGGGCTGAAGCTAGTTCAGAAATAAAAGACAAAGATACTTACTAATGGGATATCCCAAAGCAAAGTCATTACTCTGTGTACAGAATATTGCAAATATTCCTGCTCTGCCTAGGTTCAGTGGTTTAGATACCAGCATGGTAACAATCATAACACCAAAGAATACTAAGCCCTTAGCAATGAGTATTGCAAGAAGAAATGTCCAGTTGACTGTACTGAAGTCCAGTTGGGCCAGTGAGAGAAATATAAGAGATGGTAGAGCAAATGTACCCACAAATGTTGCAATGCCTTTAGATTCTGTTGCTGAGACAACATTGAGACGGCCTGCTATGTACCTAAAAGGTTAATTATTTATTATTACAGGAAATATAAATAGGTGTTTCAAATGATTGAGTAACATTCTGTATGTTGGATTATGTTGATATTACTTACAATAAATTGATACTGTTGTGTAATAATTATTTACTAATTGAATTTATTCATGATTCACATGCATGATACAATGCACAAATTTCTTTTACTGTTAATGTTTATAAACCAATAGCATAACAACTACAGGTACACAGATGGTGAATAAACTAAGGGAAAACAAGAAGTAAACTACCATATCTATAACTTACCCGCATAAAATGATAGTGAAGCACTGGAACAATGCTGGATATAAATTATCAGTCGCATCCTCAAATTCGACAAGTACGACTTGCTCCATATTTGTTTAAAAACGTTTACAAATCACCGTTTGAGAGTAGTTTTTTGCGTTAGAACATAATTATTGATATAACTTTAAATTACTGTACCAACAAAGAGATATTCAACAGGATCATCTAGTTAACTTTCCAGAAATGGTTTATTACTAAATGGTTTGTGTTTAGTTGTCCTCAGAGATTTTAAATTTTCATATTCAAACATCAATGATACAAATCATAGAGAAAAAAAATTTTGTATGAAATTCAAATCCATTTCTCAACACATTGATTCGCCCACAGAGTAAGTACCTATTTAAGAAGATTAATAGATTAATCAAATATTCGATGGGATCGCCGTGTCGTCGGTGTCGTCGGCTCTTCTCAAAATAGGTATGTGTCTATGTGAAAATAAAATCGATTATTAATTTTTCTTTATTAAAAATCGATTTTTTTCCGAAAAAAAAATCGATTTTTATAAGCGGTTTATATATTTAAAAAAAACGATTAATAAAAAATCGTTTTTCATTCAGTTTCGATTTTTTTGTTCAATATTTTTAACCTAGAACAGCCGCAATACAGCTTTTTAGTCATGAGCGCGAAGCCGCAAACTGCTGCGAAGCGAACCACTAACTATTATAACCATGAAAATCATCAATACCATGTCTCTAAGTTAGATTTGTTATCCTTTGATCCAGTAAATTGTGAATTTCGCGGGATTCCACTACACTACATTCACCTTAAGAAACTCTTCCTCGAAAAGAGAAATAAAAAAAAATCTTTATGTAAAATATAAATTAATGTCTAACTTGTTGATTATTAGATTAATAAAACTGAGCTATGAATGAAGTGAAAGAGTGATTTTCGATATTTCAGGTATTTAATTTAATTTATCAAAAAATAAGAAAAAAATCGATATATTAAATAAAATCGATTATTTTTATTAAAAAATCCGATTATTTATTAATCAATTTTATTACGGGCAAAATAATCGATTAATTAATAATCGATTTTTTATGTATACTGTTACATCCCTATCTCAAAATGAATTGATTCATTGATAGTCGGTTTGACATTGACACATCCTCAAACTGACATTTCCAGTCTTTCACCACAGCTCTTTCATTAGGGCCGCATTCCAAATTGGCTTTAATAGCTCACAGTCAGGCTTACAGCACTCCAATGACTAAATAAACCTATGGACTGAGCATACCTACAATATTAGCGTGATACATACACAAATCGGGCACTAAAGATGACCGCCTTTAGTAGGGTTCTTTTTGTTTTTCTCGCACCACACTGTTTCATACAACACGATGGCATGATTTTCCTATTAATGGACACCAAAACACCTAGTTTCTAGATGTATTTCTCTCGAAAACAACAAAAATATTTTGAGAAATCAACCATTTGACAGTACATCTACCACAAAACCATTCTTAAAACTCGGCACTCAACATGGCGGCCCGTCACGCATAGACATGATATTGTCGTCTCACAAAAGTGTTGCCTTTAGTACTTGACAAACATTTAGATGTCTCTCTTTTCATATGCAGCTCTTGATTAGTTAAAAAGAAACAGAACGCTTTTTGACATGTGTGTGTCGATATGATGGATATTTGTATAACTATTATTTCTATAGTAGAATAGGCCATCTCCATGTTTCTCCTATCTCATCTATCTCCTAGCTATTTCTCTCTTATCTAATTCGGAATGCGGCCCAAGACTTCAGAAGTTTTACTAAAACATGTGGACACTGACCTGTATTATACAAGTCAGTGTATGTCACTGACCTAGTACTTGTTTAATCTGGTGCATTTGGATAATACCATAGAGTAATAGATTCTTTGAAATAGGAAAAGCATGGAGACGGCATATTCTACTGAAGAAATAACAGTTTAAATATCGATACACACATGTCATAAAGCGTTCTGTTTCTTTTTAACTTATCAAACAAAGGCTGCATATGAAAAAGAGACATCTAAATGTTTGTCAAGTACTAAAGTACATGTCCAAAAATGGTTTTTTATTATTCAATAATTCTAACCAGCATAGCTATTCACAAAGCTACGATACGTTTTGGTACCGTATTGAACGTCAATGTTATCGACGAAGTCATATAATCGCTATTCACAAATTCGAAACCGTACAATTTTGACAGTTACGGTATGAATACATCAATTCTTCCGACAGGTATTTGCTGTCGGAAGTGTTATCGAACAACAAATCCATACTAATATTATAAATTCGAAAGTAACTCTATCTGTCTGTCTGTCTGTCTGTCTGTATGTTACCTTTTCACGCCTAAACCACTAAACGGATTTCGATAAAATTTGGCATATAGATAGATTGCATCGCGGGGAAGGACATAGGATAGTTTTTATCGACATACCTCGCGGGCGGAGCCGCGAGCGGAAGCTAGTATTGTTTATAAAAAAGTAATTTAAGCATTAGTTCAGTGTAGTTTAACTTCATAATTTATGTATGTAAAGTTAGAATATATTGTTTTGACCGCTGCATATTCAAGTACCGATGCGAAAGTTATTTGTTTGTCGCCTAAACCGCAGAACCGATCATCCTGAAATTTTGCATAATTATACGTTGCCAGGTGTACAGAAACGGACATAAGGTACAGAGGCCAGCACATCAACCTACCCCAATCTGTCAAATTTTCCCAATAGAATATGAACCTTATTCCATTGTGGTAAAGTTCAAAATCTATCAAAGAAATTTGACAGATTGGGGTAGCTTGATGTGCTGGCCTCTGTACCTTTCATCCCAAAAAAAGTGCTGTTTCCAAGAAAATCAACAATAACGTTATTATGATAATGGATGGCGCCACGTGTCTTTTGAATCATGATTAGGTTATTCCCTCAAATTAACGCGGATGAAACCGCGGGGCACAGCTAGTATTTATATAATTTTAGGTGGTTACATACGTATCTACCTTACACTTAAACTCGCTCTAAACTTTGTTTTAAAAGACCATCGTCGTGCCGCAGAACAACAAAGGCAGGAGACATTGTCTCTTCATCGGACCCTAAGGGACATGGCGGATAAGTTTGCCGATCCGCGTTTCCAGTCTGTGTACAGGCTAACACTGATATTTCACATAGCGTTATCAGCGAACTATAGCCCTACTTTGGTAACACGCATTGATCAGCCGCAATCCCAATAGAACTAAAAGTAAGTAAGTAAATGACTTCTCATCATCCTATCATCACTCTCGAGAAGAATTACGAAGAGGTGGTTTTCTAATTATATCATTTCTAAACAAAGTTCGGAAAAATAGATAAAAATTATTATTCCAGATTTCCAGGTTTGACAGAAAGTTGAATTTTACAGAGCAAGTTTAATAGAAATCAGGTAAATTTTATTTATTAACAAAATCATTGTTTACTGTTTTTTTATTTGTTAATAGTTACTCAATGCATAATCTATAGTTGCCCTTAATGAAATACTCAATAAAAATCATTATAAGTACCACTTAAAATTTTCTACCACGAATATTTATTTACTACCATTTTGTAGCGTTCCCCGTATACACACCTATAGTCGGTTGGTTAAAACCATTCCACACGGATCTGTGAATAGCGTTTTGCCAGTCCTTCGGTTCAGAAATCAGAGGGGCAATTCCTCAATCTGTCAAAAATACCTCTAATTTCCATACATTTTGACAAGTGTTTGACATTTGTTTGTCGCTGAGATGAGACTGCGACTAGATTTTGAACGTTTTAAATTACGAGAATTGGCCTTCAGGTTAGCGAATAAGTATCATTGTCGCTATTCACAAACATACGATTCACTATTGTGTATTTATAATACCAAGTAAGCTTATTAATTATTAATGACAATTTGGATGATGAGGCCGTTAATGAAAAAGAGAACTTGGCTTTTGTAGATATTAATATTTTCCACGGTTCAGAAAGTAACTCTGAAGTCTGACCCTACTACACTTCTTAGTTCTTCTTCTTACTTCACTTAACAGCGTCACACTAACTTTATTTCATAAAACTTCTAAATTTCTTGTATTATTCCATGTGGATGAGGCTTACTGGGGACACCACTATAAAAAGACGCACCTAGTTCTTCACCTCGTTAAGTGGTTGTGGAAGAAAGGACATTTAGTAGCTTTTAAATGACGTGCTTGGATAAAATATTTTTTATTTATTTTCAAAGTTGAAAATGTCAATGTTCCGAAGGTTTCCGAGATTCAGGATTTAGTAGTAATATAGCTTATATGATGCATTTCATGATATGAAAAGGTATATCATAAGAAAGCTTAAGAATTAGGAATAAATAAAAAAACGGTTCAGCTTCATACAAAAAAAAAAGAAATCGCAAATAACTTAATAAATAGTACCTTTATCAAAAAAAGATTCACAACATAAAATATTGCTATTAAGTAAAGGAATAAGCTGGCATGGCTCTTTTTTCAAAATTAGGTACTTGATTTTTAAGCGACGCTTTTTAAGGAGCTTCATTTTCAGCCCACCCTGTACCGCCGCCGCCGCGCCGCCGCCTACGATCGACGTATGTGTACAACCATTAGTACAAAAAATGCAATGTAAGCATTGTCCTTATACAAGGTACTTGTTTAATAGAGGTCAGTGAATGCAAGTAACTCTTTTATCAGTAAGGTTAAGGTATAAAATAGGGGTTTCGAAAATTTACGACCACTGAAATACTGCCACATCACATCACTTCGTATAGTGATTAATTTATAGAATATTTTTTTATAGTTAAGGTTTTTTTTCTATTTATAGTAAGTGTAGAATATTAAAGTAAACTAAGTGTAGAAGATACACTAGTCCATCCATAGATTTTTTGTAAGCAAGCGACTTCTTTTACGCATAATTATTTAAGCTGTTTCTAAAAATTACGGGAACCCATTTATCAAACGATGAAGAAGACCCAAGGACGTTAAAAGACGAAAACTGTGTAGGGGCCGCCGATGAAACCATTGGAAACCCGATATTTCGTCGAGACTATGTGCTATCTTTTTATCTGAAGACTTTTCTGGGAGAAATTCCAGCAGGGTAGTTAAGTAACACACAATCAGTAGCAATGGAATAACAATATCCTTCAAAATGATTGAGATTGATAGTGTGATATGTATTGTATGTAGTACAAGGTGCAGGAGATACTCCCAAGTGATCTACACAGAACATAAATACCCTGACGGGGTGATCTAAGTCTGTTTTCATTACCTACAGGCAGGGACTGATATCGATACTCGAAATATGTCGATATTTTAAAGAAAATACCAATATCAGAATCGATAACTGGAATAAATATCGAATTTTGTATCAGTTACTTAAGTATCGGTATAAAATTATCGATAAAATTATCGATACTCAGTACTGATATCAGGCTCCAATGCGACGTTGCGAGATCGCACGTCACCTCACGCCACCGTGCAACGGCGCGGTAGCGAGCGGGCGGCCGCGGCGCTGCCCGGCGGCGGCGCGGCGGCGCGAGGTCTTGACGCGAAACGAAACGGCAACCGTGCAGTAAGCAGCGAGTATTTGATTGATCAAACGTAGCGCGTGCCGCTGTCGTGGCCCGTGCGTGCGTAGTATTTTGTTGGTAATTTATTGGTAAAATATCGGTATTTTGGTATCAGTATCGATACTGATAAAGGCATATTAAAGTAAAGATATAAGTGTACTGAACAAAAATATCGGTATCAATATCGATAAAGAAATATCCAAATATCAGTATTTATATCGATATTTTGATATCGATACCAAAATTTTACCGGTATGCAGTCCCTGCCTACAGGTACTCCGTACTTGTGGTGAGATATTATTGTAAATTATATTAAAGGTGTGTGTGACGTGTGTGTTTATATTATCATATTAGATCAGTGCTACAATTAACATCTCAAGTGAAGTTTTCCAGGCAGGATGTTAGGAAGGTTATCCCCTGTGGTTATTCCTGTCGTTCGAATAAAACAAACTCGTCTTATGCGATGCATTGTTGCTTGTGTAAAAATGACACAAGTTTTCATATGGCAATAGTCAAGTTGGGAAAATTCCGTTTCCGGTTGGCGGCCATTATCGAGTTGTTCGTTCGCCGGGTCTGAGAAAGGTCGCTAGTGAATGAAGAAATTTTAAGAATTCCAAATTCTCTCTTTTCGAGAGGTCAGTACTCGCTTGTGAAATTAAATACTGGATTACTAGCCTAATTTCAATACCTATAATTTTGTTCCTAAGCGTGACTGTCATCATCTTGTTCCAGATACCTACTCAAGCGATCAGCACCTCTTAAGACCACAGAAAAGGCTCACATAACGCACCAGGATGCAGTACAACGGATTCCACAACCAGCATCCGATGTAAGCATCTAGGCCGATTTTCTAATTTTTCACATTTGTATGGGTTTTCTCACAGTATCGATCGTGTACTTCACGGGCGGCCATTTTGTGAAGTGCATTCATCTGCTCAGCTGATATTGAACGCAACCCACATATAAAATCAATAGTTCCGTTTTCTGGAAAAATCTGTTTTGGTTAAAGATTTTGCATAATTGATGGTATTAATAATATTTTATGTTATTGATTAGGTGATATTTCGTCAAGCTGTAGTATGTGTGCGTTTCTACTTTAGTAAATGTTGAGCAGTCGAAACCAACTTGTTCGTGAGGCGTTATTGGATTACATGTTAATTAAAATATTCCGCAACTAATTTGTAAATTCAAACATAATTGAACGTGTTTACAAGCCGTTCTAGGTTTCTGAACTCCCTGCTCAAAGCGAGCTGAAATCTACATAGATTTTATCCACTATGGCCATTGAATGCCACCCCACACTATTGTCACTAACATTTTTAACGCTGTAACGATTAGGATTTCATAAACTATAGGGTTTGAAATACAAACACTATTTCTGTATATCATGCTGTAATTCTGATAATAATAATAAATAATACATAATTCCGGATTTCTGTCAATCTACTGTCAGAAATGAAACCACTCTGTTGTCAAAACTTATGGCTACAGATTCATTGTTTGCCTTTCAAGCCTTTTATTTTCATCGTAAATGTGACTAGAAATCTGTACTTTCACTTGTGAATTGGTGGGGTGGGATGGCAAAGGTTTGCTAAAATATGATTATATAGCCTTGATCTTATAGGAAGAAAGCAGTCATTGTGGTAACAGCTGATACAGTGGGAGGAATACGTATGCTACAATACACATCAATATAGCTTAATTATAAGGAGAGTTGTCACTGTGGGGTGTAGCTTATATTCAACAAAATACCTTGTGGGTGGAGTTTGTCAGCAGTAATTTGTCCCAAACAAAATCTATACTAATATTATAAATGCAAAAGTGTGTCGTGTCTGTTACTTCTTCACACTTAAACCACTGAAATAGATAGTTTTTATTCTGATATTCTCATGGGATAAACACTTATGCGGGTGAAACTGCGGGGCGCTGCTAGTTGATAATAATTATGTCTGTATTAGCCTACAGGTTACACTTTGGGCTGGTGACCAAAAGGTTTTGAGTGATCCTGGCCCTGCACTATTCACATGGTACCTCGGTTACCAGAAACTAGGAAAATTTGCAACATACATTGCTAGTTATTAATTATTTTACTAAGCAAGTGATACATTCAAGGTAGTGCTGGCCTTGAATGTATTACTAATTATAAAAATATTAAATGAGACAGATTTAAAAAGAAGGTTAAATTGAATTATTGAATTTTTTGTCTTGTTATAATAGGAGGTATGTAACTCATCCTAGTTCCAAAAGCATTTACTGAAATTTCTAAAACAATTGGTTAATTGCTGGATTAGTGATTTTGTTATGTAGTTAGTTTTGACTTATCAGGGATTTAAATATGGTAGAGCCTCTTTAATCTGTAATTCTTATGAAAACAACATTATGTTTAGATTACCAAAACAAAGCTATGAAAACATTTGACTGAACTGAATGTACAAATAAATATAGATGAGTTGTCAGATAGGACTGCAGACTTACTATATATCGTTATCATTGGAAAAAATTATTCCTGGTCTTGATTTTGCAAAAAAAAAAAACTCAATTTGCTGCCATCCTGTTTTGTATAGAATGCTTTGTGGAAAAAATACTCCTTAATATGGATTTAAAAAAAATTGTCTGTACTTTCATGGGAGGGTTTACAACAGACCTTGAACAAAAAACTGAGAGAAGGCCACACAAAAAAAATCTATGCAAAAATCAAACCTGCAACACAACACAGCAGCCATTGGGCTTGGCCACTATGCCAACTGTTATTGGTTGCAAGGGGCTGTGTAGCTGAAATGGGTGGATCTTTTCAGTTTTTTTTGGGTACCTAGTAGGAAGGTAATTTTACTGCTGTGCAGTCTGATAATGTAGTTTTTGGGTTATCACTGCGGGTCTCTTCTGTATTTTCTTTTTGTTAGTAATTTGCTTGTATACATAAAATTCAGTTGTGTATCTTTGTGAAAGTTTGCATAAAGCCTCAATTCCAAATTGTGAAAATCTAATAAATGGCAATTGTCTTACCTTGACTGACAACTTATTTTTTCTCAAAATCGCGTAAGTACCTACTTAATAGCTATTTTAACCTTTTAAGCATAGAAGCTGAACAAATAATTATGAATTCCCACTTACTGTCTTACATTAGTGATCACTTTAATAAGCATTGATAAGTAGTACTACACTTTAATAAGGTTTGAGGGCACAATCTTAATTTTATTATAACATTGGTATTTAATCACTTTTAGTTTCAGACCTCGACCAGACCGGAATGAACAATTCGGTAAAATACCATTTTTTAATGGAATGGATTTTGGAGGGCCTAAAAATTTTGGACCTAGAAACATGGGAAACAAACCCAATTTTCGGCCCAGGAATGACTTCAATGGAATGAGGAATGACTTCAAAAATGAAAACGGTGGAAATCAAGGTGATTTTGGTGGACCGAAAGATTTCAACAAAATGAAAAACAACTATAATAACCAACCCATGAAGAAAAATGATTACGAAGCTGATAAAGCAGCAGGTGGAAATATGCAGTTCTATGGAGCCAATGGCAAACCTGATTTTGGTGGACCAAAACAAGGTTTTCCCAAAAATAATTATAGTCCTAAAAATTTTAATAATCAGAATGGACCACAAAACTTTGGACCAAAAAAAGTTTTCAATCCCAATAATATGCAACAAGCTGTTTTTGATAACAAGCAAAGGGGAAAGAAAACCAAACATCCTGGAGATAGCTTGGTTAAGCCCATGTGGGATTTATCACAACTTGAGCCAATTCAAAAAGATTTCTACAAGCCACATGCTAATGTAGAAGGTCGTTCAGATGAAGATGTGCAGACATTCCGAGTCTCAAAGGAAATAACAGTCAGTGGAAATAATATTCCACGCCCTAATCAAATTTTTGATGAAGGCAATTTCCCTGATCACATCATGAGCACCATCAAGGAACAGGGTTGGGCTGAGCCCACCGGAATACAAGCTCAGGGTTGGCCAATTGCATTGTCTGGACGTGATATGGTAGGCATTGCTTCAACTGGATCTGGTAAAACTCTAGCATACATGTTACCTGCTGCTGTTCACATTGTAAATCAACAGCGGATTCAGCGTGGCGACGGGCCTATTGCTCTTATTCTTGCTCCTACCAGGGAATTAGCCCAGCAAATTCAATCTGTTGCTCAGAGCTACAGTGCTCGTGGCTGTATTAGAAATACTTGCCTATTTGGAGGCTCGCCAAAAGGACCTCAAGCTCGCGACTTGGAAAGGGGTGTTGAAATTGTGATTGCTACCCCTGGGCGATTGATTGATTTCTTGGAACGTGGCACAACTAATTTGCGCCGCTGCACTTATTTAGTTCTGGATGAAGCTGACAGAATGTTAGACATGGGCTTTGAACCCCAAATTCGTAAAATCATTGAACAAATTCGCCCAGATCGCCAAGTACTGATGTGGTCTGCTACATGGCCCAAGGAGATTCAAGCTCTTGCTGAAGACTTCCTTAACGATTATGTCAAAGTAAACATTGGTTCTTTGAATCTGTCTGCCAATAATAATATCAAACAAATAATTGAAGTTTGTGAAGAGCATGAAAAAGAGATGAAGTTGACCAACTTGCTAAAAGAGATTTCTCAAGAGAGGGACAACAAAGTCATTGTTTTCGTAGAAACAAAGAAAAAGGTATATTTGCTAGCCATTATCATTTTACCTTCATCCTAAATCATAAAGAGTATAGGCTCAGTAGACAATATGATTCCAGGTGGACGATATTGCTCGTGCTGTACGTCGCAAGGGACACAATGCTCTTGCTATACATGGCGACAAGTCGCAAATTGAACGCGATGCAGTGTTGACGGAATTCAGAAACGGCGCGACCAGTATCCTCATTGCCACAGATGTTGCAGCACGTGGCCTTGACGTCGAAGATGTCAAATTTGTCATCAACTTTGATTACCCAAATTCTTCTGAGGATTACATTCATAGAATTGGTTAGTTTAATTTTGATTTTAAAGGGTGACTTCCAAATTCTTAAATAATCATTACATTTACAAATATAGTCTTAGATTAAAATTGAGAAAAGTTACCTAAAAGTAGTCATACGCTTATACTGCTCAGTTGACACAAGATCATTGAATAAGTTGCATGACTGTGAAAGTTTACTAATCAAGTTCAATGCTATATCTGTAAAAAAAGTAATATTTGTAAAAAGCTATAAATCCTTACTTGTTTATAGGTCGTACCGGGCGTTGCCAACAGTCGGGTACAGCTTACACTTATTTCACATCCGGGGACGCCCGCCAGGCTCGCGGTCTACTTGCTGTGCTTCGCGAAACTGGCCAGAATCCGCCAACTAAACTGAATGATATGGCTCGCAGTAACAACAATAACTCAGGTAAGTTTACCGCGTCAAATGATTGCCTAGTAAAAGCTATTTGCATGTAAGTGCTCAACGGTTTACTCGATAATATATAAATTGTTGTTTCTAAATATTAATAAACTTCATCCAAATTATAAAATGATACATAAACAAACACATACAAATATAATAATTTTTAACAATTTAATTTGACAGGTCGCAACCGCTGGCAACAACGCAAAGAAAACAACAGTGGTGCCAGTTCACCACGGCAACAACAGAATAACCAGTGGAACAACAAGATGGCTAACTCAAACCCTGAAGAAAGCCAAAACTCTTACCAAAACCGTGGTGGAAACCCACAAGCTCCTCGATTCTCAAACCAAAACCAAGGAAACCAGGGTTACAGGCAGAACAGCTATCAAAAGCAAGTGCCCTTCCCTAGCCCCAATGTATTTGAATCTATGGGCAACTACCAGGGTGGTTACAATAATGGATATCAAAATGGATACAATGGACAGAATGGATATGCCCAACGCCCATACAACAGTTAGTATTTACAGCACACTCATCAATTAAACCTGTGTTGGTTGTTAGTTAGACAACAAGTTAACGCAATTTCCAGCTGCCACACATGAATGCTCTTAAAAGAAATAGAGGAAAATTTATAGAATAGAATAGCATTTATTTTTAATTTGTTTTAGATATGCGTAACGGCGGGCAACAGTACCGCAATAACAACGCTGGTAACAAGAATAACGGTACCGGCTCATCATACGGATCTCCACCACCGCACTTTGCTACTCCACAGCACTACCCCCAGATGCACCCTCATCATCAGGAGATGTTAGGTTTGTAAAAAAAATTATTTCTGAATTTATTAAAATTAAATCGATTTTATTATTAATAAATTATAATGGACACTCATCTTGCTTCATACTTGAGCGCTTTTTCTTCAAATATTATATGAAAGAATGTTTTGGTTTTTTTAACCAAGATTTATTTTTAACTTTAGGCGGCAAATTCTACGGCGGCGGTGTTGGTGGCGGTGGTCCCTGCGGTTACCAAGCTGCAGTAGGTGTAAGCGGGCCTTACGCGCACCTGCCGCCCGGTCCTCTGCTATACGCGGCTCCAGTGCAGCAGTAATAAGATTTTGACGACACACCGCCTCTAAGCTCTACCTAAAAACAACCGGTTTAAAGTCGTATGCCAGCTTGTAGGCGATAGCATTATCGACTTAATAGTTATATTGGTGTTCAGCATAGATTTCCCTTTTAGCTCTCTCATTGTCCGTGTCCTGGTACTTGAGCTATAATATCAGATAATCCTTACGTCTAAGCGGGGTGTTCGATTCTTTCGATGTCAATAATATTTTATTAATTTCATCTTTTGTTAGATCTGATTGAAGGCTTACAAAATTATTTTTACTTACTAAATGTGTGGACAATATATCCTTACCATAATGACTAATGTTAAAATTGCATTGTCAACTAGATTACCTTAGTATAAATACTTTGTCTATACAATGATGAAACTTTTTGTGAATTCTCTTTCAGATCCGTTTGAATTAAAGTTAATAATGTGTGTTAGGTTTATAAGATAATTCTCTGTTGGTTGTATTAGTTTTTTGAAACACAAGAATCAGTTTATATGCATATTTGGGCAGTTGTGATATACCCAAAATGTAGAACTGTAAATTTTTGTGAATACTACCACACGATATTTATTAACAGCACTGATTCCGCCAACAGAGAATTTAAATTTTTCCAAAATATGATTGTGTAGTGGAACATTATTATGGAAAAAAAAATTGTCAGTTTCACTTTAGATTTTAATCATTATATTTGTTAGAGTAGTTGGTGTTGGTACCCACTCGTGTAATCCCGGGTGCCTTTTGTTTTCTTTAAAGTGTCTGTATGATGTACGAAATGCACGAAACATATAGAAGATGATTGAAAATTTAGGGGGAAAGTTTTAATATGACAGAAATTTATCTGAAATATTTTGTATAAATTATTTTTACTATTAACGATTGAATCCAGTGGAAAATGGGACAATTTAGTATTAGAAAATTAAAATACTTAAAAACGCGTTATGAAAATGCTTTTGATATACTTCAAAGTAACAATCTGTATTGCCAGATAAAATTGTGAATATTTTTCTTATGTAAAGTGATGTCAATGACATTTCAGTCACTGATTTCAATGTTATTTTTTTATTAAAGATTAGATCTTTATAATCTTGAATATTATGCCTAGGGATACTAATTAGTCAGCGTCAATTTGATCTAAGACAAAGTTGGGCTTTGAATAAAAAAAAACTCATTTACCATTCACAAAAATATAGAAGTGTGTATATAACATGCATTTAACTTAGAAAGATTAGTATTTTGTGCGTGATAAATAATCAACCACAATGTTTACTTTCATAGCAAAATAAGTGATTTGTTCTTATTTTTGATTATTTTTATGTCATCATTTCAGATAAGTCGTCTAGTTACTTACTGGATTTCTTTGTACGTACACGGGTTCTAAAGGCTATTAATAAGAAAGTCAATAGGTACAAATTATACTGAAAGTTATAACATATGTATTGTTTAGATCCCGTTACTGTCCAAAGATTTGGAAAAATCTGTGATATTTCATTACTATATAACCTGTCGTTGCGTTGGTCAATTGTAATGCATAAGAACACTTCCTAAGTCTGGAATGTGTTTCCTAGACAAAAATATATTTTTTGACTATTTGAACGAATTTCATGAGAATGTTTGTGACAACAAAGCTTGCAAGTCGTTCACAAATATATAATAATTATAATAGGTGTAAGATTTAATAATTTATTGTTATTCAATTTAGTTTTCCGTTAACCGTTAGGTGACGAAAATGAACCAGTTCAATGGGACGTAAAAGTTATTATCTATAGTGAGAACCCACGATGTAATAGCAACGGGTCTAATAAACGGATATAGGGGGTGAACAACGTGTTTGTGAGTTTCGCATTCGTGACGAGTTTAAATGCGGGCTTGCTTTGTTATTTGTGTACATTATAAGAGAAGACTGCCATGAAAGGATGTATATGTGCGTAATGTCGTCTCAAAGATGATATCATAATGCTAGCTGGCCAGGGAAGTCGTCGTTAGTTTTTTTTTTTTACTATTTATTAATCAGAGTTCGTCTGAAGTAGGTCACTGGTGGCGGTAGGACGGCCATGCTAGTTATGCGTGCGTAATTTAGATTGGCCATCGTGTGTCGTGTCCGGAATGGTCGCGGATCGCAGGTAGCTCCTGTATTATTATGTACAAAGTACTGCACCCACCTCTACTAAACAACTGTGATAATAACACTAAGTAGCGTAGCAGGCGATTTATATACTAGTTACGTCCATGAGAAGGGATGACATCATATCTGACATATTGTATTGTGATAATATTTATATCAAGGCGTGCTCACCGCGTTTTGACAAAATGTTTTCTCTAAACAAGACTGATTATTTCTTATTAATAAATATTTTATACATGTTCCACTTTGACTGAATGAATTAAGATGTCTGTATTTATATTGGTAGTATTTTCTTCTCTCTTGCTGTGTGTTTTCTCAAAAATTGAGTACTCACTATGTTGGATATGTGTCACAATGCCTTTCTATGCGGTCACCGAATTGATAAAATTTAATGTTCATTTCGTTTTTGTTCATTGATTTCTAGTTTTCTTTATTGTGATGGAAAATGTTGTTGACAAATTATGTGGCAGCGGCAGTATAAGCACTAACTATAGTATATTATTTGTTGTTAATTTGCAAAATTTTATTGATCCAACAGATATCTCTTAGGCAATCGTACTTTTATGCTTTACTATTTAAGGATTTAGTTTCGAAAATTGAGAGTTGGTGAAAAATATACATAGATTTTTAAGTATGTGGCAATGCAGATCTTCATAAATATTGATTATATTATCACGAGCGACATATTTATCCAATTTATAAAATATATGGAGAGAGACTCCTTATATAAAACTGTCCCAAAGGGAAGTCTTCTGAATGTTTCGAAGAAGTGCATTTCTTCTATGTAATACAGTATTAAATTCAGAATAATAAATGTATGATTATTAAAATTGCATTTTTAATTATCACAATTTGGCTCACGGGGATGTCCCGGCCATCGCCGCCCCACCAACACCAATTGCTTCCATATTTGGTAAATAATTAGTACTCAATTGGTACTATTGGTACCGGTATAGTGTGAGAGTACATCATAAACAGCTCAATACCATTGACAACTTAATTTGATCTGAATTTTTGGTCGCTATAACTTGAGAAATTTGGGAAGAAATTACAGAGTTTTTAATAGGGTATTGAAATGAAAATTTAGCAAAATTTTTTTTTTTATTATTACAAAAATTCAATGGCATGATATATCCTCGTAAACTACTGGAGTACTCATTTTGAATTTTGGGTACTAATATTTTACGGTATCATGCAGGGTACTAATTTTCTATGTAGGTTTGATGACAGCTACAAGCTTCTCAAACTTGGAATCAACATTCAAAGCATAGAGTAAAGTAATATATCATTCAAAGTCGTGGTCCTGCTGAACGATTGTGCGAAAGTTATCATCGTTGATTTCTCGGTAAATACAAATGTTTCAGTTCTGTTTTTTTTTACGAAATGATTTACCTAAAAGGGTACTAATTTATAACGGCAGATGGTAAAAATAAACAGAAATTGATTTATACTTTTATTCAGAGTTTTCCCTTGCAATTATTGTTAATAAGTGAGTCCACAAAATCATCGCTTCGGGCTTTTATAGATGACTGGCTGGCGGCTACTTCACTCCCCCTCGCTCAGAACTTGGTAGGGCAAGGCTCACGTAGTGGGAAAGTGACGTAGTGGCTTTGCTTGGCTTGGCAGGCTTGGCGACATCTGGCGTTACAAATTATTTGTATACTTAGAGGTAGCATGCCCCTTTTTCTTTCGTCGCTCATGGTGCTCCTGCTCAGGCCTGTGACAGCTTTAGTTCCAAATGTTCCGTTTTGGCGCTGGCATCGGAAGATTGCTGATACATAGAATTATGTTCTGTAGCCGCGGTGGCCGCCATCTTTATATAAATAATTACATAGAAAATGTCAAGTTGTCAAAAACTTCCGAATTGAACGCATATTTCTTAAGCGTATTTCTTCGTATTTTGCTGAGTTGAGATCCATAAGACACAAAGTTTCCTCTGTTGTTTGAGACAATATTGATTGTGCATGTTATTTATGCAAATATTCGTCATGGGGACACAAAAGTGCTGTGTTGGTGGTTGCAATGCAAGTGAGACGAACCGGCTTTTTAGTTTTCCCAAGAACGATAAACTTAGAAATTTGTGGTTGTCTATCCTAGTGCCCACAAATTCCCTCCTCATTGGACTCTCTAAAGAGCATTATTAGGAAAACGTGTCTTTTGATAAACATCAGTTTCAACACGAATTTGAAGGTTGAAGACTGCGGTACTCATACTCGTGTCTATTTACTGGCAAAGAAATAGCTCACGGTGTTCCGCTTAGTGTAACCGGTGAGTTTTGTTATGATCTGAATCTTTGTTATTTTACAGATAAATAACAGATAAGTAGATAATTTACAATTGTTAACTAACAACAACTATTTAATAATTATACACACTAGAAATCTTTGATAAGATTAGGTTTTTATGGACATCAGGGTTTTTTCATGACATAATTTATTGGAACATGAACTAGTCTGCTTTCAATGCTTCAGTTTTGTGGATGAGTAGCTGTTACCTACATCCCAGAAGGGCGACGATAGTGTTTCAAGTTTAAATTAAAAATATTACAACACTAACAGTACAATTTATTTTTCCAGGATGGGATGTTACACAGGAACATAATTATTTCAAGGAGCAAGATGAGGAAGATGTCACTGAACCATCACCGGTGACTACAACTACTGGTGTGTATCTAGCTTGCGTATATTCATTCATCAATATTAAAATCTCAAACAAAAATAAAGTCTAAAAAAATATTAAATGATTCTCGCTTGTTTTTCAGGATATGCTGATTCATTTGAACATAATTACTTCAAAGAGCAGTGGCAATGGCTATCCTGGTGGAGCAAAAAGAGGAAAATTACGACGAGCCACAAAAAAAGACTCGCCTCATCACGCATTTTGGATTGACGCCATAAAAAATTCAATCCTTATATTTTATTGATAAAAGTAGCAAGCATGCTTTACAGTCAGGAAGACCTCGATTTGTGAAAGTGCCGTCTCTGAAGAGTTGGATCACCATTCTTAAAAGCTTTTTAAGGGTATCTAAATATGTCTCAATAAATAAAACGATGAAAAATATAAAAACATTGTTTTCATCATCATTCATGAGTGAAACTCAAGGTACGCGTATCGTAACTGAAAGGAGTCGTAACCGTTAGTATTATTAACCACAGGCAAGCACCCTAAAATCGACAAAATAGAACATCACTAGTTATCGATATCAGTTTTGTCTAATTGTCACATCACTAATATATTCACATGAGTCGAGCTGTATGTACTGTCATGTCAAACTGAGTGACTGCAGCGCCAAAACGGATCAATATGAAACTAAGCAGAAAGTTACTGTCGCATCTGTAGCTTGCTACTAATATCTTATCTGTGCTCCTGCTGAAGAGAGCGTGACTACCACCGGACCACCTTCAAAGTCGATTTTCTCGAAAACTACTAAGGTACCATTTTTTTTTCCGAGTACTAATTAGTAGGTACCAATTGAGTACCTACTAATTATTTACCAAATATAGAATCGATTGGCGTTGGTGTGGCGGCGGTGATCACGGACATGAAAAAGTGGGCATGCTACAGCCTAGAATATTATATTATCTGTGCTACAGCTATTTCTAAGTATGAATATGAATAAATCCTCAGATAAAGAATTCTTTATCTGAGAATAAATCCGACTGGGGCGATCGATAGGTTAACCGTAAGTATGATTGTACGTGTGATCCCAATTTTCTACCGTAATAAATCGTACAGGACGGCGCGCATGTGAACGGCCGCTAACTAACGCATACAAAGCGCAAGCCTCCCAAGAGTCTTATGACATTTCAGCTAACGTATAAGCGGGACAATGAAATTGAAAGTTGAGCTGGAACTTTGCTGAGACTGCCTGGCACGTTGTCGTCGTCAGTAAAACATGAAAATGAATATTCAACAAAATGAATACAAATGTATGAGCACGAAACTAATTAACTAACATTTCTGTCTTTTCATGTAAACGCTAGTAATAGATCTAAATGTCAATGTAAGGCTAAGGCCATTGAGGTAATAATGGATGTGTAAGGCACCTATTGTTCGACACAAATTTTATTATTAAGTATATAAAAGAGGACTGGGGGCCTAAAAAGGCCACTTTAGCCGAATCATAAAACAATTCATATCACGCAATTTCATCTGTATGACAGTTTTGTAAGGAGATTCGTAAAATGCTACAGGTACACCTCTGCCTAACCCTTCAGGGATTTAAAGATGTGAAACTGTCAAAAAGATGAATTGCGTGATATCATTGACATCTAAATTACTTTTGAAATCATTGCGTGATATGAATTGTTTTATGATTCTGCTAAAGTGGCCTTTTTAGGCCCCGGCCCTGATCCATTATAATCGGATAACTTCCACGGCTTGATATATAAATCCATTGTTTTAAAACATCCAAATACTTTCACAGTTATTTTACCTTTGATTTTGCACCACTGTCAAAAGCACAAGTTAAAATAAGTATCTACTACAAGGCTGCAGATGGTGGGTTGATATGTGATATCCTGAGGTAATCTGTGAAAGGACTCATTACTTCCATCCTAATATTTTCATGTGAATGAAATCAATGAAACCACGGTCGTATCCAATGATTTCATGTCGATGGTCGTATTAAATTTTTGAAATCATTGAATGCCCAAAATATTTTTCTTACTGCCACCTATCGGAAGTCTTGGTGAACCAGGAAACAAATATTTACCCTACCTCCTACGCGCACTGATAGCTTATTTTCCGTTCGGATTGTTTGTCCGGAATCATCTCCTTTAATCTTAGTAATGGTCACCAGATGGCGTAATGTCTAACTTCGTAATAGTCATGCTGGATTTTGGGTTGAATGGCTGATAGTAATAATTTTATGTGATTGTTTTTTTAGAAAATTTGCAATCAAACGTGCTAGTGTTTAATTGTGATGTTGTGTGCATATTAGTTAATAAAGGGAATAAGTGAAAACATTGGAAATCGCTGGACGTCGATTCATTTTGGTGCTTGTGTTGAAAACTGTAACAAATTTAACAATCGAGGTCATAATTTTGCAATGGCTGAAATTGTAATGGTAGGTAAAGTTTTAATATCTCTATTCTGGTACTTTCTGTAAATATGTAACTACTTAAATGATTTTAGCCTCTGATTGATGGAAGTTAATTCAGCATTTCTATAATTTTCCACTCCTACATAACCCAACTTTTATTCATACCTACCTGCTTAACTAGACCAGACGACCTTGAATCTAATCTTGTCAAGTCAATGTCGTTTGTTTATCAATAATTCCGTCTAGAATTTGACGTCGTCATCTCAATTTCAAAAATTTTGCCATTTATTCATGATATCTATGTATTTACCTAATTGAGTTCATCGCGGTGCCTATTGCTTTGTTTTTAGTAAGTAAGTATGTTCTTTTTTATTCATGTTATGGTCAGTGGGTCGTCCTAAGGGCAGATTTGTTAGAGTTGGAGTATACCTACGCTTAGGGGCACTATTAACAGCAAAGAATACACATAACTTTTGTTTGGCGAAAAAAATTTTTTGGGGCTTGGTCTAATTACCAAAAAAATTTTTTTTTTAGAAGTCTTAAATTTTTATTGCAGTTTCGCGTTAACCTTGACCATTAAACTATTTAGACTTCCAAAAAACTACAAAGGGAAAAAAACCTTTAATTTCGGAAGTCGGTGTCTTTGGATTTGTATTTTAGATTTTTGCCACCGACTTCCGAAACTAAAGTTATTTTTCACTTTGCTTTTCCCGATGCAGGGACGTAACGTTAATTGTTGAGACACTAAAGTTACGGTTTTAGTGTTGATCGATTTTTCAAATGCTTTCAATACCGTCAGTCACGAATCCTTTTATCGATGGATATCTCTAATATTGCATGGTCTTTCACCAGGTTCTGGAATGGTTTTCTTCCTATCTTCGATGGCACTAGCAATCAGTTCTTGCTGGTGACTTTAACTCCAGCTGGTGTGATCTTGAAACTGGCGTCCCTCAAGGTGGCATTTTATCTCCACTTTTGTTCTCTATCTTTATAGATCTCTTATCTTCCGAGCTTCAGTATGCGTATCATCTTTAAGCTGACGACTTACAGCTCGACTATCAGGCAGGTGTTGACAGCTTGTCCAGTGCGGTCGAGGAGCTAAATCGGGATTTACGAGTTTTCAAAAACTGGTCTGATCGTTTTGGGGTGGTTAACCCAACCAAGTGTCAGGCTATCGTTGTAGGGAGCCCCCATAGCTTTAGGAGGCTGAATGGTTTAACGGTGCCACCGGTTATGTTTGATGGTACTGTGATTCCGTGTAGCTCTAACGTCCAAGGATCTGTGTTTGCATGTTGACACTTGCCTCGACTGGCGTAAGCAGGTCGCGATTGTAAGCAAGAAGGTCACTGGAACGTTGCGGTCGCTCTATCGGCTAAAAAATATTCTCCCATTACGCACTTAAAGTGTAATGGGAGAATATTTTTGCAATGCTTGTACAGTCCCTTATCTTCCCCATAATTGACTATGGCGATGTGTGCTACTATGACCTGAATGCAGATCTTCTCAATAAACTTGACCGACTTCTTAATAGCTGCATTCGATTCGTTTTCAATCTCCGTAAGTATGATCATGTATCCGCACATCGGTCGCTTTTAAAGTGGTTACCTATCCGACAGCGCAGAGCATTTAAGGCTTTGACAACCCTGTTTTCTCTCCTTCACAAACCTACTTTTCCTTTTTATCTGACTTCTCTTTGTCAATATTTATGCTCTGCACACAGCAAGAATCTTTGGTCCGAGAATAATGGTGTTCTTCGTTGTCCTTCTCGTCGCTCTGGTTTTATAAAGTCTTCTTTCTTTGTCCAGGCGGTTTTCCTTTTGGAATGCGCTCCCTCAGAATATCAGGACGATAACCAATCAGAAGGCCAATTCTCGTAATTTAAAACGTTCAAAATCTAGTCGCAGTCTCATCTCAGCGACAAATAAATGACAAACACTTGTCAAAATGTATGGAAATTAGAGGTACGAGGTGCATTCAATAAGTACCTAGCCTCATCGCCAGAGGGCGCTGTAGTTTCAAAAGAGTTTTACCACAGTGTAGCACATTCTTTTTTAATTCTTTTTTCAAATTTTCATTCCAATCCCTTCATTTGTTTTAATTTGACACCTTATGGAAGCGAACGTGTCGATCGGTTTTACAAAAATGGAAAAAGAGCAATATCGTTCGGTGATTCGATTCCTATTTTTATAAGGGAAAACGCGCATCGAAATAAAAGAGCGCTTGAATGCTGTATACGGTGACTCTTCTCCATCGATGGCCACCGTCAAGAATTGGTTCAACGAGTTTGCACGTGGCCGTACGTCGGTTTTTGATGAACCACGTCCAGGTGCACCGAAAACAGCTGCTACGGAGGAAAACATAAAAAAGTCCATGATCTCGTATTGGCAGATCGCCGATTGAAGGTTCGCGAGCTAGCTGAGACTGTAGGCATTTCAGAAGGAACAGTGCATCATATTCTTCACGAGGAACTCGGCATGAGAAAGCTGTCGGCGCGATGGGTGCCGCGTTTACTCACACCAGAAAACAAGCGCAACCGTGAGACCACATCGGAGACGTGTTTGGCGCTGTTTAAGAGGAATCCAGCGGAGTTTTTGCGTCGTTTTGTGACCGTCGATGAAACCTGGATCCACTGGTACACACCAGAGACCAAGGAGCAATCAAAACAATGGATCCAGACCGGGGAACGTGCTCCAAAGAAGGCGAAAACTGTAAAATCGGCCGGAAAAGTTATGGCTACCGTTTTCTGGGATTCACAAGGTGTGATCTACATCGATTACCTCGAGAAGGGTAAAACAATTACAGGGCTTTACTATGCCGAGTTATTGGACCGATTTTACGCCGAATTAAAGAAAAAACGACCCCATCTGGCGAAGAAAAAAGTGCTGTTTCACCACGACAACGCACCGGTTCACACGTCTGCCGTTGCCATGGTTAAATTGGTCGAATTTCGCTACGAATTGCTGCCCCATCCACCGTATTCTCCAGATTTGGCCCCTTTTTTTTTTTTTTTTTAAGGATGGGAAATCATCCAATGACCCCTCCCGCTCTGGGTGGAGCGGAAGGGAGTGTCAGACTCTTACTGACTAAAACCCATCCGTGTTCCTTCCTTAGCCCTTTATGTTCCGGGGCAGCGGTAACCCTTTCGGACAATCCCGCTGCCCCGGCAGGCTTCGGCCCTAACGGGCCCCTCCATGTCTGCTGACATCTCTTTGAGGCGCGCGTGGAACACATACGCGCCGTCCGGCACGGGCCTGGTCCTGATCGGACGGCGAGCTACCCATTACTCGCCGTCCGCAGGCCCGCGCCTACGGTGGCCGGGAGTCGTCACGCGGCTCCCGACGCCCGGAGCGTCTACCGCGGCGGCTGGGACGGGCGGCCCTCTCGGCTCTCCCTCGCCCATCCCGCCACCTCCTTCGCTAGCATGACTGCTTCGCAGAAGGAGGTGACTGCCTCCCACTCCCTCTCGCCCCGGACCATGGCTTGGACCAGGGCCGGGCGCGAGAGGTCGCCGCCGCTGCCGATCGCCTCTACGAGGACACGGCGGTGCTCTGCCCAAGCGGGACAGACCTCCACCGTGTGCACCACCGTGTCCTCTGGGCGATCCTCGCAGTGGTGACACCCGGGCGTTTCCTCCCGCCTGATTATGTGCAGGAACCTCCCGAAACATCCGTGTCCGGTGAGGACCTGCGTCAGGCGGTAGGTGAGGGCGCCGTGACGCCTCTCTAGCCACTCCTCAAAGAGGGGCCTTACCGCCGCTATCGCGGCGTGCCCTAGATTTGGCCCCTTGTGACTTCTTTCTGTTTCCAAATCTGAAAAAATCACTCGCCGGGAATAGATATGGATCAAATGAGGAGGTCATCGCCGCCACGGAGGCCTATTTTGCAGAGTTTGACAAAAACTATTTTTTTTATTTTAAAAAAGTTGGAGCATCGCTGGGCTAAGTGTATCGAACTAAAAGGAGACTGTTGAAAAATAAATTGCCACTTTTCCAAAATTTTCGTTTACTTTTTGTAGGCTAAGTATTTATTGAATGACCCTCGTATTTTTGACAGATTGAGACTGAGATCAGACTGTGAACGTTCTTAAAATTACGAGAATTGCCCCTCTGTTCACATTAAAAGTGAAAGCTCGAGAACACATACACAAGAAGTTAGCAGATTCGCCTCAGAATTAAGTTGTTGCAGGTTTTCTTGTTTATCTCTCATAACTTTTTTTTTGTTTTTATTCTGTTGTATGTATGTATATATGTATTTATTCTTATATTTTAGTTATAAATATTTACTAAGTTGTTTTCTGTTATTGCACCTACTGTGTATTGTCTCTGCATTCCCCTAAGGTAGACTGGTAGAAAATGCCCAAGGCATTAAGTCCGCCTTTGTACAGTTTTTACTTGTGCATAAAGTTTTAATAAATAAATAAATTGTTGAAGAGTTCTCCTAGTAAGAACCAGGAGAACTGGAGCTGATTGAGAAGTCACCCACCATCAGCTCCACTTTACCATACGCATTGTGACGAGCATAAATTGCTTAGCAAGTACCTAATCGAATCTCAACCCGTGAAATACATATTATTGAGTAGCTCCGATGGCCATCTGTGGTCTTCATCATTAGTTCCACTTCACAAAATGGTGCTTTCCGAGAGCAAATGCACGAGTTACTATAAAAAATACCCAAATCGCTATAGGTGTGCCTATAAAATTTTAGGGTTTCCCTCGATTTCCATGGGATTCCCTCATCGGAACCACCTCGAGACCATACCCTTTCAAACAAAAATATATTTTTTTATAATTGGTCCATAATCGGTGAATAACTGAACATCCTTAAAAAAAATATATATATACAGTCGAACATATAACCTTCTCCTTTTTGGAAGTCGGTTAATAAAAATTAGGTCTGCTCTGTTAGTGACAGCACTACCGGTATGCCGTCCATATTCGCCTCGACCGCAGCAGCAGACGGCAATGTCGCCATCTACAAAATCGTTTTCATAGAGTTGCATAGAAATCAGTAGTGTCGCTGCGGGCTGTCATTGCGGTTGAGCGGTTTTACCGCTACAGTTTGCGATCTGTTGTCGCGTTCGCAGGCATGGGTGCAGTCAATCAAGCCAGGGATACACTAGGGTACAAATGTCCTGCGACATGTGTCGCCAGCGACGACGTCGGGTGAAATGGTGCGACGCGACGTTGCCGGACTTCGCTCGACATGTCTGGCAACATCGCGCGACACGTGTCGCTGACGACGTCGAGTGAAATGGCGCGACGTTGCCAGACTTCGGTCGACATGTTTGGCAACATCGTGCGACAAGTGTCGTCGACGACGTCGAGTGAATTGGCGCGACGTTGCTAGACTTCGCTCGACATGACAGACACAGCCAACAACATTACCTCGGCGGGTGTTATGATATCGACTGGCTTGTGAAACACAATTTTGTCATGTCACCAGATATGTCAGGCGAAGTATCGCGAAGTCGTACAACTTAGCCTGAAGTCGCTGCGGACATAAGTGGCGCGATGTCGCCAGATATGTCAGGCGAAGTTTTGCGAAGTCGCACGACTCGACTGACTTCGCTACGGACATAAGTCGCGCGATGTCGCCAGATATGTCAAGCGAAATTGCCCGGCTTCGCTTGACATGACGCCGACATTTATGTCGTGGGGCATTTGTCCCCTAGTGTATCCCTGGCTGCAATGTTTATTTTTATTACTTATTGCCATTCCAGGTCTAGTTTTAGCTGCAACTTAGGTGCGTAATGGTTGCAAAATAATAGTTTTCATGGAACACTTTGTGAACTAATATTGTACAGAGGCCAGCACATCAAGTTACCCCAATCTGTCAAATTTCTTTGATAGATTTTCAACTTTATTACAAAGGAATAAGATTCATATTCAATTGGGAAAATTTGACAGATTGGGGTAGCTTGATGTGCTGGCCTCTGTACCTATGTTGTTTTTATTGCTTCCTGCCTACTCGATCCCGAGCTGCACTTACGCAAGGTACGCAAGGATACTTACATAAAATATCCCGGTGTCCCACTATAAGCAATCGTCGCGTGAATACGTGATCGACAGGATCATTGGGCACGTAATTTGTTGGGAACAACTAAAAGGCGCGTTCAGGTTCGCTGAACAAAATAGGGAATCTTACGCAAAGCTGAGAGAGCAGGTGGCGCCACCTAGACACCATGTAGACCAAACTGTCAAAAGCACGCGCCAAATTTTCTGGGTTTTTTTATGTAGTCGGGTAAAAAGTAGGTTAAAATAAGAACAACTTAAAATAATAATAATACAAAAGGTTAAATACATGCAAAAAAATGTTTCAGATTTGTTTTTGACCCGACTAGGCGAAGCAAAAAGGAGGGTTATGATTTTGACAGGGATTGATAGAAGCGTCACTCTTGACCCTTGACCGTCCGCTGGTGACGACACACTAAATTCAATATGGCGGCCTCTAGAGGTCATAATAGTAATGAATTTAAAAATTATTATTTTGGGATTGTGCCTTGTTGGGAATCAAATGAAAGGGCTTAATTAGCACATTTCAAAAATAGAAATATTACTGAAATAAGCCCCAAAATCACAATAATATTATAAAGGCGAAAGTTTGTGTGTGTGTGTGTTTATGTTTGTTACTTCTTCACGCACAAATGGCTGGACCAATTTTGATAAAATTTGGTATAGAGGTAGCTGACAACTTTTTATTCCGATATTCCCACGGGATCGAAACTTATGCGGGTGAAACCGCGTGGCGCAGCTAGTAATTAAATAAAAAATAGGATTGAAAACTAAAACCCGGCTTCTGAAAAGGATGAAACAAGAAAGTACCTTTCCGCGGTCGCATGCTACCTTTTAATCATGACATTTGAGGGCAATTATTCTAACCTCTCCCCGGTGGGTTCCCGCATTGTCGACTCAGTAGCCGTGGCTTGGTCACCCACGGTGAAGCGAAGAGGAAGCCGAGGAGGGGCCGCTTGTGAGGGATTTTGTCGGTAAGCCAACGACGACGTAGCGGCCAACAAGTAGGTAATTTCTCGGGCTACCTTAGTTTTAAAATAAATCCGCACGGCCGCCGGTAGCTCTGCGAGGTTTGCTATAGTTCCACTCTTACTGATCATAGCGTGATGTACCTAAAATAGCTTCTTATAGTAATGTGTTAGGTGTAGCGATATCTACAACAACGCCACATGCGAACAACGCGTCATACTGACGTCACGCAAAATCCTGCATCTCGCAACCAGAGTTTACCGCGCAACTAGCATAGATACAACGGCCCGAAATGAATCATCGGGCAGTTGCCCGCCAGACACAACATCCGTCTGGTCAGAGGATCCTCCCTTTTCATAGAGTATGAGTGATCTTTACACCCTGTTCCTTATACCTCTATTTATATAATACTTTTAAAGTAATGGAATATTTGTATTTTAGTATTTTTAGGGTTCCGTACCTCATAAGGAACCCTTATAGGATCACTCGTGTGTCTGTCTGTCTGTCCGTCTGTCACAGCCAATTTGCTCCGAATCTTATGGACCGATTAAGTTGAAATTTGGTACACATATGAATCTCTGTGACCCAAACACAGACGTGTAACGTAAATAAATGAGTTTTCAAAATGGGAGTCATTTTTGAGGGGTAAATAGACAATTTAAAAAAAAAGTTTCTCAATCTGTACCATGTGACATATCAAAGAAAGGGCTTACCGTGAGGATCTCAAATATATTTTTTTCATAATTTTAAAGTAAGTTTTATTAAAGTTATTTAAGACAATAGACGGAAATTTACCATTCCTCCCCCTTATCTCCGAAACTACTGAGCCTAAAATTTTGAAAAAAATACAGAAAATAGTTCTTACCTATAGATTACAGGAAAATTAATAAGAAGTCTATGATCTTGAAACAACATGGTAAATCTCTCAATATTGTGCGTACAAACTTACATTTTCAGTTGGAATGTATGGGAGAACATAATTTTCAACTACAATGTTAAGTTTGTTCTTGGGATAAATTCATTCCAACTACGGAACCCTTCATTGTGCGTGGTCCGACACGTACTTGGCCGGTTTTTTTTTCCTCACATTAATTCGGGTGAAACCGCGGGGCACTGCTTGCTAGGCTTGCATAAAATTCCTTATTTATTTATTTTATTTTAAGAAAACTTACGGCTCGATTAAGTTCATTCAAGTATCAGAAATATTAATTAGAAGATGGCCATTTAGGTACAACGATAGTGAGCACTAACCACGTGTGATTTTAATTAACCTGCTTAGTGCGCGGCGATCACATGTTTACTCAAGTACTTAACCTTATATTTCACAAGTCAGAAACTAGGTTTCAAGTAGATATTTACTGTAGGTATGTATTTATATTTTTATATTGCTGTAAGTCTGAAGAAATAAAGTAAATAAATTACACAAGTTAAATACCCAGAATAATCCGTTCCGTTCTCGAGCGTGGACCTCTGCTGAATTGTTAAAGACCATATTTAAGAACCATACGTGAAGATGGAAAGAAAACACATGTCGATGAGTCTTCTCTTGAGGGATAGAGGAAGATCGCCCTTCATTAGATCTTTCATGGCCCAATAGCTCTTCCAGGCATTTTCGGTGCGTATTGCAACTACTTTGTTTTCTCTAGGTCAAATAAGAATATTTGGTCAGGATACGTCTCATCGACATATTCAACGTGGCCACCCTCAAGTTACTCAACCTACTCCTTTTAATAATTTCTTCCTCGTAATATTTCCTAACTTGTAAAAAGATCGATAATTATAGGGTTTCTTTTCTATCCAGGAACAATTACATGGGCAGATGGCGACCAAGGGCGTCAGCAACTAGGTTAAGGCGTCATACGCACATAGCCAGGCCGTTATTGCGGAACGAGGTAAGTAAGAAACACAGCCTTTTATGGTCTCGCAACTCGCTTGTCTTATAAAGAATGCGTGGTAAACACTGATTCATTCTGTTACAGTATGCAGGTGAAATTCTATGTGATGCGTCACTTTTGTTTTGGCACTTGGGTCCTTGTTTACCAACGTTTCTCCATTTATTGTCCATTTGTACTCAATTTATTGTTTACAAGATTCAACCTAACCTAAAAGAAGACCTCAAAGAAAGTGACATTATTTCAGGTATCTTCATTATTTTTTATTTAAAAAATTATTTTTTTTTTCACTTTTTAGGGTTCCGTACCTCAAAAGAAAAAAACGGAACTTATAGGATCACTCGATTGTCTGTCTGTTTTTGGTGTCACATCTACAACTGTAAAAAAAATGTAGATGTAACAATGATAAATTACACCTTTACTGATTATTGTTACAATTTAAAAGCGCCCTTAAAAGCGAACTTGCGTAATGTTATGTTATGGTATGGCGTAAACTATGCATACACAAACAATCGCGAGACATGTGCTGTCGTTTTTTGAAGATTTCTATCGTCTATGGTTAGTCCATCACCTCCTGACCTGATGATCACTAGACCAAAATGGCAAACGCCCTTTCAAACATCAAAAAAATAATTTACTAAATCAGTCGATGCCTACTCCTTACTGCTGAGGAGTTGTACCTTCCATCATCAGCTCACCTACATGAGATGATGATTACCATACGCAAGTACTTAAATTACTTCATAAGATTTGCGAAAAACGATGTGTGGGCCCATAAAACTTGAGGTTTGCCCTCGATTTCTCTAGGATCCAATCATCAGATCCTGACTTGGTGACTATGGGACCACTTCAAAAGTATCTCCTTTCGAACAAAATAAGAATCAACGCCAAACAATCAATGAACAAAGATCACTAAAAAACTTTGGTGCCGTCTCAAAATTTCTTAGATACTTTACATTAGTTTAAGAACTTAAAAGGTTTAAGTCTTATTTTATGCTTTTTAGTTTATTCGGTGGTTAATTTTTTTGTTAAAAAGTTTTTGTGTGTACAATCAACAACGCTGAAGCATGATCAGTTTGGAAACATTTTCGTCTGCAAGTTGTCAAGCAGACCTCGACCTGCCCATTATGTTGTTGTCCAATGATTTTACAAAAAGGGCTTTGTCTTAAAATGCTTTTCATCTCATTGGGCAACAACGTAATGGGCGGACGAAAACCATTTGTTGAGACAAAGCCCTTTTTTTTACCCGTGTCCGTTATCTTGCAAAAAAAGAATTTAAAGTTGAAGAACCCTCTTACACAATATTCATAAAGCCGCCAGATGTTATTTTTGAATGACATTGAACGGAAGAAACTATCGCAGACTCCTTTAATTTGTGTAAGCAAATGTTTAAATCTTTAACCATCCCATTATTTGAAAACATGTTACGGTATTTTTGACCGTTATGAATCCATTTCTGCAAATTTTGTGGCCCATCAAATAATTACGACCTTCTTTAACAATTGATTTAAATAAAAAAATAACAATGTGGCCGCCATCGCAAGCGCCACATCGGCAATTGTGACCGGCGTGCGTCAGCCGTGGTGAAGCTGGTGACGGTGGCGGCGCTGGTGGTGCTGGTGTTGAGGGTGGTGGCGTCGATGGCGGCGACGACGATATTGATGATGATGACGGTGGGGTCCAGCTCTGGCTCCAGCTCTGGCTCCATCTACACCAAAGCTACTTTTTTTTGAAGCAAAATTTTGCAACATGATAATAAATAATAATAATGCCCGCTTAACATTAAATAATTTTCGTAACATTTCATCACATCATCTTTCAACGCTATAAAAGAGAATGTCATAAGCACAGAATCTGTTGCCAGTCAGTCTTAAAGGGACCACTAGTATTATAATCATGTGCCTAAAAGAATATTAGAATAGAAATAGAGGTTCTGACAGAAAAAGCTATTTCGTCATAAATCTACAATATAACTTAACATCCCTGTAACCATGTTTCTCGCAAAAAACAAACAAATACGTGAGAGAACAAAGAACAAACAAATACGTGTTTTTACTGTAATACTATTGGTTGACGAAACCAAGCTAGCCGCAGGTAACCGTTGGTCACTGCACACGAAATGCACCCTTATGGTGATCATGCTTCAACTTTGTTGATTGTACCTTTTTAATAAAAAAATCTAAAAATTCTACTCTATTTTATTGAAAATTCTCAAAATTCTGAGATTTACAAAATGTGGCCGTAGGTAATCCTGAAAAGAGTCTAAAATCCTGAGATCTCAGGACAAATCCTGTGATATGGTAACCCTAAACGTGGCGGCTATTAGTTAAGTGTACACTAAAACTACTAAGTACTCTACTTAAGTGTAGGTACTTACTTATTACTTAGAAATCACCAAAAGTCGAGTTTTACATAGCCAAAACATGAAAATTAAAACGGACACTATTGCAAAGTGAAACCACCCGTTACATGTTGTTATCTTCACCAGTCAGTGGACATGTTTACAAACAACCGCAATGTGACCGCGCCTGCGTGAATGCCACGTCTCGTCTCCGTCATATGCAATCATTGTGAAACCACCCTAGCGTTAAATGTTGTTTATCCATGAAAATTTGTTTTCCAGACTATCTATTCTTTTGTTACTGATAGGGTTTGTAGCCCAAAATAAAAGAACTAGCTGGTCTTAGTTGAAAGGGTTTAGGATTAGACCTCGGAGTTTTACTGTTACAAACCAGAAAGGCATTAATTCTAAAGAAAAATTAAAAATAAAAGAAGTATCTTTTTTATAATTTTTCTTAATATTAATACTGCACCGACAGTAGCCGTTCACAGAATTCATAATACGAGTACGGTAGTTGTTGTTGTTTGTGATCCTCACGTTCATACATAAAGTCATTCATTTGGGTCAACTGTTCACCGCCCACGCTACTTTCATCGATCCGTTTCCAAGAAAAACATATTTAGAAATGGAATAACTTGTAAAAAAATGCTGGAACACATTCATAAAATATGTGTGTAACCTTTTTTCAGTTGAGTTAATTTTAGATCCACCTATTGCGTCTTATACCTAAGGTCTTTGCTTATACCACAGAATAACTAATAGTACTCATATCCAGAAAAACATCTACTACCTACCTACTTACAATGAAACTTAAGTAAACATCCAATAAAGAGCTTGTGTTTTTTTTTAGTTTGACTTGTTTTATAGAACGGTTGTTTATTTAGCAAACTTTCTAAGTTACATAACGGTAATATTTTGCGTTTGTTTTGAAACAAAACTGTGTCGTAACGGTAACGGATCCTGTTTACAAACAACACTTACAATAACAAGCCCAAGCACGAGCACCTGGCGTTCCACCAACGTGTTTCCAAATGAAGCCACGTAAACATTTTACTCACGTTTATAATTAACAGCCACAACCGTGAAACTTAAAAACTAAAATTTCCGTGAAACTTAAAAAAACGTTGAGCAATAAATCTTGTTTTGCAACTACTAGTGTGGGTATTACATATTTTGATATTGAAGCTGTATAGGTAAAAAGTTAATCTTTTCAGTCTTTAACTGAAGAGCGAAGTTATAAAATAACTTTTAGAAAGCAAGCAGAACGAAGAACTGTAGAGACTGGGTGCTGAAAATATTTACTTCTTTTAGACTAAAACTTTACATGACAATGGCGGGATATTATCAACCACGTTGAAAGAGTACCTATGCTACAAGCATGAGAAGAGCAAATAAACACGAAACAACCGCAACCGTCTAGATTGTGTGTGACATCCGCAACAGAACCGGAATGCGAGCGCATTGCGCAACTTGTTTTGACGGCGGCGCGGCGCGGGCGCAGCGAAACCTTCATTGCTTCATACAGATTACAGATATTAACTTGCTTTCCAGTCAAGTGTCAAGTAAGACAGGTCTGTATACGAGCTCTCTTTGTCGGCGCGTTCAGTCGCACAACGACTTGCTGGTTTAATGTAAAGGATGATAGAGACAGACACATTCTGAATTTCGATCTTCCAAAAAGCGAATTTGGTCAAAATAGTTGCTTTGTACAGTTTAATGTTGTTATGTTTTCTGTTTCCAATCGTCTTAATTCGTCTACCTGTTAGTAAATATAAATAAGGCGTCAGTCATTTATTATTATAACATTTTGCGATATTAAAACATCTTTGTTGTTAATGTTTATAAACTTTTAAAGAATCTCAATCACTGCAAGGCTGTTTCATTGGCATAAATGAGCATTGTAGTCGGGTTACAAGCATACTGAACAAATTTCAATACCATGAAACTCTTTAAAGGATATTATAAATCTAAATGCGAGATGCAATTCAATAAATCTGTCCGTCATAATTCATTGTACAATTTTCCTGTTGTTTTTAGGGTTCCGTACCTCAAAAGGAAAAAACGGAACCCTTATAGGATCACTCGTGTGTCTGTCTGTCTGTCTGTCCGTCTGTCACAGCCAATTTGCTCCGAATCTTATGGACCGATTAAGTTGAAATTTGGTACACATATGAATCTCTGTGACCCAAACAAGACGTGTAACGTAAATAAATGAGTTTTGAAAATGGGAGTCATTTTTGAGGGGTAAATAGACAATTAAAAAAAAAAGTTTCGTAATGTGTACCGTGTGACATATCAAATGAAAGGGCTTACCGCGAGGATCTCAAATATTTTTTTTTTCATAATTTAAAAGTAAATTGTATTAAATTTATTTAAGACGAAATTTACCATTCCCCCCCCCCCCCTCCGAAACTACTATTTAATTATCTCCGAAACTACTGAAACTAAAATTTTGAAAAAAATACGGAAAATATTTCTATACCTATAGATTACAGGAAAATTTATAAAAAGTCTATGATCTTGAAACAACATGGTAAATCTCTCAATATTGTGCGTACAAACTTACATTTTCAGTTGGAATGTATGGGAGAACATGTTTTTCAACTACAATGTTAAGTTTGTTCTTGGGATAAATTCATTCCAACTACGGAATCCTTCATTGTGCGTTGTCCGACACGTACTTGGTCGGTTTGTCGCTACATTCGATCTTACAACATCTAACGTCAATTACATTTCGGCGAACATTCGACTTCCGTAGATATAATTAATGCCAAGTCGATATGACTTGGCATTAATTATATCTTCTTTGATATTTTGGTATTTACGTCAATGTATTATCGTGCAATTAATAATCTAATCACTGTCAATGTTATGCTTGGAAAAATGCAGTTTTGTTAATGTTATTTGTGCCTGTAACCTACAAAATATCGATGAATGTAGTAGTTGCTGGTAGATACGGACATAAAGTATGTGTAAGTTATGTGCTTGTAGAGCTGTACTACGAAAGCAGCTGGTCGGATCCGGCTGCGCGGAGTCTGCGCCCGCGCCGGCCGCGCTCGTGTCGACAGCCTTGCTGGAGGCGGTGTTTTTGCAAAACTATTGCAACAACAACGCGCAACGAGGCTACGATTGACTCTCTCTTTCTTGTCCTGTTGCGAATAACCGCTATTGAAAGCAAGTTGTTGGCATTATTAAATCACTTTGTGAAGCATTTCTTAATAATAGTGTTGGAGCTGTCAGATGACAGATAACTCTTCATGTCTTATGAAGAGTTACAAAGTAAATATTCATGTCATTGTATATATAAAAATCATCAATGTCAAAGTGTATATAAAAATTCGGGCATAATCTTTGAGGGCCATGTAGATTGGTGTCTGATATGGTATTTTGAGGAAATAACCACACAGATTGAATGGACCTGTCCAGTCAGTGCACGCATTTGTCAGAACCGTGCAGCTCAACTCAGAACTTAAGGAGCTCAACGATTCGACGAACAATACCAAAAACAGGACATTTGGGTAGGCCGCATAAACTACTCAAACTGCCAGACCATGATTAAAACTGAAACAATGACCCACATAGTCCTCACATTCACAATAATTAAAATAATATAATACTTTATACAGTAAATGTACATGTCATTGTTAAAAAAAAATATATATTTTGAAAAACAATAAAGTGTAAAATAGCAAAATGAAAAAATAAAAACAACAATTACAGTCTAAACCTATTGGAGCAGCTCAATCCCAAGCCTTTTTGTCCTCAATATTATAGTCTTTAACAGTATAATAGGCTTTCTGGCATAGTTTTCGCTTTATATAGATTTGTATTGTGTATCGGCAATTTGCATATGCAATTACATGCATCAACAATAAATTCAATACGAAACGGAGCTGCAGATCGAAGCCTAGGATACAGATCTCGAAACGTGTTTACTGAATATGATACAATATTTTGGTAAAAATTCATGAAATCAATTGCCTTACCGCTACTTCAAAAGCCCAAATCAAACAATTATTTTTAACATTTATAAACAGACAAAAAGGTTTACTTTATTAACGTCATAAATTATAAACGTCCAATACGAAAAATGTCCAAAAATAAAAATGTCCAATACGAAAAATGTCCAAAAATAAAAATGTCCAATACGAAAAATTTGAAAAATAAAAATGTCCAATACGAAAAATTTAAAAAAATAAAAACGTCCAATACAAAAATATCCAATATGAAAAATGGTCCAGTACCTATAGAAAATGAGTCCGACAGCACAGACTGTGCCGACTGCCTCAGATATTGAAAAAAAAAATCGCATAACCTGCCCTGCTTCTTAATATTAAACACATAATAAAATCAAAGCAAACATTTGTACGTGTTCCGTGTTCGCGAATTTAATCAAAACGTTGACATAGAGTTCGCATGTCGGTTAATTACAGTTGTTAGTTAATACATATGCATTAACTAACTATTCGACATAAAATGTTGTTCGAAAAGCTGTATAGTTAGCATAAGTATGTTAATGTAATATTACGTGTAGGATGTTTAGACGCCAGCACATGAAGCTACTACAATCTGTCAAATTTATTTAATAGATTTTCAACTTTGTGTTGACTGGAAAAAAATGAAAGTTTCGGGTAGTTTGATGTGCTGGCGTCTGTACCCACTGTGAAAATATCAATAATGAAAACAGCTATGTCATGTTTTCCGTGGCGCCCGCCGCCTTTAGGGTAAATAAATAACGTTTCTTTCTTTTGAAATGACTCTACGTTGTATGCTGTCCTAATTTATAATTTGCAGCTCACGTACATACCGAATTCAGATATATTAATGGACTTTCCTGGTTGATGTCATCTTATCATGTTTGAAGTCATCAGAACTTTGAGTCATCTCTCTGTAAGGAAATGACTCTTGATGATTTGTTTTTTTTTTTTTGGTATTTCTTGTTGTGACAGACACTGAGAATGAAGGATGATCGATGGACAATTCTCATGACGTCATGGCCAGGTCCTACAGGCACTCGGGAAAGAGGAAGACCTGTAACTGATAGATAGATGGGCAGACGATATTCCCGTTCCCGTTAACGTTTTGTAATCAAAGTACTGTAGCGACCATAGCTACGCGATTTGCTGAATTGTATTTTGTTGAGATTGTAAGGAACGCCAGCGCTGGGCATGCCAGTCGCTTTTTTTTTTTTTTTTTAAGGATGGGAAATCATCAAATGACCCCTCCCGCTCTGGGTGGAGCGGAAGGGAGTGTCAGACTCTTACTGACTAAAACCCATCCGTGTTCCTTCCTTAGCCCTTTATATTCCGGGGCAGCGGTAACCCTTTCGGACAATCCCGCTGCCCCGGCAGGCTTCGGCCCTGACGGGCCCCTCCGTTCAATGCTGACATCTCTTTGAGGCGCACGTGGAACACATACGCGCCGTCCGGCACGGGCCTGGTCCTGATCGGACGGCGAGCTACCCATTACTCGCCGTCCGCAGGCCCGCGCCTACGGTGGCCGGGAGTCGTCACGCGGCTCCCGACGCCCGGAGCGTCTACCGCGGCGGCTGGGACGGGCGGCTCTCTCAGCTCTCTCCCTCGCCAATCCCGCCACCTCCTTCGCTAGCATGACAGCTTCGCAGAAGGAGGTGACTGCCTCCCACTCCCTCTCGCCCCGGACCATGGCTTGGACCAGGGCCGGGCGCGAGAGGTCGCCGCCGCTGCCGATCGCCTCTACGAGGACACGGCGGTGCTCTGCCCAAGCGGGACAGACCTCCACCGTGTGCTCCACCGTGTCCTCTGGGCGATCCTCGCAGTGGTGACACCCGGGCGTTTCCTCCCGCCTGATGATGTGCAGGAACCTCCCGAAACATCCGTGTCCGGTGAGGACCTGCGTCAGGCGGTAGGTGAGGGCGCCGTGACGCCTCTCTAGCCACTCCTCAAAGAGGGGCCTTACCGCCGCTATCGCGGCGTGCCTTGCATGCCAGTCGCTTACATACATACTTCCGTCCGTCTTGCCACGTCATAATTTACTGTATTAGTTAAAACCAAGTTATGTGAACATTTATCCTATTCAGTATTTTAAACGAAATTTGCATATAATTTATTTATCTGGACCCTAAACATAACACTTAACTGTTACTTATCTATCGGGTGTCATGATTCATTGTGACATTTCCTTATTCCTATTTCCTTTTGTTATTGTTCACTATGTTACTCAAACAAATTTCGGTTATAATCAGTTTTGTTTCTAATGTCACATAGACATTTAAATTTTTATTACCATATTTCTTATTTCAGTAGTAGGTATTTGTATTGTTTATTTCACAAGTTCTTGTAAGTATCTGTGAACAGTTTTATTCGTTGCATAGTTCGTGTTTTTGTGGAGCGCTAGTGCCGTGTTTTGTTTGACTCGAACGACCACGGCAAGGTCGCCGCTCGCTCCACTGTCACTCACCGCTCACGTTGTTTCTCCTACCGTCCGTCGCGTCGTTGTAACATCAATTTACGTAACATTGAAATATGTACAGCTGTTGAAAACAAAACATTGAACGTTTCTATAATACGCTGTTTGTTTAGCATTCATTTTCTTATGAGGTACTTAAGTAACAAATAAGTTTCTCGAACCGTCTAATGTTTTACAGCCACTTGTTTATGCTCAACACAACCTTAGGCAACAATACTTTTGTTGACAGTTGTTTTATTTTTTTCTGTCCCAAAATACTTTCTATTGTCATCAATAATCATTTACAGCCTGTTACCAAATTCTGTCGTTTTTTGAGTTCAGGTAGAACGTCAACTACACACATCAAAAGTGTCTAGGGATCAACATATATTTTTGCAATAACTTTTCTCTGATTGATATTAATTAAAATTTTCTTTAAGGATTCATCAAATAAAGTGTTTTCGTTTGTCACAGTAACGATAAACCAAGTCACCTTTGCATTAATAAAGAAATTTGCCATTTTCCTAATAAAGGGATTTTTGACATTTGAACCACTAACACAAAAGTTCGAAAAAAAGACTGAAATAACAGTTTTCTTTAAAATTTTATTGGGTAACTTAAACAATTAATAATCCGTGTTTCTACCGCGAACACTAACAACACAAGAACATCGGTTTGGCATACTCAAAATGAGTTCATCCAAATCACGCTGTGGAATGGCCGCCCATGTTCGTTGCAACAACAAAAAAAGGTCTTCTTGCGACTGGATACCCTCCATATTCGGCAGAGCTCTTCTCTGTAACATATCCCATGCATGCTCAATCGGGTTCAAGTCTGGCGACTGAGCAGGCCAGGGCAGGACATTGATGTTAGCTGCGGCGAGAGTCTGTCTTACAACTCTTGCGGTGTGCGGTCGTGCATTATCATGCATTAACTGAAATAAGGGACCGATTTGCACTTGTAGAGGAACGATGACGTCTGATACAATCGTCTCAGCATAAATTTGAGCGTTGAGGTTGCCTCTGATCCAAATCAACTCAGTTCTTCCGCCGATCCAAATACCCGCCCATACCATGATGGTTCCACCACTATAAGGATGGACTTCCTGGCAGGATTTTAATCGCTGTTGGCGTCCAGGGGTTCTCCAGTGTCGTATACGTCTTGTATCCGGTCTCATACCAAAACGAGACTCATCAGAAAAGCACACGAAACGCCATTGTTCTTCTGCCCAATTTCTGTGTTCAAGAGCCCATTGATATCGAATCCTACGATTGTGCATTGCTATAGGTGGTACCCGTAGCGGTCTTCGGGAATGAAGGTTCACTTCATGCAAGCGGTTTCTGACTGTTTGGTCGCTAATTAAGTTCCCTGAAGAGTGATGAAGCCTCACGGCTAACATCATGGCGGTTATTGTTGGAGCTCTTCGAGTTAAGATTTGAATGTATCGGACTTGTCTCCGTGTGGTGCAGCGATACCGTCCTCCATGGCGCTCAGCCACGGTACCAGTGCTTCGGTAACGTGTCCAAAGTCGACTGATAACACTCTGACTTGTATTCAGAGCTAAAGCCACAGTACGTTGCCGGGAACCAGCTTCTATCATTCCCACGGCTCTGAGCATTTCTTCCCTGCTTAAATGACGTCGCCGCTCCATAATAACGTTGGTTTTAATCAGTAGTAGGGAAACAGTAGCACTAATAATGTCTTCAATGCGTTGTATGTTTTTATAGGGAAAATATTGACAGCTGATTTTCATCTTTTACTCGAATTTGATTCACAGTTCCTGATTCAAATTATGAAATGCACCAAAAAGGATCCATATAAATTTATAAAATCATAAATTTATTACAAAGCCACATCTCAATCTCAAGAAATCCGCATAAAAATGCTTGATCCCTAGACACTTTTGATGTGTGTATTTTCAGAAGCCCCGTTATGCCTGTTGCAATAAAGCCGTCGCGTCGTGTGTAATTTACACGCGATCCACAGTGGCTACATAACTCAAGACCACCACAACTTGTGTCAATCAAGTCAACCTACACCGGGCTCTTTCGAAATTGTGTCACACTTGCTGGTGGGGCTTCTCAGCACGCAGCCGCCGAATGCTCCACTACACCTCACACCGCCTCGCCGGCGCTCACAACTGGGCTAAGGTCGCGACTGTGCATTTTTCATGTTACCTGGTGTACGAGTACACGGCATTGTTACATTCCAAATACATTAATATGCCGACAGAACGAGTTTTGTACTTAAAAATCCAGTTGAGAGAGTTGTCACACATAATTACGTAATTCAAAGAGCTGATTTCGAAATAGTCTTTAACTTAAATCGTGCATTCCATTCTAATACAATAACAAACATAATTATGTTTTGTAATTGATATCCAAGTAGGAGCTCGTTGAAAAGGCTTGTTTATATAATTGCCGAGTTCTTAGGAACGTAGATTCGGATAGCATAACTAAATGCCACTATTTAAGTCAATTAGCCTGTTAATCATTCGATGTTTTGGATCAATTTAATAAACCTGGAAATGTTTTGAATCTTAAACGTTTGAACTCATCATTCAACTTTACAAATGGATGTCCAAATAAGCCAAACACAAACGTACGAGTTGATTATGTTTGTTTAAGGAAAATATAGATGCTGACATTACGTCCACCGAGGAATGTGAATGATTTAGGACAGGGGAAAATAAACTAAATAAAGCTACGTCTAAAATCGCTTTCATGTTAGAGTGCGATGCGATGCGGCTGCGCCGAGCTGCGACTGCGTTACGAAACTGGGTCAGCGAGTAAAACAAGCCACGTTTGATACGGGCTCGTATTATGATGCCCATCCTACTGGCGCCGCCAACGCGCCGCGCGCCGCTGCAACCTACCACTACATAATATGGGGCAATTTGTAAAATGGAACAGCAAATACAATGCTTCGGTTAGCTAGATGTTCTATGTTATGGGTTTGGTTTCCGCACTTAGTCCTTCAGTGAACCATTGTACGTGGGCTATGGCGGCCGTTGGTGGTTATTCCAACCAGCCCACCTCCCTCCAGAAGCTGATTAGGTCTCCTTGTCTTTTGAGAACATCTGTGTACGATCTGGGTGTCCCGAGGGTTTGTGTCCTGATCTGGGTGACGCCTGTGCACTCAAAGAGCACATGCGCAATGGTTTCATCAGCCTCCATGCAAGCTCTGCACAGGGGGCTGTCCGTTATGCCTATAGTGTGAAAGTGTTTGTTTAGCGAGCAGTGTCCCGTGATGGTCCCCGTCACCAGGCGCAGGCCTTTCCTGTCCAATCGTAGTAAGCGACTGCTTAGCTTGCCATCCAGTGATGGCATAGCTTCCTTGGACTGCCTGCAGCCTGGTGACGACGTCCACCAGCTTTCTGCTTGTGTGTGGGTGTGCTCCTGTAGCCACCTGCGTAGTTGGTTGAAGGGGATGGGTACGGTCCACAGACTGGCATGCTCGATGCCCTTCTATCCAGCTCGTCAGCTGCGTCGTTACCTAGCGATCCACTGTGTCCTTTTGTCCATTGTAGTGTCACTATATTGCGGTTCAATACAGTTGCCTGTTCAAGCGCATTGTGACATTCTAGTATTAGTTCGGTTAGCCTATTTATCGGATAACATTAGTGGAGATCTTTGATGATGATATATATGTCGCAGCCAACTGGTTAAATTAGCCGTTTAGTTAACCGCCTAGCCATTAGAAGTAGTGCTTGCCTCGCTTCGCTCTCTCGACTCGCACGCGGTTGACCACAGTTCTAACCTAACCTAACCCATTTGGTCAGGGTGCCCTGGATTAGTTACTGCGACCAATTCGGCTCGCGCGTGATTGACAAACTTCTAACCTAAACTGTAATTGAATATCATTCAGGCCGTTAGTTGAATGGCCGCCGTTTAGTTAAAAGGCTAGGCGGTTAACTGAACGGCTAATTTAACCAGTTGGCTGCGACATATATAATAGAATTAATTGAGATTTCGCTGCGAATTTGATTCGATGTTTGATTATTAGCCCACTTAACAAAGGAGTTGTTGAGTGCGTGTTTCTTCAGAAAGTTGTTCAGGGTGCTTAGGGAGTAAAAGTGTATGAGATAAAATTTTATTAGCTTTCATTACGTATAAGATATTTTATCTCTACTACGCACCGTTTTATAGATATTAGCGAAAAACTCAAAAGTGGGAACTTTTATCCCCCCCCCCCCACTCCGGCTCACCTCCTAGACTTTTAGTATGTTTACTCCCTAAGCACCTACACCTCCTTTTGGGTTATTCGTCGAGTGGAATATATCCCAAATTTCCCAATGGATGGGTCGGGTGTAATGAGTCGGGACGGGCGCGCCGCACCTCCCGCATGAATCATGCCGTACCTTGCGCGCAGCCAGCAGACGCAGCCGGAATGTAGGTCACCTGCTTGCGATGGTTTGTTTGGGTCGGTGGCTCCCCCAAATTAGAATGTGTTAATAATACGACAACCTTTGCTTACAGCTTCTCGCACGTCACGTTTTACATCACTCTATTTTTATCAACAGTTAAAGATTATCGGCATACTGTGGCATCTCGGTGACACTAAATACTCTCTCGCCCAGCGTCTTCTACTCGGAGCTACTCAATTATGTTGCTTTCTAAAGTTTCTATGCTTTAAACCGTTTCTAATTATTATTAAATGCCAATTATTATTGCAATGGAAACATTTGTATGCAGTCTCCACGCTAATAATTTATTTATATCGGGCGGAAAAATGAATAATCTGCTGCACGTTGATTTTCCTGTTAAATCTTGCAACAGGAAAATAAATATTATTGCACCAAGAAACTGACGACTTATGATTTCCAGTAAGATAATAAGGAAAGACCGTTCTTCTAAGTAAACATAACGTGCGAAGTTTTGTTTGTATAAGGTATAAGTGCGGCTTGCTTGCCAACTCGCGAAGGTGAGTCTTCTTGGAATGTTTTCTATTTCTTCGATATTCTCATTGCAGTGGGCCACTCGGTGCTGACATTCCGCAATCATTTATCGATTCTACATTTCGCTGAGGTAGTTATGCAAGCTGCACGTTGGCGCCGTAATATTGCTGCATCCGCTGGCCTGCTGGTAAATAGGTCAGTCGCCCACGCCGCCGCAGCGCCCGTTTGTTTGGGTCCCCTTTATTGATCAAGCTCCTCGGGACCCAAGCTGTGCGCACGCAGACACCCTAGCTTGTGCATAAACTTGCCGATGTAGTCTCTATAGCTCTATATTCTCTTTACTCCAATGCTTAACTTACACAACACATTTATAAGTAGTTACAACATTGAAGGGTAGTAGGAAATCCAGTAATTATTCTGAGAGATCATAGCAATGGACAAATAAAAAAAAATGGAGTTATATTAGTGAGTTATTAGGGACGTATCAGGGCGGAACCGACACGGGTAGGTCAGGTGGTGACAGACACACACCACCTATAATCTTTATGTTAGGTTGACATGACAACGACACATTATGAGGACTGCGCCAGACGGAGCTCCGGCGGGACCCGGACACGAGGTTATACCAATTATGTAATATAATTCACGCAGGAAGACATCTATGCGAAGTATAAAGGAAATGAAATTATCACCAAATTGATTGATTTTACCTTTTGAGGTACAATCCTCCAGTAATAGGCAAAGGAAATATTTCAAAGCTTGAGGAAAAATAAATAAAATGAGTGAAAGTCACAGTCGAAAACCTTTTCTATCCTGATGTGGGTACCTATGTTATCGCGTTCGTGGTTACTGAAAGAAAAACCACACACTGATCGAAGTACCCACGCCGCAGTCAAAACCACGTGGGGATTTTGTAATTAGCAAGTGTCCTTACGTACGAAAACACAACGGAATGAGGATATTATTAGCAGTAGAACAAGTATGAAGTAATTAATCATAATCAATTTGTGTCACTGACCTTTCCATGGCGCCAAAAAAATAAATCGGACGTAACAAATTAAAATTGTAAAAAATTATATGTACTTATTTCTTTTCGTCCTGGTCCTGTAGACATTTAAAAAAATATGGGTTTTATAGGGGTGTAAAATACGAAATTTAAATAAACTTAATTTTCAAATAAAATCATAGATTCTATACAGTTTAAAATCTCGTAGCACCCTCGTAGCAATTGCTATGAGCACAAACGATTGCATCAACGTTTGAAACATTAATTTTTGGGACAGTTTCGAATACGTTTCTCTGATATCTGATAGTCTGTTACGGGCTTCACACAACTGTAGCGTCACCACGTGGTTTTTAACCGACTTCCAAACAGGAGGAGGTGATATGTTCGACTTTATGTATGTTCACTGATTTCTCCGTCAATTGTGGACATATTTTAATTTTTAATTTTTATTTGAAAGGGTATACTCTCGAGGTGGTCCCATTGTCGTCAAGTTGGAATCTGATGAGAGGATCCCATGTAAATCGAGGGAAACCCTCAAATTTTATCGGCAAACCTATGGAGATTTGGGTATTTTTTAATCAACTGCAACTTCAGCATTTGCTCTCGGAAATAATTTTTTGGTAAAGTGGAGCTGATGATGAAGACTACAGATGGCCCATCGGAACTACTCAAAGATAAATATTTCACAGGTTGCGATTCAATTACTTTAATATGGTTGCTAAGCAATTTATGCTCGTCACAATGCGTATGGTGTGTGGTTGTTGAGGAGTTCTCCTGCTTCTTAGCAGGAGAACTCCTCAACAATGAACGTCCCAGCATCGGGAAAAGCCATATTTTGTAAAAGGTGATGAGCAGTTAATATTAGGCTACTGTAACTTAGATAAATTACAAACTCTCCCACTACAAAGTGAAAAATATCTTTAATTTTGGAAGTCGGGGCCAATAAACGAAAATGCGGAACCAACGACACCGACTTCCGAAATTAAAGTTATTTATCACTTGTCACTTGTTTGTTTTTTACAAAAAAAAAGCCGACTTCAAAAAAAAACATTTTTGAAGTCTGCTTTTTTTTTTGTAAAAAAGAGTATATCTATGTTATGAAAATGATTGTGTAACGCGACACGGATTATAATGATTGTATTTGTGGTGTTTTTGACGAATGAGTCTGGATTTTTACCCAGTTGTAACTAGCAAAATGTACGTATACACTGGTACACCTCTGCCTAGCCCTTCGGCAAAACAGGCGTAATGTTACGTCTAGCGACAAAATTTTCGTAATTTTCGAAGACCCCAGACATGCTGGGAAAATTCGCGCCATTTCTCTATCACGGGACATTTGTCCCCTCGTGAGTACATGGCTTTATGATCCGTGTCGCAGTATAAGCTGTGAGCTGACTAGCTGACCTGTCCTGGCAAGTAGGCCACGGCTGTTGGCGTTAGGTCACATTGCACTCATAATTCCGCACGATAGCAAAAATATTGCACCAATGTCGAAAATATAATAATATTTAATGATCATCGGCGTTACCTGCATAACTTGGTGATGGCACTTTAATTACTTTAAGCACGGTAATGTTATACCTCAATTTGTGGCGTCAATGTTTTTTTTTTTAAAAGACTAGTCTTAAACACTTCGAATGTATTGTTTTTGTGCTGTTTTGTTTATTTGGAACCGGAAATTAACGATTGTCTATGTTTTGGAAAAAGGTTGATAAAAAATTCGAGGATACTTTTGTTTTTATGGATAGGTTAATTATCTTATACTTAGTTGGTTTTAATGTTTGTTTATAAAACTAAGAGAATAGTAATAAAAAATATGAAATGAGTTAAAAAAAAAAACACTAGTTTTCCTTACTGCGGTAAGGAAAAATAAATATTTGTTCAATAAATATCGCTTAAGTGCACTCTACTACGAGTATGTTATTTAAAATGCTGAATAAAATTGTCTCTACACATAATATTTACCTAACAAACTAATAACATCATTAAAGTATGGAAGTACCTAATCGTTGCTTTTGGGCGCCACGTGGCTATTACCCACGTGGTTCGATTGATCGATGGTTCCGTAGAGTAGCCTTGTACCTTGTACATACAATAAGATTACCTACCTACTTTATTTAGTGGGTCTGTACCTGAATTCATTATTGACCTTATTTCTTTTCAGTTAAGCTTTGTAAAATATTGTAAATATCGTTTTCACGGCAATATCGTGAAGTCTGACGTTTAAATTAAAACGAGACCAAAAAGGCCTGTGTAAAAAAAATTCTCTATGAAATTCATGGTTTTCGGAAGAGTAAGTGTAATCCTTGTTGAATTTATATAACAAAAAATTGCAGATCATAATATCGTCTAGCAAGTTCATCGCCGCGCCTGCGCCAGTGTAGCCGTGTTTCCGCGCCACCCACCCCCATTCTAGAGTTCGATCGCGTTACGTAGACGGTACGTGAAACGTAATCGTAAGTAGGTCGCTGGCTGACGGTGCGCGCGCAGGCTGCCCGTGCCCCCCCCCGCGCCGCCACTACGACGTCACTATTGATCGTGCACGTGGCGCCGTAAGTGACGTAGAGCCTGGCGCGTCCGATAGTACACCCTCCCCCTGTCTGCCCCCGCCGACGTACCTTGCCACTTGCCACCCTCTACGGCTTTACCCCTGACGCTGGCACCCACTCCACTTCTACTGCATACTGGAATTACGATGCACCTATTTTAGTACCAACGATGACCATAATAACCGCAATTTTGTTTGAACTTGATGATTCTTTGATGATCACTTTAGAAATGAGGAAAATAATAATACCTACCTGCGCAATGATTACCTTACCTGGCAATTTGTTTTGTAGGTCTCTTAAGGTAATTTTGTGTCTCCAGCCCGCCAAACCGTTACGTTACAACCCGTGTTACAACTTTGAAAGTTACTCATTTCATAAGTTATATACTGTGACTTGTTATTGTGAAAAATACTAGTAACATCTATATCGGATTATATAAACTTGTTATTGTGGTACTTTAATTACCTGGAACTGATAAATAGCAGCAGATCGAAGTGCGATTTCTAGTTATTTTTAGTTTGCACAATCGAGTGACGTCATAGTACTATGTTTCGTAGAAGTGCTCTACTATGACTTAACTAAGGAAGGCTTTATTATACTTGTTTTCCCGTATGTCACTACTTAGCGATAACGGCGTAATATTTAGATGAATGTTCAAGCCAGATAAGGCAATTAAAGTTCTTGTTTGTTTGCTTTCACTTGGCACAATGTTCTGTTGTGACTGTTGTGGCGTTTCCACAATTAGTGGAAAACGTCGTAAGAACTTTATTATGTCGTTATGTCCATCCGCAATGTTTGTCCACGTGCCACTAAATTGTGCGATTTTGTTTAAGTACCTACCCATTCTAGGTGCGATTTCAAAAGAACCAACCACCACTCACAAACTTCCTTTGAGTACAGTTAAAAAAAACGAGCAACGTTATTTTGTTTCATTCCTTGCAAATATTTTTGTGCAAATAGTACAATCAAATATGCACTCAGTTATTATCATTCATGCTCACACAAAGCCAAAATGTTACCAACACGTGCGTGAAACAGTTTTAGACACGTGTTTTTACTATTTCAAACCCTTTCAAAAGATGAATGAATTCATAACGGGACCTGCTAGTATGCGTCGTATATCGATTTTGAAACTGTGTCCAGCATTATGTCAGGAACAATACAAACCGCACAGTCGGCTAATCTTAGATTTCACGTGAATACTAGGAGCTCATAGCACAATGGAGCTAGCCTGTGTGTGTTACCTACACAATTTGCAAGTGCGTAACAGCCGGCTTAGGCGCGCCCTACATAACGCCCTTCACTTTACAACAGAATGCATTTAGCATTGTTTACGTACTCTGCACTTATAGCGCTGCAAGGAAATCGTTATAATCCTCTTACTTAGAGACTGTTCTTTAATCAAATACCTTGTCATACATAACTAGGTTTCTAGAATCATGTCACCACATTGTGTAATGTTTTGAAACGTGCACGTGAATAGGTTTTATCATCTAGAAATAGAGCCTTTGCAGCGCTGATACCTTATCAATCTTAATTTAAATCAAAGCAATTATTCTATAAATATAATTAATTATGTCTTATGGCACTTACATGTCCGGTTATGCAGTAGGTTAGAGATAAGGACAGACAATAACATTGGAAACCTAGTATGTTGCACAGAACTAGACTTAAGCTGATGCAAACCACAGCCGACCTAATGCGTTGGCGCCACTTGTAACCATATACATAGGTCAACACGTACTCTGTGGCGTAGAGCTTCTTGTTGTATCTAAGTACTTATGAGAAATTGACATTGTACTTTATCTTTGACTAGTATGATCATGATGATAATACAGTACATTACAAATCAACTCGTAAAAGGTGGATGTATGGCTATTTCTATCGAATGACGACAGGTAGGTATACGTCATACTTGAAACGTGCGAGAGATAAAGTAACAAACAAAACAGTAATGAAAAAGATCCTGGAATTGTTTTTATAGTGTCGTGTACGTTGATCGCAAAATAACAGGCACAATTATAGAAAAAAGGATTGTTTTTTAACAGTCTTTGAGTAAGCGGTGCAAGAGGAGCGGGCAGCACTAGTACTATTCTCCGGTGTGGCAAACAGCAGGAATGCTGACACAAATCTCAAATGTGCATACTTTTTAAAGTTTCCTTATTTATTGTACGTATTTAACATATATCACTAGTATGTGGGTAGGTAAAACACTCGTGATGGCAAAAGATAGGGGTTCCTCCTTTATTTATTTAGAAAAAAATACGTACAGGTACATTATGATGTTTAGTCATGCACATAAAAAACATTGCTGAATTTCCTGGAGTGTATAAATCTATTTTACCTGTTTTGTTACTCTTTTTGATAGCAAAGCGTCATGGTTGTTCTTGTGAGTACGTGGTTTTATGCTTCTGCCCAATCACTTGAAATAAAACCTTCGTCCAATTTTACAAAATCCTGAAGGGGTTTTTATGCTTAGCCAGGTACCAAGGCCGTGGTCTCGAACCTACAACATAGGAAATACTGTTGTGAAACAAATGTTTATGAAAAAGGCATTTTTGATATAAACATCCTTTAATTAACGATAAACGACAGGTAGCTTTACCTTACTTATCAGAAAATATTCTGACCTCCAATTGGCATACTTGTGAAATGTGTGTACATCTCGATAACTCTTTGATAAAAGTCGAATTAAATAAATATTTTGCTGACAAGGGTAGGTACAGTAATGATGACAAGGTTCAATGAATGTTACATGTGCCTATATTTATTGATTTTTGTATAAATATATAAATAAATAGATTAATATAATACCTTTAACAACTGTAAATACTCCTATTGTTAGGTGCAAGTGGAATCTAATATCGTCATAGTCATAAATTATTGACGTACGGCAGTAAAACTGTGGCCGTAATAAAAAATCATTACGTTATATACGTAAAATAAATCTTATAATAAACAAAACAAGTCAAATTTTGACGTGAGTAAAGGGTTGCACAATGTTTTCATTAGAGCCTGAAACTGAACAAGTACATCCGCCCACTTGCCGCTCTCGCTGGCGGAGCACGCCGCTTGTCGCGTGACGCGGGAAATTGCGCACTTTGTACACGTGTATAACCTTTATGATTGCTTCTAAGGCTATGTCAATGATGACGTCAGTAATACGCTAAATTGTCCCGCGGCAAGGGTACGAAATGACCGTGTGTTTGCTCAACAATAAAACACAAACAATGAGAATGAAAACACATTGAGCAACGTAGTAAAGTCTGTAATGATGTTCTTGGCGCTACCTGCAACGTTTTCAGTTGTTGCTATAAATAAGTTTATTGATGTTCGGTAACTGCGCAGTTTGTCTGTACTGTAAGCTCTGTCCACCTTGTCTCCCGACAAGGTGGACAGAGCTTACGTAGCGGTAGAACATAATTTGTGTTACACTTTAGCTTGTGCTGCACTATCATTAAACATTATATTGCCTCGTTCCGACTGCAGTCCACGAGGCCGTGGGTGGCGCTGAACTTTACACCCACTATCCTACTCCCACGATAGCCTTAGAACTTTAATTTGAATTCCGTAACGGTAGAAAAAGTTGCAGAAACTGGTCTCTGAACCGGATATTAATTTCCTAGCATTTCTGCTCATAATTTCATCCGCTTTGTCGTGATTTTCCGGTTTACCTGAATGACACCTACCCTGATCTGTTTAGTTTACCGTTCCATTTGCACAGCGGTGTCCTAAAAAAACACTGCAATAAATTAAAATTATGAGAGAGAAAAACATCCATCGCAACGTTTGACGAATGTAACTTTCGCGTTCATTTGTTTCCTGAAATGGTAAAATAGAAATCTATATAGCTTCTCGGATTTCGCTCGTATGATATAACATTGCATCAGTTCGATTTGGGTTAGGCCACGCTGCAGCGGAAAGGCCGAAGGTCGTGGTGCACTGCAGCTGCGGGGCGTGGGTGTGTGAGGGTTGGAGGCGGCAGGTAGGCGCCAGGAGTAGGCGCTGAGGGGGTGCTTACACGCCAACGTTACCTACATAACTCTACAGCTATAGCTACCTATAGCACTTTACTTGCCGAGTTCCGTTAATACCGAAGGTTGCTGCGCATAAGGTCGTCCGTCTGGGTCACGACGCAATCCGTGGCGCGCCGTATTTACGCCTATATTTTGTCGGTAATACAACCTTCTAGTTCTTCTACTGCCGTTTAAGTTGGTAGCTATTTTTAGCTTGCAAAGATAGTTAACTATTACGATCGTGTAAAGAGTAATAAATAATAGAAAACAAAGAATGTATGAAATATCAACGTTTCAAAACATCTTATTTCTCAGTTACCTATTTGAAAACTATTTCAACATTATACTATATCTTTACACAATAGAGGCTATTGACTACAGTCCGTAAAACCTGAAAAGTGTTATTGTGTATGTGTAGTAATAGTATCCGTTATCTGTTCCTCGTATCTACGATGTGGGTTCACTATCTGTTGTTTTCAGAGTGCATTTTATCAACTTATCGCAATACTTATACTAGATTTCATTCTAGCACGTTTGGCACTTAGTGCCCCCAAAATTCAAAATAACTTGTCGTGTAACATGTAAAAACAAGTACGATGCACCCTGACATCGCAGAAATGGCGGAAATATAAACCAGGAACTGAAATCTTTCTACTTAACATTACTACGCCGAGCCTACACTGCTGCTACGCTGCGTTTACGTCGTGGAGCCTACGCGGCGTCTATGACGTGAAGCGTACTCGGCGTCTATGACGTGGAGCCTACTCTGCGTCTACGCCACGGAGGCTACGCTGAGCCTACGCTACCTCTACCACGACGCGGTGCTTAAGCTGCTGCTGCTACGCCCCACTCTGCCTACTTTTTGTGTAAGTAAAAATAGACGGGAGCGTTCTTTCATTGGGCTATCCATACACAAATTTCAAGAATATCAAGATAATAATGCTCTTATGCTGTTGTTCTGGTTCTATGTTCATTTGGTTAGCAGAATAATAGCTTTAAACCGTAGGTAGCCCAAATTATCGTAAAATGTGTTTACAACAAAATACGTTTGTCAAAAACACAGTTAACTGAATCCTTGTAGTTGTTAGTAGGTACATACATAATATATAGCGAACAAAAGCGGTCCAAGGGCAAATATTAATTTCCTTTACGTTGGGATTTCCTAACATGTAAACTTGTAAAGGAATATTTTTATTTAGATTACTATTTTATATTTATCTATGCACCGCTGTAGACAAAATATAATATTTAGCTGTGGTGTTTTATCTAAGTTTTTATAATCTAACCATACAGCATACTCACTAGATATTATATAATTATCTATTTACTGTCTGGGTAATTTAGTTTCGCATAATTTGATATAATGTACAATGAATTTTTTTTTTACATGCTTGTTATAACTTTAATCATTCTTATCCGCATATTGATAACATCTTACAGATCATGTACAGAGGCCAGCACATCAAGTTACCCCAATCTGTCAAATTTCTTTGATAGATTTTCAACTTTATTACAAAGGAATAAGGTTCATACTCATTTGGGAAAATTTAACAGATTGGGGTAGCTTGATGTGCTGGCCTCTGTACAAAAAGTACTTTTATACAATAAGGTATTTTGAAAAGTTATTTGTAGTCGTAGGATTTCCCCGTTCCGTTGTGCGTCATCGGTGTATCGTGCTGTACACAGCATAATGTAGGCACTTTGTAGTTACCAGACTATTTATTGCTGTGCCGAAGTTATTTTAAAACGAGAAAACCCTAGTCAGGAATAAAACTGCATTGGTTTTGTACGTTTTAACTCGGTTCAGTAAGCTTTGCGTCTGTAAAGTTTAGTGAAACTTTGAAAATAAGACGCGGTTGGCGCCGGCGCTATCCGTCTCGTGATGACAAATCAGATTGGAAAACGATGTTTCATCGTCCTGTATAAACCAGATAGCTCATCTTAGCGAGGGCTGAAGTATTGTTATTGTTGTTTCTTATAAATAACTTATGCATGACTAATCTTTGTTGATGATGTGTTTCATGAATCATGGCTTTAAGAAAATAAACTGCAGTTTTAAATTATGATTTAACCTAGGATACTGTGGTTTGTCTTGCATCGTACATAACATTGATCCATAGAGCAAAGGACTTTGTGTTTTAATTATTCAAACTAATGTTTTTCAGCCAAATTAATAATAAGGTTACGAATGAAAATAAATAAAAGTTACCACAACAAGAAATACCGGACAAGTGCGAGTCGGACTGGCGCACCGTGGGTTCCGTATAAATTTGTAGATATTATGTAAATAGTTGATCATAAATTTGTAGATATTATGTAAATAGTTGATCACGGTATAAAAAAAATTAAATTTACGGTTTTCGGATTTTTTCCTTTTCTTGTGCTACACGAAGTACATGACATTGCTTCTTACCAAATTTCATGATTTTAGGTCAACGAGAAGTACTGTAGGGGAGTGGGGCCAGAGGGACCTGACGATATAATTTAAACAGCGATATCTTTTAATTTGTATGTATTAAGAGTATTTGAGAGGAGGGACTCTACAATGTCAAGTTACGAGTAGCACTTTTCTACTAAACAAAATTACCCAATAAAAATATTTGACGTCTGCTTGAACGTTCGAATGGAACATGCTGTCAATTAAGACCAGCCTGTACTAATAAAGGTAAGGCTACACAGATAGCCTCTACAGTACCCTATACATTTTGATTCTCTTGAGAGTGTCGAAATATACGTTTACGTTGTACGTGCACTTGGAAATCATCATTTGCTAAAGTGGAGCTGATGATGAAGACCACAGATGCCATCGGAACTACTCAATGATAAATATTTCACGGGTTGCGATTTATGGTTGCTAAGCAATTTATTCTCGTCAAAATGTGTATGGTGCGTGGTTGTCTAGGAGTTCTCCTGGATCTTAACAGGAGAACTCCTCAACAATTAACGTCCCAGCATCGGGAAAAGCCATATTTTGCAAAAGGTGATGAGCAGTTGCCATTAGGCTACTGTAACTTAGATAAATTACAAACTCTCTCACTAAAAAGTGATAAATAAAACTATTTTACAAAAAAAAAAAACAACCGACTTCCAAAAAAAACTACAAAGCGAAAAATAACTTTAATTTCAGAAGTCGGTGTCAATAAACCTATTATTCCTTTTAGAATTATAATTTATTTATTTGTAAGAATGCAGTTTTACATAGTATGGTGTTAATATTTTTAAGTTCTATACAAGTTTTGAGGTACTGAACCCTAAAAACCACAACTGGTTTACCCGTTTATACTTACGTCAGTCAGTACATAACTACAAAAACAACACGGCCTTGTATTCTTTTGTGTTTTCCCCGAAATATTCTCAAAACTCAACGACAATACTACTACGTTCCTGTTTTCTATATTAAAATGATTTTAGTTGAAATTTGGATCATAGAAAAATGGAACCTTCTGCCGTTTTGACAAATGGAAACCCCATATTTTTTTTATTTGCTGTTTCATACCTTTTGACCGAGTAGGTATTGCACCTTTGTAGGATAAAGCTGTTTTTTAATAACAAACGAATAATTTCAACGGTGCGGTGTCAAGAATCATACCTCAGTCAAAATCCAGTTCTGATGATGGGATCCATGAGAAATTGAGGGAACTCCTCAAATATAGCAAATATACATATAGCAATTTTGGTATTTTCATTAACAACTCAAGCATTTGCATTCAGAAAGTATAATTTGGTGAAGTGGAACTGATGATAAAGACCACAGATGGCCATCGGAACTATACTCAATGACAAATATTTCACGGGTAGCGATTCGATTGCTTTAATATGGTTACTACGCAATTTATGTTCGTCACAATGCGTATGGTGAAGCGGAGCTGATGGTGACTTCACCATCAGCTCCAGTTCTCCTGGTTCTTACCAGGAGAACTCCTCAACAATTAACGTCCCAGCATCGGAAAAAGCAATATTTTGTAACAGGTGATGAGCAGTTGACATTAGGGTTTGAAACGGTATGCTCTCGAGGTGGTCCCATTGTCACCAAGTCAGAGTCTGATGAAGAGATCCCATGAAAGTCGAGGAAAATCCTCGCATGTACAGTGTGTTAGTTGAACTCTCTCAAATCAAATGAAACCTATAGATGATTCAAGTGTTTGAGTCTGAGAGTCATCACTTACCTATATTCCGACTTTTAATTAGCTGCAGTAAAATGACACTTCTTAATAACTCATTTCGGACTGCATTTAGAGATATGCATGTCAAATAAGTTTCGTTTGTTACACTATTCTGTACTAGAAAAACATGGTTTCGTTGATGGCCGCGAAAAAACAAAAAGACGCCAATTTAAGTCATTTAAGTTACACATTAAGCTGTCGTTTTACTGCAGCTAATTAAAAGTCCGACTATAATGCTACCGAGCCGTCGATGGTAGCCACAGCAGTCCTTAACTGTTAGGAATTAGGAGATACGGCAATATGTCGACAGAAACTACTTAGCAGTTCTTGGATAGACGTGGACTTGAAAACAATCGTCTTCATCACTCCATTTCTCGTAATGATGTAACGGGACGAACAGGTCCCGCATCTGATGTGGGTAAGGGCTTGTAATTGTCGAAAGAGCTTGTAATAGGCCTAATTGAATAAAAGTATTTGACTTTCACTTGTCATCAGCTCAGCAGCATGAAGTGATGACTCTCAGACAACACCTATCGGTCCATTAAATTCGGAGAAAATTGGATGTTACAGACGGACAGACAGACGAGACACTCGAGTGATCCTATAACAGTACCGATTTTTCTTTTTAAGGTAAGGAACCCTAAAAAGTGAAAAATAAAAAACGTTTTCACAAAAAAAAAAACAACCGACTTCCAACAAAACACTACAAAGTAAAAAATAACTTTAATTTCAGAAGTCGGTGTCAAAAAACGAAAATTCAGAACCAACGACACCGACTTCTGAAATTAAAGTTATTTTTTACTTTGTAGTGTTTTGTTGGAAGTCGGTTGTTAAAAACATAGTTATCTTATTCAAGTACGAAGGTTCGCTATCTTCTACTGATATCGAATTTGACAAAATTAAAGTTTACAAACGAGGTATTTTTTCCTAGAACGATTAAAAACGATATTGTAATTAAATAAACGTTTTTCCTGTTACCTATTGCCGAAAATTGGAATTGCTTTATCAACAACATGGGATGACTAAGACTAATAGAATAGGTAGGATCCACAAAAATATGGTATTTAACATTTATGAATAGACTAGCTTCTGCCCGCGGCTTCGCCCGCGTGGATATCGGAAATTATCCACGGGACAGTACCGGTGAAGTAGCCCATGTCCTTCCCTAGGACGCTATCTATCTCCTTGCCAAAGATACTAAGCATGCTGTTGACGCTGATCTTGGGACTATTCCGGTGACTCCGCTGCCCTTTGAGACACCACTATACTCAGCATGCTGTTGACGCCGATCTTGGGGCTGTTCCGGTGTTTCTGCAGCCCGTTGAGACACCAGATACTAAGCACGCTGTTGACGCTGATCATGGAACTATTCCGGTGACTCCGCTGCCCTTTGAGACATCAGATACTCAGCATGCTATTGATGCCGATCTTGGGACTGTTCCGGTGTTTATGCAGCCTGTTGAGACACCAGATGCTCAGCATGCTATTGATGCCGATCTTGGGACTGTTCTGGTGTTTCTGCAGCCCTTTGAGACACCAGATACTCAGCATGCCGTTGACGTCTAGGTTGACACTGTTCTGAAGTTTCAGCAGCTCGTTGAAATGCCAGATACTCAGCATGTTGTTGACGACGATCTTGGAACTGTTCTGGTGTCTGTCTCAGTAGCTCTGTGTGCGCCTCACGCACCGCCTGCTCAAACCTTCGCAGCTCAGTTTGTTGAGATGTCTCGTTAAGTCTAGCTTTTTTTATAGCTCGAGCTTTATTAGAGCTTTATGAAATATTAGACTTACGCTTTCGAGTCATTATTGTAAGTACTATTTAAAAAATCACAAAATCCGTAGTAATTTTCAAAACTAACTAAAAAAATTCCAATAGCTAATTATGAGGAAAACGAATCTATGTTCTTCCTACTTACAACACAACCTAAACCTATACGTTAATCTTAAACTAACAAAAAAAAAAACAATTGTAATAATCTAAGTAATGAAATGTGATTTGATTTGATTTGATATTTCTTTTTAAAATATCATCTGCATAGCCTTTTCCCAACTATGTTTGGGTCAGCTTACACTTAACGTGCTTTCCGAGGCACGGAGGGGTCTCGGTATGTAAAGATGGTCATCCATCCACAGACCAACCGCGGCAAGCGTAGCTTAACCTGACCGATCGACCTGTGCGGCTTTTATTACTTAGCTACGGGCCCCTCGGGCTCTTCTTAAAATCTTTTTATTATTTTATTATGCCTACTCATTCATTTCATTTTGGCAGTTCAACAACATTCATTGCGTTATTTATTTACGTTGTTGAGCAGACAAATTTTTCGAACATATACAGGTAAAGCGATGGATTAGCGATATCCTTCAAAATAATTCAGATTGAGCGTATTATAAAAGTGCTCTGTGCGTCACGCGTCTGCCTGCCCGCGTTCGGGACTCCAGGTCCCCCCCTCCTTCCCCGCTCTGTGCGCCGCCGCGCCGCCAATTCCTATGGCGCTCTACCTCAGGTCAATCTTATCGTGATAACTTTTAAAGAATTTGTCCAAATTGCTTGGTGTAAAAGACAAAGTTTATCTACATTAAATACCGAAAGCGATAAATGTATTAATTTTCATAAGAATTAACTAAGTACTCTAAAACGTACATTGTAAAAAAAGTATCCGATTTAAATGTATTTATGGATCACTATTTTGGATATAATGGCTTCCACATAAAAGGTAGATATATGCTGTCGCGGACTTTTATTTAGAACTATTTAAGACAAACAGTCCCACGAGGTCATTATCTTCGTGTAGCTGTAACGGTTTAGGCAGCGCACGCCAAGATAGCTCCCAGAGGGCAGGAATTTTTCCGACTTACTTGATACTTATCGTATGGGCAAAAAAAAAAATTACACAAAATCTTTATACATTGTAGCCTATGTGTTATTCTGATGTATAAGCTATATTACTGTGAAGTTTCATCGAAATCCGTTCAGTAGTTTTTGCGTGAAAGAGTAACAAACATCCTTACAAACTTTCGCGTTTATAATATTAGTAGGATACTTAGTTGTTTATTTATAACTTTTATTTATTTTTCATAAAAACATATTTACATATAAGCTAACATTTAAAATATAATTTAAAATATAATGTACATTTATATGAAAAAATAATCATAGGGCATCAAAAAATTTGTCCGCATCGCTGTCAACAGGAACAGTGCCCAAAAGGCTGGCAGCATTGCCACGTTGTTTTTTTTTTTTAAGAATGGGAAATCATCAAATGACTCCTCCCGCTCTGGGTGGAGCGGAAGGGAGTGTCAGACTCTTACTGACTAAAACCCATCCGTGTTCCTTCCTTAGCCCTTTATGTTCCGGGGTAGCGGTAACCCTTTCGGACAATTCCGCTGCCAGGAAGATGGGATGGCGCAAGGGTGTCGACACATGTTGCATCCCACACCAAAGGTCTTCCTAACTTCCAGGGCAATATGGTCGTTCCGTCTGGTCTCTTCCCATCGTCGCATGCCAGGCCATTGGGTTCTAAAACAGCTGGCACGAGAGCACGATGGATGATGATGATGATAATGCTGGCGTGCCGTGCTATCCTGCCTGCGCTCTTACTGCAGGATAGGCCATGGTGTCCGAGGCAGTCGACAGCTTCACCGCACTGACAACGATGCGGAGCCCCGCAAGGAGCGCCCAAACGCAGACAGGTAGCGAGCCGGAAAGTGGTGTCACCCAGCATAGTGCCTATGTTGGGTGACGGGAGTGCTTGAAGCCAGAGCCCCGACTCCTACTCACCCACAGCCAGCAGGCGGGCATGCTCTGCAGAATTGGTGGACATATTGATAAGATTATTCCGTACAAACCTGCAGAGCGGCTCGTCCCACTGTCTCTGACAAAATGGGTTTACGGGCCGATCTGTATCCGGGCAAGCCGCATTCCAGGCGTTCACCGCGTCGGTCAAGCACGGCACTTCAAAGTCAACCAGGCAGGAGGCAAAAATTTTCCCGGTCAACTTTTCAGTGCTGTGGACAGAAGACAGGAACAGGCAAGCTAATACTAGTAATTTTGCGGACGCCGCCGCGCCAAGGCCACTAAAACGGATGGGTAGTGTAGCTTGCAGCCACGCTCAGTCGTCCAAGGCCACATTTAGAATGGATGTTAGTGCGCTGCGAATAATTTGGTCAATTTTGTCCAAGAGGTTGCTTCCAAGAGGAAGAGCGTAGAAAATACATAAAATTTGGGCCAAAACAAATCAGGGTTTATCTTGTCTTATATCCATACTATATCCTATACTATTATTATTATATACAGGGTGAAATTGAAAACATGCGACAAATCGAAATGGGAGATTGTACTCATCATTATGAACAACTTTTACTAAGGGACCAAACCTGAAATCGCAAAAAAAAAAATCAGCTGCTTCCTACATTTATGTTCGCATAACTCGTCAAAATGTAGGGAACACCTGTTTTTTTTTTCGCGATTTCAGGTTTGCACGTTTGGTCCCATAGTAAAAGTTGTTCATAATGATGAGTACAATCTCCCATTTCGATTTGTCGCATGTATTCAATTTCAACCTGTATTATTATGTAATATTATAAATTCGAAAGTAACTCTGTCTGTCTGTCACCGTACACACACACACAGTACTGTACACAGTAAACGACTGAACGGATTTCGATAAAATTTGGCAGAGAGATAGATTACATCCCGGGGAAGGACATAGGAGTATTTAGCCGCGGGCGAAAGCTAATTCTTATATATAACAAGAGCGTGTCGGGCCACGCTCAGTGTAGGGTTCCGTAGTTTCCCGTCCGTCACAATAAGTGTTCCAACTTATGAGTTTAAAGGTGGGTATCCATTATGTTCGCGCTCCAGCAGCGCTCCGCGCTCCTGCAACTACTCCCGGTAGTGGGTACGTGCGCGAACACGGAGCGTGCAACATTGCACGCTCCGCGGCAGGCGCTCCGACTCGTGACGGTTTTTAGCGCGAACACAAAGGGGAGTCCAATGCAAAAATGAAGTGCGCAATGTGTCAAAGGGGAGCGCATCTAGAAATTGCGCGCGACGTATCCATTGGAGCAGTTGCAGGAGCGCGGGGCGCTGCTGGAGCGCGAACATAGTGGTAACCCAACATAAAAAAGGCGCGCACAGCGTCGTCCTCAACATGATTATTACTGTTCAAAATATACGAGAACATTTTAATACCGGACAATAAGTAATTATACACAAGTGTTCAATGTAACTATACTGTATAGGCACCACTATGTATTTTAACAAACTAGCCTACTTCAAATCGTAATTAGCTAGGAAGGAGTTGTACGTATCAAGTAACTGCGTACTGTGCGTACATACAAAATTAATATGAACAATATCCGCAAAAGAAGTTAATTTTACCCACAATCTAATTGAATCAAACTAGGAGTGAGGCATATTTATCGTAACAGATAGAAATAACAGATATTTAAAAATAACAAGTAACAATTGTTCCTACCAATATAACTATCTGTTACATAAAATAACAGACCCTCAGAGACTGTTACTAATGGTAACAGCTGTTACTGATATTTCAATAAATCAGTCCCCACACAGGCTCAGAATGTTACCACAGGACTGTTACTTTCATACACACTCACTTACACTAAAGGAAGGAAAATAACAGGGTTATCAATTTCTCTCTCTTCCTCATTAAAGAATGACCCTTGCTAAAAAGAGAAACACCTATTATTTCCTTCGAAATATGTTTACTTCTCACTCTTACTAAAGCGGTTAAACTACGCTAAAAAGAGAAGCACCTAGTATTTATTATCCCTAAAATACAGTTGGTGGTCTAAAAAGAACCAACATTTTCGAAAAAGTGACTCCTAAATTAGGTCGTGTTACCTACCTGTTATCTGTAACAGTTAGCCAGTTACCATTATAAAAAAACAAACTACATTTTTCTATATGGAAAGGAGAGGTCAAAAGTGGTATAATATTCCGAAGAATTTTAAGCGCTAATTTGGTGTACCTTAATAATAATAATAAGCTACTCGATTAAAGTTAAATTTGATTTTTTCAGGTGCCTGTTTTAGAAAAAAAGTGAAAAAAAATTCAGTACAAACAAAACGCACGTGCGTTTTGTTTTGTCGACAGGCACCACGTAGCTTTTATTTATTCATAGCTATGCAATATAATTATTTTAAATGTGGCTAAAGACTAAGATTTTATTATAATTTTAGCTGCAACTTCATGAAATTAAGCCAAAAAACATTGATAATAATGACAATGCAATATCTATTCTGTTATATTTTTCTCTATGGCAATGGTGCCGATTATTGCAATATCAAAACGTTTCGAAAAAAGGTCAAATCTATCGTCAGAATGACGTTGAAATAAAAAAAAGCCGCTGGTATAAGTCCGCGAGGCGGAGTGTGTTTTTTTAAGTAAAGAATTAAGTCAACAAATGTATTAATGTCGCCATCGTATCCGAATGCCTTTATTATCTCTGGTTTGAAGCAATTCATCGCAAAATGCTCCAGGTATTTGCCTGGTTTGTTTGTTAGTGTTGACTTAAAAACTAAACATTTTTTTTAAAGTTAGGCAACCAAAAGAATTACAGTGATCGTGAACGGACCCCTTTTATCTATATTGTCTTTGGTTTGACGTTTGATGGGATTGGTCGCAAAATGTTCCAGACATGTACAACTTTATTGTAATAGTAATAAAAATGATATTCAATTGAAAATAATTTGGTTTGTTTGTTGACATTTTTGAAATTTTAAATCCTGCTTTCTTTCTGAAGTGTAATTAGAATTACTGGTGAATTGTAATTTAATTTTTTTCGATAACCTGTGACATCACATTTAATTGATTATGGCGCCCTCTAGTGGACATAAAATTATGAACAAAAAAATTTTTAATCATGCAACACAGCATGATTAAAAATTTTTTATATTAAAATTTTGGTATCAAAAGAAAATATTTTTGAAATAAGCCCCAAAATATATTTTTTTTTTGTGGATAAAAGTAGGTGGTGGTCACTACGCGACCTTCAATTTTAATTTGTAAAGCGAAATTGTCTTTTAGAGCCTTCGTGACTAATCTCAAAAAACATAATGATAAGAAGCAGGAAGCAGCCCACGGTTCGGGTGCTTGACAGAATCGGTAGTTCCAGTGCCAGCGGGCAAGTACTGCCATCCCAGTAAAACTTCGGAAACGATTTTTGACTTAAAACGAAATGAAATAAAGAAGATACTCAATTGATATTTTTATACGTATTTATCGTTGGTACAAAAATAACAGGCTGTTATTTAATAACAGTTATTTGGATCTGTTATTTTTGTGGAACAGTAACAGTGATAACAGATATCATGTTTTACCTGTTACAACCCATCTCTAAATCAAACCTCGACGACTATTAGATTGTGCAGTGTGCACTCATGGGTAGTCTCATAAAATTATGAATATGTTTAAGTGTAACTTTCTTTACCACGGTAGGTCATGAAAGCACGGAAAATCTTAACATCGACTTTTAAAAAAATGACGTCATTACGCAACGCCATCTATCGAACCATTTATGAACTGGTTTTTACCTTAACATTTTGATGGCGTTAAAAAAATGAATTTTAGTTTTGTTCTAAATTGCCTTAGCATGTTCCTGATAGAAGTTTTATGTAGTTATAAGATACCGCCAATGCCAAGGAGAGACCAACCGAACAATTCGATAATACCCGACCCAATGTAATAAGTAGCTACAGCGCCATCTCTCGGCGAATTGGGTTACTAATTAATACATAGACGTGCCAGAAGTTTTCGGTGGTAATTTTGGATTGCGAGAACCGATTTTAATAATTCTTTTTTTGTTTGAAAAAGATACGTTCAGGATAATAAAATATGTAAACGAAGTTAAAAAAATGCTTGCATAATATACGATTATACTACAAACTTAGTCCAGAAATTATTTTGTACAACTTTTTGTCTTTTTTGTACAAAAACTGTTGTTTCCATCAAGTTCAAAATGATTTTCCTAGAAAGTCCTTATAAAGTTCTACTTTTCAGATTTTTTTCATATTTTCTAAACTTATGGTTCAAAAGTTAGAGGGGGGGGGGGGCACATTGTTTTTTACTTTTGGAGCGATTATTTCCGAAATGGAGGGGGCTACCCTAATTTTTTTTTTTCCAATTTTTATTTTACCACTTTGTCGGCGTGATTGATATACATATTGGTACCAAATTTCAGCTTTCTAGTGCTAACGGTCACAGAGATTAAGCGAGGACGGACGGACAGACAGACATGGCGAAACTACAAGGGTTCCTAGTTGACTACGGAACCCTAAAAATTAATCGCTAAATGTGTTGCTAAGCGCAAATCTCGAGAACGGTTGGACTGATTTCCCTAATTCTTTTTTATAATATTTCTTGAAGTACGAGGATGGTTCTTACGGAGAGAAAAAAAAATTGCACCCGTGCGAAGCTGGGGCGGGCCGCTAGTTTATTATAAAATTGTGTTTTTATTTTTATTCTTGGATGCTCATTGCTCATATATTCATGCAGTTAAAATGCCCAAATATCCTACTATTTTACACAGCCATGTAAACTACAGATTATATAAGGTAAATGCATATGATTGCCATAATAACTAAAATTAAGCATGTGTCATGTGTGTACTCCAATAATTTATGACAAATGAACACCTACACAATTGCAGCTCAGTGGGAAAATGATTTCCATTCACGCAGCGTGCTCGGTACGGATTCCATTAAAGTTTAGGGCTCGTGAATCGGGCTCAGGACTGACGCAAGTTGTTTTGCCAACTTCGCTTAGTCATTACTTTATAAAGTATTTCGCAAGAAAAGGTGCCGTGTCCCCGTTTCAGTTTGTAAACAAACATCGCCACGGTTCTGGGGGCTCATAACGCGTCTAAACCATCATTTCTGTGTTTATTCAATAATATTTCATCAGTGAGTGACAATAAATGCAACAGTTTTTATTGACTTACGAAACTATGACTGTGGAACCTTTGTTAGTGCTCAATATGTTCCGGAGCTCCGTAAGTTACAATTGTTATTTACAATTATTATTTAAATTATATACTTAATTAATATAATCTTAATATTATCGGATGTAAGTACCTAACTGCCTGTACCTACATACATTTAAATGGTTGTTTGCGTTTACATGTTTTTGACTTGTTTTGATTAGGGTAATCAACTTATTATTTTGATGATTAATTACGGCCGTCTCACTATCAAACAGCATTACGAAGGGAACATAACATTAGAAACGTAGGGCATTAGTCCTAGCTAACTGATGAAGAAACCGGCATGTCCTGGGACCAAAATTTCGAAGACATGTTACATCTACCAAGCAGCACTGGGCCCACGTGGTTGATTATAGCCAACTCCCTCTCGAAGAGAGGAGGCTTGTTTAGTTACAATTTTACAAATCATATCGAGAACTAACTTCTTCTGTATGAACACCATGCTGTCGTGCATTCAAGATTTAAAGGCGTGGTTAAGTTATTTTTAGACTTCGTAGACTTGTTTGTTAGCTACAGGTTTTTCACGGGGATGCGAAGGTTTTACGATTTCGCATTTAGCATTTATTTTATAGGTCTGCATTTGTTTGCATTTCGTTCTCACATCTACATAAATTATACATTATTATAAATTAAAGTTGCTTTTCGTGTCTGTCTGTATGACAACATTGTTCTTCTAAAATACGCAACGGATTTTGATGCGGTTTTCACCATCATTTGGAGAATTTATTCCGAAAGATTTTTGGCGTATATTGAAGAACATACTCGTAATAATAAAGAAATCTCGATGTTTTGTCAAGTCGTAAAAACCGTGCGGAGCAAGGGCGGGCGGATCGCTAGTTATATGTAAGTATATAAGAATATATTTTTGTGCATGCACTGGATCGGAGGGTGGAAATACGACAGGACACCCAGTTACTGTGAAGATGGACGTTGGACCACGGTGACAGTATTTAAATGAAAATATTGTATTCCACTGTCAAAGGTAGCGAGTACTGAAGTCTGCTCAGCCTACTGTCTTGTACCATCTTCCATCTTGTCTTGTATCTGAATAAATGTTAACTTTTTTTTTTTAATGTCCTCTCGCTGTTCAACCTATGAGGTTATCTTCTGCTTAACCGGGCTTGCCTGTAGATGATGCTTCAATAAATTAAGGCCTCCAGCCATGGCTTAAAATACTTAAAAACTAAGCGACTACACGCTAAGGGCATTCCTGTGGGAGGCTTAGGGCGTCGCTGGGAGAGGGCAGCAAGGGACTGGCTGGATCGGAATTAGCAAAATTTTTGAACAGTGAAATACTGTTATATGCTTTACGCCTGTTTCATTTTCTTGCAATCGAACTAAAAAGCAGAGTGTACAACTAGTGACGAGAACACACACGAAATTGAGGGATAAAATCAATAGCTTCTTTTATTTATTTATATTTAATTACAAGTAACAAAGGACGTAAACATGTTAGTAACAATATTTCTTAACAACTACGTTAGTAAACTTAACCTAACACTGCAATATACTTAGTTCATGCGAATCCCTGCTACAAGCTCAACACCGAAGTGGACAGTTTGCAGCAGCGATGCACATACAAGCAGTCTAGTCTGTATGCACTAGATGTACAATCTACATATTGTTTACTTCTTGGAAACTAATAATACAATGAATTTTAGTACGTCGCTTGGCAATAAGCAAATACAATACACTTTTTCTAAATTCTAATGTTTTCGAGAATCATGCTCTGAAAAGCTCCGCTGGTGTCTGTCTGTCTGTTACCTCTTCACGCTTAAACCGGTGAACCGATTTAGATGAAATTTGGTATAGAGACAATTATTTATCCCGATATTCCCACGGGAAACTTGTGCGGGTGAAACGGGTACATACTTAGATAAAAGTTTCGATAACTCAACGGCTGAACGGATTTGGATGTTTGGTAGGTAGATAGTTTAGGACCTGGATTAACAAATAGGCTACTTTTTATTCTGAAATAACGCGAACGAAGTAGCAGGCAACAGCTAGTGTTCGATAAAAGTAGTATTTTTCGAAAATTTCACTATTCCGGAACGTGTAATTCGAAAATGGTTAGGAATTCGAAAAAAAAGTGTGTAAGATAAAAGTTGTAGAAAATTTTATTAGCTTTCATTACGTAAAAAATATTTTTTCTCTACGAAGACTGGGAACTTTTAACCCCCCCCCCCCCCCCCTCTTGGGCTCCTAGACGCGGAGACTTTTAGTATGTTTACTCCCTAAGCACCCTGAACAACTTTCTGAAGAAGTCGCTTAGGGCCCAGCTCACGCACTCTACACCTCCTTTTGGGTTATTCGTTGAGTGGACTATATGCTTATCATTCAATTAATGTAGGTGTGGAAAAGTTTCATTCTAAATTAAATTAGAAACTTATGTTTTAACAATAATGCTATTATCAATAGGGTGAAAATGTTATTATTAAAGTATAATGATAATTTTGTTTACATGCATATTCTATGGGGTTTTTCACAGTCATTAGCTTTGTTTGTTCCTCGAATACGTGCTGTTTATGGCTATTATACTAAATACAGTATTATCCTTTTCATAATACAAATACAGCATAGTTACTTAAAGCATTATGTGTATTTTTTTCAAAAACAGGCAGAAATAGTAGAAATAGAGCAAACCACTATTTTGAAGGTGAGCGAGGGATTCAAAGTTCGTCACTCGAACTTAAAATAGTGTTGCTCCCGAGGTGGACACTACTTTTTATCACCCTCTATGAAAAAATAAGTAAATGCAACATAAGAATAAGAATAGTACTTACGTTTATTGTATGTAAAATACTGGTATTCAGCTGCATCTGGTTAGACTGGAAGCCGACCCCAACATAGTTGGGAAAAGGCTAGGCAGATGATGACAATTACCTGAGGAAGACTTTATTATTTTTTTATAAAACAAAGTAAAATCCTAATTTGAGCAAACAGTTACGAACGAAGGCAGAATGCTTTTTGCACGTTATTTATTTTTTCACAAACTTTTTATCATAATTATCATACAGCCTCTTACGTACTTGTTCATACAATGTTCGTGATTGATCTCTTTGTGTGAACTATTACTAAAAAGATCCACATTCCAAATTCAAATCACTTTTGTCCCTAGGGATTAAAGAGCTATTTAAGTCCCTGTTTACGAGGAATAGACTAGCTCTTTTTGAATAGATGTGATAAAAAATATTTTGTTCTTCGGGAAGGTACTTAGTGACTGTTATATTTTAATTTAGTTACTTCAATATTTGAATGTATTGCAATAACAAATCCGATTATGTCTACATTAGGTTAGTAGTTATCAACTTATCACAAAGCCGGCAGTGTTTATGAATTTGTTTGTTATTACAAAAATGGAAATTCCGTAGTGTGCAAACTGACGATAAAACAGATTTTCCTTGTACAGAGGCCAGCACATCAAGCTACCCCAATCTGTCAAATTTTCCCAATTGAATATGAACGTTATTCCTTTGTAATAAAGTTTAAAATCTATCAAAGAAATTTGACAGATTGGGGTAGCTTGATGTGCTGGCCTCTGTACTTATTATATTTCTTTGACTAGAAAAAGCCATAAGTTATGGATGGGCCAATATGGTGGGTCGTTAATTAACAGTGTTGAAGAACGCGTAATTTTTTTTCCAATCGTTCATCCCTCGTTCCGCGTCCAATAACTTTAAAACATTTATTTTAATTATCTATGATTCAATTGAATTTATAATCATGTAAGGTTTTACGCATTTTAAATGTAAATGTAAGACATTAAACGATATAGTTATTAATTTGGTGCTTCAAAAATCGTGATTTAAGGCACTTTCAATAACCGTTATAATATATTTTGTTTTATTTCACTTTTCTTTACCCTGACTCCAACTACACGCGGGACGAGGGATGAACGATTGGGTAAAAAAATGTCGCGTTCTGCGGGAACAAAACATTTCCAGTCGTTAATATAATAGTGTTAACGACGGGGTATAAACGAGCGGGAACGACCCAACATGGTAGGTACATACGTTTATTTATATAACCCACGTTGATTTCAGGGAAAAGAAAGAAAGAAAATACGTTTATTTGCGGCAAACATGACGCATCAAAAGAAAAACACATATATAAAAAAAAAGGAAACTGACAAGTTTATATTTCCGCATTATTGATGTTATTAATTACGTTATTGTTATATAAACTGGAAACCATTACGTATAACGTGCAGTTTAAATAATAACAAAATAAAGGTTCTTAGAAACACTATAATGTTACAATGATTCTCGCCAGAAATTTCAAATTATACAGACGTCTAGACAAGACTTTTAGACTATACATCTATAGTATTGTCTAGACAGGCCATGACCCTTTTAATATCAGAGTACTTGAGCGCTAAGGTAGACGAATTTCATGAGCGTACTACGAACTGGGTGCGACTTGTAGCTAGTGCTAGTGACCCCCGGGGGTTTACTTGCTACTCGACTGGAAGATAACGGGTGAAGGGTTCATATCAATTGGATTATGGAAGTCCCTTACAAACAATTCTGTCTTAATATATTAATTTAGCAGATTCCACCACAGTCACAGTGTTTATAGTTATGATTGTAAGTTTATAACTATGTTTAATATCATTTAATTAATTAAATTTCGTCTATAATCAAGGGCGATTAAAACAATGTGTTTAAAACTGGGGCATTAATTTTGGTCTTGCTTCCCTATGACTTCTGAACAAAACTCCAGCCCGTCAAAAGTTGTTTCTAGGGGAGACAGACTGCACGAATCTTACAGGATGGAAAAATAAGACTTCTATCGAATAATATATGATTAATAGGTACCTACACAACAAAAAAAAAGGTTAATAATCACAACAACTTGAACGCTCAGAATAGGTATGTCTAGTACCAAGGTGAAACTGCCTGTCTTAAGAGTAAACCAGTCGCGCGCTCGAACTCACTGGTGGCCATGGCTAAAAAGCACTCTGTCTCACCTAGCTTCGTGTCTGACAGAGCTAGTATCAGTGGTGAGCAGTTAGACGCTAGTCTACATGCGCAACGTCTAGTTCTCACGCACAGAAGCACCGTTCTGAACTGATAGGCGCGTAAAAAAAATCGAAAAGTGCTTTGGAAAATCGAGTTTTATGAAAAAACCACTGCATAAATCAATTATAAATGAAGTTTATTGAACTCTTCGATAACTGAGCTTTGTCGGTACGGTTTTAGTTTTAATGATTTTACAGGTCTTTTACTACTTATTTACACCCAAAGTTACGTTAAAAATAGCAAGAAAAACGAATCTTTGTTGGCTCATAACTTTTTAATGGCTTTTTATTTTAATATTCTGTTTCCGTACAGACACAATTAATAATAAGTCAAAACGATATCATGTTTAACTTTGAATGCACAATGTCAAAGAGTGGAGTAATACTCTCTCGAAATTTGTCATCATCTGCCTAGCCTTTTCCCAACTATGTTGGGGTCGGCTTCCAGTCTAACCGGATGCAGCTGAATAGCTGAACAGCTCTCCCGAAATTTGTATGGAAAAAATATTGACTAGTGGCGCCTTAAGTTAAATGTCATGAGTCGGTTCTCAATATTCAATCACCAATTACGATTTCTTGAGCAAATTACTTACGAAATAATTATGTACCTATTTTATTATATTTATAACAATGGATATCTTATCGTTTATTTTAGTTATTGTTACAATTCCTGCTTTAATTATAACTACCGATTAATTTTCAATTATATATGCAAAATGTATATTGTGGGTTCATGCATTCAGATTTTTATTTTCTTATTTAAATAATAACAGCCGCTCAGGTCGATCGATGAGGTTAAGTTACGCTTGCTGCAGTTGGTCTATGGATGGGTGACCCCGTGACCATCTTCACATACCAAGACCCCTCCGTGCCTCGGAAAGCACGTTGGTCCCGGCTGTCATTCGTGGATCTTTGACAGTCGTTACGGGTCGTCAGTATTAGCCCGAAAGTCTGACAACCAGTCTAACCAAGGGTTATCGTATTACCCAGTAACTGGGTTGTGGAGGTAGTCGCTCGCTCGTAGAGATAGGCAGTCGCTCCATGTAAAATACTGGTATTCAGCTGCATCCGGTTAGACTGGAAACCGACTCCAACATAGTTGGGAAAAGGCTAGACAGATGATTGTAGTTTTTTTTAAACAAATCTTGTTCTTGATAAGATGCGTTTTCGAAGACATTTTAGGTTGAGAACCAGCCATAGTCAAAGACAATAAAATAAAACATTGTTTAATATTTAATAATATGTGTACAACTACTATTTAAATGAATATTATGCAAACTAAACAAATTGTTGAGTTTGATGCTAATGGCAATAGTAGCAAACAAACATGTTTTTTTCTTCAATTTTACTGTACTACTGCTGTAGCTACTTAGACTATCGGAAAACAACATCATCATGGAATCACCATCAGTAATGATGATTCTCAGCAATTATTTTGTATTTCCGTCTCAGAATAACATGTTATTGTGCAATTGTGGTTCAGTTGGCGTTATCTGTTTTCTGTTCGTGTAAACACAAGCTAAAGTGTAGGTAGAGCTCGTGTCATTAGCAGTCACATTGGCATGGCGGGATCACGCGGTGTTTTGGATATCATGAAGGACATGGACGTGAGAATACCGTCTTTTGTGTACTTACCTTATTACTGAAATATAGAACCAATGACGACCCATGCGACCTTGTTTGTTTACATACTCACATAAATGTAAGAAATACGACTGTGTAACATAAAAAAGTTGGGTGTGAACATTTGTAAATATTATGAAGACGTGAACATGATGAATCGATATCGTTTATGCTTGGCGGCGGCGCGGGCGCGGCAACGTTTCATTCTGCATCGAAAACTTTTTAAATTAATGTTCAGCAATGCCTATTTATAAAACCCGTCACTGTTTTTAACAATTTTATTTGAACTAGACACTGATGAATGATGTAAAATGCGGTCAATGTGATTACTTATGCGACATTTATGTTGCATAGTATTGTGTTTGTACCTATTCTTTTATTAGAACTAGGTTTTATTATACTTCTATTCTATTACTAAATATTCAGTAGTTGCTTATAGCAAATACTTGATATAAGCATGCAAAAATACACGTACGTCTGCGTATGAATTTGATCAAAATACAAGTTTTTTCTGCCAAAGGCATGATGTGGCAAACGTCTATGAACATAATAATATAAACGGCTGGTTTTTAATACGCAATTTATCGGCTCCGAAATCGCCAAAATACCTCCTTAAATAAGTACTAATGTTGTTGATTAAAATGTAACTCATTGAACTGGTTTTTATAAACAATCACGGATCCGTCTCGTGATCGTGACAATCGATTTGGTGCCTGATAATTAATTTAAATAAATTCAGTTGAATTGAAAAAAAAAACAAAGAATGAAAGTGTTGTGGACATTGTGGTAATACATAATAGCTTGCGCCGCTTCCGGGACTGTGGGTGCGCGGGCGCACGCGGCCGAGCGCAGAGCGGCGCGTCGCGGCGGCTCGCGGCGCGGCAGCGCGAGCGCCACGCGCGTGGGAACCGCGAGCCATCACAGAGTTCCCACGTCCTATTGTCTCTGATCGGCTCACAGCCCAAGCTTTGACACATCATATTCGACCTAAAAACCTGCAGACAGGTAGTTATTCACACACGGCAGCTATAATGTAAAGATGTATAATAAAGCACGATACATCTCAATACATCTTTCCATAGAAAGCGTCAGGAGACCACACACTACAGCTATAATGTATATTCAATTATTACATTATAGTTGCTGCTGTGTGTGAAGCGCTTTATTGCTATAATGTCCAAATGGAACACAGTACCTATACATCTATTTCAACACGGCACAAATCAAAATCAAAATATTTTATTTCACATGGGCACTTATGTAACGTCAGAAGCTAGGTGCACGGTTCCAATTGGTCGTTTCCTATGGAGAAGAACCGGCAAGAAACTCAACGGTTACTCTTTTAAAAATAGTTGCGTTTTTACAATGTTTTCAAGTTAAGTACAATAGGTATGGGACAGCATAGGCCTGTCAACAAGTACCAGGTACTTGATAATATAAAAAATCATCTACAGATCTAAAGTCTAAAAGGCCTACAAAGTCCTCACATTTACAAAATTAGAATCCATCAATGAATGAATGAATTGCACCGATCCCAGCGTGGTTAAACCAGACTCGATTAATCGAATGAACCCCAAGATTCGCACTAGCTCCTGTAGCCTCATGTTCATGGTGCTACAGCGACCATTGCATATCAAGGAATAGACCGGGGGGCGCGGTAATGGTAGGGAAGACGTGCCCGTAGGATAGGTAAGGATTTAAGAGCCTACCGGATATGCATCCTAGAGCAAGCCTTGGACTAGTGGAGAGATGGGTTATATATATTATTATCTATGGATGGGCATCTTTTAACGACCTTGCCGCCATCTTGGTTCAGGTCGAGCTTCATCAGTGATACAAAATTAGAATCCATCAAAAGGATAAAGTAAATAAAAAAAATTATAAAACCTACTAAAACCAAGTGATATGATTGACATTACAACCACTAATAAAGTGGTGAAAAATTAGAAATGTCTATACACGTCTATATGTCTAAATATCACTCATTGCAAGATTTAATATAATCTTGATCACGTTCTGTTGTTTAGGTGGCGAATATATAATATTTGAGCAGATAAGATAAAAAGTATAAAGGCAAGCAAGGTACCTACGCAAAAAAGTACCTTCTACTTACCTCTAAGCAGTCTCACTAAATTATAAATGTTATCGTGTGTTGTGTTATGTAATTATTGTTTTAATATGTGTAGCGAAGACAATACGGTTTGCGTCGGCGCCGCCAAGGTCGGGGTCGTTGAACCTATTTACGTCTTTCAGCAAGAGGCGCCGCGCCGGGCGTCGCGCCACGCCGCGCCACCCCGCACGTGGAAATAAACTGACAATAATACAACACCCAGCGATAACTAGATTACTACGATTACTTGAAACTACTAACTTTTAGGAATTGTCTTGACCATTGTTTTGATGATTGTTCAAAAAAACCGGCCAAGTACGTGTCGGACCACGCACAATGAAGGGTTCCGTAGTTGGAATGAATTTATCCCAAGAACAAACTTAACATTGTAGTTGAAAATCATGTTCTTCCATACATTCCAACTGAAAATGTAAGTTTGTACGCACAATATTGAGAGATTTACCATGTTGTTTCAAGATAATAGACTTCTTATGAATTTTCCTGTAATCTAGAAAAAAATATAGAAAATTGTTCTATACCTATGTATAGAACTATTTTCTGTATTTTTTTCAAACTTTTAGGCTCAGTACTTTCGGAGATAAGGGGGGGGGGGATGGTAAATTTCAGTCTATTGTCTTAAATAACGTTAATACAATTTACTTTCAAATTATGAAAAAAAAATATTTCAGATCCTCACGGTAAGCCCTTTCATTCGATATGTCACACGGTACAGATTGCGAAACTTTTTTAAATTGTCTATTTACCCCTCAAGAATGACTCCCATTTTCAAAACTCATTTATTTACGTTACACGTCTGTGTTTGGGTCACAGAGATTCATATGTGTACCAAATTTCAACTTAATCGGTCCATAAGATTCGGAGCAAATTGGCTGTGACAGACGGACAGACAGACAGACAGACACACGAGTGATCCTATAAGGGTTCCGTTTTTTCCTTTTGAGGTACGGAACCCTAAAAAGTAAAATAGGTAGTTATTCCGATGCTAAAAGGTTTCATATCAATGTGATAAGCCTTGTTTATGCAATTGCCCTTACAAGTTACAAAATTATGTGCGATGATAATATGAGGTACTACAAAAAATATTATAAGCGAATGATTAATGACTATATTTTTGTGTCGTTTAGTTGTGATAGATGCAAAACTAAAGAGCGGCGGCGGCGCGGCGCGCGGCGTACAAAAGCGCGGACTGTTGTATCTCTGACTCTGACGTCTTTCACCGGCGCGGCGCGCCATGTTTGTTCGAGCGGGCTTACTACTCACTGCTCGAGTTTTGTGGCCTCATCGCTCTCATTGTGTTCACCGTCAATCAAAATATCATTTATTGATACGACCGACTTTACAACAGGGCCATTGCCACTGTTTGACAACGTTTCTAACGCCCCCTGTTCGATTTGTAGTTGTTCTATCGGAGTTAACGCTCTTAATGGTAATCTACTTTAAATATTTAACTTTTCGACACCTTCATAAACTATTATTGCCTCTTACTCTTTATCTGACTTGAGTTCAAAGCTTTATTTACACTGACGACCATCCAACAAAAGCCTTGTATATTTTGTCATCCTCGAAATTCAGGGATTGAGGGTTCCCTGAATTATGACGTCACCACGTTGACTGTGCAGTGGCTTCGGACTGAAATGATCCGAGATGTTTGTATATTTAATTGTTGAATAGGAATCTCACATCCTTATGCCAAAAGTACAAACATTTTCTTTGTGTGGAAATCAGAAATATATCAGTGTGAACGTAAACACCGTGGGTATCGCGAGGTAGTGTACCCACGTCGAGCCCTGAGCTCACCCACTATTACAAGTTTCGCAATGTTCCTCGGCCGTACATACACCGTCAGCTTTAGTTACTATTGCGTGGGTTTTCTCACGACGACGACGGCGAGTCGGCGACGATTCCCTTCATAGTTTCACACTGGGTGATAAATTTAAACCTGTACGTAAGTGCAGTAACGTATACGATGTGCTTTTAAATCAACGTAATTTTGTTATAAAATCCACGTAGTACCTACACGAATCTCTACATAATTTAAAGGACTGTACCGAACGGAGCTTTCAGCCTGCTTACTAATCAACCAATACCCAGAAGTTTGATTTATCCATGACGCATATTTCCTGCAATCATATTCATCCGAAATACAATACATAAGTACTTACTTTTCTTTTTGTATGAAAATACAGAAAAGCAATCGGACACCGCTTTCAGTATCGACTACAACGATTGACCCAGCGTTAGCTAAAATCAGCATTTTTTATTTAATTTAAACAGCTGTAGCCATGCCAATGAGATACAAATGAAATTAATGACTCCATCAACAACAACAACTTCAATGTGTGTAACAAAAAAGAAAGAAAAACAGGTCAAAATTCTTTTACCTATACATTTGAAAACATTTTGAGCTCGATAGGTGTGGCTTGTTTACACGTTGACGAGACAGAAAGGAGGCTTATGCCATTGCGGTTAGATTTTTTGTTTGTATTCATTCTAGTTTCTAGTTCTTTTTAGAGTTTCGTACCTAAAGGGTAAAAACGGGACCCTATTACTAAGACTCCACTGTTCGTCTGTCCGTCTGTCACCAGGCTGTATCTCATGAACCGTGATAGCTAGACAGTTGAAATTTTCACAGAAAGTGTATTTCTGTTGCCGCTATAACAACAGAATAAAATAAATATTTAAGGAGGACTCCCATACAACAAACGTAATGTTTTTTGCCGTTTTTTTATATGTAGTGTTAAATATTGTATTTGAGTAGTGAAGTCAGAACTATTTAGTTTGATGTTATGGTCTTTGATGTTAGAGTGGATGCTACGCCCGCGCCAGCTACTAATGCTACGATTCTCTATGTTTAGGATTACCCAAGATACAGATTATGATTGTTGTGGAACAGGATGTCTCTTCCTAGATCATCAACAGCAGATGTATGAGGGCTGATTGATAAGTTTCCGAAACGGCAAAGAAAAACGAGTTATTCCGGTCGATCCCCTGAGGCCCCCCCTCCACCCCCCCCTCGATCCCCTGCTATTTCTTCTTCTGTTTTAATACCTTTCTTATCCAATTTTATGCTAGATTACTCTTTATGACAGGTAACTGGTAAGTACAGTCAAGAGAAAATACACGTTTCATGTTTTACAAAATAAAATATCGATTTTTTTTTATCTGTTTATAATAAATTTATTTTTCAACGTAGTTTCCTTCTATCTCGATGCATTTAGTACACCCCTTCTCCAACGCCGTTACACCAGTTTGAAAAAATGTTTTGTCCAACCGCTCAAAATACTCGTCTACGGCAACAATGACTTCATCATTCGATGAAAATCTCTGGCCACCTAGCCATTTCTTCAGGTTTGGGAATAAGTGGAAGTCGCACGGGGCCAGATCTGGGGAATAGGGTGTATGCGGTAGCAATTCGAACTGCATTCATGGAGTTTGGCGACCGCAACCATTGACGTGTGTACAGGCGCGTTGTCATGGTGGAACAAATTTTTTTTCTTGGTCGAATTATTTCGTTTCTTTCGGATTTCGTCACTTAATTTTTGCAGCAAGCTTGCGTAGTACTTACTCTCCATTTATTGTTTTTCCTTTTTGCAGATAATCCACTAAAATTATCCCTCGAGCATCCCAAAAAACAGTCCCCATCACTTTTCCCGAAAGCCTTTTTAGCTTTCTTTGGCGCAGGTTTTCCGCAGTCCACTGCTTAAATTGTTATTTTGTTTCAGGAGTATAATAATGTATCCAGGTTTCATCTACTGTAATAGGTATAACGCTGCAAAAACTGAGGAAACGCGGCTCCCATCGCGATGAAATGCTCACCATCTCTGCTATCTCTCGCAACTTTAAGCGCCGATCGTTCAGCATAATTTTGTGATTTTTTTCTTTTGATCATTTCCGGCTTCGTGACTTCATTTGGACGGCCAGACCTGGGGGCGTCTTCGCTGCTCTGTCTTCCACGTATAAAATTAGTTACCCAGGTGTGAATTGTGCTCGATGCAAGAGCAGAATTACCTAAAACACTGTCTAGCTTGACTTTAATCTGGGTTGCTGTTTTCTCTTTTAAAACGTAAAACTTTATCACCGCACGAATTTCGTTTCTTTCCATTGTTAAGAAAATTCACGACAGAGAAAGTTCTAGGTCCTCTCATACAATTTCCATCCGTTCGATTAAATTAAAATTTGGCGTCCTATTTTAGAAAAAAACTTTTTAACAAAAAAAACAACCGACTTCCAACAAAACACTACAAAGTGAAAAATAACTTTAATTTCAGAAGTCGGTGTCGTTGGTTCTGCATTTTCGTTTTTAGACACCGACTTCTGAAATTAAAGTTATTTTTCACTTTGTAGTGTTTTGTTGGAAGTCGGTTGTTTTTTTTGTTAAAAAGTTTTTATTTTTCACTTTTGAGTTACCTACCCCACACCAATTCGTATACCACTACTTGCTAAATATATAACAGTGACAGGACGTTGTACAGAATGAGCTGTGATCGACCTTGGTAAAAAAAACTTTGCAAAAGGGCAAATATACGTCGCGCTAAGTCGTGTCAGAAGTTTGGAAGGTATCGTTTTGTCAGATTTGGATGCCAACAAATTATTAAAGCGACCACACGACGACAGATCATTGACGGAAATAATGAGGCTACGAAATCTGTCTTCTGACAATCAAAGCCACACTTAATGTACCTACGACTCAAGGGCGAAGATCTCTTTGGCGTCTTATAAAACAGTCTTCAGCGGTTTCATTTTCGAGCAGTAGCCTTCGAAATAGCTTCTCGTATCACATCTCCTGTATCATGTGGTTCGCATTTACTCGATAAGCCCAAACACGGCTAGAATACATTGTTTTATTACGATGCTCCGGTACCTACCTTCCAGCTTCATAAGATCGGTTTGATGGTACCAGTTTCGTCAGAACTATTTATTTAAATTTGCTTCGTCATAGTCGCTTAACTATCTTAATCGAGATATCTTATCTCCACCCATGAAATACTTATAAGCATTGAAGAGTTCCTGTGGCTATCTGTAGTCTCCTTCATCAGTTCCACTTCACCAAATTATACTTTCTGAATGCAAATGCTTGAGTTGTCGATGAAAATACCAGAATTGCTATATGTATGCCTATAATATTTGAGGAGTTCCCTTAATTCCTTATGGATCCCATCATCAGAACTGGATTTTGACAAAAATGGGACCAATCTGGAAGTATATCCTTTTAAATAAAAAAAAAAATTCTAAATCGGTTTTGTAACATCATCTGAATTGTCGTCTTGTTGTTTTTTCGCGGCCATCAACCAAACCTTGTTTTTCTAGTACAGAGTAGTGTAACAAATAAAACTTATTTGACATGCATATCTCTAAATGCAGTCCGAAATGAGTTATTAAGAAGTGTTATTTTACTGCAGCTAATTAAAAGTCGGAGTATAGGTAAGTGATGACTCTCGGACTCAAACACTTGAATCATCAATAGGTTTCATTTGATTTGAGAGAGTTCAACTAACACACTGTACATGCCTACCAAAGAAGATTTTCCTCGACTTTCATGGGATCCCTTCATCAGACTCTGACTTGGTGACAATGGGACCACCTCAAGAGCATACCGTTTCAAACCCTAATGTCAACTGCTCATCACCTGTTACAAAATATTGCTTTTCCCGATGCTGGGACGTTAATTGTTGAGGAGTTCTCTTGGTAAGAACCAGGAGAACTTGAGCTGATGGTGAAGTCACCATCAGCTCCACTTTACCATACGCATTGTGACGATCATAAATTGCTTAGCAACCATATTAAAGCAATCGAATCGCTACCCGTGAAATATTTTTCATTGAGTAGTTTCGATGGCCATCTGTGGTCTTCATCATCAGTTCCACTTCCCCAAATTATACTTTCTGAATGCAAATGCTTGAGTTGTTAATGAAAATACCAAAATTGCTATATGTATGCCTATAATATTTGAAGAGTTCCCTCAATTCCTCATGGATCCCATCATCAGAACTGGAGTTTGACAAAAATGGGACCAATCTGGACGTATGTCCTTTCGAATAAAAAAATAATTTTTTAAATCGGTTCATAAATGACGGCGTACTGAGGTAACAAACATAAAAAATAAAAAAAAAATAAAAAAAAAAAAACATACAACCGAATTGAGAACCTCCTCCTTTTTTTGAAGTCGGTTAAAAAATGCCAGAATATAAAGTATTATATTATAATGTATATAATACGTACGCATTGTGTGTATGTATAAACTACTACTACTATGTATATAATGTATATGTATTGTATTATTATGTATTTTTATTGTATTATTTTTTTGTGTATCTTTTTTTTTAAGGTTGTCGTTTCGGGAACTTATCAATCAATCCTCGTAAGTCACGTGGCAGTTATCCCTCTAGACGCCATCGCCAATGTAAAAAACAGCACCTAACTTTTAAAACTTTGTTGTATAGGTTTGGTAAGCTATATAACATTGTGGCGGTTACAATAAAATTTAATCAGAACACGTTCTTAGTAGAATGTATACCTACACGCGTATTTGCGCAGACCTTGGAACAACTCACCATGCCATGCCGGTGAGTGACCGTCGACTGGCCGGTTACCCGGTTACTGACACCCATCGCAAAAACTTCGCGCCAAATAACATGGAGATTAACGTGCTTATAAAACAAACACACTTGGAGCGCTGTTTGGACCCTGTAGCTCGCTAATCTGGGGAGTAATTAAGAGCGTTTACGCCGTACGGCATTTCATACAAACTTTCAAGCCGTTGTTTTTCGAAATGAATGAACCGATTTTAATGAAACTTCATACGCATAAGCAGGATACAAAGGTCTAAAAAGTTAGCTGAGAACATTTTCGAAATGACTTATTTAAAAAAAGATAACTGGAAATCTCTGTTACTAGGGAAACTTTAAAATCGGTCTAATTTGGCTGTAACACAATTTTTCGAAAATGTTCTCAGCTAAATTTTTAGACCTTTGTATCCTGCTTATGCGTATAAAGTTTCAATAAAATCCGTTCATTCATTTCGAAAAACAATCGCTTGAAAGTTTCTATGAAATGCCGTACGGCGCAAAATCTTTACAAAATTTTAGATATTTTTTCCCGGTATAATAATAATTAAATCGGGAAATAAATATACACACGGACATAGAAAGATTAACTAACTTTCGCGTGTCCATAGAGGATTCATGCTTATTGATGTCAAAATAACTATAACGTAACGATCCTATTTTTAACCGACTTCAAAAAAAGGAGGAGGTTCTCAATTCGTCGGTTTTTTTTTTATATTTATGTTCCCCGATTTCTCGAAGACGCCTGGACCGATTTGGAATTTTTTTCTTTTCTTTTAAGGGGTATACGTCCCAAGTGGTCCCATGATCATCAGGTCAGGATCTGATGATAGGATCCCAGGGAAATCGAGGGGACCCTCAAATTTTATTGGCAAGCCTATAGATATTTTTTAGGGTAACTTGAGCATTTGCTCTCGGAAATCATCATTTGGTAAAGTGGAGCTGATGATGAAGACCACAGACGGCCATCGGAACTAATCAATGATAAATATTTCACGGGTTGCGATTCGATTACTTTAATATGGTTGCTAAGCAATTTATGCTCGTCACAATGCGTGTGGTGGTGGAGTGGAGTTCTCCAGGTTCTTACCAGGAGAACTCCTCAACAATTAACGTCCCAGCATCGGGAAGAGCAATATTTTGTAAAAGGTGATGAGCAGTTGACGTTAGGCTATTGTAACTTAGATAAATTACAAACTCTCTCACTAAAAAGTGAAAAATAAAAACTTTTTTACAAAAAAAAAACAACCAACTTCCAAAAAAAAACTACAAAGTGATAAATAACTTTTATTTCGGAAGTTGGTGTCGTTGGTTCTGCATTTTCGTTTATTGACACCGACATAAAAGTTATTTCCGAAATAAAAGTTATTTATCACTTTGTAGTTTTTTTTGGAAGTCGGTTGTCTTTTTTTGTAAAAAAGTTTTTTATTTAAAGATTATAGGCATCACATGTTATCAATTGGTTATTTTGTAACAACAATTCGGTTTCGGATATGAAAGCCACAATTTAATTATTTTATTGTTGCTACTAACTTATTTTTGTTAGTGGGGTTTTCCGCCACATAACACGTAATTCGAGGCGAAAGCATGCATGGCATGGATAAAAATCGAAGTTGTTATTTATTTATTTTAGTACATGGAGGACTTAACTAATAAAAAACCGGCCAAGTACGTGTCGGACCACGCACAATGAAGGGTTCCGTAGTTGGAATGAATTTATCCCAAGAACAAACTTAACATTGTAGTTGAAAAACATGTTCTCCCATACATTCCAACTAAAAATGTAAGTTTGTACGCACAATATTGAGAAATTTACCATGTTGTTTCAAGATCATAGACTTCTTATTAATTTTCCTGTAATCTATAGGTATAGAACTACTTTTTGTATTGCTCAGTAGTTTCGGAGATAAGGGGGGGGAATGGTAAATTTCCGTCTATTGTCTTAAATAACTTTAAAACAATTCACTTTAAAATTATGAAAAAAATATATTTGAGATCCTCACGGTAAGCCCTTTCATTTGATATGTCACACGGTACAGATTGTGAAACTTTATTTTTTAATTGTCTATTTACCCCTCAAAAATGACTTCCATTTTCAAAACTCATTTATTTACGTTACACGTCTGTGTTTGGGTCACAGAGATTCATATGTGTACCAAATTTCAACTTAATCGGTCCATAAGATTCGGAGCAAATTGGCTGTGACAGACGGACAGACAGACAGACAGACAGACAGACAGACAGACAGACACACGAGTGATCCTATAAGGGTTCCGTTTTTTCCTTTTGAGGTACGGAACCCTAAAAACAAACACAAAAGGACACCCACAGTCACCCGAAAGCCAATTATAAATCCTCACGTATAGACTTACTAGCTTCCGCCCGCGGCTTCGCCCGCGAGGTATGTCGATAAAAACTATCCTATGTCCTTCCCCGGGTTGGAATCTATCTCTCTGCCAAATTTTATCGAAATCCGTTCAATGGTTTAGGCGTGAAAAGGTAACATACAGACAGACAGACAGAGTTACTTTCGAATTTATAATATTAGTACTTATGGATAGAGCACAAAAACAAAAAACACATCGCCTAAATCAAATGAAACAATTTATATACTTAGTTTGCAATTATCCTTATTTATCCGAACTGGTAGGTAGGCAGGTAGGTACCTAGTACACTTTACACTCTCTTGAAAAATAGTTGATTTTACTACATATTAGGGGAAGTACGTCCAAAATGACATTAAACGGTCAAAATGACACACCGGGCTTTTTTCGGAATTGTTGGGCTACAGTGCTGCAGTTTTCATAACATCACGTGAAGGCCATGTCGGCATACCTGTCAAGATTTTAACGCCATTGACTCAGTTACTCAGCTTAAATTTAAGGACCGAAAGGATATTGTGAGCCTCTCTGTTGAACGGACAATTGAAATAGCCTGTATAGAATTGGAGCAGTTCATCATATTAAGTGTGTACAGACCTCCTTCAGGATTGTATGATTGTTTTGAAAAGGTTATGGATGAAGTGTTGCACAAAATCTGTAATACAAACAAGTCCATCATCACTTGTGGTGATTTTAATGTTAATTTGTTAGAAAATTCTGGGTTAAGTACTAAAATTATAAGTTTGTTTCAGTCATACAATCTTGCTAACCAATTTTTGGAGCCCACTAGAATAACTCCTACTAGTGCCACATGCCTAGATAACATTTATACAGATGTTAGTCCAACCCACAAAGAAATTATTAACTTAATAGACTCAGATCATTGCGGACAATTGATCACTATTCCATAATGAAACAGGAAGGTCATCCAACCGAAGTAGTGACTACAGCCTTGCTATTGATGACAATATAATTAAATCAGATTCTCAAGTTGCAGCGGCCTTTGAAAAATGTTTTGCAGAGATTCCCGTATCAACTACTAAATCTCTGAACTCATCACCCACTGCTGCAGAGTCTTTACTTAAAGAAAACGTTCCAGTTTGTGATTCTGAATTTCACTTCCAGTATGTAACCTGTAAAGATATAATTAAAACCTTTCACACGTTAAATGTAAAAAAGACCGCAGATCTATGGGGTAATTCTGTGGATGTTGCTAAGTCGATTATAAACATTGTAGCACCTACTTTAGCTGTTATATTTAATAATTGTATTGACCGTGGTGAGTTTCCTGATCTTATGAAAAACAGTAAAATAATACCGTTGTTTAAATCGGGTAGTACATCAGACCCTACTAATTATAGACCAATTTCAGTACTACCTACCTTTAGTAAAATTTTTGAAAAACTTATTTTAATTCAATTGCAAAGTTTTTTTAATAAAAATAAATTACTGCATTACAAACAGTTCGGGTTTTACAAGGGGTCGTTCAACTACTGATGCCGGAGTTGAACTTTTAGGACATATTTATAATGCATGGGAGGACAAGTGCGATGCTTTGGGCGTCTTTTGCGATTTGTCCAAAGCATTCGATTGTGTTCTTCATGAAACTTTAATCAGGACACTGCACCACTACGGAATCCGGAACGCCTCTCTGGATCTTCTTACTTCTTACTTAAGTGATAGGATTCAGAGAGTTGATGTTAACGGAAAAAGGTCACCCGGATCTGTAGTAAGAATGGGGGTCCCCCAGGGCTCAATTCTTGGCCCATTTTTATTTATTATTTATATAAATGACTTGCCTTACCTCATAAGGGATAAACATGATATAGTGTTGTTTGCAGATGATACTTCACTTTTATTCAAACTCAAACGTCAGCAGCTGGTTACTGACAATGTAAATAGCGCCCTTGCAGAAGTAGTTCACTGGTTTAATGTCAATAACCTACTTCTTAACGAAAAAAAAACGAAATGTATTAAGTTTACGATACCCCACGTTAGACAAGTAGAAACTAGTGTTCTCATTAAGGATGAAGAGTTGAAACCCGAAGATACCACAGTATTCTTAGGCATAACTTTGGATGCCAAGCTTCAATGGGGCCCCCATATAGATAAAATGTCAAAAAAGCTTAGCTCTGCAGCATACGCCGTTAGGAAAATTCGTGATTTAACTGATTTAGAGACAGCCCGTTTAGTTTATTTCATAGTGTGATGTCGTACGGTATTCTGTTGTGGGGAAATGCCGCCGATATTCAGACAATTTTTATTTTACAAAAAAGGGCAATTCGTTCCATTTATAAATTAAGTCCCAGACACTCCCTCAGAGACAAATTTAAAGAGATTAATATAATGACTGTGCCTTCTCAGTACATTTATGATAATCTTTTGTATGCACATAAAAATATTAATCTGTTTAAAAAATACAGTGATATCCATAACATAAATACTAGGAACAAACAAATTTGTTGTTCCTACAACAAGGCTCAAGAAAATAGGTGGGTCGTTTAGATGCCAATGTATACGTTTTTATAATAAACTTCCTAGTCACATTCAAGAACTAAGCTTTAATAAATTCAAATCTTTTATAAAGCGAAAACTATGCCAGAAAGCCTATTATACTGTAAAAGACTATATTGAGGACAAAAAGGCTTGGGATTGAGCTGCTCCAATAGGTTTAGACTGTAATTGTTGTTTTTATTTTTTCATTTTGCTATTTTACACTTTATTTTTTTTTTTTCAAAATATATATTTTTCTTTAACAATGACATGTACATTAACTGTATAAAGTATTATATTATTTTAATTATTGTGAATGTGAGGACTATGTGGGTCATTGTTTCAGTTTTAATCATGGTCTGGCAGTTTGAGTAGTTTATGCGGCCTACCCAAATGTCCTGTTTTTGGTATTGTTCGTCGAATCGTTGAGCACCTTAAGTTCTGAGTTGAGCTGCACGGTTCTGACAAATGCGTGCACTGACTGGACAGGTCCTCTCAATCTGTGTGGTTATTTCCTCAAAATACCATTTCAGACACCAATCTACATGGCCCTCAAAGATTATGCCCGAATTTTTATATACACTTTGACATTGATGATTTTTATATATACAATGACATGAATATTTACTTTGTAAAGTATTTTTTATTTTTTTATTTAATTGTTGTGAATGTGAGGACTATGTGGGTCATTTCTTTTTTTACTGTTTTCCTTCTTAGTTAGTTTTAATCATGATCTGGCAGTTTGAGTACATTACGCGGCCTACCCAAATGTCCTTTCTTTGGTATTGTTCGTCGAATCGTTGAGCTCCTCAACTTCTGAGTTGAGCTGCACGATTTTGACAAATGCGTGCACTGACTGGACAGGTCCGCTCAATCTGTGTGGTTCTTTCCTCAAAAGACCATTTCAGACACCAATCTACATGGTCTTCACATGATCTGACCAAGATTATGTCTGGACTTTAAAAGAGACTGTGACCTCTGAGTTTGTTTCGGCCTTTCTTCTCAGAATAGTCAGATAGGAAACGCCGACCTCATCTAGTTTACAAAAATATGATTGACGTGTAAAAGTGTTTGTACAAACCTACTTACAGAAAATAAATCATTTATCATTTATCATTTACGCCGGTGTAACTGGCTAAGCTGTTTAAAATCTAGATTGAACGAGTTGTGACAGGCGGACAGAGACAGGCAGGCACATAGGACATACCAAATTCTAATCTTTTTACGACTACGGAAACTATCTGGTACGAATGCGTTTTGTGCGCGTAAAAGTTTTTTGTTTTGACGGAGTTCGTCTCGTTTTTGACAAGTTTTACGAGGTTTTTATTACATATTTTGATGTGAATTGAAGTAGTGTAGCATTACACTGAATTATTTTAAAACCGTATGTCATTTTGGACGTACTTCCCCTACTCATTTCTGGAGTTGTTTTTTTACCTCTCACCCGAAACGATGAACTCATTTCACTGTTGGTTGACAAAATGACGTACGGCGGAGCATGCGTAGTTCATACAAACGTAATACCAAAATTATTTGTAAATCAGACATATACTTAATGTAGTATGTATTTATTCGGATTGGATTACAGAATATCTAGCGTTCCCAAATATATATTTTGAAAGGACAGTATGGACACTGATTTAAAGACGAGTTATGAGAAAAATAAGTTTTCTAGATATTTGAAATTCCTCATAAGTATCTCGTCTTTATATCAGAGTCCTTTCAAAATATATATTTAGGAACCTAGATATTCTGTAATCCAATCGGAATAAATACACACTACATTAAGAATATGTTCAATTTACAAATTATTTTGGTATTACGTTTGTATGAACTACCTACACATTAGCATGCGTAGTTCGCTGGCCCCTTGTACGGAAAATATATAAAATTCAAAGTCCTGACTGATATAATATATCAACGCACAGCCTAAACCGCTGGTCCTAGAGATATGAAATTTGGAGGGTGTGTTCTTTGTGAAGAGTAGGTAGGTATCCAATAAGAAAGGGTTTTTCGAAATTCTACCCGTAAGAAGGTGAATGTGGGGAGGTCGCGGGCAGAAGCCAGTTGTAAATATAAACCACAAACTATTGCTTACTGAAGAAAACACTACCCTACGTACTCCCCAGTTTAAAAAAAATATGATTACTAATCTAAAGCATCGCTAAATGCATCGCAAGCAGGAAGTCGTACAAATAACAAAGATCGCATCATCGTCACAAGGCGATCAGACCGGAATAAATCACATTCGTTCTATTCCATGAGTTCTAAAATCAGGATATCTCGTAACGTTTCTAGCTAACAGAGATAAACAAAATCGATAATTTATAGTAGGTATGTAAATGTTTTGTCCAAAATAATGTAATCATATTGTGTCGGTGTGTATTGGTGTAATGTGGTGCAAGCGGCCGGGTATTTCCGGTGTACTGTGCTGTGTGATGTGTTCGTGTCAGAGCGGAGTCCAGCGGAATATTCTCGGAGCTGTTTGCCGCCAGCCCGCGAGCGATGCCCCGTGTTTACTGTTTTCAATCATTGTACCCTGCACACGCATACACCGTATTTAAGTATAATATAGCCACTATTTACTTTGTGGCGAACTGTAAATAAGAAAATGTTTTATTAGATCCGCCTTTCAATTGTTGCATTACATTTCATTGTACTCCATTGTCGAGATGTTTCATGTCCATCTTAATATTTTGATATCACGACTGCTAGAAACTTATAAGTTATAACATAGACACATTAAGTTGTTATTTCATAACAAGCCAATCACGTTGTCTGTTTAAAAAAAATATGACCTCTAGATATAAAACAGTTGAGCGTGAGTAAAATCGTGTGCTATGTTTACAAACCGCGACCTTCTGATAAATAGGTTATCAAGTGTTCACGTTGAATTTCTGTTTTATTAGCCGGATGAATGAATATATCGTCGAAGGATCAGAATAACTTATGTTCATTTTTGCGAGAATGACGATATTGTTTACTGTGAGCGGAATTCGAAGAATGAAACACTAGTATACTCTGGCGTGTTCTATTATTAGTGGATGATGAGCTGGTTGATGGATGGATGACGCGGCCTCGCCGACGCCGCCGCCGCCGCCGCGCCGCCGCGTCGCTGCAGCTTGGCCCGGGCGCCGCGGGCGACCCGCCCGCGTCGCCTGCGACTTGTAGATCACGAGACGGGGGCGCCACGCCATATACTACTACCTACTTACTTACTCGTTGGACACATCTGTATTTAATATACAACATTTATGTTATGTTATACATGCCTTATCACGAGGTGACGTACCTACGTTTCGCGTACGTACCAGTGATGTAACTTTGTGCTGATTGCATAATACGTACTGAATGAACGCTATTTTCATAATAAAACCGTCAGATGATGAACTTTTATCTATTCTGTGATGATGCCAGTCGGGGGTGCGGTGAATGTACAAATATCTCCCGGGCCCCCGAGTTCCCCGACTCATGGTACTAGAAGGAAGAGTGGGGTTTTAGTCGGTAGGAGCCCCACACCGTTCGTCCCAAATGTATCCATGAGGATTTCCCCACGGAAAAAAAAAGAAAGTAAGTAGTTGTTTTGTTATACATATATAATATATAACTAGCTTGGTAGGTTCTAGACTAGACGAATCCAGAGAGACTTGCTTGACTCATGCCACAGAATATTAATAGGTGGAAGTCAAATAAGTACCTAATTGATTTGCTGAAAAGGGTGCAACCCGTGCACCTCAAAATTAGCTGACTTAGATAAAATCGGCGTTAATGATTAGCAATTATTGTGGTTGATTGCTGGAAATCATTCATATTATTTCCAAAATAAATAAACGGACAAACGCACGAGTTTGTGTGCAATAAGTGGTTTGTTATATTATGACATTAATATGTGCACGCATACAAGCCCTGACCGAATACTGAGTTATAAATTGTCGCGACAAACAACGTTACGTTAGCAGATTTTTTTATGTTACTGGCGTCACACTTTTTTGTTAGAGAACTGACAAAACAATAAAGATATTATTTATAATAGGGTCAGGTTAAAAACAGAGCGTGTGAGTGTCACAAGGCGACTGATTTGGTCGCGCGGTGCCTGCGCCTCGCCTACGCAACTAGTGATTCATTCGTTTGGCCGCTCAACGGTAAACATTACCCTAATTACTGTACACTAGTGCAATGCGAACCGACCTAGCTATAGCCGAAGAATGTTAGCGTGATCAGCTGCTTAACGATGACATACGGATACCTCCACAGATTGGATAAGCCGCCAAAATTGTGCATTGGCTCAGAAAAAATATAATTTATTATGTAACAGTACCCTGCTAGATAAGCAAGCACTTAACTAGAATATCATTTGAGGTTCATTAATCGTCGCATTCGTGTGAGATTAAATTCTGTGTAAAACCAACATTAACAAAATGAGGTTATTGTGGGGTTCTAACTTCTTGGTAATACTTGTGCTAGTTATCTCACCATTAATGAAATAAAGTGTCATTTCCGTAAGTGGTTACTAGCTTATAATGCCTATATGGTCTACCCAGTTATTAGCATTCCTTGCTAGAGACGTGGGCAAAACCTATTGAATAGTCATTTAAAACGGTTCCTTTCGGTGTGCACTTGAACAAAGAAGGAACTTTCTATCTTTTTGTTGCAGCATTCAAGGTCTGTGATGTAATAAACAAGTGCATAATAGGAAATATAATTTGCCTGACAAAATTCCAGACCTTTTATGTTCAGTATTTTGCAGCGCCAATGCGGATGCGTGCGGTACGGCCTTGTGTACAATTTAACGTCACGGTCGTAATAGACAACATGATGTCTATGATATCGTAAGTAATCGGCTGTCAAGTTTACAGTGTAAACATTCGCTTTTTATTAAAATTGCAATCTTTAAAGAAAGTATAATTTGAATATCAAGAGATCTTCCATATTTAAGTTGTAGGTAAATAGGTAGGTATTGTAATTTGAATTTTTATCTTCCTCACCTTCGAGTATAGGCACCTTTCGGTCCCTCGATCTACGATTTACTCGCAATTCTTCACATGTGGGCTTATCGACCGCTTAGCTAACTAAGTACCTACATTAATAATTACAAAAAAAAAAAATGTTTTCCAAAACAAAACCGACATCCAAAAAAAAACGCTACAAAGTGAAAATTAACTTTAATTTCGGAAGGGCAGTGTGGTTGGTTCTGCATTTTTAACCGACTTCCAAAAAGGAGGAGGTTATCGTTTATTGACACCGCACCGACTTGGAAAAAAGTTTTTTATTTTTTGACTTTTGAGGGAAAAAAGTTTTTTTTTTGTGAAAGTTTGTAATTATCTAAGTTACAATAGCCTAATGTCAACTGCTCATCACCTTTTACAAAATATTGCTTTTCCCGATGCTGGGAACATACGCATTGAGACGAGCATAAATTGCTTAGCAACCATAATTGAATGAAGCAACGTAATTGAATCGCAACCCGTGAAATATTTATCATTGAGTAGTTCCGATGGCCATGTGGTCTTCATCATCAGCTCCACTTTACCAAATGATGATTTCCGAGAGCAAATGCTCAAGTTACTTTAAAAAATACCCAAATCGCTATAGCTTTGTCTATAACATTTGAGGGCTTCCCTCGATTTCCATGGGATCCTCTCATCAGATTCCAACTTGATAACAATGGGACCTCGAGAGTTTACACTTTCATACAAAAATGAATTTTCAAATCGGTCCGCAATTGACGGAAAAATCGGTGAACATACATAAAAAAAAAAACATGTTAAATAAAGTGGAACATATAACCTCCTCCTTTTTGGAAGTCGGTTAAAAATTATCATTTTTGTGTGTGAAAACGTCACATCACAGCTGATAGAATATGTTTCTAATATTAGATTATTCACTAAGGGGATAAAGCAGTGTCGCTATTTTGAATCCTGAACGCAACTAAGGATTCTAGGGCTCCCGAGCGTAACTCTGAGTTAACTCCTGAGCAAAGCGAGGGAGTTAAGACTAGAATCTTGAGTGCAGGGAGGGATTCAAGCTCGCCCAAGACGAAGACACCTTTATCCCCGAAGAGAATACAGCAGAATACTCTACTTTTCGCACTACTGCGAGGTAATAAAACCTAATCCGATTATCAAATTAGTAGTTTATGAAACTGCTATATAACCGGGGAATACCTAGTTATGTGCAGTGTCATACACTATTTACTCGACTACGTGACAGGACAGGGTTATGTTTTTATGCGTAGGTACTTGACTATGTATATTTTGTATGTGGAATTCCTTATAACTTCGAAGCATCCTAACGGCCGGATGGATTTTAATACATGGGGTATCTATCGACTCGTTAGGGTCGTGCGAAGGTTATAAGCTAGGTTTTGTTTTTATAAAATCAAAATGGCAGATTTTAGACGACAATAAGTAAGGTCCTGAAAAAATAAATTAGTACCATTACTATGTGGGGTAACAAAATAAGTTCCAAAAATATAACAAGCCATTTAAGCCCAAGTAGCCCTGCTAGAGCTTAAATGAATAATTCATCAACTCGTCCTACATGCCTACGGCCCATTTGGGACGACTTGACGAAATTCAAAATAAATTTTATTTTCATTCTGCAAGTCGTCTCACGTTACTATCAAAATAAATGAGAAAAGGTACGATCAGTAGCAAGTGTTAATGTGGAAAAAAAATTGTTACAAAATGTTTAATCATCACAACATTGTCACGTATAAACAGAAAAGATTAAAGTCTTGTCATCATTTACTTCAAAAATAACCGCCATAACCATTGTTTACTTACAAATAATAACCGGGGAAATATCACTGGTGAAAACAAAAGATTTTATTGTATCTAAATTCTTGTTATAGGTCTGTAGTACTTCAACAGTAACCACCGTAACCATTGTTTACTTACCTCATAATAACCAAAAGTCATACATGTCTACCATTCTTTTTTTTTTCGGATAACACTTGAACTTGTGCGTTTGCTTGTAAAATGAAACAACAAAGTGTTGTTCTAGAAAATAATTATTTGTGCAACGAGAGAGCAAAGTGGGTTTTTGCTGCGAGTGCTGATTTTGAATCCCGAGTAAGCGAAGGATTCTAGGTTTAGCGAGGGATTCAAAGACACGAGATGCAAATAACTTTGGTCTCGTGTAACACATACAACTAAAGGCCGCAGGAATCCGCCGGATACGGTGTGGAAAGTGGCGGTGCTTGGGGGAGGCCTATGTCCAGCAGTGGGCATCTTTCGGCTGAAAAATATAGCAATGAGGAACAAAGCCCTTAAACCTACGTTCTTAGAAGGTCACTGGACTCACTCATATTTATTTATTTATTTATTTATTTAATTATTTATGTACACACAGTAAAATACATAGGGATACAACATAATTATAATTTGAGTACAAAGGTACTGCTTATTTCTTAAGAAATTTCTTCCAGCAGACCTGCGAAAGGAGATGTAAAAAATGAAATGTAGACAATAGTGTGTGAGAACAAGAAGAGAACAATATGAATGTGTGAAGTCCAAAACTAAAATATTAAATAACACTACACATATAATGCAAAAATAAACATAATTATACTTAAATAAATACATAATGCTAAAATATATAAACTTATATATATATATATATATTAATTATACTCACAGTATAGAGGAAAGGTAATGCTCTTTTAATCGACATTTGAATAGAGAAATAGTTTTTAAATCACGAATGCTAGGCGGAAGTGAGTTCCACAATCTTACAGCATGTACAGAGAAGGAATAAGAATAGTAGCTTGTTTATATTTATTTATTATTATTACTTTATTATCCAAATTTGATTGTACTTTGTAGCTAGCGTACATTGACCTAATCATTGCTAGCGTAACAGAGAATAAAAGAATAAGAATTTGAATCCCGCAATTTTATTTCAATGCGTTTGAAACTACAATCGCGGTATTCTGTCTCAATATTAAAGATTGTTAAAACTATAAATTAATAAGTAGATACATGTTAAACTTCGTATTTTTTTCTTCAACATTCTTCATCTTGATTTAATTATAAAAAATATAATTCGATTATTCGAAATATAACAATTTTTCATTTAAAACCAAACACGTGATTTACTAAATTACGGTTATTGATTTACAATATCGGTATCCGAACGTTTTATTGTTTGTTTCTTTTTTGGGCCTACTAGATATGGAATTTCAAAATCGAATTTCGAATCGACTTGTTTCTATCTCATGCTTTTTTAATATCGAAGTGAAAGTGTCAGAAGATTGTGAAGTTGAAATCTTTCGAGTTTTGCGAGTAGACCTGCACAGTTCTCGGTATTAAAAAAAAAAAGTAACTGTCTCACGCTCGCAGCAAAATCGAGTTTTGCTCACTGTCTGTAAACAGCAAAACCTGCTTGATTGAGGTGCTGAGGTGAAAATATTATTTAGTAGGTAGGTACTTACTGACTTTTTTAATATTAAAGGAGAACGGCAGGCTTGTATGGGAATTTCGTACAGCTAATAAAAGTTCGTGTTTTGAAATACTTTTTGTTTTAATTGGTAGTTAATATGATAAACAAGCCCTTTTTAAATTCTTAGATTTTTAGAACTTGGGACGTAAAAGTTATAACCAGTTTTGTTTTTTAAGGTTATGTACTAGTGTACCAATGTAAATTGATACTTAGAGGTCATAGACTTGTGTGCGTGATTGACTATTGACGCTGTCGTGTCGTGTCACGTAATGGCGGCATAATAATAAATTGCTCAGATGCAGTCTCAAACCACAATCCAAAACAACAGCAAAGAACTGAACCATAGAGTAAAGTAATATATCGGAACTGAACTGAAAGACAGAATGATTTTCTTTTCCTGTCAATAAAATAATTGCCATATGAACAAAAAAATATTTTGACGAAAATGATTCCTACCATAAAATCGTTAAATAATATGATTTTATGCAACTATTAAGTATTCATACGATTATTATATAAGTGTTTATTTATATTTAATATTATTTCCATTTCTAAATAATTAGTTATCATTTCGATATTTGTGTTATTTTACATATGGCAACTTCTAAAAAGATAACTGCGTTTAGTTTACGTTTCTATTACGTTTATTTATTAAAATCTTTTTATTCATATTATTAATTAATCAGAAGTTCTAAAAAAAATAGTACACTTACATGAAAATAAATGGCTAGTACAAATTCTATAACAGAACAACAAAAAAAGTATCCTGTACCAAATCTACCGTTCACCTTTAATAATCTATGAACAAAACGAAAGTAAAAACTCTTAAAACAATATTGTTATGACTTGTCTTGCTAACAGTACCAACTTTAAACTTTATCAACGTTTGGTACTGTTAACCAAACGTTGATAAAGTTTAAAGTTCCATACAAAAAAAAAACGTGGGACCACTTGCATTGCAGAATGAAAATAAAATTTATTTTGATTTTCAACAAGTCGTCCCAAATAGGCCGTAGGCATGTAGGACGAGTTGATGAATTACTCGCATAAATGACTTGCTTTAAGTTAGGTTTGCATCCCCCCAGGTGGGTTCCCGCAAAAAAAAAGGTTAGGTTTGCATGACATATAATTTGACGTTAGCGAGCAGGTGGTGTGAAATAGTAGATTGTACAACTAGTGCATAAAAGAAGCCATGTTAAACCGAGACGTTTATATCCACCCGAGCCGCTCGTTTATGCCCGAGTTATACACCTTGCTTTTCACTTCGATTGCGAGAAAATTAAACATAAAGAAAATTAAACTTAATAAAACATAAATTAGTCATAAAGTATCAGTATTGTCACTGTTCAAAAATTTTGCAATATTGAAGAAGAGAATAGCTAATTCCCGCCACGAAACTTTTTAAAAGTATTTTTTTTAAGTTTCAACATGTCATTCGACTTGGTTAGGTACAGACGCCAGCACATCAAGCTACTACAATCTGTCAAATTTTATCGCTAAAGTATAAGGTTCAAAGTTGATTGGGAAAATTTGACAGTTTCGGGTAGGTTGATGTGCTGGCGTCTGTACCTACTTCATGCTGCCAAGTCTTAAATGCAAAAATGTCGCAGCATCATGCTGAGATAGGAGCCTTTTAGCCTCGTATAGGACTGTTGTTTTTATTTTTTTACTGTATTTGGTTTGTGATCCTCCTGTACGAGTCGCAATAAATACTTTTTCTTTCTTTCTTTATAAACATGTTTATTTACGTTGTTAAATAATAAATTATAACTATTTTATCTGGTTTCATTAAATTAACAATAAAAACACGGAAGTGATATAAATTAAAGCAAATTAAGTAAAATAACGAATTTAATCTGCGACGTTTTATTGTGCATGTGGCTGTTGGGCTTGATTATCTTAGTCTTAGAAAACAAAAAAAACATTATGCACTAGAACATAAAAAGCGACTTTAGGTCGCCTACGCACAACATAAAGTTTTAGAGCATGAATGAGAAGTGAAAATTTCATTATAATATAGAAGTAATTCTAAATATGTAATGCATCGGCATTAGGTAATCTCTTTATTACGTGTGCATAACCATGGCATTGTCATTAATAAACTCGCAAGAAGGATTGCTCATACGCACGTCAATCGGAACAATTGTTGTCGTAATCATAACTCTCCCTTTTAATTGTACAATAGAAATAAAGGAATGTTATTATCAGTTATCCAATCACTATAAAACTTACTAATAACAGAGACTGATCATCTGCCTAGCCTCTTCCCAACTAAGTTGGGGTCGGTTTCTATTCTCACTGGATGCAGCTGAATACCAGTATTTTACATGGAGCAACTGCCTATCTGACCTCCACAACCCAGTTACTGGGTAACGATAACCCTTGGTTAGACTAGTTGTCAGACTTTCGGGCTACTGACGACCCGTAACGACTGTCAAAGATCCACGAATGACAGCCGGGACCAACGTGCTTTCCGAGGCACGGAGGGGTCTTGGTGTGTGAAGATGGTCACCCATCCACGGACTAACCGCGGCAAGCGTAGCTTAACCTGTTCGATAGACCCGTGCGGCTGTTATTACTATTATTACTAATAATAGAGACTGTTAAAACAAATAGAAATGCATAACAGTCCACGAAGTACGCAGGTCATACGCAGGTACTTACAAAATATTATGTACAATGATACAATGAAATGACGCAGTCATCGTCAAACCGTCTTGAAACAATTTATCTGGCGTTGCAAACAAACGAAGGTTCACCTTGTTTACTGTCTGGACGGCAGGAAATGCCTGGCTGACTGTTCTGCAGAAATGACTTTAGCCGTTTTGGCAATATTCCTGATAATATTTCGTCATTCGTAGCGCTCGCTCGTAGCGCGCAGATTGCGTAGCGTCCTTGCGCTGGCACTCGGGATGGGCGTATAGTCATGGCTGCTGCATTCTGCAGCTAAATAATGTGCTGTTAGCTATATCGGTCTATATCTGCGTGGTCTTGGGTGTTGCTTATTTGCGTTTATTTCTGCGTGCGCTTCGGTGTCGAGTCCGATTTTAGCCGCAACATGAGCCGCGAGCGCATCTAGACGCCGCCGCCGCCATCATGTCGATGCATCGCGCCAACAATACGACGACTTACTCTGTTATATTCTTTTTTTTTCAAATTCCATTCCGATTGATACACCAAGAAGACTTCTTTGATACTGTTTATGCGTAGATAGATACTAAATTCTTCCAGGCACTGTGCCAGCAGCGCGGTCATTGATCACAGGAGTTCATGATGTTTGATACAGTCAGGTCCATGGAGGCGCTTTGTTTGGGCGCCGAAAGAAGAAAACAAATAATAACAACTGAACTTCATATCATTTGTGGGAGGCATATTTTTAAGCGCCTATGTTGCATTTTATGCGTCCTAGTATAATGGAGGGGGACGTCTGACTCAATGAAAATATATAAATAAAACACGCCGACGCGGCGAGGCGACGCTGCCCTGCTGATCTGTTTTATCATTCTTCGAAATGTAGCGTGTCTGCTAAAGATTTATTGGTGTCAAAATTTTCCTAGCATATGATATATCGTGTGAATTATATTGCAATAGACGTCCTTTTTCCTTTACATAAATTATAGCTTTTTTTTGCACACAATCTTGTGTTGATTAATGATAATTTATTGTCAAAAATATCGAAGATATCGTCATTAATTGTGGCGATTAAAATATGCTTAACACATTGCCGATTGTCTGGGGCATAACACATGAAAGCACGGATTCAGAAAGTTCAGCAGGAGAAACTTTCCATAATCGAATTAATAGCGTGCAGTAGAGTTGATTGAATGCCTTCCTTCGCTTCCACGTGCAGTTGTTGTACTTCGTCATCGTGCTTGATTTCATTTTATATTGCGATAATGGAAAATTTCATTCCTTTTCCGTGCTCACCATTATTTTTTCTTGTAACTGATAAGCGGTTAATGTAGTAAGTTCAGTATAGCGTATAGTATAAACCACGTGTAAGCGCCTAGCACGCACCATTTTATATCGCTTTATTTATCTACATGTACAATAGCTAAGGAAACACGAAGAAGTTATGTAACAAAAGATTAGGTTTATGGCCTTTCAGAGCTGTGAATAATCGATAAAGTATACATGATGGCATGTACGTGCAAATATCTTGCACTCTTATCGCCATGACACGTGCTTCCAGTTTACTATGCTACAAATACTACTTGCACTATTGTGAAAAGCGACGTAGCTGTTAGTAATTTGCTTGACAACCGATAACTTGTGAACACATTTCATTTATTTGATTTATGCTTATTTGATTGTGGCTTATTGGGAATATTGTTTGGTCAATTACGTACCCATACCTTCTACCCGTATGCTCTCTATTGCACCGTCGCGTCTTCGCTTCGCTTTATGTCTTGTAACAATTGTAATGAACCAATGTTCATTCATATTGAGTGAAAGTGCTACTTTCGTTAGTAAACTTGAGAGAGGGACGCCGACATACAAATTAACATTTAAATATAAATGTCTTTAGATACGGTCGGATATGTACTCTCAGCCTGGGTTCACCCAAGGTGAGCAGACGGCGAGGCGGCGAGACGCTTGCCGACCTCTACGCTCGACTTACTGGTTTCTAAATTAAATCATGTCTTTGATTGTCACTATGGAAATTCAATACTGTCTGGCTAAGACAATGGACATAAGGAACGGTTTTACTAAAGACGTATTGTACTAGACCGCAAATCTTCATAAAACCAGTCGAACACGAATGAGATTTACAAGAAAAGGTTCCGCACCATTGTTTAATTTACGTCCCTCCTACTTCAACCACTTGTCGCTTCGGTTAAGTTTTTTTCTTAAATACGGAACAGAGCTTTGTAATTATTTATCTGGTACAAAAATAATTAATTTATAATGTAACTAAGTAATAAAAATACCTAACCAGTAGAATGTGGGAGAATGGAGGAAAAAATAAAAATAACTTACCTACCTACTTATTAAGGTAAGGTCAAATACACTTTTATTCCGCGAACAGAGTCCTGAGTTTGAAACCCACATCCTTGTGTGATCAAAGATATATCGAGTAGTAAATACCAATAACTAGAAATTGATATAATGACCACATTACTTATATTAATTTCTAGCGAGACCAACCATGAGAAATTGAGACTTGCATGCAAATTGCATTGATCAATGACACTTTTCTATGCTTATGTGTGTGTACAAATGTGGTTTCGAAAAAAAAAAATTAAGAGGGAGTCGCCATCGCCAGGGTAACCCGCGAAATTCAAATATTCTTGCGTTTTTTTGCAATTTGCAGGTCAGTGTCAGGTTGTATATTGAACAAAATGTGATTCGCGACTTTTTGGCTCTTTTTGGCCGAAGCCTGATTTTTTCCCGAAACCGGACCTTCAGTCGGACACTTCTTTTAGGACAACAAATGAGAATTATTCATTATTAGAGTGTCCTTCATATTTTTAGGATATCAAAATAGGAATTATGTGGGGTTAGATTAAATATGTACCTACATGTCCTACATGCAATTAATAAATGCACTGATGTTATCCGTTGTGTTGAATTGACCAAGGATTACTAAATCATGTACCTAAACATTTCGTTTTTATTCAAAACATGATTTCCACGTCGGTTATGTTTCGGTATTTTAATAAATGTTGAAGATTAATTCAGTACTTTTCAAAAATTTATTTAATGCAGTAGAAACGAAAAATACAAAAAATATATCTAAAAAAAATCCTTTCAATCAAGTGTGCAACCAAACTAACCAACATTGTAGCTTGCGAAAAATTTAATTAGTTGAGTAAATTTTTTTTAATAGCTGTTTTTCACCCATAGGAGGAACCCTGTTGAAAATGGCTATTTTATTTAAAAAAAAAACTAACCAGTATAATATCTACCTATATTTTGATGGTTTTTTATACCATCAAAAATGAGCATTATGAGTCGTGCACTTTTGTTTTTTTTTTCTGTTCTTTTCCTAAGGGTCTTGCTCACGAATGCCCAATTAAAATGTAAAAAGATTTTTCGGTAGTTTCAGTGATTAGCGCGTTCAAACAAACAAACTCCAGCTTTATTAGTAGGTATAGATATATATAGATTGTACCAAACTACTATCAGTATTATTTTACTATTTTCCTTATTGCCCTTTTATCTCCTTTTTTTTTCCTATTTATAACCTAAGTGAACTATTCCTTAAAGGGATAATAATTATGTTAGCGAAACCTTTGGCCAGTGCTTAATAAACGGGCGCGAATACAAGTTCAAGGCCTACCGTAGTTTAACTGCCTTTAGCCCTTTACACGCACATGTGTACGTAGTCCTAATGTAGTATTACGCACACTGTACAGTCACATATACATATACCACCGTAACATTAATAAAAAACGTATATCGTTTAATTCACTGTAATAAAAAAACGCTAAATTCAAAAGTGTTTTTTTTTTGTAAAATAAAACTTGCAACATAGAGAAAAGACCTATTTCATAATGGCATGGTTTCGGTAATACTATGTTCATAACACCATAAAATATCTATCAATACTTTAAAAGAAAATCATCGCTCTTGAATTTCATTGTAAGGTATTTATGCTCGTGATTTTACCATATCGGCGGTCGTGCCCTCGTCTGGTGCTCTCGTCTGGGACGCCGCCCGCCGCCGCGGCATCGGCAGGGGAAGGAGTCGGAAGGACGAAATAAAAGTATTTAGCGAGCAGCCCGAGGGTTGGCTGGGTAAGGGTGGCGACGACGGCGAGTCGCGGCTATGACCGACCGAGACGGCTGGGTGAATGTACGCTCCGAACAACGCCACGCTATACGCTCCCTACGCTACACTTATAAATGCGCACACTTAATGTACTTTACATGTTATTATTGCTGTACTCGATTTAATGCCTATGTGTCTGCATTAAACAGATTGCATAGACAACTGTTTTTACCTTATAAAATATACCTAATTATCGCTTATCATGTTATCATAGAGCAGCAAATAACGAACGTCCTGTTACTTCTGAAGCACAGAGTCTCAGCCGTGGCTTACCCGCCTACCTGTCTTTATTAAAAAATAAAAGCATATTTATAAACATAATTTCTGAAACTGTTCCCTCAAAGTAAAAGCAAACCTTATTCCATTCTTGGCTATAAGATTACCCGATGACAAAAGAACTAAGCATAAAGAGGGTCGACGTCATAGCATAGACAAGCTTATTCTTATTTTATGCCGTCTGTATCCGACCGACCGTTAGATGAGTCCATAACATAAACCCAGATTACTCATCTATGGTACATACAGTACCTTCTCAACTCAGTACAATTATGTACATGTAAATTTAATAGGTATACGACGTAGCTCCAAGCAGTCCTAGTTAGTATGGAGACACATTCACATGCCTTATCGTTTAAATCTGTGTTGGGAATGAATGAGGCTTAATTCTTGCTGTAAACCGTTCCGTAACCATGTACGCCTGTTCGTGGCGTCTGTTGCTTAATATGTTCATGTGGAATGACCGGACTGTAGCAATAAGGCCAGAAGGCAGTGTTGCCAAACCTAACTTTGAAAGTCTTAAGGGAGAACTTGAGAAAATCTGAAAGTTAAATTAATTGACAAGAAAATAAAAGTAGGTAATCCATTGGTCCATTAATCGGAAAACTTGCTGCAGTATAATTTTTATAGTTAACGTCTAAGTTAGCCAAGGGATACAGTGCATGAGATACCAGCAAATGAAAAAAAATTTAAGATATTTGTATTCTCTCTCTAGCTAGAAACTTTAAATTATATTCTCATTAAATCAGAACAGCATAGTTGCAACACTACAGCGACATGCTGTTAGTTCGTGAATGGGCGCGGACAATAGGATCCGCGAGCTTGCGCCGGAGCTGCCTCCACGCGGTGACTCACGCGCAGACCACCCACGCCTCGCAATACCGACGCGCTAGGTACTTCCCTTACTAAGTGTGCCTTTGACGAAACAATGGCAAGACATATTCTGCAGTTATAGTGCCCTACACTTCCTTGATGAAGACACTAAAACGTGTAGAAAAACAATTTGCACAGATTTGGACATGACGTGTGCTTACAAAAGAACACGTGTTTTTTTTTATATTAGAAAAAAAATTCTTTCAATCTTACTGAAAAAAAAAAACAGTATGAGCAATATTATTACAATTACTGCACAGTATTTCTCTCATAGTCTATTTCGTGAAACTAGTCTAAATACATGCGCTTCTCCAAATACTTAATAATCTTCAAAACATTATGTTCACATGAAAAGCTTTTAGAATTGCTTTTACCAGCTAATGTAATTGCACTAATGTAGTGGCGGTGGCCAGAATGGTATGTGTGGAATGCAACCTTCGTCTCGCAAACGGTGCAACGGGTGGCAACGGCGGCGGCGCGGCGTGCGGCGTGCAACTCCGGCGAACAACCGCGGCCAAGGTGCGTGGTTTCGGTCGTCGGCTTCGCGACTTGCGACCACCAAACTCTGCAGACCTGTTTGCATTCCCTCCAGTTGATTCATCCCGGCCTGTCCTAGCGGATGATAAATAATGATTAGTGTAGTCATTATTGTGCTGATCTTTAGTTACTCTCTGTATTTTGTGCTTTAGTCTTATAGAACCGCTAGACTTAGGTGCTGTTATTTAATTACCAGTGTTTTGTGAAGTCGAACAAAAGACGATTATTATTATAATTGCGTATATACTGATTGGCCAGCTGTTGATGATATAATATGGTGAAATTGTGTGTCAATTACGGTACATATCCTCAATCATCATGAATTGAATAAATTAATTTATTCCGCTATTTTTTAATTGTGAAATAAATAAATTCGTTGTGTAACAATATCCAATGCGTAGCGAATTGTTGTACATGCTTTGAACCCAGTGGGTCATGGACCTCCAAAAATTACGCGCAGTAAACAGAGGTTTTTCTTTGTTTCAAGGCTGTGCTAGTTTAATTCGACTTCCTTAATGATATTAGATAGAGTCGACGTGAGAACAAACTTGTACTATTTTCTCATCTAGGTAAAAAGCACATCATCACAGATTAACGGTGCAATGAAATATATTATTTAGTTAGAGACACGTAGCCGTTGAGGTATTGTAAAGTACAGTTATATGTACAAAACAATAATCTATGAATGGAAATATTGTAATACCTACATTTGTTTCGTTTTTTTTAAATAAGTATTTAAGTTGTCTTATCTATACTTGGATACTTGTTAGGACCTGTCGAAACCGTAGTAATAAAAAGGTGCCTATTGCATAATTAGTAAATCTCTGCAGCAGTGCAGGCTGCTTAGACAGTAAAACTCTACTTTCACATCGTAAACTTTACCGTTGAGCGAGAATGCACTTCCTTAAAGTTATCAAGAATATTTCCACGAGGGTTCTCAGCATTCATCCTGCAACCAGATTTTAATATTTTATACTTATCCCCATTATTAAAACTTTCCAAGCTAACATTTTCCCGGAAATGATAATCCGTAAAAATAATATCAAGTCATTTCCATTTTTCCATTCGATGTGTATGTGTAGCAAGCAGCTTTTTGCCATTTGCTTCTGGGTTCAACGGCCAGACGGTTCGGATCGTTGATTTTTTCGCTTGAGTGCTTGTCTGTATTCACCAATTTTGAGGTAAATTCCTATATTTACTTATTTGTCAAAATATATTCTTTCTTGTTGTTATTCGGTGAATTATTAAGCCGTAGCTACTGCATAGTGAAGATTATTTGCTTGCAATTTCAAATGCAACGGTCACCGGCAGGCTAGCCGGTTAGTAAAGTTGAATGTATCGGCAGGCATCTCATCCTTCGTGGAATTTGCAACCCACACATTCTAACGCAGAACTGCACATTACGAAGCCGCCCTCGCCTCGCCGCGACCGCGCCGCGCCCCGGCCGCCGCCGCCTTTGTCTTGTTGTTTTTTCAAGTCGCCATACTTTTCCAAGAAGAATCAAAATCATTCAAAAAAAAAATTGTTAGCCTGTGCACCTATTGTGAGTTATTTTGAATGAAATGTTGTTGTTATTTATGTACAAATTGGCATTGCGGTCAATAGTTTTATTTTAAGAACTGAAGTCGGCTATTATCATTAAATATTAAAGAAATGGTTTTATCAAATTATTTTCATTCTTATTTATTTTTATAAATCTGTAAATAGGCAACCGGATTTTTTATTATTCCTTTGGAAACTAGCAAAATTATTAGAAAATACAAGGAGGGCTTCACATCAGTGCCTATAAAATGTTAAAACACACTCAAATATGTAGAAAAACAAATCGTAGTAAGCAAGCGTGGCCTGTTTGTATTTGTTGAGCACGTGGTCCGCCGCCATCTTGGAGCACACGCTTTTGGCGCGAAAGCAGAGGTGTGGGTGTCGTTCCTATTCTAATATTCCCACGTGCCACAAGTATTATATTTTTTGACATTTCTACATTATTTGTGTATTTATGTAGGCACATCTGTGATATACTTAGGTCTACAATAACAAATAATGCGGCAGTTTTGTTGATCAATGTAACTATCCGGTGGAACAGAAGTACCTAACTACTAAATGTTAGGAGAAGGGAAGGTGCTTCACTGCGTAACTTTTAAAATAAGGAAATACGTATATTTCCTCAAAAAGTGCCTTATGATTTAGATTATAACAGAATCAAGGCTAAGGTTACAAGGTAAATAGGTAGTCAATCTAATCATGGACTCTGTTTATGTCCCTAAACGGATGTATTGGCGCCAAAAACGGCGTGCGTGGTACTGGCTGCCGTTCATTGCGCTCGCTTGGGTGTATTGCCCGCTGCTCACCACGCGCATCCTGCCTACTACGTTTACTGCGTCCTGCTCGCACTTATTTCTTATGTTTATACACAAAAGAGACGCTCACTTCACGTGCAGCAATTTTTGTGCCACAGAAGGACGCGCCGGAGATCAATGCACTTTCCGAGGACAGCGAGCCCGTTTTTATTAATCGTTAACGTTAGGCTACTCTCGACGTAATAGGGATCTTAAGAGGTAGCCCTAAGAGTTAATTTGGCCAGAGCAAGAACTTGGAACTAGAGGTCGATGTCTAGACGCGCGGGAAGTGATTAAAGTATGTGGAATTGTGAGTGGAAGGCATTCCGCTCGTATAGGGTTATAGGGTTGTCCATCTCTACTGTAATTTAGGGCGCGTTTTTGGATAAATGGCTCCATTATTACATAAAAAGTAATTTTTATACTTTAGAGAAAAGGAAGTGGAGGTTTTGTCTTACTTAAAAAAAAAATAGTTTGAACATTCAAGAGATAGAAGAGGAGACATGATATTAATATAATGTTATTAACATTGCAAAATGGTCAACCCTGTTCAATTACGTGTGTGTGTGGTGTCTGCCGCCTGGACGCTGCGCTGACGAGGCAACTTTTAAGACGCTTTTTGCCTTGCACTTTACATAGTCTTGCCAGTTTATAAGGCTTACTTATTTTTAACTCAGACAAACTAAAATACCAGTGCTCTGACTAGATTTATTTTTAGTTTTTCCTACGCAAAGGACCAGGTTATGTTAATATTCTGTACGGTTTGTTGCTAAAATGATGCTTGTTTAAATTTATCATAATATTTCAGCATATAATTCTCTTTATCATTGTCTTATTTATTATGTATCAATTAAATCACAAAGTAAAGTTGGTTTTGGACCTGATTATGCCTGTTATCTATAGTACAAACTGGCCCGTTTTTTTGTATCTTTGATTTGTCTCCGCCCCGAATAGCAGAATAACTGAATAACTATTAAAACATGAGAAAAATTCCAAAAAAAATTACTTGTTTTGTATTTATTGATTCTGAGGCGCTAGGCGGTAGGAAGTTCGGTCAGCTAGTTGTTTAATAAAATCAAATCTTATTGACGTTTAATGCTGGGTAAAACTATTTTTATGACAAGTGGGTAAATCCCAGATTGTTTTTATGTAGGAATAGGTACCTACTTAGGTACAAGCTTACCTAAAGCCACATTGCGATAATATGATATCTATTGCTTGCTAACATCTTTTGAACAACAAACGATGAGCAAAAATGAATCATACCTAAGTACTTACTAATAAAATATTACACAGAGACTAAACTGTATGGTTTATGTTTTTTTTTATTGGAATCTTCTATTAAAAATACTAAAATTTAAAACAGAGAGTAGATAAATGTCTACTGTCTCACTGAAGCAAAACAATAAATAATATAAATAGTATTACTAATGTTTCTTTCATTCATTAGCTTATTCAAATCGGACATTGTCATACATAAGGGCAATTTATTTTCGCGATTTGATAACCTCTTATTCGTAGAAAAAGAAGATATTATGATCATTTTGCGTGATTGATATTCTTTTATGTGTAATATGGTATTTTTTTAACCATTAATTGCGTCACCTCACAATGCTTCATTATTGTGATACTGATGATAAAAAATATTACATAGGTAATTAGTTTACATTATATCTACAAGTAGGTACCTAAGTGGCTGGTAGGTTTCATGCATGACGTACGGTCGCGTAAAAAAATCGATGTTTCGCCATCCCTAAAAGTAAAAGAAGAAACTCTAATAATTAGCAAAAACAATTATTAACAAAAAAAAAACCGACTTCCAAAAAAGCACTACAAAGTGAAAAATAACTTTAATTTCGGAAGTCGGTGTCGTTGGTTCCGCAGTTTTTGTGTTTTGACAGACTTCCGAAATGAAAGTTATTTTTCACGTAGTAGTATTTTTTTGGAAGACGGTTTTTTTTTTGTTAAAAAGTTTTTATTTCTCGCTTTTTAGTGGGTCTGTTTATAATTTATCTAAGTTACAATAGCCTAATGTCAACTTGCTCATCTCCTTTTACAAAATAATGTTTTTTCCGATGCAGGGACGTTAGTTGTTGAGGAGTTCTCCTGGTATTTCACCATCAGCTCCATAATCACCATTCGCATTGTGACGAGCATAAATTGCTTAGCAACCATATTAAAGTACCTAATCGAATCGCAACCCGTGAAATACTTATTATTGAGTAGTTCCGGTGAACATCTGTGGTCTTCATCATCAGTTCCACTTTATCAAATGGTGGTTTCCGAGAGCAAATGCACGAGTAACTATAAAAAATACCCAAATCGCTATAGGTTTACCCATAAAGTTTGTGGGTTTTCCTCTATTCCAACTTGATGACAAATGGGACCACGCCGAGACTTTCAAACAAAAAAAATTTTAATAGGACCACAATTAACGGAGAAATCGGGTTGAAGTCAGTTAAAAAAACAACATGCTGCTTAATCTGAAAAATACTTTTAAAATAATAATAATTAACAGTCAAGCTAAAAAACATTTCTATTTTTAACCGGGCTATTGCACAAATAAACATGTTCATGTGTTTTGGAAGTGCATAAATGATAAACACAGTGTTATCTCGGCACAAAGTCTTGTACTTTGACCCGCTCTACTATCTGTGACCGCAACTAAATTGTTTGTAGTGCGTTAATTGTTTTCCGATGAGACAACACATGCTCTGTCCATTATTTTATCGATATTGTCCGCGGGTGGGACGGGGACTCGCTGCATGCCACGCCGATGACGAGGCCGTCATTAATGCATCATAAGGAATTCATTCATCGACATTAATCGCATGCCCTCAATTATCTTCAGTGTCACATCATTATTAGATTCAAATGTTGCAGTAAAAATATAAACATGCATTCAGATGCATGTTTGTGTGCCTATTCCTAATTAAAGTTTTAATGAGGCATGAACAGGAAAGAAGCCTTTTAATAGTAAAGGAAGCTTCACATAGAACTCGGGCATCAGATTACACAACTTTATCAGCGTGTTCCAAAAAAACAAACACAAATAGTGTAATAATAACAACAAATTATTTTTATATCAATAAGTACACTTGTTTGTGTTGAACGACTCTATTCATGAACTACCTTATATATTAATTACATGTTAATGTCAAACTCGTCCAATTAAATACATTAATTAACCTTATTCCTGCTGCTCCTATTAATTATTCTCTTTTGCGAAAATAAAATAAGGACGGATAAATGATAAATGATAAATGATTTTTATTTTGTAAGTAGGTTTGCACAAACACTTTTACACGTCATTCATATTTTTTATAAAACTAGATGAGGTCGGCGTTTCCTATCTGACTACTCTGAGAAGAAAGGCCGAAACAAACTCAGAGGTCACAGTCTCTTTTAAAGTCCAGACATAATCTTGGTCAGGTTATATGAAGACCATGTAGATCGATGTCTGAGATGGTCTTTTGAGGAAAGAACCACACAGATTGAGAGGACCTGTCCAGTCAGTGCTAGCTGATACTTTTTGCAATAGGTCGCATAGTGCGCTGGATTGGAGGGTGGAAATACGACAGGACACTACTAGTCACTGTGAAGATGGACGGTGGACCACGGTGGAAGTACTTAAACGAAAAAACTGTATTCCACTGTCAAAGGTAGCGAATACTGAAGTCTACTTACGGTCTTGTACCAAATCGGAATAAGAACTAATTTATATATGTATGTATATTTTAATTGCATCTCGCAGTTCAACCTAGGAGGTTGTCGTCTGCTTAACCGGACTTGCTAACTATATTTGGACAAGGAAGGCCCTTTTGTATGGGCGTATGGCGTCAGTTTCCCACATTTTGGGTCTAATAACAGTATTCGTTGTTTATAAAAAAAAAATTGTAAACTCATTTGGTGCGGGTAACAATGTCGGCACAAAACTACAATCTATTGAAAAGGTTACTAAGAAATGCGTATTTTTGTTAGCGAACTAGAGCCCACCCATCTGGCCTTCTGAGATCCCGAGAAGTACCTGTCTCCATGCCCCCACTGGTCAGCCCTGACAAAACCATCGCCTTTGATGATGCCGACAAGGCTGAATGCCTGGCAGACAGTCTCGAAGCTCAATACTCACTCAGCTCTCAACCAGTAGACCAAGCTCACCTCTGGGAGGTCGACGCGGAAGTCGAACTTAGAGGCTTCCTCCCACCCGTTGAACACCATGATAATCCTCTGTCTCCCGTCTCTCCAGATGCGTGAGAAGTGCAGGATATCATCAAAGGTCTTAAACCTAGAAAAGCCCCTGGTTCAGGCAGAATCACCAATAGAGTGATTCAGCTATTCCTTGCCCCCCTAATAATGCTACTGGTCACCATCTTCAATGGTGCCATGAGCAACAACATTTTCCCACAATCGTAGAAAGAATATATAGGTATCCCCAAGCCCGGTAAGCCCAAGTCGGAACCTAAGAGTTACCGCCCCATCAGTTTGCTCAATGTCCTCGCTAAGATCTATGAGAGGCTTATTTATAGGCGTCATAGAGACTATGCCGAAACAAAGGTCCTCATTTCCAACGAGCAGTTCGGTTTTCGAACCCAACACTCTTGCGTACAGCAAATCCACCGTATCACCGAACAAATACACGTTGGATTCCAACGTGGTTTGATGACAGGTGTTATGTACTTCGACATAGCGAAAGCTATTGACAAAGTCTGGCATAACGGCTTATTATACATATTATATACTAGCTGTGCTCGCGACTTCGTTCGCGTGGATGACGGAACTTATCAAGAGTTTTTTGTGTAAAATGCTATTTGTGTAGAACGTTATTCTCGATCGGCACTGGTTTCGCGTGCTCTTGCTTTAGTCATGCTATCCCGCATGCGGCTTAACCGGGATTCTCGCTCCTCAGCTGATTCTTGTGATCTGGGTAGTCTCATTCGCCTAGCGTGTCTCGATGTAGCAGAAAGAGATGGTCTCTTTCTGGAAGGCATCATGTTATAAGTATGTCCGTATTAAAAATAAATAAATCTTTAAGACTATCTTTATAGAAGAGCCCTAACACCTAGCGCCTACCTACACTTATAATGTATATACCAATAAATAAGCAAAATCTATACGAATGACTAATCCTACCTAAGAGTACTAAAAATAACCTACGGTACACACTATCAAAATATATACTACCTATACTTGAAATTAAATTCTATACGGTCTACGCCTTATAAAAGTAAATCTAAGTACCTAACTAACAAAAAAAACTCAATAACAGAAAATAAAATACCTACCTACCTAAATAAACCTATTTCTGATGATAACCAATCTAAACTCAATAAATAAGCAAAATCCCTAAAAACTAATATCTATAATTCTATACGAATGACTAATCCTGCCTAACAGTATTATAAAATAACCTACGGTCACTACGTACACTATAAAATATACTACCTATACTTTAAAAAACTTTTTTACAAAAAAAAAACAACCGACTTTCAAAAAAAAACTACAAAGTGATAAATAACTTTTATTTCGGAAGTCGGTGTCAATAAACGAAAATGCAGAACCAACGACATTTAATTTATCTAAGTTACAATAGCATAACGTCAACTGCTCATCACCTTTTACAAAACATTGCTTTTCCCGATGCTGAGACGTTAATTGTTGAGGAGTTCTCCTGGTAAGAACCTGGAGAACTCCACTCCACCACCACACGCATTGTGACGAGCATAAATTGCTTAGCAACCATATTAAAGTAATCGAATCGCAACCCGTGAAATATTTATCATTGATTAGTTCCGATGGCCGTCTGTGGTCTTCATCATCAGCTCCACTTTACCAAATGATGATTTCCGAGAGCAAATGCTCAAGTTACTCTAAAAAATATCCAAATCGCTATAGGTTTGCCAATAAAATTTGAGGGTTTCCCTCGATTTCCCTGGGATCCCATCATTAGACCCTGACCTGATGATCATGGGACCACTTGGGAAGTATACCCTTTCAAACAAAAGAAATTTTTTCCAAATCTGTCCAGGCGTCTTCGAGAAATCGGGGAACATACATAAAAAAAAAAGATTCCGACGAATTGAGAACCTCCTCCTTTTTTTGAAGTCGGTTAAAAATTAAAATCTATACCTACGACTTATAAAAATAAACCTAAATAACTCTACCTTAAACTGTACTTAGTAAAAACTAAAAGTAATAAAAAAGCCTTGCCATACAAGAAAATATGAAATATTATTTATTATCTTCGTCGTGTGTGATAAGTCCATTGAATTGTATGGCGAGCAATTAAAATATTATAGTATCTTAGCCGTGTTTAGCGCCCCTTAGTGAACTCTACTGAGGGTGACGTAACCTACGACAAACTTATTATTTGCGGTTTTTACAGTAATCGTTTCTAAGGATCGAACCGCAAAATTAAGTTTGTTTTTATTGTATATACTTTTCCGGGAAAAAAAGTACCCAGTGTGGTGCCCAGGATATTAAAGAATAATTATACCAAGTTTCATCGTAATCGAACCGGTAGTTTTTGCGTGATGCCTGAACAAACAGACAGACAAAAATTTTTTTAATCACATTTTTGGGTTCGGTGTCGGTCTAATAACACCCCCTGCCATTTATATTTTTGATATTTTCAATGTACAGAATTTTCACTTCTACAGATTTATTATAAGACAAGTATTGAATAGATATAAAGGGTTTTTCAACAAGAACTTTGTTTTCTAAAACAAAATAAAACAAAGAATTTAGAGGAAAATGAATAAAATTTTTATTGTATTACAAAGAGAAAAGTTTGGCAATTATAAATGAAAAATGATATCTAGCAAATTGGCAGATGTTGATTCTTTTATCAAAATTTTTAATCACTTTTTGGCAAAATGGAGGGTCTATCGGGTCGGCTATCGCTAGATGTTAACCACTAAATTTTGGCCTATTATTGATGACATTGATATCGATGAAATGTGGTTTCAACAGGACGGTGCCACATGTTACACAGCCAATGAAACGATCAATTTATTGCAAACCAAATTTCCCGATCGCATAATTTTGCGAAATTCTGCTGTTCAGTGGCCAGCCAGATCGTGTGATTTAACACCACTGGATTATTTTTTGTGCGGCTATGTTAAAGACAGAGTCTATACGGAGCCAATTGAATCAATTGCAGCCTTAAAACTCAAAATCCGTGATGTCATTAACGAAATAGACCCTCCATTTTGCCAAAAAGTGATAAAAAATTTTGATGAAAGAATCAACATCTGTCAGCGTGGTCGTGGTGGACATTTGCCAGATATCATTTTTCATTTATAATTTCCAAACTTTTCTCTTTGTAATACAATAAAAATTTTATTCATTTTCCTCTAAATTCTTTGTTTTATTTTGTTTTAGAAAACAAAGTTCTTGTTGAAAAACCCTTTAGAATAGATAAAAGTCATACCAAATCGGTGTGCCTGACCGTCTCGTGCTCATCCTACGAAACTTTCTGTCGAACCGCACCTTCCTCTATGAAGTCGAAGGTGTGCTATCCCCCCACACCCCATTCCCGCAGGAGTCCCCCAGGGCTCTGTGCTCGCCCCACTCATTTTCACGCTCTTCACTAGTGATATCCCTAAAACAGAAAGGCTCAGTTGGCTTCGCAGACAACATAGCCATTTTATACACTAGCCGCAGCCAATTCCAACTACCTCTCACTCTCCAAACCGCAGTTAATAAACTCGCTGCTTGGTTTAGGAAGTGGAGAAAAGAAGTCAATTCCGACAAGAGTCAAGCGGTTCTTTATTCGAAACCACGACTCAAACCCCGACCTATCACCATGTTCGGCAAGCCGATCACTTGGCAAAAGCGAACCAAATCTAGGTGTATTCCTCGACAAGCACCTCTCCTTCTCAGAGCACCTAAAGATGGTCCGAAATCGTTATTATCATATATTGCTGCCCAAAGATAAAATAAAATAACACGTACCACTAAAGTTTAAACTATGGGACCGGCTGTCCTGCACAGATACCTAGAAATCCATACTAATAAAATAAATGCGTAACTGGTTCCCTTTTCGCGCCTAAACCCCTAAACAACTGAACCAATCGTTGTTCGACAGATTAAATAGGCTACTTTTCATCCTGGATAGCAGAAGAAGTCGCGGCCAATAGGTAATTCGCTATAAAAATTACAATACCTTAAAAAAATATTGCCTATAAATAATATAATTGATAAATGTATGTATATGGTATAGCCTATATTTATACCGTTAATAATTATGCTGAGTGTACCGCATTAGTGAGTGGCTAGATAAAAATAAAGAGTAAGTACCTAGTTACTTACCTATATTGCGAGTTTGCGAGTTCAGCTCACCCGCGGGGCCGCAATTCGAAGGTTATCAGGAAAATAAAAGCTACGGTTAAGGCCCTTGAATTAATTCATCGGTCATTGAACTTATCACGCCCGTGTGTCGCGAAAATAATTAATTAAAATTCTGTGAAACTGTGAAGCGGCGCCAACTACGCAAGAGATTGAATTGTATAGGTACCAAGTTGGTTTAGTTCAAATATCACGTGGAAATAAATGATAATAAGTAATTAATACCTGCATAATTTACGTACCGTACATAACTAGTCTTTAATTAGTCCACATTCTACACATGCACTAAGTTTGATCTCAATATACAAAGTAACTGTTCAAAGGTCCAACTTCAAACATAATTGTTTATCTATACAATTCAAAGTCCTGACTCACTGATATATCAACGCACAGCCTAAACCGCTGGTCCTAGAGACATAAAATTGGGTGGGTGTGTTCTTTGTAAAAAGTAGGTATCCACTAAGAAAGGGTTTTTCGAAATTCCACCCCTAAGAGGGTGAAATTTCACGCGGACGAAGTCGCGGGCAGAAGTTCGATTTAATATAAAAAAATATAATTAACTAAGTAGCATCAAACTTATACTTATCTTTAGTAAATTGAATACTAATGAGATATTTTTGTGAACAAATTACTGACAGCCTCTTTTAATTAATGTCGTCCTACGCGAAAATTGTTTAAAGCTTGGTTTTAGCTTGTGTTATGTTTATATAAGTGTGTATTATGTATGCCATAAGACCGTTGAAGATTTAAATATGCGAGGGGCACTCGAGCAGATGGTTCGAGAGCGGCGGATATTACTGCCAATGGAGGGTCAAAGGACTACTCAAGGCCGCAGCCACGACATTTCGGACGTCGATAACCTTCGCTAGGCGCCTTCGTAAGTTCGTACCGCGAATACTGCCATATCATACCAAATAAATAGTAAAAAATAATATTATTATTAATTTGTTTTTAAATTTTATTTTCTCAGGTTCTTAGAACCTGGTATTTTTATTTAAACCAAAGTGAGATTTTAATTTTGAGTAGATTAGGTATTTTGTACTGCATTGAAATTATTGTCTACATCTAAATGTAGGAATTTCCGAACTATGCGATATGTGTTTAATATAGCTGCTTTCTGTAGTGTAAGGGAAGATTGATTACATTTAAACGAATAAATAGTTGTTTCGGGATGATACCAGTCCACTATTGCACATACCACTATTGGGACTATGGTTACTCTATTCATTTTCCAAACTGTGGTAATTTCTTCTTGTAGTTCTGTATACTTTCTGATTTTTTAGGTATGTTATTGGTGTTTGGAACTGCTATATCTATTATGTATGTGTGTTTGTTTTCTTTATCAACAAGTGTTATATCGGGCAGTGTTGTTATAATATATTGTACGATCTGTAATTATGGTGCGGTCATAATATAATTTGTAAGATTGGTTTTCTAATACAGCCCTAGGTGAGTATTTGTAGTATGGTGTGTATGGATCCTTCATGAGATTGTGTTTTGTTGCGAGTTTTTGGTGTATAATATTAACCAGTTGAAATTGTGATTTGTGTCTATGAGTGTAATCGTTTTGGGTGAGTGAGCTCCTGTGATGTGTTGTATAGTTTCAGGTTTGCTGTGGCACTTTCTGCATAAATCGCTTCTTACTGTATTTTCTATAATTCTTGGTATTTATTATTATTTTATTTACCAGTGGAAACGTGTAAATGGCCTTCAAATGCAAATTGTTTAAGAGCACTGTTTAAATTAGCTATAAGTTTCCCGAACAGAATAAAATAAATAAATACAGAGATACAACAAGGCACCTCGGGCTTACACGTGTTACGAACACTAATAATAAATATTAAATAGTCACCGCTTTAACTAATATTATGGTGTTTTTTAAATAAAATTAAGCATTAATTGTCTAAGTAGACAATTATTTTATCGAAGTTCCTATAATTACTTATATCCATACTAATATTATAAATTCGAAAGTAACTCTGTCTGTCTGTTACCTTTTCACGCCTAAACCACTGAACGGATTTCGATAAAATTTGGCAGAGAGATAGATTGCATCCCGGGGAAGTACATAGGGTAGTTTTTATCGACATACCTCGCGCGGGCGGAAGCTAGTCATGTATAAATAACCCATCTAAACTTATGTTTCGTAATTTAGTCATCACATCATATTTTAGTTTAATTAAAACCTGAATTGTAATTTCATGAGAAAATCCTTTTTTTTTTCCTGCGGGACAAGCCTAGCCAAGTCCAGGAAGTCTGGAAATAGCTTATTTGATTTGTTAAATTCTTAGAAACCTAAAATGTTTTAGCTGTTCTGTAACCCCTATTTTTTCATTTTAATAAAACTTATTTATGTTAAACCAACTTGTACACGCGAAAGTTTTGGAGGATATTGCTGTTCATTAGATTTTACGCTAACTCATAAATAACAACACAATAGTATCACGCTTACATGTGTAAGATTCAGTATTTTATTAGAGTGCAATGACATGCATTACACGTAAGTACGTGCTACAGTTGCATACAATACATATAAATTACATATTACTTATTGGAATAGCTAAATAACGTGCAGTGTGCAACAGTGTAGTGCGACCTTGTAATACTTGCACGTGTTTTCAATAATAGAGAAGATATTGCCATGGAAGTATGTCGGGCATGGACTAAGGTAAAGGAGAATAAACTGAAAGTGGATTTTTATCTGCTGCAGATTCTGAGAGGACATTGCAAGATCGACTGAGAAGCTATTATATTAAGCAGATTACCCTCCACCTTAATTGCGTAAAACACTATTAATCACAATCTGAATCATTTTGAAGGATATTGCTAATCCATTGCTTCATATGGTCGTTAAATTTGTCTGCTCAACAACGTAAATAACGCAATGAATGTTGATGAACTGTCAAAATGAAACCCCTTGCTACTGTTAGTGTGTTACGCAATTATTTTACCACGCTGCGCTGGTTGGTAGGAAAATGGAACAAACAGGAGCGGAAAGAAGGCGGTATAGAAAAGTAACTCGTGGTCAAATTTGTAAAGGAAAATAACAGTTGTATTGACCATTCCTATTGCATACAATGCATATTCAACTATTTTGTTGACAATAAAATGCTTTGTTTTGTAATAATTTATTACTAGTAGCGCCCCGCGGTTTCGCCCGCATAAGTTTCGATTCCGTGGGAATATCGGAATAAAACTATCCTAATGTCCTTTTCCGGGACTCAAACTATCTCTATACCAAATTTTATCTAAATCGGTTCAGCGGTTTAAGCGTGAAGAGGTAACAGACAGACACACTTTCGCATTTATAATACTAGCTGTGCCCTGCGGTTTCACCCGCATAAGTTTCGATCCCGTGGGAATATCGGGATAAAACTATCCTATGTCCTTTTCCGGGACTCAAACTATCCCTATACCAAATTTTATCTAAACCGGTTCAGCGGTTTAAGCGTGAAGAGGTAACAGACAGACACACTTTCGCATTTATAATATTAGTATGGGACAGGATGGATTCGGATAATAAACCTTATTTGCGTATGATTTTGCGCACGTTATCGATCGTTATCGGTGTGATATCGATATCGACACACCTATGCCGAAATTGCTAGAGGTCTGAACTGAGTGAATCGCAGTTGTCCCTCTTTTATCATTACAGTTGTACGGTTATCAGTTTGTTGGTTTACTTGAGCGCCATACTTAGATATTTTAATGAATCCTTAGCATCATCACTGCCACCTGTAAGTGATTATACCTAATGATAGTAATAATCATATAGGTAGGTACCTCAATAGCGTTGTTTATTATTACGACGCATGTGTAGAATACAATACGGTAACCGGTGTGAATAAACAGAATCGAATGCTTACCGAAAATAATACTGTTCAACTAAAACTAACATTTAATTTTCTAATGTAGAGAAGCCAATGGGTAGACTGTATATTTTTTTCTGACCCCATATGAATACCGTATCACATAAAAACAGAGCCAGGTGGTGGGTTCAATGTTCGATGCAGCTTTTATTTTGTTTTGAAACGTAGCTTCGTCGGGGCCCCGGCAGGGGTTGCAACTGCGACAGACTGCTGTCCTAACCACAAAAAAAAAAAAACCAGCCAGCGTGTCGGACCACGCACAATGAAGGGTTCCGTATGAATTTATCCCAAGAACAGACGTAACTTAAAACAAAATTTAAAAAGGTTCAACTACAATAGTTGAACTTTTTTAAATTTTGTTTTAAGTATATCTACCTCTCAAAAGTTACATCTATTTTCAAAATTCATTTATTTACGTCCGTCTTCAGGTCACATGAATTCATATTATATCAATTCAATCGGTCCATTAGATTCGGAGCAAATCTGCTGTGACAGACGGACAGACAGATAGACACACGAGTTATCCTATAAGGGTTCCGTTTTTTTATTCGGACGTACGGATCCTCAAACAACATACTCTGATCCACCTGGCGATTGGCGATGCTTAAAATCCATTTGACTTGAATCGTGAAGTGCATAAGTTCGAAAATTAAGTAAACTTAAAATAATAGATACGTTTATATCGCGTCAACTGACTTGTTTATTGAGAACACCTGCTTGAACACAATATTACTTGTCATTTTTATTTACATACATTGACGCAGTATGTAACTATGTACGTAGGTAGGTAATACACGTATGTAAGTACAACGTCAGTATTTTTTTGATCATTGCACACGTTGTCCTCTAAATTTAGCTGAATTAAATGTAAACAATATAATTACAAATTTATGTAAGTAGCTTAGGTATATTACCTAATTGTTTTGAATTAGTAAATAGTTTTTTCTAGTTAATACATAATTCGTATAGTGGTGTTGTCACTAAAATAAGATAAATAAGGTTCTTGGAACTATTATTAAATTCTGGAAATATAGAATTTTAAAAGCTCGCATAGGTAAGTAAAGCTTTTGTTAGGCCCACGCATGAAATGAGCAAGTTGTAGCATATTGTTGTAGTAGGTGTATATTACATGAATGCAGGGATGGTTATCAAACAAAACGCATATGTGTGCCCGACAGCACGAGCTTGGGAAGTTGGGACACGTGCTGCCAACAGCTGCTGCGGCCCACTCAACCTACATAATTCAATACAATAAATCAAGAAAAAAAAACACCTTTCTTATACCTACTCTGTCTGCATTATCCAGATGTTTAAAAAGGTATAGGTCAGATAAGATGTGAATATTTGATGTACCCACCCCTTGTTTATTAATCTTTTACCCAAAGATATAAGAAGGAATGTGTTTTATGATTTTTTTTTTATTTATAATGGGAAGACATAAATAACAATACGCAGTGTTGGTCCATTGCCTCATGCGCGTGCGCAAGACCGCAATTTAAACAAATTATCACAGTATAACGGGTGGTCTCTGAAACAGGGTCTGCCATTGACATATACAATGGGTCTGCCTTATTAAAAAAACTTATCTTTAATTATTTTTTTATGTACATATGACATGGACGGTGTACCTACTAGCATAACAAAAAAAATTAAGTGAGGGGGCACTAAACTATGATAATCGACGATTATCCCTGTTCGCATTATGCAAGTGCACCCAAGGATAACCCCCGGTTGGTGCAGGACTATTGCAGTATATGGAAAAATTTAAAGTTGGACTACGGGTTTGGGTGGCTAAAGTGGACTGGTTACCAAGAACTATGGAAGAACTATGACCCCTGCCTGATCAATGTTTTATTTATACACGGATAAAATGGCAGGGGGTGACTTGCACACTCAATCATGGGCTCATGGAAACGGTCGCTAGCACATAGTGACGTAGTGACAAGGGGGCAACATGTCCTGAGGTGCTTATCAGGAGTGGAGAGGTATTCCACGGTTATCAGGACAATCCCGGAAGTACGGTCAAGATCCCTACCAGCGTCTCACTGGAATACTTCCTTCCTCCGAGCACGTTTGCTCTTGCGAATCTCCACTCAAGCCAGCCAATAAAGGCAAGAATGAGATGGGAGCTCTGTTCCTCGTCATTGTTCACTCCAGCCGGCCAATAAAGGCAAGCCAGAGGTGAGGAACAAGACTTCTCCAGGGAAATAGGGTCCGTAGAGTCGCTACTGCCCAACAGCTCGCCACATGCTGCCCTGTGGGTTTTTGTAACTCTCTTGGTCTGGCTCCTCACTTTAGACCTGTTCCGGCAAAGTAAACTCTTCCGGCATAGGTCTTAGAGTTCGGAGCGCGCAAGCCCCACCACGACGTCAACGTAGAGATACTGCGCGACCGCAGCGAGACTAATCATTTATCTAAGCTATAGAGAAGTATAGAAAAACGCACAAGGACGCAAATTGTGCACGATGCAACTGACGCTATACGATGCTGCATTCTGTTTGATTCTTATTGATTTGTTCCCACTTCCCGTTCTCGACATACACCCCGAGAACTTTTCCGAAGTGACTCGAACAATCTTGGTTGGAACCTCCCCCGCCCACCCTACTTAGAACTTTAGAAAAATTGTCACGTGCGGTGCGGTGCGTCCTTCTTTGAAGATTATTATAAGTACTTTATTTTATTATTGGAATCGTCGTTCATGAACAATAATAGTAATATTATTTCGACAGCACTGAACAATTAGAATTCCTTAAATTATTGTTACTATTTTAACAGTTTCTTCAGTTTTTCTTATTCTTACAAAAATTTAAGTCAGGAAGTTTTATTTCTAGATTAGCTTTGAAACTTGCCTTCAAGAGTAGACTGTTTGAAGGGTAAATACCTAGGTAGGTGGTATTCGAGTGTAGGAGGCGAATGAGGGTGACATGCCACGCTTCGTCCTTCCACACATAGGTTGAACTCAGGGGTAGAGTGGGTTGCGACTGGGGAATGGGGTCTCACAAGTACACCAAGCCGCGCGCGCCGCGCGCCGCGCCGCCGCCGCCGGCCGCGCCGCGCCTCCCCCCATACACATACCGACCGATGCGATGCGATTATTCTGTCTAGCGAGAGGGAGAAGTAGTCAATGCTCCGCTCGCGTCAGGTCGCTTCGTTGCATTCCACCAGTTAGTTGTCAGTCCGCAACGCGCCGTTTGACCGAACGGACGTACGCACGCAAATAACATTGGAAAATTATCGTTGTTTATTTATTTATCTTGATTGCATGCATATCTTATAAATTTACTAGTTTAAAATTTGTTTGAACTCTATTTGTGACTACTTCGTGCTAAAGAACAATAATCAACCTTCATGAACTGTGATCGTGTTTTTGACCGTTTCAAACAATAACAAAACGGAAGAAAACTAAAGTGTGAGACAAGTCGAAATGAGCGGATTGACCAACAGAGTTAAAAGAGGATCGAGGGGTAGTGCAACTCTTCTCGAAGCAGCTAACAGGATTTTGCGGTTACTTGGCGTTAGCTCCACGAAGCGCGGGAAACAGCCCTCGCCCAAATCTAAGGTAAGGTCAATGACTGTCTGCAGCCCGTGTTTATGTGTACCCCCATGTCTGTCTGTTTATAATAATGTTCAATAACGATTGACTAGTTTGAATAAGGTGAAATGGAAACTATTTTGGTAATGTAGTGTGGTACATAATGTGAAAGGTATTTTATAAATTCTTTAAGACTACCAATTAATAAATTATCTAATATAATAACAAATAATTATTTATTATGATGTGATTTTAATAATAATAAATAATATAAAAAATGTAATGTAATTTTAAAATGGCAAAAAATGTTTACTTATCAAATTAGTACCTAATTTCAACGCAGTTTCAATAGTAGCATGACAATGCGAGTACCTATATTTGAAAAAAGTATTTAGTCACGAGTAGACAGACGTGGCAATGTTTTACGTTTGTAAACTTTCCCTGTGCAAACTGCAAAGCGGTGATTGCACACTTTCGCCCTGTTTTTCTGTATGTCATTGAATGGCTCGGTGCTCCGTTCACTACGGCGAGTGTGACTGTCTGATCAACAAACAAACACCGTCGGCGGGCGCGGCCATAGCACTTGTTTGTTCACGCGTCGACGGCGTGACCAGCTTGTTTACCACTGCGAACTCCTCACAATCTCCGCGTTCAACAGACCGCTACGGCTGCAATCATACAACGATCGTAAACACAACCTATCCTTACACGCAGATTGTTCAGTTAACTTTGCCGCGTAATATGCATGATTTTCACGACCTTTACGATGTGCTCACGTGGCCGTGGGTATTGGCCAAAAGAAACAATGAGTTTACAATTACCAAAATAAGTTATTCTAATAGTTATAACTACGCAGCTGCCTGCCGATTTGATAAAATAACAATAGTCACGAATATTGGTAGGTAGGTACTTATTTATTATTTTCCAAAGTAATGGCAATAGGTACGCACGGCTACACATCAAGCCATATAAAACCAATATACGCTGACTTCTGATTGTGCGAAAAACCTATACAATGCGAGGTCAGCTAAAACTGGAAATGTATAGCTTGACGTGTAGCCGTGTGTACCTACTAAATTATCAAAATATGTTGCTGTTACACTTCGCCCTTTACCCATATACTGTTATCTAGATAAAATTACACGCCAACGCCATCGCTACGAGAATGTTTGCTCACACGTCACCACCAGTGATGTTGTGGCGTAACACTCTGCGCAGGAGGTTATGTACCTACACGCACATTCTTTATCTTTCCCGATAATTTTTGTAGGGCTTGTGCCCATTGTGCCTTGTGGAAAAACACTGATTTCACTGGAAAGCAAACAAATTAAACTAAACTAGCACAAGTGTTTTTAAACGGCATTAAAGCGATTATGGCACACAGGTGTACGTAGGTACCTACTTCGTTACTAACTTGAATTACCTTCTACAAAAATGTACAAAATATGTTTGTAGGTTTACGAACGTAAACGTAGGTAGGCAGACTCATTATTATAATATTATAATTATTAATTAGAGGTAGTTCTGAGCGCGACTAAGGATGTCGCTTGTTGTTGAATGTTCTCAACAAAGGTTGTTTACACTTCGTGATTCATGATCACGCATTCGGAATTCTCATTCATCTTTCACTTTTTCTTGAATGTAAATAAAGTATAAAACGGCTTATCCGTTATATTATTAACTGTTATACAATTGTCAGCATGCTGACTAAACATTAGTTAGCTATAAACCGGATGTAGATTGTAGGAGGGGTAAACATAAAATGCACCACATCCGTCTGAACTTGATAGGCGCTTTTAATGCACATTCTAGATCATCATTCATCCCGTTATTTATTTTAACAAAGAAACTTACGTAGATACCTACTATTTTTAAATGAGAATACCTATTTCGAACTGCAGTATTTTATCCATACAAATCTCAAGCATTAGAGGTACCTAAGTGTGTAGGTATGTTGCAAACGGCATTGCAATGTGTAAAGGAAGGTTTGGTGGTGGGGATCTAGGTCGGCTATGAAGTCGGTGTTAGTGGACAGTGGAATCCGTTGCTGTGGGAATGCGAGTGTAAGTACCGTTGTGACGGTGGTCTACACCGCCGCCGCACCGTCCCGTCCCAGCGCCCCAGCCGCCAGCCGCGGAATGCGAGACCCATTTGCGGCGCTTACAACCAAGCTTAATTGTTAGTGACTCATTCCTTCATCCAAACTTCAACGAACCAACAGCTGTGTTACAGAAGTGCAGATTCCATTATGTCCTGTTTATTTTGATTTTATCATCAATACATTGTAAGATGTTTTCGAAACAAACTTGCTATTTTATTGTGATACTGATGCATGAAACTTTCATCCGTGATCAAAGCGTGCAACGCGAATTATTAGATCCTGTTTAGAGATGAATGTATACTCCTAGGTCTTTTAGATGTTGGTTTTCCTTTACATATTATTCTGACTGTTGGTTAGCATTTTCGTCGTTATATATAGCTTCAGACTGTTTATAACGTAATTAATTAACTGGTGACCTAGTGGTAATTATAGTTTGTAACTCACCGCCTCCCGCAACACCCTAGTACTGGCAATCTCCACTAGTTAACTAGGTACCGCTTCTGAAATAAATACTGCCCCACACAGGATCCACAAAAACTTTCACTGAAAGTATCGAGACGGTTTCGCAAATACCAAAAGAATGTCTTAATCTAAAAAACTCGAACGTATACAGTGAAAATTGAAGAACGGATATTCCCGCAAAGTAACGGTTAAATTATAGTTACTTTCATTTGCTTTTCATAAGTTTGTTTTGGCTAATATACCGTTAAACACGAACTCGCGGTATTCTGCAGCGTTCTTAGAAAGAGACAGAATTGCAAATGCAGCTATCTCTGTCAGTCTTCGCTCACGTTGAATGGAAGCGTCATTTTTTGTTCGACGACGGCCCCGTAAAAAATGAACAAAAACTCGAGCTACGAACTCGAAAAATTGGATCATCGAACTGTAGACGAGGCCAGTGAACGTGGCAGTCGGAACTTTGACTATTTAAATCCTCGATGCTAAAAGCTTACATTTTCTTATCTAGAGCTGTAGGTACTTCCAGAAAGTAAAAATAATTAAATCTTCTGAAATACTCTGTAAGTACCTATAAGTTAATTACTCGGTTACGCAACAGAATTTTCTTTGGAAGAAAAGCATTCGCGTAAAAGTATTTGCAAAGAGATCTTGAAAGTGTGAAAACCTGCATGCTTGCAATAAAAACATTGTATATTTTGACGTTCTATTGACAAACTGTTGTAAACACATCACAAATGCGATGATTTTTTCCAAAGTTTGATTCACCTAGTTCTTAGCATTGTTTACCTACGTATTTAGCGGTCACCTAAATTTAAAGAAGCCGGCACTGCAGACGGCGCGTTGCCCCCCCTGGCCCCCACCGCGCATGACGTAGCCACCATTGCCGCCGCCACCGCCGCCACTGGTGCCAGCCGATAAACAAGTGCACGCTTTCGAAGCGCGACGACGCCGCGACGTCGCATTTCTCTCACGACGTTCCACTAGACAGAGTCCGTGATCTCGTACAGTTCCGTGAATAAGTCTCAATGTTATTTTACTCAGTGGGTGTTTTCATTATTCCAGATCAACGGTCGAGCGTCTAGTGAGTTACGGGCCCCAATTGCTGCGGCCGAAACCATAGTGGAGACGCCGATCAAGATGCAAGCAGCGCCTGCGCCCGCACCGGCCACGCCGGCGCCCGCGACTGCCGCGCCCGCTACGCCTGCCTCGCCGGCGCCCAGCCAGGCACAAAAGCCCACCAAACGAACTGCTAAAGACTATATTTTTGGCAAATTAATCGGCGAGGGCTGTTACAGCACCGTGTTTCTTGCAAAGGATATACACAGTGGAAAGGAATATGCAAGTACGTATTACTAGTTATTTTTTTTTACTTTACGTTTCCTACATAACAATGTGTTAAGCCATTGAACCAAATGTTTTGACCTTCACAAGATTCATAAAATAATCTGTTCAATTTCTTTTTTCACAGTTAAAGTATGTGAAAAACTTCACATTATCCGAAAAAAGAAAAGAGAGTACATTAAACGCGAAAAAGATGCCTTGAACATGTTGTTCAATGTAGCTCATGGTTTCGTGAAACTTTACTGCACATTTCAAGACGAAGAAAGGCTGTATTTTGTTTTGTCCTTTGCAAAAAATGGCGAATTACTGTCTTACATAAATCAAGTTGGCTCTTTTGAGCTAAATGTAGCAAAATTTTATGCGGCCGAGTTATTGATGGCCTTAGAGAAAATGCACGCCAAGGGAATAATTCACCGTGATTTAAAACCGGAAAATATATTATTAGATGAAAATATGCACTTGCAAATTGCTGATTTCGGAACGGCTAAAATCCTTGAGCCTGAAGAGATTCGTGCCTCACCGAATAATGCAGATAATGACACGCAAAATGAACGATCTAGAAAAATTAGTTTCGTTGGAACACCGCAGTATGTTAGTCCAGAATTATTGCACGACTGCGTAGACACACGTGCCTCAGACTTGTGGGCCTTGGGATGCATCATTTATCAAATGATTTCGGGCTTACCTCCATTCCGCGCAGCCACAGAGTTCCTCACGTTCCAAAAAATTCTCAAGATGGATTTTGAGTTCCCAGAAGGTTTTCCCGCTGACGCAAAAGATCTTGTAGAAAAGCTCCTGGTACTAGACCATACCAAAAGACTTGGGGCTAATGATAAGGGAGAAACCTATGATACTATTCGCAATCATCCGTTCTTCGCTGGAATGGACTGGGACAATGTGTGGGAGCAGACGCCGCCGACAATTAGCCCATATTTACCCGGAGGTTCGTTTGAAGAGGAGTACAATGTACCCGATCATCTTGAACCAGGATTGGGCAATAAGCAACTTGTGAGACTGTGGGAATTCGACTTATCTACCTCTAAAGGTAATTAATTTTATGGTTATTCTGTAATACTACCTTAGATTTTTTTCTATTTCTTTTAAACATCATCATTTCAAGGATATTTAAATATCAATTTAGATATGCTTTACATTTCGAAATAATGTTCTGTTCTCACAATTACATCATAAGGGTAATATAAAGTTATTTTTGAAAATATTAGAAGTCTAAATAGATGTTAGTAGGTTGAGTATGTAGCCGATGTGGACAATTACAAAGTCTCGGGCGAGTGCAGTGAAGCGACGAGTAAGAGGCAACTGGTGCGTCCATGACCTGAATTCTTGGCAAATTTATACGCTTCTCGTTTCATAACTAAACCGAGTCCAATAACGTTTTATTTTGTGATTAATTTCCAAAGCAGTGTCTCTTTTTAGAAATAAGCGTTTATTATGCAAACATACATATTTCTTTTATTTAAGCATGTAGCGCATCGTAATATGATCCTTGCACTCGCTGCACGAGTAGCCACTAGCCACTACGTCATCGCATTCACTGCTATACACATTCGGAACGGACGTCCTTAGTCAGTGCATGGTTTACGGTTTTATAGTTGGTATGACGTCAACCTTCCGACACGTCGCCGTCGGCGTCGTCCCGGAGTGGCACAGTCTCAACCGCTTATGCCATGAATGACTCGCTCATTACGCCCTACGCGTTTTATTAATGTTGACCTTATAATCAGCTGTGTAGCTACACGTACTGGTTTTAGGATTCAGTTAGAAGTTTAGAACTGAATTTCATTAGATAGTTTGACAGAAAATGTTGGTGATTTTAACATAAATCATTGAATTTAGAATTTTTCTTTCAGGAATATTAAACATCAGCCCTGAAGAAAAACGTCGTCGTCTCGAAGTTCAATCTCGGGAGAGCAAGTGGCACCAGTTCGTCGACGGAGAGCTAATTTTAAAGCAAGGCCTGGTAGACAAAAGGAAGGGCCTGTTTCCTCGACGCCGTATGTTGCTGCTCACAACAGGACCACGCCTATTTTACGTCGATCCGGCCAACATGGTGCTCAAGGGTGAAATCCCTTGGTCACCCGAGTTGCGGGTCGAAGCCAAGAACTTTAGAATATTTTTAGTGCACACGGTGAGTTCTTTGATAACATGAATTCTCTCACTCGATAGCAAAAAATACCTTTTAGTTAGGTATTCAATACAGGATAATAATATAGAAACAAACTATAGCAGAATTGTTTTTTTTTTTGTTACAGCCAAATCGTACCTATTACTTGGAAGACCCCGATTCGTATGCTTTGGAGTGGGCAAGCGTAATTGACGAAGTGCGCATCGGTACATATGGACGGGACACGACTTAAGCGACGGCGCGGCCGCAGCTCCGAGTCGCGCCCGCGCCGCCGCCGCGGCCCCCGGGCCTCGCGCCCGCTCTTCGTACCTCACACGGCGAGTTCACACTTCTAGGTTACTTCTAGCCTTGATTTAGAGCATGGCAAATTCCAAGCCGAAAGCTTTTGCATAGATGATCGAGCTCGTGCGTGTCCTAAGTTCCGCATCAGCCGGTGCGGGGCCGTCGCCGCCGCTGCGGAGCGCGCCGTGAGCTGCGGGCGCGCTACATATGTTCAAAAAGCGCCCGAAGACGCCCGCGCCCGCCGCTCCGCACGCGGACGGTAACGAGACGACGACGACCGAGCGACTACTGCTCGATCACTGTGGATACTGAATGACTGATTCCTATTAATAATAATATCCCGACTATCTTAAATTATTCTAATTTAAGTTTCTTATTTAATTGTGGAATACCGACGATGATGTGTAAATATGTCTTAACTTATTATTGCGATTGCTTAGTAATAGTTAATTGTGGGGCTATGTAACTTTTATTGTATACAGGCCTCTTGTAAGAATGGACTTGTTATTCACCACCTGCGTGTTCACGAAGCCCATTCCGGTTGGTAACTAGGCAATTTATAGCTAAATTTAATATTTATTTTATGTTTAATTATTTGCCAACGGAATGTGACTGCTGTACAGTTATAACCGTAGAAAATTATGATTGGTATGTTTCTATATTCTACTTCAACTATGTTTATCGGTGGCAATTGGAAAGTAAACATAGGAATTAGCAAATTTGTATATTTTAAACGGAATTACCAATTGTCATACACTGGTTGTTGTAGAAATAGAAGCAGCTAGACTTAAGAAGGGTAGCTTCTTCACTAAATAATGATGATAATGAGAGTGTTGGCGGAAACCGATCCGATAGTGAGCGGTCGCCTTACTTTCACGACTCAGTCTGAGTAAAATATTATGCTCTGAAATAGCGGGGAACACATTGTTGAGGAGTTTCAATGCTTTTTAATGTGCAAGTTACTTGTGCTCTTTAATTCTAACATAGCAAAGGTATACGGATAATGCCACCAAAGGTGACAATTACTGCTATTTCATTGCTTGGTAATTAATTGTCTAAAATATATTATTTTTGTTAATTGCAGTCGAATTAAGACATTGGGATTGCTTATTGGATAGTTACTAGTGCAAATTTGTTTTTTTAATGTTTTGTGTTGTTATGAACAGTGATTTTATGGCCATAGCAAATATCCAATGTCATGGCACTTTGTGTTCTAAAATTGAATTTAAATTGTAATGGTGACTTATTGTTTAATCATTTTATAATAGCAGGTATATTAAAATGCCTAAAACTTGCCTGTAATATTTAACATTAGGGCTTAATGGGATTTAATCCATAGTTCAATACGAAACCCTCATTTAGTAACATGTAGCAAAATAAGATTTCACTAGTATGAAGGACTGTTTTATTCATTTCTTTATTATGGGCATTGAGATACAATATTATAAATTTGGTCAGCATAAATAAATTGGACTTTTCCATGACATTGTTATGAATAATTAAAATTAAAACCTGCATTTAAAATTTAATAACTGTTAACTATTGTAATTATATTTTACAACATTTGTATTGCATAAATTCCATAAAGTAACAAAATAAGAAATTGAAAATAAATTGAAGTTGATTTTTTATGATTTTTTATTTTTCTTCTGACCTTCTTTCTCCACCATCACCACATTACCAAAATTTTTCTTCTGACTTTCCCTAGCACTCACCACATCACCTAAGTAAGTGTGGCCCACACATACACCACACCGGACCACACGCCTAATTTGATAGCAACAAATGACTACACAAAGACTCGAATCATGTGATCACAATCACATGTTTTAAAAAAAGACAGAAAAAGCTTCACAGCATGGGTTGCGTAAGTGTTAATCGACCCTATGGTCAACCAAACTAGTCGCGAGCTCGAACTTACACCAGTAAGTTCGACCCAGGAAAGCGAAGCCAGGTGAGACAGAGCTAGTATCAGTGATGAGCGTTTAGACGCTAGCACAGAGTACTTTTTGATAGGACGCTAGAGTCTACACGCACAGAAACACCGTCACCGGTCCGAACAATTAGGCGCGTAAAAAAAATTCGAAACGTGCTTTGGAAAATCGAGTTTTATGAAAACTTTAGAATATTTTTAGTGCACACGGTGAGTTCTTTGATAACATGAATTCTCTCACTCGATAGCAAAAACGTGCTTTGGAAAATCGAGTTTTATGAAAAAAACCACTGCATAAATCAATTATTTATAAAGTTTTCTTTCAACTACGTACTAATGTTATCATTAATCACTACAAAACCGATCACAAAGGACGTATTTTTTGCTTAGAAGCAAAACACTGCAGAAATGTTATGTCATTGTTGCAGTTTTTTATTAGATATAAAATCACTGAGGTTTTAATGTCTCCCAAAATGTATGCATTAAGTAGATCAAAAAAATACTGGCTGGAAAAAAAATCGGCTGAATAAAAACGACTTTGTGAAAAAAGAAAATAAATGGCGCGCATTTTGTACTATCCTAATATTATAAATTCGAAAGTAACTGTCTGTCTGTATGTTACCTTTTCACGCCTAAACCACTGAACGGATTCCGATAAAATTTGGCAGAGAGATAGATTGCATCCAGGGGAAGGACATAGGATAGTTTTTATGGATATACCTCGCGGGCGAAAGCTAGTTGTAAATAAATTGTTCCACCGAACCGCACGTTACAAAATTTTGTTTCAGTGCGGGTAAAAAAGGTTATAAAAACAGCTGCCAATGAAATTGTTAATAACCTTTTGCCGCAAGTCACGGGATATATTTTTATTAGGTATTTTTTTTTATCACGGTAGGTAGATTGGTAGTTGAAAGAAAAGTAGACTATGCGTCTTGCTAAAGTGAGTAATTAATTAATGCACTCGTGTTAATTTAGTGCCCTTACATGCGCTCGGGCACCAACTCACTTTGCGCTCGAGGCAACAATCTAGTACTTGAACTCTTCGATAACTGAGTTTTGTCGGTACGGACTTGGTTTTGAAGGTTTTACAGTTATTTTATTACTTATTTACACCCAAAGTTGCAAGAAAAACGAATCTTTGTTGGCTCCAAAGACATTAAATTGCTTTGGTTGGCTCATAACTTTTTAAAGGCTTTTAATTTTACTATTTTGATTCCGTACAGATACAATTAATAATGAGTCAAAACGACATCATTTTTAACTTTGGATGCACAATGTCAAACAGTGGAGTAATATTATCCCGTTTGTATGGAAAAAATATCGAGTAGTGGCACCTTAAAATTTGAAACTGGTTTTCACAGCTTTCTGCTATATAAGCTTGGTAGTAGAAATACTCAACACCTAGGTTCAACCAAACTGTCTTGGGTAACATAATATATTGGTAGCTAAATGACAGAACTCCATCATCTCTGCTCAGTTAGATCACAGTGTAGGTGTAATTAATTAGTGACTTGTTTAAAAGTTTTACCTTAATTTTACGTGTATTTTTCTTCACAGTAAATACCTACCTGTACCTATTCAGGTATACCTATGTAAGTACATACACTAGCACCTAAGTATCAAATAAAACTTAGGCTTGTAGCTATGTCAATGCTTGTAGCGATTTGATATTGAATCAGTGACATAGCTAAAAAAGCAAGTAGGGTTGCGCCAAAACTTTCGTGAAAATAACTTAAACGTAGACTTAGAAAAAATCTACTCACCGACCCTGTGTCCAAGTACCTACCTACTCCATACAATACAACACTAACAACAGAAACTAAGTACCTTCTTACATAGGATTGTGTACAATTATTTTGAGTTCTTGCTGTTTAACGGCTGTAAATAGTAAGTAGGTAGTTAATAATCTTTGAAACTGAATGAAAAGTTAGCTGCTTTTCTATTATTAACTGATAATGTAATGTGAAAAACTTTAGCATAAAATGCAAAAACAAAAGTTATGAAAACCCTTCTGAAAACCAAGCAAACAAACATGCAATTTGTTTATTTTATGGCAAGATTAAAAACATGAATTTGACTTGACATAGGAGTCAAAAGTACTCTGTGATAGGAGTGCAGTGTCATCTATCGGGAACAGGTTATGTAATACATTATCTAAGCTTTAGCAACCATCGATAGATGGCGTTAAAGTAAAAACATAAAAAAATCCATTAGATTTTTGTAAATACCTCCACTCAATTCGGTACGTAAAGTTTTTTTCAGGTATTTTTTTTATATTTTTATTTTATAGATTAATTTATTTTAAACAACTAATTTCAATATTTTGATTTTCCCAGCGATAGTTTTTTTTTAAATGAGTTTTCAAAGTTTTCCTCGTGATGACGTCATCGAGTAGGCTGAATAGCATCAGTCTTTGTCACGTTTCAAAAACGTTTATAACACATAAATCACTTCAAACTTGACATTCTTGACAATTGACATTGACAGCTGGATAAAAGTTTCAATGTTGTGATTTGTTTTCCCCAGAGTACTTTTTGTTGTTTTCTTTCCAGTTAGACCCACAATTTTTATCGAATTTATTTAAATCGTATTCTTTAACGAAAAGTTAAAACAAGTAATGAATCGGTCAACGACAACTTGTGCCAAGTGCTTCATACCATCATGTAAAAACACCACAACAAATAGCCCACACAAATTGTTTGTGTTCGTGAAAGAAACACTAAAAAGAAAGTGGTGCGAGGAAGTCAATGTTGAATACAAGCCTGGGCGGCAATACAAACAAAAGTTGTGGCAAGTCTAAGGGTGCACATAGAAAGAGTTATTAGGAGGGTTAGAGAGTTTCGATTTCTAAAACCTCATTCAGTAGTCAGCCACAAACATGTTGGTTACCTAGACCATGTAGTGTTGATTGCGTGTGGTTTAATAAATTTACAAAATGAAATAATAAAAACTGATGAAAATAAATTGTTTTATTTTATATTTTCGCACTTATAATAATCTTATTGTATATATACATTTTCCAAAATATTACAGCTTTGTTTATTAAATCTCTGGTGTATTGAGCGTCATAATTTATCCAATACAGTGTAATATTTTTATTTTCTTCAAACATTGGATCGGCTACACAGAATACTGCTTTTTTTTTATTTGCTGCATGCATTTGAGTTTGTATTTGAGCAACATATCTATTTTGTATGATACCATTATCAACATAGCTTTTTATTGATTTTTTTGAAGCAGGGTATTTAACTTCAATTATAAAGTCCTCTGCAACCCCATTGGGTGAAGCACCTACTATTCCATTGATAAGGAATAGTAGGTGACAACCAGATTTTTCAATATTTTTTTTTTATTTCTTTTCTACCTCTTCAATAACACTTTGCTCCAAATGTTTGCCCCTTTTTATAAATTCAGTTTCTGGCACTTTGTATCCCCCCAAAATTTGTTGCACTAATGTGCCATCTGTTTTGCATCTTGAGGCTTCATATATTTTAGATGCTGTTATTCTTCCCTGACTAATATTATGCCACAGTTTTGAATTGACTTGCATTTTTGTTTTATTGTTGATCTCTTTAATAACATCTGGGGTAATTTTATTATTTAAGAATGACATGTATTCGTCAAAACCTTCTTCTACATTTTTTAAAAATTCAACTGTTAAGTCAAATAAATTATAAGTTTGCCTTTCATTTGTGAAGCATGTTGCAAGTGAATGAGCTACATTTTGCTTTTTACATTCATCAAGAAATTTGGATAAAACACTAGGGTCCTTCCGAGATAACTTCACCTTTTTGAATTTCGGGAAAATATCTTCACACTTTATTGGGTCTGATCTTATGCCAGACAATTTTGGTTTTTTCCAATAACATTGGGTAGAAGTAGATGCGGGTTCACTGCTTCTTTTTTCAAGCCAAAATAAGAAGACAAGTGTATGCTTGCATCCACCGGCAGAAGCAGCACAGCCATCACAAGTTGCCTGTAGTATTACTTCATCCTTTTCATTGATTATTATATTTACAATATAGTGTTTATTAGACACTCTGTGCTCTGGAACAACTTTTGCCTTTACAATGCACTCTACTTGGTTTCTTTTAACTTCCACATAGCCGACAGCAGAATCCACATAAGAGTCACGAGATGACCTGAAACATCATAAATATCTATCATTAATATTGATGGGTGCAAGACAATAACTTACCAGCGAAAGTTAAACAAAACTAACTTAATTTTGATTCAACAGTATTACTTACATTAGAACCTTCGCTCCTCGAATTTCAGCAATGTTGTGTTTGTCATCATTGTTCATGAACTCCAGAATCATAACGTTGTCTACTTTGGGCAAGTTATTGGAGTCGGCGCGCACAACTAGTCCATAATTAAAACAAATCCAATACGGTAGGCAGACAGTTCCTTATAACGAGCAATGGTCAACGTAGCAGTGAGTATCAGTCCGAGGGGAAAGTAAGGGTTGTCGAATTAATGAACAAGAAAACAAGGCAGTGCACAGTTCGTTACAAGAAAGAAACTACAAAAGTACAAATCTATATTTATAATTACGTGACGTTGACATTGAAAGTTGACAGTGACAACAACAAAATAAAACCTAATTATTTTAAAGTATGAGGCACCGAAAATGTTCTGGTTCAGGCTACCTTATGACGTCATTTAGAGGTCAAATGAAAGACAAGTGGTTTCAAGTAATAATGTTAAAATATACACAATCTTGTAATTTTAAGAGCTTAAAGTAGAAACTAGGCCTTAGAAACCTAAAATCTCCAAATGGTTTCGGAATCGATGTAGGTAATGTTTTTCTTTACATACCGAATTGTCCGCCGAAAATCGACAAGGAAGGTTAGGAAGGAACATGGCCGATTGTCCCACTGACAGATTCGAACATGAATTTCTTGCGCGTCCCGGTCACACTGTATTTTTATTTTTAGTAATTTTGTCTATGGGAGTATCTCTGTCATTCTATTTTTCTTAGATCGAGGATTGGATGTGGTATTTTATGCAAAAATACCACGTACATTCCAATATGAATCTTATAAGATTATCTGTAGTTGAAAATAAACAAATGGTCGCGATGACGTAAGCGCAATGCGTCATGGCGTGGTGTTATTGTTTATATCACAGAGTACTTTTTGATAGAGTGAGTTTATATAAACTTTGGAAGAACAATGGTATGTATTATATATTATTGGATTCAGTATTAATGGGGCTATTTTTTAGGTAAATAAAAAAATAGGGTCATTGCTTTAGATTTTGAAAGTAAATTCGTTTTGTTTTTTATTTACGTAATGAAAACACAAAAAATAAACATTTATTGAAAAAAATCAAATTCATTTAAAGTTACGAAACAAGCTGTGTAATTTTGCCTGTTTTGTCCCCTTGACGAAACAAGCATTAGTCAAGTACGGTTCCATGGAATTTTTTTGTGTAGGAGTCGTGTATAAGTGCCGAGACCACCCTAGGCGCGCAAAAAAAAAAGTGTTCAGGGACATAATAAACTACGTTAAAAAAAAAAGCCCATGTGAGTGGATATTAATTTATCCTAGCTTAGGCTGTGTATTCACTGCAATATCAACAGTTCACACTTATTAATTAATCAGTAGTTGATATGAACGTTGACGGTCGTTGTCGGTTCACAGTTACATTTTTGAAATGTGAATTGTGTGTGCCATTGACATAAATTACTTTTGAAATCATTGGTGTGTGCACACACCGCGGAGAGCGCAAAGAGCATGTAAACACTAGCGTTATAGAGAGCGTTTCACGTTATAGTTCTATCATTCTGTTGAAAAATTAATAGCGATGCATGAATTGCATGATGAATCATACAATACAAATTTTTTTCTTTATGCACAGACGCCAGCACATCAAGCTACCCGAAACTGTAAAATTTTCCCAATCAACCTTGAACCTAGTGCCTATACTACGACTTTTAATTAGGTGCAGTCTGTGGCTGCAGTAAAATGACACTTCTTAGGCCGCTTTCTGAATTGGCTAATATCGCTCACAGCACTCAAATTGTCTCACATGCGTTCCTTATTGGATTAATTGGATATCACGTATATGACAGCTGAGAGCTGTCAACAATTCGGAACACTTGTGAACGTGCTCACAGTCACAGAGCACTTTAAAATACTGGTATCAAAGAGTACTTTGTATATACGGAAATAGAGAGCCATCTGGCGCGATTTGAACGATAACAGATTAAAAAAGCGCCCTCTGCGATAAAAATACTAAACTACATCCGTGTCAGTATTTTATTCGCGCGACCTAGATCCATCCATGGTCCAATTGTTTTATAAATATTCTTGTAACAGAAATAATAAAATTATACCGATAAAAGTATTCAAAATCTGTTATGTACAACATATTTAGTTATTATTTGAATTACACACCCCCTTACTAATAAACGTATTGTGGCGTCTAAATAATAATAATTGTAGTAGGTACCTACTCGTAATATAAAATATTATGTACACATATAGTATTAAAATAAAATGTTGTATACGCGGACGGACAAACAAACCATGTGTGTTAGTAGTGACCAAACCGGTCGGCCGCCTGATCGCTCCATTGTTTAGTGCGCGAGGTGGGGGCTCGCATTCCGGAGCCGCGCCCGCGCATCAGTGCATACCGGCAGCCCGCCAGTCAGCCTATCGCCTTTCGTGAGACCACTGTGTCACTCGATCCGCTACCGCGCTCTCGCTTACTATTATAACATTACGCTTTGCTTTCTATCTGTATACTCCATCTATCTATCTAGTGCTTCCCTTCATTCTTACTGTGCTGTGGACTTTAAACTGTGTACCTACTGTGCTAAGTGCTTTCCTCCTTCCAATAAACTATAAACCTTACTGTGTTGGTGTACAAACTTTTATTTATCTCCGCACACACGCAAACCCTGGACAACACTAAATTGGTGACCCCGAGCAAGAACGCTACAATGACAGACAAAGACGAGCACAACGAGACCGCGGCCTATCAAGATGGCGGTGAGAAACACCTAGAAACATTCCGCGTGGGCGTGAGGGTACCACCGTTCTATCCGGAAAAGCCTTCACTTTGGTTTTCGCAAATGGAAGCACAATTTGCACTTTCGTACATAAAGGCAGATGACACGAAATTTTATTACGTCACAGGCCACTTGGACCCGCAATACGCTTCAGAGGTACAAGAAATAATTGAAAACCCTCCAGCTACCAACAAGTACGAGAAGCTCAAGACAGAATTAATTAAAAGGATGTCAGCTTCGCGTGAGAAGAAGGTAAAACAGTTACTCATGCACGAAGAACTCGGCGATCGTAAACCATCGCAATTCTACCGCCACTTACTGAATCTTGCTGGACCGGGCGTTCCGGAGGAATTTCTCCGCACCATTTGGACGAGTCGTCTACCAAGCGGGACGCAAGCCATCATCGCCTCGCAGTCCAAGGCCGAGATGGAAGAATTGGCAGAGCTAGCAGACCGAATTAACGACGTCGTCGGGCCCCAGGTAGCATCTACATGCGCCATAGTCAAGGCAACACCCTCGAGCAGTGCGAATCCGGAGATAGCGGCACTGGCTAAGCAGGTTGAAAAGCTGATCGCAAAAATCGATCGCATGTCACGACCGCGGCAACGAACGAGCAGCCATTCAAGTCATCGCTCGAGTTCGTCGAGGTCGCAGTCGAGTTACAGCAAGTTCCCACAATGCTGGTACCATCACAAGTTTGGAGAACGTGCGAAGAAATGTGTGAAACCATGCGACTATAAAGCGACGGAAAACTCGAAGGGCAATCAGTAGTGGCGGCCGACGATTGTCCGAGCACCGGTCGCTTATTTGTTACCGATCGACGATCAAAGACACAATTTTTGGTCGACACCGGCAGCGACCTTTGTGTTTACCCACGATCAGTAATACCAGGGCGACGTGAAACTACGGATTATCAACTGTGCGCGGCTAACGGTACTCCCATCAAAACGTACGGTTATATTAACTTATGTTTAAACTTGGGGTTGCGCCGTGACTTCACTTGGTCATTTATTGTAGCCGACGTTACGAAAGCGATAATAGGAGTGGATTTTTTGTCATTTTACAATTTAATTGTGGATTGCAGGAACCAGCGTCTATTAGACAACTATACAATGCTTGCGACCCCGGCTTCACCTACCCGCTCGTCAGACATTATTTCCTCGGTTAAGGTAATTATTGGTGACACCACATACCATAACATACTACGGAAATTTCCAGACATTATCCGGCCACATGGCATACACCGCACATCATCACACAATACAGTCCACCACATACAGACTACACCTGGACCACCAGTTTCATGTACACCACGACGCCTTGCCCCAGACAAATTAAAAATAGCTAAAGACGAGTTTGAAGCGATGCTGAAAGACGGCACCGCCAGACCCTCAAGTTCACCATGGTCATCACCATTACACCTGGCTCCTAAGAAGAACAGCGGATGGCGACCCTGTGGTGACTACCGCACGCTGAACTCCAGGACAGTACCCGACAATTATCCAATCCGACATATTCACGATTTTGCACATAGTCTGTCGGGATGTTCGGTTTACAGTACTATCGATTTAGTCAAAGCATATAACCAGATTCCTGTAAGTCCAGAGGATATTGCTAAGACCGCTATCACCACGCCGTTTGGTTTATATGAATTTCCTTTCATGACATTTGGTTTGCGCAACGCTGGACAGACCTTTCAACGGTTCGTGGATGAGATGTTGCGAGGACTGGACTTCTGCTATGCATATCTTGACGATTTCTTGGTCTTTTCAAAAGACCATAAGACTCACGAAGACCACCTACAGCAACTTTTCACCCGCCTGCAGAAATATGGTATGGTGATCAATACTGCTAAGTGTGTATTCGGAGTAAAGGAAGTGACTTTCTTGGGTTATAGGATCTCCGCCGATGGCACCAGCCCGCTACCAGAGAAGGTGGAAGCTATCACAAAATACCCGGCGCCCAAAACTGTCCGAGAACTTCGCAGATTCCTGGGTATGTTAAACTTCTACAGACGATTTATACCCGACGCAGCTCAACACCAGGCCCCCTTAAATGCTCTGTTGGTAGGGTCAGTAAAAGGCTCCCATCCAGTGCATTTCAATACTCAAGAAGCGGAAGCCTTCAATACCTGCAAGGAAGGCCTTTGCAAAGCTGCGATGCTCGCCCATCCCGACTGCGAAGCAAAACTAGCAATAGTGACGGACGCCTCAGACATAGCATTAGGTGCAGTATTACAACAATGCAAGGATGAGGAACCATGGCAACCGCTAGCGTTCTACTCCCGCAAGCTAAGTCCGGCACAAAAGAAATATTCGCCTTACGACAGGGAATTGCTAGCGATCTACGAAGCAATAAAGTACTTCAGGCATATGGTCGAAGCACGAAACTTTGTCATCTACACAGATCACAAGCCAATATGTTTTGCGTTCCACTCGCGAAAAGAAAATTGCTCACCAAGACAGTTCCGTCACCTGGATTACATTTCACAGTTTACGACAGATATAAGGCATATATCAGGCAAGAACAATGTCGTCGCTGACAGTCTCTCAAGGATCGAGGAGATCACACAGCCGGTAGATCTTTACAAGCTAGCTGAATCACAGAAGCACGACATCGAACTAGAACAGCTGCTCACCAGCAATACAGCCTTATGCCTCACTAAAGTAAAACTGCCAGGATCAGAGACCGAACTGTACTGCGATGAGAGAAGCAAGATCCCTCGACCATATGTCACAAAAGAACACCGTCGCAGAGTTTTTGAGAGTGTACACTCTTGGAGTCACCCTGGCGCAAACGCAACAACCAAAATGGTTACCGAACGGTACGTTTGGCCAGCAGTAAAAAAAGACTGCAGAGAATGGAGCCGTTCTTGCTTAGCATGCCAGAGATCTAAGGTAACCCGTCACGTCTCATCACCAATTGGGACCTTCAAGCCGCCGAGGGCTAGGTTCAACCACATCCACATCGACCTCATAGGCCCACTGCCGCTGGTACAAGGATATCGTTATTGCCTCACAGCCATCGATCGATTCACACGTTGGCCTGAGGTGATACCTACACCCGACATAACAGCAGAGACAGTGGCAAAGGCCCTAGTAAGTGGATGGATTAGTCGTTTTGGCTGCCCCGTTGATATCGTAACGGACCGCGGTCGACAGTTTGAGTCAGCACTTTTCAGACACCTATCGGAGATGGCTGGCTTTCAACACAAGCGTACCACGGCGTATCACCCTGCCTGTAACGGCCTAATAGAGAGGTTTCACAGGCAATTGAAAGCTGCCATTACCTGCCACTCTGCAGTAAACTGGGTCGAGTCTTTGCCACTAGTTCTACTAGGTATTAGGAACGCGTACAAAGAAGACCTGGGTTCTACTTCAGCAGAACTGTTGTATGGAGAAACACTCAGGCTACCAGGGGAACTATTTCAGCCTCAGGTCGATGACACAATCGATATGTCAGACTATGTGGCACGGTTAAAGGCATTTGCAAGAAAATTGCAACCGACACCAGCATCCCGACATGGTAGCAGATCAACATTCGTGTTCAAAGATTTAGGTAAATCGAGTCACGTTTTCCTCAAAGATGAGACATCAGGCTCCCTAAAATCACCATACACGGGACCGCACAAAGTCCTGCAACACGGGGACAAGATCTTCAAACTCCTCGTCAATGGCAAAACAGTCACAGTTACTATTGACAGGCTTAAACCTGCCTACATATTACACGATCCAAACACATTCACAAAAATACACACAAACACGTCATCACCCACCACACTACTTAAATCAGCACCCACTACCAAATTACCAATAAACACAGGAACTAATGTAAGAACGACAAAATCTGGTCGCCAAGTCCACTTCCCAGACTATTATCGCCCGTAGCGACGGTCTCTGGGGGGGGGGTGATGTGGCGTCTAAATAATAATAATTGTAGTAGGTACCTACTCGTAATATAAAATATTATGTACACATATAGTATTAAAATAAAATGTTGTATACGCGGACGGACAAACAAACCATGTGTGTTAGTAGTGACCAAACCGGTCGGCCGCCTGATCGCTCCATTGTTTAGTGCGCGAGGTGGGGGCTCGCATTCCGGAGCCGCGCCCGCGCATCAGTGCATACCGGCAGCCCGCCAGTCAGCCTATCGCCTTTCGTGAGACCACTGTGTCACTCGATCCGCTACCGCGCTCTCGCTTACTATTATAACATTACGCTTTGCTTTCTATCTGTATACTCCATCTATCTATCTAGTGCTTCCCTTCATTCTTACTGTGCTGTGGACTTTAAACTGTGTACCTACTGTGCTAAGTGCTTTCCTCCTTCCAATAAACTATAAACCTTACTGTGTTGGTGTACAAACTTTTATTTATCTCCGCACACACGCAAACCCTGGACAACACTAAAGTATTATATCAGATGAATAGTTACACACCGATTTCTCTCTTTCAGTCGTCAGTAATTTGATTTTTGATAGAAGACAAAGCGTTGTGTAACTATACAGACGATACACAATGTTTATTAGTAAGGGGGATATAGGTACAGAGGCCAGCACATCAAGCTACCCCAATCTGTCAAATTTCTTTGATAGATTTTCAACTTGACCACAAAGGCATAAGGTTCATGTTCAATTGGGAAAATTTGACAGATTGGGGTAGGTTGATGTGCTGGCCTCTGTACAACGAACGATCACAGCAGAACGACATCAAAACAACAACAGCCATTTTTTGTTAATTACCTGCCAGTGCTGCCAGGGCATATATTTAAATATCTCTAAATTCTTACCAAAGTATGTAAGATCTTTTCATTTCAACTTTTTTTTCAGCAAAAATGACTTATCATCATGGACACGTATGTTTATATTTAATTTATTCTAACGAACCCTATATTTACAATAAACACTCTTTGCTTATCTCCAATAACAGAACTAATCAAACTTCTATGTAGCAAATAATGAATTAATTATGGCAACACATTCTTAACAGTACTACTAATATCATACCATTTATTTAGGGAGAACATTGTAAACCTTAGTGCAGTATTACCTTTGAATATTTTTTATTTTCCTACATTATACGCCACACTAGCGCCTCTGGTTTTACAATACTAAACTAACAGATTATAATCCTACGAAATTTTAAAGCTAATAACTAGCTGGAATATATCTTTTGTACATGTCATCTGTAATAAGTTGGGTTATCACAATGCTGTTGCAGGGTTTTTATGAGTAAGATTGTAAGGCATGACTGGTATAGAGTGCCATCTCAAGGGATTTTAATGCCAACCTGTCACGAGTAGCGCCATCTGGATTTCCTGTTCCATAACTAACCATACTCCTACGATAGCTTTCATTTTCATTTGTTTGCTTTTGCAAATAGTTCCCAGATATAGATTGATTTATACATAAAACCATGTTTGGTAATGTGAAATTGATTTTACATTAATTTGAAAATAAAACCGCTCACCATGAATGTTAATCAATCTATAAGCATGGAAAAAATATGCACATTTAGTCTCTTATGAATTTTGTAAAGGTTAATTTAGTTTATAAAGAAAAAAGCTTGTTGAATACTCAGTACATAGATTTATTTGTTTGTTACTGTATAATGTTCAAGTTTACCTACTCTTGTGCACATTTTTTACTTCAAAAATGTCGACAATCCTATTTACAATTATGTGTGTATAATATTATTAAATAATTACATACATAATGGCAAAATAAAATTGATGGTGTTTTTATTTCACTATTCCGCATTGCTTACGTTTATTACAGGGGTCCTAAAAAGGCCACTTTGGCAGAATCATAAAACAATTCATATCATGCAATTCATCTGTTTGACAGTTTCACACCTATATATCCCTAAAGGTTAGGCAGAGGTGTACCTGTAGCATTTCAGAGCTTCAACTCAACGTATTAACAGCAAAGAAAACAGCATAAACAACACGAAAACAATTCAGCGCACACGCAAATTGCAAAACGTATCAGCCATTTTCTTTTGACAATTTTGACATTTGTGATTTTTTTTAGCAGTCGATAAAATAAATCGATAAACGAAAAACAATTATTTGCTCGTAATTTAAGTCTTTAAAATTAAACTAAAATAATGAAAATAAATTAGAAATTAAAATAGTAATTTTCAACAATTTAATCTAGTACAACTTATGTAAATTGTTTGCTTTAAATTTAAAGAACACAATTCATCGATGGCGCACTTAAAAAAATTGCTATGAGCATGAAGGTAACTTTACCCCCCCTGGGGCTCACAGTGCTTAGGTGCTTACTCGGTGTCAAAACGATATAAAAGTAGTATTTCTTTGTATAAAAACCACACGTTTCTTCCTTTTCTTTGTTTAGGTGGCGATTGTCAGCCAGAAGCACAATTTCAAAAATGCCACGTTATTAATTATAAAGATATGATGCAACTCAAAGCAAAAAACACACACACACACACACACATACACACACACACACACACACACACATTGTCATTTTTGACAGCGCTCACGGTGATATTGCATTGACATAGATTTCTTCGATCTCAATATGATATTGTTACAAGGCATGGTTGGCGTTATCGCAAGGTGGCACATGTCATGACGTCATCTATGACGATTCACGGGACATCATTAACGCGCTCACGCTAATTCGGTACGGGTTTAAGCACGCTCAAATCGATTACATCGATTATTTTCCCAATTCGGAACGTACCCAAAGAAAGAAGCGTCACCGTCAATCAGCGTTGCCGGAATGTTATTTTTGTAACATTTTACGGTAGTTTTGGCTCTGTTATGTTACTTCCATGTTACACGACGCAAGATGTTACTTTTACGTTACATTTCGTATCATTGTCTAACCGATCAAATGAAAATATCTCTACATGTACAATGTACAGACGCCAGCACATCAAGCTAATACAATCTGTCAAATTTCTTTAATACATTTTCAACTTTATCGCTACAGCATAAGGTTCAAGATTGATTGGGAAACTTTGCCAATTTGGGGTAGCTTGATGTGCTGGCGTCTGTACATACACACGGCGACACACTGAGCTATACATTTCTAGTTTTAACAGTACTCGCATTGTATATATATAGGTTTTTCGTACACACGGCTACACATCAAGCTATAAATATACGAAAAACCTATACAATGCGAAGTCAGCTAAAACTGGAAATGTATAGCTTGATGTGTAGCCATGCGTACCGATGATTTTATCTCTCGCCGTTTCGCGAACTTGCTGAACGAGTATTTTTATTAAAAAGTATATTCTAGATTCTAAGTTCATGTGGTGATTATTAAACGGGTATGTTTAATTATGACGTTATGTTTAAATTATATTACAGAAATAATTAGATATTTTATTTGAAAATGTATTTTTTTCAGCCGATCCAAAACTTTGGGACTTAAAAAGAAGAAAAACTATTTTTTGAGCTATTTACACAAAATTAATATTCCCTAATAAATAAAATGTTACTTTGGTTATATAAATGTTACTTTTTGACTCATGTTATGTTACTTTTGACAAAAGGGCACTGGCAACACTGCCGTCAATGTCAAATTGAAAATTCAGAATTCTGTCATCATCAATCTTAACCTAAAAGAATGCGATAATCCCATATTAATAATACTGTTCGTCATTTTCACTTTTCAGTTTCACTCGTCTCTACATTTCTTCTATTAAAACATGTCTTCGGCGACTTCAACGGTAATAAAATATGTTGGCCGAACAACGGATTTTAAAGGTAAAACTCTGTGGGAAATTGTTGGAAGCCTGAAGAATTTCGGCGTTGGAAGAATCATTGTTCGATCTGTTTTTGAAAGATACCCGGAACCTAGTTTCATGAAAATTGTTAAAGTTGAGGCATGTCCTGATGAGGTGAGATATCTTTCAGTCATTTTAATTATTAAACTTAATGTTAGTTTCCATAGCCAAACAACTGGACACTCTAAAGGTATACTTACTATTAGGGTGGTGAGGTGAAATTAATCAGCCTTATAAATTCTCAAGCCAGCAAGGAATAGCAAATTTTTTAATTTACATTTTTAAGTTACTAACTGACTTCTAATTTTTCAGGAAAGGCGTCGAGTACGAATATGGGTCGAGAAAACATTCAGGGGTCGCAAAATGCCGAATCTGACAGAAATTTATCGTACATCTTACAAGCCGGATTATAAACTAATACCGAAAAATGAGGAGGCCAAATTGTTAGCGGTCACAGAGAAAGTAGATAATCAGCCAGCAGTGATTTTACCAAACAGCATTGAGATGCCGCCACTCATGAAGAAGTTTATTATTAAGGATCATGAAAATAAAGGACTGGAAGTAAGTACAACTCCTTCTTTACTACAAATGATTATCAGTTTGTCAATGCCAGCTTTACAGTTAGTTTGAACAAGTTATTTCATACTGGCTGATAATCATAACAATAATGATTTTCCCTTGCTGCATAAGATCTAAGAATCAGCTGCTCCAGTCCAAAGTTACAGCATTTCAAACTTGTAAAAAAAAACAAAGTAATTTAAAAATAAGTTTGTGACAAATTAAGGAAAAAAATTATAATTTTCAAATTATCGTGTTTTTTTGAAAACCCAAAAAAATATTGCAGCGCATTTATGAGTTGTATTACTTCATTTTCGCTTAAGAGCGTTTACGCCGTACGGCATTTCATACAAACTTTCAAGCCGTTGTTTTTCGAAATGAATGAACCAATTTTAATGAAAATTCATATGCATAAGCAATAACATTTTCGAAAATTCTTATTTAATAAAATATAACTGGAAATCTCTGTTTCTATGGAAACTTTAAAATCGGTCTAATTCGGCTGTAACACAATTTTTCCAAAATGTTCTCTGCTAACTTTTTAGACCTTTGTCCTGCTTATGCGTATGAAGTTTCATTAAAATCGGTTCATTCATTTCGAAAAACAATGGCTTGAAAGTTTGTATGAAATGCCGTACGGCGTAAACACTCTTAAGAGTTCTTTATGTTTTTTTTTCCTTGGCTCCTAAGAGTCCTAGCGTGATGTTAAATAGCCTATAGCCATCCTCAAGGCTTTATTATTAGTATAGATATAGATAGATTTGGAGAATTTATTCCGAGAGTTTATTTAATGTGTATAAAACTAACATAATTATCACATATGTCTATGTTTTGCCAACTCATAAAAAGATCGTGCGAAACAGGGGTAGGTCGCATGTAATCTATAAAATACCTTAAAAAAGGCAAAACCCAACATGACAAAAATGCCACCTAAAAAGGTATAAACAAGACATTGATATTTTGGTTTTCCTGTTGCCGAAGTTACACGTAATCTGTATGATTTATGCCTTAACATGACTTGGTAATAAATAAAACAAAATACATGAAGCATTATTTATTCAGACTACAATCAGGTCCACAATATTAGTAACAGAATAGCAGCTTAGCCGATGTTAGCCCTACTTTCTACTAAGAACTAATAGAACTATAATCAAAATAATTATAATCACACTAATATTTTATAGGAGAAAGTTTGTGAATGTGTTTGTATGGTTGTTACTTCTTCACGCACAAACGGCTGGACCAATTTTGATAAAATTTGGTATGGAGGTAGCTGACACCCTGGATTAACACAGGAAACTTTTGATCCCGATATTTCCACGGGATCGAAAATTATGCGGGTGAAACGGCGGGGCGTTGCTAGTATTTAATAACTGAAACACATCGGGTCCGGTTTGTAAGCGCCCACAATAGCGGGCTGTCTGCTCGGCGGCTATCGATTGCAGGGCGACGACGAGGACGCCGACGGAGAGTACGACGACGGCGACGACGACTCGTTTTTGCCCAAGTTGGGTTTTAGTTTTTTACACTTTATTTTTATTTCAGTTATTTTGGGGTTAGAGATCAAGCTATACATTTCCAGTTTTAGCTGAACTCGCATTGTATTTGGTTTTTCGTACAATCAAAAAATGTAAACAAATATGAATTAATTGAATAACTTTAACTTATAACATATAATAAATCATAACTTAAAACTTCATTTTTACAACTTTGTCAATAGTACTAGTCACTCTGAAATCAACTTAACAGTCATTGAAATAAAATTGATATTTCTTTAACTTGAAATAGGGTAGGGGTGTGTAGCACTGCGCACTTTTACTTTACACTACCTACTCGCTGCTTTGTTTTGGGAAAATGCAACCGATATTGAATTTACCCAAACCAAAGAAGTGTATACAACATTTTTCTGAACCGTTGTTAAGATGAATGCGCAGTGGTAACCCGCGAAATTCAGTTTTTTCTACGTTTTATGCAATTTTCAGGTCAGTGTCAGGTTGCATAAAAACGTAAGAAAATTTTAATTTCGCGGTTTACCACTGCGCATTCATCTTTATGAAATTACGAGTAAGTAGTATTATATTGAAAAGAGTCGAGAGTGAAACAGAACTGGGTAGCCCGCGAAATTCAAATTTCTATAGTTTTTTGCAATTTGCAGGTCAGTGTCTTGTAGATTTAATAAAATATGATTCGCGGCCTTTCTCTGCGTCAATGGACAGGCAGCCTAAGTGGAGCAAAAGCAGCTTTTTCCTTGTGCCAAACAAGGGCTCAAAGCCATGCAGACATCAAATGAGTAAAGCACAGCATAATGCTGCTTTCTAGCTCTGCTGCCAGTCAAATAAAGCACAGCATAATGCTGCTTTCTAGCTCTGCTGGCAGTCAAATCACGCCTACATTCCCCGAAGGGTTAGACAGAGGTGTATCTATAGTAGGTACATCCACATTTCGCCAGTTAAGTCCCATGTAATAGAGCAATCAACCGTGCACAAATATAGACCCCGGAGTCGGGATTTGTGCCTGGTTGATAGCAATATTGAGGAATTCCAGATGTAAAAATCCAGTAACACTGCCCGACCCGGGAATGGAATCCAAGACCTCTTGCAGTAGCGCTTGCGACCACTAAACCAACGAGGCAGCCTAGTAATATAATCTATCAATATCTATACTAATAATAAATCTAAAGTGTATGTTTGTTTAAACGCGCTAATCTCTGGAAACACCAGACGAATTTGAAAAAAATATTTTTGCATTTGTTAGCATAATTCTTGAGGAAGGCTATAGGCTATTTAACATCATGCTAGGACCCTTAGGAGCCGGGCAAAAGAAAAAGTCAGAAAAAACGCTAAACGAAAACTAAGTAATAGCGCGGACGGACGATGCTATACGAGGTGGGTCATGAGAATGGGGAAGACATTTCAGGCGGATGAAGTCGCGGGCAGAAGCTAGTATAAAATATACCTACAGTTTTTTTTATTAATTAATAGTATTTTGCATTGTTTTCCAGATAATGACTGACTTCATGATGCCTATCACCTACAATCACAGTCCAAACAGAGTGAAGAGGATAGCTAAAGGTGATGAAAAACCAACAGTACTATTCACAATGGGCCTCGGAACCCCTGCCAGCCCTTCTCTCTACGAGGGAGTGCCCCTTAGTTGAAGGAAACTAGAATCAATATTATTATTACATGTGTATTTAATATTAGTAATGTTATAGAAATAAAGTAGATGATAAAAAAAGTATAATTTTACTTGATTGAACCCTCGATCGAGTTAATTATTCTCAAAAATATGTAAAATAAAGAGCTTTAACCGGTTGAATGCCGTAATTACAGAAACTAAAAGTCATTGTGTCTCGCGTGGATCTACGTTGCGTAGATACAAAGTGTTAAATCTGAACTTTGTAAGACCAAATATGGCAAAAGTGTATTTGAAATCATCTATCTTCAACACAACGCTTATTGGTGTTATTCAGTTGCTTACTACCTGTAAGTATGGTTCGCATTTTCGCTTCAGGGTGAAACTAAGTACTTAATTACTTTTTAATATGTGATGAGGATGCAAACGCTTTGGCCAAGAAAGGATTGAACTCCATGACTTCGGGATTTTGGCGTTCCACTTCAAGTTTCTGGAATATAGGGAAAGATTTGAGAAAAAAATTACAGAAAAGTACACAGAGATTGACTTAAAGTGTTGATAATAAGTTCCTTATTTTAACACATTAATCCTATAAATCGCCTGCCGATTGTCGACTACGAGTTTCGCATGGACTTTAGTCTAAAGGCTGTTCCATTGTTGCCAACGGCCACGAAACGCACGGATGCGTGGCTTGATGACGTCAACAACACACGCGTGGTTTTCTCAGATGTATCACCCACGCAGTCCAACGGGGTGCATCCTAGCAGGCGCAACACGGAGCCGTAGCTCGAAGGCGTCGTTGTTTGTTTATACTACAAACGAAACGAATTTTCCGTTCGCCGCATTGCTGTAGTGGAAAGGTAGACATATGCAGTTAGACAGATGAACCCACGTAGCTAACGTGCGTAGCCTCTGTGGGAACATCTTACGCGGAAAAGGAACAGCACCTTAACACAGTCATGAATCGTCGGGCTAGCGACGTCGCATCGCAGTTTTAAGATTCAAGTTTCAACCTTAATTTTGCCTAGATGTGTGTGATAATTGATAATGGTACTGATGATTACCCTCCAGAAGTCGCGCATTTCTTGCACTTCCTCTTGTCTTTGTACGAAGTACTGGCGAACAGTTTTTTGTATGAGAGTGGCAGCATACTCCTCGGGCCATAGCCAGGACTTGGGATAATACGGACGAGGACTGAAAGTTGATTATTTCGAATTAACTTGGATAAGATGGAGAGCTGAAATAATATCAAAGGATAACTGTGTGTTGTGCGAGACAAGTGCTGATCGGCCAAGGGACATAGGCCCTTTGGAGTTGTAGGCACCAATTATTAGATTGAGATGACACATGAAAATAAGAGCAATGCTTGAGGTTTTGACGGTTTTCTAGAAAATGGAAAGAAGGCACATCTACAAGTTAAGCTAAAGCACTGATATACTCATGTAGGAGGCCTATGTCCAGCAGTGCATTGGACGTCTTTCAGCTGAAATGATGAAGATGGTGATACCATTAAGTAAGTAAGTACGTACTTAATCTTAAGGGCCGCCCTGACCCAAGGCATGTTGAATATATGTAATTCACTCTCCTTACGTCCTGGATACCTAGGGTTGTTGTTCCACAGGACCTAGAAACATGCGGGTAGTTATGTAAAGAGTTTCTTTTTCGATTTTTGCATTGCGACTTAAGAAGGTAGACAGAACAGCCATAACGGGGACTGAAAGGCAGCTCCTGTCTCCTTTTAAGTGAACACGTCACGTCTTCTCTACGTAGTGTTTAAATATATGATAAAAAAAGTATGATCCTACATACTTTTAGCATTTTTCATTTATTTGACATATTTAAGTAACTTAGATTAGATAAGAGCTTAGTTAACCTAATTATTTTGCTAACTTTTTAGGGATCGTTCCTGCTCGTTAATACCCCGTCGTTAACACTATTAACGACTGGGAATGTTTTGTTCCATTCGTTAACAGTGTACCTACTAACTAGACGCGGAACGAGGCCCGAGGGGGTGAACGATTGTGAAAAAAATGTCGCGTTCTTCAATACTTAAAATTCCCAGTCGTTAATATTGTTAACGACGGGGTATTCACCCCTTTTTTTTAGAACACACCTGTACGATGTGGTCTATGCCGTTGAAGAAACATTTATCTCTGGTAAAAGCTTCCCATATCTTAGCCTTGTTCAGAACTTCCACTAAAGCCGGTACGAGATGAACAAATACCTCATTCTTAATGTAATCGGTTTCAGATTCTGAAAGTAGAAAACGACTGAAATATCTATCAAAACGTTTATCTACCTCCTTCCTGAAGCTACGCTTGGGGAAAAATAATAATGCAAAATCATTATTTTTATTTTAGTGATATTTATTCTAGAAATATGTACCTATGTGCGACTAAATTGTGTGATTTGACTAAATTGTGGCGAAATCGTTATGTTCGAAGTTCAGTTCAATATCAATAATAATAAAAGCTTATCATACTCTGCCGGGCATTGTATGTTAATATTTAAATTAGAGAATTGTTTAAATTTTATGTAGGTATTTTGTTTTCCCTTTTACTCTTACACACGTTGTCTTCTTCTCTTTTTATGTAGGTACCTACTGTCCTATCGCAGGTATGCTGGTAGAGATTTCCTTAGAAATGTCTGCAATAAGCATCATTTTTGTACGTATTTTTCTGTTCCTTTATTCTTGTTTGTTTATATTTACACACATATATAAGTGTGTACATAAATAGTTAAATAAATGCACATTTCACGTTAGTGCTTGCTATGTCAGTTTTTAAAGTGGATAGCTATCTCAGTTAAAAGCCAAAAACTAACAAATTGAAAGAAAGAAAATACGTTTATTTGCGGCAAACATGACGCATCAAAAGAAAAAAACAAAATAAAACATAAACAAAATAACAATTTGGGAAAAAACATGCGTCACATCTACGCAAAACGGCCATCGCTCAGCATAATGCTAAGACCCTATACGAGACAGAGCCTCAGCGCTGCGTGTCGGACCACGTTACCTACTTATTCAAGTACATTTTAGGTGGTCGACTACACGGAGTAAATTTACTCCGTGGTCGACTATTACTTGTTTCCTTAAAGATGCAAGAGCATGTTAGTTCAAGAGGAGAAGAAGGTGATTCTAACTTACTAAGGAACGGTGGTTTAGGTGTAGCTACCAGTTTGCTCTCTTGGTATTCTTCTAATTGTTTTTGCCACTTATCACTTTCATCGACGACATCCTTCCAGTTGACGCGGGGTCTTCGCCTTATAAGCACCGGGAAATCAACCTCGGAACAAGGAAGGCTGTCAGGTAAAGTGAAACCTGCTGCATCATTTTGGTCAACGGTGCTACTGAACTTAGGCACATTTCCTTTTCCTTTACCTCTAGCAGTCATAGTAATATCTCATATGCGAGCACGGCAAGTGCTAAATTGTGCTAAATTGAGTTTTTGTTTTGATTGTCATGTATGTGACAAGTGACAGGTGAGAAATGTTAGCAGCCAGCATGTTTTGTTGAAAAAAAGACAAAATATAAAACGAGCGGCAGTGGCGGCAGGATAAAGATACGAAAATGTAATTTCTTAATCATACAGTTTATTTTTAAATATAAAAATCTGCATACGCAATTACTCGGATGCTCTGGATATTACCACCCAAAGCTTAAAAGTAATAAATATTAAATAAGTACATCTAGATCCTAATAAATATAAGATGCTTATACGATTTAGGTTTCGACGATTTCGTTTGTAATTAGACATAATTTTCAATGAATACAGCATCCTTTTTAATAATTCGAGAACTTTCCTGTGATCTGCGAGATCCAGTCTAAGTATTGAGCAACTTTAACGTAGACTCCAGGCACTCCGGGCTGGCCACAACCGATGCCCCACGAGACCACTCCCACGATCTGCCACGTGCCGCTGCGCTCACATACCAGGGGACCACCGCCGTCACCCTTGCACGCGTCCTTGCCTTCCTCACCTCCAGCGCAGAGGAAGCCGGGGTTCAGTTCATAGTTGTAGCCCAAGCGTGTCTGCTTCAGCTGCTGTTGACACTGGCCGTGTGATAGAATAGGCACATCAACTTCTTTTAGGATGTTCTGATACTTTCCGTTATCTCCGAACGCGTCCTTGCCCCATCCTGTGGTCCAGCATCTTTGTCCAGCATAGTCGGAGTATTTGTCAGGTAGACAAGCGGGACTGATGTGGGGATATTTGGTCCATTCGACGGGATGGTCCATCTTTAAGATAGCGAGGTCGTTGTCTAAAGTACCGGCGTAATAAAGAGGGTGAACGTGGACAGAAATGATGTCTCTCTCAATGTATGGGTAGAACTCAACGTCGCGGTTCACGTCCCACTCACCGAGGCGCACTCTTAACTCGAAGCCTTTGTATCTGGAATGAGAAAAGTTAATTTTAACTTTGATGTTATTTTATTTTATAAGGTACCTACCGTCTAACGAATTGTGTAAATAAACATTTCAGAAGTAAAACTGAGGTATACTTACGATTTAACACAGTGAGCGGCAGTCATAATATGAAGACCATCAATGAGTGTTCCTCCGCAAACGTAGACAGATTCCTTGGGGTCCTTCTTCAAAATAGCTGTTTGCCATGGGTACTCTCCAAATTCACTCTCTCCATCTACGTAAGAAGGAGTTTTGACCCTGCCATTGATGCCCTGAGAATGTCTAATGCCGCACTGTCCTTTGTTAGCAGCCTGAGGTTGGAGGGGACGACGGCAGCACACTTGGTTTTGTCTGCACTGCTGAACTGGAGGACGGCCGAAATACCCTTGACGCTAAAAACAAAACAGAAACAGGCTCACAAACATGATTTTATTAGGAATTTTCGGAGCTATAATATAAAAGCGATTGCTTTGCACGTGAACAGAGTACACCATGATTGAAACATCAACAAGCCAATTGATATTGGAACGCGGTGCAAAGGAGGAATTTAAGAAAAATGCATAAATTACCTCTAGTACAGTTATGGACATATTTTGTATATCAATTTCCCTCTTCCTTCGGTTGTCAGGAAATCGGATTGTTTGGTATCCCCGGTTTGCCGGAGGAGGTGTCGAAGGAAAGTCATAGGAGCGGGAATAAGCGGATCGGTTAGCGTGACTCAGGCCAGTATCATCAGTAACTTTTTCAGATCTATCGTAAGTATTAGAACTTCTATGTTGGGCCTGAGGATAATCCTCTCCACCATAATTTCTACCATGCTCATCATAATAATCATCAAAACCTTCTGCAGGTTGAGGAATAGAATGATCATGATTTTTGTAGTGAATTGGCTCGTAATCCGCGTAATTTGGGGAGTAAACTGGAGGCTCGTCATAGGGCGAGTGAGACAGAGGGCCATCGTAATGGGGTGGATGATGAGGAGGGCCATCATAGTGAGATGGGTAATGAGGAGGTCCGTCATAATTGGGGTGACGGGGAGGTTCAGAGTAGGATGCATGATGGGAATGTTCTTCATAATTGGGTATATACTGTGAGTATGTAGGATGGGGTGGGTGAGGTGGATATCCATAGTGTGGATTATGTGACTGAGGAGGGTAGGCTGGTGCAAGGGGTACAAGGTGCACAGGGTGTAAGGGATACACTGGAGGAATAGGGTGAATCATATGGTAATGATGATGTTTGCTAAACAGAAGTGCCTTTTTATGATCGAAAAGTTGAGTAACGGCCATGAGTTTCTGTTGGCTTGGTGTAACATGAAAATGTACAAGAGGTTTAAAAACCTTTTGCCCTTCTTCATCTTTGGTTATTTGTAGAGAGAGCAGTGGATTAACTACGGCTACTCCTAGATTTATACCGCCTGCCGTGACAGCACGAGTGATTGGAAAGAGGTGGGGATTAAAAGGGTGGTGATTAGTCTGACTGGGAGCGCCAGGAATGTCTGGGGGCAAGCCAAAAGAGATACCAAACGTGGGCTGCACGCGTCTGTAGTCAATACCGGCATGATCGCTGAAGCCAGGCGATTGAGGGTAGCGCTGTAGTGATATTTACTTATATCAATAATAGAAACTATATTTTAATGTAATGTTAGAGATTGTGTCAGTGCCCATTGTTTAGTATATCTTTTGTAACCGTTACATTAGATTTCGGTATTTAATTATCATATATAATGATTAAATCCAAGTGTAACAGTGTTACCCCAGGCTTACCTAGATATGATGAATAAAAATCACGAAATGATTTTATAGGTTTTAGGGTTTCCTATAGGTGAGTGCTAAGAATAGGAAGAGGAGAGGTAAATGTTAAGATGATTCTGGGAAAAAGCTTGACTTGCGATGTATAACTTGTATAGAACGAATAACTATGAATAAGGGTACTTTGTGCTTACCGGTTCAGCTTCTTTCTCAACTTCCGCAGGAATATCTTCTTTGGTTTCACGTTTGCTTAGGTTCTTTGCTTCCGTAGTGTTTAGCGAGCTCTCAGTGATTGTAATTGTGTCAGTTTTGTTCAAATTGTCTAATTGTTCCTCAGTTAATGCAACGATTTCAGAGCCTTTATTACGTGGGTCAATTGGTAAGTACAAGTCATCTCTGCGTCCAATCACTTCTTGGCTTGGGCATTGATCATAGTTTACGCATACACATTCAAATCCTTGTGCTTTGGCTTCGTGATAATTTCCAGCAAAGTTGTTTTGCCCGAAAGTTGCTGGTCCTTGATTGTATAGATTATTTTGAGATCCTCCCACATGTAATTCTTTTTTGTAAAATTCAGTATTCTGAGAAGCGTAACCACCGAGACCGTTTCCGTACTTTTGGTCTTCGAAGGCGTTGTTTGTATATTGATTTGGGAGGCCTTGACTCAAAATGCTGCCACTGTGACCAACTTTGTTAGAATTGTGTCCGTACTGTGAGCCATAAATTGTATCAGATTCATATATCGGCTTGTTGTTGTTGTCTAAAGAAAATCCGCCGGACATGGGCTTAAAACCACCCGCAGTAATGCTGCTATAGTCACCATCTCCTGCGGTTAGGATATCAGAAGATTGTGAGAGTGATCCGTAACTACTTTGTGAATTTAACTGACCGATAGATCCTACAGGAATTGCTACTGGTTTAATAATAACTTTGGGTTCTTTGTTGTCAGCATCGTGCACGTAATGATGATGGATGTGTTGTTGTACAACAGAATCTGTTTTTGAACCGGAGTGTGCGGATGACCCTTTGTTGTAAGACGGTTTAGAGTTCTCATAAGCATAGGGTCCTTGGGTCGCTTGGTGGTAAATGGGTGGTTTCGTGACGAAGTTAGATTCGTGTCCGTTGTATTGTGCACTGCTTTGGGAGAATTGAAAGTTGCCGCCCGCTACACCATACTTTTCTGAGAAGCCAGGTCTAGCATTGCCACCATATCCGATTCTCTTAGGTGGGTATTTTTGGGGTCGCGGATGATAAGGCATTGGCTGAGGTGGGCCGTAAGCTCTGGGAGGACCGCGGACCTGAATTGATGCGATCGGTTTTCCAATAGGCTTAATATCGACGGGTTGGGCGTAAATTACTTCATCTGGTGATAAGTATGTGCGTTTATCACGCGCGTCCTCATCTTCACACTGAAATGATTAAATTAAGTAACGTTAGAACAATAATTTGATGTATGAATAATTCAACATGACCCTAACAAGTCTGTAATAACAAAATTAAATTCTTTGATACGTACTTGTATGAGACCTAGAGTACACAATCTTCCTTTGATCAGGTTCCTAGCTTCAGCGTCATCTCCTGCGTCCAAGGCATCCTTGATCGTGGGATCGCTGTACACGTCGTCGAAGCCGCCCAGACTTCTACCTTGTTTACTGCTCACCAGCTCGTCAACAATGTCATCTAGAACGGTGCTGTTAGATTCAAAGTTTTTCTCTTGAGCTTCGGGTAACTGTTCTCCTTCTAATAAAGCTGAAGGTTTCTGCTCAGGTTGGTCAGCGGATTTGGTGTCCGCTTCTCCACCCCATGACCATTCCGCGTTCGTACACGCCAATATTATAGGTAGCAATAAAAAGGTAACCGTTGTCCACCGCATGTTCTGTAACAAAGATGGATAATACAATCAAAACGCTGATGTCATTTGATCCTTATTTTGTAAAGCATGTCATTGTTTCGAAACTGCAAGCGAAGAATCACTTTTACTTTCGCAGACAGTCTGTAGTTATGTAAGGCTTCATAACGTCAGCCGAGTTGTGGCTGCGCGGTCATTGGAAGGCGTGGGGCCGCGAAAGCACTCTCACACGGTGTATACAGAGCTAAATAAGTATGGATCTACGTATAATGGTTGACTAATGACGTGTTTTGTAAACACTAGCATAAATTACTTCAGTTTATCTCTTATGTTTAGCTAGATTAATGCGAAAACAAGATTTAAAGTATTAGGTATCAATAGGCGAAAAAGGATAATTAATTGTACCTATCAATTTTAATTCCAAGAGGATCATGCGTTATGGTGGGTCCGCAATGTTAGTTTAGCACATAGGTGTCCTATTACGTTTTCGAGGTCAGCTTTTGTCTTATGTTATGAAAGAAAGCCAAAAATTGGTGTCAGTGTCGTAGTGTCGAACAAAACTGGCACAAGCAGCTCGTTGGCAAGCCGTGTGCGTCTCGAGCGATGCGTCACAAATTCGGTAACCGCCGATAATCATTACATAACTTCCGATATTATTTTATCTAGTTTGTTTTATGCAACACGTTACAGCATAATCAGGCGAAAATTCGCATATTTATATTTCCGTAATTTTTGAGATTACGCGATTAGTAGAGCGCACTCGCACATGACATATAGAAAACATAAGAAAAGCATTTTGAAAGGCATGTCATCTGATGCTGGCGTTTTTGAAAGTGATGTGCGCGCACCGTGTTCCTGCGCACGATGGATAAGGAATTAAAATATCAATATATTTAATTTTATTATTGTTTTGAATTTTTTAATATAAAGAAAATATTGATTTGGCAGGGGTGGTACCAAGTGTAAACAGTAATGTTTAGATTGGTCACTAACATTTTTGTTTTGTTTGATATCAACGTTAAAGTGATCTAATCATGCGTAATCGGGACCCTTGCAGCGCAGGCACAACTAAGTTGCTTAATTGATTACCAAAAAGGAGAAAAATCTTAGTAAATAGGTAAGTATGCGGAAATTTTATAAGTCATGCTAAGTGCGGTATGGTTTTGTTGTTATGCAATGTTTTACATATTCCTGATGTTGTGGTCGAGAACTCGAGACCGGCGCGGGCGCACAAATAACCGACCGGAAAGTGAAAGTTTACGCGAGGATTACTTACTTGGGAAACTATTTACTCTTATTGTATGTAAATCTTATAATGAGATCAACTTTATTTTTGGAGTAATTTAGCTACAATAATGTTTAAATTTGACCATGTCATTTTATTTTATAATAACAACAGGTCAGATAGTGATTATTAACGGTGAAATTATTAATTACAAACAACGAATAAAAAGAATCAGCCAAATGAATGTCTTTATAAACAAATATTGCATCGTTGTGTTAAATCACTGTTATGTATCCGCACATCAAACTAATGATTATGATGCTAATATTATAAGTTACACCATTTCTGCGCAATTAATGTATTTAGACGCAGCGGTAGTTGCTTTCCTCTGTCGGATATCGAAAGAGAAATTCTGAAACGAAAATGTTATTGTACCGCAATCTTGTTTCCGTCACCGCAAATCCTGTGATGTAACCGGTGAACCCGAACTTTAGAAGCACTTCAAACTTACTTTTAAGTTCTTCAATTCTTGTATGTCACTAAAACTATTTCAAATGATTAAATTTTCACAAGTTTACCGGCGCACTGTCTGCGTCCGAATGACTGCCACTTCTACCACTACGTCGCTTTATACTTCGACCAACGCAAAGATGCACGCGGACCGATTTTGTAAGACGATCGACGCAGCCTCCTACCACTTCACCTCAGATCAAGAAACGACTGACCAAACATAGGTGCATCTGGTCGCTAAACGTCTGTCGTAGAGCTATCTGGGTAGAGGCGATGACGTTCGCCATAACATTGATCAACCCTTAGTTCATTCATGTTCCGAGTAGAAGTTTGGCAATATGGGTTTTTGAGGTCGTCTTAGCGGATCCGTACCTATTGTTAACGTAAGCTGAATACTGACATTAAGTTACTGATGTCATGCATTTGATACATGCAGTGGATGCTAAATTATATCTATGCATTTCAGATGATGTGGTAAGAAAATTCATATGAGTTATATATAGGTTAGTGTTTATTTAGTAAACTTACTTATGCACAAGGAGATTGTGTAGAATTCTAAAAGTCATAGTATGTATGTTTCCAGTACTATAAGCCATCACAATCACTCCTTATCTCTCCGTGAAGTAGCCGTTTTGGATTTATGCCAAGTACCTGCACTACAGATATACATAGTTATAAACAATGTTTAAGCTATCTAAGATTAGCATAATCTAACATAAGGGAGGAATAAGGGCATTAAGAGGGAAGCGCCAGGGTAGCTCGCGAAATTAAAATCTTCTCACCTTTATTGCAACTTGCAGGTCTGTGGCAGGTTATTCCCGTTTCCCGTCCGTAACAAGTAATTATTTACAGAATTATAATAATTAAAATCATCAATACAACTCTCTAAATTCATAAAATCCTATTGAATGACTATTCAAAAAAAGGTTAATAAGGGCTTTTAGGTTATATGAACTTAGAGGATTGTGGAGACAACATAAACAGCTGCAAAGTTTGAATTTCGCCTGCGAAGAGTTATTATTTTGGTGAAGTCTTCTAAAACAATAAAAACCTTTCTAGCATATACTCGTATATTTGTTCTTAAACTTATTTATTTCAATGTCGACCACAATATTATGGCATCAAACAATACAATTGAACAAATCACTACGTCCCGTCCGTTTCCTTTTGTTATTATGAAAAACCATATGGATAACAATAGATAATAATGATAATAGAATAAGGATACTACTTACCTACTCATGAATATGAACAACCTCTCCTATGGAATCTACTCTGGAATATCGAAAACAAAATTACTGCTATTCCATACATTTCAATCTGCTTGCATATTTCTATAGACCAACTGTTTTTCATAAATATCTACGTAATCATACTAATAATAAAGCTGCAGAGTTTGTTTGTTTTAAGGCGCTAATCTCTGGAACTAGCAGTCGAATTTCAAAAATATTTTTACATTTGATAGCTTAATTCTTGAGGAAAGCTTTAAGCTATTTAAGAGCCGAACAAAAAGAAAAAACGTCAGAAAGACCGCTTAGCGAAAACGAAGTAATAGTGTGGGCAAGCGATGCGATGCGATGTGACAAAAACTTAGTAAAAACTAGTTTTTATATATAAACAATAGTTGCTTGTCACATACAAGCATACGTACCAATCTAATATTATGTAGTTATGTAATAGGACATTAAGCCTCCCACATGGTTGGAGCTCACCCTTCCATATCAAGATAATAAGCCACTTTCTCAGGACCATAGTTTTCTAATAAGGCACGATGACCCAGTAACTTCTACTCGCAGTTTTGTAAGTATATTGCCCAAAAACATTTACATGAGTAGGCTGTTATTGTAAAACAATTTTCATAAGGTTGTGTTGATTGGTACAAATACTAAACAGAATGCCTCCTGACAGATGGGTCAGAGGAATAGTCGCCCAGAAAACGATGACGTGATGATTTGGTGACCATCATGGGAGATTCGCCAGTAAAGCCAACTTACAGTGAAGAGTGGGAGCATATGGGGCAGGGACCTTTGGCCAGCAACGGAAGACTAGAGGTTAAAATAATAAAAAGGCTCTCCGAATGAGTCAAGACTGTCCATCACTCCACATGCACACACGCGGCAATACAGTCTCATAGTCAAAGTTTACATAATGTACTGAAAAGCATATTTTGATGGGAAGACTGTAAATTAATTCAGCACATAATTTTAGACCCCCTAGTGTAGAAAAGATTCGTCGGTTATTAAAAAAAAAACTGTTCTTTCAGAGAAAAGCGATCTACGCGGCCATACAATTTTTTTTTTCATAACCGATTAAGAAGTTCAACGCAGCCCCTGCGTTGAAATCCTTCGTCAGCAGAATCATGTACAGAATCCATGTTCATAGGTTGCGAGCTGATGTCCCTGCCACCCTGTATATTTACTGTGTGCACTATTTTTTTTATATTTTTTTATTGATTGTTATTATTATTATTTTATTTTTGATTTTTGAATGATTTTAATTCCTATTTTCATAATTAATTGTTACTTGTGTGTATCAATAAATTGATTTATTTATCTAAGGCTATTCGATAAATTATAGCCATCACCGACCCGTCTGCCCAGTGAGACAATTGTTAATTGTTGGAGATTGTGACAAGAAAAGTGTTCAGTATGAAATGTGGATGGCGTTAGAGAAGAGGTAAGTCGATGGATAGTGTGGAACATGATGTGGCTCTGAAATAAGTAAACACTGAGATGACGGCTGATGGAAGGAAAAGGCGAAAGAAAAAAAGAAAGAAAAAATTTAGATAAGGACAGAAGTCGCAGGAGAATAAAATGTCTTGATGGATGAATGAATGATTTCGTCCGCGTGAAATTTCTCGTTCCCCGAACCACCCCGTCGCATCGCATCGCCTGCCCACACTATTACTTTTTTTTCGCTTAGCGTTAAATAGCCTTCCTCAAGAAGAGATTTTTTTTCCAATCTGACTGGTAGTTCCAGAGATTACCCCATACATACTTACAAACAAACATTTGATTGTATTTTTTTTTAATTTGTTTTTTTTTTCAGATATCAGTACAAAATGAAAAGCGTAAATGTCTATTGCTTTATTTGTCTATTAGCATTAGCACTAAACATTTATGCATAAACATAAAATTACATAAAATTTATAGCATTGTGTTACCTAACCTGTCCATTTTTACACAGAAAAGCATACCATAAGTGCGGGTTTAGGTCACGTGAGCTATAAAATAGTATATGATACGTTTGACTTTTGTAAGTATATTGATGCACGGCGTTTGGGACCCTCGTTGAGCTCGGGCGCTAATTTCACGCCGGGCAATAATGGAATATCAAAATGAAATGTAAAAAAAGCAATTATAAAATAATAATTATCTATGGTTTAGTTGCAAATGTATTAGCAAATGATTATACCTAATTATGTCAGTACAAAAGACTTCAACGCGTCACACGTACAGTACATATTGACATTATGTCATTGAAACGCATTCGTTATACATAACACTAAGTTAATGCGATTGGCCACCCATTGTGCTTTGTTATGTAAGGACTTAGCGCTATAATTCATAACAGGATGTGCTTGGAAGTACTAATTCCTACTCTGTACGTATACAAATACATAGGGTTTGTTATTTTGATTTCGTCACCGCGTGCCTTTGCAGTATAGTCTTGTTCAAAAAGGTATGAGTTACCAATCTTTAGTACTATAGAATTAAGGTTTTTCATTAAGACATTAACCGAGTTGGATCATCTTATGTAATTAATAGCTGTATTATCAAAAATATAATCGCGAATGTTTCAAGAAAGATTCCAAATGCCTTTATTATAAAAAAAAAATCTAGTATCTAGTTGTTGCTAATTAGAAACAGGATTAGATTTTTTCGTCACTGCGCATTTGTGCACCACTGCTTGCACAAGGGGGCTTTCCAGCGGTGCGAGCCGGACCTGCGCGGGCGCAATGCACGCTGACGCTACCAAACACTTGCGCAACAGTTCGGTGAACCATTTCTATGACTTCAATGCTCTATTGAATGAACTTGCGTGTGGTTTGTTGCCAAATAATGTCAGTAGGTACTGTTAGTACTTAAGATAGTGTTTTTGAGATGCTGGTGTATCGTGAAATGTCATCTGTCGTCGAAAGTAGATCATGCATAATGAAGATGCTGTGTTGCCATTTGGTACTTTTGGGAAATAATGTTTTAGTGACTAAAATGTTACTGTACAGCAGAAAAATCTGTATCATATAGACATTAAACGATTTTAAAGTACCTGCTTACTTTATACAGATTATAAAAAATGAGTAACAACGAATCTTGCATTGATTTTTTAATTGGAAATCCCAACTCATTTAATTAAAAACATTTCCGTTTTTCTTTCCAACTTGACTTCATTTATACAAAAATACAAATAAAAAATAGTTTATTGTTTCAATTAGATATTACATTACATGTTAATGTGTTTGGAACCTCCATTTAGGCAAACAATGCCTGTATTAGAAGGCTCCGCTCGCTCTTTCAACATCATTGTCGTACACTTATAATAACACGAGTTGATGTTATAGTGTACTGTGACCTTAAGGATAAATATGCACTGTAAGTACATTTTTCTGTATTTATATTTAGCTAATAAAAATATATAAGTAAAGTTGCAAATTTGTAACTGAAAAATGTTCATATAAGTATTCTTTCGTATTTCTGTATTCTTTCTTGGAACACATCACTCACACAACAGATGTCCTTGGCCCCAAACAGTTGAGGATAGGAACGGAGTTAAATAACTATTGATCAGGAGAGTTGAGAAATGGTGAGTGAGTCATCGTGTGTATGATTAACATTATTATATAAATATACTTGTGTGTCAGAAGCTATTTCATATTAATTTATGTACGTGTGTGTGTGTTTTCTTGCTTAACATCAAAAATGATGACTGAAGTCTTGTGATTTAACTTTCTAATTAATATTATTTTGTAAACTAAATATGTATGTGGTGTGATTAATGTGATTATAGAGTAGATGGCAATGTAGCAATGTGGCAATGTAATTTCGTTAAAATCGTAGTAGGCGCCATGATATTGAGATCCTATACATAATTATAATGCTGACTAAATGTATAGGTACGGAAAACGTAAGTACATACAAATAAATAAAATTGAAGTGTCTGTTTACATTGTTTTCAAAATAACAGCTTTTTACTAAATGCATAATTATGAAAGGAATGAAAAATTTTGTCTCTCATTTGTTCCGACTAATCTCCGAAACGAATTTGACGAAACTTTCACTGGCAGATAGCTAAATGTTATAATAAGGAGTAACTTACTTTTATTTTGGAAAAATAATTAGGGTTCCGCGCAAAAAAATGAAACCCATGAAATCCAATAAGCACGCGAACGAAGTCGCGGGCACAGCTAGTACGTATCTATAAATCTTTTGTATGTTTGTGTGTGAATTGAATATTTCTCGTTACCATGTATAATAATAATAATAATATTTTTCTCCGCCGACGTCGCCAACACCCGTACGTCGGCAGGGGAGAGGCCGGCCACCGAGAAGCTTGGGACTTAGGGGCCAACCGGCCCCGAGCCGGGTCCCCGCTACCGGTGGTTGTGTGCAGCGCATGAGATGGACTCAGTCTATGAATGAGAACGTCATGCGCGCATATTACGGGTCTACAGAGGGGGGAACTAATCTCACTGCGTACCGCGATAGGATGCTGTCTCTGTTCCAGGAACTGGAACCAACTGTCAACGTCTCGGCCCAACGACTGTCGGATCAGGTGCGGGTCATCCAACGCAATCACAGGTTGGATGATATCGCACTTGATAGGCTGCGCTCAGAGGTACTGTGCAACCATATCGTCTCGGTTCCAGCACAAACCGCGGCACAAGCGTCAACTGTTGATGCCCTCCCGCCGCGGTCCAATCATGTTGAAGAAGAGGATGATAGGGTTGCCACAGTAAGTAGCCAGTGCAACGTCCGTCTGAGGAGCGCACTGGAGGATGCAATTCGTGAGTATAGGTCCACTCCAACCGAACTTAGACCACGATTACCTCGGTTACCTATGCACAAAAAAAATAGGGCGTTGGTGTGTGCCTTGGACTCGCAGCTCAAGAATTTCTTCGAGAGCAGCGAGGATCTTGTTGATACACACTCGATCCTGTATTGCGCAGCTGTTGCGGCATGTCGTTTAGCTAACGTCAAGTTCCCATGTTATGACGGAGCTACTCGACCAAAACAAACCGTACCAGTCTGGCAGCACAGGATCGAGGGTCGTATCGATGGAGCCAGGGTACTCATCGGCAAACTATACTGCTTTAGGGAGGGCAATACACGACCACGTGTGATGCGCTTTGTAAGGCGGGCATTCTCGGGGACTGGAATCAGCCCTCGAGAATACATGTCCCGCGTCACAGAGCGCATCGACTTCCTAAAGCAGAAAGTTTGTGCATGGGCGAGCCGAATTCGGCGGTATAAGCGGCGGGTTGATCGATACACGCAGAATCGCATGTTCCAGAGCGATGAAAGGTGGGTGTATAGAGCTTGGGAGCGACCTGAACAAAATGTGACAGATGTATGCCGCCCGGATGATGCCGACACAAGTGCATTCTGGCGAAACATCTGGTCGGTACCCGTCTGTCACACTGAGGCTGGCTGGATTCGGGATGTCGAGCGAGTGTGTGAAACTATACCAGAAATGGATGCAGTCCTAATTACGCCATCAGACGTTGCCAAAGCGGTCCGTCCGTTACCGAATTGGAAATCACCGGGACCGGACGGACTGCACAACTTTTGGTTGAAATGGCTAATTAGTTCACATACTTGCCTGGCATCTCAGTTCCAGTCATCTTTAGAGTCTGGGTCGCTACCGCAGTTTCTAACAACAGGCGTTACCCACCTGCTCCATAAGTCAGGTAGTCCCGCGGAACCCAAGAATTATAGACCGATCACGTGTTTGTCGACGGTTTATAAACTTCTTACATCCATTTTGAGAGCGAAAATTAATACACACATTTACAGTAATTCGATTATGTCTGTCTCTCAAAATGGATGTAGGAATGGGTCCCGCGGTACTAAGGAGCTACTCCTCATAGACATGGCCATTAGCCAACAGGTTCGTCGTTCCCGAAAGGATCTGTCGACATGTTGGATAGATTACAAAAAGGCCTACGACTCGGTGCCACATACATGGCTCATGAGGGTGCTAGAGTTGTACAAGATAGATGCAACTCTACGCACCTTTCTTGAGTCGTGTATGGGACAATGGAAGACAGTCCTTCGTTATCCAGGGTGTCGACAGATCCATGGGAATGATGAACATGTATGGATTAAACGGGGAATATTTCAGGGCGACAGTTTGAGTCCACTTTGGTTCTGCTTAGCTCTGAATCCTCTAAGCACACTACTGGAGGATTCAGGTCTAGGCTATCGGTTGAGGAGAGGTGGTCAGGTCATATCTCACCTCCTCTACATGGATGATTTGAAACTCTTTGCCCCCAACAAATTGCGTCTGATGGAGCTACTAAAGGTAACTGAAACTTTCAGTAGCGCCATCAGGATGGAATTTGGTGTGGACAAATGTGCAGTCATGCATGTAAAGAGAGGGGAGATTGTGGAATCTGAGGGAATTCAACTCTTGGATTCCATAAACCTCAGATCCCTCTATTCATCCGAAAGCTATAAGTATTTGGGTATGTCCGAAGCGTTAGGCATCAACGATACTGACATGAAGCAATCGTTGAAGGAGCGCTTCTTTTGTCGCCTGAAGAAGGTATTAAGTAGTCTTCTTTCGGGCGGAAATAAGGTGCGCGCCTTCAACGGTTGGGTCATGCCGGTTTTGATGTACTCTTTCGGCATACTCAAATGGACTCAGACCGAACTTGACGCCCTGGATAGAAGGGTCCGTACACTGTTGACCGCAAACCGGATGCATCACCCACGATCATCGGTGATGAGACTGTATATCCCGCGGAAGTGCGGGGGTCGAGGCTTTTTAAATGCAAAGACACTCCACAACCGCGAGGTGTGCAGTCTCAGGGAATATTTTTTAAAAGCTGAAGTGGGTATGCACCGTGATGTGGTTGCAGTGGATAAACCTCAGATCCCTCTATTCATCCGAAAGCTATAAGTATTTGGGTATGTCCGAAGCGTTAGGCATCAACGATACTGACATGAAGCAATCGTTGAAGGAGCGCTTCTTTTGTCGCCTGAAGAAGGTATTAAGTAGTCTTCTTTCGGGCGGAAATAAGGTGCGCGCCTTCAACGGTTGGGTCATGCCGGTTTTGATGTACTCTTTCGGCATACTCAAATGGACTCAGACCGAACTTGACGCCCTGGATAGAAGGGTCCGTACACTGTTGACCGCAAACCGGATGCATCACCCACGATCATCGGTGATGAGACTGTATATCCCGCGGAAGTGCGGGGGTCGAGGCTTTTTAAATGCAAAGACACTCCACAACCGCGAGGTGTGCAGTCTCAGGGAATATTTTTTAAAAGCTGAAGTGGGTATGCACCGTGATGTGGTTGCAGTGGATAAGGGGCTCACCCCGCTCTCCATGGCTAAAGAGAACTGGCGCAAACCTGTAGTACTTACTACCGATGACCGCCAGAAGATATGGCAAAGCAAGGAGCTTCACGGGCGCTTCTATCGGGCTCTTCATGAGCCCGGTGTAGATTTCTTAGCGTCCGTATCCTGGCTACGTTTCGGTGACCTATTTGGGGAAACTGAAGGTTTCGTCTGTGCAATTATGGACGAAGTTATCTTGACGAATAACTATCGGAGACATATTATGAAGGACGGGACGGTTGACGTGTGTCGGGCATGCCACCGTCCGGGTGAGTCTATCAGACATATTATCTCTGGTTGTTCTCGTCTGGCTAACGGCGAGTACTTGCACAGGCATAACCAAGTAGCCAGGATTATTCACCAGCAACTTGCTTTGAAATATAAACTTGTGGATTCTGAGGTACCGTATTACAAGTATGTGCCCGACCCAGTTCTTGAAAATGACCATGCCACGTTGTACTGGGATCGGTCTATCATTACTGACAGGACTATTGTCGCCAATAAGCCTGATATTGTGGTGATAGATCGATTAGTGCGCTGTACAATGATTGTCGATGTTACCATTCCACATGACGGGAACCTCGTGAAAGCTGAGAAAGAGAAACAAATTAAATATCTTGACTTAGCACACGAGGTTGTTGACATGTGGAATGTGAGCTCGGCTGTCATTGTCCCGATTGTCGTATCGGCCAATGGCCTGATGGCCGAAAGCCTCGATCAACATCTATCGAGGCTCTCGTTAGGCGGTTGGATCAAGGGCCTGATTCAGAAGGCAGTACTCCTCGATACGGCTCGCATAGTGAGGAGGTTCCTGTCTCTGGAGACCTAACCACCGGTAGCTTGGACCCTGCTCCCGACACCGGCGGATCCCTATTTTTTTTATATTTTTAAATGATTTTTTTATACATATTTATATATTTTAAGAAATATTTAAAAATGTAAAAAAAAAAAAATGATATATAAATAAATAAAAGAATAATAATAATATCCTTGGACATTTTACACAACGCCATATAATCCCAAGCTAAGCAACTTAATGCTTGTGTTATGGTAACGAGATGGCTGATAAACTAATTATATAATTTTTTTTTTGTAAATTCATACATATTATAGATAAAACACCCAGACCCGGAACAAATACTTGTATGTCGTACAAATATTTGTTCCGTGCGGGAATCGAACCCGGGACATGCTGCGCAGCAGTCAATCGCTCAACCACTGCGCTAACCGTGTCGTCAATGTATGATAGGTTATTTTAATTATATACATAACTGACACAGTAAAGAGGAAATTAAGCATATCTAACTATGTAGTGCAACGAATTGATTGTACCTACCTATTTGTAATAACTTTACATAACAGAAGTTGTACTGATTTGATCAAGTTTGGTAATAAATATTTGTGAAGCTAGGTAATATGTGATGTATAAACACAAAAAGGATTCTTTCACAAAAAAAAAAAATAATATACTGACTCATAAAATCATAACAAAATCGAGCAATCGAACAAAAAAACTGTAGGTGCCTACTTTGTTTCTAAAGAAATTAAGTATACACTACATACATATCTTTGAAAACCTCTTGCTCGTAAGTGTAAGTAGTAAATAATTGCTACCATAGTGAGTCATTTCTCGTTGCCACACACAATCAATTCAAACATGAATGAACGACGAAGAAATGCTGCGAGCTCTCGCCGTACGTCGACATGATGTGTGTACGACATTATAATAAAAAGAGGTCTCACTACTTGTATCTTTACAATCAATCGGACTAGAGGAGGTAGTAAACAGACGTCTAAGTTACCGCGTTGAGTGCGTTCAACCCATGACGTCACTATGTTGGTACTTCACTACTTGTACGGAAATAGAGTCTAGTCCTCAGTACAAGCTGTTTACATTTTTTATGGCATCTCCACTGCAATTGGCTGACTGTTACGTAACAACATAAGATCAATGACTCTGGGCTCTGGTAGTTGCGTATTCTTCTGGTTCTGTATTCCGACTATTTCTTTTTTGTTTTGATTTTATCTTGAGCTAAAGAATGTAAACGCGTAGTCAAGATTAGTTATCACTTGACTACAAATCACTTGTATTTCTGAATTTTATTTTTATTAATGCTTTTTGTAAACAATTTCGCAGTGTATTCAAATAAGTTGGGGTTTTTACTTGGGATGGTTTACAGCTTTATTTGGAACGTTTAACTACTAACCCTCCTCGTTATACATGCATTGAAACTTCCTTTATAGGCTCTGATTATATAGTAAAATGTAAATAAACTTAACCTGTAACAACTTGTAAACGGCATTCTAATAAATTCTTGGTTTTTCCAAACAATTATTTTAAGTATCTAATCAAGTTACAAAGTTACTCATGAAATATTGAATGTTTTGGTAAATTACTGGGAACTCGTATTGCAAGACGCGGGTTTTCCGAATTGCGCTTCGGTATTGCAACGTGCCTCGCGCAAGGCCAAGACAGATATTTTTATATCGAACAGAGAATGGGTGGAGTCGCAGTAGTAACTTTATTTTTTTGCTGTATTTATATCAGTAAGTTATATACATATGTAACAACATATATGTAATTGCGTTGAAGAAGAAGAATTTATCTAGTTCAGTAATCTGCTTTGTGAGCTAGACTTGGCTTCTAAAATAGAGAATCGTCCTCCTTGCGTAGGTTATCAGATAATGTCTAACAATGCATTTACGTTATGTAAGAAGAAAGATTTTATAATACTTACTGCATGCAATTGATTGCGTAAAGTTTTAAGAAACGGTTGTCCGTTTGTAAGCCGCAGTGACACTCACGGCTTTCGTGTAAGCAACCAGCATGACGCATAGACCTTTAACATTGCCGGTAATCAAATACATTGAACTTTCCAGGTGAAATCGTCAAGGGAATTCAGTAATGGCTTCAAAGTCAAACTAGAACATACTATTTTTATGTATGTATCTGTTAATATTTACATAATGTAAGCTAACATTTAAAATAATAAAATATACATTTATATGAAAAAAATAAGCAATAGACTCATAGGGTATCCAAAAATTCGTCCGCATCGCTGTCAACAGGAACAGTGCCCAAAAGGCTGGCAGCATCGTCACTTTGTATGGCGATGCTAATTCTTTGGCCAAGAAATACGTCAGCCCTCTGGTCACGTGAAGAGTCGAACTAGAATAGTGTTTATTCTAAATATAAAGGAAGGTTTTTAAGCATGCATCATAATGCATATCTTGTATCTTCTCTTTGTGTTTTTTATAAACATATGCACAGTAATGATTTTAATGTTAAAATAATTAGAATTAATATCAACGTTACTATCATCTGATTTTAAGCAATATTTTTTTGTTTGAGGAACTCCTACGTCTTTTTTTACCAACCACAATTGAAACTTTTGCCTGAACGAAAAACAAAACAGAAAATACAAAAAAAAATGTATCACGACTCACAGATTTCTGTGTGCAAATTAAATCGATGACCCAGATTGCGCCCAGTCGCCACGTAACTCTGGGCTTCCCTAAGGCTTCCTTCAAGGACTCCTATTCAACAACACGCACCCGCCGACCCCTGGGTTTTCTCGTAGGTTTAATTGAGGTAAATTAATAGATAGGTACTTTTGACAAGTACTTATTAATATTTTATGTAAACAATGCTTGAACAATATTCAAAAAACCCCGTCAGTTTTTTGGAAGTTAGTGTTCCTTTCATCCTAATATGCGCTAATGTTTTCAGCATGGACCTATCCTTAGGCTCTGATTTATAGATATAAATAAAAATACTAGTATATTCACTACAGCAGCGTAAATAAAAAAGGGGACTTATATATTTGTAGATAGATAAAGTACCTTGCTCAAAAAAAAAAAAGAAAATGCTTTCCAAAAATAAAATAATTAAGGAATACATGTATTTTTAAAATTATTTATTTCTAAGAAATCTATACTAAAAATAAATTAGAAGAGTTTGTTTGAATGCGCTAATCTCTGAAACTACCGGCCGAATTAGAAACAATATTTTTGCCTTTGATAACCTTATTCTTGAGAAAGGTTTGTAAAAAGAAAAAAAGGCAGAAGGAACGCTTTGCGAAGACGAAGTAGTAGCGGGGGTGGGCGATGGGATGCGACGCGGTTGGTCAAGCCCGAAATTTCACACATACGAAATCACGGGCAGAAGCTGGTAAAGAAATAAAATACATTTAATTGCACTAGATGTGACGCATAAATAATTAATAAAATAAATCATAGCACACAAACACTGTATTCAGCTGCATCCGGTTAAATTTGAAGCAGATGATGATCATACTTGCCAAAATATTATTATTAGGGAAACTTGTTTAATGATTTCAGTTTCAGGTTAACACATACTCCGTGTGTAATAATCGTTGAACACGAGGATTCGCCTATGTCTGAAGCAACAAGGACATTGGCGAAATAATGATCATCATCTGCCTTACCTTTTCCCAACTATATTGGGGTCGGCTTCTGACTGGATAACCGGATGCAGCTGAGTGCTAGTATTTTACATGGAGCGACTGCCTATCTGACTTCCACAACCCAGTTATTGGGTAATACGAAACCCGTTGGTAAGACTGCTTATCAGATTTTCGGGCTTCTGACGACCTTATTCAGAGCTGACGACCCGTAACGATTGTCAAAGTTCCACAAATGACAACCAGGACCAACGGCGTAACGTGCTTTCCGAAGCACGGAGGAGTCTTGGTATACGTAAAGATGGCCATCCATCCATGGACCAACCGCGTCAAGCGTAGCTTAACCTGATCGATTCACCCGTGCGGCTCTTATTACATAGCCACAAGCCCCCCGAAAGGCCAAATAATTAGGATGTTTTCTAGTAAGTATTTTAAACAGGTTTACAGTCTCAATTTTTTTTAACAAAAAATATGTTTTTTTGATGTTTGTTACGAATAGTGACATCACTTCTGTCTGAGACTTTATGTAGAAAGTCTAACATAGTTTTACACAATGACGTCAAATATAGCACCTATTTGATGCACTGATTAAAATATCATGCCCATTCTTTGTTTTATATTCCCATGTTCCCATGCCAATCTAGATAGAATAGTAAGAGGCATATGCTGGAGGCTAATGCTGCATAATATTTCACAGAATATATTATGTGAAACAATTGAAATGATAGTGCCGTTGGAATATTTGTTTTAGTTTAGAAAAATATGTGAGAACTAAATGCTCAAAGATCTCTCTCTTTCCAATGTTAACCTTACATGTAGGAGGTGGACAAGAGGAATAAGTTCTCAAAAACAACCTACTCGTAGATGATAGAGATGATATTGTAACATTGATAGCGTATTGATACCTCCCAATGCGCATACAGCGACCTCTGTCGTGGAAACTTGGAACTAACAAAACGAGAGGCTCACTGAACGCTTAGTAGCAATACAGCCTCATGATCTCACGAGTCACGTACACGAACACGGTGCGCTTACTTTAGTTACTACTGACTGTATTAGTAAGTCCTTTCTGCGATAGAGGGCGTGTTTTAAACTTCTTTTGTTTTCTTTCTTTAGATTTATTCACTGGCAATCATTTCATTATCATATTCTAAATATTATATTAATATTAGTAAATATTTCTAGAATACTTGATTCCATAAATCTGTTTTTGTCTGAGTTTTATCCCGTCCTATACACCGAGAATGAACGCTGGCCACTTAATTCTCCAGACGTGGTAATAATAGAGATAATACTGAACTCCTCATGATTTACACATTAACATGGTATATATAGATAGAGATAGATAAAGATGAAAATCTATTAAAGAAATTTGACAGATTGTAGTAGCTTGATGTGCTGGCGTTTGTACAAGTAAGAGGGCTGCTAGAGCGTTAGCGGTAGTGCAGTATTGTTAATACAATATTGCTCGTTTTCACAAACAGTAGGCATTACCTAAAAGTAATGCCTAGTGCCTTTGGATTTTCAACTCTCGACGCTCTCTAAGCATAATCAGCCTACAATGTTCCCACTGCTGCCGTATTCCACCACGCAGGCCCAGTACCTACTGGTTGGTAGATGTCATATATCTTCGAATTTTTATTAGGACATGTCGGTTCGGTTTCCTCACGTTGTTTTCCTTCACTGTTTTGGGAGCAGAGCGCTATGCAGAGCGTTGAAAATCAGGTATCGCATAGTGTCAATAAAAACGGTAATAAAACTTCTATATTAGTGAGGAAATAAACCAGAAATATGGCAACAGGAGCCTCATTAACTTTGATCTTAACATCGATATTGAAAGTAGGTAAAATAGCAAGCAGCCTTCATTGAGGAAAAATTCAAGCAGCTTTTGTGAAGTATGGCATTACCCGGAAAAATTAATAAAAATTAAGTGCAGAATTATCGTTCTAGTACGAAGAAACTCTTAAAAGTTTTGACTTTTATACGTATCGGAAAATAAATATCATAATATCGTACTTTACTTAAAACCAATTTGTTACGAGTTTCTGGAAACCAAGTACTTAAATATTATATTTTTCTTGTTAGGTTCATTCATCCAAAAGTTTCATGAAAGATGAAGGATGTATTTTTCGTTGTGAGTCTGAATTATACGTAAGTTTTAAGTAGGTACTAGCTGCTGCCCGTGTCTTTGTCTGCGTTTATTTTAAACTAGCTTTTGCCTGCGGCTTCGCCCGCGTGGTGGTCGGAAATTACCCCACGAGAACGTTCTACTAGGACAAAAAGGATCCTAAAGGATATTTCCATCCATTGATGAAACCCGTATTAAGATCCGTTTCGGTAGTTTTTGAGTTTATCGTGTTCAGACAGACAGACATACCTACAGACGCGGCGGGGACTTTGTTTTATAATATGTGTAGTGATAATTATTTCATAATTAAAATTAGTTTATATGATTCCGCAACCGTTCTCCTAAGACCGATTCGCCGTTGGAAACGATTAGTTGAGGTATTCCACTTAGAGCACTGATTTGTACAGCACTTGGACGAACGGCACCTGAGCACTGTTCACTGCTTTAGGCAACAGAAGCACAGGTCTATCGATTAGGTTAAGCTACGCTTGCCGCGGGTGGTCTGTGCATGGGTGACCATCTTTATATACCGAGACCCCTCCGTGCCTCGTAAAGCACGTTGATCCCGGCTGTCATTCGTGGATCTCTGACAGTTGTTTCAGGTAGTCAGAATCCTGAAAGTCTGACAAGATAACCGTCTTACCAAGAGGTATCGCATTACCCAGCAACTGGGTTGTGAAGGTCAGGTAGGCAGTCGCTCCATGTAAAATACTGGTATTCAGCTGCATCCGGTTAGACTGGAAGCCGACCTCAACATAGTTGGGAAAAGGCTAGGCAGATGATAGTTCACTGCCACAGGCTTAGCGCGCACTACGAATGTTAATCGTTGGGAAAAAAATTCGTCAATCTGTGAACAATAGAAATGTACTAGAGTCAGCGCACTGCGAAAAAAATCGCTTGAGAATTCGTTTGAAAATTTTTTTTGTTTGCGATTTTATAACTAAATCGCAACGATTAAAATCGCAATGCGCGCGCGTCGCGGCGTGAAAAGGTAAAAGACAGACATACTAGACTGAGTTACTTTCGCATTTATAATATTAAGTATATGGATAATTTAATATGGATTGAAGTCGAAGGTTGTCTAATAGTATAGTTGCTAAAGTCGAGGATCCAACCTTTTGAGTTAGGAGCAATTTCATTGATCGATCGTTGCTCTAATAGATAGATAGATAGAAAATACTTTATTGATATCGATGATACATCAGTTAGATCTATAAAACCGAGGCCATCTAGTTGGGTGCCTTCAGTGTTATTATCAAATGGGTCTAAGGCCATCACACGTAAGAAATAAGTAGCGAAGTATCACTGAAGTCTGTTGTGGTAGGCTTTCAGCGTACTTACGTATACGTTTTATACTTACCATGTTTGGTGTATTGGATGACGTTTAGACTTTTAATTAATTAAGCATAATCAGCCTATAATTTTCCCACTGCTGGGACACAGGCCTCCTCTCTGTGACAGGGAGTGGGCCGTAATCCACCACGGGGGCCAGTGGGGGTTGCTAGATGTCATTCTTGTCTTCGAACTTTAGGTTCTAGGACATGCCGGTTTCCTTACGATTTTTTCGTACGTACGTGATAAAATAATTTATAAGAAGTAAAACTGGACTACTACTGCTTTAATTTTAATTCATTAAAGTTTAAAAATAGTTTTTCGCCTGTTTTAATACCGGCAGACATGTTAGTAGCTTCAGCAAAATGCGTTTCTAATACTGGAACGAATCCCGGAACTGTACCTGTTTATACCTCATTATGTATGGATGATCTTTACAAATTAAAAGTTAAAATGTCAAACTAATTATGTGAATAGAAGGTGATACATTTTTATAATTACAAAATGTCAATCTAATAAAAAACGAATTCCTTATTAATGGATTCTGAATAAAATCTAATAAATATATCATCATCTCAGCCCGGAATGACCCACTGGTGGGTACAGGCCTCCCATTTCGTCTAATAAAATAAATATATGTTAATAATAAAACATTTACCTACTACTAAAATTACTTATGAACCATTCGATTACTTCATCCAACTGCCTATACATTGCGCATATGAGGTGGATATCGCTTGCCCTTGAAGTAATATGTATTTCTAGATCACAACGAGTTCACAATGATTTTTTGCGATATGGTCCGCCTATCTTCACCAATATCCTCATTAAATGTCATCCATTATCTAGTACATTTTGACACGCCACAGGCCCACGTTAGGCGTAACTGCATCAACAAGTGCGACCTTTTCAAACAGCAGCTGATTTAGGTGACAACGACAAGGACGGTCAGTTTTATATTTCTGCCCCAAAACAACAAATTCGGATGCTCATATATATATTATTATAAACTGCATACGTATAAATAGCGGGACGATTCTGAGTTGGTCATCAGTCGACCGAGTTCGGTAAGAAGTGGTCGTCCTCATTCATATCCCGACACAGACCTCGTTCACTATGAGATTCTTGGTGGTGTTGTTCGCTCTTGTCGCCGTGGCCGTGGCCGCCCCCGCCTCCAGCACAGCTGCAGACAGCGGCACTGCGAAGAAGAGGTCCATCGGGCACGTTGGCGTCGCGTACGCCGTGCCGTCGGCCGTCTCACACCACGAGGTGAACCTGCACTCTTCTCCTACGTTGGTGGCTGCTGCTCCGGTGGAATACGCCGTGGTATCCGAGCCTGTTACTGCGCGTACTGTTGCTGTCAGTCCTGCTGTGTACGGCGCCCATCAGTCCCGTGTGAATCTGCATCACTCTCCCGCTGTCGTCACCAGCTATGCTTCTCCCGTGTTGGCCCAGCAAGAGGTCTCCTCCCCCGCTGTGGTGGATGCTCGCTCCGTGTACTCTCCCGTAGCTGCCGTGTACTCCGCTCCCTCTGCCGTGTCGCACCAGTCCCGTGTTAACGTCCACTCGTCTCCTGCACTGGTGTCGCAGCATGTGGTGTCCCCCTCTGTGTACGAAGCTCGCTCCGTGTACTCTCCCTCCGTGTACTCTCAAATTTTATTCATTCATAATATTGTTTTTTATTAATTGCACCCGGATATTCTCGTGCACTGCAAATTGAACGCAATGACACATGCACATGAAAACCAACACCTGTCATACTTAACATCACGTGTAGGTATTATAGTTCCTGTTTCAACTTATTGTAATTGTATCAGCTAATTCTAACAAATATTATATTACTATTTCATGGTAGGTAATGTATTCATACGTTTAGTTTCATGATTTGAATAATGAGTTGTTGTAATTTTTGTGAATGTATAAGGGCTGATTTTTCAATCATTTGAACTTTATTCGAGGAATAATTTTGAAATTTTGACAATTATTTCATACAAAAACTGTCAAAAGTCAATTTTATTCCTCGAATAAAAGTTATCTGGCGATGGAAAAATCAGCCCTTAATTAAATTGAAAGTAAAGTACACTACTACTTGTAGAATAACTAGTACTCCTTCTGTAGTAGGTAAGAAAAGTCTTTGTGTGCATTTCATAATGACCTACATCACCAACTGTTATTTTTGTGGTTGATATTAGATGATTATTATTACGTAGATGTAGTTAATATTTTTGTGGTATATACTGGCTTGGAAGTGTCACTGTTGAATACCTACAACACTAGCTGTTATAACGGCTAGTGGTATACAATTGATTATTAAGTACAATTTTCGGTGAACTACTTCGATACTACGAGGCGTCTTCTTTCCCATCTTACTATTTTCTCAACTTTTTTATCAAGTTTGAAGAACCATGGAATGTACTCTTCGTTCAAGAGGCTTATCCATGAGTGTCATTTGTATATGTTAATAATATCTTTAGGAAATGGTTAGATGAGGTCATTACGCAGGTTTAATATAGTGTAACCTTATGGTACTATTACTACTGTTACAAACAGTTCCTGAGCGATGTTCGTGGGCGGACACTTGCATGCATGACACGCACATCTACATGTGTGTACTACTTTAATAAGATCCTTTCATTGACAACATTAAAATAGCCTCCACGTGCAACATCATCAGACCCTGGACAATCAGTTCCGCTACCAACTCACTGACTGGCAAATATTTACCACGCCATCAGGACTTCTCATATACCTGGGGGTCTACTCCCTAAGCACGAAGTCCGTCGTTTCGGCCTTCGTTACGGGCGTTTCCTACTCCCTATGCCCTACGGACGGATGATTCGTTCGGGGCCCGAGCGAAGAATGAATGACAACGCGATTTGATAGTTGTCCCTACCCCCGATGTGTTTTAGCCCGTCCGAACAATTAAAGTTGACACTGGTTTTGACGGATATTTATGTCAGTTGATACGACATCAAAATAGTTCTCGTGCTGTCGACGAAAGTTACCAATTTAAAAGAATTCAAACTAAGTATGGCTGCTTTTTTAAATATTAAAGAAGCTTTACAGGAATTTGAGCGTGCCTAAACCCGTACCGAATTAGCGTGCGCGATAACGATTAGATTTTCTAATTAAATCTGACTATTTTTAATCACGACTAAAAAGGTGTGGAATAAAATTAGTTGGCACACCAACAAAAACAGTACTGTATCTTTTTTCTTTTCTTTTGCTTATATCTCGAAAACGGTGTGTCCTATCGTAAAAATAATGAAAATTTCGACCCCCTTTATAAAACCCATAAAACCCTAAAAGTCAACACGTAGGTAATAATTTTTCATATTTTCCATACAAAAAGAGAAAAATTCCATATAAAAATAAAATATCTTCTAAAAACAAAATATAATATTTTCCACGTGGTGTCGCGATTGTCAAATTCGATTTAGTTGTGTCAAAATTATTTTTAAATGTAGAGGTATTTTTTTCTCTTGACTGTCGCCACCTAACTAAAGATGAAGAACTGAAGAAGAAATGTGGTGTTTATACAAAGAAATACTGTAATAATATCGTTTTGACATTGAGTATCACTGTGAGCGCGTTCACGAGCGTTTCGAATTGTTGACAGTTCTTAGCTGTCATAATCGTAATAACTAAATCGGAACGCATGTGAGACGAAAAGACAAACTAAATTCGGAATGCGGCCTTTGACATTTCATTATAAAATTTCCTTCAAAAAAGTAAACAGGCAAAGGTATAACAGGATGATGCCAGTTTCCAGACAAAAATGGCAAAAATAATTCAATTCTATATTTATAGACATAATAAAAGGTATAATTTTTAAATGTGGTCATTTTCTAACGACAAAAGTATTAATATTTGTTTAATAAGCTAGAAAACTACAAAATAAGGAAACCGGTAATCGACCGGTAAAATAGTGCAACTGTATCGCCATGCGTCGTTCGTTCACGAATATTGTCTATGATTCCGTTTGAAACTGATGAGTCCGAAATCGTTAGGGAGTAGGGTTCACACCGTCGTATCGGGCTACTGTCGGACGGGCCGACGGACGGACGGACGGAGTTAGGGAGTAGACCCCCAGCCTAGTTTGTGTTTTCCCGAGAGAGAAAACGTCAAATCTTTTGTCGGCAACGTATCCCCCAAAATCATTGATATAGGCTCCCTATAAATAGGTTCTCGTTGATGTTTACATTTCAAAGTTAGTCGTGGGGATGCACTGTCAAGAAAGCAACACCAACCAATGTCAACATATAATGAGTTTAAATTAACAGACCGTAGCATAACACATTGTATGTCATACAGAATATCATTAAATCTCAAAGCTTTCAGGGTCGCGACGACCCCGTGGCATTTCCACTGAAAATGTTACAAATAGTGTTCACCGAATACAGCCAAGTATATCCCGGTATTTTGATAGCTATATCTATACCTACTTAGATATTGTATTTATATCGTCTGCTGACATTTTGCGTTAGGTATTGTAGTATATCTAATTATATATAGCGAGGGCTGTGTTTGAGTGCCTGTCAAAAGTTTATGATATTGTTACAGTTGATAACGGCAACTACTGTATGACTCATGTAGTGTATGATTATAAGTTGTTATGAATGAAGGCTTGGTATGTACAGATAAATAGATATAATTGAAGTGTTTGTTTGTAATGTCAAAATAACAGCTTTTTACTAAATGCATAGGAAAGTATACAGGGTGGCAGGGACATCGACGCGCAACCGCTTACCATGGATTCAGTACATGATTCTGGACCCCCCTGCGTTGAAATTTTTCGTCGGCTTTTTCTTAATTTTTACGTTTTTTTCTGCAATTTTTTTTATTGTAAACCGTATAAAATCATTATTTCTATCTAACCCAATGAGATTTTTAATTAAAAAATAGTAAATTCACTTATTTCACTTAAAACAGCAATGTAAATAAAACTCGAAAGGGCTACCTGATCAGCTGTTTCCAAAAGTTCATTTGCGAGGTCAACACTGGCTTAGTACCTTGACGCTATTCGTTTTCAAATGCCGACAAAGGGACCGCGGCGGCGGCGGCGGCGCGGCGGCGGCGAGCGGTCTCGTAAGAAGCTATGCGACGTATCCCAATGAATCTAACAGACGCGTCACATGAGGCATTTTAATCATCTACATAAATGAATGACCCATTTACTACTTTTATTTTAGTTTCATTATGGGGATAATTATTTTTCTAATGCTTCATCGATTTAAGTAAAGAAGATTTAAAAAAAAAACGTGTAGAAATGTATTGATAGTCACGTAATTTTTCAAACTTTTTTTATTATCAACATTAATTTTAGTTTTGAATGCAATTCAACAATGTAATTTACTGTTTCATAAAAAAATAATACATCCATTTTCGCAATTAATTTCGTGAGTAGGTACCTAGGTACAACTAAATGTGTTTGTACACTCTATCATTTTGTTGATCTGTGTTCGGTGTAGGCACTGTATTCACAGAAAAAATGCAAGTACTAACTGTCGGCAGCAAGTGCGGCAAATTGAAAGAAAGATCAGCTAAGTACATTTCTTTTGATTTCGCCGATTTTATCGGATTTTTGCCAGTTCCTAGATTTCGTTGATCGCAAACGGGCGTGCTGTTTGTCGCGAATTTGTGATCTTAGCGTAGTTTTTAAAATAAAAAGTAATTTTCTTTCTCTGTGTGTGTGTGTCGTGTGTGTTTGAGAGTGACGTTCAAAATGCCTTCCAGACCTGAACAATTCTTCAGGCACCAAACCCGATGGTCGGTAAATGTGTGGGCCGGTATTTATAAAGACCGCGTGATTGGACCCATTTTTCTCCCTGAACGACTAAACGGGCCACGATATCACGTGTTCACGAGTTCCTAAAAACAACTCTCAAGGAAATAATCGAGGAGGTGCCTGTGCTCCAGTTCCGCGAGACATGGTTCCAACACGATGGCGCGCGCGGCGCTCCCCCACACGTGACCCTTCCTGTCCGAAGCTGCCTCACCGTATCTTTTAGAGACCGGTGCATTGGAAGATTCGGTCCACAACCATGGTCAGCTCGCTCACCGAACTTGATTCCATTAGATTTTTTTCATTGGGGTTACGTCAAGGATAAGGTGTTTATGACCGAGTGCGATACCGCAGCAGAAATGAGAGATCGCATTGTGAATGTGTTTGCGACGCTGCGTGAAGAGTGTGTCCAGGATCCCACTTTTTTGTCCCGTGTCCACGCTGAAACTGCGCCGCGCTCAGATCTGCGCGCGGGTTGGTGGCGGCCACTTCGAACCCTACCTACCCCCTATCTCATTAGGAATGAGCGAGATTAAGGTAAGTTCATCAATTAAACATTACTGGATCGATAAGTTCTTATCAAGCATCTTTTTTGTTATCAATCCTCATCGGTATCGCTATTTTATGGGAATAAGCTTATTGTTATCGGTCATCAAGACTAATTAAACATGATTTTATGTGGTAGGTACCTATCAATGTTGTCGTTAGGCGATATTTCGTAGGTACGTTGACGTTCGTCCGGTCGCGGCGGGCCGCGGCGGCAGATTTGTATGTGTGTGTAGGTTAGGCAGCGCGCGCGCGCTCGCCATCCATCGCGTTGTTTGCAATACATTGCGCGCTCAAAAATGAAAATTTTTTTAACCGGTCATTTCCGAGATGAATGACTTTCGTAATTTAATTTATGGCATCAGGTGTAACCTTTTGACAACGTTTGCGCGTCGATGTCCCTGCCACCCTGTATACGGTAATTATAACAAAAAACTGTTTGAATTTTTTTATCTGTTTGTTTTTGTTCCGGCTAATCTCCGAAACGGCTGGACCAATTTTGATGAAATTTGTTATGAGGATACTTTGAACCCTGGGGAAGGACGTAGGCTACTATTTTTATTGACATACCATGTGAGCGAAGCCACGGGCGGAAGCTAGTTTTTATAAATAAAAAATGTATTTTTCAATAAAATCGAAATACTTAAAAAAATACGTATTCAATTTATTCGATTTTACGGTTTTAAATTTAAAATCTGGCCAGATAGGCTGTGTTGATTGGTTAACACAGCCTATCTAGCCAGGCTACAGGCCTACCTCAAGTTGTGCCACAACATCTGGTTGTCCGCCTTCCGGATCCAGTTTGTCGCAACAGCCTTTAAAGACAGCGGCTTAGAATAATATAATAATGAATTATTATTCATTCATAAGACATTTCTGTATGACGTTTGTTTAGTTTCTTTATTAAAATGGCTTTGGCTAGCTCCTCTGCTGACCTATCTACGATGTATAGGTAGACGCAATGTATTATGTAACTAGCTCCTCTGCTGACCTATCTACGATGACGCATTGTTATAAGTAATGTTCTGAACACGTTGGTGGCACTATGTTTAGTGTTGGTATTTCCAAGGTGTCCGTACATGTAAAGGAAGTGTGAATGACAGGAATTGATTACTTTTCCCGTTGCTGTATTTTTCCTCTGCCCTTTTGGAAGTTAAGTTACGTTTGGCTGTATCCATTTTTGTTTCGTTTTTTTTTTCTATTCTTCTTCTTAACGTGTTGATTGTAATCTAAATGGGCTCGGCCCAGAATTCGGCTACGTGTTTGGCGCCATCTCTAGCGTCCATCAGTTCCTGTAACTTGTAGTTGAATGGACACGCACTGCCGCGCTAATTAGAAACGCAGTAAGGAAGGATTTTTGGAAAATTTATTTACTTATAGATTCAGAATCCTCGTAGGTAATGAAAATTTTTAGGCGCCATTTACTCGAAACTGCGAATAACCTCCTTACTGCACTTATAATTAGCGCGGCAGAACAGGACATGACATTAATTGTCACATAGTTTGTGGAATAGCACCACATTTATACTCCAAGGCGGAGTCGTCTATGAATCTCCATCTCAATTTGTTCTATTTATCGGGTATTTTTTTTTACGTTTGGGAAATTCATTTTCATTCATGAACACGGCCAGGAGTGAAAATGGTTCGATTCCTCGACGGGATGATGATGAATATTGTTCATTGGTAAGCTGTGCTTTGATGTAGAAAGTCTTTGCCAAGTATTTTTTCTAAAGATCTTAGATTTTTTATTCATGCTTAATCATCAGAAATCGGACATATATCTGTCTTTCTTTAGACGTGTCGGAGTTCCGTATTGTTGAAATAAAATCTTGTCGTATTACGGTTTGTGAATATTTTTAATTTCTATTTTGAATTCAAACCAAAATGTTCAGAAAAGTACGTAAAAGAAGTAATTTTAATTTATTTTTATATATGTAAGTTCGTCATCGTGTCAGTTCAGTACCTACAGTAACACGAGCGTGCTGATAATTGTAATGTATGTGTAAACCTCGTATTAATTAGTTCCAGGCCTGACGAGAACCCAAACTGATTTTATTCCGCTCGTGATCTCAAATAAACTTGAAACAAGGCTCACGTGAGAATATGTAATTTTATTATACACTCACACTTATTTTGTACATAATTTATTTTTTGCGTAACCACATACATACCTACAGAAAATAAACATACTAGAAGATATTCTTTAATAAATCGAAAGAAAAAAGTATTGTAATATACCTACCTACGTGTCTTCCATATCTATTCTATCTTCTATTCTTCTTCTTCTATCTATCTATTCTTCTATATCTATCTATTCTATACATATAATAAATCTGTAGACGAGACGTTTCTGTACATTGAAAATATTTCCAAAAAAAATAGTTGGGGTGTTAAAGGATAACCAACAGATGCCATTTCATCAATTTTTGGAATTTTTGTCTGTTTGTCGGTTTGTCTGTTTGTCTGTTTGGATGTGACAGATTATTGATTTGAACAGGGTAAACGTAAAAAGTACCAAACCAATACGGTTACTTTTTATACTCAAATATGGTGTAGAACTCGGAGCAGTGATTAGTTTTTGTTTCATCGCAATCGGTTCACTCTATCAAAAGATATAATCAATTTAAAGTATTCTAGGAACAACTTTTTACGTTTTTTAGTAACACGTAACGACATCTATTGGCGCGATATAGTACCTACTAACGAAAACATATTGTTGTTGTGATGTGAGTAATCACGTCCTATTAGTTTATGCTTACTTAAATGACGAAATAACACAGATACCTACTTATGTCTATGTTATTTTAAAAAGTAATGATAGTGATATTAAAAAAATCGCTTTTTTTCGTTTTTTAACGAAGTTCTTATATGGAGCTTGCGGTAGGAGTTCTAAGGGAGAAATCGTCAAATTACGAAAAAGCGTTATGCCTCATTTTTCATAGTAATAGATAGATAGACACACACACACACAGAGAGAGAAAGAGAGCTATTTTTCATGGATCCTGACCCCGGTAAGTGAGGTCAAAAAGAAAATCAAAGATGGCGGTTCCCTAAATTTTTAATTTTTTCGTCATGGGTGTCGTTTTCATGGTTTTCGAGGGTGCTGAATTCGATAGTCAGGTCAAAATGAAAATCCAAGATGGTGGCTGCAATTTTTTTTGTCATGTTTGTCGTTTTCATGGTTTTTGAGGGTGCTGAAGTCGATAGTCAGGTCAAAATGAAAACCCAAGATGGCGGCTCCATTTTTTTTAAATGTTTTGTCATGGGTGTCGTTTTGATAGTTTTCGAGGGTGCTGAAGCCGATAGTCAGGTCAAAATGAAAATCCAAGATGGCGGCTGCAATTTTCAACCACGATCGTTTTGCCAACATAACTCTAGGTCAGTGAATGCTTTACCAACAGAATGTTTTGACCAATAACTTTTCACCCAAAGAACAAGGCCAACAGACGCCGGGAAAGGTGAAAGTAAAATAACAATAAGACGTAGTCCTTTATTTCTGTGAAAAGGGTATAAAGTAACCTAACCAAGCCTAACCTCGGGGTGCCCTTCGCTCGCTTTGCTCGCTCACTTGAGCCGCCATCATCCCCTCGAACCCTACCTGTCCGAGTCGGGGTGCCCCGAGTCCCGAGCTCGCTTCGCTCGCCCTTGCATCCTTAGTTCTATTTGACATGGGTCAAATGTTCTTTGGGTGAAAAGTTATTGGTCAAAACATTCTGTTGGTTAAGCATTCACTGACGTAGAGTTCTGTTGGGGAAACGTTCGTGGGTCACAAGTCCTTTGGATGAAAAGTTAATGGTGTTGACCAACGGCTCATGGACCAATCGACTGTTGGTAAACCGTTTTAGTACTGGTTAAAATGAAAGTCCAAGATGGCGGCTGCAAATCGAAAAATTCGTAGTGTGTGTCGTTTTCATGGTTTTCGAGAGTGCTGAAGCCGATTGTGACGTCAAAATGAAAATCGAAGATGGCGGCTGCAATTTTCTTTTTCTTTTTTTATCATGTGTGTCGTTTTCATGGTTTTCAATATAAACTTACACGACTTTGTGTGAAATAAAATAAAATACAACTGACTTAAAAACACACTTCAAAGTGCAATAGACCTTTGGTTACAGAAGTCTGTAATTTCTTGCCAACGCGCAACGTCTTCCCAAACTAAGGTAATTTTGCACTTTGTAGGGTTTTTTATGGAAGTCGGTTATATTTTTTTGTAATTATCTTTACAATTTTTTTTCTGGTTTTCGGCAGTATAAGGTCTAAATCAAAATCATGTCTAAAGTTTTCATGGGTTTCATCTTCGTAGTTTAAATGGCGGCCGGTGTCAAATATAACCAAAGTTTAATGGGTTGCTTTTTACACGGGCAACTTTATGTAGAAGCTCTTACAATTAATGTATTCTTCCTTTTATCATATATATATCTCGATGCTTTATAAGGCATAATATTGGTAGGTATATATGATATCTTCAATACCAAGTTAAGAAATTCTAAATTTACCACAGAGAAGAACACAAGACTTAGAAAAACTAACTTCAAACTTCACCTACTAATCTCAGATATACTTTAGATAAAATGGTGATATGATGTTACAAGTTGGTATTCTAAGACAGACGCAAAATAAAATGGACATAATTATGGCTGTTTGGTTAGATAATCAGCCTCGAGCAGGCGCTTTTATTTTAATTTGTTCTCAAAAATCAAAGTGACACTTCGTCGCATTGTCATTATGAACCATGAAGACGCAGTGATTGCAGTCGAAAGGGCCGTGGTAGAGAACCCTAGGTAAGGAAAGCGTTACCAGGCAAGATCTGATGATTCTTCCTTTTCAATGAAGGAGTGGCAATTACACCTTTCCTAAGCGACATATTACCTATTGTTTTCCGACATCCACGCGAACGAAGTCGCGGGCACAGCTAGTCCGTAATAAGATCTCTAAAAAACTCGTCCAGATCTAACGAAATTGAACTTATAAAAGCTTACAAATATCATCTATACTAAGTAGATTTATCTGCAGGTGAATTTACATAACCTCGCAATATTTATTTTCATAAATATGTTTATCTTATTCCCAGAAAATAAAACCAAATATTATGGTTATTTACAAGTAGGTTAGTGTTGTAGGGCGTGACATAGATCCACGTCTAAGGATTAGGTAGGTAGGTACTGCGCTAAGTGAAAGACAATACAACTTAACTACAAACTTATTATGTAACTTAGCCGTTACACCAGAAGCGTTGGCGAAATACTGCTCTCTAACTTGAATAACATTCATCTAATCATTGATATGGTTTCCTATGTATATCCGCATTACGCATGTTGACGCAGTTTTTATTTATATGTTTTACGATTTATTTTACCTTTAAGCCATGATCACACGGGTACACGGCTGCCGAGTCGGAAGCTTGATTAAGTACAACGCAAAAGCTGCCTTAGTGCAAGGCTGATTACTTTCATTATGACACTTGACATTGCTATTCACTACCTAATGTAACTTATAATCTGAGAAATTATGAACTGTGTATGTACCCAGCCTATAATTTGACCGCTCGGACTATAAAAGAGTCCAATAGTGAGTGAAAAGTATCAGTCAGCCGTTACACGGTTTGAAGTGATCTTGTGTATCGTCAAATCTCACAACACAGACCACGTTAAAATGAATACGCTGGTGGTGTTCTTCGCTGTAGTGGCCGCGGCGTGCGGCTCGCTGGTGCCGCTGGCGCAGCCGCCGCACCATCCGGCGCTCGTGCTGGACCCGCACGGCCGCCCGCTCGACACCGCCGAGGTGATCAACGCCCGCGCCCTGCACCTGCAGGCTAAGGCCCTGGATGGACACTACGCTCCCCTCGCGCACGCCGCCGTCGTGCCCTACGCCCACTCCGTGGTGGCCCCCGCCGTGCTGGCCGCGCCCGCCGCCGTGTCCCACCAGTCCCGAGTAGATGTGCACAGCAGCCCCGCCGTCGTGAGCCACTCCGTCGTCGCCCCCGTGCTGGCGCACTCCGCCTACGCCTCTCCCCTGCTGGCCCACTCCGCTCTCGGCTACGCCGGTCACGGACACTACCTGAAGAAGCGTTCTTTGGGATACCTTGCATACGCCGCGCCCGTCGTCGCCCACGTGGCGCCCTCCGCCGTGTCGCACCAGTCCCGCGTGGACGTCGTCTCTAGCCCCGCGGTGGTGTCTCACGCCGTCGCTCCCGTCGTGTCTCACGCCTACGCCGCTCCCGTGGTGGCGCACGCCGCCCCCGTGCTCGCCGTGGCTCCCTCCGCCGTCTCCCACCAGTCCCGCGTCGATGTGCGCACTAGCCCCGCTGTCGTCTCTCATGCCGTCTCTCCCCTCGTCCACGCCGCTCCTGTCTACGCCGCTTCCGCATACGCCGCTCCCGCATACGGATACGCCGCGCACGGCGCTCACGGATACTCCGCGTACGGTTCTCACGCTGGACTCGCTCTTTCTCATGCTCATCTCTTGAAGAAGCGATCTCTGGCTCACTACGCAGTTCCCGTCGTGCACGCCGTTCCTTCTGCGGTGTCCCACCAGTCTCGTGTTGATGTGATCTCCAAGCCCGCGGTAGTGGCTACCTATGCTCACGCCGCTCCCGCCGTGTACGCCGCCCCCGCTGCCGTTTACGCTGCGCCTGCTGTGTCCCACTTCGCCCCAATCGCTCACTCCGCCGTCTGGAGCGCCCCCCACCACCTGAGCGCCGCACTCTGGTGAAGCAAAACTGAGATTCGACGAAAATTACTGTAGTTTTCGTTTTAATACTTATTTATTAAAATGAATAGACAAATAATAAAGTAATAATTTATATATCCTGATTTTCATTTCCTACAATAAATGATATGCCTGTATTTTATTGCAGCGGGATCGCATAAATATGTAAGACGAAATGTTGATTATTATTAATTAAATAAAATGGTGAAAAAAAAATTTAAAAGCTAGTAATAATAGTTCTATGGGATTATAACACTTTGTTTAGCTTACCGATGGATCTGACAACCATATAGTAACTGATTACCTACATGTGAATTCGTATAGCGTCATAAGTTAATAGTTATAGGAGAACTTTCGAAATGGAAGGGTAGGTAAAGGTAACGTATATGGAAACGTCACTACTGCCTCGAATTCGGCGTCGTGGTTATTGCATTATACAAGGTATGACGCTGTGGTTTGCTTAATTTGTTCCACGTGCACTACGTCATGAATGTAGGCTGGTTACTAATTGTCTGCCTCTTCTGGAAATAACTAAGGCAGGGTGCATTGTTGGCTGATTATAGTGATTATCCTTGATAATATTCTGCCAAGTAAAAATTTTACCAAATGAAAATATACGTACTAAAATCATTCCAAACATTGCATTGGTATAAAAAAAGGTTGTTAAAATTTGTTTGGGTAGTGAAATTTTGGCAAAATCTTTTCGGTGAAACGGAAGGATCCGCCATTTACATAATACAATAAATATGTACATAGGTACATAAAGTACTAATCAAGTACTAATCTAAATAAACGCAAATACACCCACGTAATCACTAGGCACGAAATTCTACAATGTATCTATAAATTGTAGAATTTTGTGATTGCTTGGTTTAGCAGTAACTTCTGAATTGGTTGATTTGGTATTATATTAGACTGGTTTAATGATACTTATATGATATGGTTTAAACGCTATATTGATTACTAGTGATAGTCATCAAACGGTAAATCTAATCTAAATTAGCACTAAGATGGTTTGATCTAGTTTAGCTTGAGTTACGCGACTGGTAATAGCTGCGATACATGCATTTATGGAAATGCACGCCAGCAAAAGTGCTGAGCTATTCGGTTGCAAATATTGTACCGAACATATATTATACTTACACTAGCTTCTGCCCGCGACTTCGTCTGCGTGAAATTTCACCGTCCCCCCATTCACCCTCTTACGGGTGGAATTTCGAAAAACCCTTTTTTAGTGGATACCTACTCTTCACAAAGAACACACCTTCCAAATTTCATGTCTCTGGGACGTTTAGGCTGTGCGTTGATATATCAGTTAGTCAGGACTTTGAATTTTATATATTTGTATAGATTATTTTACGAGTACCTACCTGAGAATGAAAGTGCTATGATCCTGATTTGTTTGGTTTTTTGGCGAAGATTGCTATCTTACATTCCACGATATAATAATATGTTTGAGTGCACTAAAGCCACTACAGCTTTGGTTTCCTAAGAAAGCAGTAAATGGTCACACAATAATGCCTGTCGAAATACGGAGCGTATTTTGACACTTTAATGTCAAAAATACTAGGGAAAATGACAGATTTTCATGACGACCGTTACGAGGTCGTCTCCCTAAGTTCGTAATCTGTAGTTTCCGCCGAAATTACGGCCGTATTTTACATAACATTAGTTCGGGCCCCAACTAAGAATGAATGACAACACGATTCGACAGTTGTCCCTAATCCCGATGTGTATTTGACCTTCCGAATTTTTATTGTCACTTGTTTTGACGGGGCTTTCGGACGGGGCCGTAACTTCGTTGACGGATTTCGAGAACAGACCCTGTCCTCTGCTTCTTAGTTTCACCTCACAAAAATACTAAATAACTTATTATAATGATGTAATAATAGTGTTAAACTCGGTAGCTACCTTATGTAGTCGAAGCGACGCGACGGTCGCAAGGACATTGTAGAACTTTAATTGCCAACCCAGAAGGTTAACAATTGGCAAATATATAATATCATTGAGTATTAAACGCATTCCGCAAACCATTATTAATAGACTGTTTTAAGCTCATTGTTAGAAGGCTACTTTAGGCTATTTTGGTAACTACTGAATCCGGTCCATTAGTATTATGTCCATTTAGAAATTTAGAAATGCTTATTTATGCTTTTATGAAGTTGACGATGAATAATCATTTTCTGTCAGTAATGACTGCAATGAGACATTTACATGTTCAACTTGGCCGATTTAACCCTTTCATGGGCGGTGGCGTGTATATACGTTCCAAGACAGCTACGAGTGGTGACAGAACGTAATACCACGTCTATTTTAATTTACTTGTTTTAAGCAGACCGTTTATTCACGTTGACTCGCCATACAAAATTGTACTAGCTACGTCTTTCCGCCACAACGCATGAAAACTTCAAAATTGTTCTGTCACATTACATTATGATTTTTGGTGCTTCAAAAAGAAGACGTTCTGCTCATGCGCTGGTGGTACGTAGAATACGCACGACGCCATGATACGCCCCCGCCTCCCTACATTCCCGTTGCCTCAGTCACCACAGAGTACATTATAATATACTGATCAGTCACATAGTGTCAACCTAGGGGTACGCGCGCGCGCGCCGCGCCGCCGAGAACCGGCTGCTTTTACTGTTGTTTTTGAGAGTTATTTTGCATAAAATATAAGTATTATGATTGTTTATTTATTATACGTTATGTAAAAACAGATGAACTATCCTTAGAGAGTTATATTTTGCTATAATTCATTTTTTAAACGGACTTTTAAATGAGTAATAACAGAATGTACCTACTAGCTCCTTTGATTTTTTACGCAGGTACCTACCTAAATTACGTTGTAACTAGATGTTTATCTAGCAGAAAGATAATGTACATTATCTAGGGATCTAATCAATGTGTTTCTTGCTTGTTTAGATGGATAAACAAAAAAAAATCTATGAAAATATTTGAACATCGGTTATCAGATGAAACAGCTCGGGACCCGTTTGCTGTACAGGCAATGACTGAGCGTCTATAAACGTTGACGTTAGATAACGATAGTGCCGCTATTGGCCAAATGTATCGAAAAAATACGACTCGACGTCAATAAACGTCTAACCATTTTGTATGAAGAATTGATGTGTCATTCTACATATACCACGTGATCGAGTACCGTCCGCGAAAGGGTCACCGGTAAGTCATTCACTTTTTTCTTAAATAACCGTTGCCGTGTTCAAATAGACATGTTTTGTTGAAGTATGACTTTTTTAATAATGATAACTTCTTCTATACTTCAAAAGGTTTCGCCTGATTTGAACTCTCATTAAAATCAGTAACATGCCTGAGGACCCCGTGTCCTCGGACTATTGCACTCTTGATTTTAATTACTGATTAAAATTATCCTACTGTAGAAGTGAAATATACTGGATAGTTTTATGGAATGATTGTTTTATAAAGAATTGCTGGGAAACTGGCACTACAAACAAGAAAAAACCGGCTAAGAGCGTGTCGGGCCACGCTCAGTGTAGGGTTCCGTAGTTTCCCGTCCGTCACAAGAAGTGTTCCCACTTATGAGTTTAAAGGTGGGTATCCATTATGTTCGCGCTCCTGCAACTGTTCCCGGTAGTGGGCACGTGCGCGAACACGGAGCGTGCAACATTGCACGCTCCGCGGCAGGCGCTCCGACTCGTGACGGTTTTTAACGCGAACACAAAGGGGAGCGCAGTGTGTCAAAGGGGAGCGCATGTAGAAGTGCGCGCGACGTATCCATTGGAGCAGTTGCAGGAGCGCGGAGCGCTGCTGGAGCGCGAAAATAGTGGTAACCCAACTTAAAAAAGGCTATTTGTTACGGAACTCTAATAATTACGAAACACTAAAAACGGGCCCACAAAGGACATATCCGCAAAAGAAGTTAATTTTACCCACAATCTAAATTAATCAAACCTCGACGACTATTATATTGTGCACTCATAAAATTACGAATATGTTTAAGTGCAACTTTCTTTACCACGGTAGGTCATGAAAGCACGGAAAATCTTAACATGGACTTTAAAAAAAATTACGTCATTACGCAACGCCATCTATCGAACCATTTATGAACTGGTTTTTACCTTAACATTTTGATGGCGTTAAAAAATGAATTTTGGTTTTGTTCTAAATTGCCTTAGCATGTTCCTGATAGATGTTTTATGTAGTTATAAGATACCGCCAATGCCAAGGAGAGACCAACCGAACAATTCGATAATACCCGACCCAATGTAATAAGTACCTACAGCGCCATCTCTCGGGGAATTGGGTTACTAATTAATACATAGACGTGCCAGAAGTTTTCGGTGGTAATTTTGGATCGAGAACCGATTTTAATAATTCTTTTTTAGTTTGAAAAAAGATACGTTCAGGATAATAAAATATGTAAACGAAGTTAAAAAAAAATGCTTGCATATATACGATTATACTACAAACTTAGTCCAGAAATTATTTTGTAAGCATTTTGTCTTTTTGTACAAAAACTGTTGTTTCCATCAAGTTCAAAATGGTTTTCCTAGAAAGTCCTTATAAAGTTCTACTTTTCAGATTTTTTTCATATTTTCTAAACTTATGGTTCAGAAGTTAGAGGGGACACACACATTGTTTTTTACTTTTGGAGCGATTATTTCCGAAATTATTGACATTATCAAAAAATGATTTTAGTAAACCCCTATTCATTTTTAAATACCTTTCCAACAATATATCACACGCTAGGGTTGAAATTAAAAAAATCACTTCCCACTTTACATTTATAGGGGGGCTACCTTAATAAAACATTTTTTTCCAATTTTTATTTTACAACTTTGTCGGCGTGATTGATATACATATTGGTACCAAATTTCAGCTTTCTAGTGCTAACGGTCACAGAGATTAAGCGAGGACGGACGGACAGACAGACATGGCGAAACTATAAGGGTTCCTAGTTGACTACGGAACCCTAAAAAGTGGTCTAAAATTCACAAGCATAATTACACAAAAAACTAAAAGGACTCTATCTTTAGTAGTACCTACGTAGGCAGAGCGCCCGCGATATTAGTATTAGTTGTTTTTATTTTACCTGGTTAGCAGCAAAGGTTCTACAAAATATAATACACAAAACATTTTTTCGTGAATTAGGGTTTACCTTTGCTATCGATGTAATCAGTTTATTCAGTCTTAAAGAAATGAAAATAGTAGATCAATTTTTTTGTATTATTTATTTCATAAATATTTTTTTTATTATTTTTACATCATCTTAGTTTCATAGTCTTAGGTGTTCGTCAGTATCGCTGTTTACCAGGAGTGGCCGTGGGCAAGGGGGGCAGAGTGGAGGAGTCCAGCATGAGCACCGTACGCGGCGTATCCATGAGCGCCGTATGCGGGGGCGGCGTATGCGGAGGCAGCGTAGACGGGAGCGGCGTGGACGAGGGGAGAGACGGCGTGAGAGACGACAGCGGGGCTGGTGCGCACATCGACGCGGGATTGGTGGGAGACGGCGGAGGGAGCCACGGCGAGCACGGGGGCGGCTTGCGCCACCACGGGAGCGGCGTATGCGTGAGACACGACGGGAGCGACGGCGTGAGACACCACCGCGGGGCTAGAGACGACGTCCACGCGGGACTGGTGCGACACGGCGGAGGGCGCCACGTGGGCGACGACGGGCGCGGCGTATGCAAGGTGTCCCAAAGAACGCTTCTTGAGGTAGTGTCCGTGACCGGCGTAGCCGAGAGCGGAGTGGGCCAGCAGGGGAGAGGCGTAGGCAGAGTGCGCCACCACGGGGGCGACGACGGAGTGGCTCACGACGGCGGGGCTGCTGTGCACATCTACTCGGGACTGGTGGGACACGGCGGCGGGCGCGGCCAGCACGGCGGGGGCCACCACGGAGTGGGCGTAGGGCACGACGGCGGCGTGCGCGAGGGGAGCGTAGTGTCCATCCAGGGCCTTAGCCTGCAGGTGCAGGGCGCGGGCGTTGATCACCTCGGCGGTGTCGAGCGGGCGGCCGTGCGGGTCCAGCACGAGCGCCGGGTGGTGCGGCGGTTGCGCCAGCGGCACCAGCGAGCCGCACGCCGCGGCCACTACAGCGAATAACACCACCATCGATTTCATTGTGAACGTGGTCTGTGTTTTTTCTGACGAACTAGAAGATCACTTCAAAACCGTAGACGGTCGACTGATAATTTTGACTAGCACGCGCGTGTATTTATACTGACCGGATATAAATTAAAGGTACAGCAATTTCAGACGTAATATATTCGTTGCTACAATCTGTCTAGCTTTGCATTGACCTCGGTGAGTGTGTGGCGGTCAAACTAAAATACGTCGGAACTAACTAAAATTCAGTAGGTGTTTATAAAATGAATTAGGTCGGAGAAAGCGGATCTAGAAAACCGGGCGGAATTCCAAAAAAGAAGGAGTAAAGCTTATAAATATTTTAAGGAATGTGAAGTTTTGTCCCCATACGACATTACTAAAAATATGTGAGATGTGTTATTCTGATTAAAACACAGTGCTCCTCGCTGCTCCTAGGTGTAGAGAGTTCGAGAGACGCATCATGGCAGTAGCTTCGTTTTCTAACTTTTTAATAAACCTACTTTGCCAAGCGCGAAGTCGATTAAAATATTGCCAGTCCAACCTTGCTAAATAAATGTAGCTGTACACTTGCAATAAGTTCTATTTTGAGATTATCTCTCATGTGTAAATCAACCTACCGCGATACTGAAATTGGATAGATAGCACACGAGTAATTTCACTAGGGATCGCCATGCAACTTTGTGATCGTCATGATAATTTGACAGTAACTGTTGAATTATTCATAAGAAACACCTCAAACTCAGCTCTCAAGAGCAATGTAGCTCATGTAAGGGAAGCGGATTGGAATCCCCACACAATTGACTCTGCTGCCCACATTCGGCCTTAGATATCGCAGACAAATAACTGAATAGGTAATACAGTGACTGTTGTACCACTATTTTGGTTCGCGTCGTAGCTTACAATGTTTAGGCAAGACAACTTTATTAATCATTTCGGCTGCGTATTAGTAAGTAGTATCGTTGTTACCTCCTCCAAGTGACTACCTCACTACTTCTCGCTAGCCCATCCGAAGGATCCCTCATGTTACTGTTCCCTAATTGCTTCTCAACTGTTTTTATTCATAGATTAATTAAAAAAAAAAACGTGACTGCAACTAAAAAGCTCAAACCTAGCTCAATGTTCAAGCAGTCTGATGCACTTTGTAGCGGCTATTTTAGTTCAATCTCAGATTTTATGTTATGTAACTGGATCGATTGCTTGAAAAGTGAGCTTAGCTTAGCAGTCGGGTTTTTAATTTTTTCTTTAGTTATTTATTTTTAACTTTTTTGTGTGTTATTTTTTTAATTGGCTCCTCAAACCCTTTATTTTCATACCTCACATGGCCCGTTTCTGTCACAGGAATGTTTAATTTTAACAGATAGCCAGTAAATTTTTCTTGGAATACGTGTTACTATGGCCTTGGGGCTAATATTATAAAGAAGGAAAAGTATTATAGTTTTTGGGGAATTGAACTCTTAGGCGCGAGTAGGATTCGCGCTTGGCCGGTTGTTTTTCAATCAAATGAAATATGTTTATTTTGCTGAGGTTCTTGATCCTGCCACAGTAAGTTACATACATACAGGGTGACTTGTAATATGACGTATTCCTTCCAGGACCTGAAAGTGTGACCCATTTGCAACAATTAAGCACCCTATACTATCAAGGCGAAAATTCATGATGATTATAGAAAACCCAATGTTGATGTATTTTTCCAAGAATTCGTCAATAAAATATCACTTTTCTCTAAACTCTCAAATTGAATGGCTTTCATTACTATTCCATTACCTTAAAGGGTACCTAATACTTTAACAAACCTTTCGATGTAACTAAATTCTCTAAAACATCAAATACCTAATTAAAAGTTATAGGAAGAAGTTTATTCGGTACCTAGCTTCATAAATTATTTTCATACATGAACTTTGACACTAAGTTATCTTAACGTTTACAATGGCATTACGCGTACAAATTACAGGGAAGATATCTTCATTTAATCAGCTATGTAACGAGGTACAAAATATTAATAAATATTTAGAAGTGCCGATAAAACAGTAGTATTTGTGCCAAGTGTCAAGTTTCTAGCCGAAGGAATAAAATCTTTCATTCAAACTGATTATCCCTTTTCGCCCTACGTTATTTTGAAAAATCGTTTAATTTGTTTGCATTTTTTGTCTTCAACATTATTTAAACCAACTTTCGAGTTGACAGAAGTAAGCTGTAAAATCTCGGTCACCATTTTTCACCCAGTTAGGGATAAACACGTAATTCTTTTTTTTATGAAGATGCTCAATGCTGAGTTTCATTTTCATCGAACCGTGCGCTAAGATTTTTTCATACAAACTTTAACTAAACTCCTAACGGGAGCTAGCTAAAAAAAAAACTTATAATGTTAAACTTTATTATTCTCAGATAATTTTGTTAGGTACATACTCGTGCCAAATTTCAAGTTTATAAATCCAAGGAATAAGATTTTTCATATAAAGGAATTCTCCCCATTTCACCCCCCTAATGCCGAACTTTGCAAAATCCTTCCTTAGTATATCCCTTCGTTTTAAACTACAAGTACTATCCAATTCTATGTTTGGCGGTTTGGATCTCTTATCTTTAGCGAGTTTCTATCTTTAGCGTTTTGGACTGTACGAGAGCCTTTCGAACATGCCCTGTAGTCCTTTATACATACACAGATTATAATCCGGTCCGACAAATTTCTCTCAGGAGCATAACCGGATCGTATAACAGGATCGTCAAACATGAAGAACAGTCATCCAGTCATCAGTCTCTCTATTTGCTCTACGCAAAATGGGGAATAAATGTAGTATTTACGTATTTTCTGTAAAATTGTGAAGAAACACATCATATACTTTAAAAAGTATGGGGTCATATTGGTATCAATGAAAGTAAGGAATTAGGTTTATTATTTATTTTATAAATAACTTTTTTTTATTTTTTTACATCATCTTATTTTCATAGTCTTAGGTGTTCGTCAGTATCGCTGTTTACCAGGCGTGACCGTGGGTAAGGGGGGCAGAGTGGAGGAGTCCAGCATGAGCTCCGTACGCCGCGTATCCATGAGCGCCGTATGCGGGGGCGGCGTATGCGGAGGCAGCGTAGACGGGAGCGGCGTGGACGAGGGGAGAGACGGCGTGAGAGACGACAGCGGGGCTAGTGCGCACATCGACGCGGGACTGATGGGAGACGGCGGAGGGAGCCACGGCGAGCACGGGGGCGGCGTGCGCCACCACGGGAGCGGCGTATGCGTGAGACACGACGGGAGCGACGGCGTGAGACACCACCGCGGGGCTAGAGACGACGTCCACGCGGGACTGGTGCGACACGGCGGAGGGCGCCACGTGGGCGACGACGGGCGCGGCGTATGCAAGGTGTCCCAAAGAACGCTTCTTGAGGTAGTGTCCGTGACCGGCGTAGCCGAGAGCGGAGTGGGCCAGCAGGGGAGAGGCGTAGGCAGAGTGCGCCACCACGGGGGCGACGACGGAGTGGCTCACGACGGCGGGGCTGCTGTGCACATCTACTCGGGACTGGTGGGACACGGCGGCGGGCGCGGCCAGCACGGCGGGGGCCACCACGGAGTGGGCGTAGGGCACGACGGCGGCGTGCGCGAGGGGAGCGTAGTGTCCATCCAGGGCCTTAGCCTGCAGGTGCAGGGCGCGGGCGTTGATCACCTCGGCGGTGTCGAGCGGGCGGCCGTGCGGGTCCAGCACGAGCGCCGGGTGGTGCGGCGGTTGCGCCAGCGGCACCAGCGAGCCGCACGCCGCGGCCACTACAGCGAATAACACCACCATCGATTTCATTGTGAACGTGGTCTGTGTTTTTTCTGACGAACTAGAAGATCACTTCAAAACCGTAGACGGTCGACTGATAAATTCGACTCGCACTCAGCCATATTTATACTGGCCGGATATAACATTAAAAGGTAACGCAATTTGAGGCGAGTAAGTATATTTGTTGGTAACATAGAACAACGTCAGTTGTCAATTATATGACCTCGGAGCGTGTGTGGCGGTCAAAAGAATTTCGTGGTCGGAGTATGTAGTGCGCGACCATGTCAGCGAGGTGTATGACGCTCTATATATAAACGCAATAAAATTGCAAACGGATCTTCTAATATATTTTTATTAATTAAAATAACTATTTATGAAAGTATTTCAGCCTTTGTATGATTCTTTTTGGATTGCAGCCTTAGGAAAGTACCTTGACTCTAATTTAGAGCTTACTAATCTAATAATGCTTAACCAATTGTAGCTTTTGCTTGACCTAAAAGATTTACTAAGTTATAAGTACCTACTATTATTACAATAGCTGCGTCTTAGTATTATTGAAGAGAATTAAGTATGCGAGATTGGGTAATTTAAAATCATTCATATGATCATTGGCGTTGGGATGAAATTGTGTCAGCGGTATCGAGAAGCTCGGTCGGTGCGCCCGCGCTTCGGTCGGCGGACAATGAAAGGTTCGCGCCCAGTCAAGCGGAGTGGTGTCCAAGAACACGAGGAATTACTCGATTACTAATACATTATAGTTCCGTGTTCTTGTCACAATAGTATATACGACCAACATACTTGCACTGTTTTCATAAGGAAAATGTGTGACTTATGAAAGCTTCAATACTTGAATATTTTTCGCCGAAGTTATACTTGAATTCAGCACTCTTCTTTCTCTCTTCTTGATAAGAAATTTGATACTGAATAGTGTTACATTCATACGTAATCTGTTATGAAAGAAAAACCATTTCTACAATTTATTGGTGACTGCACCTGCTTTTAATTGATAGAAGCTCGAATAACGATATCCAAAATACATGCGCACGTACTTATATGAATAATGCAAATTACGGACCGTATGTAGAAAGTTGTATTATTTAAAAATTGCTAGACAACAGATACTCGCACGAATTGGCACATTTTGAATTGTATGCACTAAAGTATAGCAAAAATTACACTAGCGCACAGAAGTGTTACAGAGTTAAATATTATAAAACGTGTACTTTTGTCTATATTTCATTGCATAAAATTCAAAATGTGCCAATTCGTGTGAGTCGCCTATAGAAAATATAATATTATTGAAAAGTGACGATTCGTTTTTCGGGCGAGTAAATTCGTGCGAATCGACTAATAAGCCGTCAAAATGAAAGCCTTTGCTACTGTTAGTGTGTTACGTAAGTACCCCGTAGTTTGATGTAGAAGGTTTTCAATTCGCATATAGACAGTTTTTTCTTTTCTTTTAGAGGTGCACAGTAATTAGTGGAACAGACATTAACTATAAAATAGAGCGTAAACGGACATAGGTATACCTACCCACTCGATACGTTTGACAAAGGATATTAAACTATTCTAATTACTTATTCTGAAATAACATTGCGTCAGTAATTTTTTAATACAATAGTTAAAAAATTGCGGAAATACTGTAGCTTATTGTGATAAAAATAATAAATACATAAGTGTATTATATATATGAAATATAAATACATAAACATAAACACGTGAGCCTGAAAATATTCCTCATTAACTAATTAATGTCAAACCTATTAATTTGTTACCACGTGGAAATAATTGTGATGACATGCGCATCATAAAAATTTTAACGCACATTCACACACAATCTGCATGAGCCAGCCATAGGTACGTCTCGGTAAACATTCCATGGTTATTTTAGGTAAAAAATACGACTTTTTTTGACACGTTTTTGTATTTGAAATGTGATAAATGTGTACCTAAGAAGAAATAGTACTTATGAATTTTTCTTAAAATTACGAGAATTGCCATTTTCGTAATTTTGAGAACGTTCACAGTCTGATCTCAGTCTGAATCTGTCTAAAATACCTACATTTTTACAAGTTTTTGACATAGATTGTCGCTGGGATGTGATTGTGACTAGATTTTCAACGTTTTTAATTACGGGAGTTGGCCTTCAGTTATCATCGTTTGTTGTTTCACAGTTGACGAACTGAAGATAATAAAGATTCGTGCCCTACATGCTTGAATGTCCTAAGTGCCCGTTAACTTGCTCCTCAGATGACCTAAATAATGCTACGAGTTCTGATGCCGCAATCAACGTAACCACCTAAACTGGGCTACCCTGCTCCTGTCTGCCTGGGCTGGGCTGGACTAAAGTACATAAAAAAAAAACAACAACGAGGAAGAGTACCTACTATCGACAAGAAAAGAATAAGATCAACCTATTCGAAAATAAACTAATTGAACTTTATGCAGCAGCATTCAATATTGCAAACTCTACGTTTACCTTGTTCCGACTTCAAAAAAAGGAGGTTATCAATTCGACACGTATGTATGTAATATTATAGGAACTGCATTATATTCACAAATGACAATCTATTAGGGCTTCCAAACAAATATAAAAAAAAAATTGATGTATGTATGTATGTTAATTTGTCCACGCATTTCTCCGCAACTATTAATCGGATAGTGACCATTTTTTATTGGCTTACATTTACTTCAACTTAGGGAACAGTGCAAGTTTCAACAAAATCGATTCAGTAATTTTCAAGATATGGTCTTATACGTCGTCGACGGCCTGACTTATTGATACGAGCTATGGGTGTAGTGTCAAAGGGAAAAACGTCTCAAAACCTTGGTCAAATTCTAGTGCAATATTTACAACAAAACTATTACCTACTTATTACAAATAATATTCGTTTTTACTTAAAACTAAAAATTACGAATTAGAAAGTAATTAAAAAAAAAAATCGACTTCAAAAATAAATTAACTCAAAATTATAAAATAACTTTAATTTCGGAAGTCGGTGGCAAATAACTTATACCAAAATACAGATCCCAAGACACCGACTTCCGAAATTAAAGTTATTTCATAAATTTGAGTTAATTACTTTTGAAGTCGATTTAATTTTTTTAAATTACTTTTTTAACATTCTAGTCTCTAAAGACAGTATTTATTCTTTGCCTAGACTCGTTGGTCCTAGACCAAATTCCAGAAAGATGAACATTTCGTTTATTGGTCCATATGGCAAGGTGATATAAGGAAGTACAGCATTAAGTTGGTATAGGCCCAAAGTAAATGACGTTAGATAGCGTACGAACAAAAGTAACTACGCCTCACCTTGGAGCAATCAATACGGACTGATTGAATAAAATTAACAATCCAGTTACGCCTAATTGACGGATCATTGAGAGATCGTTGGCTAGATTCGTCCGACACCCAATGTGAATGTGGTGTTCCTAAAGTCCTGACCAAACTTCGACCCACTTGCTGGAGTGTTCCATGTGTCCTATCACCTACACACTGGAGATACTAATGAATGCCTCTGACAGGACCATAGGATTTACGTAGCCCAAGTAGTTTAAGAAAGTGCCATTGTCTTGAATAGAAAAAAAATAAGTTGACCTGTAAACACCGAAAAATCCCTGATGAAGCCACAGGTCTTAAAAACATTGTGGCGTTGTTAAAAAGATTTTAATTTGAGAACAAACGTGGGTTATTTTATCTGTGTCCGTATTTCCGAACAAATTGTTTGTTTATTTATACTTCGGTGCAAGAAACTGTCTATTTCTAATACCCGGAAGTGCGTATATTTCAGTCGATTCTCCACTCCCTGTGGACATAATCAAAAATGACTTAGTAATACGCCTGTTATCCATATTTAGCAACAGCGCCGTGTTGTTTTGCGTTCCATTTCCAATAATAAACACTCACTGTCTTGTCTATGGATTGGTCAATAAACTTCTTAGTTTAGACAATCTCTTGTTTGCTTGATTAATTCTTTTGACAACTACAAATAACCCCCGGAGTATTTATTAGAGAGGTCTTGCTTATGGTACGATTTTTCCTGTTTTGTGACTATCTCATCCTGATTTTTCTTACCGGCCATCTGAGGTCGTCAACCAAACAGGATCCTAGTCTGATCCGGTTTAAAATGCTCTTAAGCTGTCACATCTGACTTGGCAATTAAAGTTACCACTAGCATTGGGTTAATATTGCGTTTCCGTTGGAGTATACCTTTACTCCAGGTCATTGACATTAAAATGGGCCCGTTCCTTCCCATTTGAGCGAGGTCCGATAACTTGGGACGTTAGTTATCGGTTCTGTTTTAGATGAAGCAAGTGCGACACTGCTCTGGTAATTTATTGATCAGTTAACATAATTTATGCATTGGAAGAATTAATTATTAGAGAAAACTGGAATAGTTTAACTTATCTGACCGAGAGAGAGGGTTCTTGTATTAGTAGAACAATTCTATAATTAAGGTATATTTTGAAAACTCTTTTTTTAAATCCTTTTAACTGAAAGGAAAGGGCAGGTCGTAAATTGCTTAGGGATCTTAATTTTAATGCGATGCCAACATTTTATAATGAGTTACTCGGTTTTTTTAAGCCCTTTATTATTTCAATTAATTCTTCTAAGCCTTTTTTTAGATTGGGAAATCATCATCTGACTCCTCCCGCTCTGGGTGGAGCGGAAGGGAGTGTCAGACTCTAACTGACTAAAACCCATCTGTGTTCCTTCCTTAGCCCTTTATGTTCCGAGGTAGCGGTAACCCTTTCGGACAATCCCGCTGCCCAATAATTCCGCTGCCCTTCTTCTAAGCCTGAGTTTGCAATTGACAGAAAAGGCCAGCTAAGATCAGTGTCACTTTGATTTATCACCTCCACTGACCGAAGTCATTGAAGCAGATAAATACATTATGACCGTGAAATGCTGTCTAGCCAGTGTCCGTAAAGGTGCGATTGAACTTTCAGTCTTGCGATTAAGCCTAGAATTTATCACGAAGCGTATATGAATAGCAAATTTATTTACGTGTAAATGCGATAAAAGTGATTAGATGCTCATTAATGATTATACCAGATCGCTATAATAGTAAATATTAGCAGGCGTCAGTGTCACATATGTATGTAGGTACGTACATACGCACGGCTACACATCAAAATATAAATATCCAGTATAAGCTGACTTCTTATTGTACAAAACACCTATATAAAACGAGGTTAGCTAAAACTGGAAATGTATAGCGTGATGTGTCGCCGTGTGTATATACCTGTCTACATACCGCGGAAGCACAACTGTGCTTAAACTTGTCATAACTAATTCTTCTCGTCCATACCTTTTGAATAGTGAGTATTCATATATTGATACTTCTATTTTTAGCCACTTTTATGTAGTATCTTCGTAATATTTTCCAAGAGCCAATTGAATAGTGAGTGTCTATATAATTTATGTTCTTATTTTAGCCTCTATTAAGTTTATATAATTATGTAAACCTAACTACATGATATTTCCCAAGAGGCTCTTAAAAAGTGAGTTTTCAAATAGTTGATGCCAGAATTTATAGCGCCATTTAAAGCACCAAATGAGATAAGTCACCGAGGTCGTTGGGTATTATAGTTGAAGCTTAAAGAAAGAAAGAAACCGATGGATTTTTTCGAATATATTTTAATTCTTCTTCTTCTTTGCATGTCGAAAGCAAACTAAATGGACTCGGCCCAGAATTCGGCTACTTGTTTGGGGCCATCACCAGCGTCCACCAGTTCCTGTAACGTGCAGTAACGTGCAGCTCTGACAGGTCACGCAGGACACAATATTAAATGTCCCATCGTTTGTGGAACAGCACCACATTTACACTCCAAGGCGGAGTCGTCTATGAATCACCTAAACAGGTTTTCGTTACTTCGGGCAACCTGGCTCCGAAGACTTCCAGGTCACCCACGGTAAATTTAATGATTTAATTAATGGAAAACAAATAATTAATTTATCATATTATTTCATTCGAAAAATCCTTTGGTTTCTTACTAAACTTAAACTAAATCCGACGACCCTGGCTACTTATCTCTTTTGATGACGTAGTATATTATGTTCTTCGTGATATTTTTCTAGAGCCTGTTAATGCCTATTCGATTTTAAATTAAGATGGAGACTGTCAAATCGGTTGGATAGTCTTTTCTTTATCACGCCTTTGTGGCTGGCCAAATATGGCAGGAATTGAGGTAGTTAGAATGTTTCTTAATATAGCGCAGTTAGCACTATCCGTTGACATTTGCAAGCTGTAAGTATGGGACAAGCCCAGCTTATTGCTGGCATTTTAGTTTGACTCTTAAAGAGATTGGTGTGGATTTATAGGCCGTTTAATTATATAGTTCTGATACACATTGTTTATGAAAAATAAACATATTTAAATACAAGAATAAAATATTATTCTATGAGCTCATTTTATATTACGTACTGTTATAAAAATCGTTAAAATACCATACCATGTCATAAGGAAATTCAGGATGATAAATGATCAGGTTTTGTAAACCGATTTACGTTTTTCCTAGTAATTATTGGTTTCATTTTACATTAAAATGGGTAGCTTTTGATAAGATAAAAATGTTTCCTTGAAAACATCTTTATAATATTCCGGTGTAACAGCAAAAACACTTCATAAAATCCACAACTGTTTGTTTTGGAAATTCCCAGTACTTGGTGAAAGTGTTTCTCTTAAATACATAGTTTATGCAAAGTGTTATTAATTTTATTCGTTCGTTGAATTGGACTGTTATTTCAGTAATTTTGCACAAAAGTTGAATTATTTTTCGGTTGTGATGAGGTCTGTAGGAATTTAACTACATAATATATGTGTATGAGTAGCTCTTTCCACCAATTTACTAAGACGCCAGCCAGTTCCTGCACACTTAAATTCGATTTTATAAACTTTTAATTAACACTTTTCCTGCCGACAATATATAAAACTTTTTAAGTTCATGAGGCCATGGAGGTCGCCGGTAGGTCCCAAAGTTTCTGTCTATGACCGCCGTGAGTCAAAAGCAAAACTGATTACAAGAGGCAGTGGGATTCGCCGGCGGGTCCAAAAAAAATATCTTTCAGGACGCCGCGCGCCGTGGGATCCGCCCTCACCTCCCGAATTCCAGCTATTAGGGAAAATGTGATAAAAGTATTAAAAAATGTGCTTTGGTATGCTGAACAAAATTTTTTGGGCGTCGCCGGCGGTTCCCCTCGCAGGAAGAGTGTTAAGAGATTATATTACCTGGGTATGGGGCCTATAAATCAGCATGTATGTGCCTATTATTCTGCATAAAAGTATAAATAAATGATAGTTATAGGTCCTATCTACCTCTGCCATAGCTAATTTTCTTCTAGGATACAATCCAATTATGCCAATTTCTGAATCCTTATACGGCGTTTTTAATCAAACGACTTAACATTGCCAAAATGCGCATATATATTGACAAAACTGCAGTTGTGTATGTATGTCACATGTGCTTAGACTGACGAAAAGACGATGTTTAATACATGGCTTTTTATTGGGTATTCCGTCGGCGTTTTGTAGAAGCTGATTGTGAAGTAAAGACGGTAGCAAAAAATCTCGAGACCAGTATTTAAGGAAAGAATGATATAAAATTGAATGTCGATCGTTTATGGACATCTTTGATGGTACGACTAGTTTTTTGTTCATCAGTAGATAGGTGCTTACATAGAATGTTTTCTACATCCGTTCACAAGTAGGTTTTTACATTTTATAGCTGCTAGTTCATTATGTAACAAAAAATACATAAATAAAAGTGTCTGCTCTACATAGGATAATATAATAATAATAATGTTTATTCTGTGGTGAATGAATATCAAACTAATCAATGCAATCAATGTTTTATCGCTTTTCTTCAACGTAACTTAAACGCATCTAGACAGTTTTCAGCGAATTTCAGAAAAAGACAGTTATACGATATTGTTGATACCTACAATACTTAATTGAAAATAAGTTTTAGAGTCCTTTGTCCAGCAGTGGATGTCATTCGGCTGAATGATGATGGAGATACCTACATTTTTAAACAGTTCGTTATGTGGAATTTCTTGTAGGTACCTACAATAAATAATGTGTTGTTACTTAATGCATTTAAAATCTGTTAAAACTTTTACTCCTCATTTAACTATTTTGTCTACTCTGACATTTAAAAAACTAATATTTAAGATAGTCTTAGTAGATAAGCTGGACTTAACATTGACGCCCGTTTAAGGTCAGATCAAGATGGAATATAGAAACTTTTATAAAGGAACATATTAATATAAATTATATATGATATAGAAAGGACATTTACGGATTAGGCTACGTCAGCCGTGAGTGGAGACAAACGTGATCCTAATAGTACGTACCTTATAAGGGGTTCTCATAAAAATACGACAGTTATCTCAGTCATAAACGAACGACATGGCTGTAATGGAATGTACGTGATTCTTTTAATATTTCTTTGCTTTACGTAATAATAATCCACATGCGGGTTGTCGTGTATGTTATGGAATTTTGTGAGCGTTTCCAATGTTATGTCAAATTAAACAAACGAAAGAAAGAAAAGAAAGAAAATAAGTTTATTCTTTTATACGTTTATTTATAACGACATGAATCTACATACCTTGATCTATATTTCAATAAGGACAGCGCGTCTATAGAAAAGTAAAATTTTAAAGAATTCAGTTTATTTGCTTTTGTTTGACACATGACCTGTTTTTTTTACGTTTACAAATCCTACAAGACCAAACACCTGCTGGTCCTGCTCCATAGAACAATCTAGATTCTAGACAAAATCAAACTAGTTGCTAATTGAATTGTATAATTTATTCTTTTTATAACATTGATTTACATTCTGTGATAACTTTATATCACACACACTTGTTAACATTTTAGAAAAATCGTATACATTTACAATATTTGTAAATATGTGAGCACTGTGTATCTATCACGTGATTAATTTATCTGTCATTGCTTTATTTTAATAGTAGTTTTATTCTACATGCATCGTCTTCACACATAATTAATAAAATAAAATATTGTAAAACATTTTAAAATAGATGGTAACGGTGGAGTTTCTTGCCCATTCGTATCCTTTTGAAAGGGGCGACTAGAATCAATTCAATTTTAATGTAAATAAATGTTGACGTTCAAAAGTGCAGATAAATGCTTTGACTTGACTGTCTTTTAGTTGTTTGTTCCGACACCCAGCGCCTTCAAGATAATAGGTAGGTAGGTACTTTAAGCTTTTGTTAGTTATTCCTGATGCAAGTTTCAAATACATTTCGTCATCACCACCTTGTGCAAGTAACTGATTGAATAAGTAGATCGCTTATCAACTACTTTACTTTTAATTGCTTTTTAGTTCCCAATATGTATCTAAAAATAAATAAGTAATGTAATTAAATTTGATGCAATGTAATTTGACTTGAGATGCATTAGAATAATTTTAACAGCAACGGACATATTTAATAGAATTGCAGTTACAATTTGCATAAACTTATAATAGTTTAATTTTAATCTGTACTAGATCGTAAAATCATTCTTGAAGTGTGAATACAAGTTTAATAAACGGCTTTATTTCTGTACATTCATTCGTACTTAAAATATAAATAACTATACCAGTAATTAATTAAAACAACGGACGTGTCAAAAAGTCAGTGTGCGAGATACTTAATAAATACCATTAAAACTAAAACCAGAATGAAAAGTTCAACCAATGTGTTGAAAAATAAATGCGTTCTGCCATATATGACGGGGTGGGTATGATAATTGAGAAGTAATGGTAATAACATGAGGTAAGTACATTCACTGAATGTCAACAGCTGACGTACCAGCCTCCATGACTGCTCCGAAATACCAAGCACGTATAAGGTTGATCTGGTTCGCCGATGCTGGGTACAAAGTTATGTTATTTTGATCCTAAGCACCATGTAGGGTGTTTTTTTTATAAATGGAGACGAACAATTTGTTACATAAAAGAAAACATTTTAGTCGCAAGCTTTTCTATATTCACGGATATCTGTCTATATTGATGGGTGAAAATCTACCAGGCTAATTGTAATGAAATTTAAATTCATTTAATAATAATTAGCTGTCGCGTTTTTCGTTTTAGTGTATTTTGCGTTAAAGATTTTAATAACTTTTAACCATTGCCTAAACACATTATTTGAAAAAATATCCAAAATGGTTCTGAATTTTGTACTAGCTTCCGCCCGCGGCTTCGCCCCTGAGGTATGTCGATAAAAACTATCCTATGTCCTTCTCCGGAATGCAATCTATCTCTTTGCAAAATTTTATCGAAATCCGTTCAGTGGTTTAGGCGTGAAAAGGTAACATACAGACAGACAGACAGAGTTACTTTCGAATTTATAATATTAGTAAGGATAAGTAAATTTGGATGGAGCTGTAATGAAACACATTCTTCTATTGTCGACGGCCACAGTTTATAGGTAGTTGCGTATTATTATGTACTTAGTTTTTTAATGCAGCATGTCGAAAGCAGCACTATTATCTCTTATTACGGTCACAAAACTAGGGCCGCTTCGCTTTTGTTTTACAAATGAGAGCTGCACTTTGCAGTTTAGCTCCTTTGTTTCTTATGAGCTAAGTTGTTTTGCAAGACTCGAATAGAAACTGCTAATAATTTTCAGGTGACCACTAAAATCAGTGCTGTGGTCTCCTCATCATGCAGAGTGAAAGCCTTTTTGTCACAGTCACGACTTGGAGCTGGCGACTTTTTCTGTTCTGTGCTCGTGATTATACATCAATTTTGTTTTTATTTTTCGAGTTAAGTAGGTATCTTCTTGTGTGCTCGCATTTCTGTGGCAAATAAACCTATTTTTCTTTCTTTCCTACCCAAAAACGAAATTCCAGATCATTGAACTTCACTCACTCACTCTAAATGATTATTTCGGCACCCGGTAAACGGTAACCCAAATCACTGTCCTTAATTAATGCAATCACTGAAATCTCCGTAAATCAGAAATCTAGGGCAACCCGATCTGGCTACCTATCCAGACCCCAGAGGTTTTTACCCCTAAAAATCTTTTTAGGGATAGCGTTGATCCCTCGTAAACGTAGTGATTTGGGCCTTCGCTTTCAGGAATGGAGTCAGAGCTGTTTTGCAGGTCTATGAATCATGACATCAATCAGAAACTTTAATCATGACTCATGATTAAAGTTTCTGATTTCCATTATTCACTTCTGGTTTTTTATGTTTATTTTAGACTTAAGAAACAGACAGGCGGACTGGTTAAAGTTTTGTTTTAGTTTTAACTCAAATAATTTACTAATGAGTTCAACTGTCACTAAAGAGACACAATTATAATGTATCAGTAAAATTTGATATCAGTCAATATAATTTGCAATTTTCCCCAGGTATGAAATAAAAGTTTATACTCATAAGTATAAACTTTTATTTCATATCTACTCTATGATCTATCGAGGTTTGCAGGACCAACATGGCCAGAGCAACCCTGGTTTGGAATGAAAAAGGGGAGGAATTTGCCCAGCAGTGGGACACAATATAGGTTGACGAAAACGCAAAAATCTTGACTCTTGTTTTGTAAATCAACATATACTATCTAAGAGAGCCGGGTGATCTGTAACTCAAGACCCTCCTATCTCCGACACCTTTATTTATTTAAGATTGTGCTTTCTATCAATCAGTGCCTGTAATAATTATGATGTTGAGGTAAATTTATGATTATAATATGTTAATCGCAGTGTCATGCGTTTGTTCAAGTTCATTGATGTTGCCCCTGTTACTTTGTACAACACCTTAAAATTATCCGAAGTATCAGGGCCATGTTTTTTATATCCGATCTGTCCCACTGCTGGGCAAAGGTCTCCCCCATAACTTTCCACTGTTCTTTGTAGGTTGCCTTCTCCAGCCCATCTCCCCGAAACGCATCTAAATCATCACGCCAGCATTTCCTAGGCATCCCTCGTTGACGACGCCCGCTTTCTAGAGTAATAGGAACAAACAAAAAAAAAAATTGTCTCTCTTAAGAAATAAACCTCAATCGCGATAAACGTGTAACATTAACTTATACTGTCCTACTTATTAAGAGAATAGAAGCTCTGGTGGACGCGAGGGCGAGCTGACTGCACAATACACCTTTGTGGTAAACTGGAGCGATCTGATAAGACGCCAGCCGCCATTTTCATTCGAACAATACGTTATACCGCTCACGTTTGCATAAAAGCATCCCGCTGTTACACCGAAGCGTAACATAAAGCAATCGGCCTTTTAAGGCAAACATTGAGTGCTCGGTTGCTCTCTGTTGATATCAAGCACGATTTATCGCTACTGCGCGTCGGCGCCTTCCGATAAGATGGCCGATAAAATTCTTTTATGAATTCATGAAATAAAAGTAAATCTTTTTTATGAGATAACTAGTAGTTATTTGGGTAGCTATTTACTCTCTTTGTAAAGTTCAGGGCTTTTCATTGATATAAATAGTATACGGCAATACAGAGCAATATTTTATCATTTATTTTTTTTATATAGGTATTTTTCGGTAACTAGCAAACAAATGTACCTACTAACAAGTGACATATAAAGCTTTGAGAAGGAATTTTACTAATGATGTATGCCTGTGCCTAGTTTTAACGATAGTATGAAGTAGTACAAGCTCGAATATTCCAATTCTTTGGGCATGTGTCACGGCGGGGAAACGATTCCACAGAACGTCTTGTAGTGCAGGGAAAAGTCGAAGGAACGAGAGCTCGTGGCAGGTCGCCTATGCGATGGACCGACCAGATTTTATCCACAGTGGGCTGTGACATGCACATGTCGCACATGTTGCAGCCGACAAAGAAGGATTGCGCCCCATCGTGAGGCCAATCACGGCTGTTCAAAACTCCGCTCTGTCAAAGAAGATGAAGAAAACGGTTTTCGTCCAACACCTCTCGTCCAGACTCAAGATCAAAAGAAAAAGGTTTAGACAATTCCATTTCAGCGTTTTCGTTTGTGTTTTCTCGATAAATAATATTTATTACGCGTATGCGTCGCAGGAGGCCGTTAGTGACATTTCCTAAAGGGAAGCACCTTGCAAAGAGTGGTATAAGACGTGACGCGATTGTTGACGTCATAACATCTCACTTTATACGCATAATATGTGTTGCGGCCTTATGAATAATTCCTTTTTTACTAAATCACGTTCGTGTTGGTAGGGGACGCTGAAAAATCTGGGTACCTTAAAACGCGGCTTTAGATGCGTAGATTAAATTTATGTCAAAGAGATTAACAGCTTTAAGTTGGCAGCTACTGTATAAAATTCTATTAAAAACGGTCTACTTCCTCATTGTTTGCTATGTTAGTAATTCACGGAATTTCTTCCGACATTATACATGATATTATTTGTCAAACGATAAGAAACGATTACAAATTAATTGTAGTTCGCTTCCCGATGAAGAATACGCTAATTCTGTGTAAACTTCTTGACATTTTTATGAGCTACGCTGTAACCGCGCTGGCAAACCACCTTTAGGTACTAGATCAAGGCGATCCACGTCAACACAGGTAGTAAGTTGGCATAAGCTAAACATGAACTCGCCTACCCCCGTCTACAATTCGATTGTTGTCATAACTTTGACAATTTGTGAACGAGTGCTTTGGACATCGAAGATATAAATGAGACTGAACCCCACGACACTGGGAATCCTAGTGTGGTGTGGTCCAGGGAATTTGTGCAAATCTAGCACTTAAGGTTCCTATGTAATCTGTTACTATAATATTTTTTTTATATATACCGTGTTTTTTCTGAAACGAATAATTTTTTTATTATTTTATTTATTTATTAAGTCGGTATGACTAACCGACTCGACGCATTCTAGCTGCCTCACATCGTAGGTAGCTAGAATAGTAGAAGGACACAGGATGCATCTACGATTACGTTTCCAGATCCATTAGTTTATACTTTCATCAGATATTTTTGGAACAGAGATGCATAATAAATGAATGAATAATCAGTCCATAATGTTACCACTGCTGGGACACAGGCCGCCTCTCGGTGAGAGGGAGTGAGCCGTACCGTAATCCACCAAGCGGGCCCAGTGCGGGTTGGTAGGTCTCACATGGCTTCGATTTTTTGGTTCTAGGACCGTTTTGAGAGCAGTGGTGATGAAATAATTTACACAAAGTAATGCGCCTGTCTGGGAACTCGTAAGTCGCGGCCGTTACTACTGGGCCACCACTGCTTGGAACAGACAATATTTTTTTTTACAAAATAAATAACCACAAATATGGAGGGCAGTCTTTAAGAAGTCCTTGACGGTAGATATTTCCTTTCCGTTGTCATTGAACCGATAATATTCTTAGTTTGTAGCCCGAGTTCGCAGACAGTTACCTACGCAGTGATGATAATGTCGATCTACCTACCTATACAAATTATCATGATTAGGTAATAGACATATGTACAATACTTCGTTATTGGTCGGGACGGGGGACTTATTTGAGGGTCAGCTAACATAAATAACATGGGTAGGTACAATCATTACGTTATGAACTTGAAGCTTCGGTCATTATTAGAACTTTGTGACGTGGTTAGCTGTTTGTGGAGGAGGTGACATAATTTTTAGGATCCCATTTTGACATATTCCAGAATTCCTAGGTATGCTTTCGGATATTATTAATACATACGTACATAAACTCACGCCTTCCCATGAGGCAGAAACTATAGAACGGCACATGCATCCTTACATACAAGGAGTATGTTCGTTTATTTAATGTTTCACTTTTTTATTAAATTTTTCAAGAATGATCAAAATAGCCATGGAGTGACTATGCCACTTCGGTTGTATGCCCTTTATTTCGGATATACTTAAAATACTAACACAGGGAACAGGAAAAAAAAAATATACGAAAATTAAAAATGGAAAGATTATTTTTCTTCGTCGAGGGATAAATAAATTGACCAAACTTTTTTTAACTTTTTGTCGGTAATTTTCAAGTTTCAAAATGGTAACCCTACTTTTAAGACGTTTGCCTGACTACCGCTATTATTTAAATGAGTTGTGGCTTCTTATCCTCAAAAGTGACCGACAGTCATCATCTGCCTAGCCTTTTCCCAACTATGTTGGGGTCGGCTTCCAGTCTAACCGGATGCAGCTAAATACCAGTATTTAAATAAAAATATAGTTTGTGTGTATAGTTTTTAATTTTTTTATTTTTATTGTGACCGGTATGATTAATAAGCCGCAAAATTATAGAATTTACTTCACAAAGTAGGTTAACTTTATGCTAATTATGTGAGATAGTTGTACAAGGATGGCGTCCACTGGCGACGCGGAATGCTATTCGTTATGACCGAAGGCCTTGCTTTAGTTTATTCAATGTTGATTTTTTGTTAAGCGTACACTGAAATTATAACAGAAATGGCCAGTCTTGATTGGATAATAAGTACCTGCATACGCAGTTAGTGTTGTCTATTGGTACTAGAGTATTAATCGATACCTTTAGACTCAAAAGGCGTAAACGCCAAAAGGCCACTTTTCAGGAGAACCAAAAAACAAAAAATATTTTAAGAAAAAAATCATAACTTTTTTGTTTCAAGACTGAGTAAGTTCATTTTCGGCCCACATTATTAAATGTTTAAGATAAACAGAACTATTATATATTATTTAGGATAACTTAATAAATAAAGAAAATAGGATTGTTATACGCCCCAAAAAAAATAAAAAAATGTTGTTTACAACCCAAAATTTTACATTGTCTGTAGAATGCTTAGGGTGTATAGGTCACTTAAAGCGTCCTTTCTTGCTGAAAAGGGGTGTATTGACAGTCAACGAAGAAGTATGTACTTAATATTCATACCATTATGATAAATGGTTAGGGTTTAAACGTCACTACAAGCATCTATTGTCGTAAAGAAGGGTTATTAACGATGATAAAACAACACGTGTACCTACTTTTCAGAAGAAAAGTGAATTACCTTTATCAAATATTTAATAACCTCCTCCTTTTTTTCAAGTTGGTGGGTTCGACCCACCTACTATTAAATGATTGAATGAATGAGTCAGAAGAAACGTTTTATTTTATGAATTTTAGGAAAGCTACTACAGCTATACATTTTAATATCTAGTACAATGTGTAGGAGATGGCAAATTACAAGCTTAAACTAACGATTAACGTGAGTAACATAAAAAAATGCGTAAAAAAAGAGACGTAAGATACACGCAAATAAATTATCTGACGCTCAAAAAATACAATAATAAAGAGAAGAAAAAAAAATATACATCGAAAAAACAATTGTTCAACTTTTCTTTACTTCCTTAGCACTACTTGTAAATAAATCTAAATCTAACTCGACATCCTGACACACTATAATTATTAAAATTACGACAAGTTCTTATCACCTACGAGTTCTGCCTGTAGATAGTTCTGACTTGAGGCACATGGAAAAGACGTGGTCTCAGATGAAATGCACTCGGAACACGAAGCCTGATCTTGCCCACCAACTTAGGGACGTCATTAGATCCGTTCATAACGCTAAATAAGAAAGCAAGATTTGCAATTTTCCTTATAGAGGCTTATAGAGGCAGAATATGATTTTTTTTACACCGACTGATATAATTCGGGAGATAGTTAATAGAGCGATATTGAGTTTATCTCAAAATTCGCCTTTGTATACCTGCAAGCCGATTAATGTGTACATTATAATTTGGATTCCAAACCAGAGAAGCATATTCAAGGTGGCTACGGACAAACGCACAATAAAGAATTTGATCTTATTTTTGTAAGTATGTTTGCACTGTAAACACTTTTACAAGTCAATCATATTTTTTTTTTTAAACTAGATGAGGTTGGCGTTTCGTATCTGACTACTCTAAGTAGAAAGGCCGAACATTCTTAAAATCAGAACAGACCCTAAAAATAAAACTCAAGGCTTTAGAAGCCTGGTTGACTATGTTATTAATATGCACATCAAACAGAAGCTTAGAGTCAAAAGTAACTCAAAGATCCCTGTGACACTCACTCTGACTAACAAGGCATTCCAAAGCCTATAATCTAATCAAAACTGTCCACCTGAGTCTTCTATAAAATTGTGTTTTCTGCTTTCTGCATTTCTGAACCAGTCAATGGTGAAAGCTTGGAAAAAAAGGTAAGTGTTTCAATGTAGAATTTTGACTTTTAAAATGTGAGATCGTTTATACGAAAGAACCTGATCGCAAACCCACAATCGGTTTATAGGGTTTCAGTTCCTCTGAACCGATTGAGATCTCAAAAGTTGGTGGTGGTTTAGGCCATTTATTTTGACAACATGTAAAAAGAGTAAAAACCATAAATATAATTGTAAGGTCAATCTATTCATACACGAAATATCTGAATCATTGTACTCATTTCATTGTGTCCTATAGTAAAGTTGTTCATAATGATGAGTACAATGACTGCTTCAGATATTTCATGTATGAATACCCTACAAAACCAAAAACCAAACCTATACCACTCACCAAACCTATACCTATACCTTATAAATTAAAAAGTTACAACAATAATATCATCATCATCATTTCAGCCGAAAGACGTCCACTGCTGGACATAGGCCTCCTCCAAGCACCTCCACTTCGACCGGTTCTGTGCTTCTCGCATCCAACAGTTTCCTGCGGCCTTCACAAGGTCGTCGGTCTCCACCTTGTGGGAGGCCTTCCAACGCTACTTGTTCCGGTACGCGGTCGCCACTCCAGAACCTTTCGGCTCCATCGGCCATCTGTTTGCGAGCAATGTGCCCTGGCCACTGCCACTTAAGTTTGGAAATTCTTCGGGCTATGTCGGTTACCTTGGTTTTCCTGCGCATCTCCTCAACAATAATATACCCTCATTTTATTATAAACAATTTTGTTGTTAAAAGTACCCGCATTCAGATTTTTTTAAGCATTTGGGATCCAACGGAAATAGTTTTTGGGAATCAACGACAACAAAACTTAATTCTCTTGCATTTTTTAAATTTGGGATCCAAAGGAAATACAAAATAATGTTTTGTGGGATCCAACGCCAAAAATATTAAACTGGGATTCAAAAGTGGGATCCAACGAAAATAAATCGGCCGGCGCGTGCTATTGTCGCTCATCCGCTATCTTGCTTGCACATAATAGCGTTAATGGCGGGCGTGCAAGAGACAACTATCAAATACTAGTTCAGGTTAATAAGAGCACTGGCCGGCGTGAGAGTACTTCGATCTACAAACATAACTTTCGCTCATAAGACTATTTTGATTAGTGTAATTCAAAATTATTTTCGGTCGTAAGACGCTAAAACTAAATATGATAAAATAACTAATATAAAGTATAGGACACTATTGATTTTTTCGAGATAATCTCAGTTAGGGCGTATAAGTCATCTTTAATTTTTTAACGGAATAATAGGGGTGTATGCACCATATTTGGCTTAAGAGCGATGATATGACCAAAATTTTGCGGCATCAACGTTAAGTCGTATGAGTCAACTTTATTTTTATACGAGAATAAGAAGGGCGTATGCTCAAGTTTTGGTTAACGACTTTATATACGACCTATAAGTTTTTTAATAATTGTGTATGTTACCTAAATAACCAATAAAATAAAAAATTATATCAAATACGCCTTATGTCTTTAAAAAATCTCCAAAAATCACGTGGGCCGTATTAGCCCTAATTTTGCGAATTTCGCAGTTTTAACTACACAGATTGATAGAGAAAAAAAAACTGAACATAACTGCATTAAAAAGTCATTTTGGCCAAAATGGCGTTTACGCCCTTTGAGTCTAAAGGTATCGTATATATTATCTGTGCTGTTGGTAAATGGTTTTTTTTTGGTGAAGCTTGAATAAGATACACATATTAAATAAGATAGTCAGGTGACCATAAATAACATTTAATTGGGAAACCAGATTTGAGTTTGTATAGTGCAGTGACTGAATAATTAGTTTGCTATTACTTAGTTGCTGGTCGCAGGTTTAATTTCCGCCCGGAACAAATAATTGACTGGCCTGCAGACTGCCTGCAGATAGTTGTTTCGTTTCTGGGAGTTTGTTTATGGCAGATTTTGTTAATGTTATCGCACCCACAACCACAATATAATAAAAATTCCTAGTGGGTATAGGACAAATATAAATAGGTATATTTTCATGAAATTAATTGAGTGCAATAACCTCTAGTTTATGATTTTCCGGTAGATTTGTATGTATGTGTTTTGATTTGGTTGTCGTCTGTTTGATTGTCATTATGATTGTGATAATGATTGGCCTTATTAGTCAATTCGCACGAATATACTCGCCAGAAATAGGCGAATTGTCACTTTTAAGGACACTAGCGCATAGAAGAGATAAGAGTTAAATATTATAAAATGTGTACATTTTCTAAACTTCACTGCATAAAATTCAAAATGTGCCAATTGCCTGTATACATATTTCTGGGGTAACCCAAAAATAAATTAACTTCTTACGCTCTAAGAAAAAATTCACAGATTTCGTGCCTCACACGACTATAGAGCACATTGGAAATTAATCTACGGAATTCGAAAAAAATGTTGTCGCTGAGCGATGAGAAAGTCAGGATAAGGAAAAGGTTACAAAATAAAAACGTCAAAATGTCGTTCTGACTTTTTTCAAAAAGGTTGGGCTACAGGGCAAACCCTTAACGCGATCGTCTTACTTTTAGGCTCAAACTATAGCTGACTAAATTGTCCAGCGGATTTTTTTTTTATCAAATTTTTGATATCATTCTTCGTTTCCAAAATACCGAGCGCCAAAATAAAAAATTCGGAAAAATAATTTTTTTTTCACTATTTCGTCCATAACTTTTTTATTTTTTTACTTTTCCGAATAATTCTGTTAGCACCTTACAGCTCTCATGAATACGCGTTTTTTGAGCTTTTGAATATCATATCTTCACAACTCTCCGAGATATAAGGCGATCGCACTTTTTCGTAAAATCGGAGCTTACACTAGTGCGAACGAAAATACATTTCCAATGTCAAAATAATGTTATTTAAAAGCGACTTTTCGGGCGAATAAATTCGTGCGAATAGATTGATAAGCCCGGTTGTTTTATCATCTTCCAAACTGTTGATTGGTTTACAAATACATACTTAACAGCTGTTTCAACAAAGGATAACATCACGCCAGTTCTCCCTGAAGGAGAATACATAGGTTTATTGTATATTTCGTCAGTTACGTTTAAATTCGATTAAAATAGGGTGCGAGCCCATCGCCTAACCTAACCGAACATGAATCCATGCTACAAGCTGCTATTTTGCCGTGAAAAAACCCAATACCACTTTGCTCAACCATTGGATCGAATCCACCACATTTCATTCAGTTGTCGCACTTGCAACCACTAGATCAACGAGGCAGTCGTATTTATGACAAGTATATGCAAGCTTAGCATAATTTTGCCAACATTTTGATGTATTAGTTCCGAGATAGTCGTGTCTATTAATATTCTCCTGTCACAGCCTCACTGAAGCCTGTCACAGGAAGTAAGTTACTGATATTCAAATTTTCTCAGAGGTCGTTCAACTTTGTTCCCGTTTGGGCCTTTTTAAGCGACAGTGGACTATGCCGGAATGTTACTTATTCAAATTTCACAGTACGATGAATTCTTAAGCTGTGACCAAGGACGAGACGACAGCGATTTTTTTATATTTATGTTTCTACTAGAGACACTACGAACGTGGTTTGAACCGAATACGAATTAGGTAGGGCCGAATATTCGGTGAAAATAAAAAGTTCGGTTCTCGCGATAGTCGAGAGTGACACTTCGAAACTTGTATAATTACAAGCTTTTGTTTTCAAATACTAAATGAGATACATTTTATTTAAAACTATTATAAAATTTAAAATTAAACCTACACGCATCACATAGGAGCAGTGGTTGCCCAGTGGTATCGGCCGCGACTTACGAGTTGTAGGTCGTAGGTTCGAACCCAGACAGGTGCTTTTCTTTGTGTAAATTATTTCATCACCACTGCTCTCAAAACGGTGAAGGAAAACGTCGTGAGGAAACCAGCTTGTCCTAGAACCAAAAATTCGAAGACATGTGACATCTACCAACCCGCACTGGGCCCGCGTGGTGGATTACGGCCCACTCCTTCTCACAGACCTCTCTGTGAGAAGGAGTGGGCCGTAATCCGTCCGGATGTGTCCCAGCAGTAGGAACAATATAGGCTTTTCAAACTCAACTCAAACTCAAAGCATTTATTTCAATTAAACCATTTACAGGCACTTTTGAATTGTCAATAGGTCAGTCAGCAAATATGAAGCTAGTTGCCCATTCCAAAGCGTAGGTACCTATGGAGAAGAACGGGCAAGAAACTCCATGGACACTCTTTTAAATTATAGTTTACAAAAATATTAGTTACATCATTAATGTTGAATTTATAATTATATGTGAGAACGATGTAAAAAAAAAATATACGTACGCGTTAATGTGTCCAGAGTACAGCAAATAGTACTTAACAAAACAATAATCCAAAAGTAAAATAATTAAAAATAAGCCGAGGCAGCCAAGTGATGACCAGTCCCAACTGACGGCGCCCGTTCACGAACATGACGTATAGATCAGCACCATTCAGCTCAACCATTTTGAAGGGAGCTAAATGATCCAACACACACGCCACCGTCAGCGAGACATTTTAGTGAGCATGACATACTATCAGCCGCCAGGGCACATTCAAGTCAATGAAAGACATTATTATCATTACCCGGTAAATGGTAGCACTACAGTACATAGAACTCACATTTGTGCTATGCAATTATACAATATAAAGGAAATTGAGTTTATACAATGCAAAGATAGTCTTACAATCTTCAACAGCTCCAACAGTATTTTCAAGAGTTAATCAATTAGTTGTGGTTGTGGAGCAGGACCAGCATTGAGCCAGGCATCTTTATCAACGATGTAATCCCCTAACTTATAATATGCCTGCCTGCATAGCGTGCGTTTTATACAAGACTTGAATTTTGTCTCATTCAGTTGAAGAATGTGGGGAGGTATTTTATTATAACATTTTAAACAGTACCCCATAAAAGATGAGTCTACTTTAGCCAGTCTGAAACCTGGTTGAACTAATAGGTCCCTATTTCTAGTACTATAATTATGTCTTTCACCTCTTTTGCTAAAAAGATGTAAATTTTTCCTTACATACATGATGTTTTCGTAGATATATTGACAAGGCACCGTCATGATGTTAATTTCCTTAAACAGTTCCCTTAGAGAATCGCGCCTGCGAAGATTATATATGGCTCTAATGGCTCTTTTCTGCAGAATAAAAATAGAATCGATGTCTGCAGCCCGTCCCCAAAGTAAAATACCGTAAGACATGATACTATGAAAGTAACTAAAATAAACTAGTCTCGCGGTTTCTACATCAGTAAATTGACGGATTTTTCTGATAGCATAAGCTGCTGAACTTAACCGTCCTGAAAGAGATGTTAAATGAGGACCCCATTGTAGCCTTGAGTCGAGCGTGATCCCCAGGAAAACAGTTTTATCGACGAATTCTAGTTTCTCTTGATTCAATATTATCTCACAATCACTACCTTTGACATTTGGTAAAGAAAATCTTATGCACTTAGTTTTTTTTCCATTTAATACTAAATTATTAGCAGTGAACCAATTTTGAACCTGCATTAGGGCGTTATTTACGTCGTCAAAATTTGTAGCCCGTCTATTTACCTTAAAAATTAAGGAAGTGTCATCAGCAAATAACACCATTTGAGGTTGATTTCTTATGCTGATTATGGCATCACATAGGTACTTACCGATATAAGTAGGTACCTACCTACCCTACACTTAAAAATAATAATATTTACATTTTAGATTTAAAATCTTTTAGATCTCAACTGGCAGCCCTGTAATGAAGATAGCCTAATAAAGCATTAGGAGCCTAATTCCCGTAATTAAAAACGTTCAAAATCTTCTCATCTCAGCGACAATCAATGCCAAAAACTTATTATAAATGTAGGTATTTTATTTAGAGGTAATTTTGGCAGATTGAGATAGATCAGTCTGTGAATGTTCTTAAAATTACGAGAATTGGCCCTCAGATTATCAAATTAAAATGTATAAAAAATAAACAAAGGACTTAACATAAATTCAATGTACACATTCCACTGAGTTAAGATCAATTAATAATTTACGCCATAAAACTATGATGTAATTTGACTTTCCATTACATCAGCTAAGCGCTCCACTCCCCCTTCCCGCCTCGACACTAAACTTGTAAATCTAATATGTACCAAGGTGCCTACGTCCTTCTAGGGCTGCAAGACACGTAAATCTAAGGTTGTGTTTAGGTCGAAGAGGGTTTAGAACTCGCAGTTGCCCCGCTGTTTTACTCGCATCTTAGGGTAACTACCACAGTAACTACCAACATGTAAAATTAAAACCTACATGCATGGGCGCTTATGAAACGTCAGAAGCTAGGTGCACGGTTCCAGTTGGTCGTTTCCTGTGAAGAAGAACTGGCAAGAAACTCCACGGTTTTAAATGACAGTGTTATTAGGTATGGGAGAACGTGTAGGCCTGTCAACGAGTACCAGGTACCTACTTAATAAAACAGAAAATGGTCTAGAAATCTACAGTTTAAAAAGCCTACAACGTTCTCACATTCACAAAATATAAAATATAAAGTATTGTTAGGACAGAAGTGAAATCACAATTGAATAAAAGAATTATCTGATAACCTAAAAACTAATCATACGAATTATAATTATAAAAAGAGTTATCAAGCATGGCAAAATTACAATCAGAGGAACAAAATCATCACTAATCAAATTAAAGAAACCAACAAGAGATTATTGAGATACAGAGACACCAAATTACACCGAACGGCTGACGGATAGCGCTTCTGTACCCAACGCTGTCAAAAACCATAAAGCATCAAACAAAACCAGAGAGCCTCCTGGCTTGCCGCCTACGGGAGCCTCCTTTCAGTGACCGCGTCCCACTGCTCTGGGCCGGGTAGTAGTATCCAACAGTATCATATAAACGTGATGATCGCGTGCTCGGGCTTTGAGCTTTTTGTTAGAATGCGGCCACATTATAGTTTAGGCCTTAGTCCACGCGCGTGCCAAATTTTATCTAAATCCGACCAACCATTACAGTTATATTGAGTTACAAATATGCAATAAGTCATACGCTGAAGTTGAAAGCTTCCAAGTTGATTAATCTTCGTGTCAATAGTGAAACACGTTGGGTTCGATATCGCGACCTCTAGCTCACTAATCCACAGTCGAAGGTACTGGAAAGAATATTGAATGAATTACTGATAATAATATCACGATGAAGAAATTGTATATTCGTGTCGACACGAGCTATTCGTGAACAGCACGTGAAAGACATTAGTTAGACAGCAGTGAACGAAAATAAACATTTCGTTCACTGTTAGACAGCGAGGAGGTAGCGGGTCTGACTGCAAATATTATGGTGTGCCCGAAATATTTTAAGTTTCTAAAACGTATCGTTTCATGCAAACTATGTAACTAAACTACTATTTTGGAACAAGAGACGCAAACTATCCGTTAGAGTAACTAGCTGACTACTAATAGCCGATTCCTATAACTGACGGATCTTTATTGGTTAAAATTAACCATTCACGCGCCCCGCGCCACTCAACTGGCTTTGTACCAATGTATAAGAGTCTTGTAGGTATCTTTACCAATAATGAAGCAAAGACCTCATATATTTGCATAGTAGGCCCTCTCCATAGACTTATAAAAAAAAATGGACTCCGCGCCACGCATATCGCAAGTGAAGCACCGTACCGATCTATGTGTGCGTGATTGACGATTGACGCTGTCGTGTCACGTAATGGCGGCCGGTCGGCAATGTCGGCATACTATGATGTAAATGTGAGCGTGAGGTCGTGTTTGTACAAGCGGTTCCGGCATAAGTCTAATATGGCCCTTTCTTATGGCAGTAGCTATAACAGGAAAAATTAGCTTACGAATTTAATTTAAATACCCAGTTGGACAATAAAAAATGCTACCATTGGTAAGCAAAATTATTCGTTTTTGTTTATAGGAACCGAGCATTAGCCAAGTCCAGCTTTTATGTAAGGGCCACATAGGTACCTCTTCTCTGCGTAATGCATGCTAAGAAAATCAAAACATACGAAATAATGCTATGACCAGTTGTAGATGATTTTGAATCCAAACAGCAGATGCTAAGTAAATCGCGTCCGCCCGATTACTGTAGACACATTCACAGTAAAATACTTATACTAATTAAAACTTCACGGGATGGTGTTATCTGTCGATACCTACGGAATAAGAGGGAATATTCTCTAAAACAAATCCGAATGGCAATTAGAAGACGCCGCCGGTACAGGACTTTGTCCCGTTAAAATTGAAAACTCCGAATAGGTTGAGCCTATTCCTAGTTTTCAATTTTCAGGCATCAAGGATAAAAGTAAAACTTGTACCTTGAGTACAATGACCTCTTTGCAGGTTTTAAGTTATTTCAATTAAACCTTGTGTATGAAAATTCATTAAAATCGGTTCGATTTGATACAAACGCAGACGCTTCACTTTGTGTAAACAATTTCATCACCATTGCTCTCAAAACAGTGAAGAAAAACATCGTGAGGAAACCGGCATGTCCTAAAATCTGAAGACATGTGACATCTACCAATCCGCACTGGGCCCGCGTGGTAGATCACAGCTAGCTCCCTCTTGAAGAGAGGAAGCCTGTGTCCCAGCATGGAACATTATAGGCTGATTATGCTAAATAGACAGACTTACTTCATTTTTACCGTGTATTTACCTACTTACTTTAACTTCCTTACCTATTTAACTATAAAAACCTGAACAATTAGAGTTTGGCCAACGAAAGCTGACATCGAATTATTTTATAAACTTTTTTTTTTTACTTTATTTTAGGACTGTCAATCCTAATTGTCAATGTCAATAAATTCGCAATGAATAATAAATTGTATCAATTGCGTTTACGCAGTGTAGGTATAGCCAGGGTAACAGCTCTTGATTTTTTTAAATTGCCGCCTTTTTTCTTGGTCAGCTTTTGTTGGTTAGACTCTAACAGCACTTAAGCAAATGTTGATGTAGCGATAACTTACTTCGTCTTTCTTCTATTGAAATCATCCTTGATCCTTGAAATTTCAGTTTCAACAATGCCAAGAGGTAAGGTCAATATAGCCATAGGGGCAAAAACATGAACGAAACTCGTTGTTAATATATGTATGTGTAACTGGTACGTGGTGTGGTACGTAAGAGCTGCGTACGCGCACGCAACCGGTTCACACGTCACACTCTCGTGACTGCACGCGATGTCAAGTTCATGTGTTTGTTTATTGCTCGTATGAAGATGAATATGCTTGTACTGTTTATATTGTAACTGTTCTTAAATAAGTTATCGTTCAATTATATAGTGAAAGTTCACATGTTTGTTTGTCATCATTATTGTCATCACATAAATGGCTCCTGTCGGTACAGTTAGCCAGCTTGTGTTCTATAATACTTATCAATGAGTAGCTACAAATCTATACTACAAATAAATAAAATTGAAGTGTCTGTTTGTAATGTCAAAATAATAGCATTTTACTTTTTTAAGTATTCTAAGGTACTTGTTTATGTGTGTTGCGGCTAATCTCCGAAACGGCTGGACCGGTTTTGACGGGACTTCACTGGCCAATAGCTGATGTTTTATGGAGTAACTTAGATTACTTTTATTTTAGAAAAATAACTAGAATTTGAAAAAACACAAGAAACCCAAATATACCTTTTTACCGATTTCAATAAAATTTGGCAAGGAGATAGATGGACAGGATCCTTCTATTTTCTTGCCAACTTTAACTTTTGTCTCGGTAAACCGTTTCTGTGAGATAATTTTCGACTTTCACGCGAGCGAAGCTGCTGGCAGAAGCTATGTGTACTAGATTGACAAAATATGTCAGGAGAGCGCGCCGACTACTGGACCACACAGATAACATTTGTTTTTTTATGATGAAGGCTTTCAAGTTTAAATAATTGTGATTAGCGAGTTGTGCACGAGTGCAAACTATATGTTTTGTGGTTTACATTGATACACTGTTATAGCACCAAGATTGTAGACGACTAAATTAATTCTTAAAGCTGACAGTACTTGTTTTCCATTTTATTACTGTTTCGTAAATCCCTAAGTTTAGATTTCCACTTTTATTTTCATGCAAATCGTATAACTTTTGTTGGTCATATACCTCTAAGACGTATTTTGATTTATTGTATGAATAATATGATATTCATCTTAATAGAAGATAAAAAAAAAACTGAAAAGAAAACTGGTTATAGTTATCTGCCCCTTATAATCTCGAATGACAACTTTGTTTTGACCCGAAACTGTAAAATTTTCCCAATCAACTTTGAACCTTAACCTTTAGAAATAAAGTTGAAAATACATTAAAGAAATTTGACAGATTGTAGTAGCTTTATGTGCTGGCGTCTGTACATGCCCATGACTTATCTATAGGTACTAATTAAAGCTGAAGAGTTTAATGCGCTAATCTATGGAACTGCCAGTCGGATTTGAAAAAATATTTTTGCATTTGTGATTCTTGAGGAAGCCTTTAGGCTATATAATATCAGACAAGGACCCTTACGAGCCGAGCAAAAAGTCAGAAAGAACACTACGCGTAAACGAAGTAATAGAGCGGGCAGACGATGCGATGCTACGGGGCGTGTCGGGGAACTGGACATTATACGCGGACGTTGTTGCGGGTAGCAGCTTGTATATTATAATAATATTAAATCATTTAATTCAGGCAACAAAGACCCATAACACAAAGACCTTATTACCCTTACACACATAATTATAAAAACCACAAAAACATAACACACTACACTTGGGAGCTTGGTTTTGGTCATGCTTCCTTGTGACGTCTGTAAACAACTCATGCCGGCCAGAAATCTGAGCTAAGGATATTGAACACTTGACGGTACTAAACGACATGGAGTTCAGCCACATCTTGAAATTCCAGGATAGGTCTAGGATTCCAAACGAGATATTAGACCTAAACCATCTTACCTATTACAAAACGAATTCTAACTTTAGACTTAGCATAAAAGCCTGTAGGCACGTAATTTATCACACTTTGTTTTTTGGAAGTTTTCAGCCGTGTACGCACGAACGAATAAAACATGGTGAACACGAACATCGGTTACGGAACATTTGGGTCGTACGTGTGGACGGGAATTAGCAAAGCGAACACGAACACTTTGCGAACACAGTTCCACTTGTGTTCGCGCTCAACCCCTCAGTAACCATGGATTCATCGGGAAGTGGTCAACAGTGAAGTAGCATGAAATTTCTCCGAACACCGTCCGCACAGACCGCCACGAACATTTTTGACGAACACAGTGTTTGATGTTTGTTAGTGGTACGCACGTGCGAACAAAGTGTTCGATGTTCGTGTTCACCATGTTTTTGTACGTGCGTACACGGCTTTCAAATACAAAAATAAATTAGAACTTCAATTATGGACACAATTCAAGGCATATTTTTTTAGCGAAACACTCTATTAGAGTGTAGTTTTTGTATACTTTATTAATTTTGGGTTCAGGCGGTTCAAATAAACTGGAATGCGATGAAAGGGTTGTAATTAGGGGCGAGTTCAATGACCGATCCGTTAAACGTTTATTTTTATAACATCCTTTTTATGCCGTTTTAACATACACAATATGATATGGTATAAAAACAATAGGGTTTGGGGCAAAGATAGAGATTCGTAAAATCATACACTTTCGGTGCGCAGCACCGTTGTCATCAGACGACACTTGTCAAAAAAAGGTGTGCGTCAAATGTTCATAAAAGAAGCTTCTAGAATGTACTAGAAGCTTCGACTCGCTCTCATTGGCCGGGCGGGAACGAGAGGCGTTTCCGCCAGAAGCGCGTGGATTATGGCGGGAGCGGTTAGAAATAATTATCCTTCGCGTTATACCGTATAATTGTTTTGTGTTTCATTTTCTAATTATTTTAGGGATTTTTTTTGGTGAAAGTGGGTACAGTGGCCTCCAGAAGTTAGTTGAAAAATGATAAATGATTTTATTTCAGTAAGTAGGTTTGTACAAAAACTTTTACACGTCAATCATATTTAAAAAAATTAGATGAGGTTGACGTTTCTTATTTGACTACTCTGGGAAGAAAGGCCGAAACAAACTCAGAGCACACAGTCTCTTTTCAAGTCCAGACATAATCTTGGTCAGATCATGTGAAGACTATGTAAGTAGATTGGTGTCTGATATGGTCTTTTGAGTAAAGAACCACACAGATTGAGTGGACCTGTCCAGTCAGTGTACGTATTTGTCACTAACCATGCAGCTCAACTCGAAATTTAAGGAGCTCAACTATCCGACGAACTATACCAAAGAAAACACATTTGAATAGGCCGCATAAATTACTCAAAATGCCAAACCATGACTAAAACTAATTGAGAAAAAATAAATAAAAAAGAAAACTAACCCACATAGTCTTCACAATCACAATCATTAAAATAATAATTATAATACTTTACGAAGTAAATGTTCATGTCACTGTATAAGTAAATCCGGAAATAGTATTGGTGAGATCGTTTTGAGGACCATGTAGTCTATGTCTGAAATGTTCTTTTGAGTAAAGAACTACACAGATTTGAGTGGACCTGTCCAGTCAGTGCACGCATTTGTCAATAATCGTGCAGCTCAACTCAGAACTTAAGGAGCTCAACGATTCGACGAACAATACCAAAGTTTGAGTAAGTTACTCAAACTGCTAGACCATCATTTAGTTCCCAACATTTTGACGATTTATACGAACATAAAGTAGGAAAACAGCAAATTTTTTTTTCGCGATTTCGGGTTTGGGCCCATAGTAAAAGTTGTTCATAATGATGAGTACAATGACCTCTTAAGAGGTTGTTGGTGTTGTTCCAATAACCCTGTATAGTCTTTAACGGTGTAAGAGGCTTTCTGAAATAGTTTCCGTTCTAAAAAAGATTTGAATTTATTAAGGCTTAGTTCTTGAATGTGGCTAGGAAGTTTATTATAATAAAAACGTATACATTGGCATCTAAACGAGCCACTTACTTCCTTAAGCCTGGTTGTAGGAACAACACATAGTATTTATATTATGGAGTTCACTGTATTTTTTAAACAGACTAGTATTAAATCTTGCTAAACTACCAATAGACCCCGGACATTTTGGCAACCCTCGGGAATGCCAGATGGCGTTTTGAATGATCCGTCCAGGTATAATGTGATTTTATAAAGTGAAAATCGTCGGTCATTGACCGTTATTATTCATGTTTGTTTTAAAAGTCCAGTTGTTTGAGTTTTAAAATACCTACGTGTTATAATGCTATATAGGGTGACTGGTAATTAGTGACCGATACTTAAACACATGATTGCTAGGCAGATGATGATGACTTAAACACATGATTGTTCTGATCATAAACAACTTTCCAATAGAAACCATTTTTTTAATTTATCATGCGGATGACCCCAATCATTTCAAAATAATATTGAGAACTTAACAGGAATAACACACCATCAGCTGTATTTTAATTTAGTTTCTAATCCAAAGCAAGCAAATTATTTAGATTAAAGTGTGTCTACAAATTGTACGAATTGAAGTAAGAAGTCATGACGCATTCTGTTTACCTCACGCTATCAAAAATCATAATTTTACGAAGACGGGTGAGTAATTTGACATCATTTATTACACGACCGTATCTCATTACTATTACGCAGTGCGGAGGGGTAATTTAGAATTTTTGCACATCGAGGCAGGTAATCACTTGAAGTGAACGGCCCTTTATCAATGTTCAAGGTGAACAGGGAAGTACTGTCTGTGTGTGTCAGTTCTGGAGTCATTTTCAAATGTATGCAGATTAGTTTAGAGTTGACTTTTGCATTATCTCAAAACCTGCTTCGACGGACACTGCTTGTGGCGTCCGCGCCGCCCCATGGTCCTTTTCTAACCACCGGCGACCTACCAGCCAACGCCTAACCGCATATTTGCTGACGTCACAAAGGTATCTGGAATACGCCTACGAAATTGATTGGTATATAAGCTGAAGCTTAGAGGGTAAGGATTACAGTTGCTCTCTGCTAAGAAAACAACACAGACCACAATGTACAAGCTGGTGGTGTTGTCCTCCGTACTCGCCCTGGTGGTCGCCAAGCCCAGCGGTCTCGGCGCGCTGGGCCTCGGCGCGCTCGGCCTCGGCCCTCTCGGCCTCCATGGCTTAGGCCTGGGAGCTCCATTGGGTCTGGGCGCACACCTGGGTGCCCCGTTGGCCGCCCCCTTGCTGGCCGGACCCGTTGCTCATGCTCCCGCCGTTGGCATCGCCGGTCCCGTCGTGGTCCCTGCGCCTCTGGGCGGCGCTGCCGTTAACTATAGGGGACCCGTATCGCTTGCTCCCGGCCAACCCGCCAGCATCATTGCTCAAGACGGCAGACCTTTGGATACCCTCAGTGTGAACGCCGACCGCGCCGTGCACCTCACCGCTAGAGCTGTCGACCAGGCCACCGGAGCGGTCGCAGGGGTCGGAGCGCACGGGCTCCTACTGGGAGCGCACGGGCACCTACTGGGAGCGCACGGGCATCTGCTAGGCAAGCGCTCGGCTCCCCTGCTGGGCGCATCATGGGGCCTGCCTGCGGCTCACGCTCTGGCGCCCGCAGCGCTAGCTCATCTCGGCTTGCGCGCACCCGTCGTTCCTCTGGGCCTGGGTCATGCCGGCGTCCTGGGACCTCATTGGTGAAATACTGTGTAAATAAAGTTTAGTATATTCGACAATATATCTGCCTATAGTTTATAAAGAGAGTTACCTGGTAAAAGCTTTTTTTTAAACATCATACACTTACCCTCTTAATATTTAAATCGTCATAATGCGTTATATTATTGTTTATCTGCAACATATCTACATTACTTCATGTCGGTGTTGGTGTCAGTAGTCGTCTCGTTCTACATCAGTATCTAAATGTTTGTATGGAGTTTATAGGAAGTAGATTGTTGAAAAAAACATCTTTCTTGTCTCTTCTTAGTGAATCTTCACTTATCACCACTAACATAGGGTTAATAACTAGAGATTTTTTAATAGGTAAGGACAATAATCCAAAGCATTTCTTTTATATCCTTTGCCATTCCGAAACTAATCCGTGAAGACTTCCACACTCTACGATTTCGGTCTATACGACCATCTTTGTTTGAAACTGTTAACTTCTTCTTCATTCGCTTCAGGTCTTGTATTCGATGTAATTCCGAATTTGTTCGGTCTTTTGGTCACTTTTCTCAAGCTTGTCATGAAACAGTTTGTCAGAATGGGATACAGGCAATTTTGAAGAGTCATAAAAAGTACATAATATCATCCTGTTGGTAGGGTCAGGCCAGAGTTGTCATCATCCTCTATCATCAGCTTAGCAGTCTACAGACTACTGGCCTCTAAAACAAGACGTCTCTGATCACACGCCATTTAATTCGATCCTCGGCTACTCTTGTCATGCTTCCCTCTCAATAACTCGTGACGTGGTGAAAATATTGAATTAGCCAGTTAGCAAGATGCTTGGTCGGTTTATATTTATATATAATTTATAGTACACCACAATAATACCTAAAAAAAATAGATCGAACAGTACAAAATATACAATGGGCAAACTTCATCGCTTTCTGCGATCTCTACCAGGTGGAATGCTACCTTGGAATGGGACAGTAATTTGGATAAACATAAAATGGGGCTGCCGCTTGTGCAATAATAAGAGTGTATTGCGTAATATACACTTATTATTACACCTAAAAATAGATAAGTACACAGATATATATATTATAATATATCCTAAATAATAGATACTTATAATAATAGTTAGTTGTCACTACGGTTGTCGCTTTACTGCTCATAGTGAGCCGAACGCACATTTAAGAATCGCAAATCGTTGAGGCAAGTTTACTGTACTATCTCTACTTGTAACGAATGCCAGTTGTTAAAGGATTTAGTCAATATCACATAAAATATCTATCGATCAAACGCGAAATAGTGGGACGTAAAATCATGCGAATAACGCAAATACTGTATCTGATTAGGTATATATTATAGAACTAGCTTCTGCCCGCGACTTCGTCCGCGTGAAATTTCACCCTCCCCCATTCACCCTCCTAGGAGTGGAATTTAAAAAAACCCTTTCTTAGTGGATACCTTTATGCACTTCACACAGAACACACTCCAAATTTAATGTCTCTATGACCAGCGGTTTAGGCTGTGCATTGATATAGTCAGTCAGACAGGATCACAGGACTTTGAATTTTATATTAGATTATAAAAGTAAACCTAAGTACCTACCTAATAAAAAAAAAACTCAATAACAGAAAATAAAATACCTAAATAAACCTATTTCTGATGATAACTAATCTAAACTCAATAAATAAGCAAAATCCCTAAAACTAATATCTATACGAATGACTAATCCTACCTAACAGTTTTATAAAATAACCTACGGTCACTACTTACACTATCAAATATACCACCCATACTTTAAAATTAAAATCTATACCTACGACTTATAAAAATAAACCTAAATAACTCTACCTTAAACTGTACTTAGTAAAAAGTAAAAGGAATAAAAAGGTCGCACGGAAAAGCACGTTTTGGAATTGCAAGTAGCAGTTAAAACATACAATTTATAGAATGCTAATATGAACGAACGCTCGCCTATTATTATTATCTTCGTCGTGTACTACGACAAACTTATTATTTGCGGTTGGTACAGTAATCGGGTCTAGGGATCGAACCGCAAAATTAAGTTTGTTTTTTATTGTATAATTTTTCCGGGATAAAAAGTACCCAGTGTGGTGCCCAGGAGGCCTACCATGATCTATTTAAAAACGATTCAAAAGCAAGACATTTCAGTTTAGGTTCTTAAACTGCATCGTTCACAGTCGTACCATGACGTCCAATACACTCAGCGGCATTTGGATCGTTGAAAGTGAATGAGCGTTAAGAGCTCGTGGTAAGTATCCAGATGGCACGGCCTAAATTGAATCGTTAAACTGACGTCATGGAACGAATTAGCAGAACAGTTCAGTTTAAGTCCTAAAGTGGATCGCGTTAAGAGCTCGTGGTAGGTATGCAGGATATTAAAGAATAATTATTCCAAGTGTCATCGTAATCGAACCGGTAGTTTTTGCCTGATGCCTGAACAAACAGACAGACAGACAATTTTTTTTTAAATCACATTTTTGGGTTCTGTGTCGGTCTAATAACACCCCCTGCCATTTATTTTTTTGATATTTTCAATGTACAGAATTTTCACTTTACAGATTTATTATAAGTATAGATTTGTAATTTGAACGAATATTTAAACACTACCAAAACAACTAATACCTATTTTATAAAATAACAACAAAAGAAATTCAAATAATCTATTTAAAGACAGAGATAAGCACGGTTTGTTAATATCAATTATTGTCCAGCCAAATATTGAATGAAGCTCGCGCTCGGACCTCCCGCCTTTTTATACCCTACCGCCACGACCCGCGTCGAGCGCGGCAACCGTACACAAAAATAATCCTTATGGCATGATTCAGTATTCACGCGCGACGCGCGACGGCGCGATGGCTTATTAGCGTATTTCATGTATAAGTTTGGTGTTTCTATACCGATTACTCGATTCTTTTTTTATTGAATAGGTAATAATATTAACTTCTTTTAATTAGGGATGAGTGAGAGTATTATAAACGTAAGAGTAAACAAATATAATCAGAAAGCTCCGAACTGCTAAGCTATCGGGAGTTACACGTGTTATTGTGAGTCAACCATAAAAGATAGATATATGCTGTTCTGAGATATTTTTTAGATAATTTTATGTAGAACATTTCCGTCATAAATGATTTCTATGTAGCTTTAACCATTAAGGCTGCACACGCGACGGAAGCTTAAAAAATGGAGCAACTTCTCCCGTTTTCCCAACATTTCCTTTCACTGCTCTGCTCCTATTCACTGTAGCGTGATGAAAAGTATACTATAACCTCCCCAGGAGTATGAAGAATAATTATACCAAGTTTCGTTAAAATCCGTCGAGTAGTTTTTGTTTCTATAAGGAACATAGAGACAGACAGACAGACAGACAGATAGACAGACAGACAAAAATTTTACTGATTGCATTTTTGGCATCAGTATCGATCACTAATTACCCCCTGATAGTTATTTTGAAAATATATATCATATACAGAATTGACCTCTCTACAGATTTATTATAAGTATAGAAGAAGATAAACAGTGTAAGACGACAGATATTAAACCTGCGTACGCGAGTAACGTTATGTTAAACAGACGATTATCATTACTGAACGACTTACCAACTGAATTTCGACAAACCCTAATACGACAACACGGAACTCCGACACGTCTTCATTTCGACAATACTTTAGTTCGATATACCTTAAGTCCGATACTACGTTTATAAATAATTAAAACACATATTTGATTACATATTTGGAAACTAACTCTTTCCATATAAATGAGTTTTTGGATAATCTAAACTTTTCTATGAATTTTTGCAATTAGTCATTTCAAAATCAACTTAATTTACACTTACATAAAATTGATGTTCGTTTAAGTGGAAATATCATCAATTGTAAACAAAGATTTAAATAGACTTTACCTGCATACCTTTTAATCATAAATGCCCCGATAAAAAAGTTTTTTTGTGCCTTATTTTATTTTAAGATTATGATGACTACGAGGTGTTACGGAAATTACGAAAAAAAAAAACATAATTTATTGAGTCATATCTTAAATGTATCGGTTTAGTTTAGTGTTGAACTTCAGTTTAAGGTCTAACTAAACTATCGTTCTCTCTCTTTTCCTGGGTACGTACAGAGTGCACTTCTCATTTCTCAGTTACATTATTCTCATTTCATCTTATGCTCTACATACTCATGATATGACCAGAATTACTTGGTTGTCATGGGATTTAATTAAATTACAACTAGTAAATAATCAACGAAGTCATATTTGCGTCAAACTCAAATTTTTTTTTTTTTTTTTTTTTTTTAAATGGCATCTCGCAGTTCATCCTTTATGAGGATGGCTACTGCTTAACCGGACTTTCCTGTGGATGCCTCGAATTAAGGCCTCCAGCCAGGGCATACAATAACTTAAAAACTAAGCGACAGCGCTAAGGGTAACCCCCTGCGGGGTTCGGACCTCGGCTCAGGGCGTCGCTGGAAGAGGACAGCAAGGGACAGGCTGGATCGGTATTATTATTGGTGTTTAGGGGCGAATTTAAAACTACAGGCTCAGCTGCGCGGGCTGGCTCGAGCAAGGGTCGGGGGGGGCACGGTGATGGTGCGGGGCGTCGCGACGGGCCTCGGCGGCGAGGACGGAAGGACGGATGTCTGAGCTTGTTTTTGTGTTGTCGACTGAGAGTACTCGTGGCCTTACTGCTCTCCTGGAGGAGGGTAGTGGCGTCGTCGGGGATGGTGAGGGTATGCCTTGGTCGGCGAATCCTACTTATGCGGGAGGGAGTGTATCGGGAGGCCGCCGCAATCAGGGGATTGGGGTGCTTTATGGCGTCAAACTCAAACTGTTTCTAGTATAATTTATATGACCAAGTTGTTACTTGAAATAAGTTTTCATTTTTCTGGAATAGGGACCTAAAGTAAGGTAGGAAGATACTCGTAGATATGTGTTTTATAGTGAAGTTCAATAGTGTTGTGCTGAGAAATAAACTTTTCATAAAGATATTTTCCTAAATTAAAACATTTTGATTTTTTAGGCAATATGTTCTTTTAAAATGTTTGTTATGGACTCTGCTACCCATATAAATAAAGGTAGCAGAATGATATTGCTTTGTTCGTATGAATTATTTTCTCGGAGAATAGTAGTCCTCTTCGATAACGATGCATTCCGCCGACGCCTATCATGTTAATCTTATCACATATAAAGCGTCTGTCACCGTGCGAATGTATCAGTGCATCACAGCTGACATTACAACACAGATCACTCTACATAAAAAATAAAAAAAAAGCTGGTGGTGTTGTCCTGAATGATGGCCGCGGCCACAGCGAGCGTGCTGCCGCCCTTCGCGCCCCTTGCCTACACGGCGCCTTTTGCTTACGCGGCACTACGCCTGGCACATGGTAGCAACTACAGATGACCGCTATCTCTGGCGCCCGGCCAGCCCGCCAACATCCTCGCAGCTGAAAGCAGGCCTTTTGATACCCTGGATGTGAACCCGGAACGCTTCGCGCACTACACCGCCAAGGCACTCAGCGGCACTTCCTGAAGAAGCCATGTGGTCGCCTGGCCGCTGGTCCACAGCGCACTGCTCGCCTATGGTTCTAGAAGACAGATGAGTTGTCCTGCCTTTTTATTTTAGAAAAATATGTTCTAGAATGGTATGAATTACCGTAAGATGGTTGACGAAACTACGGTTATTAATACAAATAAAAAACCGATAACAATTTGATCACAAAATGTTTCAATAAGCGTGTTACATTTTTAGCTATTTTAGAAAAAAGGATTCGACAATGATCATAAAATAAAGTATAGGTACATATGAGTATTGCGTTATGAAAATTCGGTGAAAAGGTTAATTTAAATATAATCTGCTGTAAAGTATTATATCGTCATATCAAGACTACATACGGTAAACAGAGCCGATATATGTTCTGCCAGCTGCCAGCAATTTTTAACCGACTTCAAAAAAAGGAGGAGGTTCTCAATTCGGTTGTATGTTTTTTTTAATTTTTTTAGAGGAACTCCTTTAAATATTTTTGTTCCAGTTACTGTACTCTGCCAATTATATCAGGCGCTCGGAAAGTGTTGCTACACGTTTATACGTGTGTGAAAGTTAAGAAAAAGTTGGTCTAAAGTGAAAAATTTACGTTCGGTAAATTATGACATAAATTTTCAACTTTAATTTAAAAGTCTAAAAACAGGTGACTTCATGGTTCCTAAGTAGGCTTCAAGAATGCGCCAAACTCTCAACTTTCATAATCATAAAAAAGTAGTACATTCGTTCATAACTTTCATTATAGTTACGAAGCTGATTATTTTCATCAATCATTTCGTAATACTAACTTTTCGCAGTCTTGTGTTACACATACTTCGATGATCATCCCATCCCGTGTTGCCCTGTAGTGTTTCTAACTCCTGTATCAAACGTAATTTGCAGTCTCTTCGTCACCATCTGTCAGAGGTAGATAAACTCAGCTTATCAGCTTCCCGGGATATCAAAATTGAGATTATTTACTTTTATTATGGAAAGTTTTCAGGCTCAGATGACATACAATTATGCGATGGATCATTACAATCAACCTATAATGTTCCCACTGCCGGGACACAGGCCTCATCTATGTGAGAGGGAGTGGGCCATAATCCACCACGCGGGCTCAGTGCGGGTTTTTGTTTCTAGGAGATGACGATAGTTTTCTTCACGGTTTTGAGAGCAGTGGAGTTGAAATTAAATACGTAAGTAAGGTGCCTGCCTGGGTTCGAACTCACAACCTACAACTCTTAAGTCGGAGCCGATGCCACTGGGCTACAAAAACATAAAAGATACTATTCATAAAATCATTCTAATTCCATTCTTGAACATATTTTTCGAACAGGCATAACCTGCCTCTTGACTGGGTAGTTAAGCCTTTTTTATGGGCTAATTATTGTTTTATTATTGTTGTTGTTAAAAAAATATTTGGTATCCCTAGTAATCAATCCTATGTCAGTGGCGGTAACTGAAGATTCACTAAGAAGAGACAAGAAAGTTGTTTCTTTCCAACAATCCACTTCCTATAAGCTTCCATACAAACTTTAACCGATGTAAAACGAGACGACAACTGACACCAACATCCGTGCCAACACCGACACAAATTAATGAAGGTAGGTATGTTCCAGATAAACAATAACATAACGCATGTTATATGTAACTGGCATGGCACAGTAACTATTTAAATTGATTCATCAAAATATTCAGAGGGGTAAGTGTATATTAAAAAAAAATATGCATTACGTGCCGCACGCCACAGTAACGTAGATGTGATCAAACACGTTGCTTGGCTTAGGCCTATGTATACCGATGCACATCGAGGCAGGTAATCACTTGAAGTGAACAGCCCTTTATCAATGTTCAAGGTGAACAGGGAAGTACTGTCTGTGTGTGTCAGTTCTGGAGTCATTTTCAAATGTTTACAGATTAGTTTAGAGTTGACTTTTGCATAAACTCAAAACCTGCTTCGGTGGATACTGCTTCTGGCGTCTGTGCTGCCCCATGGTCCTTTTCTAACCACCGGCGACCTACAGCCAACGCCTAACCGCATATTTGCTGACGTCACAAAGGTATCTGGAATACGCTTACGAAATTGATTGGTATATAAGCTGAAGCTTAGAGGGTAAGGATTACAGTTGCTCTCTGCTAAGAAAACAACACAGACCACAATGTACAAGCTGGTGGTGTTGTCCTCCGTACTCGCCCTGGTGGTCGCCAAGCCCAGCGGTCTCGGCGCGCTCGGTCTCGGCGCACTCGGCCTCGGCCCTCTCGGCCTCCATGGCTTAGGCCTGGGAGCTCCATTGGGTCTGGGCGCACACCTGGGTGCCCCGCTGGCCGCCCCCTTGCTGGCCGGACCCATTGCTCACGCTCCCGCCGTCGGCATCGCCGGTCCCGTCGTGGTCCCTGCACCTCTGGGCGGAGCTGCCGTTAACTACAGGGGACCCGTGTCGCTTGCTCCCGGCCAGCCCGCCAGCATCATTGCTCAAGACGGCAGGCCTCTGGATACCCTCAGTGTGAACGCCGACCGCGCCGTGCACCTCACCGCTAGAGCTGTCGACCAGGCCACCGGAGCGGTCGCAGGGGTCGGAGCGCACGGGCTCGTACTGGGAGCGCACGGGCACCTACTGGGAGCGCACGGGCACCTGCTAGGCAAGCGCTCGGCTCCCCTGCTGGGCGCACCATGGGGCCTACCCGCGGCACCCGCAGCGCTAGCCCTGCCCGCCGCTGCTCATCTCGGCTTGCGCGCACCCGTCGCACCTCTCGGCCTGGGTCATGCCGGCGTCCTGGGACCTCATTGGTGAAATACTGTGTAAAGAAAATTTAGTATATTCGACAGTATATCTGCCTATAGTTTATAAAGAGAGTTACCCGGAAAAAGCATTTTTTTTAAACATCATACACTTTACCCCTCATAATATTTCGATGAATTGATTATGGTACTTGTGCCCTCGCCACTTACGTAATATGCGTTTTATTATTGTTTATCGGTGGGGTCAGTAGTCGTCTCCTATATCTGTAAATGTTTGTATGAAGTTTCCTTTGCCATTCCGGACGACACTCTCAGATTTCGGTCTACACGAACATCTTTGTTTAAAGGTTATCTTCTTCTTCATTAGTTTCAGGTCTTGTATTCGATGTTTTCGATTTTTTTCGGCCTTTGGGTTGCTTTTCTCAAGTTTGTCATGAAACAGTTTGTCAAAATCCATACAAACATTATAAATTCGAAAGTAACTCTGTCTGTATGTAATCTTTTCACGCCTACACCCACTGAACTGATTTCGATAAAATTTGGCAAGGAGATAGATGGCATCCTGTGAAAGGATATAGGTTACTTTTTGTCTCAAAAATGCAATTAAGTTCGGGATATGATAATTCAAAGGAGGATGGCCAAGTCGTACCTGACGACGAAGTGGTGGGGCGTCCCGATATGCCATTTATCTGAAAAAAAAATAAAAACATTAAAAAATACCTTAAAAGAATCCAGAAAAAAAAAAATTGTTTCTTTGGAAATTATTTGGAATAACATGTTCAGAACGCACCTATTGACGATTCACTTAAGAAAAGACTTAGTAGTAATTCAGATTATAATTATCCACTTTTTTCGTTTTTATATTAAAATTTATGTATGTGTACGTATGCTATTTAGGCGAGCGGGCTGCTTCCCGCCCCTCCTCGTGCCGGGAAGTAACTTCTTATCATTAAAGAGTGTGCAACAGACTATGAAGTTTCCTTGACAAGTGTCACCGTTCTTCCGCATAAATACTTCCATATTTAACATGTTTCGATGAGCAGACACACATTTATAGTAAAATGTCTACGGGATCGACTTTAGACGTTCTTTCCACTGTTGACCACCGGAAGCAAGAGTGGAATAGTTACAAGTTGCGATCAGTGGCTAATCGCTAACGACATAACCTCAGAAACAGACACGCAATGCAACGACTAACCCGTCGCGCGTCTAATTAGCAGTCACAATAGAATATTCTTATCGGTACACATGTTGTACGCTCGACATGCGAAGAGTTAAATGGAGGGCGATATTGTTAACGTCATTATGTGAATCAACGTTCAAGCTTGCTAGTGACTTGGCTTTGTAATCGTATCGTATCGATACGAGGTAATAGTAAAACTCCTCGACGAGCAATTCACACCAAAAAGGTTCTGGTTTGCAGAGAAGCCAGTCTTCTATTCGGCAACACAGCGACCAGGAGAAACGCATTCTCAATGGGTGGCCAGGATAAGAGGATAGCGATTCACTGTGCGTTCAAGAATTTGAAGGAGGCCTTGCTAGATAATGACAATGACTATGCCAACTTATTTGTTGATCCTAACCTCTAAAGTATTTTTAACGACATTAAACTATCTTGGCTATTCATATATTATTTTCAAGCAGGATGGTGTTTACTACATGAAATCAAATCAATCTCAATGTAATGTGTTTCTGTACATGGAAAATAAATGTCAGAACCGATTTATATTCTCCAACTATTTTTAAATCATATTGAGATTTTATGAATAAAAAGAAATAGAAAAAAAAAAATTGTATATCATTTGAGCCTGAATACTTTCATAATAACGAGTATGTAAATAATCGAAATTTCATATCTGGAAGCTGAAAAACTGAGTTTATCTAGCTCTGACTCATGGTGACAAAGGGAGTAGTTATAACAAAACTAAACGTCCGAGGCGCGCACTCAGAACGCTGCGTTTCGGACGCTCTATAAAATTGTATGAATTTTTATGCAAGGAATTACAACAAGCACCCGAAACGCGGCATTCTGAGCGCGCGCCTCAGACATCTGTCATGACTACTCCTAAAGGGACTGCAAATTACTTTTGTTAGAAGTGGCACAGATAATATAATACTATCAAGTGGGCTTAGAAAGACTACAGAGCAACACGGGATAGGTCGGTTGTCGAAGTACATATCGCATGCTAAATGGAACATTGACCCATTAGTAGATAGGTCAGAATTATTTCCTAATTTTTTTAACTCAGATCTCATCAATAGTTAATCATAAGTTCAAAATACAAGCATTCATGATTAATTAATCTAATCAAATCCAATCAGTTTTAATGTTATGCGTCAACAAGTAGGATAAGTCTTCATAGCGAGATCTTCTTTGCGCTTTTCCAAAAATCGTCTGTTTGGTAGGTATGTGTAACACAGGACAGAGGAGGAGGAGGAAATGATTGATTGTAAAGGAGGTCGATAATATAAATGTAATACTATGAAACATACCGATCACTTCCGCATTTCTATATCATATGTAGGTAGTTTTCCGTTTTGTGTAGAAGTCGGTTGTCATGGTATGGGCATGTGATGCGGAGAAATTAGGAAAATGTCGTAAGGAAAGTAAAGTTTTTTTTCTTCCTTAAAACTACAAAATAATTATTCCTTTCATACGTACAGACGCCAGCACATCAAGCTACCCCAATCTGTCAAATTTCTTTGATAGATTTTCAACTTTATTACAAAGGAATAAGGTTCATATTCAATTGGGAAAGTTTGACATATTGGGGTAGCTTGATGTGCTGGCCTCTGTACATAACAACAATTTCCGAGTTTTTGATATAATTGACAGAATAGTGCACTAACCGTGGAACAGAAATATTCAAACGACTATTTTCCTGATAACCCTTGTTGCTCTAGATTTTTAATCTGGCTTTCCGTCAAGATCCGTTATAATGTTAAAGACAACAAACACCAACAAACGACGCCGCGGTATTACGTGTCGCATGTCACTCTA